>OY754302.1:20620168-21931543 GCA_963573255.1 Chironomus tentans
AAACTTTCAAAATATAAGTCAATTTAATATGAATTTTAAAAATGAATTTAAAAAATTTGAAATTTTAAAAATAAATTTAAAAAGTTTGAAATTTTAAATATTTCAAAATACTTAATATTTAATAGTTCTTTTAATTTTGAAATTTTTAATTCTTTTTAAATATTTAAAAACTATTTTAATTTTTTAAAATTTGAAAACTATTTTTAAAATTTGAAAACTATTTTTAAAATTTGAAAACTATTTTTAAAATTTAAAAACTATTTTAAATAAAATTTAAAAACTATTATAAATATAAAAGCCTTCATTTTTCTGTCTTTCTTTCTGTCATTCCGCTCTAAGCCACGCCCATTTTTTTCCAAAATTTTTTGTTATTGAGTATTTCAAAACAGTTTATGACATAAACTTTATGTTCTTTTTCCTACCTGAGATTTTTTTTCTTCATTAACTGAGATTCTTATTTACTGTTTTGAGTTTGACTGTGCTGGATGTTCATATTACCTATTATTTCCTACTGGATGTTACTGTATCTTAATATTTTAGAATTTTAACTTTTCCGCCATTTTTGAAAATCCATGAAAAAAATACTTAACATAATTGACAAAAATTATACGTGAGTGATGCTTACTTAAAGTGATTTTTTGAAGTAACTGTTAAGGTTGAGAAAACAAGTTATATATCAAAAGATGGGGAATTTTTTTCTGTATAAGAAAAAATAACTTGCATTGCTGTCACTTTCAAGGGTAAAGAGAAAATCAAGAAAAACAAAGCGTCACTCACGTATAATTTCTTTGTGACGGGGCCCTATACTAAACCAATAAATCAATCAGCTTTATGTTGCTATATCAAGATCAAGAAATCGCAATAACATTAAAATATTCATTGCTCAAGGTGTACATCAAGGAAAGCTTCTTAAAAATGATAAAATTTTCACACAAAATGTTGTTTATAAAAAGTTTTAATATCTAAACTGCTTAAAGTTTGAAAATAAAATTGAAATTAATCGTTTATGAATATAAATTTTACTGTTTTAAAAGAAGAAAAAAATGCCCGTCATGCTTGACGGGGTACTACACTAGTTTTAAATAAAATTTAAAAACTATTTTAAATAAAATTTAAAAACTATTTTAAATAAAATTTAAAAACTATTTTAAATGTTTTAAAATCTTGAAAATAGTTATTTCTTTTAAATTTTGAATAAAAAATGTATTTCTATTTTTTAAGCTTTTAAAGTTTTAACTTTATATTTCTCATGTTTAAAATTTTAATTTTTTAAAAATTCTTTTATGTTTTCTAAATCTTTCTATATTTATTATATTTCTAAATCTTATTTATTTTTCAAATTTAAAATGTTAAAAATTTTTATTTTTTTAAAATAAATTCAAACCTGAATTCAATATTTTTAAACTTAATTTAAAAATTATGAAGTTTTTAATTTTTATAAAATATATAGTCAATTTTTTTAAAGAAATAATTACACATTATTCATTCCCAACTGACATCAAAAAACGCCTTTTTTCTTCACACGAGAAAATATAATCAAAATTTTATAGCAGACATCAGCATGGCATGACAGTCAACAGCAATTCAAAGTGGCAATAAATAATTAACTTTATATTCATTCTTGTAGAAAATGAATTAATGAGTAAATGAAGACCAGAAGTTGAGCACACATTTGCAAAGAAAAATAAAATATTGTCATATGACTAAATATATTCAGCTTCAGCTTTGAAGATTTTTATTCGCGTTGACATTTTTATATTAATTGCATTATAAAAATCTCTCAGAAGAATTTTAAATGGCGATTTTTCATGTAAATTTATGAGACTTTTGGGTGATGGTGCTGCTGAGGAAAATTATTTTATTTTTTATGGATTTTTTAGGTGAATTTGTAATGGGTTTTGAGAGTTATGAACCTGCTATTAATGCTGAGTTCAGGGTTGAGTTGTTAAGCAAGAATCCGAGGCAAGGGTCCATCTACATTGAGGAGCTCCTAATATGATTTTTTAATTGTAAAATTTAATACTTTTTGGTTTTTATGAATTTTGCACATAAATGCATAAAAAGGAACATTCCAACATCCAATTCTACATCACAATCTACAACTTATTTTGAATTGCAACATAATTTAAACAAATATTTTAACAGCATTTTCCTTTCAGCACTTGTTCAACTTGTATGAAATACAGATCACATAAAGTTCTTGACAGTCAAACAACATTTAAAAGTATCATAACAATAAAAAATGCATTAAGTAAATACATAAAACTGTAATTACAAGATATTTTTGTTTTGATATGTGAAAAGAAAATTGAGAAAGAAAATGATTTTTAGAAAACTCAAATTAAATTTAAGAATAGGATGGGTGAGAATTGAAACAAATGCGGTTCTTTTAGGGATTTTGAACTAATTTTAGTAGAATTTAAAAAATATTTAAATATTAATTACAAATTTTTAAGATAAATAAAATAGCCATATTCTAAAAAATGTCAAATTTTTAAAGTATATTAAAAAATCTAAATTTAAAAAAATTCAAGTTTCACAAAAAGTTAAATATCAAAACTATCTAAATTTGAGTATTTCAAATTAAATATTAACAAAACTGAAATTTCAAAAAGCTTGAATTAAAATAAACACAAATTTTCAGAAAATTTGAAATATAAATTTCAAAAAATCTAAATTAAAAAAACAAGTTTCAGAAAAAGTTAAATTTCAGAAAAAGTTCAAAATTTAAAACACTTAAGTATTAATAAAACTGAAATTTCAAAAAAGATAAAATTTAAAGAAATTTAAATTTCGTAAAAATCTAAATTCAAAGTAATTTAAATTTCGAAAAAGTCTAAATTTAAAATATTTAAATACAAAAAAATTAAATTTTAAAAAGTTAGAATAAATGTTTTTTAAGAAAAGTTAAAATTTAAGAAAATACAAACTTTAGAATAATTAATTTTTTTTTAGAAATATAAAAAATTTATTTTTTAAAATTTGTTAAAAGTTTTTTTTAAAGAACATTTTCTATAAAATTCAAAATTAAATAGATTTTCAAAGTTAACAAATTATATTAAGTTTTTTAAAATTCGACGAATTTTATTAAACAATTCAACAACGCCTATTTACATCAATTAAGTCGCAAATTTTCTCATATCCCTCACATCCACTTCCAATAAATTTCTGTCCTCACTCAGCAAAGCTGTCAATTGTCGGTTTTGTTTTTGTTTCTGTTGATACTTAAACGTGATACTTTACATATTTCCTCAAATTTATGTTCATAATTAAATGAAAATTTATCGTCTCGAAAATATGTGAAATTAATTTTCATTTTCTCATCTCGAGCATTTCAGATTTATTTGAATATTTGGCTTGTGAAGATGCTGCATGAAAATTTTTTTTAAAAACGAAATGAGGGGATTTTAAAATACCATAAATTCACTCGCTTGTGACTTTTTTCCTCTCTTATTTTTTTCTTACGCTTGAGAAGAGGAAAAATATTTTTTTTTTGGTATTTTTTCTTCATCTTGTCAGCACAACCATAAATATTCGGCTTAACTTTCTAACATCAAGCTGAACGAGATTCACACAAACACAAAATGATGATGAAAAATTTTCATTCTTTAGCACTGATTCTCCTCTAAATTGTTACAGTAAGATTTATAATTACAATTATTTGAATATTTATTGGTTTGAAATGTCGTTGTTAAACATGAGAATTAAAATAGCTCAGTGGATTAATTGTTGAGTCGTTTAAGGTAGTTTTGTGTACGATTTTTGTAAAATATCATTTTTTTTGTATAAAACTAGAGGTTAGTTGATGTTTTCAGAAGCGTATCTAGAGCACAAGGGGGTCTTATGGGGTTTAGACTGTCTACTTCTTAAACAAACAAGCACTGGATAATGTGCATATACCAGGGGTGGGTGTACCATTGTCATACTAAATACAATAGTTGGAATACACCCTAAAAACCTTCATAGTGCATATTTTTAACAAAGAATCTCTAATAAGACAATATCCCTTCCCCCTCTACCTCCATGATGTTAAAATTAGAACACACAAACACAAAACTCTCTTAATTAACTCAAATAATGTCATTAATAAGTTCATTAAGGATTTTGTCACAAATGTGTTGTATTTACAGCATTCCCCAATAGCACGACACAGCACATAAATGACAAAATGTAAATTCCAATTTTAAACAAGATGTGACATAAATTAATTTGTTGATGAACATAACATAAATTTGTCTATTAATGTCATGTCTGCATCGTAATCTATTGGATTTAAATTGGTTGGTTTTAAGTGCATTTAAAGACTTTTTTTCCTTAGTTTGAGTGTTGGAAGTGACTTTTGAGGTATTTTGAAAATGGAATTAGGAGATTGAGAGGAATTTATAATTTACTGGGGATTTATTGGATGAGTTTTGGGACGGGGGTGTGGTGAGGGATTTGTTATTAAAGAAATTAATAAGATTGAGTAGCTTGAGTTGTTTTTTGGGAACTTGAAGGAATTTTAATAAACTTGATATAATTTTGATCAACTTGATATAATTTTGATCAATTTGATATAATTTTGATCAACTTGATAGAATTTTTGAACGACTTGATTGAATTTTGATCAATTTTAAGTAAAATTCACAAAAATCCTCGACCCCAGCCACCAACATCTCCATATCTTATCACCAAACAAAACATCTAACAAATCCTCTCATTTCCCACAAAAAAAATAAACAAATCACAATTAAATTCCCGAACAAATTCAATGCCAAGAGATCACTTTAGAATAAATTTGTTAAAGAAATTCTCCGGAAAAACAAAATATCTCGTGTTGTAGCTGTCTAAGACGAACATGCCAATATGCCTAAGAGCATTCTTTCCTTTAACTTGCTCTTATCAAAAATCTCATTAATAAATAAACAGCGTGTGCGAATGAAGATGAGAAAGAGGAGAAGGAACACACATTTGTGATTATTATCATGGATAATGTGTTTTATATTGTGTTTAAAGAGCTGTTTTCTGTCTCCTCGCCTTTCTTATTGCATTATTTGTACATTGTCTGATTTGTCTCCACATTCTCTTATTGCTATTTCCTTGTTCATACTTGAAGATGGGAAAAGGGAGAGGAATCTTATGGATTTTAAAAGGTCTTTTTAAAGAAAAATATTTCCTTAGAATTATTTTGGTAGACTTTATATTTTGAAACAATATTTATTGTTAGAGTACTCGGAGTGTCCGTATATTGGTGACAATTGCGTCAGGACGTACGGGGTGTCTAAATTTTTAGGTTGTGTACAGTTTTTTTCTTATTAATTCTAACGGAACGTGAATGATTAGCTATCAAATTAGAGCTTCGGAAAAAAAATTTAAGAGAAAGTTAATTTTTATGAACAAAAATTTCCATTAAAAATTTTTTTTCGGGACTCAATCGGACCCCCCCCCCCCTTCTCTTTGGGAATATCCAAGTAAAGAGATCTAAAGGTGCCCAAGCACCCTCCCTTGAAATGAAAATCCAATCCTAATTTTTAAAAAAAAAATATATTCAACCTAAGGATCCATTCCAATTCCTTTCCTTTCAATATAATCCCCACAATAATTTACAAATAATGTGAATAGTGCCTTGAGACTCATCTTTATTTTTAAATGCTCAATATCTCAACAATTCTTTTCTTTTTATTCTTTTTCTTCCTTAAACAATTGTTTTTTAAAACATTTTTTAAATCTGAAATAACAATGGTAAAGAGCATAAACATGACCAAGGAAGAAGTTCAACAAAGTTGCCAACTTGCTGATGATTTTGAGGAGATAAGAAGCGACTTTTTTTCGTGTTATTTCATTTAGTTTTTATTGGTTTGAGAAATGTTGGTCACTATTGGTGATGACGATCTGGAAAATTTACTTTGAATTTTTGTGGAAATGGATTTTGTGACGGTATGAAGCATGACCATCTTTTCTGGCTATGCGCCTGGGTGTTTTGGGGGGATAAAAGGCATTTTTGGTACCAAATTTCCATTAAACTAAATTTTTTGCTTAATTTTCTTTCATTTTCAACTTACACCCCTGCACCCCCCCTAAAAAATTATCAAAAAATCGCTTGAAAATTTCCCCAATCTTGACACATTAAAAAATATCTTCTTCCTTCCTATTTTTCCACTTCCAAAAGTTCCTCTTTTTTGTGAAATATTTTTTCTTCACTGCATTATTTAATATTCTGGCTTTCGTATGAAAAATGCTATCTTTACTGTCATCAGACATCGCTGCCGTGATTTATTAAGCCTCGCTCGTGAAACGGGTTTAAATTCATTCGAAATTTTTCTACTAAAGTCGACCAGCGATTGCATGAGTGAGAGAGATGGAAATATACAAAAAGTGAGAGAGATAGAGAGTTAAAAGATTGTAGATAATGTAAAAGGAAATAAAGATGGGCTCGAAGGCCTTTATAATTTGTATGTGAATCATAATTCATCGTCTTGTGAGTCGCCACCTTTAAGCTACATCGCCCATATTCATGTCACGTTTATTCATGCTTGCATACAGTTAAAAGGAAAAGGAAGAATATTGAATTATTGCTGTTGTTGCTACCTTTCAAGATGCACATTATAATCTGACACGATATTTAGCTTTTAATCAAATTGAGGAAATTTACGGAATGGCGGAGATGATGGAAGAAATATGAAATAAATTTTTATTAAATAAATCAAATTTTTTTCACTTCGTCTTGCCGACACTCAATAAAGCTCTTGTTAAAAATTTTTGCGCTGATATGATATGAGTTGAGAAGCTGTTGTAGTTTAGAGTTTACAACGCATTTTTATCAACATAATAATGGCAGGAGCGTAAACAGGAGGGGATCCTTAGGGGCCTGGACACCCCTCTCGAGATCAAAATTCAATACAAATTTTTAATTTCTTTTAAATTAATTTTTTATAAGAAATATTGAAGACTACTCATAGAATCAATCTAAAAGTCTAAAGAAGTGTGTTTTTTTTTCAAAAATAAAATATTGGTCACCCCCTCTCAAACATCCTGGCTACACCCCTGATTGCCAGTCTATTTTGGCAGTAGATGTGTTTTTCTGACTCACTAAGGCACCAAGAAGGGGGTCTAAGGTTAGAACATTATATGCTGCCCCACCTATAGTCTGCTTAGTTCCCTTCTTAATGCTAAGTGTCATAAGTACACGATTGCAAGTCAAGGGTGTGGTACAATAGATTCTGTAATCGTAGTGCCTCCAGTTTATAAGGCAAAGCCATTCACGCATTATTATTAAGTACACGATCCTTAATAAACAAGAACCCATTCCAAAATGCCCCCAAAATTCCATAATCTTCCTTCCAAAATCAGCTAATTCCAAATAATTTCATATTATTATATTTATTTTTCTCCCTCTTTGCACAGCACTCACACAGAAAAAAAGCACTGTCGACGAGCGGTGCCTCTCTTTCATGCTTTATTAGCTTATTTTGTTTATTTCGTTGTTAAAGCTGTCAAGTAAACTGACAGTCTGGTTTTCAACTTGTCTTATTTGCTTGTTTTGCCGCTGCTGCTGCCTTACTTGTTCCCATTTTTACTTTTTTTCGTTCGCTTCCTCGAGACTTTTTACTTCTTCTTGTTCTTCACATTTCATTGATTTCTTTCTTCTCTGCCCGCGAAGAAAGAAAATATTTTTTTATAAGTAAGTTCGGCATGTTTCTATGTCTGCCATAAACATAATAATAACACAATTCCATAAATACACACGGAGAAGGCAGTAATTTTTATTTAATGACATGTGATATATGGTCGGATATTGTTGAATGTTTAATATAATAAAATATTGTGCATGTTTAATTTATATCAGCAGTCGCAATGAATAAATTTAAGTGAATAACATGCGTGAAAACAATTTTTTATGCATTTTTAATTTTTTTTCTTTGGTTAGCTTGATTTTTGGTTGGTTGGGTTGGTGAGGGTGCTGGTTTGGGCCCGTTTAGGTGTCTTACTGCATTTTTGTGGAGATTTATTCATGGTACTCTCAAATTCTTTCATTTTTCTTTCAGATCCTCTCAATTTTCTCCCAGATTATCTCATTTTCTCAGTTTTTTTTTAATTTAATTATTTTTTCAACTTCGCTCCATTCCCACACCCAAAGCCCTCAATGATATCAACTTACTTCCATTCCACCATATTGCTTGCCCTCTCACATGCAATCATTTACATATTTATATGTTATTTGGTGCTGTTGTCGCATATTGTGAGCCATGACAGCCATCAACTTACTAGGTTACTTGATTCTCGGCTCACAATTTTTATTCTCTCGTGTGTTTATTAAGAAGATTTATTAATTCATTCAATGCGATTTTTACTTTGATGGTGGAACTGTTTTATTATTTTATTTTATTTTCTGATGTTGTTTATTTACTGCTGGTATTGGATATGGCAGAATAAAATATGAGGCTAGTTAATATGTGTGGATATTGAGACTACTGGAGGAAATTATGTGGGTCATTTTTAATGCGAATATTGTGTTGATTTCAAGGAGCTGTCGGAATTCACGCTGAGATTTATGGCTTGATAGTGGATTTTGACGTTGTGGAATGAAAATTGAGGGATTTGATATTTCGAGACCAGTTTTTAGGGTATACCCTAGCATGTACCCCCAGGGTGTACCCAAGAAACCAGCCAAAGAGAAAATTTAATGAATTTGAGAGAAAATTTAAAGAATCTGAAGGAAAATTGAGAAAATTTAAGATAAAACCTGAAAATTTGACATGAAACTGAAAGCCTTTAGATCAATCAATAAATCCACAACTCTCAGCCTGCCACATTCTCCCCAGTAATCCCCTCATCATTCCTTCTCGAAAAAGCTTCCATAAATCAATATTTTACTACCAAAATTCATTTCAACATTCAACTTTTTTACCCATATTTAAAATTTATCGCAAGCCTGTCTTCATAAAACATTGAAAAAAGAGCCTTTTGATTCAATAAACTCAATACACAAAAATGTCAATAATATTTCACGATTATGTCATTCGATTCAACCTAAACAAAATGCTTATCGCTGTTCATAAAAAACTATTTAAACGAGACAGCGAGAATAACAGTTGACAGTTTGAACTTCTGAATGAATGCAAAAAAAACTGGAGATTTTTTTTTCATACGCTAATGCCGCTTGCGGGCCACATCATAAATTATTTCTCATTTCAAATATAAATAATTTTTTATATATTCATTCTATGGCAAGAAAAATGATAATAATTTTTTTCATTCTTCATATCTAACATGATTTACAGCGACGGCCTGTCAGATAGCGATTTTTTATGACTTTATATTATATGCATGCAAAAATAAATGTAAAGTTTGGGATGGTTAATGTGACATGAGCGCATATTGTGAATAATTTAAGATAGCGTTCCGCTTAGCTGGAAGTAAGCTCAGCTTTAGGAATATTTAACGTAGAGGACGTTCAGCTGTACTAACTTTCAGTCGAAAAATGCATAGCCAGAGGAGCGTTCAGCTTGAGGAATGAAAAGCTGTGTGAATGCTCATCTGAATGTACGTTAATCAGTTTGAACGCTCAGCTTGAGTAACGCTCAGTTTAAGAAACGTTCAACTTGAGTAACGCTCAGCCTGAGTAACGCTCAGCTTGAATAACGTTCAGTTTGAATAACTCAAAGCTGAAGAAACGCGCAGCTCGAATAGCGCTCAGCTGAAGAAACGCTTAGCTTAAGAAAAGCTCAACTTGAGAAACACTTACATAAAAGAATCAATTCAAAGCAGCTCAAAAAGACAAAACTCCAGTCATCAAATCCCCATACCCTTCAACAAAACATGCACTTGAAAAAAAGACATAAGCGAGAGAGATGAAAATATTATTGGATGTGGAATATATAATAAAAAAATTTCTGTTAAATGGAAAGAAAAGAGTCACAAAAGCAAATGTGGATGTTATAATGTTGATATGTTCTGTTGTCAGCAAATGCTGTGCAATTGTCAAGAGATTTCATCGCGATCATAAATTATTAAATGTCAATTATGTTGAAGATTTTTTTGCCTTTCTTCCATTTTTCCGCTTCTTTTCGTTCTAAATTGGAGATTGTTGTTGTTTTCGCATTGTTGGATGATGTTTTTTTGGATGGTGGAGGTTTGGGGAGTTGAGGGTAGAATGAAGATTTTTGAGAATTTTAGGAGGAATCTGGAGTATTTGAATTTTTTAAATGAATTATTTTTGGGATGACCAGCTGCTTGGGTTTTTAAAGGAGTGTCCTCTGTCCTCTATTTCCTATAATTAGCTACTTTACATTAGATAAGATGGACTTATGTGCTCAACCAAAAAAATATCTGGTCAACCTAATTATGATGAAACTTGGAGGTTAAGGAGTTCTTTTAGGGGATTTTGATTAATGAAATTAAATTTATTTCTGAAGGATTTAAAACTAAATAATAATTTTAATTATTTTTAAAAAATTTAAATTTAATTTTTCCTTTATTAACAAATTAAATTGAAATATTTCAGTAATAACATTAAATTTCATTAAAATAAAATTTCTTACGGCGCCTTCAAACCTATTTTATATTTGTATTTCACAGCCTTATTTAATGACAACTCAATAATGTGACAAAAACAAACCCATTTTTCAACATGTATTTCGTATTTTTTCTACGAAAGACATATCATCACCACGTGTCTATTTGAGAATTTATTATTTCAATATTTCAATTTTTTACTGACTCATTGTCCTCAAATTATTCACTACATTGTATGTCGTTTAAGAGTCTGTTTTGAAGCTTGTGTATGATACTTATTTTTAATAAATTTATCAATATTTCTCAAACTCCATCTCGATTATGAAATAATCTGAACTGAATTTTGAATGAAATATTGAAGTGTTCCTTTGCATATTATGTATAATAAGTGAACTGCGGTGTACTAACCCTTGGGCTAGAATTTTCAAATGGGGGTGCCAAATTTTTTATTTTTGAAAAATTAAAATGTAACCTTTGTATAAAATTGATTCTGAGATTAGTCTTCAACATTTTTTGAAGAAAAAATAACTATTTTGTTTTAAAAATAAAAAAAAATTAAAAATTTGTATTGAATTTTGATCTCAAAGGGGGTACATGGGCAATAATGAACCCCTCGTGCCTACGCCTCTGCATACCTCCCTTATTTTTAGTATGAATGACCCCCAAAAAAATAATAACACCATTTAAGTAATAACAATTTATGTCAGAACTTTGTGAAACTAATACAGCATAATCTTAATACAATTGACAGAGCATAAATTTAATACTTAATATAATTCTCACATTCCAATCACATGAACTATCCTTATCTTCTAACGAAATTGATTTTTTTATTTTTAAATTAAAGAGCAATTCTACAAATGTTTTGTCAGGTTGGTATACATAGGTTAGTCAAACTACTAAGAATTTACTGCTATCCAGAAATCCAAATCTCATTCAAAATAGATTTTTTTGATAAATTTTTTGAAAATTTTATAAAAAGTTCGTTTCACTCGGCCGCAGTACTTACTACAAAATATCTTAATTTTGGTTAATTTTCCGTTCAAGTTTTTAAAATTTAATTTGCAGCATCAACAATACAAATTTTTAGTTTTGAGCAAAAATGCGCTTCTGTCAACCAAGAATGAGAATTTTCATACTTTCTACAATTATTTTGAATTTCTTAACAAACAACTAATACAGTTCAGTTAGAACTTTAATTTCAAAAGGAGAACTTCAATAATTAATTTTTTTTTAAAAAATGTTCGTTTTCGTCCACAATCCAACAGTATCAAATACCACAACAATTCGACCTGATTCAATTCCTAAAGAACAATTACAGTCAATAGCTGGTGAACAAAGAGGATTTTTAAGTTTAATATTCAAATTAAAAGTGCCGATAGTATCAACTATGTTAACTTGTGAATTAGAATATGGAACTCGAATACTGGCTTGGTTTCAATTTATATCAAACTGCTTCTTAGCTCTCATTCAATTAACGCTTCTGATGACTGATAATTTAGGACGATGTGAGAATATTTTAGAAATTCTTTAAAATTATTTTTTTTATTGATTTAGTTTGAATTTTTTAGGTTATGGATGTCTGCATTTCTTAATATTTATAGTTTCTGCTTTTTACACATGGCAGCTGATATGTGGAATTAATTTGGTAAGTTTTTAATGTTTTAAGGCATTTATAATATTAATAAAGGGATTCTAAGTATCACTTGGGTACCACAATGTTAACAGAGTCAGCAGTGTAGCCAGAAATATTTCGAAGGGGAAATTTCAATTTTTTTGTATGAAAAGAATTTAGGGGGTATTTTTAATATTTTTTAAACCCCTAACAAATGGAAAAAAAACGGTGAGTGAGGATTGGTCCTCCAATATGCGCTTGGACTGAATAAGAACCGGTTCGAAGGACCATGAAAAATGCAATTAAAATAACAAACAACTTCAATAGTGGACTGTGTTTCAGTGACAATTTCTTTAGACAATAATCTATCAATAATTAACAAATTCAACCAATTATTCAACAATAATTAAAAGAATATCAATGATTACTTTGATCAAGAATGATCACTCTAAAAAAGATGTTGATTTGATTCAACAAATACTGATTTAGATATACAAACCGACTTTTAGACCCCCTTGTCACAAATTTTCAACAGAAAAAAATTTTATTTGTGGACTGCCACAAATTCTTTAACCCACTCCATCCAAAAGCATAACGTAATTTGCGAACAACCCCTTATTTTAATTAAAATTCTTTAATTTTCTTCAGCTACAATCAAGAAGTATCTACTCGTCAACTTCATAGTCACAATTTGCTTAATTATAACAGGAGTAGCATTTTTGAAGCCTTTTCAAATCATGGACTTCTCTCTAGACGGCTCAATTTTCAGAAATTTGAATTTTAAATTTTTTGCTTTAAATTTGATAAAATATATCAAACAACACAGTCTATTAGAAAATGGAATGACTAGCTCAGTTTGTGTACAAGGACATTTCATGACTTCTGAGTTTTAAAGGTAAGGATTCCGTTATGAATTGATTATAGAGACATCAGTTGTCATTTGAGATGATCAAACAAAATATTACATGTATTAATGTTTATAAAAATCTGAAAAGTATTATACACCCCCACATATTAAGTCCTACCATAAATGATCAGTAATCTAGTATTAAAAATGATGATATCTATCATCATGACATACAACTGTCACATCTAAGCTAATAATCTCACATGTATATGAGTATATCCAGTATGTGTGTCACAAAAATACAATAAAGTGTGAAAAGAAAACGAGACAAATAAATTTACGAGCCTTAGCGTTTGATATACAGCTAATTTCAAATTTGGCTTGATTATCTGCCATAATAAACATAATGTATATTAGAGAACTGTCCGAAAATTGTTGAAAATTGAATAAAGAGTGATTCGAGACAATACAAAAATTGAGCTTCATTATTTATTCCTGTGTCGTGTCGTTTTTGTCGAATATATGTATTGTGAATACGATTGCAGTATATGGCAAAACTATTTTCGTTTCTAATGACATGACAAGGTTAATTTAGCGCGATTTTGTTAGGTTGGAATTTTTTATGACCTCAAATTTTGTTAAAATTAGCGCGATTATCTCAGATTTAAATAAATACTGGATTAAAATTTGTCTAAGTTAGCTCGTTTTTCTCAAATTGGAATCTTTTGTGAATTAAAATTAGCACGTTTTTCTTAAGTTAGAATAAAGAATTAAAATTTTGTGAGCAAAAATTCTGCTAATCTGTAGCGATTTTCTCAAATTGGAATTAATTTTGATCTCAAATTTTGTAAATTAGCGTAGTTTTCTAAGAATGTATGCTTGGTGTCTTAAAATTTGGCTAAACTAGTGCGTTTTTATCACATTCGAATTTATTTTGACCTCAAACTTGACTAAATTAGCGCGTTTTTCTCAAATTAAAATTTATTTTGATTTCAAATTTGGGGAATTTAGCGCATTTTTTTCAAGCTTACCTCAAAAATACCAACCCACCCCCCTCCAAAAAACCTCACCTATCAATTAAAACCCGCTCATATCATCTACCTGCAAAGTCTCAGATAATTTTTTTCCTGTTGTTTATTTGCTGCTGTTTGCTCGCTTGCCTCCGGTAATCAATAATTTATGTCACGTTCGATCCATTGTTTGCGGTATTATAATCAGTATCACATGAAATTTATTTTCTATCTCTCTCATTTTCTTATTTGGCTTTACTGCTTTTCGACATTTTTTTCCAGCATAATTTATAGGATAAGTGGAGATTTGAGCATTTTATTTGTAATTTAAGTTGTCTGAAAAATGTCTTTTAAAAGTTTTATTTTATTTTTTTCGCTGAACGTGTGTGCGGCGATAAAGTTTCTTTCTGTCTGTTTAAGGTGTAAATTATTGTTTTTAAATTGTTTTAGAGGTTATTTTAATAACATTAAAAATTTATTTCATGAAATATTACTTTACGACTATGATGGTGGTGCTGTAAATGTTATCGTGCGCAGATCTTGCTGGCATTTTTGGAGTCAAAATGATTTATGGATTTGCTGAATGTTTGAGGTAAATTTGATAGTGTTTGGTGAAAAGGGGGGCTAATAAGGTGATTGAGACTTAGCTATTGGGTTATTTAATTATAGTGTCCATCGATAAAGGATGTAGAAGATCAGAAGATGCATGTCACCTTACTTATGACAATAAAAGTCATTTTTGAATGTCAAATGAGCAGCAAAGGTTGTTAATTTTTTTGATTTAAAGACGTTTAACATCTAAACACTCCAAGATCCTAAACAGAATCATAAAAGACAATTTATGGTCTACAACAGGGTTGACAGATTTTACAAATTTTTGTCTTGGATGCCCAAAAGTGTTGACATTTTGTATATTTTTGATATCGGCCGTAGGAGTCAGTTGATCAGTATAACCTAGGGTATACCTTAGGGTATACACTACTCTTGGTGCTACCCTAGCCTAGGGTATATACTAGGTGTACAGTAGAGTTACACTAGGCTACTAGGTCATACCACTGGGGTTACTCTAGAGTATCGTCCCAAGGACTGTCATCTTGATACATAGGTCAATCAATCTCTTAAGTGCTGAGCCCATATCAACTATTTTCCTAGTCAATTCACATAAAACAACTCAAATCGCTGACATTAAGCACCCGTTAACCAAATTTCATCACCAATAACCCAACCCTAATCCAAAAATATTCCAAACACTCAGAAGCACCTGAACAACATCTCAGCAATCCGCAACAAATTTATTACATTTAAATTTTACCTCCGTTCTCTCCTCCAAGCCTTAATTTTTATTCTTCTTGCCATCTTCCATCTTCTTTTTATGCTCTTAAACTCTCATTCCTTTGTGGTCTCTCATGACTGCTAAATATTGATATCCATAACCATTTGTATTTATTAGCTGTGATAAATGTGCAATATTTTTTACTCAGCCATATAAATGAATATCTTTTTGCTGTGCTGGGGCTTTTCGGATGTCGGAATATTTGTGGATATCATAATAATAATAATAATGAACAGCAAAGGCAGATGAGGAACAGAAAAGTAAGAAAAATTGAAACGGTAGAATGAATGTATAATCATATAAAAGGCGTCATTAATTAATTTGCGAAGAAAAAGAGGAGAATTAAGAGAAATTTTCGAGAAGTAAGAAAAGCATTAGGAATTTTGATATAAAGCGCATTTTTACATTATTTAAATTTAAAATAAAATAAATAAATTTTATTCTAAATTTGTTTATTTTAGAAAATTTAAATTTTTAAAAATTTAAAAAATTAAATTAAAGTTAAATTTAGAACAATTAAAATTGGTGTGAATATGAAATTCAATTTTTAAAAATTTAGTATTTTAAATTTTATTTTTTTATTTTTTTGAAAATATTCCTAAATTTTCAATAACTTTTTTCATATTAAACAAATTTACGATGAATTACCATAAATTCAAATCTGACCTTAAATTAGCCAAAAAATTATTCAAAAATTTTCTCTTTTTATTCATAAATCTAATCCGTGTCCAATTTAACTCATATTATTCCAAATTCAGCTAAGAGATGCCGAAATGATCAAAAATAACATTTGATAAAAGAAGAAACATTATCCGCATAAATAAAGACGAAGGAGAGATGATGAAGTGCTTTATGAGACAAGTCCAATTTATTACCTCACATAAAGATTAATATGGAGGGTTTTGGGGTTCAAAAGAAGATTTTTTTTGGTAATGTCTGTGATGAAATGAGTCACAATGCTGTCGATACTTCATAAGTCGAGATCGTAAAAGTTCATCATTATTCGACTCACAACGTGATGGATTTATTTTATTATTTGTTGTGAAATTTGTTTGGGAGGGTAATGACTGTTGCTTTGATGCATAAATTAGAAAAATATTATTATTTTTTTTTTAAATAGGTAATAAAATTACAAACAAATAAAAACGCTAAAAATTGATTTTTTAAAAAGCTAATTAAAAGTTAAAAAATTTACTAAAATAGCTAAAATTTATTTTTAAAAAAAAAACAAATTTTTTAAAAAAATTCAAATTTAAAAAACACTAAATTTAAATAAAACTCAAATTAAAAAATCAATTTAAAAACACTAAATTTAAATAAAGTTCAAATTAAAAAATCAATTTAAAAAATTAATATTTTTAAAAAATCAATTTAAAAAATTCGAATTTTTAAAAAAGTTAGTTTTTCTGCGAATATTTTGTTAACTTTTTGAATTTTTTTTCCAAAATGTTGCAAAATTATTCAAAAATTTTAAAACTTCAATTTTTTTTCCAAATTTTCAATAATTAATCTTGAAGTTTTTAAACGCCAGTTTTTTTTTCAAATTTTTACAAACATTTCCCCCCTTAAAATTCACAGTAATCTCTTTCCACTCAACCGCTCAGCTGTTATTCATCAAATATGAGTTAAAAGATTTAAAATCAATAAATGAGCCATATTTAGACAAGCTACTTAAGTAGATTTTCATCTACTCAATTTTGACACTTCTTTTAAGCTTGTAATTTATAGCTGCGATTGCAAAAAAATGAGACATCATAAAAATAACATTTTTAAAGTGCCTCGCCACACATTTCATTTCAATTTGTCAGTTTTTAGCAAGATGTGACTTTGAAGTTAGCAGTAAGACTTGAGGATTAGTGAAGAAAAAGACACAAGAAATAACAAAGAAACTATTTGTAGTTGTCTTGTTTCGGGTTTAAAGGTGTGGATGTGATTTTTGGATTCGATAAAAAATTTTGAAAGCTGCTGCTGGAATTTTTGGGTGATTTGTCATGTTTTTGGTAGATTTTCGTAGTGATATCGAGGTATAATATTTCTAGATTATCAGATGAAATTTCAAAAAATTTAAAATTTACATTAAAATCATTTAATCATCAATCTGATCAGATAATGATTCTAACAATCCACAAACCCCCTCATTTACCTCAAAATTCCATCGATATAATTAATGATCTTCCACAAATCACAACGTCAACTCAACTTCCAATTAACTCCATTAAAACACTCCATACTAACCTCAAAACATCAACTAATTACGCAGAATTAAGATTTATGTCATAACAACCGCTTTCCGCAATAAATTCACAGCCTCTGCAAATTAGTAGAATCAATAAATTCAAATTGCCTCAAAAAAAATTTTTTTGTCGCTATGACAAATTGTGCGAGTCTAATCGAGTGTAAATTTTATTCGAAAAATCGTCATTAAATTGTCCGAAAAATAAAATATTTATATTTTCGTTCTATTGCCCTCGACTCGTAGAGGATGGAAAGCGAAATCGAATGAAGCAATAAAAATATGACAAAGGCAATTAATTTACTCAATTGCTGCTCCGCTTAGTGGGTGAGCCAGTGTCGGATCGAATGTTGAGTAAAGTGTCTCACATACATAATAATTTCAGTTTTATTTCTTGGGCTTTAGTTACATATTAAAGAAAGAGATCTGGAGATATTGCTGGATTAGAAATTATTGGAATTGAAGGTTTAAGTATGAAGTTTTTGAAAATTGTATGTGCGTTTAATTCGTTGCTTATTCAGACATAGAAACAAGAGTTGGTTTCTAACGGTACCCCTACCCTATGGGTATACCATATTCTACCCCTACCCTCCACCTAGGGTACCCTAGTATGGTAGGTGGGGTACCCTAGAGTATACCCTTCTTACTCGGGGTAGAGTAGGATATACCTTACTTACCCGGGGTAGGGTAGGGTACCCCGGTTAGCCCTAGAAACCGGCCCCAGGTATACTCTAAGTGCCCTTGAAATACTATAAATTAATTTAAATTTAAAGACATTTTCCATCACAAGATATGAAATCCATCCCTAAAAACCCATAATGAACATGTCCCCATTTAACAGCCTTAATTCCATCATATAAGAAATATTTTCCACATTCATAAATTCCATCAATATCAAGTCCACCAAAATATCCGCCCTGTTCAGAAAATGATTTATGATGACTCAATGTTACGACAACTGGATTGGCTTTTTATTACCTTGTCGATGCAGTTCGTGTTGTGTTTAATAAATTAAGCGCGTATATGAGAGCCAGAGACTAACATAGAAAACTGAGAGGAGAAAAAAGTAATTGAGATAATTAATTATAAAGCGCTTGAGCTTGATAGGAGTCTAATGAGCGTTACATTTCAATGTTTTTATTTTTTTAATCTACGTATCTCTCTGCTGAATATTTATACATCTCAACTGAATGATTTATGAAATCTGCGCTAATAAAAAAATACATAAATGTATTTATATGAATGTTCAAAAGCAATAAATTAACTTTTGAAGTCTATAAATCGTGAAATAAATTGTAATTTGTATGTCGATGATGTCACAAATGTATGGAGTTTCCTTCTACGGGGCTGGCGGCGATGTGAACTTTTCTCTCTCTCACTCGTATAACGGGCAATTGTTTTTCATTTAAAATGTTGTAATGACGATAAAAATCACATTAAATGACGGATGAATTAAGCAAACGAGGAAGCTGACTTGGACTGGGAATGTCTTTTTAATATTGAGAAAACAAATGATGGGATGTCAATTTTAATTGGTGAATTTGTATGATCAGGTTTCAGTGGCATATCCAAGATGTTTTTTAAGGGAGGGCATATCTAGGAGGTGACTTGGATGTTAAAATACCAACCTCGATGGAAATGTTCCTCAATTTGCTAGGGTTTTTGAGACGAAAATTCCAAAACACCCCCCTAAATTTTGACATCCATATAAAAAATTCAAAACTCCTCCCCTCAAAAAAATACCTGCCTGCGCCCCTGGGGGGTTGATCATAATCTGTTCTTTGGATATCTTTTTGTGTCATGAGATATTTTTTCTTAGGTTAGTATTGGTTTTTTCAAAAAAATAGAGGGAAGGGGATTTGACCTCCAAAACATCCTCGATACGTCCCTGTCAGATTCATTTTGAAATTGAATTAATTTACAATGGAAGGAAATGTAAAAAAAATTATTGTATTTTTTATATTTGAGGATTTTGTCCAATTCTTAAGGTAAATTGCTCTTTACTTTTCAACAAGTATTTAGCTTAATTCTTGCCATAAATCGCTATCTTAGTATCAATTTTGATCAAAATTTGTATTAACTCAATAAAAAACCAGGTTACAAAATCACTGAATTGCAACAATTGCACCACAAAACTATTAACAGCCAACAAAACGTCAGTAAAGAATCTACAGCATTAAATCAATCATCTACTTCAGTTAACTAGAATTAGCAGCACTAATAAAAAATTTCATCACCAGCAATAAATCATCATTCAAAGTCTACAATTATCCGTTTTACGATTTCCATTTATTATTATTATTATTTTTGTAATACTTCAATGTTCATTTGATTATTTTAATAACTTAATATGCATTTACGTAATTAGCAAATGTTTTAGTGTTTTTTTATTTTCAGTTTTTCAATATCTTTTACTGCACGTAATGGATTTTAAACGAGCAGATTTCAAAGGTGCTGAATCATTGTTATTGGTACATGTTTATGGACTGAATTGTTATTTTGTGATGAAAGGTTAATTGATGTTTAAGAGAATTAAGGGGAATTATTGGATTTATTTAATGGAATTTTATGTATTTTGGAAGGAGAAATTGAAATGAGGGATTGTTCATAAATGATGTTCAGCTTTAATGGGGGTGGGGGTCTGAATTTGTGTGATGCCTACATCAAAGCAACCCAACATTTCACTGTTATAACGTCGATGTAACAATGCCCCAACTACTAAGTTGTGTCTCTCGGGGAAATGAGGAGTCGTTCATAAATGATGCCAAACCTTGAGGAGGGATGGAGGTCTTGAGCTCCATAACAATGTTTTTATACGAAAATTGGTTAACAGAGGGGTAGATAGGTTCCAAGAGATTAATTTTTGGACCTAACCTTAAAACATTAATTTTTTAAATTAAAAAACTTAAAGAAAAGACTTAACACTGTGAAACGGGTCACATCCAGAGCTGAAACAATGAATTTATAAACTTATTACCTTTTTAATAATTTTATGACTGTTGTAAATTTTTACTGTCCATAACAGCTTCAACGTCCAAACATGGACAGCTCAAACCAAACAAACAATTAAACTCAAACAATACATCACTTCATACTTACATTTCAAATTATTCCTCTTCAAACCAAACTCCCAACAAAAAAAATGTTAATTTAAATCCGCGGTTGCAACGTGAGTTCGCAAATCGAACATGTTGTGTGAGCTTGTTCAATTACTTATTTCTTCTTATTACCCCACAAAATGAAATAAACTCTATTTCAAACCCATTTCAAGTGGCATAAAATTTGTATTTTATTTATTTCGACAATATATTACGTCTCATTTATGTAGATGTAGTTTAGTATGGAATGAAATAAAATATAAATTAGCATTTAACTAACCACATTTGCTAATGGAATTTTTGACTTCAAAATGAGAAATGCCGACAGTAATGACGACGAACAAGAGGTGAAGGAAGAAGAAGAAACAAATTTGAAATGAAAATCGCTATAAGTGTCGTTTTGAGAGGTTTCGGGAAGTTTTGATGATAAAGATTTGTTGGTAGACTAAGTGGCGGTGGTGTGATCTTTGCAAGGGAAATTAAGGGTGAAGGCTTTTTAGTCGCCTAAAAACATATTTTTATAATTTTTCCAACTTTTAATTTTTACTTTTTCCAAATTTTTAATTTTAGATTTTTTAAAAATTGTTTTTAAAACTTTTAAATTTTTAAAATTCTTTTAAATTTTTAAAATTCTTTTAAATTTTTAAAATTCTTTTAAATTTTTGAAATCCTTAAAATAATTAAATTTCTCTAAAAATCGTTTAGAATTTTTATTTTTTTTTAAATTCAAATGTTTTATAATTAAAATATTCCATTTTTTTAATTTTTTTTAAATACCTTTATTTTAATTTTTTTTAAAAAACTTCAAAAATTTTAAAAATCACTTAAGATTTAAAAAAATTGAAATTTTCATAAATATTATTTCATGTATTGTAAATTTTCGTATTTAACAAAATATATTAAAAACTAATTGTTTTTAAATTCAAATTTTTACTCCACTTAGAAAAGTAAAATACACAAACCATGTAAACCCACCAACCATAACAATTCCCATCAAATCACCATCCCTGTGTCATCAAGCACATGCTGAAAATGAAAATTAACTAGGCAACCTGAAAATGTTGAAAAAATATGACGACAAGTTGTTTTGTACAACTTTTTTTTATGTAAAGTGAATGAAATAAAACAATAGCAAATTAAGATTAATAAAATGTCCATTTTCATATATTTTCTATTATTTGCTTCTTAACAATTCTCGTTTTTGGTATAACTATATACATTATACAAGTTATATTATACAATAAAAAATAGAAAGAATTAAAAGTGAAATAAAATTATAATAAACAACAAATTAATGAATCATTAAATGCTACAGAAAAACTAGGAAGAGAAAAATTATTTTTTTATGAATTAAAATGTCCCCTGACGGGAATTTTGGAAGAATTTTTACAAAAATTTGTCAAAATTTCTTTCAAAATTTCAAGAAATATTTTTTAATTTTTTCAGAATTTTTATTTTTTTTTGACTAAAATTTTCCCAAAATTACCCACAAGGGACTCGAGACAATAAAATTTTAATAAAATTTATGTTTCAAAAAATTAATTTATGGTCATTAAAATTAGAATAACAAGAACATTTTCCTTGTAGTGTCATTTACTCGATTCGCATTTTTTTGGGTGATTTAAATATAAATTAAATTTACTTTTTTTTCTACATTCTCACTTTGGCGACCTTTCGTTTTTTTCTGTAATCTTATTTTCATTAATTTCAAGGGTAATTAAAATTATTTGAGGCAAACAAAAAATATTTCTTTTTTGTGTGTAAAACAAAGAGTTAATTTTAAACATTTTTTCTACATCGCAAATTTACTTTGAGATTTTTTATGGCTTTCAACAGACTGTAAAATTTTTCTGAAATGGGAAGTTGAATGGGTTTTTGATTGCTGATTTGAGTTATTGAGGTTATGTCATGGGGATAATCATAAAAAGAAGTTAGAGAAAAGTAGTTTGAGACTCATATTAAGATTTTTATTACATTTCAGGATTATTTGGGGTGGTCCATAGTTTATCTTTTCGAAATGTTAACTCTTCCTTACTCCCTAAAATTTAGAACAACTTATTTACGCTGAACTTGCTTTTCAGATTCAGTTACTAAAAATTCTATGGTTTGACTCAACCAATAGATCATGAGCTGGTTGCTCGGTGTATTTTAAGGTAACCTATTATACCCCAGTGGTTATCCTAGTCTTTATCCATAGAGTAACCCCTGGGATAGTATTTACTTTATTGTTTACCAAGAAACCTGTCCCAGAGTATCCAAGAGAACTTAAGAGAGATCCGAGGAATCTAGTAAGGTTAAAAAGAGTCTAACTACGTCTGAAGTGGTCAAATAAGATCCAGAGTGATACTATTGGGTTTAAAAGAGTCCACAGAGGCTGTTTTGAGTAAATATCCTTTATTTTGATTCAAAAGAGTCCAGTAATGTCAGCAGGTGTCTAATACGATGATAAGAAGTTCACAGTGATCTAATAGGGTTTAATGGTTGGACCCATTAGATATACATTTTTCGACTATGATCTAGGGAGGTACAATAAATTCCATTGTAGTCGAATTGCACCAAGAGGAGTTTATTCGTGTCTATACGTGCCAATAAGGTACAAAAGTGCTCAATCGAGGTTCTGAAGGGTACCACCCACCTCACCTAAGAATGACCTCTGGCTGACGAACCGTGCCAAAATTCATTAACACTTCCTCAACTTTTTTCAAGGTCCCCAAAGAATCTATGACCCAAATCAACATGAAACCCACTCATTCTTCACATAATTTTCCCTTAAAGAAATAAAATTTGAGTCCATATTCATCATTGTGATTCCACATCATCAACAATCGAGAAGAATTATTTCCATTTCATTTTTTTGCCTAAAAAATATTATTTTCATACGCAAAGCGTGATTTTCATTTCTTTTTAAAAAATTTAAAAAGTTTTTTTTCTGCTTTAGTTAATTAATTATATACACATGTCAAGCTGTTGTCAGCAAAAATGCAATTCACTGCTACCGACTGAGCGTGAAACATATAAACATACAGTAAATTTTTACACAAACACAGCAAGATTCATACTGCCAACTGTCATGTCTTGTCATCACCTCTCTCTTTCTCTTCCATCCACATGTAGTTTTATGGCTGTAAATTGGACGAACTCATTCGTGGATAGAGAGCAGCATATGGTGAGAAATATTGAGCAAGTGATGGATGAGGTGGAAGGAGTCCAGCGAGTGATGAAGCGCCAGGTGGTGGAGGAAGAAGGGGATTTTTACTGTACGGATGGTAGCGAGCACTTGACAGGGGACTCAGAGGTGGTGTTGGATATGTTCGTGGAAATGCAGCTAGTAATGAGTTCGTTGATGCGGATGAGGCATTGAGGAGGGCATCTGGAATTGCATTTCCTGTGTGCTCGGCTCGTAGATGCTGAAATAGATCATCTGATGCTGAAAATCTTTTGCCACAATAGCTTGAGTCAGGTCCTACCCAGTTACAGCTGTAAGGAAAGAAATTTCTAATTAATTTACAGTAATTCTGTTGATTTTTCGGAAATTTCCTCAAAATTTTCATCAAATAGTCATCAAAATTGGATTAAGAGGCTCTAAAAATAACAAAATTCAACTTACACGTACGGCATTTGAGAAGCAGCAGCAAGTTGAGCCAATTGTGCATGATAAGCCATTGCAGCAGCAGGATTTGAAGCCATAGCCTTACTCATTGAGTGATCACATGTACATCCAGGTGGACATGCACTTCCAGCACCATTTTTTCCAGCCATCATATGTGAGCCTAAACTACATCCCGTACAATATGGATCTCGACACATTCCCATCATCATATCTGCTGCACTTGATGCTGCCTTCATCCTTGCGTAGTTAAGATATGGATTGAGTGCAGCTGCTTTCAGCATTGTCTGATGTTGTGCTATGAGATCCATTGGATTTGGATAAGGCCCAGGAGCATAAGGATATCCGTTGAGATAAGGCATCGTCGTATATGGACCAGCAGCTGCTAAGCTCCTCAGTGCTGCAATATCCTTATCAATATGAGATTTCTGTTGCTGAGCTTCTGCGGATGTTGGTGTTGTTGACTTGAGTGAGGCACTTGATGAATTTGAATTTGATTTCTCATTTGTCGTCTTTGGCGATGCTGATGGCGGTGACTTTCTCGTATGCTGTGAACTTGTACTTGCTGTTGACTCACATCGTTCATTGCCATTCGAATGCGGTGATGTTATCACTTTTGCATTTACATTTGCTGCTTTAAGTCGACTTGCTACTCGTAAATCATCTGGCATATCATTATCTCGTACACTCGACTCGTATGGCTTAAAACTTGACTTAAATTCACTTGGTGAACTGCCATTTAAACTTCCGCTTGGTGATGATGAAATTTTGTCGCGCATTTTATTGCTTTTCTCAATATTTGCAAGTAATTTTGGATTTGGTGTTGCATCGGAGCCTATTGCACTACACGTCTGTGCTAGCAGTGCCAATGGACTTGACTTTGTATCAAACTGTAAAGAAAGAGAGAGAAAAAATTAATTGAATTTAATTAATTAATGACAATTAATTGTGAGATTTGCTGTATTAGTTGCAATTGCTGTTAATTAACCTGAGCCATAAATTTTATTTCATGGCTGTATTTGTTGTTGCTGTTCTGTTTAGTGCTTATTTTAAATAAATTGTTTGTAATCCTTTTTGAACGTTTTTAAAAGCTGGAATGAGGATAAATTGGTTTAAGGGTGGCATTTTAGTTGCTGAATTGAAGTTAGACTAGCTGAGTTGAAATTAAAATAGCTAAATTGTGGTTAGACTAGCTGAATTGAGGTTAGATTAGCTGAATTGACGTTATAAAAGCTGAATTAAAGTTAAAATAGCTGAATTGAGGTTATACAAGCAGAATTGAGGTTAAACTAGCTGAACTGAGACTAGACTAGCTGAATTGAGGTTAGACTAACTGAATTGAGCTTAAACTAGCTGAATTTGAGTCATTTCATAAACTAGAACAAATCAAGCTGGATTGATGTCAAACTAACTGAATTCTGCCAAATTAATCTTATTTCAGGAACTTTTTCCCTCCTTTCTCATCGTTTCAGAAGTCAAAATAAATTTTAAAATTATGGCCGCAATTTCAAGTGTTAAATTTCAACAATTCTTCCTTCACTCCCAAAACAATAAATGGTTCATTAAAATTACGCAATAAATTTTATTTTCAATACTCCTTTTAGTGCCACTGCTGCCATTATTGTCATTATTATTATTAAACAAAAAACACACAGAACAATTTTTCTGTATTAGCATTAAATTACCCAAAGGAGGAAAAAGGCAATGCATATATATAAAGCATGAGAGAGAGGAAAATAAGTTTTATGTAGCAATTTACGGTTGTGCTACTAACAATGATAATAAATTACGCGTAATGTTGGAAGTGGTAGAAATGGTGTTAGCCTCAGTACAGAAAAAAATAAAATTTATAATATTAAAATGTTAAATGCAATGACAATTTTTATTGCCCTCCTTTCCGTCCCAGCCCATGATTGTGTCATTCCTTAAAGGAGGAAAGAATTTGCTTTTCTTATTCTTATGTGAAATATAAGGAAGTTGTAGATATATAAGGAACAACAAATATTTTTGGTAAGAAGTTTTTGAGATTTGGTTGAAATAAGGCGCATTTTATTAATTTTTTGTCAAAAACTTAATTTTTTATAAATTCAACTTTTTTTTAAAAAATTCAAATTTTTTTTAAATTCAACTTTTTTAAAAAAAAAAATAAATAAAGGTTTAATTTTTTAAATTCATTTTTTTTTTTTTGAAAAATTCAAATTTTTTTGAAAAATTCAAATTTATTTTGAAAAATTCAAATTTATTTGAAAAGTTCAAATTTTTAAAATATTCCAAGTAAGAAAGTAACAAATGATTGGTGCACAAAGCGCATTTTTTGATTAAGTCAAGACTAGATCTTGTCAATCTTCAGACAATTTCCATTACTAAATGTCGAAATGTTAAACATAAACCCCAAAAATCAATTATTTATTCCATTATTAAGTCATACTAACAACAAGGTAGTCAAGGGTCTATAGTTTACTTTCTTAATCCAATAAATGTGCTACTCTTTAAATATTTTCCAGAAAAACTGTCCCAAAAACAACCCATTCACCCAACATAACCATCCATTAAGGCTAAATGGCAATAAATTTTAATTGAATTGCTTTTTAAATGGATATATGGGGGACAGTGTGACATGGTGTATGTGATAATAATGCAGGTCTTTGTCAGTAAGTTTAAGCAATAAATTTTCATCCCTATAACTGAAAATTGCTGTTACTGCTCTTTTCTCATCTGCAAAAATAGTAATAATAATAATGAGATTTATGTCTGTGTGTATGGACACCTCATTGCCGGTGTATAATTTATTTTAACCCAGCACACAAGCAAAAAGGCATCGAGAAGAAGAAAACACTTTTTTTAAATTTATGATGCAAAACAGACAGTTTATAATTCATAAGTCATATATTACAAGCTTATGTTCTCACTTGAATCTTGTTATATACTCAATTTCCCATCTCACTGGCTATAAAGTCTGTATACATATGCATATGTGCTCAGGTTAACGAGTA
Source organism: Chironomus tentans (assembly GCA_963573255.1). Classification (NCBI taxonomy): domain Eukaryota; kingdom Metazoa; phylum Arthropoda; class Insecta; order Diptera; family Chironomidae; genus Chironomus; species Chironomus tentans. The sequence continues at coordinate 20,647,399 of OY754302.1, forward strand.
ATGATGAATGACTGAGCCATAAATTTTTGATTTTTAATGGCAATAAATTAAAATTCAAACCAATATGTGCGATGTGTATCATTATTATTTATTGGCTATATTATTGAGAGACTTCAATTAATAATTTAAAAGAGAAATGTCGTGTGGATAGGCTAGGCTGTTGTGGGAACTTAGTGCGTTTTAATTGACTTAGAGCATTTATTTATGTTTTACTTTAAAGCGTTGCTTTACATTTGACTTTAAATAGTTGTTTTACATGTGACTTTAAAGCGTTGCTTTACATGTGACTTTAAAGAGTTGATTTACATTAAAATTTAAATCGTTGCTTTAAACTTGACTTTAAAGTGTTGCTTTACATTTGACTTTAAAGCGTTGCTTTACATTTGACTTTAAAGCGTTGATTTACCCTCGACTTCAAATAAACTATTTTCTTCCCAGAAAACGCGCTAAGAAAACAGACCTCATAACAAAAATACATCGCAAGGCCATTAGAGGATGGAGCAGAATGAAGAAAAAAAAAGTTATTGCTTATTGCTCAAAGTATCTGGTGAGAGAAAATGAAATAAAAAGATTCATTTTATTGGGAAATAAATCATTGAAATTTGATTGAAATTGACACCGAATGAGATACGCTTGAAATATATTATTTATTTTGAGATATTTTCTTCGTTTTTAACTGTTTTAGGTTATTTTTTGAATGAATTGAGTGATTTTGAGGACGGAATAGTAGTTTTTGTGGTAGATAAAGTTGAGTTATAATGGAAAATTTTGTTGGTATTAGATCAGTATCTAGGTTTTGCTTTTAGTGATCCTGGTGGTTCACCTATCCCTCCTTCCTAATCTTTAGTTAATCCACTGGTTTGAATAAATCAAACGTAAGCAGTTTGTAAAAATGTTATTTTTTGTATAAATTCTGAAAGTGCTGGACATAACTGTGGGTCATTCACTGATGATGTGAATAAAATAATAGAATTTTTAGCCCTACATAATTTCCCACTTTTAACAAAGTTTTGCATTCAAAAAATTTGTTTTGTTTGACCTTTTAAAGCTCAAACCCCCATCTTATCTAAATATTGGACATCATATGTGAATAACCCCTTTGTAGATGACCTTATTTTGATTTTATTAAAATTTAAGTATTCAAAATTACCAAACTTACTTTAAAACCCAGACTATCTCAAAGAAAAAATTAAGTTTTAAACTATAAATCTTGGGTTCAAGTCCTATAAAAAATTAGTAAAATTATGAAGAAGCTTCTCTTCCAGTTATGGCTTTTTTGCTTTTTAATTTTTTTCAATTTAATTTTTTTTCTCCAAAATTTCACTTCCTAGATTCCGATTCCACTCGTTCCCTCCTTCCTTGTTTTATCTCCATGTATTTTCTCACTTAATTTAAAAATAAATTTACAACATAACAATAAATTACAATTTCATTTTTTCCTTCCTTTTAAGTACAAAATTCTTTCAGTTTTTTTTGCTTTCTTTAAAACTGCATAAACAGCATGAAATAAATAATGCTTTATAGTCATTCACATAAGCAACAACATTAAAGAGAATGAACGAAAAAAAACATAAGAATAAAAAAATATACTGAGTGAGAGAGGTAATAAAGATAAGTTAAGGTTACTTGAATGTGTCTTGCTTTTATGCTTATTTATGTTGTACGAAAAAAGGGCAAGGAATGGTTACTCTATGCTGATTATTATGTTGAGATAATTTTTTTACTTGCAGGGATTTTTTTTTCATTGTTGAACTTTTTTTATGGGTTTAATGGGCTTATGGGAGAATGATGAGGTAAAATGGGGGAATTTGGGATGCAGAGTTGATGGTTTGTGGATTTTGAGATGTTTAGCAATAATTTGGGGGCCATTCTTGATTGATGTCTATAAAAATGATTTTATTAATAATAAAATATTGAAATATAAAATTTTCAAATTTTGAACCCCTCTTTCAATTTTTTTAGATATTATAAGCTAAAAACTCTCAAATTTAGGGTCGACTGGGATAGTTTGAGGGTCAGACCCCACTTTTAAAGAACTTTTTAATCTGAAATACTAAAATTCCATGAAAAAAATCAATCAACCCCCTCTTAAGGTCCATCTCTTGAGGATCATCCAAAAAATGCGCTCCATTCTCACTTTCACCCCATTTTCCATCCAAAACTTTCTCATTTCTCAGCATTTTTATTCCATTTCCCATTTTTTCCTTCCCCAAAAACAGTTAAAAATATAATAAAAATTTATGAATCTAATTGATTTTATTTATGGCTTTTTGTCGAATGATTTATTGTTTAATTATCATCATTTACTGCTCTCTCTCCCTCCCCATTCCCCATTCTTTTTACTTTATTGCATAAGTTTTCTATCGCCATCTCACTTCAACTGACTCGATTTTTATATTCTTTATAGTTTGGTTCTTATTCATGCTTTTCATAAATTTTAAGCGAAATGATTAAGTGAATTGAAATGAAATCAACATACAATGTAATGGATTGCTGAAGAGAGGAAAGGCGAAATGGATGAAAAATGGGTGATCCTTAGGTTGGGTGCTGATAGTTTTGAATTGAATTTATTAATTGTAATTGAAAAATTTATGTTGTATCAAAATAAGTCGAGCATTCTTTCATAGAATTGTTTAGAAAAATTAACAGACATTAAAAACAGCTGAAAGTGCAAGGTTCAAGTCCTAAAATATTTACAATAAATTTTGTTCATATTCCCCATGGATCCATTTTTGTTACATTAAATTAAAAAAATTATTATCTTTTTAAAATATTTAGTATATTTTTGCAATTATTTCAACTTTTTTTACTTTTACAAAAAAGTCCTCACAAGGAACTGAAGAAGAAAATTGAGCATAAAAAGTGCATGTTCCATTTCAATATTTCTTTATTTTAAAACTCGAAAGAAGGCCGAGAATGAAAGAAAAATTGCCGAAAAAAGCTGAGAATGGAAGGAGGAAAGAAGATTAATGGAATCAAATGAATTAATAAATTAAGAAAACGAGCGAGAGAGACGCAAAAAGGAATTAAAATGCAAAGTTGAAGTCATTTTTCTTGTTCCTTTATTTCTTACACAAAATAAAAAAAAATAATAACAGAAATTTCTTTCATGGAAGTTCAAAGGGGAAAATGAAATTAATGGAGGTAAAAAATTGCAAATTGTAGGTTTTTAAGGGGTTGATAAAATCATTAACAATTACTTGTTTATGCAATCAGGACTTTTTGGCAATAAATTTTGTTGAAATTACGTCGGTAGCATCGTTGAGTCTTTATAGGATGACATTGTAATTTTGGAAGTGGATTTATGATCGCAAATTTATGTTTTTAGAAAAAAAAGTTTAATTTTAGATATTTTAGAATTTTTGATAAATATTAAGTAAATTAATCTGATTAGAACTTTAATTTTTAAAATAAAAATCAATTTTTAAAATAAAGATCAATTTTTAAAATAAAAAACAATAACTTAAAATAAGAATTAAGTCTTGAAATTAAATTTTAATTTTTTGAAAATAATTTTTGTATTAGGAAATTAATTTTTAATAATTTTGAAATTAATTTTTAATTTTTTAAATAAAATTTCAATTTTCTAAAAATTAATTTTTAACTTTTTCCAAAAACCTAAGAAAATGTAAAATAAATTGAATTTTTATATTTTTTAACTTTCAATTCTGATCGCAGGCCATCTTAACAACCATAAAATCCCAATTTTAACATCCACTTCAATACCAAAAACAATTAAATTTCCCACACATTATTTTGCCTCTTTTAAAAACAATTCAATTTACTTAACAAGTTTAATAAAATTACAAAATTTATTGACTTAACAAACAATTCGTTAATTAGTAATGCAATCCATTTGGGACTTATTGAAATTTAATACAGCTTTTATTTAATTGTCTGTAAAATTTTCCAAGACTTTTCAATAATTCAGCATTTTTTATTGTTTCCCAAAGGTGATTTGAAATCGGTTTAGTGTGATTATTTCTTTCCTATTCACAGTTTTAAGTGCTTAACGTTTCAATTAACATTTTTGTTGATCAGTTTTGATCACATGTGCTGATTTGTGTGATCTAGGGATGGATACTTGGATTGATTTAGAAGAAAACGGGTTCATTTGGTATCAGATGTGGATCTGAAGGCTTATACAGACAGTTTAGAGCCTTGATTGATTACTCAGAGCCTTGAAAAACTCACTAAAAGCTAAGCAGATTCCTCAGAGCCTTAGCAGATCATTCAAATCCTTGACAGACTCCTCAGAGCCTTGACAGACTCCTCAGAGCCTTGACAGACTCCTCAGAGACTTGCAGACTCTTCAAAGCCTTGACAGACTTCTTCGAGTCTCAACAGATTCCATGGATGCCTTATAGACTCCTCAGAATCCAAATTAAAACATTAACAATCAAAGAAAGTAAAGGCCACGATAAATCAATACAAATTTCACCCTATCACAGTCGTCCACACCTTAACCCTCCCTCTGGTATTATAAATATGCCAATTGTCATAATTAAAAAATTGTATGAATAAAGAGAAATAAAAAAAGCAGAAAACACAGCCGAGAAAATAAGCAGAAAAGCACAAACGAGATTGAAACATTACATTTAATTTATTTTGATTATCTCTTTTTTGTTTCATATTTCACAATTTTTTATTTCATTCACCCGACAATTAAATTGTGTACAATGAAATACAATCAGACAGGCCACACTATTCATCTCATTGTTGAGTCTGTGTGTTGTCTTATTGTTCGCATCAATTAACAGCTTTACAATATTTTATCCACAATAATTGGAAAGCTATAAAGCAATAATGGTAATTAATTGACTTTGACTTGTGTTTTGTTTTTAGTGAGCTGAGATTTTGAGATAGCTGGAAGGGGTTTTGGGTCGCGGTTTATCTTAATGACTAGGAATTATTCAATTTTTTCTCAAGCTGAGCGTTTGTCCATGCGTTTTTAGTGTAAGCGTTAATCTTTGTGTTTCCAAGGCTGAGCGTTAATCTATGTGTTAAATCTTTCAGGCTGAGCGTCAATTTATGTATTTTCCAGGCTGAGCGTCAATTTATATATTTTCCAGGCTGAGCATCAATTAATATATATTTCAGGCTGAACGTCAAACCATGTATTTTTCAGGCTGAGCGTCTTTAAAATCACAAATAATAAAAACAGCATCTAAACCCCCATAACCTCAAAAACTTGCAACTTGATCTGTTATTTTTCTTTCCTCCTTTTTACATTTTTATTTTCTTCTTCGTGATTTTTCTCTTCAATTTATTATTAATTAACATCACCATTATATTATAAGCAATTGGCATTTGGCAGTGTAAAACGAAAGAGGAAAAAAACGAGAGAGAAAAATTCAAACTCATTAAAAGCATTACGAGTGGGTTTAAATCACATTTTGTGAAGGCTTGCCGGCACATACAAGTTATACAAGACGGCAAATAAGTACAAAGCATGCGATTATATCTCAATTTACGTGAATTAAGAGAATCATTCATTTCTCAAAACGTCACTTGACGCTTATGAAGCATTTTTTTTTCATTATTTATGAAACAATTTTTTTAATCATCAACAATCAGACTCTTGACTTGCGCGTTATTTTTTTTTTAGTTTTGTACGCGCACGTCGAGACGATTGTCGGTGATTTGTATGGCGATTGGAGTAACTGATCTATGTGAACATGATCGCTTTCTGCTTCTTTTGATTTGTGGAAATTTAATATTGTTTTGTCGTGGCACTGAGGGGAAAAGTTGAACTACGGGAAAAATTGCTGTCTGAGCGTTTTTAAGCTAAGGGTATTTAAAGCTGAGCGTCACTAAAGCTGGGCATCACTCAAGCTGAGCATTGCTCTAGCTGAGCGTCACTAAAGCTGGACTTTACTCAAGCTGAACATCTTTAAACTTAACATTTTCAAGCTGAGCATCACTCAAGCGGAGTAACACTAAAGTTGAACATCAGTCAAGCTGAGCATCACGTAAGCTGAGCGTCTCTCAAGCAACAAAACTCCAAATATTTCATAAATTTTTCTCTCAGTGCAACCACATACCTCAAAACAAGAATAAATAGCCCCAAACTGGACAGCTTACTTGAAATGAGTAATGAGCTCCACAACTCTAGAAAGAAGTGCGAGAGATAGACTTAAATTGATGAAATTAAAGTCATAAGAAAAACAACTGTCTATAAAAAGAATCGCTCAAAACTTGCTTTAAAGTAATTGCGAATATTTTCATGATTGTTATTATTTTTATTAAACGTATATGCCCGCATTTATTGCCTTTTGATATTGATTGACATATCAATAGATTGAATATTGAAACAGTCAGCAATCCGATACACACACAAGGCAATTGCCGCAATTGAATTAGACTAAACTGAGCAGATTTTTTGTGATGAATTAACCGATAAAATTCTGATTTTAATTTATTATGCAAGATTGTAGTGTGTGGTGAATGCTAATGTGGAGTAAGTTGCAGGTTTAAGCGGCTTTTCAATGGGTTAGAAATTGAGTTTAGTTAGTGGTTTTTGATGAGAGAATGCTGAATTTATTAAATTTTATTTTTTCAATTTATTATGAGGGTATTAGCTTTACTGAGCCTAAGTTGATTGATTATGTCATTCAACTATTAAGATTGTATTTTAGGATATCTGATGAATGGACCATGGGAGAGCCTAGTTATGGTAGGAAGAACGGGGTCTAAGATATGGTAGGCAGGATGAGGCTTCAGTTTGGGTTTGGGGTACATTATTCCTAGGAAGAGTACTATCTAATTGATTTGAGGATGTGAATGATGGACCTGAAGATAGAATTGAATGATTTTGGTTATGGAATAAAGTATGATGTATGGGGATCTGTAATACTTTGAACCTTAAGTTGTCTGACACTCAACCATCTAAAATATCCATTCTAGTTACCTTAATCATTCATTTTCTTAAACAAAATTCACAAAACCGTACACAATAGCTTTAAAATCATCCAAAACCCCCTCATTTTAAAAAATTAATTTTTTTAATCCCTCAGCAAGACAATAAGCTTATCTTATAAAACACTCCACAATCCCTAAGCCCCTATAATCTTTTAATAAATATTTTCCATCCAACTTACTAATTAAGTGAAGATTCTACGACATTTATGGCCCAGAAATTCATAATTCATAATAAATTCATTAAACTTAATCCCTGGCCAATAACTGGCACCATTTATTTCCTCCATCATAATTCTTATTCCTTTACATCGACATTTTACAATAAAAGCAATTAAACTTAAACCATGTGGCGCATGTTGTCAATAATTCAACAACAAAAGATGAATTTTATGTTACAAAACTTCTTTTTTTGTCCGATTCATGCTGCCGCGCTCTCTTTCTTGCTGTTGTGTATGTATAAATATATATATAAAAAATTCATTTCATCGATTTGTTTATTATTGTTATTGTTGAATATTGAAAAGAGCTTTGAGCGCCGATATTTCGACGATATTTTAATAATAATATTTTTTTTCAACAAATTGAAAGAGGATGGAAGAAAATATTCTCATATTTAAATCCAATATGTCGAAAATGATAAAATATGAGCCATTAATTTTGACATTAAGCCATGGATTCACGGTAATAGTAATACATTTTTATGTAGTCAATCGGTATATTTATCGCTCTCTTTTCTCGTGGATTTTGTTTTGTGTTGTTCCTGTTTTATCAAGCGGTGATGTTTTTTTGTTTTTTGGAATTTTCTTTGGTTTGGTTAGGTCGTTGTGGTTGCATTTTGTCTTTTTAATAGCTGAAATACAAGACCTTGGTTATGTCGTATAATGGTTCAGGTTAAGATAGCTAAAATTAATTTTATTAGGGGGTCTGGGGATTTTGTAGGGGTTTCTGGTTTGCATTTCACACTGGGACTACCCAGAGGGGGGTCTAGGTTTTGAAACCCATTTGAAAAACTAATGATTTGAAAAAAGCTGATACAATCTCCTTAAAGAAAGAGTTTGAAAACTCCTGACCCCTCTTTTGGGTACGCCCATGGTTCCAAACAAATTATATCATTTAATCGATCTACCTGCAATTTCTATAGAATATTTCAAACATTTAATTTCACCTTAGAAACAAATTTTCTCCTTCATTAGAACTTTTCTCCTACAATATTTTATTCATCAGCATGCAACATTCAGAACAACTTATCCACAAATAGTGTGTAGGTTGAAAATAAACTATCGACTCAATCCCTTTTACATAATTAATTCAAAAGTCAATTACAACTTGAAAATGCGCCTTATACCTTAATTTGTTACTTAACTGACAACTTTTTTGCAAATTATTGACTCACTAAATAATACAAACTTCCAAGTTTTAAGTCAACATCCACACGTGATAAAGAATTCAAGTTCTGAGGCAATCCTAAATATTTGATGAGAGAAGATGGCATTTAAGATAAGAATGAAAACAATTTCGCCATTCCAAGCCTCTTATCATCATCATTATTGTCATTTGTTATAGCAATAAGTCACAACGAGACACACACAACGAATAAAACGAGAGGAGAAGACAACACAGTGCGACAAACGATAGGAATTAATGTAAATTATTATGATGTGTAATTTGAGGCTATAAATTAAGATATATTCCAAGTTCCACTCCATTCATCCAGCTTCAGTTCAATTTTAAGAGGCTATAAGCCGTATAATATGGCGATGGTAGCACATAAATTTTCAGTTTAATATTTATTAATGTGTTCGGTTGTGGATTAAAAATGTTAATTTACGACTTTAAAGATCTTCATGATGTTTTTGCTGCTGGGGATTTTTGGTGTTGGAATTGTTGGGGGATTTTTTTGGGCAGTTTGTCTTAAGTTTTTGGATCTTTTGTCTGATTTTGGGGGACTTAGAATGAAAATTTGAGTTTATGTCTGAATTTTATTTTTTGACTTAAATTTGGCAGTTTTGGGAACAAAAATTTTAATTTTTCATGCGTTTAAGACCCAAGCCAACTCGAAAACACTCAAATTAATTCACAATTTTTTTGCTCGCTCGTTGGTTGTTGCTGTTTAAATTAATGTGAGATCTCTCTGCCGATGGCTTCTTAGCTCGCGTTTAATTTATTTTCTGTGTCATTTTGTGAATCTTTTTTTTAATTCGATACAAAAAAATGATGAACACGCGATCCTTGTGGTGAACTTGAGGGAAAAACTTTTTTGATAATGTCTGGGGCCATTTACTCGGTGTACCCTAGTCTTTATCCCTAGGGTAGCCCCTGGGTTAGTGTACACTCTAGAGTATACCCTAGCGTTTAGCAAGCAACCGGTCCCTGGTCCAAAAATCGTTCTTTGAGAATTTATTAACATTAGTCTCAAAAATTTATTCAAAATAACCAGAAACTGGTACTCTAGGACTACCTTTTTGTCATTGTTCACAATTTATTACATGTTGTTAGGGATCATATTTTAAAAATTTGAGTGATACAGCGTTAGAGGAGGTAACTCTATGGTACCTACATATAGAATATATATAGCAGTAATAATAATAATAATATAGCAGTACCCAAAGACTATACTCTATATTACAAATTTACATAAAACCAAATAAAATTCTCAAAAAATACACAAACATCTAAACCAAAACCAATTTATTTGATAAGAACCTTAAATGCACACCATTTAATACCCAAAAATGATATTCTTAAGCTAAAAATTATTCATACAATATATTTTATTTAATAGATTCTAAGCAGTCATTCTTATGATAATTAATGGACGATTAAGTTTTCATAGATGACAAAAAATTAGACACACAAAAAAGTCACGAAAAAAAAATATTTTTTTGTCATCTTAATTGTAATTTACTGCTTTTAATTTCTGTTATCTGTGGATTTAAAATCTTCTTCTTTTTACCAACATTTTTTTTTCTTATGTGTCTTCGTTGTCGTCTTTGAGTGATTTATTGAAAACTAATCTGACAATATTGAAGATAATGTTTGGAAATGAATTAAGTTTCCATCGAAAGATTAATTTTGAAACATTTTTTTCGGTGCTCTTTTAAGTTTTTTCTTCTGTTGAGATATTTAAAGTGAATTTTGTGTTTAGTGGAATTATCAGGGAGCTGAGATGTCGTGTTGATGGATTCTGATGAAACCGTGAATGATTAATTTAGTGTTTTTAAACAAAAAATGGAAAAATGACGACTTGTTGTGCCGTTAAATAAATTTTGGTTTTTTAACATAAATTTTTGAATTTTAAATTTTTTTTGAATGTAAACTTTAACTTTTTTAAAATTATTTTTAAATTCAGTATAAAATTATTTTTGAACTTAACAAACAATTTAAAATTATATCTAAATTTAATAAAAAATTGAAATTATTTTTAAATTAAAAAACGTTAAAATTATTTTTAAATTAAAAAACGTTAAAATTATTCTAAAATTTAAAAAAACTAAAATTATTTTCAAATTTAAAAAATATTAAAATTGTTTTTAAATTAAAATTCATATAGTTTTTAAATTAAAAAAAATTATTTTTGATTTTAGTAAAATTTTTAAATCCAACAAAAATAGTTTTTATCAAATTTAAAATAATCTCTATAACTTTTAGATTTTATAAAATATTTTAAAATTTTATGAAATAACTTAAAGTTAATTTCAAAAATTATAAAATCTTTGAAATTTTTTTCTAATGATTACAATTTTTAATTATTTCCACTCCATCCAATTCTACCCACTCAAGTAATTCCAATAAACTAAAATTAAAAGCACATTTTCATGCAAAAATGTGTCAAAAGATTAAAATAATTTTAATCCGATTATAATTGTGTTTTTATTATCTCCGTTAATTAACGTTATTGAAAGTATTCCAAATGAAATTATAGCAGTTTTTAAAATAAAAAATTGAATTTAACATCGACACGAAATATTATTTAAATCCATTTTTTATGATAATCTAGAAAAATATGCGGCTTTTAAGACACTAAATAATGATTATTGTCAGAATATTTGTTGAAATTGTTTTAATTGAGTGGATTATTGAGAATAAATATCAGAATTATGTCACATGGTTAGTGTGGAGCTGAATATTGAGATGGAATGAGAATTTTTAATGGGGGAGTTACAGTTTCTGGATTTTCTTATTATGAATGTCGGGATTACTAGAAATTAAGAGCTGATTGGAATAGTTATAGGAATGAAAATGAACATTTGATATAGACGTAGTAAGGAGTGTAATTTTTGAGGGGGTCTCCTCCTTAAAATCTCTCTGGATGTTGTCATTCATGATTATTGATCAACAATTTACAAGAATACAGCTGACCCCCTCTGACACCCCCTTAGATTCTCAAGTATTCAAAATCTCGAGGTTTGCTAAACTATTTTATTACTTTCAAGCTATTAAACCACACAAAAAATATTATTTTAACCACAGAGATTCTCCCATGCTGATCCCATAACTATGCAAAAATCTGCAAGCTTCAAATAAAATATCAAAAATTATTATCTGCCTAGAAAAATTCCATCACGATATTATCGATAATCCAAAAGTTTCACCCATTAAAAAAAATCTCAATAAATTCCTCATTAAAAATTCAAACCACTCCCAAAATTTTGCAAAAATTTTCGAAATCCCAAATTCCAATCATCCCATCAAAGTCGTTAAAAAGATTTTTTTTTGAAATAAGACACTTCACATCACTGTAGGCAATTAATGTAATAAACATGTGATTAAGTGACACAATGAATAATAAAAGAAGGGAATGTCAAGCTCAACAGCGACAGCAACCGATGATGATCATGACAATTAAATACAAAAAGAAGATTTTTCAACTCATTGTAGAGAGTTAAAAAATAAACAAATAAGCTGAGAAACATGATATATCGTCTTGTGACTACCAACAATTTCTCTTCTGATATTCATTTCGGGTGTTTACATTATACGATTATACACGATATGTGATGACTGTTGGGGACACTTGGAATATTAAATGTACAGGCAGAGCGAGGAAGATACGATTGAGTGGTGCAAAAGCGCATTTTTAGGCTTAGAATTTATGAACAAACATGCAGTTGTTGGGGCAAAGCCAAATACTCTTCGTGGGGGGTGTTTAAAATTTTAGGGGGTGTTTTGTATTTTCTGACAAAAAAAAACTATAAAAAGTTGAAAAAAGTTTCAATCTAGAGGGTGTTTTGAACCCCAAAACACCCTTCTGGGTATGTTCGGGCAGACGTATAGATGGAGGGACATTCGGATGTATGAAAGGACATGGTGGATGGGTAACCCAACAAGCAGACAGGTCTATAATCAGATAGAGGTACGAACAGGCATACCAACAGGTTAACAAACCGATAGATGGAAATACAGACGAACAGACAGTCTATTAGATACCCAGAAAGATAAATGGAATCATGGTGTAATAAAAAATGGGTAGAAGAATGGACAGGGTCATGTACAGGCGGACAGATGAACAAACTGCAGACATCAGCACGAAAAAATTTGCTTAAAAAAGAATGTCACAAAAATACTAATGAATAAATGACTGACAAAGTGAAGAAGGCAGTAAAAGTTAATTGATTGCACACACAGCTCAAAACATACAGCACATAGTAGACAAACAGCGACAACGACAAGGCAGGAGCGATGAGAAGAATTTATGTAACATTAGTATGCATATGACATTATACATATTTCAAATATATTTTATGGGCTCTTGTCACACAAACATTTGCTATCCCATTCATCTTATTCTCGTTTTTATTTTCACATTTTTTTTATTTCTTTTTTTTCCCTCATTCAGTTGCTCGATTGCTTCTACTTGTTTTGACTTTTTCTTTATTTCTGTCTCTTTTTCACTCGCCTTTTTTTGAATAGAATTAATGAGAAATTTTACAGGAGTTGATCGTGTTAATGAGTTTATTTTTGGGAGAAATGGAAAATTTATTGTGAAATTTTTTATAGATTCTTTTTTAAGGTGGATTAATGAATGAGTTTAGAGATTTATTTTTTATTATGTTTATTATTTGTTGATGCAGAAGTTTAGGGAAGTCTAAATTTTAAAATATTTTTACTTGACTGACTATATTTAAGGTGATTCCAAGAGACTAACCTTTATGTCGACACTGAGAGGGGAGGTGGATATAGAAAAGTAGGAAGGGAAAAGTGGAGCATTTTTCCAGATACTCTCTTATTAGAGGGTGCAAAATTCAATAAATTCCAATCAAAAATATAGAAATGGGGCTCATTTTAAAAGTTTTTCCTGGGTACCATGGTTCTTTGTTATACCCCTGATGGGATACCCCCAAACAACTTTCTGACTACCCTCTCGTAACTAGTTACTTGCAGAATTACTAGAATCTACACTTACAGGAAAATAATCATTGATTTGAGTCTCAGTGCACTCAGTCGTCGAATCCTCACTCATTATTACTATAGAAGGATAGGGAATTGTGATATAGTTTTAGGTATCCTTAAAAAATCAAACCTTGTTTTTTCCAGCCCCACATGTAAATGGACATAAAATTGAGGATTAGTTCATGTAGGTTCCAAGCACTAAAACCTGATTTAACTTTTTAAGACCCATTGGCTGCAAACAGCACCATGAACCGTAATTTTTAAAAAATTCAAAATTTTTTCGAAGATTTTTTGACTGATAAATTTTTTGAATTTGAAAATACCGTTAAAAAATTCTACTTATTCTTACTTATAGAATGTTTCGGCACTTCAAAAACATGATTCATTAATTTCTTTTGGTTACCGCTAGCAACTTTGAAAGCTTTACCCGTATTTAATTAAAATAAGCAAAAAAAATTGTTTTTATTTACAACGGTCATTTTTAACTTAAAAAAACCAAATTTTCGAAATTTTGTCTTCGAAAAATAAGAACCATTTTCGAATAATAAGAACTGTTTGCATCCAATGGATTAAGACCTTTCAAAAAAATCGCAAAAAGCTACCTAACCTCACTTTCCTACAAGCCCTCAAGCTCCAGCTACAACTTTATTCACATTATTCCTTTGTAATTTATATGTTTCTGCCACCAACACCAAATTCATGTAGTCTATATTGTAAAAAAAACTGACAGACATAAACTTTTTATATTTATATATTTTTTATTTTGAAAAGTGCTTCTTGAATTTTTTCGTTTTGTTTTGTTTCTTTTCAAATTCAAATTTTTCTTTTTCTTTGACTTCTCTTTTGTAACGAAAAACAAATTTCAATTTAAATTCAGAAGACGATTTCACTTATGAATAATTAAAATAAATATTAAAATTGTATTTGATTGGAAGTTGGTGAATACTAGAGGATGTGGACATAAAATTTGCAATTTTTTTTGATATTTTCAGAATTTTTTGAAGGAAGTTTGATAAGATTTTAAAAGTTTTATTGCAAATTCCATTAAAATCCACTTAACCCCCAAAATCACCATCAACCAAACAGACAAACATCCACAAAGAATTATAAAACTCAAAAGTATTTTAAGGTGGATATAACAGTCAAGATTATTGACTTTCCCAGTCATCGTGCATTGACATCTATTATAATATTCAAATATTGCCATTGCTGCTATTATTGTAACCACTTTGTGCTCATTATTATGATAATGTAGTTTTAAATCCATTGATTGAAGACAAACATTTACCTTATGAGCATTTAAGTCACATTTCATGTCAATTATTATTCACGAATCTATTACTGCCGTCTTGTTTGTGATGAAATAACACACAGGAAGGCGTTGTCTCTCTCTATTGTTTGAATGACGTGAAAGTGATAGCTTATGGATAAATTGAGTATTTTTAATGGCACTAGATATTGATATGCGTGAAGATTTGATATGGACAAGTGAGTTTTTGAGGTTAATTTGAGCATGAAGAAAATTTTGAGGTTAGGTTTTTGATGGATTTGAGAAATATTTTGAGGGTTTGGAGCATAAATGAGGATCTTATTGAGGCGGAGCGTCATTAAAACTAATTTATTTATAATAAAGATTTCTTGAGGATTCATATCACTAAAGGTGGTTATTACTGAGGCTGAACATCACTTAATCTGAGCGTTATTAAAACTGATTTTGAGGCAGAGCGTCATTTTTGAAGTTTAATATGAATTAATATGACTTAAGGCTATGCATCACTAAGACTAAACGTCATTAAAGCTGACATCATTGACACTGAGAATTATTGAGATTGAGAATTAATAACTAAACGTCACTTAAGCTGAGCATTATTAGAGCTGTGCATCATTGTGCTGAGAATTGTTACGGCAGCTTCAATGACGCTCAGCCTCATTAAGGTTGAAGGTAAATTTAGACTGATCACTGAGACTGAGTGTCGTTTCAAATCAATTTTCCCTTCACGTCCCACTTATTCCAAGAAAATTCTCAAAAATTCCCTATTAAATAAATTTCACATATCTTTGATGTTCCCCATAAATTCATACCTAACGACCTTTAATAAAATTATTATGGCACATTAAGCGAGCTCAACCATAAATATCAAAACACTAAATTAATAAATAAATTAAGCAAAGAAAAACTGTTCATTTTCAACTTTATTTTGTCATTCGGAAAGAATTTTTCATCGTTCATTTAAAAATAGAAGAAAAAAATTTTCACCAATAATTTTTCCATTATCAACACATTTTTCTTTCCACGCCATAAAAAACAAATAACTTTACCACAAATTTTTTTTCCTTTAGTTAATAAATTTAATTTTCTTGTTTCTCATTTTGAGCAAATCAGCATGAAGAGCAAGCAACAGAAGCCTAAGCTCTGAAAAACTACATGAAAATTCATTGACGACGACAGCCATTAATAACGCATGGTTGTCAAGTGGAAAATTGTTTTCGTTTCATCATTTCAGTTTGATGTTCAGATGTACAGACGATGATGATGATGATGACTGAAGGGAAATGTATTGAAAAAAGTAAGAAATTAAAGAAAGTTTTAGGAATTTGTTGTAGAAGGTGATGGGATGAGACGCATCTTTTTGGTTAGGAAGACTTCAAAAAGACGTTCAGCTTTAAAGAGGCAGTTCACTTTTTAAAAAAGTCGTTCAGCTTTAGACATACATTCAGCTTTAGAAATACGTCCAGCTTTAGAAATACGTTCAGCTTTAGAAATACGTTCAGCTTTAGAATGATGTTCAGCTTTAGAATGATATTCAGCTTTAGAATGATGTTCAGCTTTAAAATGATGTTCAGCTTTAAAATGATGTTCAGCTTTAGAATGATGTTCAGCTTTAGAATGATGTTCAGCTTTAGAATGATGATCAGCTTTAGAATGACGTTCAGCTTCAAACAAACGCTCAGCTTTAGAAATGCGCTCTGTTTCAACATAAATGTCTTTAAAATGACGTTTAGCAAGGAGATGCTCAGCTTTAGAAAAACGCTTCTGATTGACGCCTAGCTTCAGAAAAACGTTCAGCTTCAAAAAACTTAAAAACTTAAAATTTGCTACATTTTCACAGTAAATCCTCATTCAATATACAACGATATTGACATAAAACCTCTACATTTTACATAAAACAGCATGCATCTCCACATGTATAGAAACATCATGCTCTACAAACCCAATTATCAAGCTGTATAAATATGTCAACATAGATCCAATTTTCTGGACATTGGAACTACATAGCCACTTCAACCTTTTTCCAAAAACCCAGTATATTATTTCAAAAATAAATTTCATTCAAAGGATTTTTTCTGTCGTTTCCTTTCATGAAATGCCGAAACAGAAGCAAATAAGGCATAAAGAGAGCTAAGAAAAAGAGTCTCAATTGACGATCCATTAACCATTTCAATTTTGTGTTTATTCACATTTTAAACATGTTTATGTACACACATAAATATTATTAACAGAGAGATATACCGAAAATCCCGAGTGTGAGAGGGGGGGGAGCATGAAAAGAAATGAAAATGACTGTGAGATGAGCACAATTTGGTTGAATGCTGAAAAGTGTTATGAGAAAGGCGGCAAAATTGCCTTTAATCCTTAACGGCAAATGTGCCATAAATTAAACTGTCTCTCTTTTCTCGTTTCGCTCTCGTTTCGTTTCATTTACAATTCATATGACTGCTGTTTCTGCTCCTCCGATGCACATCTCATTTATTTTTCTTGCGTTTCTTTTGCTGCGCTTCGATCTTTCTTAATAGAATGAATGTTCGTGTCTGAATGCAAAAAATAAGATTATTTCTGTTTGGGGGCAAAAAAAATATTTATTTTTGTATGCAGGAATTGAAAGATCATGTATGTTTAATGAGATGAAATTATCATAATCAGAGTGAAAAATGTGGTCAGGTCTTGAAAATTGTCTTGGAAGATTTTTTGTATGGAATTAATTAATTTTGGAACTTTTAAAGAAGAAACGAGAGTTGCGTGGCAAGAAAATAATTTCCTTAACATTCGTGTACACAAATGATAAAGGCACATCAGTAAAATGTCTCATTTTATATCCAACTATCTCCATTAAAATACATAGTATATTCTGATCACCTTAAAGATCTTGAGATTTCCTTTAATTAAATTTTACTTTTTAAAATTTACTGATTATTTTGGAAGCTATTTGCTATCAAATTTATCTGATATTTCTGATCATAATGAATGTTAATTTCAGCATGTTGACATTTTTATCAGCGAGGATAATTAAGTTTGATTTTTATTGTTGAGAACTGTTAATGTCTCCCAGTGAATAAAGTTTGAACTAGTCACAAAACTTGATTGTGCAACAAAAGGGTAACCTCCTACTTAAGTGACCCCCTCTCACTAGGATGCCCTAGGTTATCCTTCCTACCCTACGCCAAAGACACCCTATGTTACCTCACTTACCTTACCCAAGGATACCGCATCTACCCTACCAGGGGTCCCTTTGATATACCCTACCTACCCAGCATAGAGTACCCATGGTGAACCAGCCAAATTCAGGGTAAGTCATGTGTTGATGAGGGACAAAGCTTACAAATGGTTCAAATTTCATTACCATGTAGAAAATGAGATTCAAATTGACAAAAAGGTGCCGTTGTCTTGACATGTCTCTTGTTTTTTTCATCTTTATGGCTTCCATCACATTGTCATCACCATCAAGCCATCAAGAAACACTTGATTCTCTACAAATTGACCCAAAGTGCTTCCATCTCAAAAATTATTCAAACAACATTTGCTATCTGGGACCAACAGACATTATCATGCACGAAACACAAACAAAAGCCTAATTTTATCACAAATTTTAAAAGTAGCACACAAGGAACTGTCAGAAGCCAATTTAGTCTTCATCTTTATGATAATTGAATTCACTTAGTTCATTTAGCAAGAAATTTTCAAAGAGAAAGAGTCTTCTTTATATGGAAAGACAAAGATTATCGTCAGATATTGTTTATGTGACTGCTGCCTTTGAACTTTTTGGTTGAGTATTTAATTGCTGTCTTGCTGTGGGGCTTGTGAATTTGATAAAGATCTTAAAATTGAAATTCTGATTTTTCTTCTTAAAATTAGAAGAAAATATTCTGTTGGCTGCATAAAGATGACAATTTAAAGAACTTGACATCCATACCAATAATTCCGAAAACACGTCATTTATAAGCCACATCCAACGAGGGTCACCAATAACCCAAAAAATCTCAATAACAATATCAATAACTTCAACATCTTCATGAATAAATTCTCAATTTACCCAGATCCATTAACCCGTCGCCTCACTTTGATGTCACCAAATTGATCGACAAATTAATTTCTATCAAATTGTTAATTGCTTTTTTATGATGATGCTCTATAATTTTTTTATATTTTCAAATTTTCATCAAAATCTAATTAATAAAAAAATTCTCTCACGACATCAAATTAATTTTTGAGACAGCAAAATTTATAAAAGAAACTAGAAAGAAGGAAGGAGAAAAAAATTGTCAATGGAATAACAAGAAGAAGCGACATCATCACCATTTATTTGAACAGAAATCTCAAAGAAGACAAGAAGCCATCGATAAATGGCAATTTTTAAAGATGAAACGTAATGGCACCGCTAACAGACGCACAAAAACATAACAATTTCCTTCGATTTAGTTGGAACAGAATAAAAATACACGAGAAATTATGCGTCATAAATTTCATGGTGAATGGGTATGAGTGAGATGTGAAGGGAAAGTTTGGAGGGATTTTTGATGGGTTTAGAGCGCATTTGAGAGAAACTAATGATCAGTTTCAAAAAATTATTTTAATGATTCATTGAAAATGCATAAATAATAATGCTCAGCCTAAGAAATGACTGAAATGTTCACTCAACTTTAAAATTATTGAATTACTTCTCAGCCTTAAAAAGAGGTAAAATTACGCTTAGCCTTAAAAAGGACTGAAAAGATGTTTAACAAAAAAATGTCTGCAAAGACGCTTAGCCCTAAAAGTTACTGAATTGACGCTCAGCCATAAAAATTACTGAATTGACGCTCAGCCATAAAAATTACTGAATTGATGCTCAGCGACGAAAAAGACTGAAGTCACGCTCAGCCTTAAAAATGGTTGAAATTACTCTCAACCCTAGAAATTACTAAAATAGTGCTCAACCCTTAAAATGACATTCATCTTCAAAAATTTGCATAATGACGCTCAGCTTGAAAGATAGTTGGAATGATGCTCATCCTTAAAAATTATTAACATTTTCCTCAGTCTAAAAAAGAACTGACATGATGCTTAGCCTTGAATATGAACAAAATGACGCTCAGCCTTAAAAACGATTAAAATGATGCTCAGCCTAAAATAGGACTGAAATCATCCTTAGCTTTGAAAAGGAATGATAGGAAGTTTAGCCTTAAATATGACCGAAATGGCGCTCAGCCTTAAAAATTATTAAAATGATTCTCAGCCTAAGCTGACCCCCTAAAAACTCCCCTATCTCTAAAAATCAAGCTAATCTACAAATTGAAGATAAAAACCGCTGCCGACGCACAAAAAATTAAAAGATTGTCGCACAAGTCTTCATTTAATAGACATTAATCGAATGAAAATATTGTCATTGATATGTTTACAGTTTTTGAAGACCAGAAGAAAAGCAAAGCAGCAAGCGACAGAGAAAAAAAGTCGGTCATGAGTGAAAAAGAAGAAATTTCTTTATTTTATCTCCACACACATACTTTGAAGGCGAAAAAAGGGAGAATAAAAAGATATAAAAATAAATATAAAAAAATTAATTGAAAAATTATTCATGAGATTACTTATTTACTTTACTTAGTGGATATTAAAGCTATTAAGGGATTGTTTATGGCCATCGACGATGTATTAAAATTAATTTATGGCCGCATTACAATGTTGATCTTGTATTCAATTCAATAAGTTTCATGTAAATGATAATGGAATAGATGGAGGAATGAAGAAGAAGAAAATAAAATAAAATTTATCTTTATGGAATTTTTAAGACGAGATTGAAAATTGAAAACATAAAGAAATTATTCAAAAGATTACTGTTTTAAAATTTATAACCGTCAAATGATATTTAAATTTATTAGAATTAAAATTAACTGCGTAAATGAAGGAATTTTAAATATTTTATAAATGCAAAATATGGGATGGAATAAATAACTGAAGCAATTTATCATGGAAGTATGTTAAAATTCAAATTTATGGGAGGAATTTCCAAGTTAAATTTTTAGAAACGACGGAAATACGCCAAGTGATGAATGGGAAATTTGCATCTCTTGAATCATCTGGAGAAACAACTAAGAAATGCAAAAACGTGGAATAATAAAATGCAGAAATTAACCGGGATATTACAATGTCACTGATAGACTGTTTTGACAATGTTAAGATGTAGAAACACTCTGCTATAGAATTTTCAGCTTTAAGAACTACCAGCTAGATGAGCACTTAGTTAGAGGCACACTAAGAATATGAACTTTTAGCTTGCATGAAAACTTAGCTGAAGAGACGCTCAGCTTTAGAATAAATTAGCTTGAAGTAATGCTAAACTGAAGAAACGCTTGGCTGAAGAAAAATTCCGATAGAGAGATGCTCAGCTCGAAAAAACTTCACCTGGATGAACATTTATCAAGAGGAACGCTCTGCTATAGAAATGATTAGCTTGAAGGAACGTTTATTTGAAGAGACTAGATTTTATAAAACAACAAACTTGGAAGGGCTTAAAGAAATATTTAACTTAATCAACGTTCAGCTGGAGAAAGGTTCAGAGAGATAGACGCTCAGTTGGAGAAGAGTTCAGAAGGAGAGACGTTCAGCTGGAGAAAAGTTCAGATAAAGCTACGCTCAGCTGGAGGAACGCTTAGCCAAAGTAACGTTATATTAAGCAGCTGGATTAACGCTCAGCTGAAACTTTATTCAAACTGAAACTTTCCACTTCAATGTACTTCATTACATAATAAAGTCAATAATTACCTAACCTCAAATTAGTACTGCCTACCTCAAATCAAGATTCCATTCTCAACATTTTAATCCACCAAAATTATCCACATCAAAATCCAATTAATATCCAATAATAAAGGTTATACCCCCATTAATCCAGTTTAACGGTCATTTTTTAGCACAAAAACATTAATTTTATTTCAAATTATCTCCATCAATTCTCAATAAAAATCCCTCGTCATGAAACAAGCAAAAAAAATTCCAAAAAATTTACGACTTAAGCTTCTAAGTTCACTCAATCAACAAATCACTGAAACAGATCAAGTAGCTCATTATGGATTGTAAACTATCTATAATTGAATGCCATAAAAAATTGTAAATCAATATTCATTATATAAGTTGAATATCCATAAATCCATAAAATTTGCCATAAATAAAATTGCGCATAGAAAATATTCGAATTTGATATTTTAGATGTGAAACAGGAAATGACCATTCGATTCCCACGTACGTGGCTTTATGGCTTTATCAGTTGCTAATTTTCAACTTCATTACATTTTAAAACATGGAGAATGCGCATGAAATTGTGTAAAATTTATGGTAATAGTTATAATTTACACACGGGTCATGCATGCATATTAAAGGTACTTAACAAATTTATGACAAGCTGTTTATGCTGTAAACGATTTCAGGTACACAGATACATAAATCTCTCTCTCGATTTTACGTTTTTACTTCAACTTGTGCATAATTTAATGTTGGTAAAGAATTGAGGTGTGTGGAATGAGGGATGGAATGTGGAGCAGATTGTCAGGTGTTGGGGTCATTTTTTTCAAATTTTTAGGATTTTAACTACTAATTTGAATTTTTTGAAATATTCAGCAATTTCAGAAAAAATGCGCCTTATGTCTTCAACTCAAATACACATCCTTACTTGCCATCCAAGTCAACCATGTAAAATTTCATTTCACAATTTCGAAATCTTAATTTTTTTTACAGATACAATTTTTATTTTCTCAAGCAAATCATTAACCCCCATCCGTATGCAGCACGAAAACGGCTTATTAACATGAATAATTTATAAAATGTCACAATTAATCACAAAAAATAACATTCACAAGTATATGAGAGAAAAGATACATGAACCGCAAGCGAGAGCATACAAGACAGTCATAAAAACTAGTTGATAAGTTATTATAGCCAATATATCATTTTAAGTTTTTTATGGCTCACTAACTATTTTATAAATCTACATACATATGCATGAGTTGGAGCTAGTGAATTATGAGGACAAGAATCTGGAAGCTGTGAGAGGATGGAGGATGGGGGTGGGAACATTTTGGAAATTTTTGGTCTCAAAATTCCTCTAAATTATATCAAATCCTCAAATCTTTACTGCGAGCAGCACTTCATAGTCACTAGGGTTATGCTATGCTACCGTTTTGACAAAAAGACATGGGGGTGTCCTGATGGTACCATGATACCTCTTTCCAACCCTATTTGATGACAAAAATGAAATTTTACAAGTGGCAGCTCGGGTTACTCTTCAATACCCCCAAAAAATCAACTCAAGATACCCCCAAAAATAAATCTCCAAAAGTTCCCACTCCCAGCACGACAAAGATCGTAGAATTGAGAAAAATGAGCTGTTTATGAGCACTCTAAATACAACAGAATGGATATACATGAAATTTATTGATATTTTAATTTTCCCCTTCTTTTCAGCTATCTTTATTATAAATATACTGTGTGGCATAGCAGGCATGCATACAAGATTTATGAGGCACAAGAAGGAAAACGAAAAACTATACAGAATATATTTTATGAGATATATTTTTTTTCTGTAGTTTTAAAGAAAATTTATTAACGGATTTTGTAGATATTTTAACGACTCTTTGCTGTTTAGAGCTGCTTAAATGTTTAATTAAATTCTCAAAGTGTTTTATTAATTTTTGTTGATGGCCATAAAAATGTATTTTTGAAGGATTTTATGAAAGTTTTATTTTGAGCTTGATAATTTATGAGTTTTCTGGTGGATGGGAAACTGTTTGTAGATTAACATTTTTGCTGGACGACTTAATGGGATTGAGATTAAATTACCGGCATAAAATTGTTTGAGTGACTTTTGGACACGATCGTAAATGTTGATCTCGAATGGATATAAATGAGATGATGATCACTGTGTATTGAGTTTCTGTGCTAGTTCTGCGGGATATGCTTCCTTTTTGAGGTTAAAAATGGTTTTGGTATTCAAAATGATCTCTTTTGGGGGTTCTGCACGTCACTCTCTTTCAGAGGGGGTACCAAGAGTACACCAAATATTTTATGATACATAAACAAGTTGTCCGTCAAAATGTCCTCAAGATTGTTCCTAAATAAAAGTTTAAAGTCTCTAAAAATCACTTTTATCAATCTTTTCATACAAAACCCCCTTGAATCCCCTCACAACTGCCTCTTACTCATCAAATTGTTCCGACATGTACATCCAAAAAAAACTTATAAATCGCACAACATGTACAAAGCACTAAATATTATTTATTTCATCTTTTTCATGTACAAAATGACTAACTGACTGTAAATGTTAACTGCCATAAATTACGACATTTTTCACAATTAATTTAAACAGCAATTTAAAAATGAGTAACTGAGTAAGTGAATGAGTAATAAAATTACACAAAAAAACGACGAAACTGTTGTGAGGAGATGAAAAATTATTGCCATTATTATTGTTATTACTATTATTATTCTTATTATTGAATGCTCTTTGTGTTATTTTCACTTCAAAAGACATTAAATATGACATGATATGTGTGTACATGTGAATTTATAACTCACTCGTATTTTTTTATTTTCTTTATTATTTTTCATTTACATTCACAACATCATAAATTAAAGTGGATGTTTTTGAAGAAAAAAAATTGAAACATGGTGAAAAAAATTCTTTTTGTAAGTTTTTTCGATGGCAATAAAACAAAGAAATACAAATTTGAGTTAGGTTTAGGAGGGTTTTTAGGGAGTTTAAGCGCATTTCAGGTAGACTAACGCTCAGCCGGACCAACTTTAAGTCAGAATAATACCCTACAATACCAACGCTCAGCTGAACAAATTCTCAGCTTGACCCTCAATCAGTAAAACCAACACTTGGCTTAAAATAACCTTAAAATATTAAATCAACATCAAATTTGACCCCATTATTAGGATTTTTGGGTAGTAATGCAGACTATTGTTTAGCTGGACCAACGCTCAGCTGAAATAACGTTCAGATCAAATATTGCTCAGCCGAACCAATGCTCAGCCAGAAATAAAATTAAATTTTGTAAACTAATAATATAACTTCAACGTTCGGCGCTTGAGTCTATCTTATCTAGTGTAAAAGGTCGAATTTTCAGAAATAGAGGACATTTTAACTAAAACAGAGGACAATTTCTGAAAATAGAGGACAGTCCTCTGAAAAACCAAGCAGATGGTCAGCCTACGTATGTTAAGACCAAAGCTTAACCGTAACAACATTCAGCCGGAACAACGCTCAGCTGGAACAACGTTCAGCTGAAACATTGCTTAACTGGACCAACACTCAGCCGGAACAACGCTCAACTGTACTAATGATCAGCCAAACAAAACGTTCAAAAAACAAAAAAAAAACTCAATTGGACCAATTTTTAGTCAGATCCATGATTAGAAGGAAGTACCAACGCTTAGCCAGACTAATGCTCAGTCAAATCAACGCCCAGCTTTAAAATTACATAGCTTAACAAACGTTCAGCCAAAACAAATAATTTGAACCCTTAAAAATCACACAAAAATCTTCCCAAATTCCACTTACACCCAATCTGACACAAAAAAAGGCCCTTACATCTCCACAATTGCCAGCTAAAAGTATACGAAACTAAATGTGATGATTTATGGAATTAGTTTCCGTTTAGCTCTCATTTCTTCCCAACTTCTCTCGACTCCGTGTTCAGATTTCATTTAAAAATCTTAAATCAGTCGGTGCCGGGGGGTATCATTATGAAATGTATATAGAAACATTCATAATTTTTTTTCTCTCTCTTCAGTTGTAATATTAAGAAATCGCTTCGCATAAATAAAAAGGTTGTGGCAGCAGTGGAAAGGAATGAAAAAAATATTTCTTTATGATTTATGACATGAAATGTGTTTGATCATTGAAAGGCAACAACAAATAACGATGACTTTAATGAATGTGAATAAATATATGTATATTTTTGAGAAGATAAATGAATTAGAGCGACGACGAGGCAACAGATGTAAAGATTAACACACACTGATTTAGACATGCAGGAATTAAAATTAATATTTTTTTGAGGATTTTTATTTAAATCTCTTTTCAAGGAAGCAATATGGGTGTGTGGGAAGAAAACTGCCGGGAATATTTTGATATTTTTTAAGACGTAAGTCAGTTATAAAGTAATTTGTTTGATTTTGATGTGGCTTTGTAACTAATTAACGAGCTTTTGAAATGAAAATTATTTTGTTGATGAAATTTTTTGATCATATTTATGCTGTCATTTGACTTTATGACGGTTTTGACTTAATTGCTTGGTAGTTGAAAAATGTTTTGATAGAAGAAGATGAGGATAAATTATTAGGTGTCATTTATGGATGTGGATTCTTTTTTTACTGGGTCATGTTTATGAGTTTAGTATTTTTTTTAGAAAAAATTTATGAATTTGAGCATATAAAGTTTTCAAATTGAATAAATTGGAGTTAAAGTTGCTTATTTAACGCTCATCCAGGAATAAATTTTTATAATTGACGCTCAGCCAGAGAAAAAAAGTAAAAGTTGCCACTCAGCCAGAGAAAAAAGTTAAATTGACGCTCATCCAGAGAAAATAGTAAAAAAAATTGACGCTCAGCCAGAGAAAATAGTAAAACAAATTGCCGCTCAGCCAGAGAAAATAGTTAAATTGCCGCTCAGCCAGATAAAATAGTAAAAAAATTGACTCTCAGCCAGAGAAAATAGCTAAATTGACGTTCAGCTAGAGAAAATAGTAAAAAAAAATCGCTCAGCCAGAGAAAAAAGTTAAATTGACGTTCAGCTCCAAAAAATTTTACTCGGCTGAATGACGCTCAGCTACAAAATCAAATTCTAAAATAAACAAATTTCATCCTCATTAATTAGAATCAAAACCAATAAAATCTGACATAAAAAATACCGCAAAATATAAAAGTCACCTTCAATATTCTTCAGGCTATTAATTTCTAAACGAAGTTAGGTTTTGAAATTTGCATATGATCTTTAATTTACTCACATTTACACCTGACACAATTTTGCAACAATGTCGCTTATTTTTTCCTCAATAAAAAATATACAAAATATTGCAGAAATTGTGTCAATTTTGTTATAAAAATCTTAAATGAGCTACGAAATCCTAAACTTAATGTGACTTGACATTGCACAAGCAGAAAATTTCTATTTTTTCTCTTTTTAATTTTTAATTAATTCATTTCATTTTTCACATTTAAAAATAAGAAAAAGTCATTTTTACATTTGTTAGCATTTCATCCTAATTAGCCGCCACACACAAGACAAAAGACGTAGAAAAAATGCGAGAAAATTTAAATAAATTTATATTTTTCTTAATTATATGCACTCATAAATTAGATAAAAGTATCAAGATATAGCAAAACATTAAAATCTTAAATGAATTGACATCGGTTCCACCGCGACATGTGGAATGGGTAATCAAGAAAAATTGTCCATTTCCATTAATAATCCAACACATTTCGATATTCCAATTTTTTTTTGCTGACTAAAATCAAATCGTTTCAATATTTTTTCCCTCCTTTCCTTTCCTTTCCTGCTCCTCCCCGAAGCTGTGTTAAAAAAAACTTTTTTAAACGTCCTCATTAATTATTCGAAATCTCTTTTTCATTTAGCCTCACTCAATTTATATTAAAGCTATGGATATGGGTATTTTTTTAACGTATGGATAAATTTGCACTGCCGAATGTGTGGAGTTGGAAGTGAGAAATGATCAGGATTTTTAATTTTAAGGAGTATGGAGCGCTGTTTATTATTTTGTCAGTAATAACCATTCAATTATGTCGTCCTTCATTTTTAAGGCAGAAGTCTGAAGCTATGTGAAGAAGGAACTTACAAAATCCAATTCTTAGATGGAGATCATTTATGAATAAACCCCAAAAACTCTATATTTAAATTATTTCTTAGAAAAACAAATCCACAAGAAAGAATTTTTATATTCATGATTGCTTTGGGCTTCTGAATTAGCAACAGTGTCTGCAACTTAATACACTCATAAATTGCTGAGGAGATTTATATCCGGAATCAGAATAGCAAGTAATAAAATGCATTAAAAAACATAACGCACAATTTAGGGGGTGAAAGGAGAATTTTAAAGCTTTATGGCTAAAATTAAAATTTAGAATCTTCTTATAGATAGATGTATCCCAAAAAAATCCACAAAAGCCCCAAAAATTTTAGTTTTTTTGGCATTTAGATAGAGTTTAGAATAGTTTGATCTTCTGGGCGTCTGGAACCAGATCACATTGCGTGAAATAAGTGGTTTAGATGCCATATCAGAATGCTATAATGCTGGATTTAGCACGAATCTCACATCAAGTTAGCATAATGCTGGCATCATGCCATATCTTAGCATTTTCAGTGCAATATGCAGTTCAGGTTTCTGGTCACTCCATTTATTAGTCCCCAAAAAGTGCTGATACCCTTTTTGAGGGCCGCTTATTTTTTTCTCAATAAAAAATACAAAATATTGCATAAATTAAGTCCATTTTGTTATAAAAAATCTCTAATGAGCTTCGAAATCCTTACGCTTGCCTCTTAAGGGTAGAAGTCTGAAATTTCGTAACAAAATAATTTTTTTCGTGGAAAATTTTGTAATTAAGGGGAGGGGGGTCTAAAAACTATTTTTTTTGTATCGAAATAAGTCCCCAGTAACCAAAACCGTTAATAGTTAGTTAAAAATTATCTGAAAGTTAGTCGCAGCTAGTTATTAACTAACTTTTTAATGGTTTTTGTTACTGGGGAGTGAATTTGAAAGATTCTTAACTAATATTCTAAACTAGTGTTCAATAAGACTGAACATGCCTATTAAGCCCTAACTAAATGCATCCCAAAATCTGTAAGCTAAACCTCTTAAAAGTTAAATAAATTTTCCCAAAACACAAACAGTAAATGCATCAAATTTACATACAAATAGATTTATTATGATAATCGATACACAAACAGTAAAACAGCCACTCAAAACAAAACTTATAGCTCTTCACTCTATCCACAAATGCTTTTGAAAAATTGCCGAACAAGCTCTCCATTTCATTAAAGTCAATTTTTCACGATTTGTGAGCGATATACATAAATATATAATTTTTTTTCTTAAATGCGCGAGAAAAAAAGTTTTTAATATGAATGTAAAGTGATCAAAGCAAATCACCATGTAAATTTATATTATAATTAATTAATGCTTCGACCAAACGAGGCAAGAAAATGAACAAGCAATCAGACACTGGCGGACAGGCAGAGAGGCAATCAGTAATGCCTTTTTATTCAGCTCAGCAGTCTTAATTTAATGCCATAAAATTAATCACAGATTTTTTTTCGCCTTCCATTTGCTTTGAGCTCGACTGCTACGTGTTTTCAAACGCTTTATTATTATTATTGTTATTATTGGTTATTATTGCAACATGTTCCGACATTACTCTCGTTAATTATTATGATATTCAATTATTGGCTGTTTGACTTGCCAATTTAGTAGCTGGGAATATTTTCTTGTGATATAGTTGACGGGTTTAAGTGGCTGTTTGTTGAATTTTTGGGGTTATTGAGGATCAAGCAGAGTTAAATCCTTTTTAAAATGCTTTTTTATTGATTAAGACAACTTTTTAAAATTTTTAAATATAACTTTTTTAAAAAAGCTAGTTTTTGTCATTTTTAAAAATTTTAAAATTTTAGAAAGTTTAAAAAATTTAAAAAATTGAATAATTGAAAAATTAAAAAAAATAAAAACTTAAAAAAATTTAAAAAAATGAAAACTTAAAAAAAATTGAAAAATTAAAAAAATTAAAATAATTTTAAAAATTAAGGTTATAAAAATAATAGTTACAATCCAAGTCCCCAAACACTGCACTCTACCCACCCAATATCCCAATAAATCAAATTATCTCCACTCATTTCCCAATCTGTATACTTAAAACAATAAATATTATGTATGTACGAGATGCAATGTGTTATTATAATGAGAGATATTTCACTCACTATAATTTATAGCATAAAAAATAACTCGCAACTTTGTGAATTAATTATTATTAATTATAATTGATGATTATTGCATGAAATTTCTTATTTTTACTCATTTATGACTTCAGACTAGCTTGTTTATTTGAACATTAAATATAAGATTAATTAATGGGTGATTTTGAAATTTGCATGATGAAAACAAGAATTGATAGATTGATATAAAAAAGGGTTAACAACTTTCTTGAAAATTTAAAATATGAAGCTGTTAATTTTATTTTTTTAAATTTTGGGAATATTTAAAAAAAGATTAAAAATTAAAAATTTAAAGAAAGTTAAAAATTTGAAAAAAATTAAAAGTTTGAAAAAAGTTAAAAATTTGAAAAAACTAAAAACTTAAAAAAAGTTTAAAATAATCAGCAATAATAAAAAATTAAGCAAATCTACAAAGTTTTACATAACCTAAAAAAATCGACTAACTGTTCCACATTATTAACCCCACTGGCACGGAAGTAATTCATTAAAATAAAACTAAAAGCGAAAGACAGAAAAATGTAAAAATATTCAACCAATCAAGTTGAATTAATTTATTGATTGACTAATTAACAATTTTAATTCATTCATAATTTATTTACAAACACACAACAAACATTTGACGTTGACAACAAAAAACACATTCGAATAGTATAAAAATCGACATTTTAAATTCATCGATGACATTATTCACGAAAATGTGTCGAATGAGAATCCCTTGAGGGAATTTTTTTCTTAAAAAATTGTAAATGTTTCAAAAAATTTAAAAAAATCATTTTTTAAAAAAGTTTGAATTTTTTTGACTTGTTTCATATTTTTAAATTATTTTTGAATTTTTTAAAATAAAAAAATAAATTTTTGAAATTTTTCAAATTTATTTTTTTTTTTTTTCATTTTTTTTTAAAACTAGCTCTAGTCAAAAATCAGCTTGAGACTCATAATTCTCTGACAAAATCCCTCTAAGGCCGTTAACATTCATTTAATTCAGATCTCAAATAGATACATTTAAATTAATTTATGATCCAACATTTCCATTTCAATTAATCTCCGCGCAAATGTCAATAATTTATTCACATCATTTATATCCACTTAAAATTAATCTAATTTCAATTTTTTGTAGCATGAAAATCGCTCGAAAATCTCATAAATAATAATATTTTGCAAATTTAACACCTACTTGTGAGCATTTTGTGTCTCTGGAAAATTTATGTTTGCTGTTATTTTAATTTACTCAGTCAATAATTGCGGTGCTATGGTGAATTTTTTATAATGCATATTAGCAGTTTGTAATTATCGACTGTGTCGACAATTAATTTAGATGAATTTAATGAGCTATATTGCATGGTGTGTTACGCATATTAATGATTATTATTGGAATTGATAGCGATGAGAATTTTCTGGTACAGGTTTAAGCTAAAAGAGTATGTAGAGCAGTCTAAGACATTATCTTATCTATTTTAGAGTCTCTAAGCTTTTCAAGCTTAGTTAAACCATAAAACATCAATATAGTCAGCTTGACCTCGATCAACTGACATCCACACCAACTTATTATCCCCAAAACCCCCCAACCACCTCCCTCCGTTACCCCAAACACCGTCGACACAAAAAATTAATTTACATTACTAAATTATAGCCTTTATTTCTCCATTAATGACTTATGACTACATTTTAGTGCTTAATATCAAATTTATTGTGCTACAAAATAAACAAAAAAAAGGCCCACATAAAAGTATGAAATATGAATTCTACAACAAAATATACAATGTCTGTTTATATTTACTCATAAGCATTTAGAGCAACATTTTTTTTGCATTATTAATTTATGGAAACAGATTTTTGACAGCAAACATGGTTAATAAATAATATGAGGCCGTATTAAAAAATTTATGGCGTGCTTTTAGAGGTGGTTGGCATATTGAAAGGGGGAGAATGAAGGCTCTGACTATAGCAGAAGCAGGCGCATTGGCATTGACTGGTGTATGTTTGTTTTGTGTGAACTGTTCCAATCTTTTCTAGGATGTAAATTATGGATTTTGGGGTGGATGTTTGGGAAGTTTGAAAAAAATATAGTGAGTTTGGTTTGTCGGTCTGAGTGTCTAAGATACTAAGTCTTTGAATTTCTCTAGCTGAACGTCACAAGATACGTACATTTTTCAAGCTGAGCGTTATAAAATACACACTTTTCTCCAGCTGAACGTCATTAAGTTTCTCAATTTCTCCAGCTGAGCGTCACCAAAAATTCAATTTATTCTTTTAGCTGAGCATCCCAAAAATTCATTTATTCTTTCAGCTGAGCATCACTGTGTTCATAAATTTTTCCAGCTGAGCGTCACCAAAAATTCAATTTATTCTTTTAGCTGAGCATCCCAAAAATTCATTTATTCTTTCAGCTAAGCATCACTGTATTCATACATTTCTCCAGCTGAGCGTCTTATAGTCCAGTTTGTCCATCCTAATAAATAGTCATGACAAATGCGCCCAATTCCCACAGTCCCCAAACTCCCCACAAATCACCCACTTCCCAAAACATAAATAAGCTCACATGAATCTCTCAACCGAAAGTTCTCTAGGCAAAAACAGAAACCAAATGAGGAAGAGAGAGTGAGAGAGAAACATCATGCGATATAAAGTGTGAGGAGGCATAAAGAGCAGTGGAAAGGCAACAACATTATTATTTTTTATGGCCATCATAAATTATGTTTATAAATTTTCCGTTGTCGAGGCGAGAGTGAGCAGTAGGATGAGAAATGTGGCTATAATGTTTCATATTTCTCTCCATCTCTCTCCCATTTTTACTGGCCATTTATGTTTGCATTTTGTCTCATTCGGTGTTATTGCGATAATGTCTCATCTCCCATTCTTTATTCTCAGTTTTTTTTCTTATTCTTCTTTTTTTATATGTGCAGCATATATAACACATTGTAATATAAATAATGGTCGTTGCCGGATCATAAATAAGTGTTTATGAGGAAAACGGCGGCTGAGCTGAAATTCTTTTTTGATGGAGATTTTTTTTCAGAGTACTTTTTGTATTCACATCGGTTTGTGTTGTTTAAGAGACAATTTCACTGAATTTAAATCCAAATCTTTAAGTTTTGACCTTGATTACAAATAATCACCTCAATCCAAGCTTTCACTAAATTTACTCAGCCATAACCCCTTCAAAGATCTCCGTTAATCGGCATTTTATTGATCACAGCCATAAATTTCAATTTAAAATCCCCGCAAGTATCCATCATATCAGCACATTACATAAATTATAATACAACAAACTTTTCAGCAACAATAAAAACTAATTTTCGAGCTCATTGTATGCCCCGAGTCGTAAAAAAACGGCAACAATAGACATATCCAGCAGTCTATTATTATTCACCGTGTCCATAGTCAAATAATTTTTCATTTCTCGCTTAATTTTTTATGTAATCCATAGTCAATTCACACAAAAGGCATTCAATCATTCATGCATTGAATGGTCAATAATGTTGGTCAATTTAGTCATTAGAGAAGGTTAACAAATGATTAAGCTACCGTATAGGATGGAAAGACAATGGATATTTTATACTAAATATTATTAATTTTACGTGATTATGTTTTTTTGTAGATATAAAAAATAACTTTTCTTTTGTGGATCTTTTTTGTGATCGTTTGTTTTTGGGTCTTGAATGGACTGTTTCCTGATTTTGGAGAGGTTTTGTGATGAAAGGGAATGTTTTAAGATGTGATGGATGATTGAAGCGTTTTGTCAAGATTACCCTAGGTATACTTTAGGGTATACACTACCCCTGGGGTTTCCCTAGAGTATATCCTAGTTACCACTAAGCTACAATCCAGGCTATATTCCTAGGGTAACCCCTAGGAGTCTAAAATGATACAAGAATCTCACTATTAATTATTTTTAGATTACATACTATAGTAAAGCAACTCTGGTATGACAAAATTCGAACAAGTTTTTCAAATGCTTTGATCTTCGACTATTCAGTCAGGCATCCATTTAGTCAGACTCCCAGCCAATCAAGATCTTTTCTAACACAGGCTTCCAGTCAAACACATATCCGAAATGCAAAAAAAAAAATTCAGGAATGGTGTTGATGTGGTGCTTGGAGTAAGTACCATACTGACCCCATAGAATAGAATATAATAAAGGGTATGCTTAAACAAAAAAGACACTGCGATTGATGATCTGACACCGACTCCATGCCAGCATATCCTTTTTTCTTTCCAAAATGTTTTATGAAAATCCTAACCCATCTACTCATAATAGGGGGTCATGTTAACCATCCATAAAAAAATCTCAATCAGATCTGTTCCTCAAAATTCACAACCACAAGCCCCAATTACCCAACAATCATCTCCAGTTCCACAAAAATTAATCTTTCTTCCACTTTTTTTAATGAATCTCCACAATTCCACCGATTCATCAGCCAATTCCTTAATCACCGACTGACTGCCATTAACTGTCATTACACAAAAAAGTGAAAGACGAGAAAAATAAATGAAACGAAACGGAATGATTGATGGCGATTCAATGTATTTCGATGCCTGTGTGTGACTACTTTTTTAACATATCATCATTTATGATTGTTCAATCTTCATTATTTACCTTAAAAAGTCTTTTTTCTTTAGCTTGTGGATTTTTAAATAATATATTATTGCCACTTTTTGAAACAAAGTCATTTGTTATTTTTTAATGGAACGGCTGGCGCTGAAGACGATGAATAGGATTTGTGTGATGTGTTTAACTTCTGACTGATTTGAAAGGGGTTTTTAATTTGGAAATTAGTATTGATCTGTTAATTTAGAAGGTGAGACATCGATTTTCATCATTTCTGCAAGTGCCAACCCCTTGAAAGGCCATAAAAAATACTAAATTAAAAATCGATGAGCCACCAACAAAATATTGCTAATTCCCAAGAATTTCAAAATATTTACAGCTCTTTTGCACGCCACAAAACCAACTTTTGTGCTGCTTCATTGATGTTTTCTTGCTGATTGATTAAAAATCTTTTTTATGGCTGCTGATTAATTTTTTTATAGTCGTTGAGCAATTTACAGATAAAATTGCATTGAAATGAGTGACTGTTGATGATTTATTTTGAGTAATGCCATAAATTAGTCACTTCTCTTGACTTAATCTGTCAAACAATTTGCATATTATGAGGAAATATTGTGAAATTTTAAGATTGGTTTACAAAAAATTCAAATTATATGCAAAATATATTTTTTAAGCCATTAACTATTCATACAATAAATTAGTCATTGACGTTTTACCGATAATTTATGGTCGGTTAATTTATTAGATAACTCGACCATAAAATTTTTGCATAAGATATAGATTTTTTTTGTAGATATCGCATATCTTATCGAAAATGGATTTTTATAGCTTTTAAGATTTACAAATTAACAATTTATTTATATCATGATAGGTTTTTGAAAGGCATTGATATAGATATTGCGGAATATTGAGGTTATTATGGGAATTAATTAGAGTGGAGTGGGGAAAAAAATTAGAAATTTTTTGAGGCTAATTGTGGTCCTCATGAAGAAGTCTTTTGGGATTAGCTTGAAAAACACTTTGGGGTCGGTATAAGTGACTCTTTGAGGTCAATATGAAAGATTCTTATAGATCTGCATAAGATGCTTTTTAGAGTCGTTATGATGGACTTTTTGGGATAAATATGAAGAATTAATGAAGATCAACATGAGGTGCTGGTTCGTCGGCAACATCTGCTTCCTCGACAGAGAGTTTCTGCTGAGGCTTCAACTGGAGTATCATAAACGACTTGTAGGTCTATTAGGGGTCAGAACAGGAGCAATCCAGAAATTTTTTAGGGGGGTCCAATTTTTTTTATTTTTAATGAAAAAATACAGTCGTTGTGTTTGTTGTCAGTTCTAAAGATACGTGAATAATTAAACTACTAATTAAAGTTGGAAGAAAACTTATTTTTCCACAAAAAAAATCATTTAAAAATAATTTCAAGGGGGGAGGGTCCCGACCCCCTTGCACCCCTTCCTGGCTACACCTCTGAGTCAGATGCAGCTCATTAATAAAAAAAATCTCAATTTCCCTAAAAAAACAATTCAGCACTTAAACCTCCAGCCTGCATCACTGCATAATAATCATTAATAATTCTCTCATAAATCCCCCCATCATCAGCATACAATTTACATATTAACTAACATAAATTTATTGCCAATAATTCATTGCACAACTCACAACGAGCAACACAAAAAAGAAATTTTTTTTCATGCTTAATTTTCAAATTACAATAAAATCAAGCTGCAATTTTTGTTTCTCCTCTCCATGCAATTTCCTTTCCCTTTAGCAGCTCTCTCATTTCTTCAATACCTTAAATAATTCACTTCCATGAATTTCTCACATGAATGTGCAAAAAAATAAAATTTAAATGAAGTAGGCATGAATTATGAAGCATAACAAATAAGGTGCAATAATTCACTTTTCTGACTCGCTTTTTTTCGTTCATATTTTATGTAGTTAATGCATTGGCGAATAATTTATCGTCGTTTGTAAGGCAATGGAGAAATTCTATGGTAAGCAATTAGAAATGCCTTTTTTGGAGTTCATTTAAATGATTTGCAAGGGAAAATAGTTGAGAATTAATTGCGAATAATGCAGGAAAATTGGAAAAAATGTCAAGCTTCTGAATTTATTCTTTAATTCTTGGTATTTTATTTTTTGCAAATTTGTTCATGAAATGATGCATGTCAATTAAGTCAAGTAGCACATTAGAATGTTTCTAGTCGGAATTTCATCATTTCTTAGAAAAACAGGAATTTTAGGGGGTCATTCATAAGTGATGTTCATCCAAAATGGGATCATTTCTATTGTCACTCAGCTTCAGCTTTTTAGGTGCGTTATTTAAGGGGTGCAGTTTTGAAGCTAAGCGTTACTCAAGTCGTATAGTTTTTAAGCTGAACGTAAATAAAAACGTTCAGCTTTAAATCTTAGCATGCCTCAATATACGATACTTTAAAGCTGAGCGTCTCACAAGCTGTGTAACAAACCAATTTCATAGCTAATGCTATCTTTCCCACAAAATTAATAAAGAAACCCTAAATATTCTCTAAATATTGAATATCAAAACAGAACAATCTCATTCCACAAATTCGCAAAAATCAACTTACAACTGGAAAATTCCTACACAACCCATAGAGGGAAATTCCAAACATTCTCATATCTTGTTAATATCTCAATTGACGTTATTTCATTATCATTTCACTGTCATTTTGACAATGTGTTAATAATTATTACTGATAAAATAAGCCTGTTTGGTTAAATTTGACAACTCGTGATACTTCTTATCAATATTCTGGTATCAAATTTCGCTATGAAATGAAAAAGTAGGTTGCACGTTTTCGGTGAAAATTTGTCATGTGATACACGTGTGGGTGATGTGTGTATGTTTGGTGGATGGAAAAATTGTTTTAGAGGATACGTGATGGAATTTTGCGGAGAGGAGGGGTTGTTAATGAGTTTTGGAGGTTAGAAATTGAAAAATTGGAATTTTTTATCTAAACCCTTAAAACATACATCAAACAACTCTCTATAAACAGATCTGAACATCAATCATCAATTCATTCCATCAAACCCCCTCTACACCCCACTCATTCCACATAAAAAAATTAAACTTGCAAATTTTCCGACTGCATTCATCATAAATATTTCACAAAATGTTCAATAAATTTTAATTCAATAATCTTTTCATTTTATAAATCCTCTCACAACTCTTTCATGAATTATTCATCGACTCAATTTCATCTGAAACATGATAGAGAGT
This sequence comes from Chironomus tentans, assembly GCA_963573255.1. Lineage (NCBI taxonomy): Eukaryota > Metazoa > Arthropoda > Insecta > Diptera > Chironomidae > Chironomus > Chironomus tentans. The sequence goes on from OY754302.1 coordinate 20,684,750, forward strand.
TAGACAATAAAAAATAAAATCAATAAGATATTTTTTTTGCATCATCATCGAATGTTTTCACACCCTTTTAATTATCTCGTTATTTAACCTATAAAATATGACTGCATTTAGGACAGGACATGATAAATATTGAAGGAAATAACAAAATGAGTAACTTTTTTTGTGTATGATAAATTTATTATAATGAATAAATATTAAAAATACACATTTTATGCAAATTAAGTGCTTTGCTTATATTTCCACAACTCCGCACATTACAGCTCTTACTTTTTAACCGGATTTACATGCGGCAAAATGAGTTAGCTGTCATGGATTGACAGATTGTCTGTTTTTCGATGAAATTTATTTTTAAAAATTATAAAAACATTTTTAAAGCTGAGCGTTATTCAAAAATTAACAACTTTTAAGCTGTACGTTACTCAAGATTAACATTTTTGAAGCTGAACGTTATTTAATATGAAAATTTTTGAAGCTGAGCGTTATTCAATATTAACAACTTTAAAGCTGAGCGTCATTCAAGAATGACAACTTTAAAGCTGAGCATTATTTAAGATTAACAGCTTTAAAGCTGATCGTTTTTCAAGCTGTGCGCTTTAAATCCACCAAAATTTGCACGAACTTGCAACAATAATTCTTTCTTTTTCCCATTCGCTCCCTGCTTGCTTGCTATTGCTGTTATATATTCACATATATAATAATTTATGTATGCCATATTTTGTAGCAGCTCTGAACTGCCATTATAAAAACATGAACTTTATGTTTATTCGAAAGCCATAATTTTAACGATAATAACATTTAATGTGACATATTCAACGGAATAAAACATAAAATATATTATAATAATATTATACTGGAGAATGGATTGGATTGGAATGAGTTAAGTGAGTTTGAGAGTTATATATTGATTAATAAAAATGTGAAAATATTAAAAATAAATATTTAGTAGAGAAAATGTGTTGGAATAAAAGAGAGATCGGGTGACATAAATTAAATATTAAAATCATTTTATAATCCGAAATGTAGGCAAAAAAAGATATCTCTCATTTTATGAGCAGTTTATATCAACCGGTAGAGGTTTCAAGTGTTTCACTTGTCACAAGTCAAATGTAATATGGGGATTAACTTAATTGAATTGGCTATGCGAGCTGTCCTTTTAGCAATAAAGATTATTGCGGATATGTGTGAAGTGCATGCTTGTCGGTTATTAGGGATTTTGGAAGTTGTTCAAGGATGTGGGAAAAATAGTGTTTTTTGAGTGACGCATAGCCTGAAAATTCGCAATTTTAATGAAACACAGTCAAAATAACGCTCAGCTTGAATGACGTACAGCCAGAAGAACGATCAGTCTGAGTGACATATAGTCAGCTTGAATGATGTACAGCCAGAAAAACGTTCAGCTTTGGTAACGCACAGCCAGAGAAACGTTCAGCTTTAGGGACGCACAGCCGGTATAATGCTCAGCTTAATTAATTCACATAAATTTTATGCACAGGGTTCTTAACTGTAAGTTGAGCACAGCCAGTATAATTCACAACTGTAGATTGAGTGACGCACAGCCAGAGAGATGCTCAGCTGGACTGACGCACAGCCAGAGAGACGCTCAGCTTACCAACTCACAAAATCTTCAATTCCCACTCAAAAATCTCGACATATCCAAAAACAGAACCACTAATCCATAACAAAACCGACAACAGCAGCAACCAGTGATACATTTTTATTGAAGAAGCTTAAAATATATTTTTTCTCATTCATTTAAATTTCAAATAAACAACAGTGACAACCGATTGTCAATTGACTGTCGTATTTTGTAATTCATATTAATTTTTATTTCCATTTTTTTCTCACTCCGTATATTCCACAATATCAATTCTGCTCGTTTTTTATTAATTAAGATTGAAAATAGTTTTAATGATTTTACATTTTTCATTTCTTCATCTCAATCGGTTTTGTAGACTGTTGTCTTTTATTTTTTTAGTTCCATATCGATCGTTAATGTTAAAATGTTGTATAACAAGGTATTTAAAATGTATTTAAGTGGAAGAGTTGATTTCATTAATATATTATATGAGATGTGGTTGGCAATAAAAAATAAATAAGATTGAGAGGAGGAAAAAGTGGATTGAATGAACTTGTCATAAGATTGCGTTTCAATTTTATGGTTATTGGATAGAGTTTTGTCGAGAACATGAAACGGAAGAGATTAATTTGTCTTATAGAAGGCTGTGTGCAGGGGGTTGAGTGGTATTAGTTAGATATTTTTAATTTTCTTTGTCAGTAGATGTCAAAAGTGGTGTGTAGCACATGGTTTTGGATTTGATTGATGTAGAGTACACGATTCTTGAATTAATGGGTCAAAAGTGGTGCAGAGTACACAATTTTTGAATTGTTGGATCAATAGTAGTGGAGTGATTATGTCAAAAGTGGTACAACGTACACGATTTTTGAATTATGGGGTCAATAGTAGTGTAGATCACACGATTCTTGAACAATTTGGACAAAAGTGGTGCGGAGCACAATATTTTGGATTTGATTGATGTAAAACACACGAATCTTGAATCAATAGTGGTGTAAAATGTACGATTTTTGAATAATTGGGTCAAAAATAGTGCAGAACACACGATTTCATACATGTCAAGTCAAAAGAGGTCAAGTGTGACTGTAAAAGTCTAAAGTGGTGCACAGCACACGATTTCTAACAATATTCTACCAAATCTTCACAACATTCACCATTAAAAAAATATTCCATTGACCTTTAAGCATCATTTAGTCAAAAAGTCTCTGTCACATCCTCAAAAGCCAATAAAAACTTACAAAACTTGACACCTCGAATAACATTTCGACATCCCTTGTGAATGTGTCTTTACACACCCAAAAACGTTTCTCATTATTATTTAATTTTAGAGGCTATAAAAATTTTTGATAGACAAAAATTAAAATTTTTGGATTTTTTTAAAATGTCAAAAAATCGATAAGTAAAAACAAAAAGAAAATCGACAATAAAATTTAATCCACATGATGATAATTGATACATCGATTTACATTTTCGATTGATTTATGTCGGATCGTTAAAGAAATACGCTTAATTGTGATTTTGAGACATCGATCGGAGACTTAAATATCTTAATTAGAATATTTTTTAACGGAAATTTAATTTATTTTTTGTTTTTCTTTTCCGTTTCTCAGTTGATGACCGCGAGGCACTTTTTTATTATCGATTTGTGATTTGAATTTTATGTGATTTTATGTTTGATTTTTATTTTTCATTCTTAATCTCTCTTGTGGGAATTTTTTTTTCAGTCGCATTTTGTTACTCGCACAGGTACTTTTTAGAAGACATAAAGTTTTACTGCCTTACTGTGTCGCTTTAATTTGAATATTAAACTCGGTTTTTATCTCTATTTTAATGCACAGGTTGGAATATTGAATGGTGGGATTAATTTCACACTTTGTCGGAATGATTCTTGTTTTGTGTGAGATTTGAGTTCGATTTATAGATTGTTGAAGTTCTGAGGACAGTTTTCTGTGGCTGAACATTTTATTGGCTGGAAAATGATGAAATAATTAGGTGTCCCTTAATGTACAATTATGCATATCTTCAAATAGATTGTATTATTGACTAAATACCTTTTAACGTTTATTTTTTCAGGCTGAGCGTTTTTCAATTGACCGTTTTCAAGATTGTAAAGTTGTACGTTTTTCAAATATCTGAGTAATTTTTCAATAATTATCAATTCTGGAGACTAAACGATTTTTTAAGGCTGAACGTATACATGGCTGAGCGTATCCGAGGCTGAGCGTATGCATGGCTGAACGTATTCATGAAGGTAAACATGGCTGAGCGTCTTCAAGGCTGAGCGTATTCCATTTGGTCCATATTCGAGGCTGAGCGTTATTTAAACTATGAACTTTTAAATGCTGGGCGTTTTTCAAAGCTGCACTTTCTTTATAAGAATGAGCTTTCAAGTCAGTCAATTATTTTGGAATCAGACTAGTGTTTTCAAAGCTGTACGTTTTTAAGGCTGATCTTTTTCTAAGATCAACTTTTTTAAGGCTGAGCGTTTTTTCCAATAATAATCATTTCTTTTAATTGAAAATTTACGATTTTTGACTAAGCATTTTTATGTCAAAAATTGTATTAAACAGTACATTTAGAGTCGTTCAGCTAGAATATCCATTTAACTAAGTCTTAATTAACCTATTTTACAGTTGAGCATTCCACACAAAAAATGCGTTCAAATGGTACCCATCCCCAACCCAATTTTAAACTCATTTTATTATTTGCCTCAGTCCGACAACTATTTAATTTAAATATTATTATTTTATTGACTTTGAAGTATAGAATTTACACAGGCACCAACATATACACACACAAGCTGTGCGCATAGTTTATGACTTTATGATAATAGCACAATATATAAGCGCGTACGTAATATCACAAGACTACTAATTTTACTTCATAAAGATTTATTGCCGAAACAACAGTCACATGTGAATTTTTTTTATTGAGTCATAAAATAATTTTATTGAATAAAATTGGAAAGATTCTTTTGTGGATTGAGTGAGGAAGGGGGGACTTTATTATTCCATTGTGTATTATTACAATAAAATTGATTTTGAAGAACCTATTAGATAGCTTAATAAGCTTCAATCGATCAAATTAATGTCTATTTCACCTTAAATACTAATTTTATATCGATTTTATGCGTCCCCATAAGTTAACGTCCACATTCGATAATTACAAAATTTTCCAATCTAATTTTACATTCACGACTGTCATTTGACCATTTGCTGCATTTGTTGTTTTTGCGGTCGTATGTGTCTTTTGTGACTTTCAATTAATTTTCTATTCAAATTCAGATCGCATTTATATCGATGTTCATATGACAAAATAAAATCAATATTAATTAAAGTGGCTTAATCTAGTGCCTGTCTAATGCCTTCAGACACGTAGCATATTATGGACGCCTCCCTATCTCAATTATTCCTACCATTTGATTCATTTGACACTCCTAATAACATAGAGTACGGATGGTCTAATTCCTAGTGGATAATTTTGTGAATTGGATGTGGAGAGGGACATCTTCAGTTTGTCTGAGGATGAATATTGGGTAGAGCTGAGTATTTAATAATATAATAAAGGCTGAGCGTTTATTAAAGACGAGTTTATTTAAAACTGAGCGTTAATTAAAGATTAATTTATTTAAGGTTGAGCGTGTACTAAAGATGAATTTCCTTAAGGCTGAGCCTTGGTATAAATACGAGTTTATTTAAGTCTGAGGGTTAATTTAAGATTAGTGTCTTTAAGGCTGAGCGTTAATTAAAGATGAATACCTTTAAAGCTGAGCGTGGACTGAAGATGAATTCCCTTAAGGCTGAGCGTTGATTAAATACGAATTTCCTTAAGGCTGAGCATCAAGTCAAGCTTAAAGTTCTTAAAGTTGAACATTGACGATACATGAGCAACCTTAATGTTAAACATTCTTAATGTCAATAATCCTGGACATCACCTTTTCTACACCCAAACGAAACTGCGCCACTTCCAACCCACATCCAAGTACCTTTGTCATGATTACTGTTTCATTTGAATGCTCACAATGCTAAATGTCGAGACACCGAAAATGTAAATGCATGAATAATTGATCAGACACAACATCACTCGAATGTGCGTGATATTAGTGCCTTCGTTTAAAAATGAAACATTTAATGGGCCAATTTTCGTGATCAACAAATAAATAAAATTTCATGACATGCGAGTCGCACACATGCATTGCGGGGAGTCGTGGAGAATAATTTTTATTTTTTCGAAAAAAAAAAACTCGTGGTGGTGCAGTGCGAGATGTAGACAGACATAAATTGACTTATGATGTGAGAATCAATATTATTTTCATATTCCGCTGCCTGCTCATAGTTGCAGTCAATTGTGAAATTCATAGGTTCGATTACTTATGCCAGACGCGCAGCATGACAAAAAACGCACAATCAATGTGAGGCGAAATTAATTTTTCAATTCAGTAGACACTTGACATGGGGAATAGGGGAACTGAATTGTGTGTCAATTAAGTGAGGGGAATTTTGAATTGTATTATTTGAATGGGAATGAATTTGAGTGATGTGGTGTTGATTGGACTTTGAGTGATGTTGATTGGTGATTAGAGGGCATTTAGATTGTGATGGTTGAGGTTGACCACGTGGTTGGTGTTTGGGGTTATTTTGTATTTTTTTGGAGTTTTTTGTTCAATTTTTAAATGAATTTGCACACTTTTAATCAAATTTGCTCGTTTCAAGCTAAATTTGTTTACGTTTTATCAAAATTTGCTTGCAGTCTATCAGTAGCGTATCCAAATTTTTGAAGGCGGGGGAAGGGGGGGGGGGGTCATTAGTGATTTTTATTTCAGTTCAAAATTTGCACTTTTAAGTAATTTGTCGGTTTGTTTCATTTTTCCAGACAATGGAGGCGAAGTTTCACTTATTCGACCCCCTGGCTACCCAAAACCCTGACCAGACCCCATCTACCCTTAAAATCCAGACAACAACCCAATCATCTCAACTTCCCCCTTTCAAAAATTCCAAAAAAATATAAAAAAATCAATACCAATCACGAAAATTACTTCATGAATACGCCACACTTGAGTGGCTGTCAAGCATTATTTTTTCAAGCATATCTCTCTCTCTTTTAAAAAACTGTAATTAATTGGTTTGATGAATGAACAGCAGTAGACAGTTAGCAATTGTTATATGAACAATTCATTTCATATACAATTTTTCATGGCGCAGGCATCTCAACAGGTTGCCATTGTATATAAAAATAATAATAATAATAAAATTTTTGATTGACAACTTACTGATGCGGCCGTGGGCGATAAATAATCTGGACTGATGTAATGATTTTGATTGTTATTGTTATTGTTCACTGAACTCAACATTTCTGACATTTTCATTTTTTTCTGTATCGCTTATCACTTCTTCTTACTTTAATACTTTTGACAGGCTTGTTACTTTTATTAATAATTTTTTTTAGCTTGCGATTTTTTTTATGATTGATTGACTTTTTTCACACTTTTCAAGCGATATGGAAATGAATTTATATTTTTATTTCATTCACTTTGTTGTTAGCGACCCTCCTTTGTGGGCTGATTATTGATTACTATGATTAATATTTTAAAACTTCACTCAATTGATTCCACTTCACTTTTTTTAAATGATTACTTTGATGATTAAATCTCATACCACGTGTGATTTATTGGAACTGGATTTTGGGGGCACTTGAAGCCTTTTTATTGACGGCTTTTCACTTGTCAATTTTTAATTTAGGTGTTAAGATTATCAACTTTGATGTTTGGGTTTTTACGGTGTACTTGAGTTTTATTCCTTGTTGTATTTCACTTTCAAGTATTATTTTGACTTTATCTGACAAGAAAAGAATTGGAATTATTTATATATTTGTCGCCACGAGTATTGTTATTGTTGTGGAATTTTCCACTTAGAATCATAAAATGATTAATTTTGATTGATTAGTGACGATTGGGGATAAAATTGATGATGGCTTATTAAATACTTCAAACTCTTGAAGGCTTAAATATATTTAAACCCAGAAGGCACATCCTGAGGTTGGACCGGTACAGGGATGCAAATTTTGCTAAGACTCTGCCTCAAGCCGTTGTAAGGAACAAAGCATTCCTTCGAGATTGCCGGTTAATATTTTTGAAATTTTTAAAACATTAAGAGCCAAAGACTGGTTTAAAAAGCTACCCCCTACTCCTTGTATGGATACCCCACCTACTCAGTCCCAGGATACCCTGGAGGTGGAGAGTGAGGGTAGACTAGAGTAGCCTTAGAACCCAACCCCAAATTTTCATTTCTATAAATCAGCAACAATTTTATCTACACAATGTCATAGATTGAGCCACTTTGGATCAATATTTGAGGGTTCTCATTCACATCACAACAGAAATGCTGCATTTTCAATATTTTTAATTATTTTATTATAAAATTTTTATTATTGCTATCATCAAAAAATCAACAAAATTCACCTTAAAATCAATCCTAACAAGAACCTTTCAAATAACCCTCAAGCAAGAACAAACAAGCAGTCTAATAAACCAAACAACAATTCTTAATTCCATCCACATTTCAAAAAACAAAATTAATGACCAAACAACACTCGATAATTAATCGAGTTAATCAATCATATTCAAAAATCCATTTGATTCAGTTGAAAAACAACTGCAATTTGTTCGCAAAAAACACACCTTCTGTCAGGTTCTACAGCAATTTTTACCTACAATAATTTATCAAATTTTTATTATATGTATTTATAATTTTTTTGAAAAGACTCAGACAAATAAATTATTTATTAAAGGCTTCGAGAATGTAAAGGCTTAATTAATCTCAATAAAATTGGAATGTATTAAATTATTGTGGTGGTTGAGGGATTAACGTGAGGTTTCTTGTTGTTTTGATGGAATTCGGATGTGGATTGCTATTTTTTGCTTGATATTGAGGGGGTTTGAGCATAATTATAATTTTATATCAATTTAATTGAAAAAATTTTTTTAAAGTTTTTAAAATAAATTTTTATTTTAGTTTAGTTAGGAATTTTATTTTTTAAATTTAACAAATTTTAATATTTTGGATTTTTTGATTTTTTTTATTTTTTGAACTTTTTGATTTTTTGAATTATTTTATATTTTGAGTTTTTTGACTTTTTGAACTTTTTTGATTTTTTGAAGTTTTTTATTTTTTGAATTATTTTATTTTTAAATTTTTTTGACTTTTTGAATTTTTTACATTTTTTAATTTTTTTTAGTTTTTGAATTTTTTAATTTTTTGAATTTTAATTTTTAAATTTTTAATGGTTTACTTTATTCTTTTTTAATTGTGCAATTTTTCAAAAAAATTATAAGGTACGAATTAATCTTCTAATTTTCATTTTTATTTTTTGAAAAATGTTTGAAATTTAAAATTTTATTTTTTAATTAGGTATTATTTTTTTAAAAAGCTAATTTTTTAAAAAGCTAATTTTTTAAAAAAATTTTTAAATTTTTTTTAAATTTCTATTAAAATTGAAAAATATAATTTTTTTAAATTCTAAGATTAGACAACTTTTTAAAAAATTCAAAAATTTGTGAAAAATTTTCAAAATTTTTAATTTTGTAATTTTTTTAAAGTTTGTTTTCAACAATTTAAATTTAATTTTTTAATATTTTTATATATATATTAACAATTCCCAGCACGTTTTATCATCATTATCACAATTTAAATTCACAGTATCTAGTTCCATATTTCCAGCTCTTAACCACAACCAAAAAAACAAAAAATGAGAGAATTAAAATTCCGCTCTAAAATATTCTAATAATTATGCTAATCTCTTCTCTAATCTTTCACAATATGTGTCCGCATGTTGAAAATTTTTTCACAATAAATATTCCACTTATAATCCAATCAGAGCATCAACGACACAATTCGAAAAATTATCAGCAATGGTAATTCTGCCTTAATTATGTTCACTTTATTATAATTTTAATTTTTCATGTGGCTACATGCATAATAATGTGCAGTTTAATCCTTTATTGTTGTTCGTATGTCACTTTTCACATAATCCCAAACCGCAAAATTTCATAATCCACTGGCATTTCGGTGGGAATTTTTCTGGTTTCACGTATTATTTTTTATTTTTAATCCGAAAGCAGAAAAATATTGCGAAGAATAAAATTTTAATTTTAATTAATATAAAAAACAAGAAGCTCAAAATTGATGTTTTTATGCTGATAATTAACATTCTCACATTCATATAATTTCTGTTCGCGATTTTTTAGCGCTTTTTTCTGTTGGAGTGTGGGGTTAATTGAGGCATTTTGGGGGTTTTTTTATTTTGATAATTGGAAAATTATACCAAGTTGAGAGTTATGCTTGCTAATTACTAAGCATTTTGGGGAACCATAGAATATTTTATGCAAATTTAATTGACTAGTTTGAATGTTAACAGAAATAGAAGTAAGATTGTGGTGTGTCATGGAATTTTTGTTCAATTTTGGGTTCTTAGAAAAGTGGTGATTCTTATTTGATTCAGTTTTATTAGGATCGTGGCTATCTTATGAACTTAAGATCTTGCTTATCTCTAGGAGTCGTTTATAAATGACGTAACGTAAAAATGGGATTTTTAGACCCCTTCCCCTCTGTCACAAAATTTTCATACAAAATTTTTGTTTTGCTTAACAAAATGTCATTTATGAATGACCCCTTATAATATATTATAGCTTTAAAGGTTTATTATAGCTTATAGCTTTAAGGTTTTAAAGGCTCAGAATTACAAATATAGCTGTTTAAAATCTATTATGGCAACTTTCATTTTAAAGTTTGCTTCGGCTGATTAAATCCTGCTTTTGGATCAAAAATCCCTGACTAAGAGGGGTATGACCCACTAAAATCTCCACGTATCATGTCATTTGAAGCTTTTTATGATGAAATATTATTAATTTATTTGAAATGTTAGTTAATTACACCATATAAGCATGCTTAGGTTTTAGGGGGGATGGGGTATCCTAGGTTTTGTTCAAACACAATAAATTTTAGGTTAGAAATCGTTCTCAAATTACGTCACGCTTTAGGGGGCAAGAGGGGTTGACTAAGTTGTGACATAAATTTTTTTCTATGGAAAATTTGTTATAAGGGGGAAACGAGGTCGAAAAATTTGTTTCTTTGCATGACGTAATTTACGAACTGTTACGGGGAAGACTACTTCTGAATTTTATTTCTAAAAATTAAAATAGTTTTTAAAAATTAATAAAATTTTGAATATTTTACTAAAGGTACCTAAAAAAGACACGTGGTATTATCACTAATATCGAAAAGGATATCATAATAATGTTTCGAGAGGGGTCCATATATGGGGATATAAATATGTATGTCCTAATTGATTTGGGGTTTCATAATATGGAAAATTGTATACTCCTGCTTATCGAGACTAGAACATTCCAAAATACTATATAAAACAATTTTATTTTACTTGTCTCTATCAACCCATACATTTCGATACATTCTTCAATATCATTCTAGAACTTTCCATTCCAACACCAATGTAAGTACCTTAAACCAAACAATTTAGAATTCAAAACTGAAAAAAATCATCAAATCCATTTCCATGTCCATTGATTAGCCACATAGCGGGTCATAAAAAACATTTTAATCCCCAACAAAATTACTGATTACTCAAAACAAAACAACAAAAAAATGCGCTAAATCCGCGAACGAAAATCAACAAAAGCAGAACATTTTTTTCACTCATAAATTTTCATTTTTCTACCTCTTTTAATCTTATTTATGTGCATACATAAATCCAAACGAATTATCGACTGACAGCACAATTTTGCTACTTTGTACAAATATAAAATATTTTATGTGCTTCACTGCATTCTTCTCACTTATATCTTGAGCTTTAATATCTTTTGTATGTGTGCCTATTCGACAGAGAATTTGTCTATCATAAATTAATTCGATGATGTGAAAAAAAATTTTAAATTGCACAGAAAATTAATTGCCTCATAATTTTTTTCCGGTCACTTCCCTCTTTGTTGTCTTTATGTGCCAATTTTTTTTATTTTTATTATTTTTTATTATTGAAAAATTTTCACTTTTTTTTTATTATTACGCAGCATTTCTTTGTGTCGCTGTTTTTTTCTCTCATTCGGCATGTAAAAATGACACAAACAATAATTAATAATTACTCAATTCATATCCAACCGATTCTCGACCGACGACATTTATATTAAACAAAATAAAGACGGGTTGCGAGAATAAAAATTTATTATTAAGTGTTTACGTTAATACAGTTTGACAGCAACTGACTAAAGCATTTGTTATTTTTTTTCATTCATTCATTTCTCTCGTGTTTCGTTTTTGAAGACAAAATAAAATTTTTCTGTTGAGTTGTGCAATTTTTTTTGTGTGCTTTGTGGGTGCTCTCTCGGCATGCCAGAGAGATGTTCGAATTTCGAAAATGGGAGAGAATTGTGTGTTTTTTGAGAGAATTTTGAGATATTTACTCATTTTGACTCACATATGCTTCGGTTTTGTGCTCATTTGCTCACTGATTCTTTAAATTATTCCCATTTTGAATTGAGCATTAGCTAGTTGTCGTCTCATCATTCGGAATTAATTCTCATTTAATGAATTTTTCATTCTCATTTTTGTGTTGATGTCTGAACTCATGGATATGAAAATTGAATGATTTTAGGATTTATGGGTTAGATTTTTTGGTTATTAGGAGGCTCTCCATCGACTTTTGATAGGAAAGCGGGACATGTCTCGATTTTAACCCTAAAAACGAGACAGGCTGTAATTTTTGGAATTTTTTAACAATTTGGGCTACTACCTCAAAAAAGGTCATGAAGTTTTTGCAAAAGCGGGACATGTGGATCGAAAGCGGGATGCGGGACATTTGCTTAAAAAGTGGGACTGTCCCGCCAAAAAGTATGCATATGGACAGTGTAGCTATTAGAAGGCGGTTATTTAAATTTATTTATAATCTTGTAGAAAAATATTTTAAAAATATTAAAATGGGGTCATATTTTGAATAACTATTAATCATATCCGAATTCTGATTTACAGCCTCAAATGTGCAATTTTAGCATATAAAAGTTACACTCAGATATCAAGCGGATATTCCTAATCTTATTTTCAGTACACATTTTAAGGAATCACCTTCAAAAGAACACTTGAGTCATCTTAAGTATTATAAAGATTTTTATTATCGCCACTTTACTTTTTATGGCATTAAATATATCTGAAGTGTGATAATGACTTATTATCAAGTGTGTGAAAATAAAAGACATACCTTTTGTCATTAGTGTAGTTTAGGATAGGAGAATGGTGGGAATTCAACTCTCTCTAGCTAAAATTTAAAATTCTTTAAAATATTTTAAAACAAAAAATTATTTAACAAACTACTAAAAATCAAGTAATCAATCAATAAATGATGATTACTTAATCCTCAAATTTCTTTTTATAAATAAAAAGTTATTTGAATTTGAATTTTATTCAAATTTCTTAATTTTTTTTATAAATTGAATACCTACAAAATTTAATAAAATCGATTATGATAAATTTTACTGGCAAGCACAAGGGCGATTAGCTAGCTCATCAATCTTTTTTTCTAATTCTTCAATATAAAGTTGAATGTCTACTATCAGTAATCTTTGGTTCTTCAAATCACCATGAAAGTCCTCATTTAAGTCCTCTAATCTACAAACCCTTTCTTTCAAGCTTCCATCGATACATCCAGGAGTTAAAGTTATTTCAGTTGTTGATGATTCTGTGGTAATTGAGGTTGTTGTTTCTGTAAATGATATAAATATAAAAAACACGATGTATAGATCACACCACAAACTTCCACGTGGCGAGCTACGCTCGCCAACGGCAATAACCTATCCAAAGGCGAGCTACGCTCGCCGGTTGATATCGATCCAAAGGCGAGCTACGCTCGCCAGTTGATACCGATCCAAAGGCGAGCTACGCTCGCCAGTTGATATAGATCCCAAGGCGAGCCGTAGTTTATGACACAAAGTATTCTATAAATTTTTTATCACTTCACCGTAAATTATTCCCGTACTGTACATACGGCTTGGGAAAATTTTCACGCCTTCACTCCGCTTCGCTACGTTCAGGACGTAAAAATTTGTGAGCTTCGCTCAACCTAGTCCGAACTGCGTTCGAACTATTTATATTCGAGCTTCGCTCGAATTTTTGTGATTAAACTCTAAAGTTTTTTTGTATATTCGAAGTCTCGTTCGAACTCCGCTAGTATGATTGTTTATAGATCACAGGGGTTGTCGGATCTCGCTTCGCTCGTCCGACTGTTTATAGATTACAGTATAAAAAAATAAAATTTTCTCACATATCCTCAGTCTTCTAAGGGCTTGGGAAAATTTTTTTTTCGGACTTCGTCCGAACTATTACATTCGAGCTCCGTTCGAATTTTTTATTCGTCCGACTGTTTATAGATCACAGGGGTTGTCGAATCTCGCTCCGCTCGTTCGACTGTTTATAGATCACAGGGGTTGTCGAATCTCGCTCCGCTCGTTCGACTGTTTATAGATCACAGGGGTTGTCGAATCTCGCTCCGCTCGTTCGACTGTTTATAGATCACAGGGGTTGTCGAATCTCGCTCCGCTCGTTCGACTGTTTATAGATCACAGGGGTTGTCGAATCTCGCTCCGCTCGTTCGACTGTTTATAGATCATAGGGGTTGTCGAATCTCGCTCCGCTCGTTCGACTGTTTATAGATCACAGGGGTTGTCGAATCTCGCTCCGCTCGTTCGACTGTTTATATATCACAGGGGTTGTCGAATCTCGCTCCGCTCGTTCGACTGTTTATAGATCACAGGGGTTGTCGAATATCGCTCTGCTCGTTCGACTGTTTATAGATCACAGGGGTTGTCGAATCTCGCTCCGCTCGTTCGACTGTTTATAGATCACAGGGGTTGTCGAATCTCGCATAATTTTCATATACCAGGGGGGGGGGGGATTTTCCAATTTTTTGAATTTTTTTCAGTCGAAATTTTCAAAAATCATAGCAACCTTTGAATTTCACATTTTGTATGGAAAAGAAGGTTTTTTGCTTTTTCAGAAGCAACGGCTATTCCTACCATGCCCAAAATCTAATCAGTTCTTCTGTAGGGTGGCACGGATCGATTGCAAAAAAACTAGAAGTTTCAACGATGTCTCGTTTTGGCTATTTCTTGCTGATTAACTTGTTTGCTTGTTTGCTTGCTTACAGAAAGTGTATTTTGCGATTTTCTCGACAATGCCTCAACTAATTTCAATTCCGTTTTTTAAACGTGATGTAGAATTTCAGGCACAAACTTTTCTGCATAGAACATTTTTGGCTGTTTTACCTCTCTTTCTCACAAAATACGAAAAACTGATTTCTTAATCTGAGCAAAATTATTAATTATTAATTTACGTGGGAGCTTAAAATAAAGATCTTATTATGATAGATTTTATGTCAAAAACTTAATTTAACTTGATTAAATCCTTATATGGAAATTTAATTTTGAAATTAGCTCAAAAATGACATTTTTTTCGAATTTTCAACTTTGGGACCCCCATAGACCCCCTTCAAGTCAACTAAAAAATTCCAGCCAATTCCAGATTTTCCAAATCTCAAAGTGTAATGTCGCATTTTTTCTCATTTTAAATCATAGTAGCATACAGTGTATACGGCTTGGGAAAATTTTCACGCCTTCACTCCGCTTCGCTACGTTCAGGACGTAAAAATTTGTGAGCTTCGCTCAACCTAGTTCGGACAGTTTTCACATGGATCACAGTAGAGTCGAGCTTGAGCTACGCTCGCTCGACTTGATAAGAATTACAGTTTTTACATGGATCACAGTAGAGTCGAGCTTGAGCTACGCTCGCTCGACTTGTTAAGGATTACAGTTTTTATACGGATCACAGTAGAGTCGAGCTTGAGCTACGCTCGCTCGACTTGTTTAGAATCACAGTTTTACATGGATCACAGTAGAGTCGAGCTTGAGCTACGCTCGCTCGACTTGTTTAGAATCACAGTTTTTACACGGATCACAGTAGAGTCGAGCTTGAGCTACGCTCGCTTGACTTGTTAAGGATTACAGTTTTTATACGGATCACAGTAGAGTCGAGCTTGAGCTACGCTCGCTCGACTTGTTTAGAATCACAGTTTTACATGGATCACAGTAGAGTCGAGCTTGAGCTACGCTCGCTCGACTTGTTTAGAATTACAGTTTTCACATGGATCACAGTAGAGTCGAGCTTGAGCTACGCTCGCTCGACTTGTTTAGAATTACAGTTTTCACATGGATCACAGTAGAGTCGAGCTTGAGCTACGCTCGCTCGACTTGATAAGAATTACAGTTTTTACATGGATCACAGTAGAGTCGAGCTTGAGCTACGCTCGCTCGACTTGTTAAGGATTACAGTTTTTATACGGATCACAGTAGAGTCGAGCTTGAGCTACGCTCGCTCGACTTGTTTAGAATCACAGTTTTACATGGATCACAGTAGAGTCGAGCTTGAGCTACGCTCGCTCGACTTGTTAAGGATTACAGTTTTTATACGGATCACAGTAGAGTCGAGCTTGAGCTACGCTCGCTCGACTTGTTTAGAATCACAGTTTTACATGGATCACAGTAGAGTCGAGCTTGAGCTACGCTCGCTCGACTTGTTTAGAATCACAGTTTTTACACGGATCACAGTAGAGTCGAGCTTGAGCTACGCTCGCTTGACTTGTTAAGGATTACAGTTTTTATACGGATCACAGTAGAGTCGAGCTTGAGCTACGCTCGCTCGACTTGTTTAGAATCACAGTTTTACATGGATCACAGTAGAGTCGAGCTTGAGCTACGCTCGCTCGACTTGTTAAGATTTACAGTTTTTACATGGATCACAGTAGAGTCGAGCTTGAGCTACGCTCGCTCGACTTGTTAAGAATTACAGTTTTTAAATAGATCACAGTAGAGTCGAGCTTGAGCTACGCTCGCTCGACTTGTTAAGAATTACAGTTTTTACATGGATCACAGTAGAGTCGAGCTTGAGCTACGCTCGCTCGACTTGTTTAGAATCACAGTTTTACATGGATCACAGTAGAGTCGAGCTTGAGCTACGCTCGCTCGACTTGTTAAGAATTACAGTTTTTATACGGATCACAGTAGAGTCGAGCTTGAGCTACGCTCGCTCGACTTGTTTAGAATCACAGTTTTACATGGATCACAGTAGAGTCGAGCTTGAGCTACGCTCGCTCGACTTGTTAAGATTTACAGTTTTTACATGGATCAGAGTAGAGTCGAGCTTGAGCTACGCTCGCTCGACTTGTTAAGAATTACAGTTTTTACATGGATCACAGTAGAGTCGAGCTTGAGCTACGCTCGCTTTTAAAATTCAAATTTTCTAACGGTCAAAATATATTTGAAAATTTTCCGTGTTTTTAATGCACTTGAAAATCATTAGTTATAGAATTATTAACAATTTTTGCGGTGAATTTTCATACATTAAAATGGTTTGTCATTTAACGGTTTTTAAAAATTCAAAATTTCTAACGGTCAAAATATATTTGAACATTTCCCGCATTTTTAATGAACTTAATGAATGTACTTAATGAACTATTATTATTATTATAATTAACAATTTTTGAGGTAAATTTTCATATAATAAAATGGTTTGCCATTTAACGATTTTTCAAAATTCAAATTTTTTAACGGTCAAAATATTTGAAAATTTTCCCACCAAAATATGTTTCAATCATCTACAGCCTCTAAGTCCAATAAAAACGAGATTCAGTAATGATCTATAGCCTCTATGTCCAGAAAAACAAGATCCAGTAAACATCTACAGCCTTTATGTCTAATTAAACAAGATCCAGTAAACATTTACAGCCTCTATGACCAATAAAATATGATCCAGTAAACATCTACAGCCTCTATGTCCAGTAAAAATATGATCCAGTAAACATCTAAAGCCTCTATGTCCAGTAAAAATATGATCCAGTAAACATCTACAGCCTCTAAGTCCAATAAAAATATGATCCAGTAAACATCTACAGCCTTTATTTCTAATAAAAATAAGATCCAATAATGATCTACAGCCTCTATGTCCAGTAAAACGAGATCCAGTAAACATCTACAGCCTCTATGTCCAGTAAAAATAAGATCCAGTGATGATCTACAGCCTCTATGTCCAGTAAAACGAGATCCAGTAAACATCTACAGCCTTTATGTCTAATTAAACAAGATCCAGTAAACATCTACAGTCTTTATGTCCAATAAAAATAAGATCCAGTAAACATCTAAAGCCTCTATGTCCAGTAAAAATATGATCCAGTAAACATCTACAGCCTCTAAGTCCAATAAAAATATGATCCAGTAAACATCTACAGCCTTTATTTCTAATAAAAATAAGATCCAATAATGATCTACAGCCTCTATGTCCAGTAAAACAAGATCCAGTAAACATCTACAGTCTTTATGTCCAATAAAAATAAGATCCAGTGATGATCTACAGCCTCTATGTCCAGTAAAACGAGATCCAGTAAACATCTACAGCCTCTATGTCCAGTAAAAATATGATCCAGTAAACATCTACAGCCTCAATGTCCAGTAAAAATATGATCCAGTAAACATCTACAGCCTCCATGTTCAATAAAATAAGATCCAGTAATGATCTACAGCCTCTATGTCCAATAAAAATAAGATCCAGTAATGATCTACAGCCTCTATGTCCAATTAAACAAGATCCAGTAAACATCTACAGCCTATATGTCCAGTAAAACGAGATCCAGTAAACATCTACAGCCTCTATGTCCAATAAAAATAAGATCCAGTAATGATCTACAGCCTCTATGTCCAATTAAACAAGATCCAGTAAACATCTACAGCCTATATGTCCAGTAAAACGAGATCCAGTAAACATTTACAGCCTCTATGACCAATAAAATATGATCCAGTAAACATCTACAGCCTCTATGTCCAGTAAAAATATGATCCAGTAAACATCTACAGCCTCAATGTCCAGTAAAAATATGATCCAGTAAACATCTACAACCTCTATGTTCAATAAAATAAGATCCAGTCATGATCTACAGCCTCTATGTCCAATAAAAATAAGATCCAGTAATGATCTACAGCCTCTATGTCCAATTAAACAAGATCCAGTAAACATCTACAGCCTCTATATTCATTCAAATATTTTTAAGTGAAATTCACGTTACGTAATTTTACGTAACGTAAGGATTTTACGTAACGTAAACAAAAGTGTTATAATTTTTATAACAATCTTTTTCATGCTGTAACTTTTTACAGGAACCTCTAAAGTACCAACATAGCGGATATTAAATGTAGATCCTGAGTTGATCTTTCATTTTATACCTACTTCAAGGCTTGAAATGTTAATTCCAGTGCGGAATCAAAAAAGACGCAACTGTCATAAAAAATCATGTTTTTTGCATTTTTCGGTCACTAAATGGACATAAAGTTCAGATGTTAAGTAGCGCTTTTTGGTTTTAAGGTACGGCCTATCGTACCAGATACAAGAAATTGTATGAAAGTCACCGCATAAAAAATTTTCCATACAAATTTTTGGTTTTTAACGGTTTTTTGCGTCTAGTTCCAACGCAACGGAACTGACTGGAACCAAACATACCTCAGGTAATAGATATTTTCAATACCTGTCATATGAGACCAAAAACGTAAAGATTCATGCTTCCGTTGACTCAAAAAATCAAAATTAGTGAAAATCTCAAAAAAAGTGAATACAATAACTTGCACGCAATGCGTGGAAGTTAATAAATTAATAATTAAACAACGCAAAAATTATAAAATTTCTCACCAGGTTGTAAGTTAGCATAATTTTCGAAGCATTTAAGCAGTTGCATTCTCATTTGTATTCTTGATTCAGAAGTATCAGTAATACTAAAATTTGCACATAAGTTATTGTCCATATCTAGTGTCATTACTCCAGTATCGTCAATGAAGTCTTGGTAAAATGCATCAATTTGATTGTCTTCGAGAAGAACTTTGGATAAATTTGGAAGAATGCCGAATGAATGAATAACTTTGAGCTTGTTGTTGGATAAATGAATCGTAGGAAGTTGCTTCAATGAGCTAAAAGCAGTTCTTGGCAATTCTTCAATTTTATTGTTAAATAAATATAAAGTTGTTAATTTTTCTAACATTTCAAACGAGTCAGGAAAAATTTTTGATATGTTATTATCTGATAAAATCAGTTCTACTAGGTTGATTAACGAACTGAATGTTTTTGGGGTAATCTCTTCGATTTGATTGTGATTTAAATAAAGAACCGTTAAATTTTTTAAAGTGTTAAATAATTCAGGAAAGACTCTTTTAATTTTGTTGCTATTTAACAACATCGTTTTCAAACTGACTAGTGGATTTAGAGTCCCAGGTTGAATTTCTTCAATTCTATTGTAGTGGAGATGCAAAGTCTCCAAACTTTGTAAATGGGAATCATACTTATTCCATGCTAGTTCATAAATGTTGTTGGTGTTTGTTGATGGATGAGTTGAGAATGCATTAACAGGTAATGTTTTCAGTAGATTGTAACTGAGGTCCAAATATTTAAGGCTTTTGCAACCCCAAAAAGAATTTTCATCAATCCTGCTGATTCTTATTCCTTGTAACTCTAATCTGGTCGCATTTTGAAATTTTTCACAGATTATAGACGGAATACTTAGAGTATCTGAATCGGTGGTTCTCACAATCCTTTGAACATCTTCATTCGTCTTGTTAGCCAAATGTGTTCCGCTAATCCTCGAAAAGTTGTATGTTCCACTTGGATTGTGTATAAAAATATCACAGGTGTATCCATAAGTACTGTCAATTCTGTACGTGCACAACAATATTTGCGCACAACTTCCATGAAAAATAGCAAGAAACATCAAAATTGATGTAATAATTTTTACACCCATTTTAGTTTATAATGCTGATCACCTTTTATTGACTGAAAAAAGAAATGAATCCACTTAAATTTATACCGATTAATTTATCAACAGTAGTTATTTTTGCACCGATGTCGTTATTTTTTAAGTGTTTCCCAGAACTGATTAATATTTTTATTGAAAGTTAAGATACAGTTGAGTCTTATCAATGATGTTAATAAGTGGAAAGATATTTTTTATTAAAAAAAGTAATCAAAAAGTAGCTGAGCTCAGCTTATTACGTTTGAGAAGCGTATTATAGGTTCTGTGACACCTCAAAGGCTTAGTCAGAAATTTTTCGGAGAAAGATTTTCAAATTTTTGTAAAGAAAAAACTGGAGATTGAGTGGGGTGTGTATTTTTAGGTTTTTCAAACAATTCAAAAATTAAAATTTTATTTAAAACTTAATTAAAGTTTCTTGCCAGTTAAATTATGTCCCGATTATTGATGAAAAGTCTTTGGTCAGCCTAATAATAAGTGAATGACCCTTAATCCTTATCCTTTGAGTCCATTTTCAGTACCTTTATTAAAATTATCTAAGGTTATTTTTGTAATATTAGATAAAACTTTTATTGCAGTTCAACAGATCATTATCAACAATGGTGTCAAGTAATTAACAGATAATTATTTGAATTAAAGTTTATGGTACTAAAAAAATAAAAAAGTTTACAAATTTTCAACTAGATAATAAAGACATTAAGAATTAATAAAATATGTAAATTAACTACATGCACAAGGACGATTTGTTAATTCTGCAATTTTATTTTCCAGTTCCTTAAGGGCCGCAGCAAATATTTTAGATTGGTTCTGCAAATTTGTAATTTCATCATTAAAATTTTCCTGCATTTCCTCATTCTTATCCTCAAGTCTGCAAACTCTCTCATCTATATTTCCACCAATGCATCCTGGGGCTGATGAGGTGAAGTCGGTTG
The DNA here is from genome assembly GCA_963573255.1 of Chironomus tentans. Taxonomy (NCBI): domain Eukaryota; kingdom Metazoa; phylum Arthropoda; class Insecta; order Diptera; family Chironomidae; genus Chironomus; species Chironomus tentans. The sequence continues at coordinate 20,706,143 of OY754302.1, forward strand.
TTGATGATTCTGTTGTTATTAAGGTTGATTGTGTAGTGGTTATAGTCGTTGAAGGAACTGTTGTTGTTTCTGAGCAAATTAACAAAATGAGTGAAAAAATATGAAGAAATAAAATAGAATACAAAATTTTCACTCTTACCTAGATTTTCATAATTTTCGAAACATTTAAGCAGTTTCATTCTCATTTCTATTTTTGAGGCAGAAGAATCATAAATAGTTAAATTTGCACATAAGTTATTGCTCATATCTAATCTTGTTACTCCAGTGTCGTCAATCAAATCTTGGTCAAATGCATCAATTTGATTGTTTTGAAGATAGACAGTTGTTAACTTTGGAAGAATGCCAAACGAGTGAGTGACCTTGAGCTTGTTGTTGGATAACTGAATTGTAGCAAGTTGTGTCAATGAACTGAAAGCATTTCTTGGAAGTTCTTCAATTTGATTAGCATATAAGTATAAAGTTGTCAAATTTCCCAACGATTCAAATGATTCTGGAACCATTTTAGTTATGTTGTTGTTATTTAACCACAATACCTGTAAATTGACCATTGAGCGAAAGACACGTGCTTGAATTTCTTCTATTTGGTTATATTGTAAAAACAAATTTCTTAACTTTCCCAGCGATTCAAATGATTCTGGAACCATTTTTAAGTTTTTGTTGTTATTTAACGACAATGTCACCAAACTAACCAATGGACTAAAAGTATTCAGTTGAATGTCTTCAATTTGATTACCATCCAGATACAAAGTAGTCACGTTTCCTAATGATTCAAATGATTCTGGAATCATCTTAACATTGTTGTTTCTTAACGACAATGTCGTCAAACTGACCAATGGAGTAAAAGTTCCCGGCAGGATCTCTTCAATTTGATTACCTTCCAAATTCAATGTTCTCAACTTTCCTAACAATTTAAATGATTCTGGAGTCATTTTAAATTTTTTGTTGTTGCTTAACGATAATGTTGTCAAACTAACCAATGGACCAAAAGTTCCCGGTTGAATCTCTTCAATTTGATTACCATCCAGATACAAAGTAGTCACGTTTCCTAATGATTCAAATGATTCTGGAATCATCTTAACATTGTTGTTTCTTAACGACAATGTCGTTAAACTGACCAATGGACCAAAAGTTCCCGGTTGAATCTCTTCAATTTGATTTCCTTCTAAATACAATGCTGTTAAATTCTCTAACGATTTAAATGATTCTGGATCCAGTTTAGTTATTTGGTTGGTATTTAACGTTAAGGTCTTCAAACTAACTAGTGAGTTAAAGGTCAAAGGTAAAATTTCCTCAATTTTATTATTTCGCAAATCTAAAGTTTCCAAACTTTGTAAATGGAAACCATGCTTATTCCATGGTATGTTGTTGGTGTATGACGGTGGATGGGTTGAGAAAGCATTAAGAGGTAATGATGTCAATAGATTGCTACTTAGGTCCAAATATTTAAGACTTTTGCAGCCCCAAAAAGTGTTTTCATCAATCCTGCTGATTCTTTTTGATTGTAACTCTAACCTTGTTGCATTTTGAAATGTCTCACAGATTATGTATGGAACGTTTGTGGTGTTTGAATTGGAAGTTCTTTGAATAAATCTAACATCTTCATTAGTCTTGTTAGCCAAATGTGTTCCGCTGATTCTTGAAAAGTTATATGTTCCACTTGGATTGTATATAAAAATATCACAGGTATATCCGTAAGCACTGACAATTCTATATGTACACAACAATATTTGCGCGCAGCTTGCGTAAAAAACTACAAAAAATATCAAAACTGATGTAATAACTTTAACATCCATTTTAGCTTATAATGTTGAATTAAACTTGATCACTTATTCTTGACTGAACAAAGTAATGGTGTAAACACTTAAATTTATACCGAATATTTTATCAACAGTAGTTATTTTTGCATCAATGTCGTTATTTTTTAAGTATTTCTCAGAAAAGATTAGTTTTTTTATTGGAGCAGGAACAAATGTATGAACTTATTATTACAATTGAAAACGTGTTCCTTATCAAATAATTCCAATTGTGGAAAGTTAAGATACAGCTGAGTCTTATCAAAACTATTAAGGCCATTGGAAGGGTTTAAGTCGTGTTACACTACAAAATATAAAAATTTAGCGCATTGAAAAAAGTAGGACAAAATTAAACTCGGAAAATTATAAAAATTCTGAATAAATTTTCAATTTTTGAATGTTTTCATAAATTTTACTGTTTATAAACGGTTTTAAAATTTTTTGAAAAATGCCGAAAATGGGACAGTGTACACTACCAAATGCATAGATTTTCAAAGGCACCTTGCCCATAACTTCATTGGAGCAAAAATTTGCTAAAAGATTAATCAAGTGACAAAATTTTTTCACATTTTTCTGCATCAAATTTTCTCAACTGTAAAATTCTAAAGAATTTTATAAAATTCCAATCTATTGAAAAATTCCCCATTCCATCCTCACCCCTCCCATAAAGAGAAACTTTTTTGTTTCAGCGCCAAACAACACAAAAAGACACCCTCAATTAGTATCACTTATCAAATGAATATTTTCTTCTTCTTCTTCTCAAACTCATTCTCTACCCACAATATCATGGAAATGATGTTGATGATGATTATATTATCTCATTTTGAGTACGACTCACACCTCAACCACTTTCCTCACTTCCTCATTCATTCTCATTTATTATGTTCATGATAAATCTCATTTTTTCAGAGCATGAATCATGCGCATTCAATCAATTTATTTATTACATCAAAAATCAGAGGCACGAGCTGTGATGAGTGTTTGGATGTTTGTTGTTGTTTTTTAGGATGTTCAGGGTGGAATTGTGAATAAATGGGTTACTCAAATAAGGTTACTGTAGCGCAGTTGACCTGATAGTGGCTAAATCGAGTAGATTTTGGTTCAGTTGAGCTGATTATTCCTAAGTTATGGTTATTGTAACTTTGGTTTACTGATTGTAGCTCATTCGAGTAGATTTTGGCTCAGTTCTTGTCTAATCGAGCTCATGGTTGCTCTGTCAAGTTGATTGCAGATTTGGTTTACTGATTATTACTCAATTAAGCTTTTTGTAGCTTAGATTAACTGTTTGTAGCTCAATTGAATAGATTTTGGCTTTATTGAGAAGATTTAGGCTCAGCCTGGTTTGTTTTTGTCTATTCGAGCTATGTATTGCTCAGCTGAATTGATTGTACTCCTGCTGCTTAGCTGAGTTTGTTGCTCCTTAACTATAACCAATTCAATAATTCTATCACAATACTACACCCAAAGCAGTGTTGAACTCTCCTAATATACCCCTTAACCCACCTTTATCAATTTATAAACACTCCACATACCCCAAACCCCCACAAACTCCCATTGAAATCATCCTCATCATCATCATCCATTTCCTCGTCTAATTTGATTTTCAAGATTCATTAGCCTTGCTTGATATCGTCAAGGGAAGAAATTGTTGTCGGAGGAAAAAAACGTCGCAAAGAAAGAAAAATCGAGCGAATGAGAAATGTGTCATCAACAGTCGACAACATCTCATTGTGAACTCTCACACACAGTGTCACATAGAACGAGTCAAACAATGATAAATGATTTTTAATTAACGACAATGAATCCTTTTCACTCTTTTTCTTTCCTTTCTGACTGCTTTCCTTCAAGACATGGCATTTTAGATGGATAGACAGATAGGATTGGTGAATAATAGATTGAATGTGATTGATATGATGGAATGGGGTTGAGTTGAGAGATGGAATGAGAAATAAAATGTTCAGATTGAGAAATGAGAAAAGGAAAATGAAAAAGGAAATGTCGATGGTATTGTAGTTTTGTGACTTGATGTTTAGACATTATGGAAATTTATTTGTTGGAATATTTTCAGACTGTTTGAGGTGGGAAGGTCATTGGTGAGGGATGAAGTGATTTTTTGGAATTGATTATCAGGAAATTTTTGTTGGTATTGATTTTGTAAGGAATTTTCTTGAGGGTTGGGGGTCATTGAAAAATAAAATTAAATTTACTAGAGTTTAAAGTCAGCATGAATATTTTGTGGAGTGGACTTGAGTTGTGTCAATTTTTTAATGTAAAATCCAAGTCAAATTTAAATTCTGATTCTAACTAAATTAAATTCTTAATCTCTAAATTAAATTGTTAATTTCTAAATTCTAAATTAAATTCTTAATTTAATTCTTAATTTCTATGAATATTTTGTAGCTGGAGTCTTAGCCACATTCTCTTTACTTCGATTTTAGGTTTAATAAACTAGATTCCATTACCCTTTCCCAACCCCCCACCCCTCTAGTATCCTCCTCATAAATGTCAAAACCCAAAAAAATTCCTCATTCCAATCACCCCCCAAACCCCCTTTTCTCTGTCAATCTGTCTTAGCAACATAACTAATGACTGATAATGATGATATAACGATTCTTTCATTTCCATAAATTCATCATCAGAAAAGCTTCTTAATGACATGAAAAATAAAATCTTAGCGAATAAAACGAAGAAAAATGACGAAAATTTCTTTCTCCATTCTTAATCTTTCAAGTGCCACATCTTAAATTTCCATTTCATCTTTCTCAGATTTTCTCCTTCAGCACAGAAACATGACATGAAATGAGATTGAAATCTCAGTATTTTCGGAAATTTATCATCATTAACTGCACTGTCATTCATCCTCATTGTGTACCAACATCAACCCTTCATCTATGTGTTTGTGAAAATACATTTTTTTTGGTGTGTATGAAAGATGAGCTGAGGATGAAGAAGGAGGAAGGTGAAGACATAGACATGACATTTCATATCCCGCCTCATACTATATTATCTTACTTCATAAAAAAGAACATAGCAGCAGCAAGTGACATCTTCTCATTCCCAAAATGACAGTGAAAAATAGAAGAAATTTTTTTCATTTGAAAAGTGTTGCTTATGCTGAAAAAAAGGAGGATTGAGGAGGTGAATTTGGATGTGATGAGGATCTAAGCGCATATTGCTGGGTTATCTGGGTCAAATTTTGGGGGTTTGGAGGACAAATAATGGAATTAGAGATTTAATTTCAGAATTTCATACAATTTACTCTTTCATACCTAAGAAGGTCAGCTAACCAATCCTGACAAGAATTACACCTTCAACTTCCTCAAAAACACCCTCGTTGATCTCCCATTTCAAACAACCTTCACGCTAACCCCTTCAAAATAAAGAAAAAAAGGAAAGAAAAGTGTCAAAAAAGAAGACAAAAAGAATTTTTGCTGAAGACAAAAGACAATAAACGACCTTCTGGTCGAGTGATAATGGCAAAGAAGGAGAAAAATTAGTTCACTTAAATATGATAAAATAAATCAATGTCAAAGTGACTGTGCATAAAAATAGATGTGGAGGTGGAGGGTGGCATGAATGATGACATGGCATGATGATAAAAAATAGAAAAAAAGATTTAAAATAAATGTGAAAATATGTATTTAAATTGGATGTTTGTAGGTAGGTTTTTTATAGTAGATTGAGAAGATTTTTTAGATTTTTGGATCCAAATAGTATTTTTTATTAAAATTTTACAACCTTTTTAAGAAGATGTTTGAGGTTGACCTCAAAATCATGACAATTGAAGTTATTTTTTGACAAAATTCAAATTTAATCACCAAACGTAGGAACCCCAAACCCAATTAATAAACAACAAAGGATGCGGAACTGATCAAGTGACTTTTGATCTTTTTTGGTTAATTTTTTGATCAGTTCCGCAACCTGGTCAACGACAAGCTTAACACAACCATGGACAAGTGAATGACATCACGTTGAATCCAACAACAGTCCATAAATCGTTAATAACACGACTACTACCAGCGCATCCTGCTTGAGAGAAAACCCTGCACTGGAATAAACTGCTAGTTGTATATGCAATTGTATATGGTCCCAAAGAAATAGGATTGATTGGTGTGCAGACTTGATTCGATCCAAAGTGTGAGGTACATTGATTGCCCGAACGGCAGAGCTGCAACATTCCACTGGTTCTGTCTGGATGTGGAATGCATGCTTGCGTGTAGATGAATGACATGATGCAAACTAAAATTATTATTTTCACGTTTTTAAACATCTTGGACGATTGTTTTGACTCACAGGTGATGCTTTCTTGGTTTGAATTTCAAAACTGACTAAAGAATGGCTGAAAATTCATTTGATTTTATATTATTGCACTTTTCTTATCAGAAAGTGTTTTTTAATTCCATTTCCTAGTCGAAATTAATATTTAACTGATAAATATAGAAGAATAAAGTTCATGTAACATTGATGCAGTTTGAGTGCACTAAGGAGTGTATCCAGAAATTTTTCGAGGAGGGGTTGTAATTTCTTTTTGTATGGATGGGAAAATTTGGGGGGTCTTAGGAATTTTTTCTTAAAAAACCCTAGCAAATTGGAAAAAAGTTACCAAAAAGGGGTTTTTGACCCCCAAACCTTTTAACTTAATAATGACACTCTTGAATTTTTCATTTGTAAGTATGCTCTAACAAAGGCTTTTCAGCTTTTAATCTTTAATCCCATAGAGATTAAAGATTAAACAAAGATTAAAGATTAAAAGCTGGGAAGCCTTAGCTTTAACCTAGTGTAGCGTTAGGAGGGAGAATGTAAGGTGGACTCAATAAACAGAGCCATTAAAAGTTCAACAACTATCTAAAATTAGTTTTTAACTTTTTAACGGTTTTTGTCACTAAGGTGGTTGAAACTGGAAATATAATCTCATATAATCTGTTTTACCAAGAAATTATTTTAAAAAATCCCCTTTTCCAAATACCTTAAAAATAATCATGGTACTTAAAAGATATGAATAAAGTCACTTAAAGGTGGTTGTATATTTTTAAAACTGTGCTTTTTTCTTATCTAAGGAATTTATCAAATTAATGAAGTTTAATTAACTGTTTATAATATGTTACATAATAAAGTGGGTCGATAATTGTCAATCTTTCTAAGAAATCTTTCCAGGAGACGGAGTTGGCTTTTCAATTCTTTGGTTTGTAATTAATTTCAGTGAATTTTAAGAATTAAGATGCCACATTGTTCCTAAATAACCTCCAAATTATTGTTGACCTTATTAAAAAATTAAGACCCGTCTCTGGTTTAATCTATACTTTTAATATATGTGGTCGTTCACAAATGACGTTTATAAAGTCAATGGTGTGATTATCAGAAGGCGATCTATATAAAATTAAGGAACCATGCATCATAAAGTCTGTAAAAAATATCACACCACTTCAGACCCCCCGATGAATATTGAACGTTATTACTAAATAATCCCCCGTGCATGTGCTGACTGACCTTATTTCAATCTTATCAATAAAACATTCAGTAAGTTGATAAGAAAAACAAAATAAAAGCACGAGTTTGGACTATATACTCAGTCAAATTAAATTGTCGCTTAAAATGGATATAAAAGTATTTGTGCTAATTTTCATCATCCTGGTGAAGTCTCAATCAATTAATAGTCAAACTATCTTCTGTTTATACTCTGAAACTGCCAGTGGCTACACCTGTGAGCTTTTTATTTTTAATCCAGATGGATTTGATAACATCACAATAATAAATGGACAACATATTATTGGTAAAAGTGACAGTGATGTTCAATCCATTGTTAGTTTGGGCGGATCATCTACAAATATTCCAAGAATTTTCTGCGATCGATTCTTTAATGTGAAATCGATAAAATTCTCTTCACTAAACATTGAGAGAATCGGCATAAATTCATTCTGGAACTGCAGAAATTTAATGAGCCTGGATGTTCAAATGAATCAAATTGCAAGTATACATCAGCTAGCATTTGTTAATACTGCTAACCTGACGAGCATAAATCTACAACACAATAAAATCACAAATTCATCTAACAATGTGTTCTTCGGTTTACATAACTTAACCGTCCTTAATGTGGGAGATAATCAGCTATCAACTCTACATTCCAATTGGTTCTCCACACTAACAAGCTTGAGATATCTCTACATAGAAAATAATCAAATTGAAGTCATACCAGATGGAACATTTGAAAGTTTAAATAATTTGGTTCATCTCAACTTAGATAACAACAACCTTAAAATCATTCGTGCTGATTCTTTCGGGACTCTACCAACATTAAGCATCGCTTCCTTCCAAAATAATCAAATTGATGCTATTGATGAACGCTTTGTGGACAATACTGGGGTTAGTAATTTTGATCTGACAGGAAACGTGTGTGCTGATGTGAATATTGTTGACATGACGCAATTTAGGCAGGTGATGAGGTCTCAGTTGAGTCAGTGCTTTAGGAATTATGAAGATATGAGTGGAGGTGAGTGTTATTTTATTGTTTTGTTGTCTTAGATTAACTTATCAAGATTCTGAAGGTATGTGTCGATTTAATGGTGAATCAAGTATTTTTAGTGCTCGGTGTAGGAATTAAGTGTTAAGTCGTTCTTACAATTTTTTATCTTTTAAATCAAGTTATCGTGGGATCTCTAGCTTGTCGCAACATTTTGCTAAATCCCAAGCAGCACAACGTAATCGTTAAGGAACCGTTACTATAAAGTTATAAAGATAAAACGTCAAAAGGACATGGGGGTCCTGACCGCATCTTAATGGTGGTTTTTGCGTAGATGATTTTTTATTATTAAGTTAACGGATGTGACCTTCAAAACTCATATTTTAGTATACCTTGCTATCTTGAAATATCCTTCAATTATCAAGTATATTCCATGTAAGAATTAAGATTAATTTTATACCATTATCTTTCCCTACAGATCATAATAACACTATATTCTGCTCCTACATACAAACTGAGTACGGCTATACTTGTCGAGCATCAATCTACAATCCAAATGGATTCAACAATTTTACTACAATCCGTGGAGTACATCAACTTGGCTTCGATGACTCAAAAGTCCAAGCTATCATCGGTATGAACACTATTACGCCAAACATCCCAAAAATATTCTGCGATAGATTTCTTAATGTCGAAACAATTTTTTATGTTCAACTGAGCATTAGAAGCTTAGGACCAGATTCCTTCTGGAATTGTAGGGTGCTACTGAATTTGAACATTTGGGTGAATCAAATTCAAGATTTTCACGAGTTAACATTCATTTTAAGTCCACAAATAAAAAGACTTGACATGAGGCAAAATAGAATTTCAAACATGACTAGGACCATCTTCTTCCCACTGTCTGATATGAAGATTTTGAATTTAGAACAAAATGATTTGACGTTCCTGAATCCTGACTGGTTTGCAAGGCAATGGCAGTTAACATTCTTGAATCTTCAATTCAACAGGATTGAAGAGCTGCCAAGAGGAGTCTTTGGCAATATGACAGTCTTAGAGCAACTTAATTTAAACAACAACAGACTTAAGGTCATTCATTCAAACTCTTTCGGAATTCACTCGATGCTGACCAACGCATCATTCGTTAACAACCAAATTAGTGCCATTGATGAGAGATTTATTGACAATACAGGATTAACAAACATCGACATGAGAGGAAATATCTGCGTTAATCAGAATGTTATTGATAATACTCCTTCTAGAGAATTGATGAAGGCAGCATTGAGGGATTGCTTCCAGAATTATGAGAATTTGTATGGTGGTAAGTAGATTTTATTAAAAAATTAAGAAAAAATTCAGAAATCGGGTTTAATTTGGTCCAGAAGGGTACAGACCCTCTAAGAACACATTGACTTTGTTCCCAAAATCTGGTATCTACCATTTTTGACATTACGATCCAAATTAAAATTTTAAATTAATAAAAAATATTAATTTCTATTTAATTAGAAACAACCACAACTACTCCGACCACAACTACTCCAATCACCACCACTACAACACCACAATGTCCAATTGGCAATTTGGACGAACGAGTTTGTATGCTAGAGTTTGAAAATCAAGAATTGCGGAGTAGAATTGAGGCTCTGGAAAAGAGAAATGATGAATTGTAAATTCAACTGTCAACACAAGTTTATATAAATATTGAAGAATAAAAAAAGATATTCTAATTAATTTTTAACTGAATCCGTTAATTTTAATTAGGCTGGCCATCTGAAAAATCTATTTTTTTACTTCTATGTAATATTTAAATTTTCCTAGTTTTAATTTAACAGTTAAACTCTTGATTTGCGTTTGTAAGTATGCTCTAACTTAGTAAAGAAGTGAGAGGGAGGATGCGAGGTGGTTGAAACAGAATTAACAAAAATTATTTTAAAAAATTCCCATTTCCAAATACCTAACAAATAATCATGGTATTTACTAGATACGAATAAAGTCACTTGAAGTTGGTAGTTTATTTTTTAAAACTGTGCTATTTCAGTAGTCTTATCTAAAGATTTTATAAAATTAATGCAATTAAGCTCTAGGATGACATGCAATAATATCGTGTATTTTATTTACTGTTTATCTGCTAATCTTTCCAGTTCACTTAGATTAACCGTAATCAGAGACAGAGTTGGTTTTTAAAGCCTTTGTTTTGAAAGCTTTTTTAGTGAATTTTTAAATTGAGACATACCAAATGTAGTAGGAACCCCTTCTCTGGCTTAATCTATGTACAATTGATAAGTAGTCGTTATAAATTATGTCTATAAAAATAATTGATTTTGAATAGTGGTTAGCACTGTCCCGTGTGTTGAGGAAAAAATGAGGAACCGACCATCAAAAATTTGAGTCCCCCTCCCCCTTTGTCATAAAAACTCTTATAAAGAAAAATAGTAGGCATCTCGCTCCCACAACCCCCCTAAATTGCTGCATCATCCAATATCAGACCATTCCGACCTACTAAATGTTGGACGTCACAAACGTATAACCCCTTTATTTCAATCTTATCAAAAAAATAATTCAACAAGTTAATAAAGAAAAGCAAAACTAAAGTAGACAAGAGTTTGGACGATAAACAGTCAAATAAAATTGTGCTTTAAAATGGATATAAAAATATTTATGTCATTTCTCATCATCCTGGTGAAGTCTCATTCGATTTATGGACAAAGCATCTTCTGTAATTATGTTGAGACTGCCAACGGGTACACTTGTCAAGCAATATTCTATAATCAATATGGTTTTGATAATTTTACATCAATTATTGGACAACATCTTGTGGATAAAACTGATGCTGATGTTCGTTCAATCGTAAGTTCTGGTCCAACATCTCCAAATATCCCAAAGATTTTCTGCGATACATTCACTAATGTCGAGTCAATTTATTTCCTGTTATTCAACATTCAAAGAATTGATATGTATTCATTATGGGGCTGCAGTAATTTAAGAACCTTGGACCTTCACATGAATCAAATTACAGACATCAATCAGCTTGCACTTATGAACTCTGTTAACCTGACGAGACTAGATCTTCAACAAAATAGAATTGCAGATCTTCCTAACATCATATTTGGGGGTTTAAGTAACTTAAGTGTCCTTAATTTGGGAGGTAATCAGCTATCAACTCTAAATTCCAATTGGTTCTCTACACTGCCAAGCTTAAGATATCTCTACATGCAAAATAATCAAATCGAGATTCTTTCGGATGGAATATTTGGAAATTTAAATCGTTTGGTTCACGTCGACTTGGATAATAACAAGCTTAAAGTCATTCGTGCTGACTCTTTTGGTATACTTCCACAATTAAGCATAGCTTCATTTCAAAATAATCAAATTGATGCCATTGATGAACGCTTTGTGGACAGTACTGGGGTTACTAGTTTTGATCTAATAGGAAACTTGTGTGCTGATGTGAATATTGTGGATACAACAGAATTTAGGCAGGTGATGAGGTCTCAGTTGAGTCAGTGCTTTAGGAATTATGAAGATATGAGTGGAGGTGAGTAGTTTTTGGGGTTTTTGTAGTCTGAGATTAACTTATCAAGATTCTAAAGGAATTTGCTAATTTAGTAGCGTAGCAACTTAGTAGCGTAGCAAGTCCTATAAGTCATACCATTCAGGGCTTTGACTATTTCTCTCTCAATACTATGATGGTGTGTCGATTATTATAGCAAATTGCCTAGACCATGCCTAAACCATGTTCTAGACTCTAGTAGATCGCCCAGATTAATTTAAATACCCTCTTGTCTTCCCTACAGATCATAATAATACTATAAGCTGCATCTACACACAAACTGAGTACGGCTATACTTGTCGAGCATCAATCTACAATCCAAATGGATTCAACAATTTTACTACAATCAGTGGAGTACATCAACCAGGTTATGATGACTCAAAAGTCCAAGCTATCATCGGTATGAGCACTGTTACGCCAAACATCCCAAAAATATTTTGCAATAAATTTTCAAATGTTGAAACAATTTATTATATTCAACTGAGTATTAAAAGCTTAGGACCAGATTCCTTTTGGAATTGCAGCAAGCTATTGGATTTGAATATTTGGGTTAATCAAATTCAAGATTTTCATGAGTTCACCTTCTTGTACAGTCCTCAAATGAAGAGACTTGACATGAGACAAAATAGAATTTCCAATATGTCTAGAATCATCTTCTTTCCGCTGTCTGAAATGAAGAGTTTGAATTTGGAACAAAATGACTTGACATTCCTGAATCCTGACTGGTTCTTGAGGCAATGGAATTTGACATTCTTGAACCTACAATACAACAAAATTGAAGAACTTCCAAAAGCAGTCTTTGGCAATATGACAGTCTTAGAGCAACTTAATCTAAACAACAACCGACTTAAGGTCATTCATTCAAACTCTTTCGGAAGTCACTCGATGCTGACTAACGCATCATTCGTTAACAATCAAATTAATGCCATCGATGAGAGATTTATTGACAATACAGGATTAACAAACATCGACATGAGAGGAAATATCTGCGCAAATTTAAATATTATTGACAATATTCCTTCTAGAGAATTGATGAAGGCAGCATTGAGGGATTGCTTCCAGAATTATGAAGATTTGTATGGGGGTAAGCTACCTTTATTTGAAGAAAACCAAAAATCAGGTTTGTTTCTGTCTAGAAGGGTATAGCCCCTCTAAGAATCCTACAAAACCTCTTTTGACAATGTTCCTAAAATCTGAATTTAAATTAATGAAAAAATTTTAATTTCTGGTTACGTAGAAACAACCACCACCACTACAACACCACAATGTCCAATTGGCAATTTGGATGAACGAGTTTGCATGCTAGAATTTGAAAATCAAGATTTGCGAAGAAGAATTGAGGCTCTGGAAATAAGAAAGGATGAATTGTAAATTCAACTGTCAACACATGTTCATATAATCAAATTTGTGATGTTCTGAATTTTCAAGAGTGCACTTTTAAAACTTTGTTGATTTTTAATTTAATTTTGAATAAAAGACATCAAGTAAAGTATCAAATTAATTTTTCATCACATAATCTTAATTCCCTTTCATTTCATTCATTATTTCATCATCTGATTTAATCTCATTTCTCCATTGTAAGAAGTCACACAAGTAACAAATGTTGCAGCATTATTATGTGGGATATTAACAATATCATGTGTATGTGTCGCTTCTATTCACTGAAAAAATAGAGAAAATTTTGTTTGTACACTATTCATCCATTCATATTATTACAATAGTGAAACATGGATGTAAGTAAGCAAGAAGTGATAAATCAGTTGAGAAACGAGGGTTTGAAAGGATGCAATAAATCATTTATAACATTTCTAGGCTTTTTTTCTCCTCAGGATGCTTGTGGATGTCCAGTTTGGTCCTTGTGATGATTTTGGAGGAATTTGGAATATTTCTTTGAATTTTTGAAAACTTGAAAATAATAAAAAGTGATGAAAAATATTTTATATATTAATTAAATCTTAAAAAATAAAATATTTTTAAAAAAATTAAATTTAAAAATTATTTATTTTAATGTAAAAAAATTAAAAAATTAAAAAACAATAGATAAAAAATTTTAAAAATTAATTTAGTAAGAATAATAATTTCTGATGAATTCACTACATGCAAAAATTAAAAATAGATTTAAAACGTTAAAAGATATTAAACTTTCAAATTAGAATTTAATAAAAAATTTAATTAAAAAAAATAGATTTTTTTTAAAAAAACGTAAAACTTAAATTTTAAAAACTGTTAAATATTTTAAGAATTTTATAAAAAGTAAAAAGGTTAAAAATTGAAATACTTCAAAAATGTTTATAAAAATTACGAAAAAATTGTTAAAAATTTACAAAAATTAAAACAACGTATTTTTAATTTTTTGTGAATTTTTTAAAAAAATTACAACTTTGTTTTTTATATTTAACTTTTTTAACGTGTTTTTAATATTTTTTTTTGAATTTTTAACATTTTTTTAAAAAATAATACAAAACTGCTCAAAATCTCTACAAGGGACACCTCCTGACAGTAATTCTTTCCCTAAGTCATTCTTCTCATCTGCTGTTGCTCTCCCACTTCATTTTACACATCGTCTTCCTTCCTTTTGTCTTTCAATCTTTCTATCTTAAATAAAACATGTTCAATGTTGTGTATCTGAAAACCATTAGGATGATATTATTCATCCTTACATATACCGAAAAATGTTCACATTTGTGAGATGAAATTCGGGTCATTTATTTTGAATTCATTTGACTTGGTATGTTGAAGATCAATGAATAAGGAGGACCTGAGATTTTCTTGATTTTTCAATTTTGGATATTTTTAATCAGCTTTTTGTAGGTCTGCTGGAGGTCAGAGCTAGATTTATTATGTACGAAATAACTTGCAGATTATTCGTGAAATTTCTGGCACTTATCAAGCAAATTATCGCCTGAAAAATTATCTCAAAAATTCTCCAAATCTCTCGTCACTCCGTCATCTTCAATTACTTAAATTACAAATTTTTCCTCATTTTTCTCATCATCTCATCCCACTCATAAATTCCATTTTCATTTCTCAACTCATTTCATTGAGTATTGCAGATCATCAATTCACAGATTATCCAGCATGAAGACCCTCCAAAAAAATATTTTTTTTTCATCTTTTTCAAGAATTTTTCTTCGTCTTTTTTTCTCATTTCATTGATTTTTATTTCATTAAGCTCTCAATAATTTACTTTACTTCATTGAATATTGATGCGACCACTCAACGAAAGTACTGAGATGCTTCTTGAATAGAATCATCAGTTATGTTATTGTGTACGGCTTGTTTGAGTTAATAGAGATCTCATGAGAGCAATTTTTCGAATGTGCATTGAATAAGAATGTCGAATGAAATACTTTATTGTTGGTTTTCGATGTTGGAATGGATGAAAATCATCACATAATTATTTCATGACATTTTTTTGAGGGGTGGATGGATGGATGACTTGAGATAAATGTGAGGATGTGGTCGTTTTGTCTTTTTGAATGTAATCTGCTCAAATTGCTGATTTATGGGATGTTGGATGGGCAAAAGTGGTTGAAATTGAAGTCGAAAATCAAAAATTGAGTCGTTACTTTGAAATTCACTTAAAACAGAATCAACGCTTCAAATTTAACTAAAAACTGAATCAATGATTCAAATTTAAATACAACTAAGTCATCGCTTTCAAATTAACTTATAGTTAAGTCATTGCTTTTAGATTAACTAAAAATTAAATCGGCACTTTTAATATTGACTCAATTTTTGTGAATTTTTTAAAAAAATTACAACTTTGTTTTTTATATTTAACTTTTTTAACGTGTTTTTAATATTTTTTTTTGAATTTTTAACATTTTTTTAAAAAATAATACAAAACTGCTCAAAATCTCTACAAGGGACACCTCCTGACAGTAATTCTTTCCCTAAGTCATTCTTCTCATCTGCTGTTGCTCTCCCACTTCATTTTACACATCGTCTTCCTTCCTTTTGTCTTTCAATCTTTCTATCTTAAATAAAACATGTTCAATGTTGTGTATCTGAAAACCATTAGGATGATATTATTCATCCTTACATATACCGAAAAATGTTCACATTTGTGAGATGAAATTCGGGTCATTTATTTTGAATTCATTTGACTTGGTATGTTGAAGATCAATGAATAAGGAGGACCTGAGATTTTCTTGATTTTTCAATTTTGGATATTTTTAATCAGCTTTTTGTAGGTCTGCTGGAGGTCAGAGCTAGATTTATTATGTACGAAATAACTTGCAGATTATTCGTGAAATTTCTGGCACTTATCAAGCAAATTATCGCCTGAAAAATTATCTCAAAAATTCTCCAAATCTCTCGTCACTCCGTCATCTTCAATTACTTAAATTACAAATTTTTCCTCATTTTTCTCATCATCTCATCCCACTCATAAATTCCATTTTCATTTCTCAACTCATTTCATTGAGTATTGCAGATCATCAATTCACAGATTATCCAGCATGAAGACCCTCCAAAAAAATATTTTTTTTTCATCTTTTTCAAGAATTTTTCTTCGTCTTTTTTTCTCATTTCATTGATTTTTATTTCATTAAGCTCTCAATAATTTACTTTACTTCATTGAATATTGATGCGACCACTCAACGAAAGTACTGAGATGCTTCTTGAATAGAATCATCAGTTATGTTATTGTGTACGGCTTGTTTGAGTTAATAGAGATCTCATGAGAGCAATTTTTCGAATGTGCATTGAATAAGAATGTCGAATGAAATACTTTATTGTTGGTTTTCGATGTTGGAATGGATGAAAATCATCACATAATTATTTCATGACATTTTTTTGAGGGGTGGATGGATGGATGACTTGAGATAAATGTGAGGATGTGGTCGTTTTGTCTTTTTGAATGTAATCTGCTCAAATTGCTGATTTATGGGATGTTGGATGGGCAAAAGTGGTTGAAATTGAAGTCGAAAATCAAAAATTGAGTCGTTACTTTGAAATTCACTTAAAACAGAATCAACGCTTCAAATTTAACTAAAAACTGAATCAATGATTCAAATTTAAATACAACTAAGTCATCGCTTTCAAATTAACTTATAGTTAAGTCATTGCTTTTAGATTAACTAAAAATTAAATCGGCACTTTTAATATTGACTCAAAATTAAGTCGATGCTCTATGATTGAGTAAAAACATAGTCGACGCTTCAGTTTTAACTAAAAACTGAGTCGTCGCTTTGAAATGTGCTCAAAGTTAAGTCGTTACTTTAAGATTTACTCTAAATTGAGTCGTTGCTTATAAACTACCTTGCAGTTCAATGTAAAAATTACTTTTAATCATATCAATGTTCACCAACCCCGTAACTATAACCTCTATCCCATTAATCCCAATTCACACTTCCTCTCGTACTTTTATTTTAAATTCAAGCTCATAAATTTCTGATTTCAATTCTTGCAAAGTAAAACAGACGCATGAGTATCGCAAATGTTAAAATATTTTAGTCAGATACGAAAACTGTCTTTATGGGGGACAATAATTCACTATTTGCTTCTTATTTGTATGTATTGTCTCACATACTACTCATAAATATGGATATTGCATAAGTGAATAAGGATATTATGGATATTTGAAAGAAGATGAGGTAGAGGGTGGCTTGGAAGAATGCTTTGACGATTTTTTGTAGGGGAATAATTTTTGGACAATTTTATAGAAACTTGTCATAAGGGAATTAGAATTAATCTGATTTATATGTATTACATGCAGAAAAAAATTCTGTAATTTTGTTATGGGGGGGGGGATAATTTGGACATTTTTTGAAATTTATATCTATTAAACATTAAAATTCAAATTCTCTAGTTAACAGCCAAGTTACACCATGTTAATGCCTCAAAAATAATAAAAAAAATCTGACACACTTTTACAGTGAAATTCCAAGAAACCAAAACTAAAAGAATCAATCTAACACATCTCAAAATTCATTCTTTACTTAATTCAAATCCATTTAAATTTCAATTCATCTTCAAGTAAAAAATGAAAAGAAAAAAAAGATCAAAGTCAAAGGGACCGCAGAATGTAATCATACACGCGTATATACACACATAAATAAATAACAAGTAAATTTTCATGATCATCTTCCTCAATTTATCTTCATTCATTAGATATATTTCTTTATTTCAAATGATCTGTGAGGGAAAATTAAAAGAATTAAAATTTAGTGAAAAAAAATATGTTGATGGTAAAATTGTGAGAGTTTTTGAGGGGGGCTTTTGTGGGGAATGGAGCGCATTTTTATTGAAAATAATATTTATTTGTAATTTTTCAAAAAATTTAAATTATTATTTTTCAATTATTTTTTAATTTAAAATATTTAAGTTTTTTAAAAAAAATCTGAAAATATTGTTTCTTAAAATTTAATAGACTTTTTTAAATTTCTTATTTAAAAGCTTTAAAAAAATTAAAATTAGAATTTTGAGTAATTTC
Source organism: Chironomus tentans (assembly GCA_963573255.1). Classification (NCBI taxonomy): domain Eukaryota; kingdom Metazoa; phylum Arthropoda; class Insecta; order Diptera; family Chironomidae; genus Chironomus; species Chironomus tentans. The sequence goes on from OY754302.1 coordinate 20,724,379, forward strand.
TAAAACCTTTTTATAATTATCCTCAAAATTCTCCTTAATCCAGCCAACCTTACAGCACCATCAACAAAACTCCCATCAAACCAGCAATCCAATCTAACTTAAGTAAAAAAAGTCTTGATTGAAATTTCAAAAGAGATGAAGTTGAAAAAAAATTGAATATTGGAATGTTTATTTGATGTGAGAATCGTGTGAAGTTCAGAGCAGTTAATAGACAGCACAGCATTCATTGAAATAGACAGATCTTAATTACATGGCAATCATCATAGTCTTTTAAATGCTAATTCATTTCTTCTTCTTTCTCTTTCATTTCTTTGTATTTTTTATTTGAGCTAAGTGATGAGATGCTGATGGATGTGGTGGTTGGTGGAGTTGAAGGTTTGACTGGATGGCTGGGGGTATGTTGAGGAGAAATAATTAAATTTGAAAAACTTTATTTAGTTCAACTGAATTTTTTAAAATAGTTCAAAAAATATAATTTTAGTTTTTAGAATTTATTAAAAACTTTTATTAATTTTTCATTTTTAAATTATTAAAAACTTGTTTAATTTTGGAGCAAGTTACAATTTTTTTAAAAAAAGTTTGAAACTTTTCTTTGAAATTTATTGAAAATAGTTTAATTCTGTAGCAATTTACTATTTTTTTTAAACAATTAACAATTAATAATTAATTTTATTAAAAAATTTAATTTTTTAATTTTTTAGAATATTTATTTTTAGTTGTTTTTTTTTAAATTTAAAAAATATTGTTTTTTGAAGTATTTTAAGAAGATTTTATTTTAATATATCTAAAATAACTTTTAGTTTATGTTTTCAAAACAATTTATTTTCGAAACTCCAATCATTTCTTAAAAATGCGTCCTAATCTCAAAATATCTAATAAATCTTACAATCTGCTCACTATTTAAATGAAATAAAAGAGATAATAATGCTGTTGTATGATGATGATGATGCTGGTTAATTTAATCGACACCACAAACATCAGCAACCGCCGCCACACAATTCCGGCAGTAAGTAAAAGTTTTTTTTATTCACAAAAACAAAAATTAAATGAAGATGTAAGAAATTTTTCATTTGCTTCTTTTAATTCAAGCTTGTCGAGCAGCTCACTCTCTCACACACATTATACACTGACATACCCGCAGGCGTTTCTTTTTATTTTTTTTTCGAGAAGAAAAAAAATTTCAAATGATGAAAAAAATGTAAACACGAAAGCGACTTCAAAAAAGAACCTTTTTTATTATGCAGAAGTGATGAAATATTTTTGACATGCGATGATTAATAAAAAGGCCCCGAGAATTGTTAATTTATGAATTTATAACTAGAAATAACACACAAATTGTATGTGCACACCCGCACACACTTTTCTGAGCTGTATAATTTCCCTATCTCATAATTCTTATTATACTTGTTCATATGAGCTGCCATGTCGATGTGGATATACATGCTTATAAATTTGACAAATTGTTTTATTCTCTTTTCTTGTTCATAATGCGGCCTGACTGTATTGTTGAGTTTATTGTGACAAATAAATTAAAAAAATTTCGAGTAGGATTGTTGACATTATTTTGGAATTTTGAGGCGCATTTGCTTTGGTTTTTGTTTGTGTGTCAACGAAATGTGGTAGCCAGCAGGGCTGATAATCAAAGGCACAAAGGCAATTTTTATTTGAACTCTAACACTCTTTTTTTTGGGATCTACTACCGATGTTCATATATCAAAAGATTCGTCTTTGGCTATATTTTAATACTATTTAAGGGATTGTGATCTAAAACACTAGTCAATATAGATATAATATAGTCTGCCTTTGTCACTTTTTGCTTCTATTTTGAACAGTTTTGAAGACCAAGAAAACTTTCGAAGGATATTTGAATTTTTTTATAAAAAAAACCCTGGCAAGTTCAAAAAATTTTGCAAAAAAGGGAGAGTTTAGGGTAAACCCCCCAAAAATTTTCTTTATAGAAAATTTGTTACAAAAGGGGACATGTGGGATCTAAAAAGTTGATTTTTTTGGGTTACGTTGTTTGAAATTTCCACTTTTATGCAAAAAAATCCGCGGTAGCTCCCAAAAGAGTATTCCATTGATCTACATCTATTTTAAAAAAATTAAAATAAATTTAACTTTATGTCAGTTGACTGTAATTAGAATGAAGATACCTCCTTAATAAAATTAGAAAATTAAAAAAATTAAAACATGCTGAATATTTTCAAATTATAACACAGTAATTAAATTTTTTTAAAAATATTAAAAACTATCCAAAACGATCAAAATAACAAAACTTCTAACATCCAACTCAAAAAACACCATAAACTCTAAATAATGCAAAGCAAATGCACACGCACAAATGTTAATACATTTCATGACAATTAAACATTACTCACAGAAACGTCTGTCAGAAAAAATATAAAAATAATAAAAATATAAACGATAATATTTCATAATTGATCCAATCATTGAGCGTAACAAATTCATGTATAATTTATAATTTATATTGCCTTTGTCATGGTGACTTTGTGTTGTTGTTAAAGACGAGAGAGGAACACATGAAATATGATGTTAATATATTTGAATTAAGTGTAATAATAATAACATAAGCAAATACGATTCCATTGTCTATTGACTCCATTGTGTCTGAGTTCTGTGACATGAGAATGGAAAAAAATGACAATTTTGTGATAATTGGATAGTTTTTCACTCTTCCGACCATGACGTGACTGTTGAGGGAAATATATTAATTTTTTCGAGTATTTTTTAAGGAAACAAAAAAATATATAATGCAAGGGAGAAAGTGAGGCAATAAATAAGGGACACAGAAAAATAGGCAGGGTTTTTTTATGTCCATTACAAATTTTTTTATCCTTCACACTTTGAAATGCAAGGCGAAATTTTGTGTGAAGCTAATGTCATGGTTAATTTATGAAGCATGGATTTATTTTTAATTTTTTTTACAATAAGTCAATAAATCAAGTGACAATGACATTGAGTAACAGAAATGTAACGGAATTTTTGAAAGTTTGATTTTTTTATGCTGGTTTTGAGGGTAATGGAAGTATTGTCTATCTGTAAATTACTTTAACAATGTGTTCAGATCAACCTAACAGTCAGAAAGATATGGATAGATTGGGTGATGAATTGAGACCCCTTCCAACCTTTCAGTCCAAAATAACTTCTGTCAAGTCACTCAACTCAAACCTTTTGAACACAACCGAAAGACACACATCGTAAAAATGTCAAAAAATATCAAAAAAACGGTTCCTTGTCTGATTTTACCACACAGTAGATTCAGGCCGGTCGAGAGTCACATTTTCATATTTCTTGCACCGCGTTCCATTCAGGACAATCTTGCTAGTCAATTTTAAAATTATTCCAAAATTCAAACTTCGCAGAAATGACTGATTGAACGTTATTTTAAATAATTATAATAATTTTCCCAGATACTAAATTATATTCTTAATTTTATTTTATAAACGAAAAATTCTACAAAATTAACCAACGACAAACCTATAATCAAGTCATTTCGAAGTATACAATCTTCTTTAAATTATTTTGCTTCTAGGCAATAATGTTGCCAGAAAAAGAAATTGCTATATTTTATTTTTAAAAACGTTTATTTTTGAGGGCCATTTAGAATGAATGATTTGAGACACTTTGTTTTCTTTTTGAAAAAATTTAAGATTCCAAATATTTTTCATCTGTTTAAAAAAATTAAAAAAAAATTACAAATAATTTCAAATCCTATGACTAATCTTACCATTTTTAAAGAACAAAAAATTTTGCACCACCAAACTGCTCATAATTTCCATCAAAAACATCTCAACTCACATCAATTAACCTCCATAATCACCTCCATTATAAACTAAAATAGACATCTCCGCTACTGCTATTCCGTATAAATACCATTAAATCACAAACATGCAAGCGTAATCAACGAAACAACATCTTCACACGCCATAATTTAAAAATGAAAATTTTCAAAGAAGTAGCGAAAAAATTTCTGGTCTTAATGAGATTAAAATTGAATTATTGCAGATTCACATTAATGTGGAATTTTTTGTTCATGCTTTGACGACTAAGCCTGTAAAATGTGTATAATCTGCATTAATTTGTGCCCCATAAAAATATCACATTATTTATTTTGTTCATTGCTGTCATAATAGCTTAAATGAACATTTCATTTTGTATATTTTTTGGGGTTGATTGTACTGAGAATTAATGAATTTTTAACTTCCACGCAAAAGCGTGTAAGTTATTAGTTTCGTCAAAAACACACTTTTTTTATTACGGTATTAAGACTTATTATTAAAAAAATTCTAATGATGCCAAAAGTTGTGTATCGCGAGGCTGCATTTTTCTGTATATAAATTTTTTTCACTAAGTATCATCTAAGGGTCCAAAACCTCGAAAAACGTGTTTTTTAGGGTCCACAAATTTGGTGATCAGGGTCACAGCCGAGCCATGTACATATGGAAATTTGGTTTTTTTGCCATTTGGTCACACATATCAAGCGACCAGGGGAATGGAAAGTCATTTTAGGAAATTTTGAAATTTTCAGTGATTTTAAGGCTGTCAAAGTTGACAAACCTAGGAAAAATTACACTTTTCTTCAAACGCCTGACGACCCAGGGTTTTTTTCAAACTGGATATACCTTTGTATCTTATCTTACAGTACTTTCCATGACGTTTACAAAAATACCCAACATGACTATGTTTGGACTTAATCCTGAGATTCTACAGCACTTTGAAAATCGAAAAAAAATGGATTTTTTTTTAAAAAAATTGAATTATCATAAAGGCTCTAGATGATTACTGGATCTTATTTTTATGGACATAGAGGCTCTGGATGTTAACTGGATCTTATTTTTATTGGATATAGAAGCTCTGGATGGTAACTGGATCTTATTTTTATGGACATAGGGGCTCTGGATGGTAACTGGATCTTTTTTATTGGATAAAGAGACTCTGGGTGATAACTGGATCTTATTTTTATGGACATAGGGGCTCTGGGTGGTAACTGGATCTTATTTTTATTGGATAAAGAGGCTCTGGGTGATAACTGGATCTTATTTTTATGGACACAGGGGCTCTGGATGGTAACTGGATCTTATTTTTATCGGATATAGAGGGTCTGGGTGATAACTGGATCTTATTATATTGGACATAGAGGCTCTGGATGGTAGCTGGATCTTATTTTTATGGACATAGAGGCTCTGGATGATAACTGGATCTTATTTTTATGGACACAGAGGCTCTGGATGGTAACTGGATCTTATTTTTATTGGATAAAGAGGCTCTGGATGATAACTGGATCTTTCTTTTATGGACATAGAGGCTCTAGATGGTAACTGGATCTTATTTTATTGGACATAGAGGCTCTGGATGATTACTGGATCATATATAATTGGAAAGAGGTGTTCTGGATGTTACTGGATCTTATATAAACGGACATATAGGTTCTGGATGTTTACTGGATCTTATTTTATTGGACATAGAGGCTCTGGATAATAACTGGATATTGTTTTATTGGACATGGATGTTTACTAGATCTTACATAAACGGAAATAGAGGCTTTGGATGATTACTGGATCTTATTTATTAGACATAGAGGCTCTGCATGATTACTGGATCTCATTTTTATTGAACATTTTGAACTATTAATACTTTTTGAGTGCAAATTTGGGCATAAAAAAATATTGATCCACTGTGCATCAATATTAATTTTTGGTTAAAGTTATTACCATAAAATTTGTTAATTTTACCAATTATTTAGTTATTTTTTAACAAAAGTTAAATTAATATTTTTCGGATCATAACTATTATCCTAAAAATTAATAGTCGTTTGAGTTAACCAGAAATGTTAATTTTAACCAAATATGTTGTAAACGCTATTTTATCGATTTTTTGGTTAAAACTTGCAGACAAATAGTTAAAGTTTGGTAAAATTATTTCTATGAGTATTTCTATGCGCAAACGAAACTTACGGCCTATAGATATAAGTAAGATATAAATAGTTGAATTTACTATAATACGGTATTAATACTTCTGTTTTAAAAAATCTAATGATACCAAAGTTGTGTATCGCAAGTCTGCATTTTTCTGTTTATAAATTTTTTGGATTAAGTATCATCTACGGGTACAAAACTTCAAAAAACGAGTATTTTGGGGTCCAAAAATTTTTTGCGACCTCGTTACCTCGGCCGCATACTTTTACTACTTATTGATAATAATTAGTTTGGACGAAAACCGGATTAGGTTGAGCAAGTTTTTACATCCTGAATGGAGTGAATAGGAGTGAAGAATGTGGATGTACAAAAAAAACTTTATGGTATAATATTAGATATTGTTAAAACTAAAAGATCTATAAGGGTAAATCCTCGAAAGATTTTTTGCAGTAGATCTACTTTTTCATAAAATTCTTCAAAACTATTTGATATTTACATTCGTTTTGTTATTTGATGTATAAAATAAGTCAGCAGCTATCATTCTGTACTTAATTTAGTTAAAATGAAACTTTAATTAAGGAATTATTGAAGTTTTAAAATATTTTACGAATAATTTTCCAAAAACTGTGGTTTTTCAAATTCATTTTTTTTCTAACTAAATACAAATATCATATTTAATCTAAAACAAGACAGTGTGGATTGTAACATTTGTTTATACTCAAAACTAACACAAGAGAGCGTGGAAGTTTCTGGCGTGATCTGTACGTCGTGATTTTATTTTATTGTCTAGGTTGAGTCTTGAGTCTTGGTGTTGGAAAGCTAATGATTTTTAAAGGCAAAAGATTTTTTTTGTAATTTTTAGGGGTCATTCGCAAATTACATCACGATTTAGGGGGTTGAAAAAAGTGTGACAGTTCAAACACAATACTTAAAACTTTCTTTTTTTTCATTTATATTTATTATTTATAATAATATTAAAAAGCAATTTTCAATACAAAACATCTTAAACTTGTATCTAATCTCTACATGATGTGACAATTAGCAGCTCATTAGTGCCACGAGTCTAATTATCTATTTTAGAAAAAAGAAATTGTCATTTTATTTATTGATCAGACTTGGTTTATATCTGTTCCATTAGTAAGCAAACATTTCATTCACAATTCTGTTCTCAAGCTATTAAGAACCATTTTATTCGGTTATGAATTTTTTAAATTTTTTAATAATTTTCACTTTCAATTCAGTTTTGTGTTTAAATGTTCTAAGACCAGTGGAGTCTGATGAGGAAGTGACAAGAATTTCTAAATGTTTTCATGACATTGTGAATGAGTTTTTCATCAAACCTCAAATTGACAACGAAGATTCAGTCCATTTAGGTATCGGAACCCATGGTTTGGGATTTCACTCAGCAATGATTCAAAAGACAATAGTGAGTCTGATTGACACTGGAATTATAAAACATTTGATCGACACTCGAGTCATGAATATCAAAATGATGCAGAAGAGTCTATTTCAACCAAAATCTTCAAGTTTTCAGGATTTTTTTTAATATATTTTGCATTTTGGATGGGATTTTGTGGATTTTTTGCAGTTGCATTTACAATTGAATATTTTTCGAGTACGAAAACATTTAATTCAATATCAACAAATTAGAAATTTTCAATCAATTTTGGAGATCCTTGAGCAAAAAATTTAAAGAGGATGAATATTGTTAGTTAGGGCCCCCTCCCTCCCCCTTTAATGTTACTTAATATCTGAACAACCCTTTAGGTCATGGTTAGATCAAGACTAGGTCATCCTCGTTGCTGGTCAAAACTCTCAACAGTTCCAGGTAAATAGCTCAATAGAATATTCAAAAAGGGATTTTACTAGGTCATTATTGACATATCTAGATATCATACGTGTTATACGAGACACAAAACATATTAAAAATAATTAATTGTAAGCACTTTAGTATTGAATTTATATAAAAATAAAGAAAGTTACGAAAATTTAATAAATTTATCAAATAAGTGTTAAACCTTCTTCCCCCTAAATATTGGACATCATTTACGAACGTCCCTTTACATCTGATCATTATATGTGATAAAAAGCTACTTGTTAATCCCACAAGTCTAATTATTTATTTTAAAAAATTGTCATTTTATGTTTATTGATCTGAGTTCCATTAGTAAGCAAACATTTCATTCACAGTTCTATTCTCAAGCTATTAAGAACCATTTTTTTCAGTTATGAATTTTTTGAAATTTTTAATAATTTTCACTTTCAATTCAGTTTTGTGTTTAAATGTTCTAAGACCAGTGGAGTCTGATGAGGAAGTGGCAAGAATTTCTAAATGTTTTCATGACATTGTGAATGAGTTTTTCATTAAACCTCAAATATAGTTTGACATTGTTGTCATCGAACCAGTTCAAAGCTTTGCAAAACAATTCTTGGACAGTTTTCTATCAAAAATTGACATAAAATTTAAGTTCAATTTATGGATTCATAAAAACATAAATGAACATTTCGTACTTAGACGTGCAACAATTTTTATTGCTAATTCGTTATCACAATATAATGAAATTGAATTTTTTTATATAACTAAATCGCCATACACTGCACCTTTAAAGTCATTCGTTTTTTTCACAAATCAAAAATTCGAAGATCTTAAATATTATTTTGAAGTAGCTTACAAATCTAATCTACATCTTTTATGGCAAACAGCCTTAGTTTTTCGATATTTCATCTCAAATGACCATGACTTTGTCACTTTATCCACCGTTGAGTGGTTTATGAGAAGATGCAATGTTGGAAGTTTGGAAATTTTAAATAATTTCGACAAAAACTCATCAAAATGGATGAAAAAGTTAGAAAATTATGAGAAATTTATGAATTTCAATGGATGTGAATTGGTCATGGCTCTGCCTCAGCCACAAATAACCATAACGTATCAGTGGGGATATGCTACGATTTATTACAACCAGACTGGATTCGATCTTTTTGGCGTTACACCAGAAATTTTTAAAACTGCTGCTAAAAAATTCAATTTCGTTACTGCATATCAACCTGTTTTATATTTGGATCCAAATTTTATGAGATTTCCATCTAGATGGAAGATAAAATTAGCCAATATTAATGGAAGTATTAAGAAAGCTCATTTAATGTTTGAGTTCCTTCCAAGTCAAGCGATTGGTTCACATGGCATTCAAATGGCTCAAACAGTTATTGACTTTAAAACAAAGCTGCTTTATACATCTCCTGAAGAATTTGCACCTTGCGTAAAAGTTTTTTTGTTTTTTGATCAAATCACTTGGATGTTATTGAGTGCTGCGTTTGTATTTATATTTCTAATAGCTATGGTTGCTCATGGGCTCTCTAAAAAAATTCGACAAAATTTTAGATATCATTTTAAAATCACTAGTCGCATAACTTTGTTGCTTTTGTTCATTTCCTGCATAATTATACAAATACTTTTCCAAAGCAAGTATTTTGAATTTAAGTCAACTGACATGCTGAGACCAGAAATTGCAAAAACTGTTAATGATCTAGTTGCTCAAAATTACACATTTTTTGAATCTGTTGAGCTGAAAATTGATCATTTAGAAAAAAATGAAGGGTATGTTGACCTTTTAAATTTTAAATTTGACCAGAATATTTGAAACTTTTCATTCTGGGATCGGTTTTTAGGGATACTAGGGATACCCGGGGTTGGGTACCCTACCTTTATCTTGGATACCTTAAAGTTATCAAGTAGCTAATAAAAATTATTCCAAGTAGCCCTAGAAGCCGGCTCCTGGTAAGGCTTGAGTAATCTATGGTTTGAGCCTTTAAGTCAGAAGTGTCCAATAATTTTAACCTTATCCTGGGTTATAAAATCACAATAATTTAAATTTCTTACACTTTTATTTATTTATCAACAGGCCTGAATTTGAACAGATCGATGACAATGAATTTTATCAAATTTTTAAAACTCAGTCGCATAATTTTTCTTCGAAAATCTGCCTAAGTGTGGATCAATTAAGTGAAAAAGAGATTTTGGAACAAAATCATGTATATCACCATTGGAACCAAATTGACAACGAAGATTCAGTCCATTTAGGTATCGCAACCCATGGAATGGGATTTCACTCAGCAATGATTCAAAAGACAATAGTGAGTCTGATTGACACTGGAATTATAAAACATTTGATCGACACTCGAGTCATGAATATGAAAATGATGCAGAAGAGTCAATTTCAACCAAAATCTTCAAGTTTTCAGGATTTTTTAATATTTTTTGTATTTTGGATGGTATTTTGTGGATTGTCTGCAGTTGCATTTGCAATTGAATATTTTCTGAATACGAAAACTTTTAATGAAATTTTAAGGTTCCTTTTTGTGCGTAAAGATCCAAAATTTTTAAAATTTAAATTCGCAAAAGTTCAAAACATTTTGAATGATGAAACTCCTGAAATTTATGAAAAACAGGAAGTAACCTCAAACTTATTAAAACAATTCAGGAGAGGAACGATCAAATATTTTGAGTATTTTGGGGAAAAAGTTGTTGCAGTTGATGTTCACAGAGAATATTTTGAAGACGATTTAAACATTTTTGGAGAGAAAATCATAAAATTAGATATTATGGATGATATTCAATATCAACAAATTAGAAATTTTCAATCAATTTTGGAGATCCTTGAACAAAAAATTTAAAGAGGATGAATATTGTTAGTTAGGGGCCCCTCCCTTCCCCTTAAATGTTAAGTAATATCTGAACAACCCTTTAGGTCATGGTTAGATCAAGGCGAGGTCATCCTCGTTGCTGGTCAAAACTCTCAACACTGTTTAGTCAACAGTTCCAGGTAAAGAGCTCAATAGAGTACTCAAAAAGTGATTTTACTAGGTCATTATTGACATATCTAGATATCATACGTGTTATACGAGACACAAAACATATTAAAAATAATTAATTGTAAGCACTGTAATATTGAACTTATACAAAAATAAAGAAAACCTTTCGTGTTGAATTTTGATTAGTTTACTTTATTGCTGACTGATTCGATGTTGCTGAGATGTTACTAAAAAATTAAGATGGTCCGTGTTCATGATTCTTATTCCGAGTAACACAATTTAATCGCCAGAGTACCGCTAAGCTGCCGTATTAACCGTAAAACATTAAAAAACGTTCGGTGACATGACAGCTGTTTTAAACACAATGTGCCACTCGTATATTTAGTGCTTTTTGGTGATTAATGTAGAATAGAATTTAGTTTTCATAAATAATTCAAAAAAATTAATAAAAAAAATCGGTGTCTGAACCCTCTTGGTCCCACATCTGACTACATTCCTAAGACGAAACTACTTGCTAATCTCCAAAATAAGTTGATACTTCACATGAATTTACATTGCTCTAAAGCATAAAATTGCTCTAACATAAAATTGGTGAACATTTTTCAGAAACCCAAAAGAATATGTTTTTTGAAAAATTTATTTGCGCTTTATTTATTTTAAAAAAAGTTACCAACATTTAATAAATTTATCAAATAAGTGTTAAACCTTCTTCCCCCTAAATATTGGACATCATTTACGAACGTCCCTTTACATCTGATCACTACATGTGATAAAAAGCTACTTGTTAATCCCACAAGTCTAATTATTTATTTAAAATAATAGTCATTTTATGTTTACTGATCTGAATTCCATTAGTAAGCAAACATTTCATTCACAGTTCTATTCTCAAGCTATTAAGAACCATTTTATTCAGTTATGAATTTTTTGAAATTTTTAATAATTTTCACTTTCAATTCAGTTTTGTGTTTAAATGTTCTAAGACCAGTGGAGTCTGATGAGGAAGTGGCAAGAATTTCTAAATGTTTTCATGACATTGTGAATGAGTTTTTCATCAAACCTCAAATTTAGTTTGACATTATTGTCATCGAACCAGTTCAAAGCTTTGCAAAACAATTCTTGGACAGTTTTCTATCAAAAATTGACATAAAATTTAAGTTCAATTTATGGATTCATAGAAACATAAATGAACATTTCGTTCTTAGACATGCAACAATTTTTATTGCTAATTCGTTATCACAACATGATGAAATTGAATTTTTTTATATAACTAAATCGCCATATACTGCACCTTTAAAATCTTTATTTTTTTTCACAAATCAAAAATTCGAGGATCTTAAATATTATTTTGAAGAAGCTTACAGCTCTCGGCTACTACATATTTTTTGGCAAAGGACATTATTTTTTCGATTTTTTGTCACAAATGATCATGACTTTGTCACTTTGTCCACCGTTGAGTGGTTCATGCGAAGATGCAACTCTGGAAGTTTTGAGATTTTAAATACTTTCGACAAAAACTCATCAAAATGGATGAAAAAGTTAGAAAATTATGAGAAATTCATGAATTTCAATGGATGTGAGTTGGTCATGGCTCTGCCTCAGCCACAAATAACCATAACGTATCAGTGGGGATATGTTATGGTTTATAAAAACCTGACTGGATTCAATGTTTATGGCGTTACACCAGAAATTTTTAAAATCGCTGCTCAAAAATTTAATTTTGTTGCTGCATATCAACCTATTAATATTTTTGATCCGAATTTCATGAGCCTTCCATACGCAGGGAAATTTGAATTAATAGAAATTAATGAAAGTGTTAAAATAATTCATTTGATGTTTGAGTTCCTTCCAATTCAAGCAATTGATTCATGGGGCATTCAAATTGTACAAACCGTCATTGACTTAAGGTCCAAACTGCTTTTTACATCTCCTGAGGAATTTGCACCCTACGAAAAAGTTTTAATGTTTTTCGATCATATCACTTGGATGTTATTGAGTGCTGTGTTTGTATTTATATTTCTAATAGCTATGGTTGCTAATCAACTGTCTAAAAAAATTGTACAAAATTTCAAATGTCATTCACAACGAATATTTTGGATGCTTTTGTTCATTTTTTGCATAATACTTCAGATACTACTGCAAAGCAAGTATTTTGAATTTAAGTCAACTAAAATGTTGAGACCAGAAATTGCAAGAACACTTAACGATCTTGTTGCTCAAAATTACACATTTTTTGAATCCCCTGAGCTGAAGTTTGAAAATAAAGGGTATGTTAACTTTTGACCCTATTCGGGGTACCTACCATCCACCCTTTCCTTACCTTCCACCTAGGGTACCTTAAAGTATACCCTACCTACCCAGGGTAGCCTAGAATCCATCCTCTGACTAGGCTTGAGCAATCTATGGTTTGAGCCTTTAAGTCAGAATTGTCCAATAATTTTGACCTTAATTTGATTTATTTCTCAACAGGCATGAATTTGAACTGATCGATGACAATGAATTTTATCAAATTTTTCAAACTCAGTCGCATAATTTTTCTTCAAAAATCTGCCTAAATGTGGATCAATTAAGTCAAAAAGAGATTTTGGAACAAAATCATGTATATCACCATTGGAACCAAATTGACAACGAAGATTCAGTCCATTTAGGTATCGCAACCCATGGAATGGGATTTCACTCAGCAATGATTCAAAAGACAATAGTGAGTCTGATTGACACTGGAATTATAAAACATTTGATCGACACTCGAGTCATGAATATCAAAATGATACCGAAGAGTCAATTTCAACCAAAATCTTCAAGTTTTCAGGATTTTTTAATATATTTTGCATTTTGGATGGGATTTTGTGGATTTTTTGCAGTTGCATTTGCAATTGAATATTTTTCGAGTACGAAAACATTTAATAGAATTTTAAAATTTATTTTTGTGCGTAAAGATCCAAAGTTTTTAAAATTTAAATTCGCAAAAGTTCAAAGCATTTTGAATGACGAAACTCCTGAAATTTATGAGAAAAAGAAAGTAACCTCAAACCTTTTAAGACAATTCAGGAGAGGAACGAACAAATATTTTGAGTGTTTTGGCAAAAAAGTTGTTAAAGTTGATGTTCACAGAGAATATTTTGAAGACGATTTAAACATTTTTGGAGAGAAAATCACAAAATTAGAGATTATGGATGATATTCAATATCAACAAATTAGAAATTTACAATCAACTTTGACGATCATTGAACAAAGTATGTAAATGTTGGATTCATGTCACCCATGCTTTTCGTCAAAACTCTCGTCATTTCCATATTATTACCTCAATAAAATACTCAAAAATTGTTATTACTAGGTCATTATTGACATGTCACATCAAGTCTTTCGTGACATAAAACACTTTAATATTAATAATTAAATTATATGTTGTCCTTAATTTATAGAAAAATAAAGAAAACCTTTTCAATTTCGTGTTAAATCTTGATTAGTTTACCTTGTTGCCGACTGATCTGATGTTGCTAATAATAAGTTGTTGCTGAGGCCAATATTTATATATGTACCAATACATTTAACCCTTCTTGAATACGCCCATGTTTCATATCCCTCTCGTCCCTTTTTGCACATCAGTGGCGAAACAAAAGTTTCTGTCGTCCTGGGGACAAATCAAAAATTTGCACCCCTTTATATGGGATTTTTTTCCAGATGGCGCCTGGGACCGTGATCCCGCTTATCCTCCTTGTTATCCCACTATTGCACCCTTCTTGCTGGTTTCAAAATTAGTCGCGTTGCACTAAATTTATCTCAAAATAGTTTCGCTTATAGTTAGTATTATGATTGTACCTCTATTTAATCCTCAACCATGTATACCTCTAAAGATAACTTCAAAATCTCATAAAACAGTTTTTGCCATTCACAACCAAAAAAGAATAGAAAAGAAATCAATATCCACTCGAACATCTTTTCAACAAATTCTTTATTCCATTTTTCATCAAAACATTTTTATATCCATTATTTATTGCAGCAGGAATTTAATAATCGTAGATCATCAACATGAGAATGAAATGTGCTCACTGTTAAAAGCTTATAGTTCATCCTAATTCATAATAACCCCAAAACCGAACATACATACGGTCCATAAACTACAACGATGAGAATGAAAAGAGCAATCGACAGAAAAATTATTGTAAGTACAAAATGAATCCATAAATCCTTTTCTGCTTCTTTTGCCGTTTTTGTGCTCGTATAGAATAAGAAAAAAATATTAAAAATCGAGATTTACGAGAACATTTCGAGGTTGAAGAAAAGTAAAAAAGGAAAGGGGAAATAAAATAAGAAATATTGAGCATGCAATGGGTGATTATAGCAAAAGGCAATTGGAAGTTGTTGGTAAAAAGATGTACGTAAGAAATAGCGATAAAAGATAATAAAATTGTACATTATAGGGGCAACCCATAAAGTAAATTTTTCACCACTATAACATTTATTTTTTTGAGGATGTATGAGGCTAGAGGTTCCGTAAATGGGAGTTGAGAGTGAATTATGAACTTTTTTGGGTGATTTACTGATAGAATTTTAGGAAATAGTTTTTGGGAAGTGTGTGTCATGTAAAAGGAAGCGTTGCTCAAGCTGAACGTTTTTCAAGCAAAACTTTATTAAAGCTGAGCATTTTTCAGACTACTTTACTCAAGCTGAGCGTTTTTTAGACTACCTTATTCAAGCTGAGCGTTTTTCAGACTACTTTACTCAAGCTGAGCATTTTGCAGACTGCTTATTCAAGCTGAGCGTTTTTCAGACTTTACTGATCATTTTTGAAGCTATGCGTTATTCAAGCTGAACAATTTTCAAGCTATTCGTTTCAAATTTTCAAATTTTTAGTCCCCCAAAAACACATACATCTTCCCCGATATCAAAACACCAATCTCAATAACTCAACATTTCTCATATTTATTTCGCATGAAGTTAGATAAAACCGTTTAGTTTATTTCCTCATTCTCAATCTCATTCCAGTTGCGCTAACAGAAAGGAGGAGATTTTCATTCTTTTATAAGATATAAAGGCAAAAAATATATATAAACTTAATGGTTAACTTCCACGCATTGCGTGCAAGTTATTGTATTCACTTTTTTTGAGATTTTCACTAATTTTGATTTTTTGAGTCAACGGAAGCATGAATCTTTACGTTTTTGGTCTCATATGACAGGTATTGAAAATATCTATTACCTGAGGTATGTTTGGTTCCAGTCAGTTCCGTTGCGTTGGAACTAGACGCAAAAAACCGTTAAAAACCAAAAATTTGTATGGAAAATTTTTTATGCGGTGACTTTCATACAATTTCTTGTATCTGATACGATAGGCCGTACCTTAAAACCATTTTGTGCTAAATAATATCCGAGCTTTATGTCCATTTAGTGACCGAAAAATGCAAAAAACATGATTTTTTATGACAGTTGCGTCTTTTTTGATTCCGCACTGGAATTAACATTTCAAGCCTTGAAATAGGCATAAAATGAAAGATCAAATCAGGATCTACATTTAATATCCGCTATGTTGGTACTTTAGAGGTTCCTGTAAAAAGTTACAGCATGAAAAAGATTGTTATAAAAATTATAACACTTTTGTTTACGTTACGTAAAATCCTTACGTTACGTAAAATTACGTAACGTGAATTTCACTTAAAAATATTTGAATGGACATAGAGGCTGTAGATGTTTACTGGATCTTGTTTAATTGGACATAGAGGCTGTAGATCATTACTGGATCTTATTTTTATTGGACATAGAGGCTGTAGATCATGACTGGATCTTATTTTATTGAACATAGAGGTTGTAGATGTTTACTGGATCATATTTTTACTGGACATTGAGGCTGTAGATGTTTACTGGATCATATTTTATTGGTCATAGAGGCTGTAAATGTTTACTGGATCTCGTTTTACTGGACATATAGGCTGTAGATGTTTACTGGATCTTGTTTAATTGGACATAGAGGCTGTAGATCATTACTGGATCTTATTTTTATTGGACATAGAGGCTGTAGATGTTTACTGGATCTCGTTTTACTGGACATATAGGCTGTAGATGTTTACTGGATCTTGTTTAATTGGACATAGAGGCTGTAGATCATTACTGGATCTTATTTTTATTGGACATAGAGGCTGTAGATCATTACTGGATCTTATTTTATTGAACATGGAGGCTGTAGATGTTTACTGGATCATATTTTTACTGGACATTGAGGCTGTAGATGTTTACTGGATCATATTTTTACTGGACATAGAGGCTGTAGATGTTTACTGGATCTCGTTTTACTGGACATAGAGGCTGTAGATCATCACTGGATCTTATTTTTATTGGACATAAAGACTGTAGATGTTTACTGGATCTTGTTTAATTAGACATAAAGGCTGTAGATGTTTACTGGATCTCGTTTTACTGGACATAGAGGCTGTAGATCATCACTGGATCTTATTTTTATTGGACATAAAGACTGTAGATGTTTACTGGATCTTGTTTAATTGGACATAGAGGCTGTAGATCATTACTGGATCTTATTTTTATTGGACATAGAGGCTGTAGATGTTTATTGGATCTTATTTTTATTAGAAATAAAGGCTGTAGATGTTTACTGGATCATATTTTTATTGGACTTAGAGGCTGTAGATGTTTACTGGATCATATTTTTACTGGACATAGAGGCTTTAGATGTTTACTGGATCATATTTTTACTGGACATAGAGGCTGTAGATGTTTACTGGATCATATTTTATTGGTCATAGAGGCTGTAGATGTTTACTGGATCTTGTTTTTCTGGACATAGAGGCTATAGATCATTACTGAATCTCGTTTTTATTGGACTTAGAGGCTGTAGATGATTGAAACATATTTTGGTGGGAAAATTTTCAAATATTTTGACCGTTAAAAAATTTGAATTTTGAAAAATCGTTAAATGGCAAACCATTTTATTATATGAAAATTTACCTCAAAAATTGTTAATTATAATAATAATAATAGTTCATTAAGTACATTCATTAAGTTCATTAAAAATGCAGGAAATGTTCAAATATATTTTGACCGTTAGAAATTTTGAATTTTTAAAAACCGTTAAATGACAAACCATTTTAATGTATGAAAATTCACCGCAAAAATTGTTAATAATTCTATAACTAATGATTTTCAAGTGCATTAAAAACACGGAAAATTTTCAAATATATTTTGACCGTTAGAAAATTTGAATTTTAAAAGCGAGCGTAGCTCAAGCTCGACTCTACTGTGATCCATGTAAAAACTGTAATTCTTAACAAGTCGAGCGAGCGTAGCTCAAGCTCGACTCTACTCTGATCCATGTAAAAACTGTAAATCTTAACAAGTCGAGCGAGCGTAGCTCAAGCTCGACTCTACTGTGATCCGTATAAAAACTGTAATCCTTAACAAGTCGAGCGAGCGTAGCTCAAGCTCGACTCTACTGTGATCCGTGTAAAAACTGTAATTCTTAACAAGTCGAGCGAGCGTAGCTCAAGCTCGACTCTACTGTGATCCGTATAAAAACTGTAATCCTTAACAAGTCGAGCGAGCGTAGCTCAAGCTCGACTCTACTGTGATTCATGTAAAACTGTGATTCTAAACAAGTCGAGCGAGCGTAGCTCAAGCTCGACTCTACTGTGATCCGTATAAAAACTGTAATCCTTAACAAGTCGAGCGAGCGTAGCTCAAGCTCGACTCTACTGTGATTCATGTAAAACTGTGATTCTAAACAAGTCGAGCGAGCGTAGCTCAAGCTCGACTCTACTGTGATCCGTATAAAAACTGTAATCCTTAACAAGTCGAGCGAGCGTAGCTCAAGCTCGACTCTACTGTGATCCATGTAAAAACTGTAATTCTTAGCAAGTCGAGCGAGCGTAGCTCAAGCTCGACTCTACTGTGATCCATGTAAAAACTGTAATTCTTAACAAGTCGAGCGAGCGTAGCTCAAGCTCGACTCTACTGTGATCCATGTAAAACTGTGATTCTTAACAAGTCGAGCGAGCGTAGCTCAAGCTCGACTCTACTGTGATCCATGTAAGTAAGAAATAGTTCGGACGTAGTCCGAACTAGGTTGAGCGAAGCTCACAAATTTTTACGTCCTGAACGTAGCGAAGCGGAGTGAAGGCGTGAAAATTTTCCCAAGCCGTATGCACTGTATGCTACTATGATTTAAAATGAGAAAAAATGCGACATTACACTTTGAGATTTGGAAAATCTGGAATTGGCTGGAATTTTTTAGTTGACTTGAAGGGGGTCTATGGGGGTCCCAAAGTTGAAAATTCGAAAAAAATGTCATTTTTGAGCTAATTTCAAAATTAAATTTCCATATAAGGATTTAATCAAGTTAAATTAAGTTTTTGACATAAAATCTATCATAATAAGATCTTTATTTTAAGCTCCCACGTAAATTAATAATTAATAATTTTGCTCAGATTAAGAAATCAGTTTTTCGTATTTTGTGAGAAAGAGAGGTAAAACAGCCAAAAATGTTCTATGCAGAAAAGTTTGTGCCTGAAATTCTACATCATGTTCAAAAAACGGAATTGAAATTAGTTGAGGCATTGTCGAGAAAATCGCAAAATTCACTTTCTGTAAGCAAGCAAACAAGCAAACAAGTTAATCAGCAAGAAATATCCAAAACGAGACATCGTTGAAACTTCTAGTTTTTTTGCAATCGATCCGTGCCGCCCTACAGAAGAACTGATTAGATTTTGGGCATGGTAGG
Organism: Chironomus tentans; assembly: GCA_963573255.1. Lineage (NCBI taxonomy): Eukaryota > Metazoa > Arthropoda > Insecta > Diptera > Chironomidae > Chironomus > Chironomus tentans. The sequence continues at coordinate 20,743,845 of OY754302.1, forward strand.
TATAGCCGTTGCTTCTGAAAAAGCAAAAAACCTTCTTTTCCATACAAAATGTGAAATTCAAAGGTTGCTATGATTTTTGAAAATTTCGACTGAAAAAAATTCAAAAAATTGGAAAATCCCCCCCCCCCCCTGGTATATGAAAATTATGCGAGATTCGACAACCCCTGTGATCTATAAACAGTCGAACGAGCAGAGCGATATTCGACAACCCCTGTGATCTATAAACAGTCGAACGAGCGGAGCGAGATTCGACAACCCCTGTGATCTATAAACAGTCGAACGAGCGGAGCGAGATTCGACAACCCCTGTGATCTATAAACAGTCGAACGAGCGGAGCGAGATTCGACAACCCCTATGATCTATAAACAGTCGAACGAGCGGAGCGAGATTCGACAACCCCTGTGATCTATAAACAGTCGAACGAGCGGAGCGAGATTCGACAACCCCTGTGATCTATAAACAGTCGAACGAGCGGAGCGAGATTCGACAACCCCTGTGATCTATAAACAGTCGAACGAGCGGAGCGAGATTCGACAACCCCTGTGATCTATAAACAGTCGAACGAGCGGAGCGAGATTCGACAACCCCTGTGATCTATAAACAGTCGAACGAGCGGAGCGAGATTCGACAACCCCTGTGATCTATAAACAGTCGGACGAATAAAAAATTCGAACGGAGCTCGAATGTAATAGTTCGGACGAAGTCCGAAAAAAAAAATTTTCCCAAGCCCTTAGAAGACTGAGGATATGTGAGAAAATTTTATTTTTTTATACTGTAATCTATAAACAGTCGGACGAGCGAAGCGAGATCCGACAACCCCTGTGATCTATAAACAATCATACTAGCGGAGTTCGAACGAGACTTCGAATATACAAAAAAACTTTAGAGTTTAATCACAAAAATTCGAGCGAAGCTCGAATATAAATAGTTCGAACGCAGTTCGGACTAGGTTGAGCGAAGCTCACAAATTTTTACGTCCTGAACGTAGCGAAGCGGAGTGAAGGCGTGAAAATTTTCCCAAGCCATATGTACAGTACGGGAATAATTTACGGTGAAGTGATAAAAAATTTATAGAATACTTTGTGTCATAAACTACGGCTCGCCTTGGGATCTATATCAACTGGCGAGCGTAGCTCGCCTTTGGATCGGTATCAACTGGCGAGCGTAGCTCGCCTTTGGATCGATATCAACCGGCGAGCGTAGCTCGCCTTTGGATAGGTTATTGCCGTTGGCGAGCGTAGCTCGCCACGTGGAAGTTTGTGGTGTGATCTATACATCGTGTTTTTATACTTTTATTCTCGTTCCTCCTTTGATAAATGGCATATGAATTGCGATAAATTATTTTTCACTGCTGGCTGCCTGGCTGCTGTTGATGCTCTCCTTTTTATTATTATTATTTCAGATATTATGTATTTTTTTCGGTTAAATTTCTTTTACTTTTTTTATGGGAATGACTTTACACATGCACTACATTTATTTTTTAAAAAAAAGAACTGAGGTTTGATGTAAGGAAGGGTAAAGTTGAGGACGTTTTGACTGGCTTTGCTGCATTTTTTCCTGTAAATGAGCATTTTTTAAGCTGAGCATTCTTTAAGTTAAGCCTCAATATAGCTAAGCTGAACGTTTTGAAGCTTGACTTCATCCAAGCTGAGCGTTTTGAAGCTTGACTTCATTTAAGCTGAGCGTTTTGAAGCTTGACTTCATTCAAGCTGAGCGTTATGAAGTTTGACTTCATTCAAGCTGAGCGTTTTAAAGCTTTATTTCATTAAAGCTGAGCGTTTTGAAGCTTGACTTCATTTAAGCTGAGCGTGTTGAAGCTTGACTTGATTCAAGCTGAGCGTTTTGAATCTTAAATTAACTCAAGCTGAGCATTTTCAAGCTTAACCTCACTCAAGCTGTGCGTTTTGAAACTTAGCTTTAATCAAGCTGAACGTTACGCAATCTAAGTATTCCTCCAGCTGAGCGTTTTTTAATCCATTTGTTATTATAATTGACCATCTTTCAAGCTGAACGTCCATCCAGCTGAGCATCTCTCAACTATAAACCGTTCTTAAACCAAATCAAAACAAAATGCGTCTCAAGTCACCCTAAATCGGAAAAACAAACACCTATCAAAAAGATTTTAATATATATGACGATATAATAATAAATTTTTATTCGACAATGAGCATATGAACAATATTATTGTATGCAGAACTAAATTTATGATCATTGAACGGAAGGAAAATATGGTTATTTTTTTGTTCACAAGAGGAGTTTCGGTAATCGATTTATTGATTTTACTTTTATAAAAATACACATAAAATAAAATTTGATATATATTTTTGTGCTTACTCGGTGGGGTTGAGATAAATTTCATAATGATTTGTTAGTTCATTCCGTTGACATGAATGAGACCTTTTAATGAGGTAATAAAAAGAATATTTTTTTCTTCTCTCTGTTTTGTTCGAGATTTTCCTTCACTTTCTCTCGGCTCTTGTCGATCGTAAATATTTCGCTAATCATTAATGTGCATTTTAATGGAAATGGAGTGATAATAAATTTTATTTATGGGACACTAAGGGAAATAATTTTTATGTTTCTGAAACGGAAATTTTCATACCACTTTTTTGACAATGACGTGGCTTCGAGGCTATGGTAAATTAAGTTTTGGTTCCTTATGATAAATAAATCATTTTCAATTTTACTATTAAATGATATTTAGGAGAATTTTATTGAATTCTTGTTGTTTCTTGGTAAGGCTGAGGTCGGTACTTTGACCTTTTCAGATGAAATTTGATAGTGGGAAGTTTTAGAGATGATTTCATAGACAATCATGGACATTTTTATAGAAAATATCAGCAATTTGTCTTGATATTCAATATTTGCTATGAAAAATTAATCCTATTAGTCATCTTGGTATGAAGTTATTGATTGGTGATCATTATGAATATTTGTTTAGGAATAACTAGGAATTAAGGCGTTCACCCTTGAAAAAAATGTGATTTACGTGGGAAACCTTTTAATTCAAAAATTCCAAAAATTGCCTCAAAAATATAGAATTTTGAATTATTTAAGTCTTTTATTAAAAGTTTTGCGACGAACTTAAAATTGAAGGTTCTAAAATTGTTTAAATCGAGTCAAAGGAGTCTGATCCCTTTGCTTATATCTACAGTCATTATGATAAATAACACTAAAAATTCTCAAATCAATATTAATCAGCCTTCAACCTCAAAACACAAAAAATTCCATCAAAACCAATCCCAAAGTCTAGTCAAGCTACTGCCAAAAAACATCATCACATGCTCAAATTAGATATTTTTGTTGCTAGAGCGTAAACACCAACTACTGTCAAATCTTGTCAGAAAATTGATATTTTAATCAAAATTTATTGTCCATAAATGATTTTTTTATTGTCACATATTAGTCATCCACATTACTAAAACTCATCATTTTTGATGTTCTCAATTTTTTTCGAGTTGGGTGCCTTGTGGTGATTTTTGGTATGATTTTATTATAAAATATTTAAAAATAGATTAAATTTGGAATTTATATTATTTATAGGATTTTGCAATTTTAATGAATTTGTCAAAAATTAATTAAAATTTAATTATATTTTAGGTTTAAAATTTCAACTGTGGAGAGATGTCTATATGGACTGAACGTAGGCTATATTCATAAATAATCTAAAAAATAAACTTTTATACCCTCTGACCTACATCTGCTTCTCTTCTGTGCAGAAAAAAGACTAATAACTGTAAATAATCCTAACTTTAACAAAAATTGCAATTTTGAAAAAAAAATTAAAAAAACACTTAAGCATTTAAAAACATTCAAAAATTTAACAAATAAAAAGGTATTAAGAAAATTAAAAAAACATTAAAAAATATTAAAAGTTTTTAAAAAAATATTAACAAATTTAACAAAATGTTAAAAAATTCAAAAAATATTAAAACATTTTTAAATTTTTTTAAAAAATATTAAGAAATTTAAAAAAATATTAAAAAATATTAAAAAGTTCAATATATTAGCAAAACTTTTCTAAACAAACCCTACAAAATTACTACAATGACTTTCAACATTTCCTAACTAACCCAAAAAAAATCTCCCATAAAAATTCCGTTCCGCATTGTCACTCAAAAATTACCAAGAAAAATAAAATAAAAAAATCAGAAACATGATGAAAATTAACTAATAAAATAAATCAATAAATCATCACAAATGTGTCATCATTTATATTATTTTATTAACAAGCATTCATAATTTACATATTTGACCTCATTTGTGTATGCTGACTCTTGTCTCTAATTTATTTTTTTTTCTACATCGTCATCATGACTTGATGTTATGTGGATATTCAATCTACATTGATTGGAGTTCTCTTTCAAAACTACAACTTTATTGTGTCTCATGTCATTAAATTCATATCTGATTGTTTATTATCACTTCATCTCAATCAATATTGAATTGAGAATGATTATTTATGACACAATCTGACAAGAGTTTTTAATGAAGACAGCAAAAATGAGAGGAATGGAATGATGAGGAGTAGTTTGGAGTTTAATTTAGGGAAGTGTGGAGCGCAATTTTAGAAAATATTGATAAATTTACTTGAAAGTTTTAGTAATCTTGTCACTTGATTCTGGACTGGGTTTTCTGGGAAATCTTTAGTTAATGGTATGAAAAAATTGGAAAATATACTAAAAAAATGCAGAACTGAATAAAGAAGAATATCAGCGGCATGGCACATTGAGTTGAGGGTACTGAGACTTTAATTGAACCGGAATCTATTGTATCCTTCCATGTTATTGATCCAAGGAGCTAAAATCCGGCCCTAGGTCATCGTCGTGCCAGCGTCATGTCAGATTGTAGACTTTTCCGGATACTACACCATTCTGATAATTCTGAGACAATTTAAACATGCTAATTCAAGACAAACTAAATCAAAATTCATCATCATGTCCCTCATCCAATTACGGACCTCTCAAAAAAATACATTTTCAATTTGATACACACAGTCATTCATTTGATTTTAATAATTTCTTCTCGTTTCGCTTGAATAAAAAGAGTTGTTAAAATTCCAATCGACATCAAACAAATTGATATATTCATAAATACTCAAATTTATCTTCCATCCAAAGAATAAAAATGAAATATAAAAAATTATATGAAACTGTATTTTGATTGAAATATATACGGGTACATTGCAATAACGAATGACTGTTTGATGAGAAGAACAAGCAGTTGATGAGATGTATGAAGAAATATAGTTATTTTATTATGATTTATCAATTTCAAATTTATGATAATTGGGAACTCACATGTGTCTTTGCGCATAAATTTTCTGTTGAATAAATTCATTAAGATTTGCCGCTTTATTTGTATTATTTATGGCTCTTTTGAATGTGAAATTTATTCTGGATTTAAATTTTGTAATGAAGATTTTATTCCAAAATTAATGGGATATTTTTGATGTGAATGGAAGAAGATGTTGCAAAATTTATGTGCATTGTTGAACAAAGGAAGGATTAAGGTGTGTTTTAGATGAGGGGATTAGATTTTGATGCAAAAATTGCAATATTTTTTATTAGTTTATTTTTGAAAAATAATATAAACTTTTGTGAAAATATGGACCAATTAAAAAAACTTAGAGAATATGTATTTAACAAAAAAAATTATCTAAAAAACTAAATTTTTTCAAATATTTTTTTTAATAATTTCGTTAAATTTAAAAACAACGATTTTTTTCAAATTCACATAAATTCATTTTTTTAAAAATTCAAAAAAAATAAAAAATTGAAAAAATTTCAGTTTTCTAAAAATTCAAAAAATCAATTTTTTAAAAACTCAAAAAACTGAATTTTTTAAATGAATTTTTTAAAAATTAAAAAAAAATCAATTTTTTAAAAATTCAATAAAAATGATTTTTTAAAAACTAAAAAAAACTTTTCAATAACAAATAAAAATTTTCAAATTTAAAATAATATAAATTTTTTAAGCTTTAAAGAATTAAATTAAATTATTGTGGTTTAAAAAGTATTATTAAAAAAACTTTCATTTTAAATTTTTTTTATATTTCGATTTTTAATTTATTGAAGTTTTAATTAAATTACTTTTAAAATTTTACTTGAAAAATCTACAATTTTGAAAAATTTCAGACCCCATCCCCTAATACATCCCAATTCAAAGTCCCATTCCAAAACAAATAACAAATTAAATTTAGAGTTCATGATTAATAAAATATTTCTCATTTTTATATTCCCTCTATTAAAAATAAACCAAACAAATAAATCGATCGCCAGGTGGTTATCGACTAAATAAGAGTCAATATTTTTTTAATGTGTTTTATTTTATTATTTTCTCTTCAAATTTGTATGATCTTGGAGATAAGGATGAAAAAAAACTAACAAAAAGATATAAAAGTTGCAGTTTCATTTTTGTGATTTGTGGGAAATGAAAGCGCTGTTTAGGGACTTCAATGTAGGATCATTGCTACAGTTTGAACAAACAACGACCCCAAAATATTTTTTTTTAAATTAAATTGTCTGTTTTATTAAGAAAAGTATTTTTTTCTGACTTAGTCGAATAAAAGATACCTCAAGACTTAAACATGGACAAACCTGTGATCAGAATTTTTTAAAAATCCAGCTCTACAAAAACCCAAAATTTATGACAATAAATTTACGTAGAAAACTGTTGAGACAATTTGAGAATCATTTAAAATGTAATTTTTCTTCTCATAAAAGAAGAGAATTGAAATAAAAGAAACCAAATGAGGCACACAAAAAAAGAATCGAGAAGAGAAGCCACAGGAGACTCACAAAAAAGTGCACACTGCAGAGGTCCAATCACAGCAACAAAGCAGATCTATAAATTGACTTAGAAACTCCATAAAAATTAATTTTTCAGAAAATAAAGGATCTCACACAACCATATGTCATGTCATGTGTGTAACAAGATAATTTATAACTTCCAAAAACATTATTTAACGATTGTCGATGTGTAAATTAATATTTCAATCCCATGTATGTTTATGACAGCAGTAAGGACCTCAAGTAGTCCTTCATGCCCGTCAATCATCATTAAATTATCGAAAAATATTAATGCATTTTTTTTCTGAAAATGAAAATAAAGTTTCAAATTTTTGAGGAGTCTTGTTACATAAATTGCTTTTAAAAAATTTATTTTGAAGTCTACATTTACGGCATATTCACAACATTAGACATGAAAAATGAACATAAATTCACGCTTAAGTGAGTGGAAGTCATAAATTATTTGTAGACTGAATGTAGGCTAGTTTAAAGTGCCTTTTTTCGGTTGTAAATCAATTAGTTTATTGCAGATTTGGGATGGTTTGGGATTAGTAGGAATTATGTGATTTTTTATGAGTAGTTTAAGGGGTCGTTCGTGAATGACGTCAATTAAATTATATTTTTATTTAAATCATTCTTAATACATTGCTAATCAGATCCAGGAGATAGTCTCTAGGGCTATTTGGGGTATTCTACCCAGAAGCTTATTCAGTGAGGGGTTTTAGGGGTTGAACCCCTCCCTTTTTATGAAATTTTTTCGATTTTCTAGGATTTTTTAAGAAGAAAATATAAAAAACCCCTAAATTTTCCTGTCAATACAAAAATCCCAACCCCCCTCGAAATATTTCTATAGGATAGGTGTAGGGTAGATGAGGTACACTGGATAGCCATATAAACCGGCCCTAGATCCCCTTCAATTCTTAATGTTAGATATCATAAGTAGGGTTTTCAATCCCGGGATTGAAATGTATGTAATCCCGGGATTCAATCCCGGGATTGCATACATTTTGATCCCGGGATTGAAAACCATAATCATAAGTAACTAACCCTCTCAAATTTTGCATTTCATAACTTAACATGCACAAGGACGAGTTGACAGCACCAAAAATTTATTTTGCAATTCCTCAAGAGATGCTGCAAATATTTTAGTATGTTTCTCCAATCTTTCTTGCAGATCTTCTGTTATTGATCGAAGTTGATTGTTTTCTTCTTGAATCTCAGCAACCGTAGACTTTTGATCTTCAAATTCTTCATTTAGTTTTTTATTTTGCTTGATTAAATCGTCATTGCTGTCCTGCATTTCGTCTGTTTTTGAGGTAAGTCTCTTATTTTCTGTCATAATTTCAGTGATTAATAAAGTTTGATTTTTATTTTCAATATTGAGAACATCGATTTTATTTTCGAGGTTTTCTTGTATTTCTTCAGTTTCTTTACGGAGATTCTTGATATTTTCTTGAAGCTCTTCATTCAGTTCTTCTAACTTGCAGACTCTTTTATCTAAATTTCCTTCAACACATCCTGGAGGGAGGGTATGAGCTGATGTGGTTGACAGCTCAGTGGTTGATATCTCGGTTGTAGTGGGTTGCGTTGTGGTTTCTATAAAAGAATCATTTATTAAAAATATTGAAATAATAAGAAATAATCAAAGCAGAGAGCAAAATATTAAAATAATTGGAAAAACTAAGGAAGAGGTAAGTCATCATTTATGTTTTTGACCCACCAAAGATTTTTAACCAAGGGTCAAGTTGAAATTTTTTACGATTTTTATAATTTTCTTAATTATTTCTTCTCAAATAAAAGTTAAAAAATCTTTAAAAAAATGTAAAAAAAATCGTAATTTTTACGACAATGTCTGACAGGGGCGTACCAAAAAAAAATTTTAGGGACCAACTTTCTTTTCTTTCTAATTCTCATGGCTTTATACTTTTTATTTATTCTAAGTGTGGCTAAATGATTATTTGTAAACTAGAGCATCGAAAAAGCTTCAGACCATACAAACCGGACCCCACCGGACCCCCTTGGGTACATCCATGGTGTCTGATCCTTGCAGTAATACAACAATTCTACTTCAACATTTAAATCTTACCTGAAATCCAAATTTCATAATTTTCAAAGCACTTCTTCAATTTAGATCTCATTGATTCCCTTGCCTCTGTATAATCAGTAATTAATTCATTTGAGCAGTTATTCCACATCATATCCAACCTCCTGACTGGAATGATGTTGATGAATTCTTCATCAACTGCATTTATTTGATTTTGAGAAAAGGATACGTCAGTTAAGTTTGGTGAAATTTCAAATGATATCGATTTAATAATTTTGAGTTTATTCTTATCTAAATTAAGTTTTGTTAACTTTTTTAATGCACTGAAAATGTTGACTGGAAGTTCCTCAATTTGATTCATTGAGAGAAGCAAAATCTCCATGCTTTCAAGATGCACAAACCACTCATTTTTTAAGACTATTAATTGATTATTACTTAAATTTAAATAATCTAATTTTGTTAAATTATTAAAAATATTTTTTGGAAGGTCAGAAAGTTTATTTGAACGTAATATTAACGACCTCAGCTTATGTTGATTCACGAACAAATTTTCAGGCAATGTTGATAGTTCATTCCGATCAAAAAAGAATACTGATAAGTCCGTGTTATGAATAAAAGATTTTTCATCAACTTGTGAAATTTTGTTAACTTGCAGAATTAAAAAAGCAAGTTTACTGCAACCTTTAAATGAATTTTCATCAATGGATTCAATTCCGACATCAATAAATTCAATTCTGTATGAATTCTTGAATTTTTCACACATTATTGATGGAATGTTAGGTGAGTATGAACCAGGAGCAGCTAAAATTGTTCGAATATTGTCACTCGTCATTCCTGTCAAGTGTGTTCCACTGATATCTGAGAAATTATTTAGTCCATCTGGATTTTGAATTGTTAGATTACATCTGTACCCGTGAGTGCTATCACTTAGATATAAACAACTTAACACTTGACTTGAACTTGAATTTATGAAAAAAATAAAAATTGAAATAATAATTTGCAATTTCATTCTGAATAACTTGATTATTTTATTATGACTAAATAAATTGAATGATTTCTTGTGTTTATATACAACTAGTTGTTATCGACTTATTGATAAGAATATCATCAATATTTTCAACATTATTTCGTCATTTTTCTTTGTGTTTTTTTTTGCAAAACTGATTAAACATTTTATTGCATTGGGAAGGAAGTGACATGTAAAGATATCAAATATCAGTGGGATTGTTGACCATTGATAATTGATAGTTTAATTTTTAAAAATATTTTAGGGGTGATTTTTAAATGATGTTCAATGTTTATTTGTGCTAGGAGTCGCATTTTTATACACCCCTAAAGTTTCTGGATTAAAAAAGGATTTTTATGAAGTATCTTTGCAGCACTCCAGTATAATACCCCCAGAGTATGCTCCTTTATAGGTTATTTGTTAAAGTATAATAGAAACAGATCACTAGGGTTGGTTTTTAGTGCTACCCGGGTAAGGTTACTCTTACCTTCCACCTAGGATATCCTAGAGTGTATTCTATTTACACGAGATGGGGCAGGGTACCAGAGTAGGGAAAAGTACCCCGGTTAACCCAAGAAACTGACCCCCTAGAACTGCCTGACAATATATAGATTCATTTTGTATTAAAATTATGTGACAAAGTAAAATCATGGTTCCAAAGTATCAATTTTTGCAGAGCATTATCTGTGAATGACCCCATAATATGCAATTTATTAAAAAATTATTAAATAATCTCGAAAATCTATACTTTCGTTAGTTTGATCTTAACAGTAATTATAAAATCAAAACCATCCTGACATTGAAGAATTTTTAAATTATATTAAAATTTCTAAATAAACTCACAAAAAATATTATATATAATCCCCAGCAGCTATGAAATACAACTCCAAACAAACTCATATTTTTGCTTGTAAAAGTCATATAAATTTTTATTTTATCTCCACACAAGCTCTAGTTCAGACAGCACATTACACACGAAAAAAAATTGCCATAATAAATTAAAACTGTAACATTTTCAGTTTCTCAGAAATGGCTACATGTTATGGCAATAATAGTTAAAAGATTGTAAAAAAATAATATTTTAAAGCATATGTACACATGTTTGCACATTTGTGTGCCATAAATTATCCTCTCATTTAACAAAAAAAAATCAACTTGAGTTTAAAATGCATAAAAGATGAGGGTATGATGATGATGAGTAGACATGGGCTATAATTAACAGCATTAAGAAGTTGTTAGTCAGGTCATTTTCATATATTTGTTTTTAATGTTTATTTCCATATTTATTTAATTTTTGGGATTTTTTGTTCTTTTGTTATTTGAGATAGGAAGGAACTGAGATTTATGATGTTTTAAGTTAAAAGTGTTGTAATTTACTTGACCTGATATTTTCAGGAGCTATTTTCGTATATTACGTTGGGACATATATAGTTAAATTAGACCATATCCTACTCCTGAAAAAATAATTTGAATTCCTGTTCAATTAATAGTTCTGTGGTAAATTAAACATTTAATTCTATATCAATCTTTAATTTATTTCAAATAAATTCTTTTGGATACTACTCAGGGATGGCGAACAAGAACTGTTCCGTTATTTTCCGAAAAATTCAAAACTCTAAAAAAAAATCTTGAGAAAAAAATGCGGGATTTTTTTTAAAAATTAAAAAGCCAAATTAATAATTTTGGGTTTTTAAAATTTTAATATTTTTTAGTTTTTGAACTGAGTCAAATGTTCTTACCAGCTTCCCATGCTCGATAATTACTAATGCATTCTACAAAATCATCAACTGAGCTTATAGTATAAGGTTTTGCTATAATGCAATTATTATTTTCCAAAGGAGAAACTTCATAATCAAAGTGTAAGTTACGCATAAATTTTTCATCAATTGCATAAAGAATGTTATCCATAAATTGAAAGTTATCCAATTTCGATACATCATAAAATGATTTTGAGCTAAGAACTTTGAGCTTATTGTTATTCGCTGATATGTAATTTAATTTTTTTAAGGGTGCAAAAATATTAATTGGAATTTCTTCGATTTCGTTGTTGTCCAAATTTAAGCTTTGAAGATTTTCGAGTGTTCTAAACCATTCTAGCTTTAGGTTGTTTAATTTATTATGACTGAGATCCAAATAAGTTAAATTATTTCCTGATTTTGGAAATACATACACAGGTAATGTTGTTAATTCAGTGCCACTGATCATCAAACTTTGAAGTTGTAAAGTTTCACTGAATGCGTTTTTGTTAATTTTTTCAATCTTTCCATAAATATCTAAATTTTTGAGATTTTTGCAGCTTTTGAAATAATAATCACTAATTTCTGGAATTGTTGTAACTTTGAAATTCAAAAGATTTTTGAATTTTTCACAAATTATTGATGGAATGTTGGTGGAATTCGAATTATAATTAATACCAATACGTTCAACATCACTGTCGGATTTTCCCTCAATATGTGCTCCACTTATATCTTGAAAATTATTAAGCCCTTTGGAATTTTGAATGGTTAAGTCACAAGAGTAGCTATAATAATCACTTTGACTGTAATCACAACTCAAAAATTCATTTTCACCATAAACTGAAATTATATTTATGAAAATTAAACAAAAAAATCCAAAACCCTTCAACATCATATTGATGTTAGTAGATGTAACTTAATCTGGATATGTTTAATGACTGAATAAATTTACTGATGTTGAATCATATTTTATATGATACTCTTATCAAATTCATCTCTAAAAACTGTAGTTGTTGAATATAAATAGAGATAATAAAGTAATCATGACAAACTTAGGTGTTACACGTGTTCAAAAATAAAATAATTTTTTTCTCATTTTTATCTAACAATCTTTATTATTAAAATGTTATCTTAATTATGTCATCTATTCAAATACATAGAAGATAAATATGCACATTTATTGACGATTAGATAACAAATTTATTTGATTTTGCATTGACTGAAAGCCAACAATCATAATGTCGACTTTTGATTTCAAATCCTGATTTTCCTTCTTCAAAACGTCAATTTCTCCTTGAAGTCCATTAAATTCAACTTTGGTTGCGACAGTTTCAATTAGTTTTTGATTCTCATTCTCGAGCTTACAGATTCTTCCGTTAGTGTCACCAAGGGTGCAACCTGATTTGATTTAAATAAAATAAAATAATATTTTATTTTTAATAAATATTTAGAAAAAAGTTGCTTACCAGTTTCCCATGATCGATAATTCTCAAAACAAATTACGTAATCGTCAATTGTGGTTAATTTATTCGGTTTTTCCAAAATACACCAATTGTTCTTGATTAAATAACTATTATACAAAGGATGATTTATGAACTTTTCATCAATTGCATATAATAAGTTATCTTCAAAATTATAGTACTCCAATTTCGAGACATCATAAAATGATTTTGAACTCAATACTTTTAATTTATTATTCTCCATGTAAATAGATTTTAACTTTTTACAATTAATAAAAGTATTAATTGGAATTTCTTCAATCAAATTGTATTCAAAATTCAAATATTCAAGATTAGTAAGGGATTGAAACCATCCTGGTTTAACAATTTTTAATTTATTACCTTGAATATCTAACCAAGTTAAATTGTTGCCTAATTTTGGAAAAACATTCGCTGGTAAATCTGTTAATCCATTACTAATGAATGACAAGCTTTGAAGATTAATATTTTCCATGAATGCATTTTTGTATACTTTTTCAATGTTAATAAAATAAAAAAACAAATATGTTAAATTTTTACAATTTGCATAATAATAATCATTGATCTCTGTAATATATGGATAGCCATATCCAATTTCTAAAGTTTGTAAGTTTTGGAATTTTTCACAAATTATTGACGGAATATTTGTAGAGTTTGATCCAGAAGCCAAAATAACATAAGTTACATCACTGTCCGACTTTCCAACAATATGTGCTCCACTTATATCTTGAAAATTATTAAGTCCGTTGGGATTTATAATTGTAAGGTCACACATATAATGACTATAATACTTTGTTTCATTGTAAACACAACTTAAAGCTTCATTTTGACATTTAATTATGTTAATATTGATGAACAATAACAAAACTAAAACTAAGTTATTTGATCTCATCGTGAATAAAGCAGCACAACTTAACGACTGAATGGACAAACCAAAGTTCTTCTAATTTTTATATCATTTTCTTATCAAATGTTGCTGTGCAAAATTTTATTTGCTTTAAAGACGACATTGTACATCACAAAAAGATGATTAGATTAAAATAGAAATTTTAATTACTGAGTGTTGCTGAAATTTATCCAACAAACAATACAGATAAAGTGATCATGCCAACCTTTAGTGCCAAATGTGGTAAAAATTTGACAAAATAAATATTTCATAATATTGCTTTATAGAAAGTTATCTTATTACATTCTCGAATAGCACAAGTCGGATAATCGAGAGAAAATCCGGCCCTGGGCTGGCGTGACTAGGCTATAGTCTCACAAGCCCAGGGCCGGATTTTTTCTCGATTATCCGACTTGTGACATTCGGGATTCGTTTTTCAAGGGGAGGGGTCTGAGTTTTTTGAAAACTCCTGACCCCTTTAAAAATAATTATTTTTTTGTTTCATTTTATTAGCATTGACAGTTTGTTAGTTCCTGTCCATCACTCTAAAAAATGGTAAATTCTGCTGAAAGAGTCTCATAGGGTGCATTTCGTAGTAGGTTTTGGGGTTCAAAACCCCCCTCTGAAAAAATTTCTTCATTTACTAGAGTTTTTCGCCAAAATTGTACCAAAAAAAGGCCATTAGCAGTCAATTTTGAGAAAATTAATACCCTCTCCTCAAAAAATTCCTGGATACACCCCTGGCCGTTCATATCAATAATATAATCAGCGTCCTCTCAGGTTAAAACACACAAACGGTTCTTACACTACTTATAAAAGCAAAATTTATTTAATAAATTAGTGAAAGATAAATTTTATTTGAAAAATTTCATACTTTTTATTTATAATCCTTTTTATAATAAAAAAATACGAAAATTTTTTAATTTTACATTTTTTAAATTTTTTTATTAATTTAAACATGTGAAAGATGATAGACATAAATTTTCCAGTTATTCAAAGACGACCACTAAGTGCATTTATTTGATTCTGCATCGACTGCGCAGCCACAATTAAAATGTCAACTTTCGATTTCAAGTCTTGATTTTCCTTTGTCAAAACGTCAATTTCTCCTTGCAGACCAAAAACTGTTTCAATGAGTTTTTGATTCTCATTCTCGAGCTTACAGATTCTTTCGTTTGTGTTACCAAGGGTGCAACCTGATTAAATTTAAATATAATTAAATTTTATTTCATTTTTAATAAAT
Source organism: Chironomus tentans (assembly GCA_963573255.1). Taxonomy (NCBI): domain Eukaryota; kingdom Metazoa; phylum Arthropoda; class Insecta; order Diptera; family Chironomidae; genus Chironomus; species Chironomus tentans. The sequence goes on from OY754302.1 coordinate 20,759,029, forward strand.
ATTTAGAAAAAAGTTGCTTACCATTTTCCCATAATTGATAATTCTCAAAGCAAATAACATAATCGTCAATTGTGGTTAATTTATTCGGTCTTGTCAAAATACACCAATTGTTCACGAAAAAATAACTTTTATACAAAGAATTATTTATAAACTTTTCATCAATTGCATATAATTGATTTTCAATAAAATTATAGTTTTCCAATTTTGACACATCATAAAATGATTTTGAGCTCAATACTTTTAATTTATTACTCTCCATATTAATAGATTTTAACTTTTTACAATTAATAAAAGTATTAATTTGAATTATCTCAATCGAATTGTTATAAAAAGTCACAGTTTCAAGATTTGTAAGTGTTTGAAACCATCCTGACTGAACGATTTTTAATTTATTATGATCCATATTAATATATTTTAAATTTTTACAATTTATAAAAGCATTTATTGGGACTTCCTCAATCAAATTGAAAGCCAAGTTCACAAGTTCAAGATTAGTAAGGGCTTGAAACCATCCTGCCTTAACAATCTTTAATTTATTAGCAGTTAAGTCTAAAAAAGTTAATTCGTTGCCTAATTTTGGAAAAACATTTGCTGGTAAATCTGTGATTTCAGTAAAACTGATAACCAAGTGTCGAAGTTTAATATTTTCAATGAATGCATTTTTGTATACTTTTTTAATTCCATTAAAAAATAGAGTATGAAAATTTTTACAATTCGAATAATAATAATCATTGATCTCTGTAATATTTGAAGTACCATAATATATAGCTTGTAAGTTTGGGAATTTTTCGCAAATTATTGACGGAATATTTGTAGTGTTTGCAGAAGTAAAAGCAACATAGGTTACATCACTATCCGACATTCCAGGAATGTGCGTACCAATTATATCTTGAAAATTATTTAGCCCATTTGGATTTATTATTGTAAGTTCACAATAATAGTTACTATCTAATCCTTGATAATTACAACTTAAAACTTCATTTTGACTTTTAATTTGACTTATTTTGATGAACAATAGCAAAACTAAAACTAAGTTATTTGATCTCATCGTGAATAAAGCAGCTCAACTCAACGACTGAATGAATAGATCAAAGTTACACAAATTTTTATACAATTTTCTTATCAAGTGATCTTAAAACTTTTATTTATTTTGCAAACGTGGCATTGCGTAGCAAAACAAGAAGATTAGAATGAATAACAATTTTTTAAACTGAATTTTGCTGTAAATTTATCAAACAAATAACATAAGATAAAGTGATCATGTTTATCTGTAGTGCCAAATGTGGTAAAAATTCGACAAAATAAATATTTCGTAATATTACTTATAGAAAGTTATGTTATTATATTCGTATTTAAAGGGGAGGGATCCGAGTGTTTGTGGCATTTTAGTCGAAATAAAATTTTCTTTACTCCTCTAATACTAATTATGTTTTGTTTCATGAAATTAGCATTGACAGTTTGTATTAGTTCCTGTCCATTACTCTCAAAAATTGTAAATTCTGCTGAAAGAGTCTTCTAGGGGAAGGCTGACCATCAGCTTGGTTTTTCAGAGGACAGTCCTCCAATTTTTTTTCCTTTTTCAAAAATAAAAAAGATTTGTAATTTTCTAATTCGTCTAGAAAACGAATAAAACTAGTCGACATGGGGCATATCCTCTTTTTTTTCTTGAAAATATCTGGTAACCCTACCTCAACCCTACCTAGGGTGCATCCTAGAAATATTTAATGGTCGTAACCAAAGGGGTGTCTGGACCCCACCTCGAAAATTTTTTACATGAAAAAGTTTTTTCGGAAAAGTTATATTTCCTTTAAAAATTTTCGAAGCTCTAATTGGTTAATTAATCATTCATATAAAATTAGAATTAACAACCATTACAATACAACGCGTATAAGATCGAGAAAAAATTTCTGGTACGACTCTGTCTTGAATCTTCGAGAACGGTGATTTATCACAATAATTTAACCCTCCTTAGAATAAAACACACAAATGTTTTTTTCACTACTTATCAGTGACGTAGGGGGGGGGGGTCCACTGGGGGGTACGGGCCCCCTGTCCAGAAATCAAAAACTCATACAAAAAATTTATTATGAACATTTTTTTGTTTGAGTTTTTGATTTCTGAAAGTTTGATTAATTGAAATTTTTGGGCCCACGCCACTGCTGCTTATAAAAGCTAAATTATTTAATAAATTAGTAAAACATTATTTTATTTGAAAAATTTCATTCTTTTTATTTATAATATTTTTTATAATCAAAAAACCTGCAATTTTCAAATTTTTTAAAATTTTATAAATCTAAACATGTGATAGAAAATAAAGATAAATTCTAAATTTTTTTATTCAAAGACTAGCACTAAGTGCATTTATTTGATTCTGCATCGACTGCACAGCCACAATTAAAATGTCAACTTTCAATTTCAGGTCCTGATTCTCCTTCGTCAAATCCTGATTTTCCTTTGTCAAAACATCAATTTTTTCTTCAATGTCATTAAATTGAGCTTTGGTTGCGATAGTTTCAATAATTTTTTGATTCTCATTCTCGAGTTTACAGATTCTTCCGTTAGTGTCACCAAGGGTGCAACCTGATTAAATTTAATTATAATTTATGTTAAATAAATACTTAAATTTCTTACCAGTTTCCCATGATCGATAATTCTCAATGCAAATTACGTAATCGTCAATTGTGGTTATTTTATTCATTTTTTCCAAAATGCACCAATTGCTCATGAACAAATAATTATTAAATAAAGGATGATTTATAAACTTTTCATCAATTGCATATAATTGATTTTCAAAAAAATTATAGTTTTCCAATTTCGAGACATCATAAAATGATTTTGAGCTCAATACTTTTAATTTATTGTTTGCCATGTTAATAGATTTTAATTTTTTACAATTAATAAAAGTATTAATTGGAATTTCCTCAATCAAATTGTTAGTAAAAGTCACAAGTTCAAGATTAGTAAGAAACTGAAACCATTCTGATTTAACGATTTTTAATTTATTATTATCCAAGTTTAACCAAGTTAAATTGTTTCCTGATTTTGGAAAAACATTTTCTGGTAAATCTGTTAATCCAGTTCTACTGATTGTCAAGCTTTGAATTTTAATATTTTCAATGAATGCATTTTGGTAAACTTTTTTAATTGCATTTCCATAAAGCGACAAATATTGAAAATTTTTACAATTCGAATAATAATAATCATTGATTTCTGTAATATTTGCATTTCCATAATTTAAACCTTGTAAGTTTTGGAATTTTTCACATATTATTGACGGAATATTTGTAGTGTTTGATTCAGAAGCAAAATTAACATATTTTATAGCACTATCCGACATTCCAGGAATATGTGTACCACTTATATCTTTAAAATTATTAAGTCCATTAGGATTTATAATTGAAAGTTCACAATTGGATCCTTTATAAATACAACTCAAGCTCTCATTTTGACTTTTGATTTGATTAATTTTTATTAATAATAGCAAAACTAAAACAAACTTATTTGATCTCATCGTGAATAAAGCAACTCAACTTAACGACTGCATGAATAGATCAAAGTTATTCAAATTTTTATACAATTTTCTTATCAAGTGTTGTTGTCCAAACGTGGCATTGCATAGCAAAACAAGAAGATTAGAATGAATAACAAATGTTTATTGCTGAATTTTGCTGAATATTTATCAAACAAACAGCATAAGATAAAGTGATCATGTTTACCTGTAGTGCCAAATGTAGAAAACATTAGACAAAATAAATATTTCATGTTATTGTCGTTGGGTTTATTCACTTTTATGTTCACGTTTTAGGGGGAAAGGGTCTGTGGTTGATTGAAATTTCAAACAAAAGACATTTTCTTTATGGATTACTTGTGAAACGGAGAGAAGGGATCTGAAAATTCGTTCCCGAGCTACATTTTAGTTGAAGGCAGTGTGACGTCAGTCTGGTGCTGCCTCCAGATGTCGACCGTATCGTCACCGTCAAGACACCTTGGAGGCAATGGCAGTGAGAAGGCAGCCATGTGAGCAGATAAATCGACATCTGGAGGCAGCACCAGACTGACGTCACGCTGTCTTCAACTAAAATGCCGCTCGGGGTTTTTTGCATCACGTAATATTCCCTAAATTATTCATCAATTTTTAATCAAGGAGGTCAAAAATCCATAATAAAACAAGTGTGTTGACTAGAAAGCCAAATGTGACATATTTACAACGTGTCATAGAAAGTTGCGTAGATAAGCTGAGCTACGTTTTGAATCATTTTCAGGCTATTAATCTTTATGATGAATGCAGTGTGATTATAAAGTTGGAGCTTTAAATGGATTGACCAGATTATTCCAGCGATACAGAACAAAACTTTTTTTTTAAAAAAAAAATCCTAAATAGAGGGCATTTTACCCAAATCTTAGTAGCTTTTTAACGGACTGTTTTGTATAAATTTGGAAATTTTGTTCAAGGTTCTGTATTTTTCCACGAAAATTTCCGTTAATTTTCAAAATTTCCTTTAAGTCCTGTATTTTTGGGAAAATTTTCCAAATGTCCTGTATTTTCATGAAAATTAGACGGTCATCCTAACCAAAATAGAGGACAAATTCCAAAATTAGAGGACAGTCTTCTGAAAAACAAAGCTGATGGTCAACCTAGCTTTAAATGACCTGAAACTCAGAACAATTGAATAATCTTTTCCAAAACACCCACTAAACAAAAATCACGAAATATAATAAACTATATATTTTTATTAAATCCTTATTAATCATATAAATGACATATTTTATTGCCCAGCATTTAGTAAATTAACTTGATTTTGCAACGACTGAATGGCAATAACCAAAACGTCAATTTGTGCTTGAAGTCTATCATTATTAAAAGTGACAGTTTGTTGTACATTCTGTCCATCACTCTCAAGCTTGCAAATTCTGCTGTATGAGTCTCCTAGGGTGCATCCTAAGGAGAGTTGGTGAATAAAAAATAATAACATAAATATAAGTTCAGATGATAAAATTAAGTAAATATTATTATCTTGCTGAGGGATTTTTTAAGTCACCTTATGTCAACCACAATGAAGTAAAGCGTAGACTACAAGTTTACGTAAATAGCTGCTACAGACGGATCCTGAAGATCTGGTGGACTGGGAATCCGGAAGATTGGCCTTCAAATGAGAAGCTTCTTCAAAAAGCAGGTCAACAAGACATCAATAAGGAGATACAAATGAGGAAGTACGGCTGGATTGGACATACACTTCGTAAGAAAAACACCAGAGAAAATATCAATGCTGGGACAGAAACACAAGTTTGTTACACCGCCCTTGGTTGGAATCCGCAAGGGAAAAGGCGTCCAGGAGCTCCAAGAGCTACTTGGCGCAGAACAGTAATGAAGGAATGTCAGCTTAATGTGCGGACAGAGAATTTGTACAAACTAGGTGATAAGGCCAGCAATAGAGTCAGATGGAAAGCCTTTTGTTGTAACCTAAGCTCCACTTAGGAACGTGGTTGCAATAAGTAAGTAAGTAATGTCAACCACAAGGCTTATACCTTCGAGAAACAATTTTTTTGGAGGAGTCCTCGAAGAGGGCAGGTCACTCTACGTTTTTCTTATTTTTTTAATATTTTAAATTGAAAAATTAATTAGACATACCACCCCCTTCAAAAATCTTGGCTACCGCCCAATTTGAGTATTATTTAGCAAAATTATCGGCAGAATTTTAATATTGACCAATTGGTAAACAACACTTAAAACCGACCAAATTCTCTTGGTTCTAACTAAACTGTCTTCTTGGCCGTCGTTTAGATAACATCAAAATTGTGCTAATGAGTTGTTCACTTATTACGTACGCTTTTTAGGGGGGGTCTGAGATTTTGTAACAGGTCAAAAAAAATCTTTGAAAATTTGTAACAAGGGAGGGGAAGGTGGTTCTAAAATTTCGTTTTTTTACGTAACGTAATAAGTGAACGACCTCTAATTGGCTCATCTTTATGAAAAAAAAATGAACACCCTCCAACCAGGGGCGTAGCCAGGAAGGTCTGAGCACCCCCCTAAAAGCACCCTTTTAGGGGGGTGCCCAGACCCTTCTGGCTACGCCCCTGCCTCCACCCTAAAATACTCCCCTAAGCAAGATATCATTTCAAAAAATCACACAATCTTACCAGATTTCAATGCACGATAGTTCTCAAAGCATACACTCAAATGTTCAGCTGAGAAGCTTCTATCATCAGGAACCAAAGGACACCAATTGTTACCAAATGCTGCTTTATCTAACTTAACGCTGCTTACGAAGTTCTCATCAATCGCATCAAGATGATTGTTATAAAAATTATAATAATTAAGTCTTGACAAATTACCAAATGACTCAGAACTGAGGACCTTGAGCTTGTTATAAGTCATTGACAATGACCTGAGATATCTAATAGAAGTAAAGGCACTTGCTGGAATTTCCTCAATTTCATTTTCATCTAATCTTAATTCTTCAAGTTTAACAAGTGGCTGGAACCATTCAGCCTTGATAACCTTAAAATTATTCCTCTGTAAGCTCAAAAAAGTCAATTTCCTGCCTAAACTTGAGAAAACATTATTTGGCATTGTTGACAATTCACCAGCATTAATCCTCAAACTTTCAAGTGCTGAATTTTCTTTGAATGCATTTCTGTCGATTCTTTTGACCATTGTGTACATTATGCTTAAATCTGTGAGATTTTTACACTGACTAAATGAATAATCGTCGATTCTTTCGATTCCACTTGATTCAAATGCAGCACGTTGGATATTATTGAATTTTTCACAAATTATCGCTGGAATATTTGTGGTTATTGATCTGTGAATGCTGACTGCTACCACATCACTGTCGACTTTTCCATCAATGTGATCACCACTGATCTCAGTAAAGTTATTAAATCCAATTGGATTTTGGATTATTAATTCACAGTTGTAGCCATAATTGTCTTCAAAATATCTACAACTTAGACCCTCATTTTGAGAGAAAATTGATTGAGAATTTATTGAAAAAATTAATGCTGTTAATATAAATTTTAAGCTCATCTTGCAGATAGATGAGCATACAATTAAGTAAGCTTTTTGCGACTGGATGAATGTGCTAAAATATTTTAATTATTTATATCATTATCTTATCAAAAATCTCAACTTTTATGGCTACTTTTTTTTCGCGAAGATGACGTTTTTATTTGCATAGTAAAGACATGTGATACTGAGAATTGTTGTGAGCGTAAAATTTAGTAGAATCAAGCAGATAATGCATAATTATATTCATGTAGCGATTGGGTGTACTTGCTTGATTTTTTGGATAGTGTTAGAATTTAATGTATGATTTTTTTCCTTAAAGGTCATTTATTATTATTATTATTATTATTTTTATATTTATTCATTTGCAGAGGCGTATCCAACAATTTTTTGAGGGAAGGGTTTTGAATTTTTTTTGTATGGACGAGAAAATTTATGGGGAGTTTTGGGAATTTTTTGATCCCTTAACCCTTCCCTGAATACGCCTCTGGTCATTTGTTTATGACTTCCTATGGAAGCTGGCCCCAAAATTAGCGCAAAAAATATTATCTTATGTTTAGTGATGATTTTTTTTTAATTTCTTGCTAAAATAACACAAACATTCAAACAATGACGTTGACATTTAAGATTTACATAAGATAAAGCTTCATTTCTTTATAACAGTAGTCAGAGAAATGACGACAATACCAAATTAAATTCTTTTAATTTGATCAGTTCTGCACCCTTGAATTTTATTTATTTACATGGACATGGATGAGTTGACACCATTAATATTTTATTTTCCATATTGAAATTTAGTTTTGACAAAATTAGTCTCACACATTGATTGTTCAAAGTAATTCACAAAAAAACATTTTTATTTGTAGGGGTCGTTCACTTATTACGTTCGCATTTTAGGGGGAAGGATTTGTCATTCAAAAATCTAAGATTTTGTAACACGTCAAACAAAGAAAAATATTTTTCTTGGTAAAATTGCAACAAGGGGGAATTTTTTTCTGAATAAAGCAAAAACAGTTCAAATCTAAAACCAAAACTAAGTGATGAAAAGACTTGGTCTGGTTCCTTAAAAACCAACCTCAAGAACATGTATTTTAAATTTTTTTGTACATAATTAATATACAGAAATAAAACATTATTATTTAAAAAAATGTAAGAAGGGGGAGGGGGGTCTAAAATTTCGTTTTTTTTGTAACGTAATAAGTGAATGATCCCATAACAATCAAATCTTTTTAAAATTAAATTATTATCTCTCAAAAAAAAGTTCAATAACAACACACCCGAATAGCACACGACATAAAAAGGTGAAAAAAGTGGCACCAAGTCGACTTAAGGTCAGATTTTACTAAATTCAGTCCAGGATTCAGTCACATCTAGATTCACACGACCCTCTTACTGTGCTATTCGGGACTTGTTAGATTTTGTTTTTATCATTTATGGACAAAAAACTATAGAAGCTTCTATAAAGTTCTTTTACTCATTATCTGCATAACATATGCAGATTTTTTTCAGTCTATAAGTGTCTCTTGTTTAACCATGAGGTTTATTTATTTTATCGTTGTTGCATTATCAACAATATTTATTCAAGTTAATGGATTGAAAATTCTTGGTATTATTCCATTTCCAAGCAGGTCACATTTTATGATTGGAAATGGAATTATGGAGAGTTTAGTGGATGCTGGACATGATGTCACTGTCCTGTCATCGTATCCCCAAAAAACAAAACGTGAAAATTATCATGAAATCGATGTGTCGAAAATTCTAGAAATTTTTGAATCCAGTAAGTGACAAAAAGCTTTAAAATTCTCAAGCTGATCATGTCATTTGACAAAATTATAAATCCACAGATAAACACGAAGTCAATCCATTCGTATTTGGAAAATACCCAGCTGTAGTTGCAATGTTTATGCTCGCAAAAGTGAATGCAGAGGTTGTGGATTTAATTATGGCTAATAAAGAAGTTCAAAAATTCATAAATGAGGACCACAAGTACGACATCTGCTTCATAGAATTATTTTTGATTGATGCACTTTTGGGCATCGCTGAAAAAACTAATTGTATTATAATTAGTTTCACAGCATTCTCCGTTGTACGATGGACAGATGAGATGACTGGAAAGTGAGTATTTAGTTGGTGTCTTCAAATGTTCAGCTGATGGGCGTACCCAGGGTGGTTCGATGGGGTCCAGACCCCCACCCCCCTCGAAAAATTTTTTACATGGAAATTTTTTTTACAAGTTTTTCCTAACCTCAAATGTGTTCATTAACCATTCACGTACCGTTAAAATTAACAAAAAGTAAAAACCCATGTGTTAAAGATCAAAAAAGGATTGGACCCCTCCCAAAAAAAAAACTTTCTGGGTACGCCTTTGGTTCAGCTTTAAAATTGATCAACTTCCGAATTAGCTTCTTCGGTTTTTTCAAGGTTGTTTATTTAAAACGTCATAGAAACAGTTTCATGACGATAAATTGACTTGTTTTTGTCACCTTTCATTTAATTCGTAGGGATCGTTCACAAATGACGTCCACTTTTTAGGAGGGAAGGGTTCTTGGCTGTGTGTAATACAAAGTAATAATTCTTGTACGAAAATTTTGTGGCAGATTGAGGTGGGGGTCTAAAAATATATTTTTTGTATGACGTCATTTATGAACGACCTCTAAACTTTGTTTGTTTTTCTGAATATTTTCAACAATATAATACATTTATTGTTTTCGGTTCTGAGTATAGTGTGTGTTCTGCCACTCACATGGTCCACGCGCTGATCACCATTCCCAGATATTTTGTTTTCGTTGAGGAATTTCATGTTGTTTCTTGAAAGCTACCTAGCGTACCTGTTTGTTTCAAATATTTAGTAGCGTATTTGAAACTCAATTCCCGTCTAACAAGTTATTCTCTTTAATTTTCTGCATGCTCATAGTGACTCACCAACATCGTATGTGCCGAATCCATTCCTCCATTATACAGACAGGATGTCTTTTAAGGAAAGACTATGGAACACAGCATTATCATTGATTGAGAGAGGAATTTATCATGGATACTATATGCCAAAACAAAGAAAGCTGTACAACAAATATTTCCCAAATGCAAAGCGTTCTTTTGATGAAATTTACCTCAACACATCTATATTCTTCTCAAATGACCATGTTAGTTCAAGTACTATTCGACCAAGCATGCCAAATACTGTAGAGATTGCAGGCATTCATGTGAAGCCAGTAAAACCATTGCCTGTAGATATTCAAGAATTTTTGGATTCAGCAACAGACGGAGCCATTTTATTCACAATGGGAGCATTCATTCATGGCAAGCAGTGGCCTATTGAGAAGAGAGAAGCTTTAGTTAGAAGTTTTGGGAAGCTCAAGCAAAAGGTTTTGTGGAAATATGAAAATGAAACTCTTCCTGGAAATCCTGGAAATATAAAAATTGAATCTTGGATTCCCCAAAGGGATGTTCTTGCACATCCAAATGTGAAGCTATTCATTACCCACGGAGGACTGCTAGGAACAACAGAGGCTATTGTTGAAGGAGTTCCAATTCTTGGGATACCAATTTTTGGTGATCAGAAGGTAAGAAATGGATTTGATGTCAGTTTTTGCATTGATTATTCCAATTTCAGTTAAGCATGGCAAGATCAGTCATGAAAGGATACGGACTGCAGATTAGTTTTGATGACATCACAGAAGAAGCAGTCACAGAATCAATCAAAGAACTCCTCAACAATCCTAAGTACAAAACCAACGCAGTTTCAATTTCAAAGCGCTTCTTAGACCGTCCAATGACCCCACAACAAAGTGTTGTTTATTGGACGGAATATACAGCAAGACATCAAGGAGCAAGTCATTTGAAAGCACAAAGTACAGCTTTAAGTTTCATCGAATTTCATTTGATTGATGTTTATTGCACATTTTTGGCTTATATTATTGTGGTTGGATACATTAAGATTGTAATTTTTAGGATGATTCTCAGAAGGATCTTCAGAAAATCACAACCGAAACAGAAGATGTCATAAATCAGCATTTACCAACCTTAATCTTGTTACTTACTTAGCCTTTTCTTAGATATCCATTTTGAACCTGATTGAATAAATTTCGAATATTAATTATTGCCAATTAAAATATTTATTTGGGTAATAAAATGATAAAACCATAGTTCATTCTCATCTATGTTCAAGATTTAACAATTTGACCACCAAACCCTTCTCATCCCTGAATCTATTCAAAATTTTATAATATTTTTTCACAAAATTAATAAGCATTCGCAATTTAATTGAAATTCTGCTTTAACAACCTCTCAACTACAGCCACCATTTCGATAAATTTCTCCTCAAGAGTCCTCTGTTTTTCCAAATATTTCTGCATTTCGTAAATTATGGGTTGCATCCGTAAGTTTTCATCCTTTAATTCAGCAATCTGTCGATAAAGAAATTTGTAGTTTTCATCAACTTCGTCCTTATTTTCTTCGAGCTTGCAGACACGTTGGTCTAGATTTCCAATTGGACAGTCTGAAATGAAATATTTGAAAGAATTTAAAATATTTTTAGCTATGAATCCACCTAAGAGCTGGGAATGTACTGCTCTAGAATGAAATTTTTGAGTATATTCCTCTATATACCCTAGGGAGTAGCCAGAAATTTCTCGAGTGGGTGTTTTAGGATTTTTTCTCGAAAACCCCTAACAAATTGAATTGGCACCCAAAACAGCCACTGGACATGCTAATAAATAATTTCAATTACACACCTGGCAACAAAAATTCAAAATTCTCAAAGCACTTCTTCAACGATCTTCTCATGGTCATCTTTAATGGATCACTATGGTCTGTGATCATCAATTCAGTTGAACACACATTTTTATCCATCATTATAAAAACAACTCCAGTATCGTCCACAAATTTCTCATCAATTGCGTTAATTTGATTGTTTGAGAATATCATTTGCTTTAGAGTGAGTAAAGTTCCGAATGATTTGGAATTGATGACTGCCAAACGATTGTCGTTTAAGTAAATTGTGTTGATATTTTTTAATGTACTGAAAATATTTTTTGGAAGCTCCTGGATTTTGTTACCGGCTGCATCTAGAAGCATAAGATTCTCGAGGGTTTCAAACCATTCAATACGGAGGGTTGGGATGTAGTTGAAGGAGATGATCAATTGCTTTAATTTTCTCAATGGTCTGAAGATGTTTCTGGGCAGGTCAGTCAATCTATTGTCTTGTAGATACAAAGTTTCCAGCTTTTGCTGATTTATTAAGAGATTTTCAGGCAGCGATGATATTAAATTGCTCATAATTCCCAAATAAGTCAGTTCTGGATTTTCAAGGAACGCCTTCTCTGGAACAGTCGTAAATCTGTTGTTGTAGCACAAAAAACTTGAAATATTTTTGCAGTTGCTAAATGAATTTTCTTCAATTTTTGTGACGCCATTTTTATACATGTTGATTGTCCTGATATTGTTAAATGTATCACAAATAACTGATGGGATGTTAGAAGTATTTGAATATCCTATCTCTACATGCTCAACATTATCGTCAGCCATTCCAGTCATGTGATTTCCAGTGATTATTTGAAAATTATTCAAGCCATTTGGATTAATTATTTTTAATGCACACGAATATCCTTGATAACTTGGTTGGGTATATGAGCATTCCAAGATTTCATTTTGACCAAAAATTACTTGGAGGTTCACCAAAAGTAGGAGAATTTTTAAGCTCATCTTTATTATGCTCGCATGAAGCTTCACTGGTTAAATTTTTATAACTGAATAGTTTGTGAGCAGCTGATGTTTTCTATATAGAGCAATATTATCTCTGCTTTATAAATATGTCAAGATAATAAATATAATTTACATAAATTTACATTAATAAGATGATAAATATTTGCACAGACAACACGTGAAAACAGTACAAATTTTTGCTGGAAATTACAAGTTCAAGGTTTTTTCTGAAATCCCCATACGCAATGAGCAGAAATTATACAAAACTGAGGGTCACTTTTCTTGTAAGTATGCAAAATTTTTGGTGCAAATTATTTTAAAAAACTGAAAAAAATTTTGATCAAAAATACAAAACATGATGAAAGATGCCTCCAGCTTAGGCATTTTTTCAAACAAACGGTGCAGTTACAGGGACGTAGCCAGAAATTTTTCAATTAGGGATTTTCAAATTTTTTGTATGAAGAAATTTACACTAGAAATTTTTTTCCCAAAAACCTTAGGAAATTGAAGAATTTTTTGGCGAGGAGGGATTTGCCCCCTCAAACCCTTACCCCCTTTCTATGCACTTGGTCCTGTATTATTGAATTTTTCTGTATACATTTGAAAATTTTGTTCCTGGTCCTGTAATTTTTTCACTAAAATTTCTGCAGATTTTCAATTTTTCCTTTATGTCCTGTATTTTTGAAAAAAATTACCAAATGTCCTGTATTTTTATGAAAAATAGATCATCGTGTTTCTCATTCAGCACGTCTAATATTTACGGAAGAAGGGTTTAAAGATGTGTGAAATTTCAATCAAAAGAGAACTTTTGTTTGAAAATTTTGTGTCTAGAGAAAAACGGGATCATCAATCTAAATTTTTGATGGACACCATAAGTGAACGACCCCTAATAAAATTTATAGGGTCCCTGAAAACTAAATACTTGTAATAATAATCCCTAAAAATCAGTACTCAGAACAATCCAAAAAATTTTGAGTATGTAGCTTTTTATTAAATTTATCAAATTATTAAAAATTCGATTTTAAATTTTTAGTTACATGAAACACAAGAAAGCAATGGTCTTACTTGACTTTGCAGATTTTGAATCTGTGTGGTAAGACTGACGATGCTGTTTTGGAATTTTTTCTCTAATATTTCATTGTCCTTCAAAATACCGTCGATATTCGTCTGCATGTTAATTGTTACATTTTTTAATCGAAGATTTTCAGCCAAAATTTCATTAATCAACTTATCTTTATTTTCTGAATTATTTTGTAGATTAAAAATAATATTTTTCAGTCTTCCAATTTCGTCTTGATTACTGGAACTGAGGAGATATTGATTCTTCCAGTTTGCAATCATTTGGTCACTTGTTGTTGTTAGATTTTCAACTTTATTTTCAAGGAAACTTATTCTGTCTTCAATACTTCCTGTCGAAGGATTTGAGGTGGTTATCTTCTGTGTTGTTGATGCAGGGTTGGAAAGTTCTGTTGTGGTTAAAGGTTTTCCTGTTGATGAAAGGATTAAAAATTAAATTATTCAAGACAGGAGCGTTTCCAGGGGTTTGTTTCTCGGTATATCCCTATCATAGATAGGGTATACCTAGTGTGCCATAGAACATGCTCAGGTGTGCTGCGAAAATATTTTAAAAATTCTAAAAATATGTGTTTTTTCAGAAATGTATAGATTTTTACTGAAAAACCCCGTAAAAATTTTCTACCTAGAAATGGTGTGCCGCGACAAAATTTCTACAGTCAAAGTGTGCCTTAGCTCAAAAAAGTTTGAGAAACTCTGCCCTAGTGGTAGGTGAAGGGGTAGGGGTAGATGTATACCAATAAACCCGCCCCAGGATGTATTTTGAAGAGGGGTTTTCCAAATCATGACCTTTTTCAAGACATATAGGGGTCTTGGTTCCAAAACAACCCCCCCCCCACTTCTGAATACTCCCCTGATTAAAGCTATTTAGATTGTAAATTTAATATTACCAATAAATGTATAATAATTCTCAATGCATCCTTTCAATCCAACCTTCATGATCTGTCTGTACACCGTGATATCGTTTATCCTCTGCTCACCGCATATATTTGACTGTAAATCAATAGCTGATGGTCCAACATTGTAAATAAATTGCTCGTCAACAGCATAAATTTTATTCGCATATAAATCAATAGTTGGTGAACTCAATAAATATCCAAATGAGTCAGCATGAAGGACTTTTAACTTATTGTATCTCAAATAAATGTAAGTGATGTTTTCAAGGCGACTAAAAATATTTTTCGGCAGTTCTTCAATTTGATTTGATTGCAAGTCCAAAGTTCTTAACATTCCGAGTGTTTCGAACCATTCTGGCTTGACTGTTGTGTACTGCATGCTCCTTAAGTACAACGTCCTTAAATTTGTTAATGGTCGAAAAATGAAATTTGGTAGATTTAACTGCAAATTGTTGTCAAGCTGCAAATACTCCAAATTTTGTTGATTTGTGAATAAATTTTCAGGCAAGGTCGTCAGTTTATTTGATGCTAGATACAAATATCGAAGCATTGAATTTTCAACAAAAGCTTTTTCGTTAATTTCAGTGATTTTATTGCCATAAAGGTAGATGGAAGTAACATTTTTGCATTGTCTAAAGGAATAGTCGTCGATCCGTTCAATTGCTATTGATTGAAGATTAAAATTTGTCACACTTTTATATTTTTCACAAATTATACCAGGAATATTTTTTGAAACTGATTTTGTAACTTGATAAATAATTTTTACGTCATCGTCATTTTTTCCACTCACATGATCAACAGCAGTTATGTCATTAAAATTATTTAATCCATTTTGATTATTGATTGTGAGGTACGAGTAATAATTGTTGTAGGAAAAAGTATAATTTGCACTTATATATTCACTTTGTGCAGCAGTTGAGTGTAAATTAATGAAAAATATGAAAATTGGAAGCAAAAATCCAAAATTCATCTCGATTTATTTTGGATACCTCCTTATGATTAGATGAATAAACTGAAAATAAAGAAGCTAGTTTTTAATTTTTATATAGTTTTCTTATCAAAACGTATTTCAAGGTTTCTAAAAAATACGTAAGCATCTCAGTTTACGTTAATGCTTGCTGAAAAAATATAATAAATTTTCACTTAGCAGTTTTAATTAATGATACTCTGTAATAAAACAAAAATAAGTTATTTAGTAAAAAACAGTTTTTTAGAACATAAACAGCTTTGGGTTTTTCATAAATGATGTCGAGTAAAAACGAGATTTTAAGACACTCTCACCCTCACTTATTTTACTAACTAGAAGAAGATGCTCCTGGATTTTATATACTATTTTATTATTAGTTTTATATTACGCAAATTGATAACGTTAAAAAATAAAGTTTACAAGAATGAACTAATCATTTAAGACCAGCGGCGAAGCCAGGAATTATTCGAGGGGGGGGGGGGTGTTTTTCGTATTTTTCTTAAGAGAGAAGGATTTGTCCCCCAATCTCCACCCCTGGCTACACGCCTGTTTAAGACAGAAAAAAATGATAAAAACTTCATGGTTCTGAGATTTACTATTTTACATCACATATATTTATGTTTTTATCTGCAGACGATTTTCAATCTTCTGTTCAAATTTGGTCAAAATAGTCTGATAACAATTTTGTGCAAATAACGGGGATAAATTCCACTAATATTATCTTAAACACAAAATTCTACATCAACAAGACCACATATTCGATCAAGACAAAAGATTAAAGCCAAAAAAATCCATTTGAAATATGAAAACCGCACGAAAAAAATTTATTCTCTCAAAAAATATTGCAATTTCATTTAATAAAACAAAAATACAGCATAATTTGATTTATGTTTATGCGGCATCATCAATAAAAAAAAGAGAAAATAAATTCAGCGCATCGGGATCATTGTGAAGGAACAAAAGCCGATTGTTTAGATTTCAGACGAAATAAAAGAAAAATTTAGACGAAAAAATGCGACAATTTAGAATTTTTATGCTGCATTTTTAGACATAATTCTCGAAAAAAAATCCACAAAAATTTTCTATCTCATTAAAAAATATTTCAAACATTTTTGTTTTATTTCTTAAAATCAATGCTAATTTTTATTTTAATCAACTGTCAATTCACGTCTCTCAGTCATCGCATTTGCTTGTATTTTTTTCGTTAATCGACTCGACTCGCATTGTCGGCAAAAATCAACTACAAAAAAAGAAAGAAATAAAAATCAGATAAATGAATGGAGGGAGAAGGAGATGTTTGAGATTGACAGATGTCAATTTAAAATGAACAAAATAAATTTTTTATTGTCGTCATTGTGTTGACTTTAAAGCATTTTGTTTTTTGTTTTTTTCGTTGATCGTCAACGGAACAGAAAATTAATTCAAGAGGTCCGCAAAAGTACAGTAGGAAAGATTGAAAAGGAGATGAAATTGGATGAGATTTTGTAGACGATTTTTTGGAATTGAAAAATAAAAAAAACTTACAAAAATTTAAAATTTATGAATTGAAAAAATATTTTATAAAAAAAATTTAATAGAATTTGGAAATTTTCGAAATTGAATTTCAAAATTTTAAAGATTCAAAATAAAATTTTAAGAAATTCAATGTAGAATTTTTAAAAAATTCAAAATAGAATTTTAAAAATTCAAAATAAAATTTTAAAAAATTCAAAATACAGTTTTAAAAAACTTAAAATAGAATTTTGAAAAATTGAAAACGAAATTTTAAAAAATTAAAACGAAATTTTTAAAATATCAAAACAGAATCTTGAAAAATTCAAAATAGAATTTTAAAAAATTCAAAAAAGAATTGAAAAAAATTCAAAATGTAATTTTAAAAAATTAAAAATAAATTTTTAGAAAATTCAAAATAGTACAAAATTGCACTTTAATTAAAGAAATGCGCAAAAAACCAATATCTTTTGAATTTTTAAATTATTTTTAAAATTTTGATTTTTCAAAAATTCAACTTTAACAATTTTCCAACCTCACAAAATCCGCGCTCATACCTCACATCAATCCACAAATTAAAAACACAAAAAAGTTCCAATTCTCATTCAATTCTTTATCCGTCATCATCTTCCACCTATAAATAACTTTTCGTCTCTCTTCCTTTTTCGGTCGGTCATCAAACACACACAAAAACGACACAAAAAGAATATTTTGACGGTTGTTTATTTGACATTGCAATATCCACTTCTGGCAGTCATCAATCGAGTGATTGAATGGATTTTTTTGTAAGGTTTTTGGGTTCCTTGTGGGGATTTTTGGTTGAATTTAGGAGAATTGGTGGATTTTATTGGTAAAATTAAAAAGAATTATTTAAATTTTTAATAACAATTTTTTTTGGAAATTTTAAATTTTTTTGTAAGTTTTAAATTTTTTTGTAAGTTTTACTTTTTTTAAATTATAGAAATTTTCATTTTTTCATATTCTCAATTTTTTGAAAATTTTGAAACATTTAAATTTTTAGAAATTGTTCTCAAAAGTTTGAAAATTCTGAGAATTTAGTTTAATAATTTTTGGAAATTTTTACCCCAAATCCACAATATTCAGCACAAAATTCCCCAAAAGGAACCTTGTTAAAAACTTCAATCCCAAAAACAGCAAAAATTGCAATTATCGTCGATGAAAAGACTCGAAACGCATACAAAAAAATTTCTCCAAGATGCCTTTTTATGGAACAAGTCAGTTGAGGTAAATTTATGTCTTGTAGAATTTTAAGACATGGATTATCCTTTAATTTATATTTTTCCGCTACTTGATTAAATAAAATCGCAACAAAAAACAAAAAAATCGACTCAAATTATATGAGAAGCAGAAGGCAGTTGTTGAGGGAACATAATTAAGATGAAAAATGGCCTGGAGAAATTTTAAAGTTCAGTAATCGAAATTGTTTTGAGATGCACAACTGCTCGAGGGCACCGGCAGATTTTGAGTGAAAAAAATAATTTTTTTGGCGCCTCGAAAACTTTTCAATCTTAATTTTTTCTGGGTCATATAACATATAATTAGAGGATTTTTGAGGATGAACCGATCGTTTGCGTGGCAACGATGATTATTTTTTAAAAAATGGATAAACATTTTAATTTCTGGGCGGGAGTTGCTGGTCATTATTGGATTGAGTTAAATGATTTCGAGTGAAAAATGTTTTGGGGTCATTAATCATTTTAGATGGGATTATTTTGACTCTTACTGGATTTTTTTTATTAATTTTAAGTAGAATTTTAGGAATAAATTAAGTTTTTTGTTTAAAAAATTAGTTCAAAATATTCCAAAATATTTTTAAAAATTCAACAAATCTCAAGCACCCTTCAACCTCCTCACCCTCAATGTTCCAGTTAATACTTAACCCAATCTCAGACAATAACACCAACCATCCTATAAATAAAACCAATTCAATCCCATCGAAAAAAAACCTGCAAATAATTGAATGAAAATAATCAAGCAAATCAGCAGCAGCAGTAGCAAGTCAGTCCATTCATTCATCTCATGTTGCTCATTATTTCCATGAAATGACAACACAAAAAAATATAGCAATGACAGCACAACGATTGACGACATTTTACAGAAAAGAGACAGGAATAAAATGTATAAAAAATCAAACTTTTGCCGATGTCAAACACAGAAAAGATGTATGTGAAGTCAGTGAAAACGATGAGGTAAAAGAAACCCGGCAGCAATCACTCGTTAGCTCATCAACATAACATAATAAAATTTATAAGAAGTCTCATTCATTTTTTTTTCTTGTGGTACAATAGATTTCTATAATCGCAGTGCCTCCAGCTTTAAGCTGGGCCCTTCACGCATTATTATTACTCATTCATTTGAACAACAGAAAAAATGAGAAAAGAGTAAAACGTAGCATAGAGACACAATCAGAGGAAAAAATGAGTATGGGAGGTGATTTGGTGAGGATATGAAGCGCTTTGGTACTAAATTTGAATTAAATTGAGCAAAATTGAACTAAAGCTGAGCAAGCAAAAATAATAATTAAAACTGACCAAAAATGAATTAAAACTGAGCAAAAATGAACCAAAAATGAGCAAAATTGAACAAAAAATGAGCAAAATTGAACTTAAACTGAGCAAAAATAAACTAAAACTGAGCAAAAATGAACTAAAACTGAGCAAAAATGAACCAAAAATGAGCAAAATGAACCAAAACTGAGCAAAAATGAACCAAAAATGAGCAAAATTGAACAAAAACTGAGCAAAAATATACCAAAACTGAGCAGAAATGAACAAGTTTTTGGAGAATTTTCCATTTTAAAAGGGATTTATGAAAAACCTAAAATAAACTAATCTTTTTGATTACTCTCCTTAATAGAAGCATCATTAGACACCCAAACTGCACATGAAAAAGTCACAACAGTCCTCTAAACATCCGCTACACTAAAAAGCTGTATAATGACAACAAATATTTTTTAATCGGCTTAAACTTGACATGAGACAAAAAAGCAGCAGCAACAACAGCGGTTAAAGCTTCTTATTTCGTTTTCCTCCTTTTTATTTTGTTATCTCAAAACTGTCACTCATTCATCTCACATTATTCGACATATGATGACTATAGACAGACAGTCTTTCATCACTCATTTTTCCCTTTTTTTCTTCGCTTTGCTTCTTCTGAAGTCTCTTTTTTATTTGCTGCATTTGCTTCCCTTTTTCATTTCAATTTGCTGATTTTTTTGTTTGTTTGATTCTCATTTGATTTTTGTCTTTGACTTTTGTGTTTGTTTTATTTCGAAATGTTTGTGCTTCGTCATGTATGCTGCTTATTTTTATTTGACTGAGTGGATTCCTTGATTTGGTGGATTTTTGCATAGGGATTGGTACTTAATGGAGTAGGTATTGTTGGATTAGGTAATAAAATTTTTTAAAAAAATATATAGAAATTAATGTTAAAAACTTGATTCTAGAAAATTTAACATAGTTTAAAAAGTTTAAGAATTTAAAAAAAAATTAAGAATTTAAAAATATTCAAGAACTTAAAAATATTAAGAATTTTAAAAAATCGAGAATTTGAAAAAGTTTAAGAATTTAAAAATTTAAGGATTTAAAAAAATTAGGAATTTTAAAAATTTTATGAATTTAAAACTAATAAGAATTTAAAAAAAATTAAGAAGTAATAAAAATTTGAAAAGTAAACATATAATTTAATATGTTTAAAAATTTTAGAAAAAAATTAAAAATTTAATAAAATTTAAAAAATAGTAAATTTTTTGAACTCTTCAAAAAAAATTAATATAAGTAACCACCCCTTGCATCCTCACTACCTCAATTCCCAAAAATTCCTTTTCCAAACTTAACTTTCTCAATTCTTTCAGCTTTGATTTCATTCCTCCTTTATTTCAACTTCTGCCATGCTTTTTATTCCTCATTCAATTCCGTTCTTTATTTTCACATTTTACATCTCATCAGCAATCAATTTCATTCACATCAATCCTTTCTGGAATAAATTCGTATATGTATATGCACTCCACTCACATGTCATTTGAATCACATTGATCGTCTCATTCGTTTGACATTTTTTTTTTCGACTGAAAGACACACAAAAAAAGAGTTTTGCATTTCATTTCCTTTTTTGCTCAATCGATTTTTTTAACTTGCGATATAGATAAAAAAGTTCACGTTTTTTAAGGATGGGGATTAAGTTAACTGTAAATTATAAATTTAACATTTTAAAAAAATCAAATCTTTTAATAAATTTCAAAAAATTAATTCAAATTTATTTTTGAAAATTTTTTAACTTTAAAATATTTTGTCCAATAAATCAAACAAAAAATTCTGCAAAATAAAAAAAAAATCTTCAAAAGAATTCTTTAATTCCATTATTTCGCCAATCATCCTTCTCATCCTCATCATCATCTCCCAATTCTAACAAAAAAATATTCCAATCGAATAAACAATAAAAACTGAGATAATAAAATAGAAACTGCATGAAATTCGTTTTCATTTTCAATTAAATAAAAGAGATAAAAGAACAAAGTTATCGGAGTAGAACAAACAAAATTGAACGTTTTCCTCTCAATTTATGTGGAATGAGAAAAATGTTGAAAATTTGCAAGGAGTAAAAATATTTGAAGCTTTTTGAGGAAGGAAATAAAAGCATTTTTTTGGATGAAATATATTTTGGAAAAATTTAATAAAAGTTATTTTTTAAGTTTGGGGTCGTTCACTTATTACGTTACGAAAAAAAACAAAATTTTAGACCCCCCTCCCCCCACTTGTTACAAATTTTCCAAGAAAATTTTTTTTCTTTGTTTGACCTGTTACAAAATCTCAGACCCCCCTAAAAAGAGAACGTAATAAGTGAACGACCCCTTTAGAAAAATTGGACACTAGAGTGTTTAATAGCTGCACAAGGTGCGGTTCATAGTTTTGACTTTCACTTTGAATTATTAATCCAGAGTTTTTTTGGGTTGAAGCTTTTATATTTTTGAAGAGCTTTTCTCAAAAAATTAATGGCAAATGAGCGGTTGATCCTTCTTGTCAGAACTTTTAAGAAGGAAGTTGTTTTGAATTTTTTGTATGAACGGCAATATTTAGGAAGGCATTTTAAATTTTTTTTAAAAAAAATCCTAGCAAATTGAAGAAAATTTTAATCAAAGATGGTGTTTTGACATTCAAAGGGTGTTTGGGGTCCAAGCACTCTTACCTGAAGAAACTACTCAGTACAGTCAATATGTTACCTACTTCAATCCAATTTTCAGTATTTAAAAGTTCACAAAATCAACGCCAATCTTTAAAGGAGATGACTTCTCCAAGTGACTATATGATCCCAAATTAAATGATTAATTCTAGTAGATGTGAATCATCAAAAAGTCTACATAACCTTAAAAAATTTCTAAATAAAAAGTTGCAATAAAAAATCATTTTAAGCTATAAATCAACAGCAAATAACAGTAGTGGCGGTAAAAGGCAAGGCAGAGGAAAAAAATGTCAATAAATAAAAATCCATGAAGAGCATCAGCATCAATGGAAGAAGAAACAAGAAAAATGAATGGAGATGGAGGAAGAAGGACGGAGTAAAAAAAATTATTTCACTATTTCTCCGAGACAAGCAATTTATTGGAAACAACACAGAGGAAAAAAACAATGTGAAGACGAACGAAGATGGGAATTTTTTTCTGTCTGTTCTACGAAGAGATGTGAAGTAGCAACAGAAGCATCATCAATAGAATTGAAATCAGATTATAATGGAAACATCTTTTTATCATTCATTCCAGAAACGTGCATTGAGAGAATGAAGGGCGAGGTGTGGGAACTTTTGGAAGATTTTTCAACGCTGTGCGTTTTAGGGTTGAACTTTTTGAAGCTGAGCGTCATTAACAATTGAGCTTTCTAAAGATGAGTGTAAGAAAAATTGTGATTTTCAAGCTGAATGTCAAAAATGACTTTTTTGAAGCTGAGCGTTATAAACAGTTGAGCTTTCTAAAGCATGAAAAATGTAATTTTCAAGCTAAGCGTCAATTGAACTTTTTGGAGTTGAGCATTACAAATTGTACCTTTTAAAGCTGAGCATTACAACATGAGCTTTTAAAGCAGAGCATTACAAAATGAGCTTTTAAATCTGAGCATTACAACATGAGCTTTTAAAGCTGAGCATTACAATATGAGCTTTTAAAGCTGAGCATTACAGTATGAGCTTTTAGAGCTGAGCGTTACAACACATTGAGCATTTATTTTTGACTGAAATTGAGCTCTTTGGAGCTGAACAACACAAAATTGTGCTTTTTAGAAGCTAAAGTTACAAATTTAAACATTTTCAAGCTGAGCGTCACAAGATTGAGCTTTTTCAAGCTGAACTTTCAAAAAACCACAAGTCACCACTCCCAGACCCAATCCATATTTTCTTGTGCACAAAACGACACAGAATAAAAGCAGAAATGATAAAAAAAATTGTCATGCATTGATTCATTGAGCTTCTTCATGCATTTCGTTTGAGAATTATAGCAACATGTTGATGGATTGTCAATAGAATTAATGATTGCAATTTTTTTCCTCTCTCATCCACGTCTCCCTTTTTCGTGTTTGTTTGTCTCTCAAATTACTGTAAAAACTTATAAGTTAGATGTGCTGATATGAATTTTAAATTGGAAAAAAATAAAAGAGAAAAAAATATATATTATTGTTGATGAAAATAAAGATTGAATGGTATCGGAAAAATGTGATTGATTTATTTATGTGAAATTCAATGAGAATTAAATTGGAATTTAAATTAGTTTGACTTGATTTTATGTTCATTTGAGATTTAGTTGCATTATTTATATTTGTTTTGTGGTTTTGTGGAGTTGATTGGAGTTGGACTGATTTGGAGTTGCTGAGTATTGTTGGTTTATAACTAGCATGCGGATGTGATCGTGTATTAGACTTAGATTCTTGTGAATCAGAGCTTACCCCTCTCTTTGATTACGCCCTTAATCCTGACCATCCTGCACTAGATTCTAACCTAGAAAATCAACAAAATTTCCATACAAACACCTTCACATTCCCATAACTGTTCAAGCGTATTCACAACCTTTTCACCCAACCTATCAATCAACATTAATTGAAGTAATCAATGTAGAAATTGATTCTGTAGCTGTAAACTTCATGTCTACATTAATAGACATATCCATGCTTTGATATTTATTGATTCGCATTTATTAATCTGACATAAAGAAATGCTGGCAATTACAAGAGTAAGTTGCATTAATATGGTTTCTTGGGTGATTATAGAGTCATGACTAGATGTATAAAACAACTTACTTGCCAACCTTTCTCGCCATCAACCAGCATCATCATTCACGTCACCTTTCATGCAAACGCATTAAAAATTAATGCCAATCTGATGATTAATGAGAGTCATAAACATAAAGCGATAACAGAAACATCACTCATGACACATTGACATTTTCCAGTTAGTCTCATGTAAATTCTTTACGATCATCAACATGTAGATAATAAATTATCTTTTATTATGGCATCGAAGATGAACAGCTAATCATTCCCTCGTCTTCCTCTCAATGTTTTATGATCATGCTAAATGCTAATCGTAATTCAAAGTCTAAACATTTCACTATAAACATTTCAACATGTCTCAGACATTTTCCTTCTCTTCTGACTTGTTCCTTTCTCTTCTTCATCTCATTTTTATGTACTTTGTTTTAAGACAGGGAAGGTGATTTTGATTGATTTATCACACTGACCTCGTTCAGGTTTACATCATACAAGATGTTAAGAAATGTGGATGTTCATGAATTAATGACTTATGGGTGTTTATTTTTGATTCGTTGGGATGGGTGTACCCTTGCAGCAATTTGGAACGAATCTTGCGGGATTTTTTTTCCATCCAAATTCTTCCACTTTTCCGACCAGAAAATGAAAGATTTAGAGTGGAAATTTTTCCTGGCTTTTTCTGGCAAAAATCCTGGGTGAAATTCCGAGCGGAATTTTTCCCCCCAAAATCTGGCTCGAAAAATGAAAGAATTTTGAAGGATTTTTTCTTGCATTTTTCTTCCCAAATTCGTCCATTTTTCCAGTCGTGAATTTTTTTTGAAAAATTTCAGTTTCGGATTTTCGGACGAAAATGGGCGGAAAATTTCCTTGGTTAGAAAACTGTTAAATAAATTTTTTAATGTTGAATAATTTGAAGAAGTCGAATGAATAAACAAGGATGACGCGAAAATAATGGCCCAGACAACTTATAGATCCATAAAAAAGTGTTAGGTTAGTTTGTAAGGTTTTGGGATTATAAAGACCATGATTTGATACTTTATATATTATCATTACTTAATATTCCAGTAACTCAATAATTTATTGAAATATTACTCGTTACTCAGATTGTTTTATGACTAATAAAACAAGGAAACTTTCTTTCTATGAAATTTCTTGACAAAGGTGGGAATGGGGTCTAAAAACTAATTTTTGCGTTATGTAATAAATGAACGACCTCTTAAGTATCAATTCCAAATTTAGGACATATTATTTGGGGGTTTTGATCAAGATTTTTCCATATACATTTTATTTTGTATCATTTTCAACTTTTTGCAACTCGTTACATTTTAAAAATTAGCAAAGAGCAATAAAACCCAAAACTAACAATTTTATCCGATTTTAGTTAAGCAAAATTAATTTTTTTCCAAACACTCGTAATTTTATGAAATTTTTTATTCCAAAAAAATTTATGAAATTTTGACTAAAGAACACTAATTTTTTTTCAAACGAAAACGATAGAATAGGCACCTTTCCATTCTAGCTGAATCATTTTTGTATAGGCATTACCTAAATCAATACGTACTTAGTCAAAGTTTAAAATATTAGGTGTAAGAATTATTTATATTTAACTAGGAATTGTCTATTAAGGTTTTCTAAGATATACCTAATAATAGCTTCTGGAGACAGCCTGAATAAAAAAAATAATTTTTTAATGCTTCCCTGTAATTTTTGAATATTTTTTCAATAAATTCTAAAGTTAATTTATTTTATTAAAATTTAATTTTAATCTAGTTAAAAATCCCTCAAAAAAGGTAAAAAACGAAATTTCATGTTGAAAAACTTGTCTAATTAATTTAATTAAATGCTAGGATTCAGCAAACTTATTCACGAATGCCAAAACATTGAGAAAAGTACACGAGAAATTGTTAGCAACTTAAATATGTCTTTTCGCCATATAATATTTATATAATTTCAGATAGCGGTGGCTCAGAGGATAAGTTCAGGACTTTGGTTTCAGCGGTCATGGGTTCGAGTTGGCAGAATTTGGGCGGAAAATTTCCTTCAAGAATCTTTCATAAGAAAAAATCGGTAAAGTGTTAGAAAAATTATTAGGAAGGTAAAGAAGTATTAGAAAAGTAAAAAAGTATTAAAGGGAAGGTAAAATAGAAGAAAAAAGAAATAGGAGAAATAAATTTTTTGATTTTTGCAACGAAAAAATCCCGCAAGATTCGTCCATAAATCCCGCAAGATTCTTTCAAAAATCCCGCGATATTCTTTCCAATTCGTTCAAAAATCCGCCCGGAAAAAGCATCGTTTTCCGGGCATTCTCGTGCAGTTAAGGCCGAAATCCGGGGTATTTTCCTCATAAATTCTTGCATTTTTCCTTCGTCCAAATTTCCGGTCGGAAAAAAATCCTCACAAAATCTGCCAGATTTTAGTGATTTTTGCCGCAAGGGTAGGGGTTATTAGTTTGTGCTGTGCAGAAGACTTGCCAAAGAATTTGTATAAATTCAGAAAAAATAAAAAAAAGTTGAAAAGGTCACAATAAATTCGAAATACATTCCAAATTTGGTCCTAACGAGGTGGACCAAGATTTCTTGGTACCCAGAGATTAATTAAAAATTTGTGCCTCATAATCAAAATTAGTCTGTACCCAAAAAGACATTCACGCTAGTCGCATGCCAGCACCACCTCAAAATGTGCCTTTTAGAGATTCTTCCTCAATTCTATGTTATTTAAAGGGACCACCGCTTTATCCATGACCCCAATAGACACCCTCAATGCTACACCACTGCCACTCATTCCTTCCTAATCAATAAATTCTAAAACTAACCACGATCACCGCCTCATTAAATAATTTGCTAACAAGATACTCAACTAATTCTCAGCAATATGCCATAAAATGCATTTACGAGAAGAAAAAATTGATGAAAATAATAAATATAAATCTTTTAGCTTTATATTTCATAGCCATCGGGGATGATGATGATGATGTTGTTGAAGTAAATTGTGTAAAAAAAAGTAGTAAAGCAACTCGTTGAATGCAACTTTGTATTTGGACAAGTTAAATAAATTATGACTCACTTTCTCGTTCTTGTTTATGGACTTTTGATATTCTTTTTATGGGCTTTTATATGATTATTATTATTATTAATGCTATTTTTGTGCGGTTGCAGTGAGATGATTGACAAGGCGTAACAGGAAAGGTTTTATTAAAGGAGATAATTGACAAGTGGACTGTAAGTGGATAAATTTGGCATGTGAAATTGAGATGATTGTGATTGAGTTTGATGCTTTTCAATTTGGTTGGAATTGACATTTATATAAGAAAGTTGAGATTTAATTGAAAGTTAAGTTTGGGAAAATATTTTAGTTTTAAAAATTTATCTTACTTTTGGCTCAAAATTTGAAGTGTTGACTCACTTTTGATATAAAATTTGAAGCAGTGACCAACTTTTGAGTCAAAACTGAAGCGTTGACTTACCTTTGATACAAAATTTGAAGCGTTGACTTACTTTTGATACAAAATTTAAGCGTTGACTTACTTTTGATACAAAACTTGAATCGTTGGCTTATTTTTGAGTCAAAATTGAAGCATTGACTTACTTTTGATACAAAATTTGAAGCTTTGACTTATTTTGGAGTTAAAACTGAAGTGTTGACTTAATTTTGATGTAAAATTTGAAGCGTTGACTTATTTATGAGTTAACTTTTTGACTTACTTTTGTGTCAAATTTGAACTGACAACTCACATTTGAGTAAGACTTGGCCTCATCTTCCGTATACCATTAACATACAAAGTAGAAAATATCAAACTTAACTGCATTTTTTATTACCGTCGTAATTATCTCTATCCATAATAATAAAAACGATAAACAGAAACAAAAACTTATTTTTTATATCCACTTATACATCCCACAGCCATTTACGCTTATTTCACACACAAAATGTAATAAAAATAAGCGAAAAAAAATCAAACTGATGTTGATCTGTCGCAAGTTAATTAGATTTCATCAAGTTTGATTTTTATGAAGTCTTACGCGACATTGCCGCCTGTCTACGATGATTTATTCATCCATCAATTTTCCATCTCATTTCGATTCGTTTCTTCTTCTTCTTCTCTACTTCGCTGTGAAATGTGTTTATAGAAATTGCGCGCTTTTATAAATTTTTCATCGTCTCATTCTTCAATTGCTATCATTTCACTGTCTTTCTCTCCGCTTTGGAGCGATGAACGCTTCACATTTCAAAATGTAATTGGTAAATCCATCAATTCCAACTTTATTTAATGCAATGTAATGAAAACGACATGAACGATAATGATACATATCGAAGACGACGTGTATACGACATGCACAAAATAATAAAAGTAAGCGAATGAGATTGACTTGAATTGAAATGAAAAAAATGAGGAAAGTTGGTGGGATCATGGGAGGTTATGGATGTGAAAGGCGCATTTGTTTTGCAAAAAGTTGCATTTTTTATGTTGCTAGTGATTGGCTAGTGCTTAAAATTATATTACTTTAAAGAGTTTTATTCAGAAATTTTGAAAATTTTATGGGATTTCTAAAAATGTTCTTAAATATCTCTAAACCCCTAATTTTTTAGTGATTTAGATTTTTAACCAGTTTTTTTGAGATTTTTTTGAATCAAGACTTTATTTTGGCTAGTGTTGTAGTAAAATAGGTCTTATCTATCCTAAAGAATCATCCCAGTGGTATTTAAACAGGTAAAGTTAGGTGAAGGGTCAATTGGGTACCAACAGACTGGTCCAGAGAGAGATCTGGGGTGTATTCAGGGGGGAAGTGGTTTTGGGGATCCACCGTCTCCCGTTTTGGAAAAATTTCCTCAATTTGCTAGTGGTTTTTGAGAAAAAAATCCTAAAACCCTCCCAAAATTTTCCCGTCGATATTAAAAATTTCACCCCGCCTTTTCCAAAAATTTTTGGATACGCCCTTGAGAGAGAACACACAAAATGATGCTCCTTTCATCTTCAAATGACCCCATTCAAGGTATAATCTTAATTTATCACAATTAATTTTTCAACAGCCATCCAAAGTGTCTTCCCCAAATCACACCTCTATCAAAACCTCCCGTCAATAAAAATTGATTTTAATAAAAATAAAATAAAAAGCTCTTTTTTTCTACTTCTTATTCTTCTCATTCAGACATTTCACAGTCATTTCTTGATTGTCGACATTTTGACAGTAGAAGAAACATTAAATTGACAAGGCAACGGTTATGATCTGACAGTAAACCTTTAATTGATATAGATTGAAATATGGACGTAATACGAATTGTTGCTTTTATGGACGTGGACTGGCATTAATGCGGTGTAATTCCCAGTTCAATTTGAGATTTTGTTGGCAAGTGCGGTGTTGATTAAGATTCTTTTTGTAGTTTTTAAGGTTTTTTGGAGTTAAAATTGTGCTTGTATTTTGGATTATTTTTTAAGATTTATTAAAAATATTTTTTTAATTATTTTGATTACAATATATTAAATTTTTTACATTGAATTATCATAATTTTTATGGCATTTAGGGATCAATATTATATACTATTTTACTCGATATAATGTATAAAGGTTAAGTTATAAAGATATATTTAAATTAAACTCAATTACAAGAACAAGGACGAGTGGACAATATCAGCACTTGATTCTTTAACTCTTCTAATTCCTCTCGTAATTCAACAATCAAAGAATTTTTGTTATCCAAATTCTCGTTAACTTCCTGATTCAAGTCCTCAAGCATGCAAACCCTTTCATCCAAATTTCCACTTATACAGTCTGGTGGCGATGAGGTGATGTCAGTTGTTGATACTTCGGTGGTAGTTGTAGTGATTACTGGATTTATTGTTGATGAAGTCGTCGTCGAAGGTATAGAAATTGTTGTTGATTCTTAATAAAAAAATAAGATAATATTCAAACGTCATAATAAATTCAATACAAATTTTTTTTGAACGATCCTTTAAAAAATTATAAAAAAATTCAAATAAATTCTTTTAGGGGTTGTTTGCTTATTACGTTCGCGTTATAGGAGGTAGAGAGACTTTTAGATTTTGGAACAGTTCAAAAATATGGAAAACTTTAAGTAAGTAGGATTTTTAAAAACACGTTATAAATGAACAACTACTTAAGAAATTGTTTAAAAAAAACGTCCACAAAAATTAATATTTCAAATCTTACCGGAATATAAAATTTTGTAATTTTCAAAGCAGTTTTGTAATTTGCTTCTCATTAATTGCCTTGAAGCTGATGAATCGGAAATCAATTCGTTTGCACATAAATTATTACTCATATCTAAATATGTCACTCCAATATTGTCGATAAACTTTTCATCTATCGCATTAATTTTATTATTTTGAACATAAACTTGTTTTAAAAGTGGTAAAACGCCAAATGAATCAGAATGTATGATTGTGAGATTATTTGAATTTAAATACAAAATTTCTAATTTTTGTAATGGTTCAAACAATTTAGGAGAAAGACTTGAAATTTGATTAAAACTCACAGTTAAAAGGTTTAAATTAATCAATGATTTAAAAACATTTGCTGGGAGGTCTTTAATTTGATTTATTTGAAAACTTAAAGTCGTAAGTTTATTGTTGTATAAGAATGAATTTTCTTCAATTTTGGATATATTATTGACAAAAAAACTTAAAAATTCCAGCATTTTGCAATTTCGAAAAGAGTTCTCATCAATTGATTCCACTGATGTTGAACCAAGTTCGATTATTGTTGCATTTTGAAACGTATCACAAATTATTGATGGAACATTTGTCGAACTTGAATTAGAAACGCGGATAACACTTCGAACATCCTCATTTGTCATTCCTCTCAAATGAGTTCCATTGATTGCAGTAAAATTGTTGAATCCATTGGGATTTTGAATTGTCAATTCGCAAAAGTAGCCATAAGTCATGTCATTTCTATAGCGGCAACTCAACACTTGGCCGTATCTTACTTGATTTTTTAGCAAAAATAATAAAACACCCAAAAATATTTTACAATACATTTTAACAAGTAAACTAATTAAAGCTTAGTATATTCCTTGAACTTAACTGAATGAATTTTAAAATTTTCTCAGTTTATATACAAACCTTATAATCCTTATCAATATCACCTATTTTCAGCATGATAACGGAATTTTTAAGCATGTGAAAGATAATTTTAAGAGTTTTATGACTGCAAATTGGGAATCACCTGTTTTGCGATTAAGTGTTAATAAAATTGCTAAAAATATATTTACAATATTGTTATCATGTGCTTTAAAATTATTAGAGAACTTGAAGTACCGGAAGCGTAGTCAAGGGGTCTTATCTATTTGAAAAGCGGGTGAGTTCAAAATAATTTTTTAAAAAATTATTTAAAAATTACTTTTTGTAAAAATTATTTAAATTATTTAAAATTATTTAATTATTAAATAATAAATTGATTTTTTTATATGTAAAAAAGATTATGAAGACAACAATCCTCCCTCCATTCCAAATTCCACACAACTCAACTACCTCAGCAACGAAGAAGAAGAAGAAAACACAAATTTTTTATTACAAGCGATAAACATGCAATGATCAATAGTACAATAAATATCCACAATAGTAGAATGAAAATGTAATTTATTGCACTTGTAAACAGCACATGAAATTTATGGCTCAGTTAAATGAATTTTCAATTGAATGATGGGGCCTATTGATGATGATGATGATAGAGGGGCAAGTTCAATACAATAATTTAAATGGCAAGAAGAAAGAATGGCAATTATTGCCGATTGCAATTGAGAAGCGAAAGAATTGAAATTTATTGCCGAGGCATTTTCCATTTTTTTCTCTCTACTTTGATTTGATTTATGAAATTGATTGATTTGCTATAAATCACTTGTGATATTAAATCATTCTTTCAATTTATTATTCCGTTTTTTATGTTACTATTGTTATTGCTGTTGGTTATTTCTGTATCATGACTTTCGCAATTAAATCTTTTATTATTGGAATTTCATCGTTTTTTGATGATTTTGATTTGTTTGATTCAGGTGGAATTTTGATAGGGAATGTGGAATGTTATGTAGATTATTGAGCAATATTGAGCAAAATTCTACAATATTGAGCAGAATATACCTAAAATGAACAAAAGTGGACAAAAATCTACAAAAATGAGCAAAACTGAGCAAAAGTTTTGCAAAAATGAGCAAAAGTTCTACAAAAATGAGCAAAATTGAGCAAAATTTTTACAAAAATTAGCAAAACTGAGCAAAAGTTCTACAAAAATGAACAAAACTGAGAAAAAATTCTACAAAAATGAGCAAAACTGAGCAAAACTGAGCAAAACTGAGCAAAATTTTTTACAAAAATTAGCAAAACTGAGCAAAAGTTCTACAAAAATGAACAAAACTGAGAAAAAATTCTACAAAAATGAGCAAAAGTTCTACAAAAATGAACAAAACTGAGCAAAAAATGAAAACAGACAAAAACTTAATTTCCACACTAAATTCTCCTCAAAATCACTCAAATCTCCCATCCCAAACCCCCTCAAAACAATGACACCATAACACTTATTATCTCATCTCATTATCCAATCAAGAAGCGCCATAAAATTTACGACAATTCCCTCCATAAACTCACCACAGTTACAAGCCATTCACACACCATAAAATATGCAAATATCGTCCATTAAAAAGCGACAAACTAACAGAAAAAAAAATGTTTTTATGATCATAGAGACACATTCGTGTGCAACTGCCTACGTGCTGCATTCTATTAAAAAATAATACACTTAAATTCATTACATTGTTTCTAATGAAATAAAAAAGCCATTAATTAATAATGTAGCTAGATCGACTCGAATCAGGTAAATCGATTGAATTTAATTAAAATCTAATTAAGTCATGCAAAAAGTTTCAAGACTATTTTTTCTGAGAAAAATAAAATTATTCTCACTTAATTGTACATTATTGAGTAAATTATTGCTTAAGATTTTTTAAGCGTGATTTTTACACATAAATTGACATGATTATTGATGCTTCTACTTCATAATTTAAAAAACTTAATTTAATCATGCGTAATTGAAAATTATAGGTGATTCGTAATTAGTTGCATGTGGGTTGATCTGACACTGATTGCTAGCTTGGTGGAGTGCTTGAGGGGATCGTTAGATGGTTGACTAGATTTTAATTCTTGAAGTTGTTTGAGACTCATTGGGGTCAACATGAGGGGAAGAGGGTTAATCAATATTAAAATTTGACTTAAAAAGTTAAAATTGATATAAAATGTTAATCTAGAGAGAATGCCTGGGCACCTAAGAACCCTACCAAGGGACCAATTTCTTGGGATACTTCCTTTATACGGGGGGGAGGGTACCATTGTTAGCCCTACAAACCAGCCTCTGGCTAAACCCTCAAGAGAATGGATTCGTTTATATTATAATGAAGGTCTCTATGGAATTAAAATGAAGACCGATATCAAGGTCTACATAGAGTTGACATGAGGGACTCTTTAAGGTTTACATAATGGATACTGTAGTGTTGATATACTCTTTAAGATCAATATCAGGGACTCCTAAAGACTAAAATGAGGGTTTTTTGAGGTTGACACGAAGGACTGCTTAAAGTCAACATAAGAAACTACTTACGGTCAACATGAGGGACTCTTTAGGGTCACCATGGAAAGCTCTTGTCGACATGAATGACAAACAATTCTAATTTCTAGAAAATCATCCAAAAATTCCCACAAGGATCAAAAAACTCCACACAATGTAAGGAAAATAGACACGCAAAATCTCAATTAAGTCATCACAGTCATCAAGATGTTTGTTAATTACACCCTAAAAAGGAATTTTAATGGAATAAAAAAAATAAGACAACAAGAAGTAATGAAAGCTAGCAACAAAGTCTCTTAAATTAACACTTGCCATAAAAATCTCATTAATCGGGAATAAAATATTTTTTTATATTTCCATGGTAGTTAAAAATCCAATAAATACACATGGATTCATGTACCCGAAGAGGGATAAAAATTGTGTATAGAGAGCGATACAACGTAAACATATTGAAACTAATCGTTTAATCGCTTACAACAAATTTATCTCTCCATTTCCATTCAATTCAGAGACTGTGCTCCGTACAACAATATAAAAATGTAAGAAGAAAATTTATTGGAACTGCAGAGAGAGCTTCACGATCGTTTCTCGTACATTTTTTTCAATTTCATGACACATATTGTCGCTATTAATTGCTATATGTGTTTTTTTTTCTTCACAACAAAACCATTCGATAATTTATGATGCAATATTATTTTCTATGAAATTTATGATCCCCCTTTTTATAGTTTGAATTATGAGGAAATTGGAGTGGTTCATTAGACAATTACTTTGTCTGGCTGGAATTTATTTGTTTAAATGTGACTAGATTGGATTAAAATTAATGCAATGACTAAAACTTGGTGCAACGACTTGTTTTAAACTCAAAATTGAAGCAACGACTTATTTTATATTCAAAACTGAAGCAACTACTCATCTTAAATTAAAAATAAATCAGCGACTCATTTTGGAGTAAAAATTGAAGCAACGACTAAATTTTGGATTTAAAATGAAGCAACGACTCAATTTGACTCAAATTTGAAGCAACGATTCATTTTGACCCAAATTTGAAGCAACGACTCCATTTTGGAGTTAAAAATAAAGCAACGATTCATTTTAAAGTCATAAAATGAAGAATTGACTTACATTGAAGATAAAGTTGAAGCAACGACTAGTTTTAGAATCAAAAATAAAGCAACGACTTATTGTGTAGTAAAAATTGTAGCAACGACTCATTCTGGGCTCATAGTTGAAACAACGAATCAATTTTGGAATTAAAAATGAAGCAACGATTCATTTTAAAGTCATAAAATGAAAAAATGACTTAAAAATGAAATCAAAAATAAAGCAACGAATTATTGTGTAGTGAAAATTAAAGCAATGACTCAATTTTCACCAGATAATTCCCTAAAAATGCGCTTTAACCTTTCCAAACAACAAAACAATAAATTCTCATCAATTTTTTTCTCTCTACCAGTGCATGCAGTTCATGCGAAACGAGAGAAAAAAGGCAATAGCATCAGAAGCAGCAGCATGAAAGAATGGGAAAGAAAGGAGAGCAAAGGTAAAAAGCGATAAAAATAAAATTTATGTTCAATATTTTTTTTTGTTCCATTCTGTGTATTTTTTTCTATTAAATAATTTATCGCCTCTTTTGGCCTCAACAACAGAGCACACACACAAAAAAAAGAGAGACAGACTGAAACTTTAATTCTTGGGATGTCTCAGAAGGGCAATTTTTGCCGCATCTTGTGTTGCTGTTATTGTTATTGAATGTTGTTTATCTTGCCGATAATTATTTCACATCTACAGCATATCATGTGTCATTTTGATTTAGATTTTTTCCTTTGAGGCTTTCTTCTTATTTTCAGCAGAGAAAAATTATTGGATTTGCTTTGTGTGTGTCAAAGAAAAATAAATAAATAAATTACGAAATTTATGGAGTTGTTAAGATTGCATTGAATTGGGAGGGATGGTGTTGAAGGTAAGACACAGATTTGTAGGGAAGATCATGAAATTTGTGTCAAGAGTAGCGTAGATCCTACGACTTTTGGTTACTTAAGCTAATTTCTGTCAAAAGTGGTGCAGATCCTACGACTTTCGATCATTTTAGATCATTTGTGTCAAAAGTGGTGTAGATTCTACGACTTTTGATTAATTTAGCTAATTTGTGTCAAGAGTAGTGTAAATCGTACGACTTTTAGTCATTTTTGGTAACTTATGTCAAGAGTGGTGTACTTTTGGTTACTTTAAACATTTTATATCAAAAATGATGAATCACTTTAACTACAATCGAATATTCCATGAAAAATCAACTACTTCAAAACATCGTCACCCTATAATCGACCATAAAATACCCCAGAAAATGGACAAAATGCCAATTTGCAAAATCATTGTTCATCACAAATTGCAAATATAACTAAAATAAATGATTTATAAAATTTCTAATGTTTAAAAGTCCTATTCATCGAAGTGAAATCCGAAGGACATCCACGCACACAATTGAGACAATCAACAATGGATAGATGAATGGTAAATAAATAATAAATGGATTTGTAAAATTTCCAGTGTTACGAGGGGCTCCTTGCCGAGTGATATATTGACATTCATTCTTTTTCTTCGACCTGTATGTGTGTGTCATTGCATTTATTTAATTTTTTTCATACCGACATGTCACTTTGTCATGGCACTTAATGTGTGCCTTTGCCGAAAATGACCAAACAATTGCACAGCAAAAAACATTCTTTCAGGTAACTTTTTTTTCTTCCTTCATCTTTTGTTTTGCTACAGAAAATTGAAAATAAAAATAAAGTAGTCAATATTTCAAACATTTCGAACAATGACACATAAACACACAATGTGCAATATACGATTAATGTTCATAGGAAAAAATATGGTTGATTATAGATTTTTAAGGAAAGTTGGGTGTGTTTGATGGTATTTTGGCTGAATGTTCATGAAATTTCGTTCGGCTGAGCATTTAAAACTTATTAGTTATATGCAGCTATTCGTCTTCAAGGTGAGCATCTTCAAGCTGAGCATTTGTTAATTTATGCGACTTTAAGGTGAGAATTTCTCCAAACTGAGCATTTCTTCAGCTATGCGTCTTCAAGCTAAGCATCTTCAAGCTGAGCATTTGTTAATTTATGCGTCTCTAAGGTGAGAATTTCTCCAAACTGAGCATTTCTTCAGCTATGCGTCTTCAAGCTAAGCATCTTCAAGCTGAGCATCTTCAAGCTGAGCATCTTCAAGCTGAGCATCTTCAAGCTGAGCATCTTCAAGCTGAGCATCTTCAAGCTGAGCATCTTCAAGCTGAGCATCTTCAAGTTGAGCATCTTCAAGCTGAGCATCTTTAAGCTGAGCATCTTCAAGTTGAGCATCCTTAAGTTGAGTATTTCTTCAGCTATGCATCTACAATCTGAACATCTTCAAGTTGAGTATTTTTCCAGCTATGCGTCTTTAAACTGAATATTCTTCAGCTATGCGTCTTCAAGCTGAATATTCTTTAGCTATAAGTCTTCAAACTGAGCGTTTCTTCAGTCTTCT
Organism: Chironomus tentans; assembly: GCA_963573255.1. Taxonomy (NCBI): domain Eukaryota; kingdom Metazoa; phylum Arthropoda; class Insecta; order Diptera; family Chironomidae; genus Chironomus; species Chironomus tentans. The sequence goes on from OY754302.1 coordinate 20,796,527, forward strand.
TCCTTCCTTCAATAAAAATGCGTCTCATCCAACTAATTCACACCTCTAACTCACAGCAAGCACCTCTCGTTCGGCAAAAAAACAACAAATCAATTGATGATGAATTATGTATATTGTAAATAAATTTTCTTTCTATTTTATATATGTTTGTCAGAGACTTAATTTATTAGCTTTATTCTTCTTCCATTCTTTATTTCTTCAGATCTCTATTACTATTATTATGTTTGACACATGAAAGGATGTATTAATGTATTTAGAATGATATACTGTCATTCTAACGCTCTATGGGGTAAGAATTTCAGCTTTTTTTCTGTAAAATAACAAAATATTTATGCGATGAATGTTGTTTCCTTCACAGAAAATTTGTTGAGTGATTTGTTGTTGGTGGTAATTGGATGATTGGATAGAATTTTAGATAAACATTTTTTAAATGGATGAAAATTATTGTAATTTTAATGGATTTTATTTGGAAGGTCCTAAATTGTGTGGGGTCATTTTTATATTTATGAAAAACTATTTATCATTGACTCAAGACTTTATTTCACATAATAACCTTATCTGTCAAAATTCCAAAACATTTCAAACCATCAAAATGATAAAAAGCAAGTAAACTTTATCTGCATCAATTCCAACGTAATGATCAAAGTGAAAAAAGGTTGAAATTCCATCAAATTCAATTTTCACATCATCATTTTCTTCTCTTGTTTCTCATTTAGCTAATAAACTTCATGAAAAGAACTCTCACTTGTGAAAGATGTAAGGAAGAAGTTAGAGGCAAAATTTACGTGAGTTTTGTTGGAAAGAAGCGCAGGAAGTTAGGTTAGGAGTGCTGAAATTGATGATTTGAATGAATTTTTAGTAAGAACAGTGAGTAGACGTAGTGACAGACCCTGCAGAAGGTCTCGAGATAAACAAAGGATTTTTTAAATTTTTCTAAATTTATTTATGACGTCTAAACTCAAACCAAAAAATAAAGACAAGAATAAAGTTTGCCAGAGGACCAACCTTAAATTTTATATATGGAATCGTTTGCAAATGACATCAAACATTATAAAAGGACGTCCCATTTTAAGTTATAACCAAATACCGAGCGGCATTTTAGTTGAAAGCAGCATGACGTCACTCTGGTGTTGCCTCCAGATGTCGATTTATCCGCTCACATGGCTGCCTTCTCACTGCCATTGCCTCTAAGGTGCCTTGACGGTGACGATACGGTAATGGCAATGAGAAGGCAGCCATGTGAGCGGATAAATCGACATCTGGAGTCAACACCAGACTGACGTCACGCTGCCTTCAACTAAAATGCCGCTCGGGAATGTTTAGTCAGAAGGTTATTAAGGTATTTATACCCTATCAAATTTTTCTTTCAATTTTCTAGGGGGTCGTTCATAAATGACGTTTAATTTTTAGGGTAGAAGGGGTCTGACGCTGTATGACACTTCAAAAGAAAATTTTTTGAATGAAAACTTTGTTACAGAGGGAACCCTACTCCCTCTTAAACCTAATTTTTTGCGTGACCTGATTTATGAACGGCCCCTAGAACCTTCTTGAAAAAATTACCTAAAAATTCCCTGCACTGAAAATCCTTTTGTATGAAAAATTTGAAACAACAGAAAGAAGAAGCTCTAAAAATTCGATTTTATTCTGGACGTCAATTTTCAACGGCCCACAAAAAGATTCAAGCCCCCAAATGTTCAATTGTCTATGACCCACCATAAGGAATTCTATTCAAAAGTATCATGGACTTTATGGACATTTTTCAATACACATTTCCACAGTCAAAATCCCGCTCAAACAAAAAAAAAAGTATTTGATGCCTTTTAATATTATTTGTGTGAATGAAAGAAAAACATTAACAAGAGCAAGTGAGCTCACTGGCAGAGCAGATCTAAAAAAGAATTATGAACAAGAAGTTCAAAACGAAAGAGAGAAGAGATCAAAGAAGAAAATTTCCTGGAAGCGACAGTTGAAATAGCATCGTCGACAGGCATTTTAATTTCTTGAACGACTTGTAAAAGTCTGACTTGAAATTGATATTTTTATGACTAAGACATGCCTCATAATATCATCATCTTGACTCTGTTTCTTCATGTATAATGTGTTGTATGTTTATATTTATTATATCACACATCCATTCATTCATTCACATCCCCATAAATAATGTCAGAGCTATTATTGCTTCGTTCTGCTGTTCCACATTTGAATATGAGAAAATAAATAATAATTTTTTTTGGTTCGTATTTAATGAAAATTATGAAGTCAAAGAGATCGCGCCGACACATGACTAAATATTTTCATCTTGTGATATTTTTAAGCCTTTTCTTCTTCTTTGGGGTTCTGTGATGCTGTCAAATGTCGTCTATGCATGTCATAATGATGATCATGTAAAATACAAATGGGATTATTCTATTGGAATTATAAAGTAGCACTTGACCTGACATGTAAAGGCGTTAAATGAATTTAGATTGCATTTTAATGTGAATTTGATTTTATTGGTTGCTCGGTATACACTAGGGTACCTACCTTACTGTATACCTTAGGTTGGGGTACCCCTAGGGTATATTCTAGGCCCTTGGAGAAGCGTATACCCTAGGGTATATCGATTAACTTGCTCCAGATTGAATTAATGATTAGATTACTGAAGCTGCCATTAGAGGATATTCATTTATGATGTCCTTCATTTAAGGGGAAGGGGGGTCTGAGATTTTGTGACACCTTCATATAAAAATAATTTTTTGAATGAAACTTTTGTGAAGGAGAGGAAGAAAGTCTAAAAATCCCATTTTTTGATGGATGTCATTAGTCCTAAGGCATTCTAATTATGATTGGATAATTTCTATTTATTGAGCAAAATATCCCAAAAAATTATCAAGTACATTCACTAATTTATGACTACATGTCTAAAACCATTTCATTTCTATGACTTTATTTTCTTTAAATTTTTCAAAACTGAAAATAAAGAATAAGTTGCATTCAGCTTCTAAAAAAATGTAAAAATTAAATTAAAAATAGTAAATTTCCACAAAAATTAATTTACCTCCGTAAACTTCTTCAAGTTCAACTGCGGATGCAGCCACAGATTAAGCGACACAGGCGTCTTCAAATATTCCATGAATATGTAAATCATCTTCTTGTACTTCACATCAGCTAAATCCCAGTCACTTGAAAATAAATCTGCAACATAGTCGTTTGATGTGCAGTAGATGGTTCCACCAAAGTAGCATTGAATAAAGACGAAAATTTCAATCATGAAAATGAAGAGTAAGAATATCCAATTTGTGAAAATAACTGAATTATTTTCTAGCTGTATGATCACGAAAATGCAAACTGCAGTCAAATATTCAATAACTTTTAAAAAAAAATCCGAAAATATAGCCGTAAATCGATGAATAATCGGACATGAGCCTTGAAATATAGAGAAGAAAAATTTTGGTCAATATTTTTATGAGTCTAAGTTTTTCAGCAACTCCCCAAAAAGTTCTTGGCTTCACCCAGATAAAGCCCTGGCAGTCATCATTCGTAAAATGCCCTTACTTACTCTTTTAACTTTCTATGAACCTGAATGCAATCAACTAGTTCCAAATATCCATTATAATCACGAGTTGACACCAGCGTACGCAATTTAAATCTCAAATATTCAGCATATCCATTAAAAAGTACCAAAAACGAGCACATAAATACGAAAGTTCCAATGCTGCCGATCATGTAAATAATGCTGAATATCTGATATAGCCAATAAACCTCAAAAACATCATCAATGTCCAAAAAGTCAGGCTTCCACATTGGAATTGGTAAATTGCTCCAAAAAGAAGGAATAATAACGGCGTAAAAGCAGTGAATAAACATTATCCCTGTCATGTTGAGTACTGACATCAAATTCGCTTTTTTCACTGCACTAGTAATAAACGGAACTGCATCTTCATTTTCGTAGAAATACTCCAACATCTTAGACGTCAAGCAATTGATCTTTTCACGATGATACCAAGTCACAAAAACTTCACTGCACAAATAGCAGTAACTGGAGAAATAAAACAATGTCTTTGCAAATTCTTCAACATTTTTAACTTTTAAAAATGAAAGACCGATTAAAAATATCGCGAGAATGAGACTCAAAACAAACAATCCAATTTTCATCACTTTTTCACACTTAGTTAATGGCCACGTTTGCCAATATCCGAAAATTTCAAAAAAATCAGAGAACATCTTGAAATGAACTTCAACTTGCAACATTTCAGCACAAAATGACTTGGAAGAAGAAAGGCTGAGGTTTTCAATAACAAAAAAAAATCTTTAAAAAATTTAAAAGTCAATTAGTAAGGTCTAGTTGAGTCCCTTCTACAAATTAATAACGCATTCCCGAGCGGCATTTTTAAATGTGCAGCAAATTGCACGGACGCAAATCAGAGTAACCAACTTAGTTTTATGGCTGAATGTTATTTGCATGGATTAGCTTAAAGTATATGTGAGGAAACCGAACGTTAAAAAACGAAAACTCTGCTGCTTCAAAGCTGTAATGCAAAATTTCTTTAAAAATAATTAACTTTTTAGTTAAATTATTAATATGTGCGTGTACATTTGCCAATCAAGTACAATATTCCTTTTTTAATTGTGTCATCAGATATAATAGATTGGGAAAAGTATATTCACAAAACAGGTGTTTAAAAAAGAAAAAGCTTCAGTTAAAGATTTTATTTTTTTAAACCGTTCCAGCAATTCTTTCAAAATTCATCACACAAAAAAATTCATCTCAATTCAGATTTATGCAAGAGTCATGTTAATTTGAATGTCAAAGAAATTAGCAAAAATTAATTCATATTTTTTTCTGAGAATTCAAGTCATTTGTCTGAATTTGTGGATAACACAGGGGATAACATAAATTACTGGGTATGATGTGAAACATAAAAAATTAGAACTGAGTTTAGTTTGCAGAAAAAATCGTTATTGCGACATTCAGCGCATTAGGGTAGAAATGGCAGATCGTTTAGAGACTTAGACATGGGCTTACCTAAATGGGAGGTTGAAGTTTTCAAACTTTTTTTTTTCAAAAATTTTGTTTGAATTTTGTAGTTAATTTGAACTAATTATTAGTTTTTCATAGGTTTTATTTACTTATGTTTTTAAATCTGGACCCCACTGGGTACGTCAGACCCTATCAAAAAATCTAAATACACCATTAGTAAGCATGATGTTAAAATAGCTGATTTTTTACAACAATTTTTAATTTTCAGAGCAGAAAATCTCTTTAGAAAATGAGAATTTTTCACCAAAACATAATCATGAATCTTGATGACATTGTTCTACATTATGTAGTCTTCAAATGAGACCGAAAATTCAAATATCAAATTTACAATTTAGACAAACCAAAATTTTATCTCTCTCAACTCCTAAATTTTTGCGCCATCCAAAAACTCATTATTTATATCCACAATTCTAACTGTCGACTGTCGGCACATATTAAATAAAATAAAACAAAGAGACAAGAAAGAAAAATGTAAATTTTAATAATCACATGGCGGTGGCATATGAGAAATTCCTTTTAAATATGTGTGGATGTGAATGTCGAAAAATTAACAGAGTGAAAATAATTAAAAAGAAGAAATCATTAGATGATGAGGACGACGATGAGGAGGCAGATTGAATTTTAAAATGAATAATCTTTTTCATTTAAAAAGAGAATAATTTTTAGAAGTCAAATAATATCTTTATTTGAAAATTCAAAAAAATTAAGAATTTTTAAAATTTATGAAACTATTAAAATATCTTAAAATTACTTAAAATTCTAAAGAAATTCAAAAATTTAAAATTATAATTTTTTTAACAAAAATAAAATTTCTAAAAAAAATAAAAATTCTGAAAAATTAAAAAAAAATTTAAATTTTACAAAATTTCAAAATTCTAAAAATTTTTAAAAAATTTAAAATTTTAAAATTCTAAAAAATTTAAAATTTTAAAATTCTATAAAATTTAAAATTTTAAAATTCTAAAAACTTTAAAATTCTAAAAAATTTAAAATTTTAAAATTCTATAAAATTTAAAATTTTAAAATTCTAAAAACTTTAAAATTCTAAAAACTTTAAAATTCTAAAAACTTTAAAATTCTAAAAAATTTAAAAATTTAAAATTCTAAAAAAAATATAGAATTCTAAAAAATTTGTGCGAAAAGTTTCAAAATTTCAAAAAAACTAAAAACAAAAAATTACTTTTACAATTCACTGAAAATTTCACAAAACCTACCAGTAGCCGACCATTAAACCCATCTTCCGTCATTCACTTTGATCTCCGACAAGGCAATAAATTTTTATTCGTTCCTTCTTCCTAATTTTTCCCAAAAATCTACTCACAATGTTTCGCATTTTGTATACTTTTTATTAAAATAAATGTGAATAAAAGAGAAAAGAAAGAAAAAATATAATAAATGACCCCATGACGACCCTGAATTAATTGTAGCCATTAATTTTGTTTATTTCGGAAAGGAAAGAGAATTTTTTCTGTTGTTGCTTCTTCTTATTGCCGTATTTCTTTCACTTCAATGGATAAAAGTAATAAAGATATACGATGGAAATTTAGAAGGAACATGAATTATGTCTGTTGCATAATTAAATGGATGAGTAATTTTTCTAAGAGGAATTGAGCTTAATGAAATGGAAGTGATGAAATATGGGAATAAATTTTAATTTTAGAATATTTGGAGAATAAACTTCTTATAATTTGTTATGAAAAATATATTTGCCGAATAACTAGAAGTCTACCTAACTAAAGTTGCTGGATTTTGAACAAAGGATCACATTTTATGACTCAAACAAGAGGTAATACTTTATTCTAAATCGTATTCATATATAAATGTTTTTATACATGCTTTCTTATTACTATATATGCTAAATAAAATACTTCCAGTATACTTAAAAACGAGGAACCACAAAATAGTCCAACAATTCCTCCAAATTGCACTAATTTTTTTCTATTAAATATAAAACTGTATTAGCTATTTAAAATTTTTAATTTTTTTTTTCAAAAAAGATTCAATAATAAATTAACTTTTTAAGTTTTTGATTCTATCATGATTTTTGAAATAAATTATTAATTTTTTTATTTAAAAAAATAATTTTTAAATTTTTTATTTTAAAATAAATCAATATTTAATTATTTTGATTTTCAAAAAAGTTAATTCTTAAATTATCTTTCTTGATGTTGATTTTAAAATATATGATAAGTTTACTGCCATTTTGATCTGGTTTTGTAAGAGTTTACAACTGAACTGAGTCACTATAACATGAAAATTGTCAGTTAAAATGAGATTATATAATAAATAATCATGGCTTTATGTAGATTAGAGATAATCACGCAATCATAGGTTTCTTTAGAAAAGTTGTAGTAAAGTGGATCAAAAACAACCTGCTTAGAGTTCATGAACAACCTTGGACCAGTTTCTAGGGCTTCTCAAGGAACCCTACCCTAGGTGAAAGGTAGGGGGTACCCTATGTTTGGTTGGGTACCTCGAGTAGCCATAGAAACCGGCTGAATGATTTTTTCAACTTTCTTCATTTTTTGTTAAAATATAAAAAAGCAATCTTTTGTGATGGAAGGAAAATATTCTCAAATCATCCACTGCTGCACTTCCTCTTCCAAAATAATATTTACGATCCTACTTAATGCCATTGTACGTGATATTAAATTAATAAATATAAGAAAGCTATAACTTTACATTCACATGTATTTTTATTATTATTTTCCATGAGAAGAGAAAATGTGTGCACTTTCCATACATATCTCTCCCTTAGGGATCTTACATTGATATCTAAAGGCAAGAGGAGGAAGAATTATTTGGATTGAGGATGGAAAGAAGACGAAGAAGTTTGAAGAAATATTTTTAAACGATTTATCTCTTAATGTGTTTTAGTGTACTTTTTTGCAGGGAATTGAAGAGATGGAAGTGGAGTTTGTTGGTTTGGAGTGATGTTAAGACCATGCAATAGTTTTATATCCAAATCATAAAAGCTCACTACTTTATTGAATATTCTTGATAAGTTTTTTTTCTAGAGTCTCGATAAATCGTCGCCTTAATCTATTGGTAAGTCATCGCTTTATTCTAGATTCTTCTTAACGCGTCGCTTTAGCTTTTTATTAAATCGTCGCTTTAATGTAGATTCCTAATAAGTCGTTGCTTTAATATAGTATTCTAATAAGTCGTTACTTTATTCCAAACTCTTGATAAGTCATCGCTCTAATTTAGATTTCAAGTAAGTCGTCGCTTTAATTTATAATCCTAGTAAGTCGTTGAGAACTTTATTTCAGAGTCTCGATAAGTCGTAGCTTCAATTTAGATTATAAGTAAGTCGTCGCTTCAACTTAGATTCCAAGTAAGTCGTCGTGGTAAATTCAACTCAAATCGTTGCTTTCAAGTGACCAAATTGAAGCACAGCTTTGTAAAATTGTCCAAAACATTTCAAACATTTCTGATCAATGTGCTTAAATAAAAAATCTCATCCAATAAAATTAACTTTAATAATTCCCATAATTTCCGCAATATCTTTCATCAAACTTCTTTTTCTCCTCGCTTCACTCATTACACACGAGTGCGAGCATGTGAAGTCAGAAACTTTCAACAACCCTGGTATAATAATATAACTTTATGTGTAGTGCTGTCGAGAAAATGATAATAACGACAGCATACTTAACGTTTAACTGCATGGGGTTTACAATTAGGTAATTTATCTCCTCAACTTTGCTTTTTTGTTCATTTTCTTTTATTTCATTTTATAACCACATATATACAGCATTGCCTTTTCATGCTTGCTTGGTGCTCTTAGCAATTTTTTTTCTCTTTTATGCTTCTCTTTCTTGTTAATTCGCCAACTTCATCTTCTTCTTACCGATTCACTTTAGTGTTTAGTTCCATAATGCGATGATATGAGAAGTGTTTTGCAATAGTTTCGTTTTCTTTTGTGTGGAACAACGGATGGTGGAAAGAAATGAAGAAGGTAATTGGAATTTGATGAAAGCGCATTTTTCACTTCAAATTAATTGCTTCATGTGAGTCTTTTTTTTGCTACTGGATGAGTGACTTTGTTGATGATACTGATAGTTTGAATGAAGGAGTTGATGAGACATGCAGAAGATTAGGATGTTGTCGAGATTGATGGATATTTTGGCAATTTGGAGGAATTGTTTAAAGAGGTTGACGATGATATGACACAAATTGTCTTAACCGATCACAGTTCACCAACTTTCACCTTTTTTTCACTCTGTGATGCTCGATTTTAGCTCAGAAAACTAACTAAAGTAGATAAGCTAGTGCTTTTGATCCTCGACTACATTTTTGAGTATGCATTATAATGAAAATTACAAAATCCTTGACTTTGGAGTGATTTGTATATTACATAATGCTTAGAGGAGGGGATCTGCTTGTTTATTGCATAGGGGGTTTGTTGCATTTCATATGAAATTTTACAGGTTTTTTAACGATAATTTACTACGGAGATGAAGAAGAGACCTATATAGTCGTCAAAGCAACAACAAAAACGTCAGAAAGACATAGAGGTGCCCTGATGGCACCATGACGTCACTGTGATCGCAGTTATTAAACTTTTTGACGGCAAACAAAGAGATTTACCAGAGCATGCAGCTCAAACTTGTCAATAAGTTAATTTGCTTATGATGGCATCGAAGAGGAGTTGAATTGAAAGCAAATACTTTATTTGTACCTCCCCTAAATCTATTGATTAGGATGGATTGTAAAAAAATCTTCAAATAATTTATTACATTACATGAATCATTGTGACAATAATTTAAAAACTGTTATAAATTAAACATGCTTTCAAATTCCGTTCAACAATCTTCTACCCCCCAACCAGGATGGGGTGCATTAAACATTATTCATTTATCTGTGCCAGTTTAGTGTACACAACCATAAAATATGTGTGTGTGTATACAAATATCTAAGCATAAAAACAAACGTATGTACAAACAACATGTATGTCAATGGTTGATACATACGCGAGCGAGCAAGCTAGTGTGAGCATACTGCGGCTATATGAAACAAACAGCAATGAAAAAATATTGCGCTCGACATAAAAAACAATAAATTAAAACAAATTATACGTTTTGCCGACATTCAACTCAGGACATAAATTTCCAAATGCGAAAGTTGCAGAGAAGCAACGGCTATAGCTGTATAATAACAAGGAAAGGAAGAAGAAGAAGATTGGAGGGGAAAAATGGGCAAGTTAAAATATATGACCAGCGTAGGTTAGAGTTATTGCCTGCAATTTTTATCAATACTTTACCATTGCCATTCATTTATTTTTGTGAGACTTGGTTGAGTGCAGTGTGGGGTGTCTATAAGTTGGGAATTCTTGGCGGCATGTTCATGTCAACCAAACAAAATTGAGCTTTTTAAAAGTCAAGTGGAGTAATTTGAGCTTTTTGAAAGTCAAGTGGAGTAACTTGAGCTTTTTGAAAGTCAAGTGGAGCAAATTAAACCTTTTTAAAGTAAAGTGGAGTAATTTAAGCTTTTTGAAAGTCAAATAGAATAACTTGAGCTTTTTGAAAGTCAAGTGGAGTAACTTGACCTTTTCAAAATCAAGTGGAGTAAACTGAGCTCTTTGAAAGTTAAGTGAAGCAAAATGACCTTTCTTATAGTCAAGAAGAGCAAAATAAACTTTTTTAAAGTCAAGTAGAGCAAAATAAATTTTTTTAAAGTCAAGTAGAGCAAAATGAGCTTTTTGAAAGTCAAGTGGAACAAAATGAGCTTCTTTAAAGTCAAGTGGAGTAGCTTGAATTTTTTTTAAGTCAAGTGTAGTAAAATGAGCTTTTTTGAAGTTAAGTGGAGCAAATCTAGCTATCTCGAACCAAAATGCTTCCTAAATATCTTCAATAATTTTCAAAAATGGACACCCTACGATAATCAAATGCTTGCATCCACAAATACACACTCCATATCGCCGCTGTTAAATGGGTGTCGAGTCAAGTAAGTCTTCGCGCATATTCGGATTGCAAAAAACTGCTCATATATTGCAATATCATTTAAGATATCGTTTATATGCTCATAAAGTAATAAAGATATTTTTTTACTCTTCATCTCCTCTTCTGCCCGATGTTGTTGCTGTTGTTCTGTGTACACATGAATGGAAATAAATTAATTTGTTAAATGGGATTTTTTTTTCTCTCTTTTTGCACTTTTTTATTGCCTTTTCATTTGATTTCTTCTTACATGCTTGGCTGTTTTGTTGGAGAAGATTTATAAGCGTAGTTCTGCTATCATTATTGCCATTATTATTGTTATTATTATTGCTTAATATTTATTTTGTTCATTATTAAAATGTCTAAAGATGAAATTAATGGATGTTGTGTGGAATTTTAAGCGAAGCGATGAGATAATGACATTCATGGCTGTGATTGTTTAGACTTTTATTCATTTAATTATTTTTTTGGTATTTCAATATTTCACTGATCTAACATTTTTTTGGTATTTAATCATACAATTATTTTTTTAGAACAGGATTTATTAATTTTATTTATGCAGCTACAATTTCAATACATTATTATTTTGAAGTTTAGACACAAGCATTTAACAATTAGAATCAAAAATTAAGAATGTAATTAATTAAATTGTATAACTCTGGATTTATCAGAATTTAAATCAAAATCAATGCTGTCTAGATTCAGAAAATTAAAATAATTTTAAAAGCTTTAAAAATAATAAAATGAACAGTTGTTTAGCCAGAATTTTCGGAGGGTGGATGGGTAATGAAATACGTATTAGTTGAAAAGCACTAACAATTTAAAAAATATATAATTTTTGGGTCCCTCGCCCACTCCCTCTTCCGGCTATGCTACTGAATAATTTACTTGCAAGCACAAGGTCGAGCTGATAGCTCATAAACTAAATATTTTAATTCTTCTAAATTATTCTGCAACTCGGTGATTTTTGATCCTTGATCTTCCACCAATGATTCTAAACCTTCAATAACTGCTCCTTGATTCTTAAGTTGATCCTGCATCTCTTCTGCTTCCTCCCGAAGCTCTTGGTTGTCATCTTGAATTTTAATAATCAGTAGTCCTTGATCACTGATAATTGAACTTTGATTCTTGTTCTCATTAGTAAGAAATTTAATTTGAGCTTCCAAATTAGCAGTTTTGTTTGCGAAAATTTTCTGATTTTCTTCAATTTTCCTGCCATTGTTATCAACATCTGAACGTAGCTCCTGATTCTGAACTAACAATCCTTCAGTAACTGTAGCAAGTCGTTGATTTTCAATCTTGATTCCAGTGATGATAGAGGTTTGGTTCTTTAACTCATTTTTAATATCTCCTTGCTCTCTAGTGATTGTGTCCATGCGAGTGTTTACAGTTATTAAATCTGCTCGTATTGCTTCATATCCTTTAGTGATGTTTTGCATTTCTGAGCGAATTTTGACATTTTCTGCTGTAAGATTGTTGACTTTGACTTTTAGGTCATTTGTAACTGTAGTTAATTGTTGATTACGTTCTTCAAATTCTGAGATTTGATAATTAAGTTCCTCCTCAATTTTTCGGATTCTTGCTGTGATTTTTATAGAAACAAGAAAATTATTTAACTTTAGTGAGCTAAGTTTACTAAACTTTGTTTTCGTTCACTTATTACGGTCGCTTTAGGGGGGAGGGAGGGTCTGAGATTTTGTAACAGGTCAAACAAAGAAAAAAATTTTTCTTTGAAAATTTGCAACAAATGGGGGAGGGATGTTCTAAAATTTCGTTTTTTTGCATAACGTAATAAGCGAACGACCCCAAACTAAATTATAAATTTACTAAATGATACAACAAAGTTCATAAATTTCCATTAAAATTTAATTGTAATTTACTTTCAAAAATTATCTTACCTGGGAGTAAATCGTCAAATTTTTTGAAGCAGGTCTGCAATGCTAATCTCATTGCTATTCTAGAGGTTGTATTATCGAAGATTTCTTGATTTACACAAATATTATTTCGTATATCCAATACTTGCACTCCAGTATTGTCAATGAACTTTTCATCAATAGCTTCAATTTGGTTATTGTAAAAGTAGATTTTCTTTAATTTAGGAAGACCTCGAAATGAATCAGAATGAATCACTTTAAGTTTATTGTTATATAAATAAATTGAATTCAATTTTTTAACAGGCATAAAAATATTTCGTGAAAGCTCTTCAATTTGATTGTGATCCAGCCACAAACTGTATAAATTTCCAAGTGGTAAAAACCATTCAACTCTGAGGTTTTTTAATTGGTTATTTTCAAGATTCAACGTGATCAAAATTTGAAGTGAATTAAAAATATTTTTAGGCAAGTCAGAAAGTTTGTTTTTGTATAAACCCAAGTAAGATAATTTATGTTGATTTTTAAAGACATTTTCTGATAACGCTGATAACTGATTATTGCCTAGACTCAATGTAATCATTTCTAAATTTTCAACGAACGCTTTATCATCAATTTTAGTCATTTTATTGCTACCCAATAACAAATTAAGAAGCTTTTTACAATTCTTAAATGCTTTTTCATCAATCATTTGAATTCCAATTTCATATAAATGAACATAAATTGCATTTTGAAACTTATCACAAATTATCGACGGAACATTCGTTGTATTAGAGCCAATTACTCTTAAAACTCGCCGAACATCATTGTTTGTCTTTCCAGACAAATGCGTTCCTCCAATTGATGAAAAGTTGTTTAATCCATTTGGATTTTGAATTGTCAAGTCACAATTATAGACGTTATTGTTATCATTTCTGTAACCGCAGCTCAAAAATTGACCGAAACTTGAACGCAAATTCACCAAAGTAATTAAAATCACAAACTTCACAATCATATTGCTTTTAACCAATAAACCTTTTTAAGCCAACTGTTGCTTGATTTGCGACTACACTTGATTTTATACAATTTTTTATAATCAATAAAATTCTATTTCGGTATCAATTCTGAATAACAACATTACATGTTTTATTATATTGTCAGATTAAAGACACTTGATTAAGCGTTAATTAAGAAGTTTATTTCTGGGTTGATTGTTAATCTAAGTTAATCTTTATTGAACATTGATAATATTTATGATACATCGTTTATAAATTTTTAAATAAACTGTAGCTGGGCAATTCTCTAGATGAGTTGAATTTTGAAAAAATGAGCTTTTAAATTTTATCTAATCCAATGTCAGTGAGGCTCGCAGCAAAAAAATAATTTCTTAAAATTTATCTTAAATACAATAAATTGAAACTTACAATTAGTCTTAAAACATGCAATTTAATTGCTTCTTATTGTTTTGTTACTAAATTAAGGAAATGTCAATAGCTGAAGGAGATATTTTCATCTTTTTGTTTTCAATATTTGGTATTTTATCGTGGACATGCAAGAAAAAAAGCTTCAACGATTACTCGAGGACAAATTTTTCACTCGAAGAATTGATTTTTCTTGTAAAATTTCCATTGAAGTTGTTAATATTATTAATGAATATGATAGAAAAGATCATTTTCTATCGATTGGTATGCATTTGACTACTCAAAGAATATTTTTTAATAGTTAATTTTCGATTCTTCAGATGAAAATTCCATTTTTTGTCCTCGAGAAATCGACCAAAGAATCGAAATATTTCCTTAATTAGAGTAAGTTGAGTGATTTTAATTGGACAGAATTGAAGGATTTGTAGAATTCTACATGATTAATTTATTATCTAAAGCATTCTAGAGTAAAAAATTGATGAAAAATCTATTTTAGTACAAGATTTTTGGAAAAATTCATCTAGAGAATTGCCCAGCTACATATTTTAAATTTTGCAGTATGACCTTTATCGATTGCAATCATTTTGATTTGTTTTTTTGCATAAAATATTATACCAACACCTTTGAAAAAAATTAAAATACATATTTTAATAAAATAAATTTAAATAAAAATTAACGACATGAATTGGGACGAGTTGTCCAAACAAGAAGCTCATTTTCCAAATTTTGAAGTGCTTCCGCTTGATTTTTGAAACTATATTCTGTTTCGTTACGAAATTGTTGAAACTGTTCCTGCATCTCGGCAATTATTGACTCCTGCTCTTTAATTATTGTTCCAAGACTCTCGATTTCTAATCCCTGATCTTTGATTAATGACGTTTGATCCTCGTTTTCCTTGATAAGGTTCGTAATTTTTTCCTCAAAATTGGCCAATATTTCTTCGTTTTCTTCCGTAAAATTCTGCATTTCTGAGCGAATTTCTGAGCGAATCTGCTGTAACATTGTTGACTTCAGTTTGAAGATTATTCATAGTTGAAATTAGTTGCTGATTTTGATTTTGGACTGCTTGAATTGTTGTGTTAAATTCTACATCTGCTTTCTCAAGTTGACTGATCCTTGCTGTAGATTTATATTTAAAATGATTATTTTATAAATTTATTTAAATTTATTTGCAAATTATTACCTTGTTGTAAATCTTCAAAACTTTCAAAACATTTTTCTAAAGCTATTCTCATTGGGACACTAGATGCTGAATTATCGATGATATATTGGTTTGCACAAAGATTACTGCTTATGTCTAATATCTGTACTCCAGTATGATCAATTAATTTTTCATCAATAGCTTCAATTTGGTTACTGTTAATGTAGATTGTCTTGAGATTAGAAAGCCCTCGAAATGGATCAGAATGAATCAATTTAAGCTTGTTAGAATATAAATAAATGGATTTTAATTTTGTTAGTGGCATGAAAATATTTCTTGGAAGGACTTCAATTTGGTTTGTACCCAGATATAAATCTTGTAAATTTTCAAGTGGAAGAAACCATTCAATTCTCATGGTTTTTAATTGATTACTTCGAAGATCCAATGTGATCAGCTTTTGAAGCGATTTGAAAATATTTTTTGGCAAATCAAAAAGTCTGTTTTCGTGTAAACCCAAATAGGTTAATTTTTGTTGATTTTTAAAGACATTTTCTGACAAGTTTGAAAACTGATTACCATTAAGATGCAAAGATGTAAGTTGCAAATTTTCACTGAATACTGATCCATCAATTTTAGTCATTTTATTGCTATTTAATAACAAAAATTGAAGATTTTTACAATTTTTAAATGCTTTTTCATCAACTATTTGAATCCCAATTGAATATAACTCAATTTTAAATGCATTGTAAAATTTATCACAAATTATTGACGGAACATTCGTTGTATTAGAGCCAAATAATCTTAAAACACTTTGAACATCATTGTTTGACTTGAACCAAGAATGTGATCCTCCAATCGATGTAAAATTGTTCAAACCATTTGGATTTTTAATTGTCAATTCACAAGTGTAACCATAAGAGTCAATTTTTGTGTAACTACAGCTCAAAGATTGACCGATACTTGAACGCAAATTCACTAAAATAACTAAAATCACAAGCTTCACAATCATATTGCTTTTAATCCTTTTAAACTCAACTGTTGCTTGATTTTTGACTACACTTGATTTTATACAATTTTTCATTATCAATAAAAGTCTATTTTGATGTCACTTCTGAATAACAACATGACGTGTTTTATTATAGAAGAAATTATTACTGTTTTATTGTCAGATTAAAGACACTTGATTGAACGGAAATTAGGAAGTTTATTTCCGGGCTGATGGTTAATCTTTATTAAACATTGATAATATTTATGAAACTTCCTTTACAAATAAACTGAAGCTACATATTTTAAACTTTACATTTTGTCCATTTTTAATTGAAATTATTTAATTTAATTCAATAGTTTTGCTTTTTTACATAAAAAATATACCAACACCTTTGAAAAAAAAATTAAGATACATATTTTAATAGAATAAATTTAAATAAACAAAAAAGTTAATTAACGACATGAACAGGGTCTAGTTGTCCAAACAAGAAGCTCATTTTCCAAGTCTTGAACCACTTGCACTAGATTGTTAAAACTATATTCCGTTTCATTACGAAATTGTTGAAATTCTAATGCCTGATCCTTAATCAACGTATTTTGATCCTCATTCTCCTTAACAAGTTCCTCAATTTGATTCTCCAAATCTGCCCGCATTTCCTCATTTTCTTTGGTGATGTTTTGCATTTCTGAGCGAATTTTGTCATTTTCGGCTGTAATATTGATGACTTTGCTATTTAAATCATTTACAGTTAATGTTAATTGCTGATTTTGTCCTTTGACTTCAGAGATTTTATCATTAAAGCTAATTTCTGCTTCCTCAAGTCTTCGTACTCTTTCTATGGTTTTTAATAAATAAAAAATATTAAAAATGATTTAATAAAGTGATTAGTTCAAAAGTATATCAGGGATGGGGTGACAATTGCTTCAAGTCAGTGTACCCAATAGGGGTTTAACCAGAATTTTTTTTTTGAGGGAGTCAAAATTTTCTTTTCGTACAAATTTCAATATGCTAGGGTTACCGGACCCACCTAAAGTCAGTTTAGTTACTGGAGCAAGACAGGGACATCTTCAGGGAGTGGTTTTTGTGGGCGAAACCCTCCTTCCCATTTTCGAGAAAATGTTTTTAATTTGCTAGGGTTTTTAAAGAAAACAAAATCCAAAACTACTCTTAAATTTTTCCCACCCATAGAAATTTTTTTCAAACCCCCACCCCCGAAAAATTTCTGGATACCCCCCTGGGAGCAAGAATTAAGCACCCGAAACCAATTTTAAATAATTATGTTTTCAAAACAGAATTTTAATTTAAATAATTATCCTATTTTGCACCCTTAATATTCGAATAATTCTTAAATATAATTTTATAATAATAAATATTCTTACCTAACAGTAAATTGTCAAAATTTTTAAAGCAGTTTTGCAATGCTAATCTCATTGTCGTTCTTGGAATAGAAGTGTCGGTAATGCTTTGGTTTGCACAAATATTATTTCTTATATCCAATACTTGCACTCCAGTGTTATCAATGAACTTTTCATCAATAGCATTAATTTGGTTATTTTGAAAGTTGATTGTCTTTAGATTAGAGGCACCTCGGAATGAATCAGAATGAATCACTGAAAGCTTGTTGTCATATATAGTTAATGTGTTTAATTTTTCTAAAGACATGAAAACATTTCTAGGAAGTTCCTCAATTAAGTTGTTTTCTAATAGCAAAGTTTGCAAACTAATGAGTGGTAAAAACCATTCAGGTCGAAGATCTTTCAATTTGTTATTTTCCAGATGCAATATGTTCAATTTCTGAAGTGAATTGAAGAAATTTTTGGGTATGTCTGGTAATGGACTGGCACACAAACGCAATTCCGTTAGCTTATGTTGATTTTTAAGTAAATATTCTGGTACTACTGACAACTGATTAACATTAAAGGTAACAAACAGGAGGTCTAAATTTTCAACGAATGCATTTTCATCAATTTTGGAAATTTTATTATTATTTAACCATAGGCTTTGAAGACTTTTACAATTCTTAAATGACTTTTCATCAATCATTTGAATACCAAAAGAACCAAGCTCTATTCTTATTGTGCTTTGAAATGAATCGCATATTATTGACGGAACATTAGTAGTGGAGCCAGAACTTCTAGTAATATACTTAACATCCAGGTCAGTCATTCCAGTTAAATGCGTTCCACCGATTGATGTAAAATTGTTGAGCCCATTTGGATTTTGAATCGATAAATTACAGGTGTAACCGTAGGAACTACTATTACTGTAGCTACAACTCAAAGTTTGACCCAAACTTGACCGAAAATTTATTAACACTATTAAAACTAATAGTTTAACTCCCATTGTAACTTTTGGACTTCACTTAACACTTATTATTAAATGTATAATCACAACTGAATGGTCTTAAAGGGCTTTCAATGGTTTTTATACATTTTTTTAATTGAATATAATTATTTTTAACTTATCATAATCTTTAATTAACATTAAAGTATTTCGTGGAAGTAATAAATCAATAAATTTCAACCGATAAAGAATTATTTTGCTAACATACCCGAGTGACACCAACAGCAACTGGTTTTATGGCGACGTTGCTGTAAGGTTTTTCCATTTTTTTGCAATTTTACCTTCGTGGCACTGACACGGTGTAAATAAAAAATGGAATGAAATCTGACTTCAGGACACCTTATAGGCACCGCCATGTAAAAAAGTGACGTAACGTTGCTGCAACGTCTCCGTAAAATCAGTTGTTGTTGTTGGTGCCGCTCGGGATATATGCGTTATTTTTAAAATTAATACATTTTCTACGGGGGATCCCTTAGGAATCCCCGATACAAAATTATATAATGCTACTTCAAGAAAAAGCCACTTGAACTTATCAGGTTTTAATTATTTATTGATAAGCATATGCTTTTAAAACTTGAAGTAGTCAAATATGTTTTGTTATGTCTAAGAGTCCATTTTTTTCAAAAAATATTAAACTTAGAACAGACCCCAACAGGTCTCTAATCCCCATGAAAAAAATATTTTCAGTTTTGAAAATTTTATCTTCGTGCTAAAAAAACCAATAAAACGTGAGCTTAAATTCTACACCAGATATTTTTTTAAAAAAATAGAGGACCGCGAATTTTTCTATCCCAATTTTCACATTTTGGAAATTTCTCATTTTGCACATCTTAACCAAAATACAGGACAATTTATGTAAATAGAGGACAACCTTTCAGAGGACAGCGGACAAATTTCAAAAATAGAGGACTGTCCTCTGAACAACAAAGAAGCCTATCTTAAGTCGAATAGAATAGTTTCTGTTCATTTCATTCCGAGTCAGTCCTGAAAGTATTTTGATTTTAAATGAAGTATAAAATTTTAATTGAAATACTAAATGTCTTAAATTCATAAAAAAATAATAGCATCAGATTGTATCTAAGAATGAAAATATCTTCATTTCCACATCTTAGACTTTCATCTTCCCTGAATCAAATTTAAAATGCACTTCTCAATCCCCTTTTTGTCACTTCAAAGGCACTTATTCAATGTGGAAATTTCAATAAATCACCTCTCATTCTTCTACTTCCCCTATGTTTCTTAATAAGAAGCACGAAAGGTATACGAGCAAAGAGCATCAGCAGCAGCAGCAGTCAAATGTGAAAGGCAAAAGGATATGTTTAACAAATTATCTTTCTGTGTGCTCCATAAATAATAAAAGAAAGATTTTTTTTGTAATGCTATAAATTTACTTTTTTTTTCTTTTTCTTTTCTTCCTTTTTTGTATTTATTTCTATGACACTGAGAGAGAAGAAAGGATGCACAAGCAGCACACAATAAAATATGGGGAGGTAAAGTATCATCATAAATCTTTCACAATTCATCAAAGGGAGGTTGCATGAAAGCGTTTAAGGTACACATGAATTGTATTTTTTTGCTATAAATGAATTGTAAATGGCCTAACAATTGAGAATGGTTTGGAAGTAGTGAAGATTGTGAATGAAGAATAGAGCGCATTTTTTTTGATGAATTTGTGACAAATAAAAAAATTGTTTTGAAAGGGCTGACTCTCGTTGTTTTTCGGGATTGTCAACAGTTTTTTTTAAACTTGCTCTTTGTTCCGGATCTACTAAATAAAATTTCTATTATTTTTCAAATTTTCCTTCATTTTTATGAAATTTTATATAATTGTTCCAGATAAGCCTAGAAGTTATAATTGAATTTGTGCATTTTAAAGTAGATTCACCATAAACTAGGTACGTAGACAGAAGTCAAGATTCTCTTAACCCCAGGCTTAACCCATAATAATCTATTTTATTCCATACAAAATTAGAAAATTATAAGTAATTTGGGACTACTAGGGGCTAGGGGTGTAGCAAGGTGAAAGGTTTTTAGGGAAATTTTTCTTTAATTTGAATGAATCTTTTAGTAAAAAATCTTAAAAATCTCTTAAAATTTTTTAATCATGCAAAAAAATAGAAACCCTACAAAAAATTTCTTCTTGCTCTTAGCAGAGGGAATTCTTAATAATTTGCGAATTTTCAAACCCTGCAATATTCTTATCACTTTATCAGCAATAATAAAGCAATTAACTGACACCTGCCTTACTTCATCAGCGATTTGGAAGCGACATATTATATGACAATAATAAAGTACTGTCTTATTGTTGGCGCCCATAAAATATATTGAGGATCTACCATTTATTGCGGAATTAAACAGAAACTTAAAGTATCAATAATTATTTTATGTTTTGATGATTTTATTAGGCGTACTAAATTTAACAGACAATTATGTTTTATTAGCAAAATATTGCTATTTAATTGGTTTGTTTACCTTACTGTCTGGTATCAGTCAGGGTCATATAAAAATTGTTGAGTTTTAATTGGAATATTTTTGATAGTGCTTAACTAGATTAAAGGAAATTGATATCTAATTCTTGTTAAATGATGTAATGTTGAGCTTAAGATGGTCAGTGGCGTAGTGACATGGGTATATTCATGGAGTGGTTTTGGGGGCCAAGCCCTTCCTTTTTGGGAAATTTTTTTTAATTTGCTAGGGTTTTTAAGAAAAAACCCCAAAACCCCACCCTAAATTTTCCAGTCCATTCAAAAAATTTTCAAACCTCCCGATTTTTTTCGGGGGTTATTTATGACTTTTAGTGGATTTTGATGAGTTTTTAAAGGAAAAAATTTGAAATTTTATTTTAAAAATATTTTAATCTTAAAAATCTATAAAAAAATCAAATCAAGTCTTCCACTTTCAACAATTCATCTACAAATGGAGCCATGACTTATTTACCTTCCGTCTCATTCTTCTTCTTTTAAATGCGGGTGTCAATTTCAAAATGCATTCAACTGCATCAAAATAAACACAATAATCACCAGTCAGTAGCTTTCAACATCAAAGAAGATGGAATAAAAAAAAGATGGAAATGAGGAGAAAAGTAAATGAATTGAAATGAATTCTATTTAATTTTTCATCATAATTTCAGTAGCAGATCGGAGCTGCAACAGCATAAAATACCCATTTTCAGTTTAAATGAGTCGGATGAGTTCAAACGGATAGCGGAAGGAAAGAAAGGAAGGTTTTCAAAATTGGAGCAAGTGGATGAAACGCATTTAATTATTTTAAAAAAAATTAAAAAAATAATAATAGAATAAAGATTGTTAAAAAATTTAGAAAATTAAAAAATCCAAGAATTTTAAAAATCAAAAATTTAAGAATTAAAAAAATTTAAAAATTTAAATAATTAAATAAAAATATATATGAAAAAATTAAAAATTGAAAATTTATAAAATTATGAAAACTAAATCTTAAAAAATTCATATTCTAAAAATTACAAATTTTAAAAATTACAAATTTAAAATGTTACAAATTTTAAAAATTACAAATTTTAATAATTACAAATTTTAAAAATTACAAATTTAAAATGTTACAAATTTAAAATGTTACAAATTTTAAAAATTACAAATTTTAAATATTACAAATTTTAAATATTACAAAATTAAAAATTGAAAATTTATAAAATTTATAAAATTATGAAAACTACAAATTTTAAAAATTACAAATTTAAAATGTTACAAATTTTAAAAATTACAAATTTTAAAAATTACAAATTTTAAAAATTACAAATTTTAAAAATTTTAAAATATCAGTTAATTAAAAAAATTTAGGGTTCGGAAAAGTGTCTTCGCATATATCTGCGCAGATAAAATATGCGCATATCTTCGAAGACGTATGCGAAGACGTCTGCGCAGACAGTTTAACGGAAATAAAAAATTTAAATTTTTTTAATTGATAATTTATTTTAATTTAAAGTAGAAGAGCAATTCCACGGATGTGATTTTTCAAAAACTTCGTCTTTAAACTAATTTTTCTCATAATTCAGCTATCTAGACATTATAATGACTACATATATCTGTTTGAGATCCTGAAATCTAGCTATCTGAACTTATTTTTTCCTCCTATATTCTTTAATTAATGAAATATCTGACTTTTTGGATGCATTATTCTATTCAAAAAGTGGAATTCTGAATTTTCACACCAAAATTTTCCACTTCTTAGTAATCTAGACATCTTTTTATGTCTCATTTACTGTACATTCAATGTTGTTTTATCATTCTGCATACTTAAATCCACTCATGAACCTTTAATTAAGCAGAAAAATAAATTTTTTTAATTCAATTAATGAAATAGGGCAACGCTAAAGCCTTTTTATTCCTAATCCGCAATAACATACCGAATATCAGTCTTGATTTTTACATAATTATGATTGATGCGATTAATGTTACAATTGATTTGGCAAATAAACAGCTAAAGAAATACAATCGCAATCTTTCTTGCATTTTTTGATTAGTTAAAATGATAAAATTTGATTAAAAAATTTGACAAATTGAAGAAGAATTACAACTGAATCTTTCGGAATTCAACCTATCTGTGGAATCGCCCTATAATTATTATTTTTACTATCGTAAAAAGTCAGAAAGTTATGAAAAAAATTCTGAAATTTACTAAGAATTTATTTAAAATTTAATTATTCATTTTTTTCTGAGAAATTTTGTATGAAATCTCACTATACTTCACAAGAGCAATTTTCATAAGATTTTCTATGGATAAATTAATTGTTGTTATTTTTAGTAAACTTAATTAATATTTTTAAAAGAATTAATAATGCAACTACATAAATAATAAAACTGAAAATTTATTGCAAAAAATCTGAAATCAAAGTTTATGCAAAATATCTAAAAATAATCTGCATAACATTTAAATTTGTCTGCGCAGACGTCTTCGAAGATGTCGGCGCCGACAATTTGTATGATCTGCGAAGATCTTCGCATCATCTGCGCAGACGGCCGAACCCTAAAAAAATTTAAAAATAATTTTAAAATATTCAAAATACTCAAAAAAAATACAATTTATATTTTTTAAAAAAAATTCAAAACTTATCAGCCAAACCGCTTCAAATACCCAATATCAATCTAAATCCAAAGCGATTCATCTCAACCAGCAATTTAAAAGCAGAATCAACAAAAATATCTCATTTTATTTGCCTTTGCCTCTTCAATCAAAAAAATTATATTACTGTCTGTCTGAGAAAAGCCTTTCAACATGTTCATTTTAGAAGCTACATCGTGATCATCATGGGTGGCTTATGCCACTGTATCATATGTCATTCCACATTCATGAAAACTCTCGTGAAAATCCATGCAAAAATTCTCACTCTCAGCCTCGACTTTCACGCTCGTCAAAAAAAATATTTCAATGGTGGATTTTTCGCTCTAACGCATGCTTTTTATTGGCAGATTCATCAACAAGAGCCATCATGGAAATTTTTTTTCCGTTTTGGCACATGCATGAAACTATGTTTTTGACTTTCTATGCTCACTGCTGATAATTTTTTCGAAGAGAACTTTCTCTCAATTTCGAAAATTCTCTCACGAGAGGACTTTTTTATGCTCTCGGCAGTTTTCTCCTGTTGCTTCATTTTCGAAAAATTACAAAAACATTTTCTCACATTTTATTGCACAAAGTGAGAACGGCGCTCAGTTCGAGATTTGACTTCGTGCTTGTTAGACGTGGAAAAATTCTAGTCTGATTTTTTCCCAGTGATTCAAGAAAAGAAGAAAAGAAATAAAAAAGATTGAACTAAAAAATATATTTTGGATTTATTCAAAAAAGTAAAAAAAGAATCCAAAAGAAGAAAGAAAAATTCAAAATTTATGGATTAAAAAAATATACAAGCAAGATTTGCAGCATAAATATTTTTTTTGTGGAAATTAAATTTTTTAAAAAATAAAAAAATTGTGAAATTCAAAAAATATGATTCAAAAAAATTCAAGGATTAAAAAAACTGTGAAATAAAAAAATTTCAAAGGAGAATCGACCACAAAATTAAACCAGGATTTAATAATATCTTAGGATTATCAAAAAATATTATTCTCTGGATTTTAAAAAATTCATCAATAAATTGGATTTAAAAAATAAATAAAGTGAAAATTAATAAATAAACAATTAAAAAAATTCAAATGATTTGAAAAATAAAAAAGATTTTTTTATAATTTTCGTCGACCAAAAAAAAATTCAAAACTCATAAAAATCAAAGATTTAAGTTGAAAAAGTGAAAAACCAAAAAATTTGAGACAATTTTTATATAAATCGCAAATGGTTGTGCTTGAAGGAGCTAACACGACTATACCAATGCTCACGATAGGAAATAATCAATATTTACAGCCAGATTATATGTCACCCGGCAACTCAGCGACGGTAAGAGCAGTTTTAGTGATTTATTCAAGAAAAAAATTGAAGGAATTGAGAAGAAGTTAAAAATATATTTTAAAAATAGAAAAAATTGTGATTTTTACAAAAATAAACTAATTTTTAAGAAAAAAATTCTTAAAAATCTAAAAAGTTGGATCAAAGTAATTTAAAAAAATAAAAATCTATTTAAAAAAAGTAAAAAATAATAAAACTAATTTTAAAAAATTAAATTATAAAAAAATAAAATTTCAAATATAAGATTGTTTAAATTCAAAAAATATTTCATTTTACTAAAATTCAAAAAATATTTAACTTTTTAAATGTGAAAGTTTAAAAAATTAAATTTTAATGCTTTTTTTCAAAATATTAAAAAAAATATATAAAATATGCTATCAAGTGGAAGCAAAACTCCGTGTGAGTCTAAAAAATATTTTTCAAAGAGTGATTTAATTAAAATATCAGCTATGTCTATCTTTATCATGTCACTTTCTTGTCAAAACACGTTTCATATTATTTTCTAAAACGTATTTCATTTATTTCGAAATAAAAAATAATGTTTGAAAATTCCTTCATTTTTTAATTCTATAAAAAATCATAAAAAATAAAAATAATTTAACTTAAATACTAAAAATAAATTTTTCTCATGTTTCCCAACAGATGGACTCAAAAAAGAGCCCCCTCGCCCTTCTGGCTCAAACATGCTCCCAAATTGGAGCCGATTCAAACAACGTTAAATCCCTCGTTTCATCACCAACATCAGGATTAGACAAATCAAAAAAATTGGATAATTCCCAGCCACCACAAAAGCACCAACAACAACAACAGCAACAAATCCAGCCGACGGCACAAAAAATGGATAAAATAAATGACCTAAGTTTTAAGCCATACGAGGTGAACGTGTTGAGTCGTAAAAATGTAAATGGCGATGACGGCCATCGTCCATTATCCAAAGCAAGTAGTGTTGATGATAATTTGAGTGATGAGAGTAATAAATCAAATGCAAAAAAGGATATAATTTATAATAATTCACGTGTATCGTCACGCAATAGTAACCGCGAATCGCCTGCCAGTGTTAACAGTAATAATAATAACAATAATAATAGCATTGATAATAAGAATCATAATATTATCGAGAATGATAGTGAAAAAAGTGAATTAAATAAATCGCCAAGTTTATCACAAAAGGAGTCACCTGGTGGACTCTCGTCACGTTCAACATTGGATTTACTTCAGTCACAGCAGAAGGATTTGGGAATGTACAAAGCCGGTTTCAATCCATTTTATCCAGCTGGCATAGATCCAACAAATCCAGCATTTAGATCGTCATTTACGAGTGCTTTATCACAACATCATGCATCAATGTTGGCAGCTGCTGCTGCATCAGGATATCCACAAAATGCAGCTAATCCATACTTGAGCTATGCACGTATAAAGACACCGACTGGTGGTGAAGCTCTTGTGCCAGTCTGTAAAGACCCTTACTGCACTGGATGTCAATATTCAGCACATAATCAACAAATGCTTATGGGTGTTCCATGTCCTGCTGGCTGTACGCAATGTGAGCAACAAAAGTATGGTCTAGCTATGGCCATGTCATCACTACCTCCAAATCATCCATTTGCACAAATGTCGAAACCATTTGCATGTAATTGGCTCCTTCCGGATGGCTATTGTGGTCGAAGATATTCAACAACGGACGAGCTGATTCAGCACATGAAGACACACTCACCAAATCTTTCGGATCCAGCAACAGCTGCAAGTATATTAGCAGCACAACAGTCAGCTGCATCCCTCATGCCGCCACTATTTTTCCCACCTGGTTTACACAGAAGTGCTGCGTCCGCATATCCACCAAGTACCTCACCACTTAGTCCATTGTCTGCATCACGTTATCATCCGTACGCAAAGCCTGGATCTTTACAGTCAGCTGCAAATCCATATAGCTCATTTAATCCTGCATTATCGGCTTACTATCCACCATATTCATGGATGACACCATCACAAAGACTTGGTGCTGCTGCCGCTGCATCCGCACATCCATAACAATAAAATTAAGCTTCTCAGATGCTTTTTTTGTGTAAATTTATTTCTCAAACAAAATGATAATTTAGTTCGTGTGTGTGTGTGTCTGTGGCAAGTCGCGCAAGCTGAAAATACTGTGATAAATTCATACATTTAAAAAAAATGAAGAATAATTAACTACAGAAAAAATTGAGAGATTAAAATTAGCTGATTATTATTATTACTATTCTTATTACTACTTATTATTATTACAATAAATTAATTAATTGATGATAAACTATGAGAGCGAGACAAAAGCAAAAAATATTATGTGAAAAAAAAAAATTTTTCGGTGTAAAAAAAAGTGACAATGCGAAGTAATTTGTTGTGTGATCGCAAAGTACCATACTGTGTGGAGGATAGATGGATTAGAAGAGGAGGTAAAAATGAGAGAGAAATTTATACAAAGAGGATTTTTTTTTGTGAGGTGCAAAAATTTATTTTGATCCGTTGGGAATTTTTTAAGGCAATTTTTTGAATTTGGTGGATTTTTGAATGATTTTTGGGAATTTTAGATACCATTTTTTAATTTTTTTGAAGAAATATTGATCATTATTAGTAAGTGATCTTAAACAGAGGCATTTTAAGGGTCGTAGCCATGTTATTGAGGTCAAAACCCTTACCTATACTACCTAGGATAAGAAACGGGGTAGTGTAGGTAGGGGCATCTTTGGGTATACCCTTAAGAAAATTTCAATTTAAGTTGGTAGGATTTTTTTAGAGAAAATTCAAGATCCCCTAAAAATTTCGAAAACCATGTCTCAAAACATTTCTAGCTACACCCCTGTTTACCCCGAGATACTAATTTTAGTCAATTTTATATGAACAAGCTTATTTAAGTCAATTTGAGTCGACTTTGAGAATTTTATGCAATTTTATATAGTCAGTTTTGAGGTTAGAGTCCTAATTTTTAGGTTCTTTGGGGGTCATTAAAAATCAATTTTAAGTAAAAATGGTTGAAATATTGCCTTAACCTGTTTTTAATAAGATTATCCAGTTTTTAATTAGGCTGTCCAAACTGTTAATACAAAAGTGGGATTATCCCACCTAAAAGTACGCAGATGGACAGACTAGCTATTAATGATCATTAGTTTTAAAAAAAACTACCAATAAAATAGGGGTTCTGAGGATTTTAAGGGTGTTTCGTGGCTTTTCACCCTCCTTTTGAATTAAACTTGGATTTAATTTACTTATGTTTTGATAAAAATTTCAAACCAGAAGAAATGGGGGTTCTAAGCCATTAGACACCCTCTTAGTCTAAAGGTTATGAACATAAAATCTTTAAAAAATAAAAAAAACATGCATAAAAATTCATTTTATCTGAAAATTGACCAAAAGTTAACAAAAAATTTTAAAAATAAATTTAAAAAATCTACAAAAACCCCTCAAGGATCAAGCACCAAAAAAACCTCTCACCATGCACCACAACCTCTATTAATCCATCGATCTTCTTTCACAAGTAAAAGAAGAAAACAAGAATTTATGCTTAAAAACTCACACAATTCACTACTCATGGATATAAATTACATATAAATTATATTGTGGATGAAAAATCTTTAATTTTTTTTAATTCTATAAACTTATGTTTTTATTGCTTATGTTTTCATGTTTCCTTATGTGAATTAATTACGATCATTATTAGGATGAAAAGAAATTCGAAATAAAAAAATTTTGGTAATAAAAAAAAGGCCAGAATAAAGTAAAAATAATGAAAATGAATGAGCTTTGTAATGAAAACGAATTGATATTTGAATATATAAAAGGCAAGTTATGCTTGTTAAGAAATTGAGTTGAGAAGAACAAATTGAGAGATGAAAAATGTAAAACGAAATTAAATGCGTGAAGATGATGTTGAAGGAGAAGCGAAAGAGAAGAAAAAATATCAAGAAGAAGAAAGTTTTTGAATTGAAATTCTTTGAGATTTTTTTTTCGGTAAGAGAAAGGAATTTTTTTTGTGATAGGATGAAGAAGGTCAAGTTGAGGAGTAAGTTAAGAAATGAACAAGAAGCTGATGGGATCTACTTTGAGGGTGATTAGCAGGTTCTAAGATTGTTGTGGAGTTAAGTCCTCAAAAGTGGTGTAAATTTCACAATTTATACTAACTAGAACCAAATTTTAGGTTGGGGTCCTAATTTGGTCATAAACAGTGAATTCTGTACCATTTTGAACCAAAGTCGTGTGTTATACACTACTTTGAACCAAAATCGTGCGCTCTACACTATTTTTAACCAAAGTCGTGTATTTTACACCACTTTGAACCAAAGTCATGTGTTATACACTATTTCTAACCAAAGTCGTCTGTTCTACACAGCTTTGAACTAAAATCGAGGTTTACATGCTATTTTGAACCAAAGTAGTGTATTCTACGCTATTTTATACTAAAGTAATTTAATTTGAACGATTTTGACACAAAGTCGTGTATACTACACCATTTTGAATCAAAGTCGTGTATTTCACACCACTTTGAACCAAAGTCATGTGTTCTACACCACTTTGAACCAAAGTCGTGTGTTCTAAACCATTTTGAACCAAAGTTTTAATGATTTTGACTCAAAGTCGTGTGCTCTTTACGATTTTAAACCAAAATTTCCAGACTTATGAAGATTTAAAGTACCACATTTTGAAGTAATTTATGGTCAAAAGAACATCTGGCCCCCAAAATTAGACCCCCATTAACACCAATGATAGCTTCCATAACCTTAAAATTCTCAACAACCCAAAACTACCGGAAATACCACCAAAAATAAAATTACCAACAAAAAAATTCACAATCAAGTAAATCCAGTTAATAACAACAAGACCAAAAGGGATAAAAAGGCATTAAGCCCACAAGCTGCGTCCATAGAAAATCAGAAATTTACTTTTTCATAAACACAACGAAAAAAAATTATTTTAATCTTCTCAATTTTCATTAACAATAGAATTCTCAGCTCGAATTCCAATGCTCAATTTAATTCGCAATGTTTCTCTCTCTCTCTTTCTTTCTTCTCTCTCGCTCACTCTCTCTTACTTCCATTTCTTCTTTATACTGTTCGTTCTGTGCTGTTGTAAAGACATAAATCATCCTTAAAAGTTTAATTTGAAAATGAAACATGTTATGATTTATTTCGTGTAATAAATAATCTTGGAGATTTAGTATATTAAAAAAGAGAGCATTTCCCTTGTGTGTTATTTATTAGCAGTCAGCAGTCGGCAGTCGACCCAATCCATTTTTATATTTTGCCGCTCATTTTTTCAGGTTTTTTTCATTTCTTTTACAGCTTATTGTTCATGTCGAAAAAAAATCTTTTCTTGTTCTTCGCTTACAATTTTTAGCAACATTTCTGTTAAGCAGTGAAAGGAACTGAGTTGAATTTGTAATAGTAAGTGACGTCGGGTCGATGTTGATTCACACATTGTTCATCAAAAAATAATTATTTAATGCGCATCATGCGTGTTAATTGACCTGAATTTTGAGTTTTATTACTTTTTATAGGAACTGATGGAATATGATGAATGGATGCAAAGGTAGGTGATGCGCTGAATTAAAGGATATGACGTTTGGAAGTAAATGTGATCAAAAAAGTGAAATAGTTTAATTTTTTTTATAAATTTCAGAGGAAATTGGGCATAATTTGTTCATTTAGGAACAGTCCTTAAGGTTAAGGATTATTCAAAAATGGCGTCACGCATCAGAACACCTCCTCCAGATTTCAAACCCCCCCCCCTCAAAAACTTCCTAGATACACCCCTGGATCAAACTTTTTGGTAAAAACCCATAATTAAGCCAATTAAACTGAAATGTTTTCTTTTTTGAGGTGTAGTTAGGGGGTGTTTGTGGAGTCAAAACACCCCCTCGATGATTTTTTTTTTTAAATTTACTAAATCCTAAATTTTTGCTCCAAGATAAACAAAATTCAAAGCACTCCAAAAACAGATTAAAATTCTTTAACTTTTTTATTTTTTTAAAAAAAATTAGGTAAATAAAATGAAAATATTTAACTTTAAAATACTAATTTAAAATTTTCATACAAATCCTCAAAATCGATTAAAACCCCCATCTATTCCTGTCAACACAATCCTGCCGTTTTCACACAATAAATAAATTAGAGCATATTGTTGAGGCTCCACAACCATAATTATTATCGCACACATCCACATCCATTTATAAGCAGCACAGAATAATAACAGAAAGGAAAACAGAAAAGAAAAACACATTCATTGAGTTCCAGAACTGTCAAGTAAGCTGTCAAGAATGGTAATAATACCTGTCACAAATCATCAACAACGAAACGTACAGCAAAAGTAGAATTTAATGCGCATGAGAAAAAGAAAAGGAAAAAAAGACATTATGAAAAGATAAATATCATAATTTTCCCTTCAACTCACATCAAGTCAGCCCTACATCATCCATGAAATGAAAAAGTAATGAAATAAAAAAAAATCTTTTTTTGAGACATCCACCGAGTGTGAGTGAGGATAATGGAAAGGAAGAAACCGCAAAGAAGAAAAAAATATTAAATCTCATTTAAGTCATCACCGTTCAACATGTTTTATGCTTCTTATTACCTTAAAAATGATTTTTTTCTTTTCATCTTTTAATCCCCTTTCAATCACTTACTTACTTACTTAACATCTCATGTTATGCACATCCAAACATATGTGTGTTATACTAAAATTAATGTATTATATTGGAGAAAGGTAATAGGTACAATAATGACAGCATAAATGCACTTATATAGACGTTAAAGGGTCGAGCTCATTCAATGCTTGTTAAACAACAGTACAAACAGCATTATAGAAAATGATTTTCGATTTAGTTTGAAAAGGAGGATGAGTTTGGGAATGTTGGAGGTTATTTGTGGAGGAAATTTGATTGATTTTTTGATTGTGGATAGAGCGCATTTAAATTTGGATGTTGGATGTATTGCGTTATTGGATAATGTTCATGCAGACTATAAAATAGTAACAGAGATGTAAGTTAGAGGTTATAACTGACTGTCATTGGCAATCTAAGTGTATTTAGTGACTTGGTTGGCACCAAGGATCAGACAAGTGTATAAACCTTGGTTGGATCATTGATTTTGAAATTGAGATTTTCTAATTAAAAACTTTGGCATTTTACATATTGAAGGGTCAAGCAAAGGTTCATGACGCCAGGGACCAAATCCAGCGACAGCATAATTTAAAGGGGTGTATTGGGATTTTTTATAGCAAACCCCCAAGTAAATGGAAGAAAATTTCTGTTGAGGGGGGTGATTTGACCCTCAAAACACCCTCTTGGCTACACCTGCTATTTAAATGGATCTAGATTCAATCCAAAGCAAGTTAAATTTGGTTAAATTAGAATTTTAGGTACCATTTCAGACTACCCGTCCTTTGCTACGCCACTGAAGTTGAGCTTCATTTCAGATGCATTCATAATCACTCAATACTCCAATTCGTAATCACTTACATTAGAAACCACCAAAAAAATCAATAAATCCCGACAAAGCGACCTCGCCTCACCACCAAAACTTTCCATAATTTCCGCTAAAAATTGTTAAATTGAATTTTCAGTCACTTTAGACAGCTAATGACGTTGCATGCACTCCAACTTTGATTGTTGCCTTCAACATTTTTTTTTCTTCTTCTCTCATTCATTTCAAAATAAAAATTGCATTGAAAATTATTCTGCCATGAAGAAATCAAATTACAAAAACTGTCAGTTTCAATTGAAATGCAAGACATATTTATCATATTTTTATATTCATTCTCTGCTGTCTCAATTTATTTACGTATTTTTTTTGTATTTCATTCTTCGCTTTTTCCATCTCTCTCACTTATTTTGCATGCCAATTTTTCATTTCAACTTTTTTTCTGTTGTTGAATAATTCAATTTTTATTTCATTCAACAATCGATAGCTTTTGTCACAGAATTGTAAAAATTTTATTAAAATTTTTTTCATTCACGTTTTATGTCGTTTTGTTTTGGACTTTTGATGGAAAATTGTGACGTGGAATGACTTTATTGCATTTTTTAATGCGTGATTGTTTATTGATTTTGAACATTCGTGTGAAGTTTGGGGGTTAAAGACATTTGGCGCCAATTTGTTTTAAAATAAATAATTTTTTGAAAATGTATTGTTTTTAAATTTAATTGAATAAATGATTATAAGTTAAAGTTCATTTATCAATTTAATTTGAAATTTTAAGAAAATTAAAAATCCTAAAAATATGTTTAACCTTTAATTTTTTATAAAAGTTAAAAAAAATTAAAATTTAGAAATTTTTTATAAAAATTTAAAATTTTGTTACAACTTTAGAATTTTTTTTAAAAATTTGAAAATGTAGAAATTAACAATTTTTTTTATAAAAATTTAAAAAATGTGAATGATTTTGAAAATAATAAAAATTGTAGAATTTTTTTGAAAATAATAAAAAATTTAAAAAATTCAAATTTTTAAAAAACTTAATCAAAATTCTTAAATGCGCCTTAACCCTTTTTTTTAGTTGCATCCCCTAACTCATTAACATAATGGACAGACAGCTTGTTTATTTATGAAATTTTTCACAGTGTGTGAATTTACAAGAATCAAACGTGACATGTACACAACAGCACAACATGGACACAGAACATAATAAAAGTATTATATGAACACTGGAGTGTGAAGTAAGAGCAATTGATACGTTAATATGATGATGACAGACAATTTGAAGTAATTGAAGTGTCAGCAATTTTATCATCATTTTCAAATTTTATGTACTTTGTATTAAGCTTTTGTCATTATTTGATTGTTTGAAACAGAGTTGGGAGCGTCCTATTTTAGCGTCGGAAGCTACCAGCGTCGGACGCTACTAGCGTCGGACGCTCAAAAAAAAAATTAGCGTCCGACGCTGGTAGCGTCCGACGGTGGTAGCGTCCGACGGTGGTAGCGTCCGACGCTGTGAGCGTCCGACGCTGTGAGCGTCCGACGCTAGTACAAATTTTCGAAAAAAAAATTAATGTTTGTAATTTTTTTTGGAAATGGAGGAAATTGATGGAAAATGGTGAAAAATTATGGAAATTGTTGGAAAATGATGAAAATGGTGGAAATTTATGGAAAATCGTGAAAAATGATAAAAATGGTGAAAATTGTTGGAATATTGTGTATATGATAGAAAATGGTTGGAAATTGTTGAAAAATGGTGAAAATTTACGGAAAATGGTGAAAATTGTTGGAAAATGGTAAAGAAACGATGGAAATTATTGGAAAATGATGAAAATGGTGGAAATTGATGGAAAATCGTGAAAAATGGTGAAAATTGTTGGAAAATTGTGTATATGATAGAAATTGTTGGAAAATGATGAAAAAGGTGGTAATTGATAGAAAATGGTGAAAAACGATGGAAATTGTTGGAAAATGATGAAAATGGTGGAAATTGATGAAAATGGTGGAAATTGATGGAAAATCGTGAAAAATGGTGAAAATTGTTGGAATATTGTGTATATGAAAATGGTGAAAATTTATGGAAAATGGTAAAAAATGTTGGAAAATTGTGTATATTGCAAGGGTCAGACACTCCCAAGGATTGTACAATCCTACAATCCATACAATCTTTTCCATACGAATTGTAAGGATTGTACAATCCTTACAATCCATACAATCTTTTCCATACGAATTGTAAGGATTGTACAATCCTTACAATCCTTTTCATTTAAATTTACAATCCTCACAATCCTGAAGTTTTGTTAATGTAAAGATTTTTTTTGGTAAATGAAGTGAAACTTTTGTAACTTATCCAATTTTTGAACGAAAATAATATAATTTTTGATAAAAATTTACTTTTTTATGAATTTCTACTAAATTTAAAATTATTTTTGAGTAGTTATTGTTTAAAATTCAATTTTTTTTAATGAAATTAACAAAAATTCGGGTTTCTTTTACAATTTCTATATTAGTTAATCAATTTTGGAATGAAATTTTCCAAAATTATTGTTGGGTTGTCATTTGATGGGACATAGCTGAACTCTTTGAACAATTTACGATATTTTAAGATGAAAAACCAAAACAAGTGAAAAAGTTTCAATCGTCTTTTGCTAAAAAGTCCAATTTACAATTATATTTATTATAAAATTTGCAAGTTTTATAAACAAGGTTTTGTAGTATCGGTTCAATTATGAGTCATAAGTTATGACGTTCGTCAAAAATGATATTTTTAGATAGTTTTGCCACAAAATGTTCATATAAAAAAGTTTTCAGGTGTCACAAAATGACCTATAAAAAAATTTCCTTTTGAGGATATTGGTTCGATTCTGGAGATTAAATATTTTTGAACGTTTGATTCTTTTACTGGACTTTTTTGAAATAAAACAACGTGATTTGATTAGTTTTTATGGGTTTTCAATTAAAAGCTGCTTTTATTGTCCATGAACGATAATATTGTGAAGCTTTAGAGCTATTAATTGCTATTAATAAGCATCTGGACTACTTTTCAAATCAAAAAGTTTGAGAAACAACAATAAATACAAGATATTTTCTTATTAAAATGTTGTTTTAATAAAACTCGAGGTTTTGAAGCTAATCGTCGTTAAATTTTTTTGAGTTTTAAAGCTTATAAACCATTACGAACCATGCTCGTTTTGAAAGTAAATTTGTTCGAATTATCAAAATAATTCTGATGCTAAAATGAATGCACAGACTGATAGATCCATTAAAAGTCATATTTTGGGTATGTTAATGGAAGTTTTTTCTGAATTATATGTTAAAACTTTAAAAAATCTGAATTAAATTCAGAAAATTTTTTAATTCTTAGAATCAGAAATTCAACAAAGCCATAAATTTCTAAAAAAGAACCTATAATTGGATAAAATCCGTTTATTTGTGAGATAATGCAATATTATTCATAATTAAAGAGGTAAAAAATTCACTAAAACTTTAAAGCAATAAAAAATGTCAACAAAGACATTTTCTCAATATATTGAAACAGATTAAGGTATTAAGATTTTATCAAAAATATTTTTAGTGAAATTTTTAGCAAATTTGAAACAAATTTTAAGTTTACCTTAGTCGAATTTTTAATTTTTTAACTCTAAATATTTTTTGGAATCAAAAATATAAGAGATAAAAACAAAAATCGTATCAAAGTTTGTTAAAAACTAATTAAGATAAATACTTATAAATTTTAAAAGAATTAAATCTGGATTGTAAAAATTACAATTCTTACAATCCTTTCCATACAAGGATTGTAAGGATTGTGTGGATTGTACAATCCTACAATCCATTTCATATAAAAATTGTAAGGATTGTATGGATTGTACAATCCACACAATCCTTCCATACGAATTGTGAAGAATTGTACAATCCTCACAATCCTTTGGGAGTGTCTGACCCTTGGTATATTGATAGAAAATGACTGGAAAATGATAAAAATTGTGGATATGATAGAAAATGATGAAAATGGTAGAAATTAATGAAAAATTATGAAAATTGATGGAAGATGGTGGAAATTTATTGGAAAATTGTGTAGATGATAGAAGATGGTTGAAAATTGATGGAAAATGATGAAAATTGATGAAGATTGATGGAAAATGGTGAAAATGATGAAAATTGATGGAGATTGACGGAAAATGGTAAAAATGATAAAAATTGTTGAAAAATAATGAAAAATAGTGGAAGTTGATGAAAAATGATTAAAAATGATGAAAATTGTTGAAAATGGGGTCTACAATTTTGCATCATTTTTCACCTTTTGCCATTAATTTTCTACCAATTTTCACCATTTTCCATCAATTGTCATCATTTTCCAATAATCTCTACTATTTTCATCATTTTCCAACAATTTTCATCATTTTTTACCATTTTCAATCAACTTCCACTATTTTTTATAATTTTTCATCACTTTCCAACAATTTTCATCACTTTTACCATTTTCCATCAATTTCCACCATTTTTCAACAATTTCCATAAATTTTCACCATTTTCCAACAATTTGCATCAATTTCCAACCATTTTCTATCATATACACAATTTTCCAACAATTTTCACCATTTTTATCATTTTCCATAAATTTTCACCATTTTCATCATTTTCCAATAATTTCCATCGTTTCTTTACCATTTTCCACCAATTTCCACCTTTTTCATCATTTTCCATAAATTTCTATCATTTTCACCATTTTCTATCATATCCACAATTTTTATCATTTTCCAGTCATTTTCTATCAATATACACAATTTTCCAACAATTTTCACCATTTTCCATAAATTTTCACCATTTTCCAACAATTTTCACCATTTTTATCATTTTTCACGATTTTCCATCAATTTCCACCATTTTTAACCATTTTCCAATAATTTCAATCGTTTTTCACCATTTTCTATCAATTACCACCTTTTTCATCATTTTCCAACAATTTCCAATCATTTTCTATCATATTCAACAATTTTCCATCAATTTCCACCATTTTCATCATTTTCCAACAATTTTCACCATTTTTTTTACCATTTTCCATAAATTTCCACCATTTTCATCATTTTCCAACAATTTCCATAAATTTTCACCATTTTCCGTAATTTTTCACCATTTTTCAACAATTTCCAACTATTTTCTATCATATACACAATATTCCAATATTTTCTTCAATTTTCACGATTTTCCATCAATTTCCACCATTTTCATCATTTTCCAACAATTTCCATAAATTTTCACCATTTTCCATCAATTTCCTCCATTTCCAAAAAAAAATTACAAACATTAATTTCTTTTCGAAAATTTGTACTAGCGTCGGACGCTCAGCGTCCTAGCGTCGGACGCTCACAGCGTCGGACGCTACCAGCGTCGGACGCTCAAAAAAAAATTAGCGTCCGACGCTACTTAGCGTCCGACGTTTTTGGGTTTTCAGCGTCCGACGCTCAGCGTCCTGCCAACTCTGGTTTGAAATATAGGAAGTGGTTATGAAGGGTTCAAAATTAAATAAAGGCATCGTTCTAAGTTCAAATTAGAATTTAATCGTTGCTTTTAGTTCAAAACCAAATAAAGTCGTGTATTTAAGTTCAAAAAATTAAATAAAGTTGTAGCTTTCAGTTCAAAATTGAATAAAATCGTAGCTTTAAGTTCAAAATTAAACAAAATCATAGCTTCAAGTTCAATATTGAATCAAATCGACGCTTTAAGTTCAAAATCAAATAAAGTTCTTGATTTAAGTTCAAGGTATAATAAAATCGTTGCTTCAAGTTTAAAATCAAATTAAATTGTCATCATTAGTTCAAAATCAGATTAAGTCGTGTATTTAAGTTCAAAAAATTAAATAAAGTTGTAGCTTTCAGTTCAAAATTGAATAAAATCGTAGCTTTAAGTTCAAAAAATTAAATTAAATTGTAGCTTTAAGTTCAAAATTAAATAAAATCATAGCTTCAAGTTCAAGATTGAATCAAATCGACGCTTTAAGTTCAAAGTTTAATAAAATCGTTGTTTCAAGTTTAAATTCATATAAAGTCGTCGATTTATGTTTAAAACCAAAAAAAGTCGTTGCTTTAAGTTCAAAACCAAATAAAGTCGCATTAAGTTCAAAAAATTAAATAAAATCGTAGCTTTAAGTTCAAAATGAAATAAAATCGTTGATTTAAGTTCAAAATCAGATTAAGTCGTCGCATTAAGTACAAATTAGAATTTAATCGTCGCTTTAAGTTCAAGTTTGAATAAAGTCGTCGCGTCAAATTAAAAATTAATTAAAAATTTCATATTTGAGTTCAAAACTGATTCAAGTTTGACCATTTTTGACCCCATCCACCATATAATATCGATTTAACTCTCCTGTCAGCATTCATAATCTATCCCTTTACACTATGTTCCCAAAAAATTTCCTTTATTTCAACCCACATCAAACCATTTCCACACAAAAACAAGAAAAGTGTCAAAATAAATGCTCATCAAGTCACAAAATTCCTCATTATCCTAATTATCGCTCAACATCCATAAACATTCTCCCATTAAATGATCAAAAATGTCACAATTTAGTCTATAAATAGCTGCTTAATAAACAAACATATAAATTCCCATGGAAATAATCGATATGAAATTTCTTCACCCAATAAATTTTCATCCTCGTTGAATGGCACGAAAAATAAACAAGAAGTAAAGAAATTTCTTTTCATATTTATGGCAGTTCTTTCCCTTCCCATTTTTATGTGCTGTGTGGAATTTCATTTATTTATTATTTTCATCGTCATTATATCACGTCATATCTCTATCTCTCTCCCATGAAGGAAATATCCTTGAATGTCATAATAAATTAAACAATAATAAGAAGAATTGTTTGAGGAATTGAGAAAGGTATAAAAATGTCAAAAGGGAAGTACACAAAATCATCAACATAAATGCTTTTTTTTTCCTTCAGAAATAAAAGAATAAAAATTTATTTTTTTGAAGATGAGAAATAGAACCTTCATCATTTGAGAGTTTAATGCCGACACAAACATCTCATCGTACTCTTTGTACACAAAACTGCACAATCCACCGACTTTGGATGGGAAATGAAATATTGAATTTATTTATTTACGAGGAGAGTTAAGGAGCTACTGAAGAGGTGAAATGGGGAAGATATGAATAGTTAAGAAGAAGGATGTAAAGTTTGAGAATTTTTTGAGTTGAAAAGACGCAGTTTTTGGATTGATTTCAGGGTTTTTTTTGTAAATTTTTGGAAAATACTCACGATTTTGAGAATTAAAATTCAGGAACTTCAAGATGACTTGACTCAGTTCCACGGAATTAACTCGATACAATCTTTTTAATTCTCTGTCGCTTAATTTTTGAGGTCAATTTCATTTAAAACTGAAAATTTGTTGAAAAAAACTGAAATAATTTTTTTCAATGCTTTCTATGTTTTTTTTTAATTTAAAAACTATCAAGAGATTCATTTTATTAATGATATGCCAATGTGCGACAACAGTTCTTACTCTTCGAAATGGAATCTTCGAAGATGTAATTTTTTTCAAAAAAAATATGACCGTTAGAATTTTTCATAAGTAAATTTAACGGTTTTTGAAAATTTTAAAATTTTAACACTTCCAAATAGTTTTGAATTTCTACAAAATAACGGTTAATACTGTTGTCATCCATTGGAGGATATGGTGTCCTTTTGTGTACTTATTGAACTTATTGGAATAAAAATTTAATGGACTGATTATGTTTGACGTTTAATCAGCAATTAATGTCTGTTAAAATTACATTTTCAAACCCTGTTGTGGAGTAAACATCAAAATTTCATGAATATCTGGGAAATTTCTATAAATTTCGTAAATGAAGGAAAATTCTAAAATTAACGCATAAAAAAGCATAAAAATAAATCATAAAAAAAGTCCAATACAATCCCATTCTGATGGA
Source organism: Chironomus tentans (assembly GCA_963573255.1). Lineage (NCBI taxonomy): Eukaryota > Metazoa > Arthropoda > Insecta > Diptera > Chironomidae > Chironomus > Chironomus tentans. Next base: position 20,837,008 of record OY754302.1, read on the forward strand.
ATATTTTTTTCGAAATTTTTTTTAAATTTGGATTTTAAGACTCAGTTCCATTCTTGTTACAGACTGGACGTCAATATAACAGAAAATTCAACTTTTATAATCATAGAATTTAATCATGGATAAGAGGCCCTATGAGCCTCTTGGATATGCCCTTGGCTCCTCCTAACCCCTAATATGTCTCTAAATTCAGTGTAGGTTTAATAAAATAATTATAATCAGGTCGTTCACCTTCACAATTAAACTAATTAAATCACAATCTCAAAAATCCTTCAAAAATTCCTTCTAAAATTTAATTTTCATTCTAAACGAACAAACTGCAGCAAAAGGTCCCCTTAATCATTTTATATCCAGTTCCATTTTAAACAGCAACGACAGCATAAAGTGCACAGGGTAATAGTCTTTAGAAATAAAATGAATAAAGAAGAAAGCAAGAAGCAAGGACGGAAAGATGATATTTTCATTTCACGGGTTTTATTCCTTCAATTTCAATCTAACTCAATTTTATCCTTAGCTGCTTCTTTTTGTCACATTTTATTATTCCTTGTCATTATTGCAGCTCCTTCCTCTTTCCATTATTTTTTGTATGTCTGTTTGAAAGATGAGCAGTTTAATATGTTACCGTAATTTACTTTGACATTTGTCTTCTCCTTTTCCTTCTTCTGAGGGCCGACCCATTGTTAATGACTTCAACTAATCTTCGCACCATAAATTTTTATGGTTACAAGGCAATAATTTGAAATTATTCATTCTGACTTTTTCTTAATGAACTACATGCGTGAAAATTTTTTCAGAACTGATTTTATTTTTGATGATTTTTAACAGCCGGAACGAGAAGGAATTTTCTCATGTTTTTCTGTGGTTGAGAATCTTTTTCTGACAGCTGAAAATTTTCTTTTTTGAAGGTCAGAAAAATTTGCATGGTTATTTTTCAATTTTGGATTTGAATTTTAAGGCAGCGTTTTCACCTTTAATCCCCTCAAAATTTCTATCCCAGTTGCTCCACATATCAGCAAGTCCACAAAGACATTCCCTCCTCAACACAAAAGTCAAACAAGAGAGTCACTTGAATGGAATTCATGCATGCAAGCACAGAAAATGAGATAAATGTAGGAAGTTGTCATCACATGTTGTGAGAATTTTTTTCCTTCTTCTTTCTCTGTGCATATTTTTTTTGCTTGAAAGAACACATAAAAAATTTATTTTTGCGGAATTTTCAGAGAGACTAGAAGTTGGTGTTGTTAGTTTTGTAGCATAAACTTTTTTTTTGTAGAAGTTGGAGATTAAGGATGCAGAAATTTCAAAGTATTGTTGTAAATTCAGTCATTTTTGTATTAATAATGAACTGCGGTCTCTGAATGATACCTATATATGTGTCCAGCTAACTATAACTTTGTTAATGACGCATTATGAGCTAAATTTGTAGAGACAGCAGCACCCCAACCTGCTGTTGACTTCCAAAAGATAAGGTTCATATGTTTGAAAAGGGGTCATTCACTTATGACGTCTATCAAAAAATGGATTTTTAGACCCCTTCTCCTTGTCACAAATTTTAAATTCAAAAAAATTTCTTTAATATAAAGTCTCACAAAATCTCAGACCACCCCTCCCCCTAAATCATGAACGTCATAAGTGAATGACCCCTAATAACAAGATTTTCAATAAGCACCTAATTTGGTCTTTATCTGACCCATAAATTGAAATCTTGTGGTCAATCTTTGACTCCTAATATAACTAATGTAACAAAGCTAGACCCAAAGCATGACGCATCGCATCACTGGAACCCATTCACAGTTTTATCAATAATCCCTTAAAAAATGCTTTTGAAATATTCAAATCAAGTTACTTTCCTACTTACCATCGCATCCCAATCTCATGTCTCTCAATCCAACTATTTTTTTTTTCAAAAAAATTTCTGCTCAGTTGTTGAACAAGGCAAACTAGTTATTTGCAGTAATTTTCTTCCAGATTATTATTGTGTTGTTGAGTTTACATATGTTTTTATTGTCATCGCACATATGTAGAATAGATAAAGATAGAGATAGAGTCACATGGAACACCATATGTGGCCAGAATTATGTATGACACATTTAATAATAACATGATATTAAAATTTTATGTGGAACATACACAATTTTTTGCATTTTATGATTTTTTTTAAGGGATAAAAAATGTAAAAAGTTGTTAGCATGAAAAATTTGTGAATTAAAATATTTTTATGTGGTTGTGAGAGGACAGTAACCGCCAATGAGCATTATTATGATATGTAGGATATAGCAAAAAATTGGACTAGAGAGTAATGGACGAATTTTGGAATTTGAATGCAAATAAATCAAATTTTCCTTTAATTCAAACAAACTAAACATCAAGAAGTTCCGATGAATTTTACACATGTACAAAATGTCTTGCAGACATTGAAGATACGACAAGAAGGAATATTAAGTCATTCTTATTTTAATTCCCCTCATTTTCATATTATATGAATTGATATGATAATTTTTAATGCAAATTTTTCAATTGTAAAATGCAAAAATGAGGATAATTTCCCCTGTGGATGATTTTGTTTGAATTATGTTGGAATTATGGAACTTTGATGCTGATTTTTGTAGTTTTATGTTATTTTTTAAATCTTCATTATGTGATGTAGTAAGGAGTTGTTCATAAATGACGTCCAAATTTTAGGGATCCGGATGAGTGGAGTCTGACGCTATGTGACACTTTTATACAAAAGAAAATTTTGTGACAGAGGGAGGGGGGTCTAAAAATTATTTTTTTGACGTCTCTAAGAACTTACGATCAACTTTAAAATTACACTGCCAAAGCAATTTTAATATGAGCGATTCTTATATCGAGGCACCCTAGCTCGACATCCAGTTGCCCCCCTTCCACCACATCAAACTGAGGTTCCCAACTTTACAAACAGACAGCTTATAAACTCCAATTATCCAACTAATTCTTTACATCTCCGACTTCCAACTCAATTTCCATCTAAGGAACAAAAAAAACTTTTTTCCCATGCAAAACCTGAAACAAAAGACAAGTTTTAAAACAAGAAGAAGCTGACACTGCATATGCATGTAAGTCAACGATACTTGCTTTACATCAACTCATCTAATTATCTTACAAATTGACTCAGTCATACACTTGAATAAAAAAGAGACATAAAGAAAAATAATAATAATGAGGCGTAAGAAGAAAAATGAGTGAAATAAAATAAAGAAGTTACAATGTAGGAGTTAATAATGATGTGATGAGTGGGTAAGGGGCTTTGATGAATATTGATGTTGAGAGTTGGATGTTGGAATAGATTGATGGTCAAATGAACTTAATTAGCAATCTTGTTGACAAATTAAAGATTTTGATATATATTGGGGTCATTCATAAATGACGTCCATCAAGTGTCATTGAGGTTTAGACCCTTTCCCTGACAACAATGTTAAGACCTCATTTTTCTTGAAATTTGAACTTACAATCTCCAATAAAATGATGCAAATATCCAACAACAATACCCAAATCCATCAAAATAAAAAAAAATCAAGAAAAAGAATTAAAAAAAGATTATAAAAAATTACACACAAGTCCAAGCAAAACCAACCGCAAAGCTCATCTTTTACATTTTTATATATTTTTCATGTTGTCAGTAGTCATTTCTTTTAATATACAACACGATGTCTACCTGTCAAGTCTTTAATGTTAATTCTTCTTCTTTTATATGCCTTTTCATTATTATTATTATTTCGGAAATATATTTATTTATATATTGTACATTAAATAACGTCTTAACAACCACAGACAGATTCAGATTCTTTCTTCCATTGCCGCAAAAAAAATATCGGAGAGAAAGAGAGGAAGAAAGGGAGTGAAGTAATGGGCATGCAGGGAGTGGGTACTTGTGGGGATTTTTTTTAAAATTGTTGGAGATTTAAATTTTTTTGCACTTTACCAAATTTATTATTTAACTTATTCCAAATTTATTACGTTTAGAATCAGCAAAAGGGACAAAATCTTAAAAAATTAAAGAACGAAAATAATTTTGGACCCCTCTAAAATTTTCTGGGTATGCCCTTAACTCTAAATCACATTAGCCACCTAAAAGTTGATCATCAAAATTGAATAATTTTTTTGCAAATCTAAAAAAATCAATAAACTAAATAAAACCCCCAAAAATTCAAAAATCAGAACCCCAAGACATTTCAAATGCCCATCCCTCGCCCAACTTTTAACAGAATGAAAATAAAGATTTGTGCGCGTTGAGTATAAATTATAATGTCGTTTTTATGTTCAAACATATTTCACGATCTTGTTTTTCAATTTTTTTTCTCTCTCTTTTCTTTTTCAACGTTTTTTTTATTTCGATGGCAAAGAATTCTTGACTGTCATGGACAAGCAATTTTCTGAATGGTGTATGCGGCTCACGAGGTCTTTCAACACCGTTTAAAAGCCACAAAATGAAAATTTATTAAGAATTGATGTGAATTGTGGTAGAGTGTGAGATGGAGGAAGGTTTTGAACTTCCATGGCAAAGAGGGTTGAACCTGTAGATTAATTTTATATTTGCTTTATTGGGTAGGGTACAAGGGGACCTTATGAAGCCCTCAGAGTACGTCACTGGCTCTAATTCTAGATTCCTTTTGGAAATTGAGCATGAGTTCTTCTGGGAGTTCTTCTTGAGATCCCGGGGCCAGGGGTGTATCCAGAAATTTTTTGGGGGTTTTTAAGATTTTTTCCTAAAAACCCTAGCAAATTGAAAAAATTTACCAAAAAAGGGGGATTGACCCCCAAAAACCCCTTCCTGAATACGCCAGTGGCGAAACCAGGGAGTAGTTCATAGATACACGGGTACCCCCCTCACTATGGGAAAAAATAGGAAAAAAGCGGCGATCCACTTTTTTTTGGGAATGTTTCAAATATCCATTCCAAAGTGATTTATTCTTGTAGAGGACATAAAAGTAGACTTGTATGCCAAATTTCAGATCATTTGGTGCTGTTTTCGCGATTCTAAAGCTGTTTGAAGTTGAAAAGGGGTCAAAAATCCAATTTTTTCACACCATATTCAAACTGGGAAATCTCAGCGATGGTTAAAGATATTGAAAAACAAGTTTCAGTTCCTGATAGTGGTATATAAGAGCTTTATTTTGACGTACAACAAAGTTTATAATTTTGTAGTTTTGGTACCGGTGTGCTAGGTAATGTATAAAAATCATAGGAAAAATACCTTTGGACATGCCGCAACCACCTTAGATGGCCAGGTCGTGGGTAGTAAAAGTACACTCGCATATAGCCCTTGACTTCTAGTTTACAAAACTGTATAAACATTGGAAACGGTTCACACTCAAAAAAAAGTTATGGCGATTTTAATGAGTCGATCTATATTTGACCAAAAACTAACTTTTCTTAGAAAAAAATGAGAAGTAAGAAAATAAATATGTTTTTTGATGTTTTTGAATGATATTTAATGTTTTAAGACAAATTGTGAAGAAATTTTTTCAAAAAGTTTAAAATTTACCGAGATATGGGGTACATGTGCTCTCTGACGACTTGACCCCTTTTCGCCTCACTTAAACTGCTGTAACTTTTACAGGTTGTAATATTTTTTAAACTTGTTTTCTGTTTATTGTAGCCTTTATCAGTACCTTTCTAATGATGTATAATACTTGATGGTTGAGTATGGTCTTGGTCATGAACTCGGTCCTTGTTTGTGACCTACCCCAAACTAGTGAAAATCTCAAACACATCATTTCTTGATATAGCATTTACGAACATAATTAAATATTGTATTTAGGTTTTTATGTTTAGTTATGATAATTATGACCATTTAAACTCAAATTTTGTGTTTTCGAATTTTTTCACAGGCTGTGCATAGTCTTTTGGTAGCCTCCTAATATGTATCCTAGTAGTCTCTATTTGGTCAACTAATCTTACAACTAAATTTATTTTATTGACTTTTATTGATTGATTTATAATATTTATGCATCTCCAAGTTAAAATACATCTACTTTTGGTACTTTTTATCAAGAAAATGACATTTTTGATAATTTTGTTTGAGATTGGCTTGCGTTGGTCATATTCAATACACTACCATCGAAGCAAGGACTACGATATATCCAAGTATTATACATTTTTGTAAAGGTTATAACATCAGCTATCAAACACAGAAAACAGAAATAAAAAATATTTCTCATGGAAAAAGTTATAACCATCTAAGTAGTCTCAAAAAGCACCAAGTCGGCAACCAGCTTAGACAAAATTACAAAAAACCAAATTTCGAAGAAATTTTAGACTTGTTTTGCCTTTTTTAAGTTTGTTTATGATTAAAAATTAGTTTTTGGACGAAATCCTTTCAAAATTTCTTCAAAATTTGGTTTTTTTGTAATTTCGTCTAAGCTGGTTGCCGACTTGGTGCTTTTTGAGACTACTTAGATGGTTATAACTTTTTCCAGGAGAAATATTTTTTATTTCTGTTTTCTGTGTTTGATAGTTGATGTTATAACCTTTACAAAAATGTATAATACTTGGATATATCGTAGTCCTTGCTTCGATGGTAGTGTATTGAATATGACCAACGCAAGCCAATCTCAAACAAAATTATCAAAAATGTCATTTTCTTGATAAAAAGTACCAAAAGTAGATGTATTTTAACTTGGAGATGCATAAATATTATAAATCAATCAATAAAAGTCAATAAAATAAATTTAGTTGTAAGATTAGTTGACCAAATAGAGACTACTAGGATACATATTAGGAGGCTACCAAAAGACTATGCACAGCCTGTGAAAAAATTCGAAAACACAAAATTTGAGTTTAAATGGTCATAATTATCATAACTAAACATAAAAACCTAAATACAATATTTAATTATGTTCGTAAATGCTATATCAAGAAATGATGTGTTTGAGATTTTCACTAGTTTGGGGTCGGTCACAAACAAGGACCGAGTTCATGACCAAGATCATACTCAACCATCAAGTATTATACATCATTAGAAAGGTACTGATAAAGGCTACAATAAACAGAAAACAAGTTTAAAAAATATTACAACCTGTAAAAGTTACAGCAGTTTAAGTGAGGCGAAAAGGGGTCAAGTCGTCAGAGAGCACATGTACCCCATATCTCGGTAAATTTTAAACTTTTTGAAAAAATTTCTTCACAATTTGTCTTAAAACATTAAATATCATTCAAAAACATCAAAAAACATATTTATTTTCTTACTTCTCATTTTTTTCTAAGAAAAGTTAGTTTTTGGTCAAATATAGATCGACTCATTAAAATCGCCATAACTTTTTTTTGAGTGTGAACCGTTTCCAATGTTTATACAGTTTTGTAAACTAGAAGTCAAGGGCTATATGCGAGTGTACTTTTACTACCCACGACCTGGCCATCTAAGGTGGTTGCGGCATGTCCAAAGGTATTTTTCCTATGATTTTTATACATTACCTAGCACACCGGTACCAAAACTACAAAATTATAAACTTTGTTGTACGTCAAAATAAAGCTCTTATATACCACTATCAGGAACTGAAACTTGTTTTTCAATATCTTTAACCATCGCTGAGATTTCCCAGTTTGAATATGGTGTGAAAAAATTGGATTTTTGACCCCTTTTCAACTTCAAACAGCCCTAGAATCGCGAAAACAGCACCAAATGACCTGAAATTTGGCATACAAGTCTACTTTTATGTCCTCTATAAGAATAAATCACTTTGGAATGGATATTTGAAACATTCCCCAAAAAAAGTGGATGGCCGCTTTTTTCCTATTTTTTCCCATAGTGCCCCTCTAGAAATCAAAACTCAATACAAATTTTTAATTTTTTTATTTTTAAACTAAAAAGATAATTTAAAAATTTAATTTTTTTAGATTGTAGATATTTTTTGATTAGAATTTAAATCTTTTGACAATACTTTATTAATTAATACAACAGTCTCTACTTCCAACATTAATTTTAGTTTTGAAATAACATTTACAATTTGGTTGACTCCATTGATTGGGCTTGAAATCTTTACCACAAGCAGGACACATTGTAAATGCACCTTTCACTTGGTTCCAAAAGTCTTCCCACCAGGCAACTCGAATTAATATTTCTTCTGTTGTAAGATTGTTGTCATCTTCTTCATCATTGTAATATTGAGCAGCCACTGAGGTTATAGTTAGCACTAGAAAAATATATTCAAACTTCATTTTTGGAAGGTTTTTTTGTTACTGCAAATAATTTTTTTAAATTTCATTTATTGATGCAAGTTTGCAAATTTAATTGATTTTTTGTGGCTGTCAGTATCAAAATTGCAATTATTTCTGGCTTTTTTAATTTATTGTAAATTGTGTAATTTGGTTTAATATTTAAGTAAACTTGGGAGCTTTGGGGTCTTTTGAGATACGAATATTTCTTACTATACATAATTTTCTAGACACAAGTCTAAATATTTAACAAACAACCAAAATATTTCCACTAATCCACCTCCCACCTACAAAATCTTCCTAAAAAAAATTTAATACCACATGAATCACTAAATCATGTCTAAGCCCTCAAACTCAAGAACATAATAAGTAATCTCTTACCGCTCAAATAAGAAGAAATAATAACAATAATAAAAAAAAACTTAAGTGAAAATTTTCATCTCTTTTCTTTCAAAGCAGACACGCTGCTCAAATTCTGATCGCATTATGTTCACATTTGCTAAGTTAAACATTTTTTTAAAGAGATTTTTTTCGTTCGTTGTTGAAAAAGCAACACGACTAATTTATCTTGCTCTTTAATTTCATTAATTTTTTTTTAAAAAGTAAGTTTCGAGGCATTCATAAATTCTTTTTCGTTCCTTCTTTTCTGTGTTTTTGTTTTGTTTTGACGAGTTATTTTCATCTTGAAGAAGTTGGTTTAACAAAAAAAAAAATAATAAGTGAGAAAAATAACAAGAACAGAGAAGAAGATCGCGTTGAGGTCTGTTGAAACATAAATTAGAGCTGCTAAATTGTTTGATGTTTGAAGAAATTCTTATGAATGAGACGTGCTCACTTAAATTTGGGGTTACTGGTTACTTTATTTTTTTTTAAAAAAAATGTTTAGTTCGAGTCAGGGACGTATCCAAAAGAATTTGGGTGGAGGGATTCGAAATAATAAAAATTCTTTAGGTTAGTATTGGTTTTTCAATAAAAGCGGGTTTTGACCCCAAACCCCCCTGGATACACCCCTGGTTTGAGTGTTATCATATGCCCAATTTTTGTATTTTAACAAAAAGTGTACTTGAAAGTTCTACAAAGTTTGTCTTTTGAACATTTTTGTTCAGTTTTGAACCCTTAGTAACATTTTTGACTGGACACAGGCATTATCAGTGATTACCTGTGTTACTTTTGGTAAATTTGTCACAAATACTCAATTATATGGTTAATAACCCTGAATTTTGCAAGTAATAAAAAAATTAAATTAATAAAATAAAGATTGTCAGCCATAAAAATCAATTTTTTTCAATCAAATAATTTAAAAAAAATTCATTCACAAAAACCTCTTCAAGCTATGAAGTTCACATTTATTCTTCTAATTTTAGAATTCAGTCTAATTACCTCTGAAAATGTCCACCAAAATATATTCATGCAAGATGGTTTTAATAGCTTTCCTACATGGGAAGATGAAGTTATTATTCGAAGAAACTGGTTAACAGATAAATTGGGACAAGCGAAAGGATTCTTTAGGAAGTGTCCAAGTTGTATTAATTCTGTGCCTGTTTTGGCAAGTCCTTCAAATTGTAAATGTTATTTGAAAACTAAGATAATTGAGAATGATAAAATGTGCTGTGTTCGATGAAAAAAATTATAAAATTTTGATCTTTTTTTGAAAAAGTAATAATAAAAGTTTTAAAAAATTATTATTTTTTAAAAAACTAAAAATTGTTAATTTTATAAAAATAAAAATTGTTAATTTTATAAAAATAAAAAATGATAATCTTTTCAAAAAAAACTAAGAATTTAAAAAATTAATATTTTAAAAAATTAAAAATGTAGAAAATTAATAATTTTTAAAACTAAAAATGGTTATTTTTATAAAAATAAAAAATTATATTTTTTTTTAAAATTTAATTTAATATAATTAAATTTAATGTAATTTAAAAAAATTGAAAATGTACAAAACTAATAATTTTTAAAATTAAAAGTTGTTAATTTTATAAAGATATTTAATTTTTTAAAAAATAAGGATTTTAAGAATTAAAAAATAAAAAAGTTAAAAATTTAAAAAACTAAAATTTAAAAAAATTAAAATGATGAAAAAAGTTAGAAATACTGAAAAAATCAATCTCAAACAAAAATCCAAGCAAATATATCATTTTAGCCAAAACTCATCCCTAAATTACTATTTTTATTCCCATTATCATTCCTGACGCCTCATCAACCTTAAAACTCATCCATTAAGCCATCACATCTCCTTCACAAATCCACCGACGACAACAAACAGCGTCTTAATATTTCTTATTTTCTGACATTATTTGAACAAACACACCCAAGTTCATCCCTTTTTGTACTTTTTAAAATATTTTCTTCATCTGACAGACAGGAGAAGCTCAAATGAGAAGACATGCACGACAGACGAAAATAATCATTAACGTCAACTGTCAAACTGTTTTTCTCTTCACTTAAACTCATCAGTTGCCATTTTTTTGCTATGCTTTCTTACCTTTTTTAAAATGAGATGAAGATGGAAAAAAATTTTGTTATGTGAAGTCAAAGAAGAATGAGTGATGCGTTTGGCCACAAATCAATCATCGGAGGTTTAATTTAAAGTGAAATGTGTAATTACGTATGGGATGGCATGGCATGATATCTTCGTATATAGATCATTTTGAGATGCTTTGGATATTACCTGGAAGGAATTATTTTAAATGAGGAAGGCATGTAAGGGAATGGAAAATTTAAGGTTTTATAAGCAAATGACTTTTTTAAAATCTTAATATTTAACTTTAAAACTTTTTAGTTGTGTTTTTAATTCTTTTTTAATTTTTAACTTTTTTACTTTTGTTTTTAATTTTTTAATATTTTATAATTTTAACTTTTGTTTATATTTTTTTAATATTTTATAACTTTAAAACGTAAGTTTTAACTTTTTTAAATTTTATTGAATTTTTTAATTTTTGTTTTTAGTTTTTTTTATTTTTAAAAATTATTTGAATTGTTTAAAGTATATTTCTATTTTTAAATATTTATTTTATTTTTTAAAACTATATTTCAACTTTTTTAAAACCTGTTTTGATCTTTTATTTGTCTTAAAAAAAATTCAATTTCTAAAAATTCATTTCAATATTTTAAATTCATTTTAACATTTAAGGTTAATTTAATTTTAAAAAATATTTTTTTTTATTTTGTTAATTTTAAAGTTTAAAAATCTATTTTTGTATTTTATTAATTTCAATTAATTTGATTAATTTTGCATTTCTTACAATCAGCTTTTTATTTTATTAATTTTAAATTTTTTAAAAATAAATGTTATATCTTTTAAATTTTGAAATTAATTTTTTTTGAAAAATTTAAATTTATTAAAAATTCATAATCATTTTGAAATATATTTTCAACCTCAGTTTGAATTAAATAAAAACTCTATAAAACCTAATCCAAATGTCTTCAATAACTTCCATCAATTCTCATCAGCACTCATCAACCAGCCATCTTTCAACCCAATCCCAAAACGTCCACACAATCTGAAACTTTTCACATCAATTTATCAATCCATCCATCATCTGCACTTTCATTCCATCAATTATCGTCTTTCTCAACATTTCATTCACTTTTCAAAAGAGTCACAGGACAAGCCAATCAAGATGCGGTCAGATGTGTCTCATGATTGACTTTAAAATTTCACATCCTAATCCTTACATTTTGACATGTCAATTAAGGGATATTTTTCCTGAAATTCTTGACATATTTTTCTATCCTTCGTCTGATGTCTTTCTTGTTGTTCCTTTCTGAATACTCTTTTTTTATCATTCATCCCCTTGAAAAAAATAAAGAAGATCAGCTCAACCCTATCGACACAAAAAACCACAAACAAAAAAATATGAGAGTCATCATTATGCGTGCATACGTCTCATTTTTCTGTCTACTTAATGTTGTTATTGTTATTATTTTTAACAGTACAATGGAAGGATCAACTGTAGATTTTTGTCTTCTCTTCGTTCCCATCAATCATAAAAAAAGCTGTAAAGTGATAATCTCGTTTTGCCTTTTTTTTCTTCTCTCTCTGTCGTTTCATAAAGAATAAGCAAACAATCAACTGACAAGAAATCTTAACGAAAATAGCACCACACACAGGCTGATATTTTGTATGCTAAATTGATGTTCCTTGAGATGATTTTTGAGTGATTTTTTGGTGAGAATTTTTGTTTTTAATTTTTATAATATTTTATAATTTAGGTTTTAGATTATTTAAAAAAAATTGAATTTCATTAACATTTTTCAATTTTCTTATAGTTTAAAAAAAAATTGAATTCTTATTTTTTAAAGATTTGCTTAAGTTTTTTAAAAATTGTTTAATTTTTAAAAATTTATTTAACTTTTTAGAAATTTATCTAACTTTTTAAAATTTATGTAATTTTTTAAAAACTGTTTAATTTTTTTAAAAATTGTTTAATTCTTTTAAGTTGTTTAATTTTTTAGAAGTTGTTTCATTTTTTAAAAGTTGTTTAATTTTTTAAAAATTGTTTAGCTTTTTTAAATTTTGTTTATTTTTTTTTAAATTTGTTTATTTTTTTTAAAGTTGTTTAATTTTTTAAAAATTTATTAAACTTTTTAAAAATTGTTTAAATTTTTAAAAATCGTTTAAATTTTTTAAAAGTGGTTTAGTTTTTTAAAAATCGTTTAAATTTTTTAAAAAATTGTCTAATTTTTTAAAGTTTATTTAATTTTTTCAGATTTGTTTAATTTTTTTAAAATTTTATTTATTTTTTAACTTTTTTTTTGGTATTCATTTAATAATGATTTGGCACAGTGGGATAGAGGCATTGCAGCTAATTTTCTAATTCCTGCAAATTATCTCAAAAATAAATCCCAAAAGTAAACAAAAACACCCTAAAAATCCGAAATTTTCTAGTATTTTGCCTAAGCACCTCCAATTGTCTAAATAAATAAGATCTTTTCAGAAATCAATGAAAACAGTAATTACGAAAATCACTCATCCAAACATTTCAGGCTACTTTCATCTCTAATCTTGATCCCTTTCCATCAAACTTCGTCTTATCCCATTCAAAACTAAAATCCAATTTTACCTTATCTGACAATAATCCTCACAAAATCATCCAAAGGGATCAGTACTTGAGTTTGCGGAACAAAGTCTGTGTGAGATAGGACGATAATTCCTATTGAAGGCAAAAAAAACACAGAAGAAGAGAAGAAAAAAATGTAAAGTAGGTCGACACATAGCTGTCGGTTTTTCTGTTTGACATGACGACAGGCACAACACAGTATATGCTATATAGCATTGAGTGAAAAAAAGTGACATGAGGAATGGATTGAGGGGGGGAATTGTCAATCAAATTTTGAAATAAACGAACGTAAAAAAACACAGAGAATTTGCAGACATTGAAAGAAACAAAAATGACATGTGAGTGACATGTAACACGATTTTAATTGCCCTTCCCAACACTTATGTTTGCTGTTTTGTGCGAGCACATAAATTCTCTTACTTAACTTTGACTTTGATGTACGCATATTATTATTTTTCGTGACGTCATTTGGGTGAGATTTTAATGTTGTGGAATTGAGTAAGAAAAGTTGGATTTTATGGTGGATTTTTGGGGGCTTTGGATTTTTGAGGGAATTTCGAGAAAATGCTACGAAAATTGCAAAAATTTTAGAATATAAGCTAGAATTTTAAGCAAAATTTACTAAAACATGAAATTTTTTTTTAAAAACTAATTTTAAAGTGTTAAAAAATTAATATCAAAAATTAAATTAAAATAATTAAAGTTTAAAAAATAGTCTTAAATTTTTGATTTTTTTAAATTATTAAAAAATTAAAATTATTTAAACTAAACTAAATTTAAAAACAATTTTTAAACTTCTAAACTTTTTTCAATATATAAATTTTTTAAAAAAATTATTAAAAAATTTAAATTTTTGAAAGTATTTTTTAAATTTTTTAAACCATTAAAAGTTAAAACTGGATTAAACTAAATTTAAAAATATTCTAAACTTTAAAAAATACTTTTAACATTTTATTCAATTTAGTTTTAGTTTTTAATGGTTTAAAAAATTATAAAACTTAATAATTTAAAAATATGTTTAATTTTTTTGTCTTAATTTTTTAAGATTTCAATTTAATTTTAGATTTTTAATTTTTTCTATAATTGTAGTTTCATAAAACCAAACAACCCAAAAATTGACATGTCAGTCCGACAAACCAAAAACCCCTTTCACCATTCATCCACAAAATCCCATCAAAAAAGCAATTTCATAAAATCCACATCAAGCAAATCACACCGATGAATGGCAACATAAATACACAATTTTCTACACACATCAGACATCAAATAAACACATAAACACCAGCTGTCAGAAAATATAATTGTAAAATTTATTGAATAACAACCGGAGGCCCAAAAAGAGTATATGACTATGTGTAAAGACTTTAAAATATTGCAATGTCGACGGCTGTCACTGCCTATTTTTTTCTCAGTTGACGAAAATTGAATTCTTTTTGAAGAATGAAAATTAAATTTCATGTGCAATTTTTCTATTTTGTCGGGGACAGTTTTTTGTGAATTATGTGTTTATTGATAAATTTGAGCGTGATTTTCGAAGGAAAGGTTGGATGAATTTTGAGGTTATGAATTATTTTTATTGAGGTTTGTGAATTTTGGGGTGTATTTTGGTGTGGCATGATTGACTTCTCAAAAAATTAAATTTAAAAATTCAATAAAGTGAAAAGCGAGTTAAAATTAATATTCTAACCTCAAAAATTACAAATCTATAAAACCTAACCTAAAAGTTTCAAAATTTGCTCCAATATTACTCAAAAATTCTAAAAACTAAGAAAGTAATTCCAAAAATCTTTTCTCATCCAGAAATTCACGCTAGTACCCCTACACTCTCAAACCTCACACATCTTTTTGTCGCTACGTGTCTCTTTCATATGATATGACAAGCTAATAATAAAAACATTAATATCAATAATAGCATTAACTTCATTTCTTGTTTGAGGTTTTTTTTGCGCACATTTAACTTGTTTTATTTCCTCTCTTTTCGATTACTTCGTGTGATTTATCATCTGATGTGTGATTCATATTTCTACAGACGACACTGAGAGAGGGGGACTGAGACAGAATAAATTATTTTGATTTACTGATGCAATCGGATGCCGGTGTTGAAAATTGTCAATATAATGACAAAGGTTCATTTTTGTCAAATGTTCAATTTGAGTAATTCAATTGAATTGAAAAACATCAAAAAAAAGGTTAGAATGAAGAGATAATTAGGGCAATTTGAACGGCAGTTGTTTGGTTTGATGAACCCGAAATATCAATTGAATTGTGTTATTGTTGGGATTTTGTGAGAAATGAAAATTGGCAATTTAGAGTCGAGGTAGCTGTTAGGTTGATGTGTGGAATTTAATTTTGCATTTTATGGATGTTGAAAGGCGCATACTCAAGAAAAAAGTATTCAGATTTGATGATGCATAGCCGTAAAGACTAAAAACATTGAAAAATTCTCAGACTTGATGATGCACAGCCGTAAAGACTCTTATTCATTAAAAAATGCTCAGCATCATCAAGCTCAGCTGCAAAAAGCGTAACCATGAAATTTTACTCATACTTGATGATGCACAGCTAATAAATGAATAAACCTGCAAAAAGTCATGGACTTGATAACGCACAGCCGTAAAGACTTATAACCATTCAAAATTGACATTAACCACTGTATAATAAGCAAAAATTCCATCATCCAGTCCGCATAAACAACAATTTCCCTTCTTAAATGTAAAAAGGGCATCATCGGTATCATTTTTCACAATTCTGCTCGGTTATTATTGAGCCTATCCATAAATCTCGTACATAACAATAAATAATCGCTCCTTTTATACATATTTTTACCAGCTAAAATGAGAAATAAAATAAATTTCATTTCTGACAGCGAATAAAAAGGGGTTGACTTTAGCCATGCATTATACATGGATGTAGTGCATTTATAATAAAAAATGAAATAAAAGCAATATTCATATATCATTTATACATTACAACAGAATAGGCAGGCAAATAAATGGCTATAGTCTCATTCAGATCATATGCACAACAATACATAAAAAACACACATTTTATAACGAACCGTAAATGATGAAATGTCAACATTAACAATTTAGTACGTAGCTACTGTTAACTGGTTGATTTTATTATATTTAAATTATGCGATTTTTTTTTCATTTTCTTTTATTATTATTTTTTGTTCATCGCTGTTTTTATAGAGAATGTTTTTTTAACTCGATTTGTTTCGTGTCTACTTTATTCTTATGAATGTAAATATTGCAGCTTTATAGGGGTTTAGTGTGACTAGACAAGGATGGAATTGTCTGATATTGAATTTTATAAATGTAAGTTTTTATTGCTGATATTTAGACTTAAGGATGGATAGACTCAATGAAGCACAGCCTTAAAGATATAAAACTGTAACATCGCACAGTCTTAAGGACGTGCAGCTGTAAAGAATTACAGCCTTAAGGACGCAAAGGTATAGAGACGCATGGACTTAAGAACGCACATATTTAGGGATGCATATACTTAATAACGCACAGCCTTACAAACACATGAATGCAATATCGCTCAGCTTTAATGTTTTAAATTCTCAAAACGCAAAGCCTATAAAATTTATTTGCTTAAAAACGCTCAACCTTAAGGATGCGTTGACTCAAAGAATGTCTAGCTTTAAATACGCATAAATTTGAGTACTTACAGCCTTAGATATGCATAAACTTGAAGACGCACAGCCTTAAAAACGCATACGCTTGAGTACGCATAGCCGTAAAGACGCATAAACTTGTGAACGCATAGCCTCAAAAAACACATAAAATTACAATCAACTGTCCCCTAAAACACGATTAATCAGTCCATGTGATCAAATTACTGCTAAGTAACTTCCTAAAATAGCCACATGCGAATCTTTATTCAAACAAAAACAAATCCTTGAAACTAAATCCACTTTTCAATCCTAAAATCACCGTGAGAACCTTATCACCTTTAAATAATCTACCTATAACCCTTTCGAGAAACCAGAACCTCTATCCCAAAATTTAAATTAAATATGTAAAAGAAGTAAAGCGAGGGAAATGGAAATTGAAAAAAAAAACAGTAAAGTAGATATGACGAGCAGTAGAATGGAAACGAGTTTTTAATATGCGGATTTATTCAATCCATTCATTCAACCATCCATCTACATAATGATTATGTGAAGCAATTTGACTTACAATCTTTCTTCCATCGTTACTAAGCCATACCTAAATGTGATGTCTGTGATGTGTTCATGCAATTGTAAATTTTAACTTTTATTGGATTTTCTGGGACAATGAATGTAAAGCAACATGACAGACAACCCGACAAACACAAAATGATTGATATTTGATCTCATCATAATGTATAGCACAATATAAAATGGTAAGTAGGATTTGAGTTATGTTGGGTGATGGAGTGAAGAAATTTGTTGCGCATTTAAGTGCTTGAAGGGAGCGACTCGAAAAAACAAACAAAACATAGATTTGACGCTCAGCCTGAACATATTGACTTGACGCTCAGCCTGAGCAACACTTTTACATGACGCTCAGCCTGAGCAACACTTTGAATTGGCGCTCAGCCTAAACAGATTATTGTAGTTTTGACGCTCAGCCTGAACAGATTATTGTTTTGATACTCAGCCTGAACAGATTATTAATTTGACGCTCAGCCTTAAATAATCGTGTCTAAGTTGATAACTTGGCCTGCAAAATACAAAAGTGGACAAAACGCAACCAAATACTCCATAAAATACAGCTCAACCCAAAAGCTTATTAAATGCCACAAGAAATAATAACAACAATAAAAGTATGAATATGAGAAGTGGCATGACATGTTGGTAGGTAGCATTTGACACTAACAAGAGGATTTAAACATTTTTTTCCTTCCCCATTTCACTCTTTATTCCATTCTCATCATAATCATCGTCATCATGCAACCTAAATGTCAGACATTTCATGCATTTTAATATGTGTTATATATTTTTCTGAAAAGAACTGTTGATCTGTCATCATGCTGTACATGTACTGACTAACTCATTTTCAAGTTTTGATATTTAGGTCTTTTCCCATCGTAATCATCATCATCATGTCAGAATGTGTTGATTGTTTGATTGAAATCTGAAACCATTTTCTTGTCATTTTGACAATTTCAATCTTCATTTTACTCGTTCATCATTTTTTTATATCTTGTGCAATATTAGCCAATTTTTCAGTAACAAATCTATAAAAATTGATCTCAAATCTGTAATAAAATTGTGAAATATCATCATCATGATTGTTGCCATTATTTGAAGAAAAAAGTTTTATATCCATTTTCTGTCAGATGAATAAAATGTAAAGCAGGAAGACATGGGAAATATGACAGCAGTTTGAAAGGATTTTTTTCTACATGATTTATTCGAGTAATTGATTTTTAGATTTATGCTATGAACAATAGAAAGGGGTTTTTTATAATGGATAGAACGAAGAGATTTATTGGATGAAATTTTTCAAAATTAAATTGAAGAAGTTGTGGATGGGTTTAGAGAGTTATCGGAGATTATGATGGATTTTTGGTCTACTTGATAAGCAGGCTAAGCATTCTTAAGTGTGAGCGTTGCTCAGCCTGAACATTTTAGTCTTGCCCTTGAAGCTGAGCATTTTTCAGTCTATTTGTCACTCAAGCTGATCACATCACTTAATTTCATATATTTCAGGCTAATCATACTTAAGTCTATGCGTCTCTTTAGCTAAGCGTACTTAAACCTATGCATTTCTCAGGCTGAGCAGTATCTTGTTTAATTCGATGATTTACTCAAGCTGAGCGTCCCTTAGTAGGCTAAACATTTTTGAGCACATATGTTCCTTAAGCATTTTTCTGTCAATGCGTCAATCAGGTTAATTATTCTAAAGTCCATGCGTTTCTTTAGCTGAGCGTAATTAAGGCCATGCATTTCTTAAGCTTAACTTTTTTTTAACTTAATGATATTTTCAAGCTGAACGTCTTTTAGTTCATGATTTACTCAAGCTGAGCGTCATTTAGTATTTGCAGTTATCAATGTACTTAACTTCATGCGTTTCTATGGCTGAGCTTTCTTAAATCAATGCTTTATTCAAGCTGAGCATCCTTAAGTTCATGATTTACTTAAGCTGAGCATTCTTTAGTATATTGTCCTTTAGTAGGCTGAACAGTTTGAAGTTTATACGTTACTAAGGCTGAGCGTTGCAACTTCTTTATTCACAATTTATTATTTCCCTATCTCCACAAATTCTAAAAGCTCAAAGACAGAAAAACCTCAGCAAAAAATTAAATCGCAGCCTTCGAGCATCCACCTCCACATTTTCTCCACTAACCATAATAAATGTACAAACAGCAAATATTTTGAGTAAGGGTTGCTAAAAGGAAAGTTTACAAATAAAACTTTATTATTAATATATTAAGAAGGGGCTAACGAAAATAAAAGTTACATAATTGAACATTTTTTGTACTTCTCGGAAGTGGTTGAAGAGAAAAAAGGTTTCTCGTTGAGATTTTTAGTTTCTTCATGCCTCAGATGATTTCAAATTGATGGTAGTTGGCCATGAAAATGTTTTCATCAAAGAAAAGTTTTTGTAAAATTGAAGATTTTTGTGTTAAAGTTAATGCAAATTAGAATTAAAAATTAATGGGTGATTGGGCAGTTTAATGGACGAGGGATCTGACTGGAAGTTGATATAAAATTAGGATTCCATGAAGGTGAGTCCATACCAAAACAAACAACTCATCTTCAGTCTCAATGACCTCTTTATCAGAAAAGAAAAATTAATTAACATCAACAAAAAAATGCAAGACATCTTCTATTCACATAATATGACATAAGTGATTTCCTACGTCAGAATATCATCTCTTCTTGTTCCGAGCTTCCTTTTCACATCAATTTCATCGTCTGTAAGTAGCACAAAGTAGACAGGCATATCAAGGCATATTCAATTTAGTGCTGTGTGAAATTTTTGTATTATATCATTTGGATGTTCTTGTGGTGAATTTTGTGTCGATTTGTCGGTGGAAGTGAGGTTATGTTGTATGGTGATGCATGTTTGAAGTATAGGTTCAACTCTTTCTTCAATTCTTTAGGATATTTGAAAAAAAAAACAGAAAACCATAAACAAAATTTTAAAATTCTTCCCACCCTCCTTGGAACCTGAAAAATGACATATGGTCACAGCAATCATGGAGTCGAGATATTGGATGGGAATTTGTGTGAAAGGGATTAGAATCCTTGGCTTTTAAAAGCCTGAATCCTGAACACCTTTGAGTTTGATGGATCTTCATGCATTCTTACCAAAAAAGTCAGAATGGGGCCATTCATAAATGACGTCACGCAAAAAATGATATTTTTAGACACCCCTTCCCCCCTATCACAAAATTTTCATAGAGAAAAAAAAATTCTTTGTTTGTTTTTTCATAAGCGTCAGACCCCCTCCCCCCTAAGAATTGGACGTCATTTATGAACGACCCCAAAAATAATTTTGACAATTTTTAAATTAACAAAAAAAAATTTTTCATAAAAATTCTGACAAAATTCACCATACTAGAATTTATTATGAGAAAAGGAAGTGCCACTGACTGCCATAACAACAAACATTTTACCATCATCGCCGTCATTCAATTCATTTCAGTGTGTTTTCTTCTTCAAGTGCCACAGAAGATTCTTGTCATCTTTCAGTATTTTTCTTTTCTCTTTCTCATTTCTTTTATTTCATTTATTTTTTTTATTAAAATGTACAAAGCAGAGGAAGGCTTGATGTGGCGTGTCTGACAGAAGAGCAATGAATATTTCGCTGTTGATGTTCACGTAAAAAATGAAGAAGAAAACAAGAAAAGACACACAAAAAGGGAGTGTTAATTATTTAAAGACTGCGAAATGTAATTAGTCGTCAAATTAATATTTTTTCATGTTCAAAAAAGAGAATTTTTTTGGTGTCTGAAATGATGAGAGGATGGAGGTAAGTGATGTTAATTTTTGTTCATTTCAAACAAACTTTTTTAAGCCTTCAAAACTATTTTAAGAAAAAAAAACTCAAGATGAAGATAATGCCTTGAAGTTGATGACAAAGCGGTAATTGCTCTTTTTTTTTGTGCACACAGAAATTTGATACAAAAAGAAAAATTTTCTCACTGACGTGCATGTCGCGACAATGCCACTTAAAATAAATATATTTCTCTCTTTTAACAGTTTAATGAGCCATCAAATTTGTTTGTCGCATCATTTTTCAAAAAGGACAGACGAGAAAATATTTGTCGCATGTGTTTTAGATCAGATGAGTGAATTTTGGAATGAAGGTTAAGATTTTGAAGTAAAAAAGGTCATGAAGCAAAATTGAAGCGAAATTGCTGGGTTTTTGAGGAAATAATAAATTTTTGGGATGCTTGGATATTCTAGTGACATCAAAAACAACTAAATTATGGAAATTGACCTCGTGCACTATGAAAATTATAGGACGTGTCTTTAGTACCTTCTAAAAATTAAAATTTAGCTTTTTAGACCTAAAGATCCATACAGGGGGCGGACAGCTTTAATTACAAAGTACAAACGTTACAAAAAAAATTACAAAAATTACAAAAAAATGTGACAAAAATTACAAAAACGTGACAAACGTGACAAAAATTACAAAAAAATGTGACAAAAGTTACAAAAACGTGACAAACGAGACAAAAGTTACAAAAAAATTGTGAGAAAATGAATGAAAAATTATAGAAAATGATGAAAATTGTTAGAAAATAATGCAAATGGGCGATTCTACGAACGTCATATTTATAAAATTCGAATAATTCAGCTATATAGACGTTCAAATGACTACATATACTTATGTAAGACGGTGAAATATACCTTTCTGAACTTATTTCTTCCTTCTATGTGATTTAATTAACAAAACAGTTGGCCTTTTGTAAGCGTTGTACTGGTAGAAAAAATTCTGAATTTCTAAACAATATTTTCCACATTTTAAACATCTAGACAACTTTTTATTGTTATTCTACTGTACATTCCACCTTCTTTTATGATTCTGCATTCTTAAATTAACTTATAAAACACTTATTAAGCAGAAAAAAAGAGAAGAGTTTTCATTCAACTATTGTACTGGTCTTTTATTCTTTTTAATCATAATCCACATTAACATACAGAATATTTTGCTTAATTACGATTGATGCCGATTGATGTAATTAAAGTTATAATCGATTTAGAAAATGAACAGCTAAAGAAACTAAATCACAATGTTTCTTGCATTGTTTAAATAGCTAAAATGCAAATTTACAGCTATAAAACTTCTAAAAAATAAAACATTAGAGATAAGAATAGTCCGATTTTTTCAAGATTCAATCCATCTGTGGAATCACCAAAATGATGGGAAGTCATTTACCAATATTTTTAATCAATTTTCTTTAAATTCCACCAGTTTCCAAAAATTTAAAACAATTTTCTTAATTTTCCAGCACTTGAACCATTTTCTATAAATTTCCAATAATTTTCCACCATTTCCACCAATTTTCATCAACTTTTTCATAAAAATTGCAAAAAAAATTACAAAAGTTACAAAAAATGTGACAAAAATTACAAAAATGTGACAAAAATTACAAAAACGTGACAAAAACGTGACAAAAATTACAAACATTACAAATGTTACAAACGTTACAAACTTTGTAATTAAAGCTGTCCGCCCCCTGGATCCATAGTTGAGTGTTTAATATGCGTTTCGTGGCTATTGGTAGTTTTACAAATGTAGCTAGAGGAGATTGGAAGATTTACCCCTCATTTTTCACACAAAAATTCTTTAATTTGCTCGGGGTATTTTGCTTAGAGTTTGAAAAACCTGAATTCCATACCTTCCATATAAAATATTAGAAAAACAATTAATAACGGGACCCAATCTACTCCTTTGATGGTAACCACACCCCCCCTCACCAAATGGAAATTTTTATCCCATCTGCTAAGGTTTATTGACAAAAAATATCCATAACACACCCCCCCCCCCTTCCCCCCCCCAAATCTTAAATCTAAGAGCTTTCATAGCACCACCCTCGGTGCCATTCATAAATGATGTCATGCAAAAAAGGAGATTTTTAGACCCCCTTTCCCATTCTGTCACAAAATTTTTATTAAAATTTTTTCTTTTAATTTGAAGTGTCACTCAGCTTCAGATCCACTTAATCCTTAAATATTGGACATCATTAATGAACGATCCCCTCAAAAAATTTCCGGATACGACCTTGATCCTGGACATATGATAAAATTCATACTAAAAAACTAAACCACAGCACCACTGAGCCAATCAAGCCACTAAATTCGCTTTATCCTCCTCAATTTCCTCTCCAGAATCTTCCTTACTCATTCCTGTTTCCTCATCTAGATCCTTCTTATTCATCACCATCATCACTCATATCTCATGTTACATTCTAGTTAAGGTTTCAGAAGAAAAAAAGCAGCATAAGACGAAGAATTATCTTATCTTGATGTGAAAGAATTCTTTTTTACAATAAGTGTTGTGCATGTAAAACCTGACAATCTGTTATCGACCGTAAATCTTCATGTTCAAGTTGTTTGCTTGTTCATTTTAATTTCTTTATAAATGCTTAAGAGACACACAAAAAATATATAATAATAAATAAGACGACATGTTCTTACACATATCAAATTGCATCCCTTTTTTGTCGAAGAAGGAAATTTTCTTGTTCTTAACAAGATTTATGAGCAGCAGTGATGATGATGACGATGGATGATGTTGATGTGAATGGAGACGATAAAGATGGGAAGGAATAAGATAAGAGACAGAGAAAAATATTTCAGAATGGAAAATTGATTGAAATTTTGACAATTGTTGTCATGGTACGAGATAATAGAAAATAAATTAAGATAGGATAAAAATTATGGTCTAGTGATGTGATATGGAATGTCAGGATGGAAGGTTGCTTTTTATAAGTTATGGTTTCTTTGTGTCGTTATTTATGTGTTCATTAAGATTCTCAATTACCAGTGAGGTTCTTGTATGGTAAAAGTATCTGGTCATTAAAATCTTTTTACAAGAATTTTTTGTAATTTTCATCGGAAAAGTGATAAGTTGAAAGCTTAGGATGAGGAATGATTTATATACATGCTTGTTTTATGGTTCGATGATCAATTTAATATTGGCCATTGAATTTACTTGAGAATCATTTCATGTGCAGATTCTTAAGATCTTCGTAACTGCAACAGGTTAAAGGCGCTGCAATTTAGGGTATCCAGGATTTTTTTTTGCAAAAATACAGGACATTGCTTATAAAATAACGGACAAAATGAAAATTTAACCATTATAAATAAGGTTGCCAGACATTTTTAAGAAAAATAAAGGACATCCCCCGTGTCGACTAGTTTTATTAGTTTTCTGGATGAATTAGAACATTTAAAATCTTTTTTATTTTTGAAAAATGAAAAAATAGAGGACTGTCCTCTGAAAAACCAAGCAGATGGTCAGCCTAATTATAAATGGTTTTTCAGCAGAAATTTAAAAAGTTAGATCTTTGGATGAGATTTGAACCTATGACTTCAAATTTCTTTGAAATATAACCGGACTGGTAAAAAATTTACCCGATTTGTCCAAAATGCAGGACAATTTTGAATTAATACAGGAAAACAGACATTTTGCAAAAATACAGGACTGTCCGTTGAAAAATACACAGATTGTCACCTTATCCTTCATGAAAGACATGCTGTCTTTCTGTTAAATTAATAAAAATTTCATTTAAAAAATTTTCGTGGTCAAATCATGTATGGATTGACTAGACGTTGCTTACCACAACGCATCTTCCGTAAAAAAATAATTTTTAAAAATTTTATATAAAACAATAAAACTGATGAAATCATGGCCATACCTTGAAACAAAATCATTAATTTTTTATTTAGCGAATTATTATTTTACAAATTTAAAAGTGTTTTAAAAATGTTGACATTTTCTTGAGGAAAATTATAAGGATGTGAAATAATTTCGTTTAATTCTATCGCAAATTTTTGTAGATCATTTTCCCTTCCTTTAAATTTTTCTTTTAAAAATGATACAATTAACCTAAGTTGTTCTAAATCGCAAATTTTGATCGCGTAAAATAAAAAATCAACGGAATTTAATATCATTTCTTGCAACTCATTCTCATTTAAAAATCCTTCATAAACTTCTTTTACATAATCATATTTATCTTTAAAATTATATAAACGACAGCCTGATAAAATTGATGTTTGAAAAATGTTAGCTTTAAGACTACAAAATCCAGAAAGTGGGTGGATATCCAATGTCAAGAATTTATTGAATTCATCACTTCCTTGATAAAGAATAATTTCCTTTTGCTGATGCTCAGTTGTGTGATTCATGTAAAAGCTCCACAAGTACTTAAATACCGTAAAATGTGTAGTTGAAGCCTTGTGTAGAATATCGTTTGTTAAAAAAAATTCACGGATTTCAGAATTGGAAAAAGTTTGATTAACTTTGTCAAAAATAAATGGAAAGCTTTTAACTTGGTGATAATATGCCAGCGCACATTTTTTAATGACAATTTTAACAAATATTTTAAATTCATTTTCAGCTAGCGTTTCTTCAGCCATTTCCCAAAAAGCTTCAGTAGTGAAAAAATGATTAATTACTTTACCGCTTTCAGTTAGGAAAGTTTCTTTAAATTCTCCTTCGGTTAGGTGATTTTTAAGTATTTTGAAAACTGTTAGATGATCTAAAAAGTATAATTTTAAATTAGGCAACATATAGTCTGAAAAGTCCAATGCAGTTGGTTCTGATTGAGGTCCAATACGAAATTTCACCATGGAAAATAAAATATTCCCTTTTTGATTAATGCCATTGATAAATCTTGAGTACTCATCATCTGGTAAATATTTTCTTGATAAATCTTTAAGTTGTTTATTGTTGAAAGTGTAAAGGTTAAACACTGAAGTGTAAAGAGTTTCTTTTCCATAAACTTGAAGCAAATCAGTAAGAAGTTTGTGATCCTTTTTAAAGAAATTAAAAAGTAGCTCAAAAGTTTTTATGATACGTGTTTCTCTATAATAATTTCCTAGAAAATCAAAAAATAGCCTAGGTTTTGTTTTCATTAAAATATTAATGAATTTTGAATTAAAAGTTTCAGAATAAAATTCATCTTCATTTTCATCTAGAATGTAGGAGTTCAAAAAGTTACCGGTAACCACCTTTCCATCTGCATGAGATTTGACAATTCGATTAAATAAATTTAAATTTTGCTCGGCTTCATCATCATGAAGTGATTTTGCATTGTAAATACTTTCAACGACATATTGTGCAACAAAAAATTCAGCAAATGTTTTATGAGCAAATTGAACATCGTCATTGTCATTAAAATGCAAAATTCCAATGCTTGAAATGTCCTCTTTTGAAAATCTTTTTGGAATTATTGTTTGAAATATTTTTAGTTCTTGTAAACCTTCACAACTAAATTCAGTAAAAATTTCGGGAAATTCTGTCTTCAAAGCATATTTTTGAAAGACATCTATGATATTGAATCGGCTGGTAGCTTGCTGATTTAAAAAATCTGAAGCATTCGTAGATTTATCTTGCCAAATTTTAACTTTTGTTTTAACAAATTGTTCATAAATTTGATATAAATTTCCAGATATGAATATTTTTTCTCCATCAGCAATCAAACTTCCGATCATTTTCAACATAAGTGGGGAATTAAAATCTCCAATAACATTAGAGTCAGACCTAAGGGAACTTATTATTTCGTAGGTTCTGTTAACATATGCATTAATCAAGGTGGAATTGACATTTTTTGTTTTAAAAAGTTTTTCTAAAAATTCATCTTGTTCGCGTCTGTCGAATGGAACTAATGTGTATGTAAGGACATTGAATTTATCTCTTAACTCTCTTGAATATAATGGTCTTGTACATACAAATTGAATGTTTTGAGTGCTCGCATGGATTGAACTGGTAACATTTAAAATGAATTCCCTATGTGCAGTCGATATTTCGTCAAATCCATTCCAAAGTAGAACTAAATTACCCAATTTATAAAAATTATTGAAAAGTTCTTTCTCAAATTTATTTTTGGTGTCTATTTTTAAAATATTTTCTAAAAATTCCGCTTCATTTCCTAACAAGTTTTTTGTATTGTAATGCTTAACGTGATCCTTCAAGTCAATGTAAAAAACCCATCGTAAAGGAAATTTCTTCTTTAATTTCAATGCAAAGTCTTCAAATGTAAAAGTCTTTCCCATCCCAGCATCAGCCGATAAAATAAAAATTCTTTTTTCATTAACAATTTCGACGACTTTTTCAAAGTAGAATTGATACATCTTATAAGCTGTTACCGTATCATTGTCTATTACAAAAAAGTCTGAAATCAGTTTTGATTTAAAATCTTCTGAATTTCTTATCTCGTCAATTTTTCTCGTGAAATCACTAAAACTTTTGGACATGTCCTCATCATAAATATCCTCAAATTTTCTATTTACTTCAAATTTTGGATAAGTCTCAAAACCAACAACGTAATACTCGCGAGTGACATTATTCATATAATCATAATAAATAGGATAAATATCTTCGAGAAAAAACCTTCTTTCGACTATAAAATTGCTTTCGTTTTCGATAATTGAGCCAATGTAAATTGATCGTTGTTCCACAATTCTCTTAATTTGGTCGAAATTTAAGTAATCAAATGTTTCTTTACTCACATTATACAAACTGCTAAGTTTCACTCCCTCTTTTTGAAATATAAGATCAGAATCAAGCACAACTTTTTTCAAATCTTTAGCCAAAGTCGTCCAATTTAGGACTACTAGACTGTCTAAATAATAGTAATCTGGATGTGATAGATTTAATGACTTTCCTTCAAGCATGTCCGAGATATCTGGGGATTTTAACGCTGTGTATGCTGCTGAGTTATTTTTAAACAATCTGTCGAATTTAATGTCAATATTTTTATATTTAACCAAACTATTTTTAACTTTATCCATTTCATCCTTTGACAACTCACTGAATTCGTATTTACGTTCCTTAGAAATAACTGCAAATGCAATTCCACCCAAAATACCCAAAACAGCAAGAATCCCAAAAATTATCGACCTTTTTTTCAATTTAGAAATTTTTTCATCTTTTTTCTTAATTTCGTCTTCAACTTTCTTCTCGATCTCTGGAAGTGCAGCCTTCATCTCAGGGACGACTTTAAATTCATAAAAATTAAAAAGTCCACAAAAGTACCCACGTAATTCCATTATTTTTGTTGGTTGATTATAATAGAAAGCCAGCATGTGAACAACTCGTACGATCAACTCAGCATGATGAGCTTCTTGTGGGTAGCAATCATAGACTAAGTCAACAATTCCCTCTTTTTCGTAGTTTTCATGACAATCTTCAGATATCTTTTCAAATTCTTGGATTGTTTGATTATCATTGCTTGTGTATGGCTTTGCATCATTTCCGTAAACAACATTAACTGCATAGTGACAAAGCTCATGTGCTATTACTCCAAATGTTTCATGTTCTGTGATTGTACTCAGCAACTGCTTTGCTCCGATGTAAATTCTACCTGATAAATAAAATAAACCTTGGGTGTTGGACTCGACAGTTGGATCAATGATGTTAACAGAATCGCGATTAAAATCAAAGATGATTTTGAATTTTTTTGATGCTGCAACGATCATGAGGATGATTCTGATAAAAATATTCATATTTAAAATTTGGAATGCTTTCTGGATATGCTCGACCTTCTTCTGTGCATTATCATCATCGTGACTAATAAATGAGTTAGCCATAAGGATGTTCAGATGCTTCTCGTCAGACACTTGCGAATGCTTGCTGTGAATTTCTCGTAATGTCCGTTTCATTTCGTATTCTAAACCTTCATAGAGCTCCTCAACATCTTCATGTGGTGCAAATCGAAGCTTCTTCTCAAGCAGGATGTCATAAATTTCAGGAGCTTTTGCATCGATCGCAGTTTTAAGTGCTGAATTATTAGATGCATTGTAACAATACTTTAAGGATGAATTTTGGTTTAAAATTACTTCTATTCCTTCCTTATTATTAGCTTTAATTGCCTTGTGAAGTTCATTTGAATTTAAATAAAATTCTTTTAAATTAGGCGGACATTTTTTAACCTCGAATGATTTTGGATATGTAAGATTTGCTTTGAGCAGTTCCAGAAGAACATCAAAATGACGTTTATTCCAAGCAAGTGTTTGAGCATCGACATGAAGTAAATCGCTTATCATTCCAAGTTGAAGTAGTTTTCGAACAATCAAAACATTTCCTTGCTCGGCAGCAATCAGTAATAGATTGTAGTTACAATGATCAGCAAGCAGGTCAAGGTCGATTTGATGTGATTCAGGATTGATTGCATATGTTGATATTAATCCTATAAAATTAGAGAAAACAGTTGATGTTTAGTATAACAGGCTAACAAGCATCTGAACAATGTCTATAATACATTAATACAGTGACGTAGCATCACTGAAAATTTAATTAGGCAATATTTGGTGACAATAATGAAGATAATCATGATTACACTATCCCTACCCTATCCCAGGGTACCCTACCCTTATCCTATACCTATGGTACCCAGGGTAGGATAGGTAAGATATCTAGGACAACCTTGGATACCAACCTACCCTAAAGATATCCTAGGATCATCAAAGGTGGTCCGGTGGAGCCCTGAGTAGCTTTAGGTAGCCTTAGAAACTGGCTCTAATTTAAAAATTGTTTTTAATTTTTTTCTATAAGTGTAAGATATGTTCGGGAGTTTGGGAACAATGGGGGTTTACTTTTTATTTTTAGTGCATTTTCCCATTGGGAAAAGACACTATTGTCCGCCTAATGTCCGTCCGTCCGTCCGTCCGTCCGTCTGCCGTGTAACTCCTCCTCCAGTTTAAGCTTTTTCGACGCGGTTTTTTGCTTAAAATGTGTGGACTAGGTCTGAGGCAAGAATGACGAGAGATTTTTTTGATCGGTGTAGTAGAAGTTAATTAAATTAACTTTTTTTCAAAAAATTGCTTACGTTTTACGTACGTATTTTTTACGTAGCCCTTAAAAACGTGATTTTTCTTACAATCTTCCGGCCAGGGTTCGAGCCCCACTCCGAGCAACTTTTTTTTTGTACTTTTTTACACTTTTTTGATATTTCATGATGTGTTATGATAAAATTTTCCATTTTCATATTTTTTCCTCACATTTTCCGAACTTTTCACGAAGTTAAATTAATTAAAGCTTACATTACGTAAACCTTTCTTGGTGTGAATTGAAAGGGGAGGAGGGGGAGTTAAACGAGGGGGTGTATATGAAGGTGGGGGGGAGAAAAACGGGGGGTATTATTTTTATTTTTCAAATACTTTTTGACCGTTATTTTCTCAAATATTTTTTGACCGTTATTTTTTCAAATATTTTTTGACCGTCATTTTTTCAAATATTTTTTGACCGCTATTTTTTCAAATATTTTTTGACC
The DNA here is from genome assembly GCA_963573255.1 of Chironomus tentans. Classification (NCBI taxonomy): domain Eukaryota; kingdom Metazoa; phylum Arthropoda; class Insecta; order Diptera; family Chironomidae; genus Chironomus; species Chironomus tentans. Next base: position 20,867,676 of record OY754302.1, read on the forward strand.
GTTATTTTTTGAAATATTTTTGACCGTTATTGTTCAAATATTTTTGACCGATATTATTCAAATAGTTTTTGACCGTTATTTTTCCAAAAAAAAAGAAATTACCGTTATTCTTTTTAAAAACTTATATTTATTATTCAAATATTTTTGACTAATTTTTTTGCTTCAGTGTTTCGTGCATTAGTTTTCTTTATCATTACTAATTTTTTATACGTTTAAATTTCTGGGCACAGTAGTTTAAGAAAATGCACTTCCGTCCGCAGCCCGTGGACGCATTACTAGTTTAAATTACTTTTTAAAAGAAAAATATTTATTTAGAAAAATCGATTAATTCTTACCTAAATATCCTTTCTCAAGTGAACCAACCAAGAAGATTACAATGAATTCATGAAGATTCTTATTTTCATCTGATGAACTTCCATCAAATGGGTTCAAAGATAAGAAATGATTAAATGCCTTCGATTTCCAAAAAATTGATGGCTTTTGCAATTTTATCGGATTTAGAACGACTACAACATCTCTTTTGGTGAATATTTTGCCCAAACTATTTTGCTCATCCGAACTTATTTCACCATAGTCTCCTTCAAATTGTATTATTAATACCGAAATATCATCAGCTAACGATTTTGACACATATGACGATAAAATAGTTGAAACATCTTCTCTTCGTCCACAACCTTGGATAAATAATTCTTCGTTTTTCTCATTTAAGATTTTAATTTTAGCAAAATAATCTTGTTGTTGCAGCTGAAGCTGTTGTTCATTTTGATTATTTGCTCTTTTGTAGAAACTAGGATCGTTCTTTTCAATTGGAGTTGCACTGCTCACTTGATGTACTAAATTGAAATAAATTGAATTTTGTGAATGTTTTTTTCCCAATATTTTTGAAATTTATAAGCAAATTAAAATAGCAAAGATAAAGGAAAATAATGTTAATATTTTTCGAAAAATCTCAAAACCGCAAAAAAACTTTGTAATTTCCGGTTCTACATTCCTGGTTAAAATATTTGCATTTCTTCTCAACCAAACAAAAATTTATTTAGTTAACAGGTGCTAATAAAAACTTGTTTGAGCATCTCTTAACCTTGAATTTTGCTGCATATGATTTATAGGTCGTTTGCAAATTAAACTACGCTCTACAGGAGAAGGTCAAAGATTATATAAGAACCAGTGGCGTAGCCAGGAGGGTCTTGTACGAGCGAGAGCACGGCTCAAAATTTTTTGGAGGGAGGCAAGTCCCTTCTGGCTACGCCACTGATAAGAACTCAAATAAAAAGTAAGGGAAGGGGATCTAAAAAGTCGCTGTTCTGCGTAACATTGTAAGTAAACAAACCCTTAATAAAATTAATTTTACTCACATTCGATTTGTTCTTCGAAATTTTCATTTGACCTGATATTTTTGAATATATTTTCTACGTTTTTATCACCTTTGTTCATAGTTGAATTTTTTAAGAAAATATTTTTGAACCTTTACATTTCAACAGTAAAAGAATAACTAAAAATATATTTGATGGCATCAAAATCAAGTTTTTGCATTTAACATTTTTTGTTTCATCTCCACCTCGAACGAAAATCAACGAAGATCAACGAAATCAATCCGGATTCTTACCACTAATTTTTTCCTGTTTAATAAAATAGGCATTTTTAGAGATTGATAAAACGATAGCTGTGGCATTCATAAAAAATTTGAAAACATACAATTTTATCAACCAATGTGGACTAACTGAAAAACCAGTTCATTTTTCATTCAAGCAAAGAGGAAAAAAAAACATTTAATTATTTTTATCAAAATTTATTTCAAATTTCACGCTAATTTTTCAATTTCACCCCTCACCCATCCTCAAGTCAATCTCTCAACTAAATCAAAATAATTATAAATTCACCATCAATGTCAAATTTTCACAGTCGCTGCTATCATCATTTCTCAAAAAATAGCTGAAAATTTATGAAGGAAATTTTCTCATTAACGAATGAATAAAAAGCTAATGAATCATTTTGAAAAATGAGCTCTGCTGGTTGTCTGCAATTTTTTTCTCTGTCTTTCTTCCCCTCCGAGTGTTATTTTTGGCCCCTTGTCTTAAATTATAAGAATCTCATTACGCTTACTTTATTATGAAATGTATAAATTTTTTAATAATAAAATAATAATTTTTTTTCTTGTTTCTCAGTTCCCCCTTTAAGCAATGCAATGGCAAAGAAGGAAATAAATTTAATAAATTTCAAAAAAATGCAAATTTTGCACGAACATGAGTGAATGGAAAATAATAACTTTGTTTAAGTCTCTTTCTACCTCGACAATGGCAAGAAAGGAAGAAAAATGTCAAAAAATTATCATATTTCATTAATTTTGCTTCCCTTTAACTCGTTCTTTCAATGACTGTGTTATATTGGGAACAATTTAAGTGCTCATTGTGAATGTGAAGTTTTAAGCCAACCGCATTAAATTTTTTAAGGTTCTTGATGCAAGAGGAAAATTTTTTTCAGGGTTTTAGAATTTGTAAGTGATACCTTTTGTTGAGAAAAAAATTCTTAAACACCCATGGGTCAGTTGCTTGGTATACCCAGGTGCATACCCTAGTGGGGTGCTCTTTGGGTACCCCTAAAGGTATACCATAGGCTATACCCGTAGAGTGACACCTAAGGACGTATATTACTGGTTGCTTGGTATACCCTAGGGTATTTACTATCCCAGAGGTATAGTCTAGGGGTATACCAATGAGGTAACAACTGGAGTAGCTCATATCCTAGGATATACTGAGTAACCGGTCCCAGGACCCTTATATTTTTTGGTTTTAATCCAGAAAAGGATTAATCCTTATTTTTTGACAATTTAAATTGGATGCTCAATTATCTCATAGTATTTACTCTACGCTATACCTCTGATATTGGTACTAAGTTAAGGAAAATCGAGCAACCGTCACCTGAACTCATTATTCTATTTATATCTCTTTTAAATTAGATCAGATGACCAGTGAAGTCCAGTTCACTGATAAGAGGAGTCAGCTGGGATGGAATGTGGTTTATTGACAACCCACCTGAGCAAACGTCTGAAAAAAATAATCTGTACCATTTCTGAGATCAGTTTTGTTTTATTTTGAGCATTTCTGGTTAAAATACTAAAACATTTTGACTTTTTTTGAGAAAATATAATTTTTGAGGTTCAGTTTACATTTTGTATACTAGAATTTATGGTTTGGAGTAGCAGTGCCCTCAGCTGGATTCACCAAGTCGCTGATACTATTTTGCATTATTATAGCCATCTGACCCAAATATAATTTTATTTATATAACCAAGATGTGCAGGTTCTTCCAATCTATAGAGGCAATCAGAGAGCAGTTGCAGTTTTTCCTCAAAATCCTCATAAAAATCACAACCCCATCCTTTCCAAATCCCTGAATACACATTAAACAATCACATATGTACACATACACATCAAGAATGAAACATAATTAGCATTGTCATTCGCCATGTCTGATTATAATTTAATTCGCATTTAAATTGAAACAACATTCTCAAATACAAGACAAGACTAAATTTTCAACCAGTCATGCCAGCATGGTTTTTCGGGTTTTCCATAAAGCATTATTATAAATGTGAAGAATTGCCAGTATTTGTACAGTAATGAGAAGGATGAGAAGACAGAAAAATGAAAAAGAATAATGACAAAAAAGAGAATAAAAATTTATCGTCATATACATAATTTTAATGCCATAAAACATTTGAGCAACTAAATCCGACACATAATTACTTCATAATACAAAACTGACAACATGAAAACACAACAAGAGGCAGCAGCAGCAGCATGAAAAGAATGGGGTAAAGTGATATGAATGGGAAACAAGCCAGAATGTTCATTTAGTTATTTATATATGGTAGACTAAAATTATATTTTTTGGGGACTTGGTGTATGACATGATATGAGATGACAATGAGCATGAAGCAAATAACAACAAGAGTTAGGCAATCAAGTGAGTGGGAGAGGGAGGAAAACAGATGACAATGGGAATTTTGATACAGAGGAGGGCATAGATTGATGACTGTTGTTTAACATGATTCTTTGCGGCTGTAATCAAATTTTTGGAATTTATGGGAATATTTTCAGTGATTTTTGGTGAATTAATTGCAATAAAATGGCATCAATGGTTCACTTATAATTATATGAAAAAATTTAAAAATAATTTTTAAACTGAAATTTAAAAAAAGTTAACAAAGTTTTGAATTTTTGCAAACCGTTATAAACGAAAGATAAAATAAATTACAAAACAATATTTAAAAAATTTAAATTATAAAAGCAATTTTAAACTTTTAAAACAAATTTCATATTCACGCCAAATTTAGTTGTGTGAAATTTTAAGTTAAAAATAATTTAAATTTTAAATTCATATTTTTAAATTTTAAAAACAAATTTTTAAATTATAAAAACAAATTTTTAAATTTTAAAAACAAATTTTTAAATTTTAGAAACAAATTTTTAAATTTTAAAAACAAATTTTTAAATTTTACAAACAAATTTTTAAATTATAAAAACAAATTTTTAAATTTTAAAAACAAAGTTTTAAATTTTTAGAAACAAATTTTTAACTTTTTAAAAACAAAATTAAAGAGCAATAATCAATCTAAAAGTCCTAAGTTTGTTGTCCTGAAGTCTTGATTCTGAATTTATGAATTTATTCACACAGGTTAACTTACGAGTCGCAATTTTCAGACTAAGTATGCTTCTTAATTGAGTAATAATCATGTATTTCGATTATATATACATTTATCACACAAAGCATTAATAAACTTACAAATCAACAACTTTGTACTTACAATTCATTACAAATTGACACAAATACCCTCCAATTCAACCTCTCATACAAGTCTCAAAATCCCCAAACAACATTATCATTAACAATACTCATGTTTATTTTCCGTAAACATCCTTGACATCACAGACTCTTTCCTCTTCCCCAATGTAACGTCCAAACTAAAGTTATTCACAAATAACAATAACAATGTTAAATGAACATCCACAAAAAAAAGAATATTTGTAATAAGCAAAAAGGCCAACGAAAAAAAATGTCCAGCATCACAGCAGTAATTCAATTCTTTCAGAAATTCAGCCGAAATTGCAATAAAGAGAAGAAAAAAAATTCAGCACAAGATGAAAGGAACATGAAAGCATATAAAAGAAGAGAATGAGAGCAGAACGAGAACAGTCAGAGGTATGAGGTGAAGCAAGAGGCAAAACAGCGACATAAATCATAGTAATAACAATAATAAAAAGTGTACAGTAAAAAAAAGAAGGAACGAAGGAATGGAATGGAACAGAACAAAATAATTTATTACACTGAGCTCAGAGCTGTATATGTCTAGTGAGAAAGGGAAGGATGAAGAGTAAGGAGGCAAAGAAAAAAATGAAATGAAATAAAATAAACATATTTCTTTTCATACTCATATTATACATACGTACGTACACATATATTTTATGTTTATATGAAACATAAAGCTCAAGTTTTGTGCTTGTGAGCCATAATATATTTCATTTGCTTGTCTCATAATATAATTTATGACTTTTTCACCCCATTTTAAGTCTCTCCATCTCTCTCGCTCGCTTTACTAACTTATTGCTCAATTTTTTTGTGTGTGCTGCTGCTGCTGCTGTCTCACTCACTTGATTTCCTTGTTATTGTTAATAACTTTTTTATTATCATATCACATGAGTGATAAGTTTTTGAGGTCGTCGTATCATGTTAAGAAATACTTAATGAAATGTATATATCAACACTAAATGGTATGAAAGTCGACTAAACGGTTTATTAGCTTAAGAATAAATGATCTAGGATTTTTAGGTGAATTTTGCATAAATAAGGTAGACTTAAATTTTACCTAAGATGATGTAGTAAGGTGGATAAATATAAATATTTTTAATTCATGTACTTCGACATTTGGATAATGCAACAATGAAACAGCAATCATGGGATCAAAACTCAAAAGAGGTTCAAGTATGAGTTTGAGGATATGCTTGTGGTAATCAAGAGCGTATCTGGACCTTTTTTTGAAATACTAATTGTGAAAATACTAATATCAATCTTTAGAACAGAGGCGTATTCAGGGAGGGGTTTTGGGGATTAAAACCTCTACCCTTTTTGGGAAATTTTTTCAATTTGATAGGGGTTTTTGATAAAAAAAATCCCAAAACCCCCCCTAAATTTTCCCTTCCATAAAAAAATATTTCAAAACCCCTCCCTCGAGAAACTTCTGAATACGCCCCTGCTTTAGAATCAGGATAAATTTCGTTGATCTTCGTTGATTTTCGTTCCAGGTGGAGATGAAACAAAAAAATGTTAAATGCAAAAACTTGATTTTGATGCTATCCAATATATTTTTAGTTATTCCTTTACTGTTGAAATGTAAAGATTCAAAAATATTTTCCTTAAAAAATCAACTATGAGTAAAGTTGATAAAAGTGCAAGAAGTGTATTTAAAAAAACCATTTCAAATGATAATTTTGAAGACCTGATTTTAAGTGATGAATTAATCGAATGTAAGTAAAAAGTAAATTAGTTTTTAGGATAGAAAGTTTTAATATTATTAAATTTGTGCTTGATAATGCTGTTGGTATTAATTAAATATGTTACACTAAAATTATTGCAGTACGAATTGCTAATGTAGCATAAATCTAATTAGACTTTTTGCTACTAGGCGTCGTTCGGAAATTACGAAACGCTTAGGGAGGAGGGGGTCAAATTTTTGTTATGCTTCATGTTATTTTTTTTTTTTTTTTCTCAAAAAATTTATTGCAAGAAGGAGGTTTGATAATTTATCATTTTTTGGGTTTAGTAATATCCAAAAGCTGCCTCGTGTAGCAAAAGAATCTTATTTCAAGCAAAGGGGCCATTCATAAATGACGTCACGCAAAAAACAATATTTTTCAAGGTTTATTAGGTCAAACCCCCCTCCATTCTCTGACACAAAATTTTCATACAAACATTAGACGTCATTTATGAACGACCCCAAAACTAAAGGTTAATAGAATCTCAAAGCAGTTTTTATTAGTACCTGTTATTTAAATAAATTTTTGTTATGCTGAAAGTTTTTATGAATATTCTAACCAGGAGTGTATCCAGAAATTTTTCACGATGGTTCGGGGATCAAATTTGGTGTGAATGGAAAATGTTTTAAGATTTTTCTTCAAAAGCCATTAAAATTTAAAGAAATTTCTTTTATCGAGATGAGTTTTGACCCCCAAATACCTCCTGACTATAACCCTATTATTATATATGAATATACCAACCCACTTTTTGTCTTGCAATTCTGAGTAAAAAAAATTAACAGTCATTTAGAGTTTTATGAGTTTTACTTATACTGATTATAACTTATTTATAAACTTCATAAATGTTGAAAAACTAAACAAACTCACAAAAGATCATGTTTATTTTGATTTAGTGCATCAAATGAGCAGTGCATCGTCAATTTTAGAGAAGAATCAAAATTTCTACAGAACAACAAATGATCACAATGGACAACAGCTTCAGCAACAACAACAACACCCACAAAAATATTTTACTAAAATAAAAGTGTCAAGTGAAAAAAACGAAGAATTATTTCTTCAAGGTTGCGAACGAAGAGAAGATGTTTCAACTATTTTATCGTCATTTGTATCAAAACCTTTTGCTGATGATATTTCGGTGTTAGTAATCCAACTTGAAGGTGACTGTGTAGAAATAACTTTGGATCAGCAAACTAGATTGGTTAAAATATTCACCAAAAGATCTGCTGTGGTCGTTCTAAATCCGAAAAATTTACAAAAACCATTAATATTTTGGAAATCAAAGATGTTTAATCATTTCTTATCTTTGAACCCATTTGATGGAAGTTCATCAGATGAAAACAAGAATCTTCATGAATTCATTGTAATCTTCTTGGTTGGTTCACTTGAGAATGAGCATTCAGGTAAGAATGATTTGATTTTACTAAATAAATATTATTCTATTCAAAATGATTTTGTACACTTTCCATAAATTAGTTATCACTGTTTAACTGCCCCATTGTTCCCAAACTCCGAACATATCTTACACTTATAGAAAAAAATTAAAAACAATTTTTAAATTAGAGCCAGTTTCTAAGGCTACCTAAAGCTACTCAGGGCTCCACCGGACCAACTATGATGATCCTAGGATATCTTTAGAGTACGTTGTATCGATGGTTGGTCTAGATAACTTACCTATACTACCTTAGGTACCATAGGTAAAGGGTAGAGCACCCTAGGATAGGGTAGGGATAGTGTAATCATGATTATCTTCATTATTGTCACCAAATATTGCCTAATTAAATTTTCAGTGATGCTACGTCACTGTATTATAGACATTGATCAGATGCTTGTTAGCCTGTTATACTAAACATCAACTGTTTTCTCTAATTTTATAGGATTAATATCAACATATGCAATCAATCCTGAATCACATCAAATCGACCTTGACCTGCTTGCTGATTATCGTGATTACAATCTTTTATTGTTTGCAGCTGAGCAAGGAAATATCTTAATTGTTCGAAAACTACTTCAACTTGGAATGATAAGCGATTTACTTCATGTCGATGCTCAAACACTTGCTTGGAACAAACGTCATTTTGATGTTCTTTTAGAACTGCTGAAAGCAAACCTGACATATCCAAAATCATTTGACATTAAAAAATGTCCACCAAATTTAAAAGAATTTTATTTAAATTCAAATGAACTTCACAAAGCAATTAAAGCTAATAATAAGGAAGGAATAGAAGCAATTTTAAACCAGAATTCATCCTTAAAGTATTGTTACAATGCATCTAACGATTCAGCTCTTAAAACTGCGATCGATGCAAAAGCTCCAGAAATTTATGACATCCTGCTTGAGAAGAAGCTTCGATTTGCACCACATGAAGATGTTGAGGAGCTTTATGAAGGTTTAGAATACGAAATGAAACGGACATTACGAGAAATTCACAGCAAGCATTCGCAAGTGTCTGACGAGAAGCACCTAAACGTCCTTATGGCAAATTCTTTCATCGGTCATGATGATGAAAATGCACAGAAAAAGGTCGAGCACATCCAGCGAGCATTCCAAATATTAAATATGAATGTTTTCATCAGAATCATCCTCATGATCGTTGCAGCATCAAAAAAATTCAAAATCATATTTGATTTTAACCGCGATTCTGTCAACATCATTGATCCAACTGTCGAGTCCAACACACAAGGCTTATTTTACTTATCAGGCAGAATTTACATTGGAGCAAAGCAGTTGCTGAGTAACATCACAGAAAATGAAACATTTGGAGTATTAGCACATGAGCTTTGTCATTTTGCAGTTAATGTGGTTTACGGAAATGATGCAAAGCCATATACAACCAGTGCTGATCAAACTATGCAAGAATTTGAAAAGATATCTGAAGATAGTTATAAAAACTACGAAAAAGAGGGAATTGTTGACTTAGTTTATGATTGCTACCCACAAGAAGCTCATCACGCTGAGTTGATCGTACGAGTTGTTCACATGCTGGCTTTCTACTATAATCAACCTGGAAAAATATTAGAACTACGTGGATACTTTGGCGGACTGTTCAACTTTTATGAATCTAAAGTCGTTCCTGAGATGAAGGCTGCACTTCCAGAGATTGAGAAGAAAGTTGAGGACGAAATTAAGAAAAAGGATGAAAAAATTTCAAAGTTAAAGAAAAGGTCGATAATTTTTGGGATTCTTGCCGTTTTGGGTATTTTGGGTGGAATTGCATTTGCAGTTATTTCTAAGGAGCGTAAATACGTCTTCAGTGAATTGTCAACGGATGGAATGGATAAAGTTAAGAATAGTTTGGTCAACTATAAAAATATTGACATTAAATTCGACAGATTGTTTCAAAATAACTCAGCAGCATACACAGCGTTAAAATCGCCAGATATTTCGAACATACTTGAAGGAAAATTATTAAATTTATCACATCCAGATTATTATTATTTAGACAGTCTAGTAGTCCTAAATTGGACGACTTTGGCTGAAGATTTGAAAAAAGTTGTGCTAGATTCTGATCTTATATTTCAAAAAGAGGGGATAAAGCTTAGCAGTTTGTATAATGTGAGTAAAGAAACATTTGATTACTTAAATTTCGACCAAATTAAGAGAATTGTGGAACAACGTTCAATTTACATTGGCTCAATTATCGAAAACGAAAGCAATTTTGTAGTCGAAAGAAGGTTTTTTCTCGAAGATATTTATCCTATTTATTATGATTATATGAATAATGTCACTCGCGAAATGTGGGGTAATGGTTTTGAAGAACATTCAATAATTACAATAAATAGGAAATTTGAGGATATTTATGATGATTACATGTCCAAAAATTTTAGTGATTTTACAAGCAAAATTGACAATATAAGAAATTTAGAAAGATTCAAATCATACTTCATTTCAGAATTTTTTGTAGAAGACAATGATACGGTAACAGCTTATAAGATGTATCAATTCAACTTTGATAAAGTCGTCGAGATTGTTAATGAAAAAAGAATTTTTATTTTATCGGCTGATGCCGGGATGGGAAAAACTTTTACATTTGAAGACTTTGCATTGAAATTAAAGAAGAAATTTCCTTTACGATGGGTTTTTTACATTGATTTAAAAGATCATATTAAGCACTACAACGCACAAAATTGGTTAGGAAAGGAAGTGGAATTTTTAGAAAATATTTTGGAAATTGACACTGAAAATAATTTTGAGAGAGAACTTTTCACTAATTTTTATAAATCGGGTAATTTAGTTCTACTTTGGAATGGATTCGATGAAATTTCAACATCACACAGGGTATTTATTTTAAGTGTTATCAGTTCAATCCATACGAGCACTCAAAACATTCAATTTGTATGTACAAGACCATTACATTCAAGAGAATTAAGAGATAAATTCAATGTCCTTACATACACATTAGTTCCGTTCGATAGGAATGAGCAAGATGAATTTTTAGAAAAATTTTTTCAAACAAACAATGTCAATTCCACATTGATTCAAACATACGTTAACAGAACCTACGAAATAATAACCTCCTTAAGATCAGACTCTAAAGTCATTGGAGATTTTAATTCCCCACTTATGTTGAAAATGATCGGAAGTTTGATTGCTGATGGAGAGAAAATTTTCAAATCTGGAAATTTATATCAAATTTATGATCAATTTGTTAAAACAAAAGTTAAAATTTGGCAAGATAAATCTACGAATGCTTCGGAATTTTTGAACCAGCAAATTACGAGTCGATTCAATATTATCGATTTATTTCAAAAATATGCTTTGATGACAGAATTTCCTGATATTTTTACTGAATTTATTTGTGAAAGTTTACAAGAATTAAAAATATTTGAAACAAAAATTCCAAAAAGAATTTCAAAAGAGGATATTTCAAGCATGGGCATTTTGCTTTTTAATGATAACGACAATGTGCAATTTGCTCATAAAACATTTGCTGAATTTTTTGTGGCACAATATGTCGTTGAAAAAATTTACAACGCAAAGTTTAGTCATGACGATGAAGCTGTGCAAAGTCTCAATTTATTTTATCGAATTGTCGAATCTCGTGCAGATGGAAAGGTAGTTACCGGTAACTTTTTTAATTCGTATATTCCTGATGAAACTGAAGATGAATTTTATTCAGAAACATTTGATTCAAAATTAGTTAGTATTCTAATGAAAACAAAACCTAGGCTATTTTTTGATTTTCTACGAAATCATTATGGAGAAACACGTATCATAAAAACTTTTGAACTACTTTTTAATTTCTTCAAAAAGGATCACAAACTTCTTACTGATTTGCTTCAAGTTTATGGAAAAGAAACTCTTTACACTTCAGTGTTTAACCTTAAAACTTTCTACAATAAGCAACTTAAAGATTTGTCAAGAAAATATCTATCAGATGATGAGTACTCAAGATTTATCAATGGCATTAATCAAAAAGGGAATATTTTATTTTCCATGATGAAATTTGGACCTTATTCATACCCAACTGCTTTGGATTTTTCGGACTATATGTTGCCTGATTTAGAATATTACAACTTAGATCATATGTCAGTTTTCAAAATACTTAAAGATCACCTAACCGAAGGAGAATTTAAAGAAACCTTTTTATCAGAGACCAGTTCAGTGATCGGCGAACTTTTCGATAGTGAAACCTTTTGGGAAATGGCTGAGGAAACATTAAATGAAAGTGAATTTAAAATATTTGTTAAAATTATCATTAAAAAATATGCTGCGCTTGCACATTATCACCAAGTTAAAAGCTTTCCATTCATTTTTGACAAAGCTAATGAAATTTTTTCCAATTCTGAAATCCTTGAATATTTTTTATCAAATGATATTTTGCACCTGGCTTCAACTGCAGATTTTACGGTGTTTAAGTACTTGTGGAGCTTTTATATGAATCACACAACTGAGCATCAGCAAAAAGAAATTATGCTTTATCAAGGAAGTGATAAATTCAATAAATTTTTGGCATTGCATATCCACCCACTTTCTGGATTTTGTAGTCTTAAAGCTAACATTTTTCAAACATCAATTTTATCAAGCTGTGGTTTATATGATTTTAAAGATAAATATGATTATGTAAAAGAAGTTTATGAAGGATTTTTAAATGAGAATGAGTTGCAAGAAATTATATTAAATTCCGATGATTTTTTATTTTACGCGATCAAAATTTGCGATTTAGAACAATTTGAGGTAATTGTATCATTTCTAAAAGAATTATTTAAAGGAAAAGAAAATCATTTGACAGAATTTTCGATAAAATTAAATAAAAGCATCTCTTATCAGAATAATTTTCCCCAAGAAAATGTTAATATTTTTAAAACACTTATGTAATATGTAAAAAAAGTAATTTATGCAATAAAAAATTGTTGATTTTTTTTTCATATAAAATGTTAATTTTTATATAGCAGTCGAAAGTTAGAACTGAAACTGTGATTAGGGCCATAGACCTCTATGCTAAGGACCCGAGTTCTATTCATAAATCTTGATTTGTATGAAATTCGGAAACACAAAATATAGATAGGTGTATTTACTCTAGTTTGTATAATTACACAGAGTCAATATACAATAATATTTAAAAGAAATAAAATTCTAGAAAAATTTTTGTACCCTTCGACCAGAACCAGTAATTTACTCAAACCTATGATCCTTCAAATCCCTCCTGGATACGCCCCTGATAACAACTCTGACCTCTTCGCTACAAAAATACGCAAAAATCCAAAAGCTTTCAACAATCTCATCAAAAAAATTCACTTTGGACTTTAAAAAATTTTTCAACTTCTTCACAAAAATAAAATCATTTATATTTCTTGTTTTTCTCACAAACGACAAGCCACTGAACCATTGAAAACTTATTCTAATTTTTTGGTGAAACTTTCAACAACTTCTTTTGCTCCGGCCAATTATTTTATCCTCAATCCAATTATAAATGATTAAGTTTTTTGAGTTTAAAAACAAACACCAGAAAAAAAGCTAATACAGTTTTCGGAAACGGAAATGTTGAGTTTTTATTCATGTTTTTCTTTGTGTGCCAAGCATGAGTTGAAAGGCATGACTTTGTGGCATCAAACCAGCACCATGCCAGATTATTGACCTTTTTGGCGTAATGAGGCTTAACTGGGTCTCAAAAACATCAAAAAATATTATTTTTTGAAGAAATAATTTTTGTTGCAAAATAAAAAAAAAATATTAAAATTGTCTAGGGTTCATTCCAGGGGGAAAACCACTTGATGGAAAAAATTTCCACCGAGCCTGGTGGAATTTTTTTAGAAAACATCTAAGGACTCAAAATTATTGTACAAAATGTGGTTGGTGGAAAAAAATTTTTTGGTGGAAAATGACTTTTTTCCACCAAGTGGTTTTCCCCCTGGTTCATTCGCAAATGACGTCCATCAAAATATAGAATTTTTGCCCCTGAGCTTCAGAAGCTTTTAGATTCTCCTCAACATTAATTACTGAACCTTATAAGTGACCGAACCCAACCAAACTTTCAATCTTAAAAATATTCACCAAATGCACAAAATTTCATTTCACAGTAAATCAATCAATAATCACGCAGATCATTAATCTTACTCACTCATTGTCAACAAACAAAACAGATCAAAATTCAATAACAATTCAGTTCCTTAAAAAAGTTTCATTTTCATTCAACAATCATCCAAAAACGGATAGATTTAAGTCATAGACACGAAAAGTGCTTTAAATAAAAAATTTCAAATAAAATCCAAATTAATTTTTTTGACAGCAGTTGAGTCCATGCTTTGGTATCGTGTGTATAGGAGGCAATTTACAAAATACAAATGAAAACTAATTTCTCAACGATTAAGCACCACGCATTCATGTTAATTTATAAATTATGCCTTTCTGACCATGACATGATGTGTCAAAAGAAGACAAAACGGAGCATAAAAGAGTAGAAAATGAAAATCACGTGCAATAACAATCAAAATGAAATAAATAAACTCGTTTAAAAACCTCCGACAATTTTTTTATATTTTTCATTCAACTTCTTTTCTTTTATTATTTCTTTTTCTGTTTCTCATTTTTCTTTCTTTTCCATTTTCATAAAGCTATAAGGCAGCAGATTAAAGCGATAAACTGTGAAATGTTTTATTAAACTGATCATTTCATAATAACATAAATAAATTTTTCATTTTCACTTTTCTTTACAACCGAAAAGGCATTCTGTATGGAACTGTGGATTTGTGGGCTGTTGTGATCAGTTTGTCTTTGAACAAATTTAAGTCGGCTTACTTTGAATCAAAATATGAAGCAACGACTCAATTTTGATTCAAAATTTGAAGCAATGACTTATTTTGAGTTAAAATTTAAAGCAACGACTTATTTTGAGTCAACAGATAAAGCAATGACTCATTTTGAGTCAACAGATAAAGCAGTGACTCATTTTGATTAATAATTCAAAGCAACGACTTATTGTTAGTCAAAATTTAAAGCAACAACTTAACTTGAGTCAAAATAGGAAGCAACGACTCAATTTGAGTTCAAATTTAAAGCAACGACTCAATTTGAGTTCAAATTTAAAGCAATGATTCACTGAGTCAAAATTTGAAGCTATTTTAAGTTAAAATTTGAAACAACGACTTATCTTGAATCAAAATACGAAGCAACAACTCGATAATAGTAAAAAATTTAAAGCAAAGACTCATTTTGAGTCAAAATTTAAAGCAAAGACTCATTTTGAGTCAAAATTTAAAGCAAAGACTCATTTTGAGTCAAAATTTAAAGCAAAGACACATTTTGAGTCAAAATTTAAAGCCACAACTTGTTTTGAGTCAAAATATGAAGCAACGACTTCAAAACTGTATTAAAATGCGCTCTTATCCCGAACCCTCATCTCTCAACTTCCTCAAATTCTTTTCTTATTTTTCTTTCTTCTTCAACTCGACATTTTTCATTTCATAATTTCCGAATGACGAGAACTCATTAATAATAACGAGAGCGAATAAAGGCAGTCAAGAAAAGAAAGAGAAAAAAATTTTGAAAAATGTTTTCGCTTTGTAAGTCTCCATCAATATGTCAGCTTCAATTTCTACTTTTGATAAATGTTTGATCATTTTTCATCGTGGCGAATGTGTCAAACAGAATGAGAATGAAAGAAGGAGAAGGAAAAAAAATTGAAGAAATAATTTAAACAGAGATGTAGTTTGTGATGTGTCAAATGGATGAAAGATATATTGAGGAAATGTGTGAGTGAATGCGAGTCTTTGCAAAAAAAATTATTTGTTTGAAAAGAAGACTGAAAATAAGCACGTTTGATGACAATAAAGGTTTTTTGAATTAATTTTTGTGTTTTGTGGCGCATTTTTTGTTCTCGCTGTGGTGGGCAACGTTTTGTTCTACGCTATGAATTGATGTGTCCGGTCTGTGATTTATTTGATGAGCTTGCAAATTTGCTAATGCAATACGAATTTACTCAATAAATTGTAATAAATGTGGGTCATTTAGATCGAATTTTATTGATTATTGATGACATATTTATTTTGACATTTCTAGTTTATTGCTTGGAACATGCTTTGAAGTTTCAAGGAGTAGACTTTTTTATTTTTAAGTAATTTACTCTAGTGACGAAGCCAGGGGTGCGGACCCCCATGGGCGTCCTGGATGCTTTTTTTGGGGGGGGGGGTTCAAATCATATATCACCTTTTTGTTTAATTAACTAGTATTGATTTGTCAATAAATGGAGGGGTGGTTGAATCCCAAATCCCCTTCCTGGGATATACTCCTGGTTGCCGCTATGCTTATATACCTGCAAGAAAATGCACAAAATCCCATATAAATAGGTGCAAATTCAACTTAAAGGGGTACAAAATCTCTTTTGGGGGCGTCAAATTTTTGATTTCGCCTTGGGAGCGTAAAACTTGTGACAAACCACTACACCTGTAACTAATAAATGTTATTCAAGCTTCATTAAAATTAACAACATAGACACCAACTTTTGCACCTAGTCAATATCAAATTACAATGCAAAATCCCTCACAATTCAAATCACAAAAGTCATCACCAAATCCAACAATTCGCACTGTCAAAACTTCAATCATCACAATCACGAACTATTTGCTCAACAAAATCTCATTCATCTTTCAAATAATTCCTTGAACTATTAACAAACAAATAATAAACTTAAAAATCCATTCAAACAGCAAGATGAGTCACAATCCATCTCCTCTGTGAGCTGAAATGTTCATCAATCATTTCTTGCAGCAAAAAAAAAGAAAAATGTTTCGAGGTCACACAAGCAGACAATCAAGCAAAGCAAAAAAACAGAGAAAAAGTCTTGTGATTTTTATTCATTTCAAAAAAAAGTAAATAATGACAGTGGAATTGACATCAATAAAGAATTGAATCTGTACGATCGGATCGATCGATAATTAAAAATCATTAATCGTCTTTGTTGGTGGCTGAAAATGAAATGTTAAAAAAATGAAGTCTGTCTCATTGCAACACAAAATCGATTTATCAAAAAGGAATTGAAAGGAAAAAGAAGAAGATGTATATTTTGCGTTTCCATCTCTTCCAACGTTTATTCTGTCTGTTGAAAAATGAAATTAAATTTCAAAATATTTCAATTAAAAGTGAACTTCTTTTTCTTTATATGAGCGGATGAAGATGACTTGATGGGGGATTGATTTGATTGGTCATATTATGTCTGTTTGGATATAATTAGGCAAGGGGTGTATTAAGGGGAAATGTTTGTTTCAGGGTCAGTGATCTAGGGTCAAAATTTAGTGCGTGTTTAGTTATAATATGTAAAATTTGAGTTTTTAATTAAAATTTGGCTCAAAACTGCAGTATTACACTGCTTTGGTTCCTAAGAATTCAGCATACAGAAAAGAAACCGTTTAAAATTGACGTCACGCCAATTTAGGTGTCCATTTTTTAAATTTTGAAAAATCACTTAAGAGGGGTCTCGAGGGGGGTGCCCGGGCACCTAAGGATAGGCTGACCATCTGCTTGGTTTTTCAGAGGACAGTCCTCTAGTTTTTCATTTTTCGAAAATTAAAAAAGGTTTGTAATGTTCTAATTCGTCCAGAAAACGAATAAAACTAATCGACATGTGGGATGTCCTCTATTTTTCTTGAAAATGTCTGGTAACCCTACCTAAGGACCACCCCCTAGCTAAACCCCTGACCACCATCAGCTTACCACTAGATGTAAGATTTTCTTTATGATTAGACCAAAGCTCAGATGACTTTCTCAAGAAATTTTACAAACTTGATGAATATTTCTATCAAGAAAGTTGTCTGACCCCCAAATCTCTTTCATACCCTGAAGTTCCACACAGTCGTCACAGCAACCCCAATTTCAGGACTCCAAGATGCATGTCAACTCAAAAACAGTGCTTCCTTCAATCAAAAATCACTTTTAATTTGCTGTATTTCCTGACGTCTCCTTCGTTTCTTTATTTTTTTTAATTCTGATGAAGAAAATTTATACACCACACAGTGAATTTAAAATGAATTAGCGTAGACAGGGGAGGTGACACATAACTGAAATGACACAACAAATGTTTCTTTTAGCTATTTACATTCGACACTAAATCTCGCCCATAAATTACACTTTATGGCTGAATTCTCTCTCTTTTCATGCGAGGCACTGTGTGTATTTTTCAATTTAATTTATTTTATATTTTTTGCGCGACTGACTGTTGTTTGTATCTCTCCACTCCGCACGTCAACAGTGAATATTTTTTTTGAGAATTGAAGAATAAGAAAAAAAATAGCAAAATAACATACAATTTTGTGTCATAAATAAATTTATTTCAAATTAGTATTTAACTTTATTGCATTGACGATATGAAAGGAGAAAGACGTGAGGGGAGAGTGAGATGGAGACATAAAGACACACACGGGCACTAAATGTATGAAATTATTTTTTTTGTATGCCACTTTGCCACCCGTCGAGTAATTTTTCATATAAATTTATGTTTAAATATTTTTACACATTCACAGTGGATAGAACGGAGATTGTGGATGTTATGCTCTATATTATAACTCATTTGGATTTAGTGAGGTAGTTTGACTGCGGGAATTTTGTATTTTTTATTTAAAAATTATTGATGGGAATTTTATAGCGATTAATGTGACTTATTTTTATGATATTTAAATTTTTTATAAAAACTGAATTTACAAAAATAAACTTTTAAAAATTGTTAAAAACTATTAAAATTTAAACAATAAAAATTAAAAATTAGTAGTTTCAAAAATTCATAAACTTGAAGAAATTTTACAGAGTAGAAATTTTATAATTTTAAAAAGTAGAATATTAAAAAATTTCCAACAACTAAAATTTCAAAAAACTAAAATTTAAAAGTTTCAAAAAACTAAAATTTCAAAATTTCAAAAAACTAAAATTTCAAAATTTCAAAAAGCTCAAAAATTCAAAATTTCAAAAAACTAAAATTTCAAAAAATTGAAATTTAGAAATTTCAAAAAACTAAAATTTCAAAAAATTGAAATTTAGAAATTTCAAAAAACTAAAATTTAAAAATAAAGTAAAGAAATTTGAAAACTAAAAAAAGATAAATTTAAAAATTAAAAAAAAATAAAACTTTTTGCATTATTTGATTTATGATTTATTTAAAGATTCTATTTTTCAAATATTGAGTTTTAATTTTTAATTCCTTAGTTTTTAAAAAATTTCAGAAAATCTTAACATTATTAAGAATGCGCTTTCTCCCCAGCCCTACCCAAAGATACCCCCATAAATATCATTACTAACTTCAAATCTAATAATAATTTCCTCCATAACTCTCCATTTCATATTTATTTTCCTCATACCACGACAACTGCAACAAACATCGGCGGTGGCAAGCAGCAGTAAGCATTTAAAAGACATTCATTGAAGTTTTATTTATAATGAAAAAAGCAGTACATGTTGTTATGTGGCGACACCAATTACTTATTATGACGTTTATGTGCCTCCTCACTTAATAAAAATAATAATAAAAGAATAATAAATAATAATAAGTTTTTTTAATTTTGCTTTTTTTCGTCTGTTTAGCTTGTTGTTGTCTTTTGGGTTCCTTGTGGGGATTTTGTAAAGTTTTAAAGGGGTTTAGGTTGGTTACAGGACTCTAAGTCCTAATATAGTTTTTGGGGTACTTTTATCGACGTTGACTATTAAAATAATGATTTTTGAACCCCCCCCCCAATTTCTTTCCAATTCTGGGTACCCCATTCTAAGTCTGAGTAAGGTATTGAAAGCATGTCCTGAAAGATACCAAAAATCCGAGTTATATGAGTTTAAAAGTTCAGCTTTTTAGAATAAATCATAAAATTTGGGGTTCATAACCAACTACCCCCTCATCAAGTCTAAAATTCCCAAGAAATCCCCAAATCAACGCAGAATTACCACACGAGCCATCCAACCCATTAGAACAAAGGAACTTTTGTCTTTAGTGCTGAAAAATATTATTTTTTATTCAACTCACATGGGAGGAATTTCTTGCTGATTGTTATGAATTATTTATGGACTTAAAACAGAATGAAACTGAATTAATTGCTGAGTCGAAAACAAAAAAAATGTTGTAACTTCATTTTGTAAACGGAATGAAAATTACTTTAACGCTCCATGAGACTTTTTTTTCTCATTCAGTCATACGACTACTGACTGACTTGAATGTATCGACGATATGTTTATTAACTGAATGAGTGGAATTTTGGAATTAAAAATGAGAATAATTAATCGACTACAACATGTGGATAGTAATTAATATGAAATTTTTTTAGGAATAAATGAACGCATTGAGTTTGAAAATTTATGAGCAGAAAACTGCTTTGATGGGAGTGACCGGTGTGGATTTGGATTAAGAAATTTATTAGGCATAAAATTTGAATTTTTGATTAAGACATTTGCATTTTTACGGGGGATATTTTTATCTAGATCGATAAAAAAAAGTTTTTTAAATGCAATTTTAGATAAGCTTTGCAAAAGATTTTATGGTGTCGTAAAAGTGTTATTTGTAGGTTAGTTTGGAAATGATTTTTGTGGATTTTTATGAAGTTTCTATGGAACCCCATTGACTTACTTTGGATTTTTGGGTTCAATCGCATGATTCAGAGTTTCTTAGATTTTGCTGATTAAAAAGATTTTTTATTTACTTTTTTAAAAGGTCATTCATAAATGATGTTTATTAAATTTTGAAAGTTTGGATCCCTTTTGTCATACATTTCCATTCAGGTGCATAAGAGGGAGGGTTCTTAGGGGTCCTAGCACCCCCTAAAATATGTTTTTCTTATTAAAAATGATTCAATCTGTTCTCTGTACAAGTCCTAAAAACAAGAAAATGCAGGTTCGAGTCCCACCCAACGTGAATATATCAACAATTTTTTTCACATTAAAACTAAAATTTCAAAAATTTATAACCTCTAAAAATCATGTAAGCTCACCATATTAATCCCATTCCCACCTCATTCACAGCCAGATCATAAACTTTTTCGCTAATTAATACAAAATTCCACTCATCAAATCGATTAAATTCCCATGAATTTCAACAGCCTTTGAAAAATAGCCAAAAAAGCTCTTAAAATCCACCTAATAAATGTCACTAATTAAGAGGACTTTAAAAATTATTTTATTAACTCTTTTTTTAGTTTTCTAAAAAAGATGTCAAACTTGTCATTTTTCAACTAATTTAACTAATTTTATTGGCAAAATTTTTTAATGACCCAACTCTTTTGTCCGCAAAAGAAGACTTCCTGCAAATGAGAAACAAAAACAAGTCTAATAAATTTTTTGATGATTAAAAAAAGAAGTTTTGGAATTCCACACAAAAGAATATTCCTTAATTAGTGTTGATAACATCATGCGGGATGGCCAAAAAGAGAAACAATTTAATTTTAATTTACTGTTGATAATTATCGAGATATCTTAGCGAGACTTATGGTCGTAAAAATAATAAAATTATTAATGGAGATTATCTTCATTAAAAATAATCTTCTTTGATGTGACAATAGATAAAAAGTTTGTTGAAAAAATTAATGTTAATAAAAATGCAGTAAAAATATGAAAATTATTTTTTTCTGTTTGCCTCTCCGCTTGGCGCCGGCTGTAAAAATTCAAATTTAATAAAATCATTTATTGCATCTCAAATAAATTTATTTATATTAAGAAAAATGTGATGTCTTTAAAGTATCAGAACATATGAGATGATAAAAATGAGTTTGATGGTTTTTGAGAGTAGATTGAGGTTACGTGACGCATAATTTTTTTAGAATCATTTATAAATTTAACAATTTTGAAAATTTAAATTTTTTAATAATTTAAGAATTTAATTTTTTTAATAACTTAAAAATTTAAATTTTTTAATAACTTAAAAATTTAAATTTTTTAATAATTTAATAATCTAATTTTTTTAATAACATAAAAATTTATTTTTTTAAAAAAACTTGAAAATTAATAAATTTCTGAAATTATTTTTTATATTTATCTTTTAAAATTTGAACTTAAAAAGTAATAAAACAGTTTTTACAAATTAATGATTTTAAAACTAGAAGAAAAAATATTTAAAAATATATTAAAATTAAAGTTACAAGTTAAAATCGAATGCTTTTTGAAATTAGTTTTATAAGGATTTAAATCTAAATAAACATTGAATTGAAATATAAAATATTTTAAATAATTTAAAAAAAATAAAATACTTTAAAGAATTAAAAAATAAATAAAATATTTTAAAGAATTAAAAAATTTAAAATACTTCAAACAATTTAAAAAGTTAAAATGTTATAAAGAATTTATAAATTTAAAATATTTTAAATAATTTTAAAGAAATAAAATATTTTAAAGAATTTAAAAATTTAAAATAATTTAAATATTTTAAAGAATTTAAAAAATTTAAATATTTAATTTAAAATTTTTAAATATTTTAGACAATTTAAATAAATCAAATTTAGAAATAGTTTAAAACTTTATAATTAAAAATGTTTAATTCTCAGACAAACCGTCCCTCAAACAATCCCAATCTCATTCAACTTATCAAATAAAAAAAATCAATATCATAAAAAATCAGTGAGACATCATCAACAGCAGCGAACAACAACATTAAAATGTTAAGAAATTAATAATAACTTGAAATTTATCATCACATTAGCAAAAAAGAGCTGGTTTTCATCTATGTACATTTGCCTTTGACACACCTTCCCCACAAATCAGCCCACCTGCTGTGATTGTGGCTGTTTGAACAAGCAATATTTTTTAATGACATTTTATTTTTGAGCTTGAGTAGATTGTGTATGACGGGTACCGTTTTGAGGATGGAGGGGGGTTCTTGGAAGGAAAAATGCAGATTAGAAGAAAGTTGGGATGAGAAAGTCAAGTGTAAATTATAAAAGTGGAGTTGGTATGGAAGTGATGTGATGGGATCACAATTATTGATCCTTATCATAAAAATGAGGGTCAAAGTCGCTTTTTGACCAAATTCAATAGAAATGTCTAGAATCGTGTAATTTACACTACTTTTGATAATAAACTTGAAGATGTGGATCAAAGTTGCAATTTACACACGGTTTTTGGACCATATTAAATAAAAATGTCAAAAATCGTGAGTGCTACACCACTTTATACTTAACTTGAAGATGTGGATCAAAGTCGCATTTTGCACACGTTTTTTGACCAAATTTAATAGAAATGTCTAGAATCGTGTAAATTACACTACTTTTGACAATCAACTTGAAGATGTGGATCAAAGTCGCATTTTTCACACGGTTTTTGACCAAATTTAATAGAAATGAATAGAATCGTGTAAATTACACTACTTTTGATAATCAACTTGAAGATGTGGGTCAAAGTCGTATTTTGCATACGGTTTTTGACCAGATTAGATATAAATGCATAAAATCGTGTAACGTGTACCACTTATGACACTTAAAATATTACTGTGTACTATAATCGCACAATGAACACGGTTTTTGACATAAAAAATTTAATATTTCCAAAATTGTGAGCTATACGCCACTAAAGACATCAATTTCGAAATTAAGACTAATAGCAGCAAGTATTAAAAGTTTAAGCCATTAAGCCCACACAATTTATATCTCCTAATTATACAAATTCAACATCAATAATGCAAATATCATCAATAATTTAAAACTTGCTATCTCCTTCAAAAAATCGCTTCTCAACCTTCAAAAAAAATATACCAGCTTGCTGCAAACTTCTTTATTATTTATCCCCCCAACTGCGTTTGTGAATGTTTGCACAAGCCGATATTAAATGATAATTTTTCTACGTACTCACATAATAAATGTTAAATGTGAGTAATAAATTCATCTAGTCATCGCACAATTAATTATCATCTCTTCTGTGTTGTGTCATGTCACATAAAAATAACCTGTAAGTAAATAAATGAATTATTGGACGTCGTTGGTTGTGTCACAAAAAATTTATTTAACTATCGAACAATGTAATTCACTCAACTCTCCATTTATATAAATTATTTTTTTAACAGTCACACATTTTGGTCTTCGGTCTTATGATGAAAAATTATCCATCCATAAAATTATCATTGATTATTGTGGCTTTTATGGTTGACTGTTATTACAATGGATGTAAATGACATCCAGTGAGAAGAGAAACTGGCATCGGAGTTGGGATTTTTGAAATTTTTCTCGATGTGGTTTGGACTTTTGACAAGTTTTTGAGGTTAGGATGGGAAGGGTGGATGAGATTTTGGATGGATTAATAAAGAATTGTGATTTGATTCCATAAAGTGGTGTGTTGTGCACGACTTTTGACTTTTTTCATGATTTTGTGGTTAAAATGGTGTGCAATATACGATTTTTGACATTTAATCTACACTTCGTGATTTTAGACTCACAAATAGACAAATGGACGTAAAAAAAAAGAAATTTACAATTTAAACATCCAATCATGCCGTTTTATAAGAATTCCTTACATTTTACGACTTTAAACCATCCAAAATATTAAACACCAAGTCCCCTACTCTGCCTTGAGGACATAAAAATAAAAATGAATACATTTTCAATAAAAAATATAAAAATCACTATCCAGCTGTTAAACAATCGAACAACAGTGTCACCGATATATTTATGCATATAAAATGCTACAATACATGATACTGATGCTTCTGACTGTGTAGATTGCGACTCGAGACACCAATTACATTATTTTTTTCTGACTTAATATGGATGGATATTATTGTTATGATATCATAAAAATGTGTCATCATTTTTGTTTGCTTTCTTTTGCTTTTTATGTGACTTGTTGTTAAGAAGGAATTTTTAGAGTAGATTTAGATTGTGTTTTGGTAGAATGAGGACTTCCGGATGATCATTGATGTTTTGAAAAATATTAATTTCAAATGGAAAAATGTTCAATTTCGAAAGCTAAATTTTCAATTTCGAAAGTTAAATTTTCAATTTCGAAAGTTAAATTTTCAATTTCGAAAGTTAAAACTTCAATTTTGAAAAGAAAAACTTCAATTTTGAAAGTTTAATTCCTCAGTATGAAAATTAAATTTCAAATTTTGTAAATTTTAAAATTTTGAACGTTGAAATTTAATTTTCGAAAATAAAAAATTTTCAATTTCGAAAGTTAAATTTTCATTTTCGAAAGTAAAAAATTTTCAATTTTGAAATCCAATTTACAAATTAGTGCGCCCTAATCCCTCATCTACAAAAACTAAAATCCTCACATTCTTGTCTCATTCAACTTTCCTTTGAGCATCTCATCATAAGATAATAATAATATGTTTAAATATACTTCGCTAAGACCGCAGGTGGGAGGTGACAATTTCTCTCGATTTCAAAAAGACAAAGAACACACTGAAGACACAAAAAGATTTTTTATTCATTCCGTTGTCGTTACATTTTATTAAAATCACTACACGCCAGAGATATATAGATATACATGAGCAGAGAGACAGGAAAGACAATAGCACATTACGAGTCAAGAATGATACAACGGCAGCAGTTGCTGTTTACAACATGAAATATTTGTGCCTATTGAATAACAAAAAATAATAACAATTTCAGATGAATTTTTATTCGCTTTTTTCTATGTCATCGGCGCTGTGAGGTTGGTGATAATGAATATAAATGAAGGGAGTGTGTTGGTGGCATGATGGAACGTGAAGATTATTAGAATTTGAAAGTCAGGTGAGTGTCTGTTGTGATGATTATTTTATTAGGTGGATATTGAAATTTGGCGTTCATTTGGGTTGAATTATTTAATTATGGAATTGACAAATTTAATAAAATAGTTGTTCTATTGTGATGTTTAGCTGTTAGAAGACTAAAAGCTGTATGCTTTGTAAAATTGTGTATTAAAATGACATCATTTATGACTAAATTTAAGCAAAAATTATATAAAAGTATTGATTTAAAAAATAATTTGCAATGAAAAAAATAATTTCGACAAAGGTTCGAATCCTTATGTTTACTATTAAAACTCTGAAATATATTATATTCAAATTTTTTGCCTATATTTTAATTAAAATAATTTTTTTAAACTAAATTTCAATTTAAAAATCCAAAAATTTTGTTTTTTTTTTATAAATTAAAATCCAACAAAATATCAACATTTCTCAAAACCGAAAGAAAAAAAAAATTGAATTTAAATTTTCCGATCCCTAAGCCCCGATAACACTTCCAGTTGTCATCATTTTTTAAACTACACGTTCTATGCTGTTGGTAAAAAAGAATTAATTTACTCTGAAACCACAGTCAATGCCTTTACATGTGAATATAGAGAAAAAAAGCCATTTAGATGTGTGAAGATAGAATAAAAAATTCTCATTAACAATTTTATAAATGATGCATCATTTACATTAAACGACACGATATTCATTTAGAAATGATTTGCTGATCAAATGATTAACAGAAAGTTGTAAATTAATTCTTTTCGTTTTGTTCTTTTGTCGTTTTAGAGGGCAGGGGTGATGTCATGGTAGTCTAGCCTTAACAAACTATTTGGTTTCATGGATTAATGTGAACAATTTGAATTCCTGGGTGTTACCAGGGAGGTCCAAAGGGGTCCAGAATCCCCCACGAATAAAAATTTTTTTTAAAAAAAAATAATTTCTGTCTTGAATTTTTTTGAAGTTTTAATTTGTAACGAATCATTAACGAACTATTAAGAATTAACAATAAGTAAAAAACATGAGGACAAGATCTAAAAATATTTTTGGACCCTTAAAAAATTTCATAGGATGCCCCTGAATATATGCCAGTAACCCTCGCCCTACTAGTTCACAGCCTCAAACAGAGAAAATTTTGATTAAAAAAACCTAGCAATCAGCTCTGCTTTATTGATCCTAAGGAGTAAATACTAAGAAATCACTCACAAAAATATAAGAAACTTCAACCAATTTTCCAACTCTGTAACAACAAATCATTTATTTTCAATATTCCAAATCCATATCAACACACACGTGTGATTCCACATATATTCTTTTTTGAATAGATGCATTCATTAATGATTAAGTGATAAATGACAATTGAAAAACGACACAAATGGATTTTTATTATTCAAAGCCATAAACTGCTGAGAATATCTTTTTTTATTAAATTGAAAAACTATTATTCACTTTTATGAAGTCAATTTATTTTCTAAGATTACACTTAATTTTGATGTTTTGTGTCATTTTTTGAACGATAATGAAATTGTTTCTGAAAGTAGAGCCTTAACAGGCTTGATGCATAGGTTTAGATCATTTCCTTAGGATGTTAAAGATTTAGGGAGGTGGGGGGTCTGAAATTCTGTGTTATTTGGAAGAAAAAAATGGATTAAATTGTTTCGGAGTTTCTAGGACCGATAATCTTTGAATTTGCAGCTAATTCTGGTAAATAAAGTAAGAAAAAGGATCTGTCAGGGGTTTGGAAGATAGAGGAGAATTTTAGGACCTCTAAAGGATGGAGCTCTTTGAATACACCCCTAGGTTCCACTATTCCACAATAATAATTGTTATTATACTATCATGATCATGATATATCATAAAAGCTACCATCAGCAATAGAAATAAGACATTCAATGTACAGAAAAGGAAGAAAAATAGCCCGCAATAATTCAGTTTTACTTCCAAAAGCCATCAGCAATGAGTGAGATACAAGAGTGAGTGAGATGGAGAAGAAGAAAGAAATTTATGGCATTTAATAAGCATCGTTCTCATATTATTAAATGGCAAGCATAAGACCATTAATCTGACAGTAAAAATACATACAGAGACTCACACACATACATATTCTATCATCATGGCAGTGCCACACAATTTGTGGAATGAGAATTGAGAATGAAAAAGATAATTTATATTTAAAATATATTACACTTAATACTTCATGTCAACATTGTTTAGTTTACTGTGCTCTGCTGTTCTGCTGCTGTTACAATGAAAATTCTCATTTTTTTGTATAAACTCTCATACTTCAGCTTCGTATACTGATGCTGTTATATCTTTCATGTAGCATAACTCTAGCTTATGTGTTGTTTGTTGTTAGGGGTTCTCTGGAGTTGGTGAATTTGGGAATTTTTTGGAGGTTATATGGATTTTGTGAGTGTTTTACTTTCAGATTTTTGTAGCTCTTTTGTGGATGTATCTAGGAGTACCAACCCTTCAGCCCCTGATTAAGGGTCATGGCATGGATTATGGTTACTTTCGTGACATACTTCATTTCTAATGACTCCGTATCATCCAATATATTAAGGAAGTCTTGAAAATTGCCTTATATTATGTAGATCCTTTCGAATACCTTCACATCTTCCCTCTCAGTTCCCCTATTCAATCATCAATATATCACAAAAATCCCAGAGAGAAAAAAATTCCATCCTCAACTCACTTCTTCAAATGTGCATGGATAATGCATCTTAACTAACATTTCAACAGCTTTAGTTCCTTCCTTTTACTCCCAGCTGCCCATCTTTCTCCACCGGCAACTACCATGATTGTCATGGCAAACACATTCATTATGGCATTTCACATTTATGATGTACAATGAGTGAGAATGTTTAAATGATAAATGATGCAAGAGGATGAATAAAATGTGTTTTATGTGCTCGTATGTATGTTTGTTGAATAAATTTATAGAAATGATCCTTAATGGACGAAATGGCTCATTTTTGGGTAATTTTTCTTGATGAAATTTAATCTTGTTTGATATTTTTGTGTTGAAATATCAATAAATTAGGTTTAAAGGTCATTTGAAAATGACGTCCAATTTTTAGGGAGGGTTGAGGTGTCTAACGTTTTGTGAGACATAAAAAATAAAAGAATATGAAAATTTTGAATCAGAGGGGCTAAAAATCTCGTTTTTGCGTCACGTTATTTATAAATGGATCCCTAGGAGTCATTTGAAAATGACGGTAATTAAAATATAAGAATTTTAGACGTTAACTTCCTTCAAGCACCAAAATTTCATCTGGATTCCTTTTTTGCTGCAGACACACTCGCCTCAACAATAGTGGACATCACAAGTGAATTAACCCCCTTCAGCAAGTGTGAAAAAAAATTTGCAACCGATCAACTAAACCTGTTCATAATTTATGCCTTAATTAACTCATTTCATTCATTCGAAATCAATTAAAATCAATTCAAAGCAACAAATTCCGTCAAAGTCAATAAATATCTCACATCCGACATAATATTTCAGCCTTTTCGTTCAATAATTTTTTTTAAAAAACGCCTTGCTCATTTCC
The DNA here is from genome assembly GCA_963573255.1 of Chironomus tentans. Lineage (NCBI taxonomy): Eukaryota > Metazoa > Arthropoda > Insecta > Diptera > Chironomidae > Chironomus > Chironomus tentans. Next base: position 20,896,856 of record OY754302.1, read on the forward strand.
ATAATTGTAGATATCAATTAATTTACAATATAAATAACTTTCAATGCCATAATTAATTACCTTTCATTCGAGATGACAATTTACAATATTTTTTTAAACTTCATAAATAAGAAAATTGACATGAGTGTATGAAGGCGTTACACGGACTGTCGGTTGATTTCAATGAGATTGCCGCGAGTGCTCAACTTGGACTGGTTTCTGCTGTGTTAGCGCATTTTTTTGAAGTTGTGGAATGTTAGGTATTTTATTTTAAAAAATTGTTTTTGTAACAGAAATTGAACTTTTTTAAATATACTTCTGATTCTGATGGTATGAGGGGTCCAAAGATTGCATAGTCAATTCAGATTATAGATATTTGCAAAAATCACATTTTAATCAAGCCTGTGGAGCTGATCAAATGACTTTTGATCAATTTTTTGATCATTTTGATCAGTTCCACACCCTTGATCTTAATTAGACACTACCATGTTCAAAAATTAGTTGTTCACGGTAAAAAATGTTGTCTTGATCCAATCGTTGTCTAAGCAAGAAGAACAAATAAACAGACATGATCCAGGGGGTGTAGTCTGGGGGTTCCGAGGGCAAACACCTCATCGGTGGATTTTTTTTCAATTTTCTTTTTTGGTTACGTCTTTGGACAAGATTTTAGCTGGTCTAGATAAATCTGAGTGTATGAACACTCAACACCCTAGCTGAACACCTTTGAACGTCCAGGTCTAGAAATGAAAACATCAGACAAAATGGCACAAAAGATCAACAAACATGCTCGTTTGCCTTCCTTACTTTCTATTTTTCTCTTAAATCCGTCCTTAAACCCATCTTAATCATATCACAAAAATAATAATAAAAACATTACCAAAGCAACAGCAACAACAGTCGTTCGACTGAAGGCATCAGCAGAATCAGAAGCAGCATTTACAATTCATGTGGATGTATTTTCCTCTTCTTCACAAATTTTTCCTCCTCCGTTTTGGGATTATGGAGATGTTATATGCTTTATCCCCAGCAATTTTTTCCACGTCCAATTTGTGTCAGTCGCAGCAAGATATTGCTATAAGTTTTTGTGTATGTGTAGACATCCGTAAAGGCGTTTAGCTCTCATTTCATGTTGTTATTTTGATTTTTATTAATAATCTGTAGACGTGTGTATTGCCATACCGTATATCGAGGCTTATTCATGTCATGTTAAATGACTCGGGTGCCGGCATATGTCTCTCCCCCTCCTTTATTTCTCTTTCTCCATCTCATACGCTTTTGGGGCATCGACATATCAATTTGAGATCAAAATTAATTGTTTTGACACATGTTTTGCTTGGGCTCTGTGCCTTGTTGTTCGATTTTTCTTCTTAACAATGTGATTTTGTTGTTGCCTGTCGTGGTGCTCGTAATGCTTTGGTATGTTATCGATTTCTGTCTTCTAACTTAGACTTTTGACTCTTGTAATGACATGTTGACAATTAACAAGGCTTTTTCGAGTCAATCAAACATTTTTTGATGGATTTTAGGATGTGTGGGATGTAATGGGATGTGACTTTTGATTTTTGGAACTTCTGGTACCAGACCAGAATTGGGACTGAATTGATTTCATCGGCGAGGCATGTATTCAATACCAACTTAGTGTAAAATCACAATTTTGACGCCAAACCAGCATTAAGACAACCATAGCAACATTTCTAAAGACATCCAATGAATATTCAAGCACCTCCAACCAAGCCCCTTTCTAGAACACAACAAAAGAAGAAGAAAAAGAACGAAAACTGTCATCAATTCCATGTTCGTCCCACGAATGTTGATGACATATTAATTTCTTTTTATGTACACATGCATATCTCTCTTCCTTATCTTCATTGCCTTACCTTTCCATGCAGTCAGCAGTAAATGTTCACTTTGTGTGTGCCTTGACACCTTTTCCTCGTCTCTCATTCTGTGTTCTGAAGTTCATGTCAAGTTTATAAAAAAAAATTGTGTGTTCTTTGCAAATGCCATGAGTTCTTCGTTTTGTTCAGCCGTCTTGGATGTTTTTTAATGCTACATGAAAAATTAAGGTAAGAAGAAATTGTGGAACATGAAACTTGAGGACAGGGGTTGTTGAAGTTTGAATTAAAAATGTTGAAACTTTTTAACAATTCAAATAAACAATATAGAAAAATTAAATAGCATTTTAAAAATTTAAATGTTTTTTTTTTATTTTTAAATTCAAAATTTAAATTGGTATTGAATTTTTAAATTCAAAATTTAAATTTATATCAAATTTTTAAGTTCAAAATTTAAATTTATATCAAAATTTTAAATTCAAAATTTAAATTTATATCAAATTTTTAAATTCAAAATTCAAATTTATATCAAATTTTTAAATTCAAATTTATATCAAATTTTTAAATTCAAATTTATATCGAATTTTTTAATTCAAATTTATATCAAATTTTTAAATTCAAATTTATATCAAATTTTTAAATTCAAATTTTGAAAACATTTCTAACTAATATTTAAAAAAATCATGCTAGTTTTTTTTAAAGAAATATTTAATTCTAAGTTAGTCACTAGTTTGACACTCCTGACCCCTAAAAAACTTATCCATTCGCTTACATCTACACACAATCTTTCTCTCTCATTTTTCGGGTGTAACTGTCGACAAGCAAGTAGCAAGGCACAAGCAATATTATGTGAACATATAAAAAATGTCATTTTTCATATCACAAGAAAACAACGAGCGACATTATCATGACATATCATCATTACAGAATGACAACATTTTTTTCTGCTTCTTTTCCTTTTCCATATTTTTTTTTGCTTGCTGCTGCTGCTCATTCCTCCTCGTTATTGTTGTTCGTGTGTATATGGATGTACATGGTGGATGGAAGATATATGTTTATACATTTTATTACAGCATGTGAAATGACAAGTGTCTTTTGCCTCATGTTCTGCATGAACTGATTAAATTTATTGAAAATGAAAGTGAACTTTTTAAGGGCTTTTTATGGGAAGCAATTAGCATAAAATTAAAAATGGAATTTAAAGTAATAATTAAATAAATTAAAATATTTTAATGGAAAATTAAAACAAAAGTCAATGAAAAAAATCAAAATCAATAAACATTAAAACTTCAACTCACAAATTCAATAAAAATCTAAATTCATAATCTCAATTAAAATAATCATAAATAACACCTAACAAAATGCAAATTAGACCTCGGAATAGCTAAAATGTTGCAAGCATTTTTATCATTATTTTATGAAATTTATAGTCAATCGAGTCAATCAAGCTTAACAATTTATGGCGCAAGTGAAAATGTTAACGATTTCTAATGACTGCTTGATTAACTGCGACATTTACGGTTGCAATTAGCTTTAAGTACAATAATTTACTGTTTTATTATATTTTCAGCATATTGCAGCTAGATTTTTTTGTGATAGCTATTTTAGTAAATAGCGTGGATTTTGAGGAATTGTAGATTTTTAAATATATTAAAAGTTTAAAAATAATAGCCAAAAATTTAACAAAAATTTGTAGTTTTTTACAAGACTATTTTACAAATTTTCAAAAATCATAAAATATTAAAGTTTAAAAAAATAATAAGAATTTTTTTAAAACTTTTTTATCATCCGAGTTTTAAATCAATTTTTGGAATTCATTTTTTTTTTCAAAAATTAAAAAATATACAAAAATATTAAAAACTACTGAAAATTAAAGATTTTAATCTTTTTTAAATAAAAGTAAAAATAAATAAATTTAAAAAAATTAAGAGATGTCAAAAAAGTAATTATTTTTTTAATTTAAAATGTTAAACATTTAAATTTATTTAAATAAAAAAGATTAGTTTATTTAATTTATTTAAAAAAGATTAAATCTTTAAGCGTTTTAAACTGTTCGGTAATTTTTTAAATTTTTTGTATATTTTTTAATTTTCAAAAAAATAATTCGGATTAAAAAATTGATTTAAAACTCGGGCAAATAAAAAGGGTGAATTTCAGGCAACATCATGTAGTTAAAAACTCTTTATAGGATTCGAACCTAAGACTTTATCAAAATTTTCAAGTTGCTAGCAAAGTTTTACAATTTTTATATAATTTCCTGCAAAAGTTAAATGACATTCTTCCATCACTGCAAAATGTATTAATCCACAAGCCTTTCAATACTTGCCACCTCAAACTTTCCTCTTTCTACTTCCATGTAATTATCAATGTCCAAAAATAAAATATAAAATGTAATATTCTGTTGTTATTATTATATACAAAGCCATAAATTAAATTTTTTATTGCTTCCATTTTAATGTTGTTAACAAACAGCACAAAACATCGGTCGAGTGAGTGAAAAAAAAAGTTTCCAAAACAACAATTAAGCTGTCTCTTAAATTATTTCATATATTGTGTTTAATGAAATTTATTTATATGCATTTTAATGCAATAACTTCATTGTCATCATTCATCATTAAATTATCATTTGCACCTTTTGATATAATTACGTAATATAATGGAATTTAATTTATACATTTTTTGGATGGAGAGGATGTGTCGGTAGTTTTTTTTGGGATGCAGAGGTGGATTTGAGTTTTTTTTATTTTTTTACTTCTTTTTTAACTTAATAAAAACGTTCAAAAAACATTAAATATAAATTTTTAAAACACACAACAAAAATAAAAAATTTAGAAAATTAAAAAAAATTGAAAAAATTAAAAAACATTAAAATTTTTAAAAATTAATAAAAAAAATTAAAAAAAAATAAAAAATTTAAATTAAAAAATAATTTTTTGTTAAATTTTAATGCTCAGATTACCAACTCTTACATCCCGTTGAAAAATTGATGCCATTTAATAAACAAAAAGTAACTTTTTTATTACAACTTTCCATACCACGAATGCTCATCGCGCGGTGCCTCTTTTTTCCTCTGTAATTTTTATTGTATTTAATTTTTCTCTCTCACAAATTTATTTTTCTGCTTTGCTTGCAATTTTTACTTAAGCAGCAAAAAAATGTAAATGAAAATAAATTTACCGAAGCATTTACAGCTGATGTGCGGTAAAATTTATGACCGAAATGTTATTTAATGATCAGAAAATATTATTTAACAACTATAAATACATGTATATGCATATAAAAATTACAAGCTCTCGACATTTTTGACAGCAATGCAAATTTACGATTGTAAAATCATTATTAACGATCAGGTAATGTGGAAAGAGCGAGAGAGATACGGCAATTACATTCATCAAGTGTGCATTCGGAAAGTTTTTTTTTGTAATTTATTGAAGTTTTTTGGGTGGAAAGTTTCATGCATTTTGGGTGTTGATTTGAATTTTTGGAATTGAAAATGGTTTTAAAAATGAAAAATTTTACATTAAATTAAAAATATAAATATGTTTAAAAAATTGAAAAGATACCTATAACTAAAACTAAAAGAAATTTAAATTTTTAGTTTAGATTTAAATTTAAAAAAAAAATTAAAAACAAGTAAAAAATTTTAAAAGTTGAAAATGTAAAAAACAAAATACTTCTTAAAAAGTTTAAAAAATAATTTTACAAATTACAAAATCCAAAAAAATAAAAAAAATAAAACTAAAATTTAAAATAAATTTAAAATTCTTTTTGAATTTTTAAAAAAAATTAAAAAAAAAACATTTTAGCTTTAAAAAAAATTAAAAAACTATTTATTTTTTAAATAAATTCAAAAACAAGTAAAAAAATTCAGTTTCATAAAATGTAAAAAACAAAATCCTTCTTAAAAAGTTTAAAAATTAATTTTAAAGTTTTCAATTTAATATTTTAAATTATTTTCAATAAATGCGCCAAAAACCCGAACCTACCTCACTAACCCTCCTCAAACTCAATTTTTAATTTTCCTGTTCGCTTAAACTTTTTTTTCTCTGTGTGCATAATATTAATTTAGCATCCATTCATTCATTCATATTCACATTTATTATTTTCTGCACTCTGCACCTGAGCATTTTTGTGGCTTTTATTTTTTACCTTTTCTTCTTGCATTTTTTTCTCTCCTCTTAAAAACTCCGCTAAACTGCAGTTTAGACTTTTATTTAACATAAAAATTTATTTTATTAGCGCATTCTGTGTTGAAATAAATTTTAATCTGAATGGATTGTATATGGTTTTTTGGTGATGGTTATGAATGGATTTATGGAAACTTTGTGGACGTTTATGAGTTTTAAAGTAAATAATGGAATATTTTTGAAGTAAATTATCGATTTCGGAGGATATAAATTAGGATATTGGGGTTATTTAATATATGATACTCTGTGGCTGCGCATAAGTGATGGTTGATGATGTTTTGGATATAAATATGTGGATTGAGGCTGTATGGAGATTTTTTAGGATTAAAGGTGTGATATTTGGTCGGGTTAGGGGTGATTTATTGCTATTGATCTACTTTGGGTTGAATTTGACTATTTTTAATAAAACATTTGTAAATTGTGAGTAGCTTTAAGCAAAATATTTTATTATTCTTGCCCATCATCCCTATTTGGGGTCGTACATTTATGATTTTTAAGATTTTGTACATTTGGAGATTCTAAAGCTCACAATTTCCTCTATGACCCTCCTTAGAGGTGAAAAAGTGAAAGAGTGAAAGAGTATCTCAAATTCGATTTCTTATGGACGTCATTTATGAACGAACCCTAAAAAACCAGAAAAATAGATCAAAACCTAGAGTTCCACAAAAAACACTCCAGTAACCTCAAAAATTCAAATTGTTCCAAAAATTTCAACTCCAATATTTCAAACGACATGAAAAACAATTTCTCTAATAAACTTTACAAAACTCTTTAACCATTTGTGTATGCTTCATCATACAGTAAGGCATTTAAATTAATTATTAGTCTCTACATGGCACAATGCAAATTGTTTGTTTAGTTTATTTACACTGTAATGAGAATTAGTGTCGAAACAGCTGCTTTGTTTTACTTGAACGAAATTTAAATAATTAAGAGAAATAGAAATCATGCATGCACATACCAACATCTCATTTTCATCTAGGCGAGAGGCCAACTTGAACTTCAGCGCTCCTTTTACGACCGCTCACATATTTCATTTTTTTAATTTCTCGCTCTATGTTTTGTCGGATTTAATGTGTGCTTTTAAAAAATTGAAACTAATAAGTGGAGAATAAAATACATTTCAAACGGAATATTGATGGGATAATTATCTTTCATGGTTGAGATTGTTGCGGTTGGATTTGAATGGGTCCAGTTTATTTTGTTTTATTCATATTTAAATGAGTCGTTGCTTTACTTTGGTTTGAATTAAATTAAGTCATCGCTTTAGTTTTTAATCATGTTGAATTAAATCGTAGTGTTATTTTTGAAATCATATTGCATTAAGTCGTCGCTTTAGTTTTGAATAAAATTGAATTAAATCGTCGCTTTATTTTTGAATCAAGTTCAATTAAATCGTCGCTTTAGTTTTGAGTCATATTGAATTAAATCGTCGCTTTATTTTTTAATCATGTTGAATTAAATCGTCGCTTCATTTATGAGTCATATTGAATTCAAAGTCGTCGCTTCAATTTTGCTTAATACTAATATAAGTCAACGCTTAAGTTTTCAACCTCAAAAATAAATCACAATTATATGTTACTAAAAAATTAGTCATAATTCATCATGCAACCTAAAAAAAGAGTCATCACTTTCGCCCCATGTTAATCATCCCATCAAATTATCGCAGCATTTAGAAAGTCAACTACCGATAATTATCAACAAAAACAACAAAATAATTGCACGATAATCTCGACATACAGCAAAAAAAGAGATTTTAGCCACAAGCAACACAAGCCACGTTCGTAGCCTATCCATTTTCATCATCATCATAAAAAAAACTACTATTAACGATCGGACGTTGAAAAGTCATAAGACATCAATCAAATTTAAATGAATGAGCAAGTCATGTGTCAGTTTATTCAAAAAACTAATTAATTATAATTTTTTTTTCACAAAAGCAAGTAAACAAGTTGTTTTGTGATGGACAGAGAAGAAGTGAGACCCGTGCATAAGTTGAAAATCTCAGTGGAATTTAAAATTAATGTAATGTATTGATTACATCATGCATTAAATGAGAGAATGAATTGAGTGTGTAATGAGGTAGCCACTGATTTGCCACTGCGGCGTGCCGATAATTACATCAATTTTCTGATAAATTCTTTTTGTGATTTTTGTACATGAATGAGAGGCACTTGTAGACGTGTAGATCCACTTGAAAATGAAGTAATAATGAAATAAAAATTTATTGCCATTCAATCACCTTTAAAATACTTGAAAAAGACTGTGATTTGTTTCTAATTTCAGCTTTTGTTGTTAAGATTGATTAATTGAATGAGAGCTCTTGAGTTTGACGTGGTGAAATAAAAATAAAACTTTTAAGTGAGTATTTTTTGAAGATTATTGCGTGTGTTTCTGAAGGGGTTGAGTAATTGAGATGTTATTGGCTTTTAGGGATTAGATCTGTTGCAAAACAAGTTGGTGGCATTTTATATTATTTATCCTTCAATCTAAAACTACGACCTGAGACTTCGTCTGTGAACTGAAGTGGATTGGACAGTGGTTTAATCCTTTGGTACCTAATTACTATAAAACGACACAGGGGGGCCATTAATTTTCAATTTTATATTTTTTTTGATCGAGGAAAATTTGGACTCCTCCCTAGTTATCACTGCAACTCGACAGAGTAACTTGTCACTTTTCAAGTGTAACTTGTCACTTTCTCCATTTGTAGCCAATTATTTTTCAAATTTGCTTATATGTCCTTTATATTCATAGAAATTAGATGGTCACCCTATGTTCAAATGACCAGAACATCCCAAGACCAATTTTTTAAATATCCATTCCACCCTCAAATCCGCTTCGCAATATGCCTTCCATCAAATTCCTCAGCAAACAAACAGAAATCGTCTTTCTTTCCTGTGACGACTGTAAATAAATTTTTTCTATGTACGTCAATCGAGGCACATAAAAAAATCTAAAAAAATTTGTTTTTCGTTTTTGTCGTACGAAATCGATGTGAAGGCAAACGAAAAAAAGAAGAAGGAAAAGATTGTAAGAATGAATGATTGATTTACAAGTCATCCATTTCAAATGTCACATTTTGAATTATTATTGTGACTGAATTGATTTCTTCTACGTTTTTTTTTTGTTGAAGAGCTCTCATTTCTTCATTTATTTTCGACAGTAATAAAATATGACTTTAAGTTCACTTCTCAATATTTTTTTTTATATATTTCGAGTATGTGTGGTGATTCAAATGTGAATGATTATGAACACGTGTTTTATGAGAGACTTAAAAAAATATCACACACATTTTTTCAATGATATATGATGCGCCACTCATAAGCTGCCTTTTTTGAGTAGTCAGTTTAATCTGATTATAGGAATATAGATAGTTGGTGCTCGTATTTTGACAGGGTGACGATTATGTGGAGTCAGCGGCGTAGCTAGAAACTTCTTGAGGGGGGTCAAATTATAGAACGATTTTTAGGGAAGATCAGGGGCGTACCTAGGGTACCAAGCGCCCTGCGCAAATATTGAAAAAACGTTGAAAAGGCGCCTCCTTATATAAAGTCTAAATATATTATTATAAAATGGTAATATTAAATTTCAAATTAATATAATTCCAATTTTCCCACCCTTTGGCGCCCCAAAATTCGTGCGCCCTGCGCAAAATGCGACAGTTGCGACACCCTAGATACGCCCCTGGGGAAGATTTTGTGGATTTTATGGAGGACAGTTGGGTTTATCTTGGGTTTTTCCCAGGTAGGGGCATATACAAGGATTTTTAAGGTCAAATCCCCTTCCCTATTTTTTTTTAAAGAAACCAATACTAGCCTAGAAAAAGGATATGATACCCAAACAATGGTCATGATTTGAACTGGCTTTGCCCCTGAATCTAGGCACATATTTATGTATATCCTGGTCCCATCTTTAGGAATATCTTAAGTACACATTTCAGCATTTCTGTCAATTTCAGATTCCATAGACAAATATTTACAAAACTGCGCCACTCACACCAACCTCAATATCCCCTCGACATCCACTAACTCACTTCAACACTGTTTATTTTTCATATTTAAATTATTTATGACTTAAGTCTGCCTTTGCCTTCATGTGCTACTACACATAATATATGTTCACATTCATCCAAATACATGGATGAAAATTAAAATCAATTAAGCAGTAAAATCATCAGTAACAGAAGTTTGAATAACGAGGATTATAAATTATGAAAAAAATATTTTTTCTTCATAATTCCAACTGCTGTAAATTTCAATTTAATTTAGGAGCACATTGAGCTGAAATTTTTATGACATTTTGAAATATTTGAAATTTAATGGGGTGTTTTTTTAAATTTTTTTATGTAAATAGGATTAATTTGTATGATTTGTGGAGCACATAAAGCTGTGACATGAATTTCTACATGTTTATTGCTGTCTGATGTTTATAGATTTTGAGTTTTTTTATTTAATGGTTTAATGATGTTGATAAAGGTTTGTGATTAGATTTTTAAAAATTTAGGGTTTTGTAAAAAATTGAAAGAAAAATCAAAAACTGAGTAAAACTGAGCAAAATGAGCAAAAAACTGAGCAAAACTAAGCAAAAATTGACAAAACTAAATAAAACTTGAACAAAATTTGAGCAAAACTAAGAAAAACTGAGCAAATGTCAGCAAAAATCCAGAAACAAAGCAAAATATCCAAAAACTAAATAAAACTGAACAAATTTTAGTAATAATTGAAATAAATTCAACAAAAAACTTAATAATCCACAAATAAACCAAATCCCCAACAAAACTCACAAGCATACGCTTAACATCACGCACAAGATCCAAAAAATATGAATAATGAGAGATAAGAAATCATTCATTCATAATAAATCATTGTCAAAATAGATGCTAGAAGCAGCATGCATCTCCAACAATGTCATCATTTCATGATTTGTCATGACACTGCCTGTCAATCTACAACATAAATAACTTTCTTATTCTTGTTATTATTCTTTTTTGTTCATGAATAAGTTATAGAGAGTGAAAAATTAGGAATAAAAGGAAGAAGTAAGGCAATCATTAGAATTTGGATGTATTTAGAGCGCATTTTTGGGTTAGCATTGGAATTTGGTATCATATCCGGTCGTTGGACTCTATTTGTTAGGGATCTGTTGAGGTACAGGCATATAAAATCAATTTTGCATTTTTAGAGTGATGACGTCCCATTTCTACAATTTTTTTCAGACACCCCCCCATACCCCTATACCCCAATTTTTGTGGATCATTCAACATAGTTGGGAGAAAATCTTCGAAATACCTCAGTTTGAACCCCACAACTAAAATTTTGGATTCTATAATTTAAAAAAATCATTTTCAAGCCCATTTCCCTGTAAAATATTCACACATCAATCCAGACAACCAGTCAAAATCCACACCCAAATAAATCACTTCAATATGATGCCCGAAAACGAAAGAATCAGAATCAAAGAAGAAAATCACGAGAAGAAAGAAAATAGAAATGAACATTAAGCCTGTCATCGATAAAATATGACCCAAATAAAATCAATTTTCAACGAACATTTATTATGAATAACCAACACATCGAGATTTCCCCGCTCAAGTAAGTAAGAAAGAGAGAAAGACTAAGATTAGGAAATCAATCGTCTATCCATTTATATATTTATAAAAAATAATAAAAAAGAGACTCATTCAAATGACGGCGGCATGTCGAAATGATGGAATGAAGAATTAAGTATGTTAGTGTTAAAATGCTACATTGAAAATTAATCTACATCAATTAATCATTTGGTTTTTGAAAGCCTATCGATAACAAATGCCACATAATTCATTCTCGTTATACTGTGAAGAAATAAAGTTTTTTTAGCGACATTTTAACATACAGAATGGTCACGATAATGTCCATTTTTTGTCCGTCTGTTTATTAATCTGCCTCTTTTTCTGTCCATTTATTCATCATATGATCCGTTAGTCCGTCAGTCTGACAATTTTAAAAACCCACTTTAAAAAAACAATAGTCATAATTCGAAAAAACCTTCCCAAAAAATCCTGAATACGCCCCAAAGTCAACCATCAGTCTATTTTCTGAGCTAGCTAGATGCGCCCTAGTCCCCAATACCCACAATCACTATTACCAGTTTTCATATTTCTACAGCAAAAAGCTGTCGAGTTAATGAGACATGCGACGTGAGAGACCGAAAGAAGGAGATTAAGTTCGTTTATGCGGTTTAATTTGGTTTTCGTTATAAAAGTAAACAAGAAACTGCCACTGACAGTTGAAAAATTGAAGACTTTTTTACCGATATCTTTGAGTGGATTTCCTATCGCGGGGGATTTAAAAAAATATCAACGAAAAATAAAAATAAACTCTGTCGATGAAATTTTTCTTCAAGTCATTGTCGATTATTATTTTTATTTAGTCGTAGACTTGATAAGGTGAATAATGGGAACTAACTGAGAACTTAATGCCCTTTGATGGATTTGGTGTGTGTTTTATGTGTTGAATGTCTTGATAAGAGGATTTGGGTTGTTTATAAAATAATATTAAATATTGAATAAAATATTTTTGTGTAAATTTGATGAAATTTAATAGCATTATTGATTCATTGCATTTTAAGCTGAAGTTATGAAAGTTCTCGATCAAATTGGATGGGATTTATAGAATGAAGTATTGACGGTTGTAATGGATGAAATTAAAGCTAAATTAATTGAGAAAAGATTTGTTCCAAACCAAGAAACTCGTACCTGAGTGGTATATTACATCTGAGGGTATTCTTTCATGGGGTATTATGGTAGGGTACCCCTCTTAGAAACTGGACCCTGAGTGGTGTTTTATTGAATTTGGAAGAACCATTCCTAATTAGTGGTCTACAAATCCTGATGTTTTGATCTTGATATGTTCTCATTAATTGAAACATTTTAGAAAATTCCATTGTCAGCCTTAATAACAAGAATTTAAAGTCTTAACTACAAATTTGACAATTTTGCTCAAAATTTCTTCCAGATTGGTGTCTGTAATGTATTTTAAATGGTGAACAAAAGTCTACGGTACCCTGATTTGAGACACAATTAAGATATATCCCAGATTAAGCTAATTTTCCAAAAATTTACAAAAAAGAAACTCCAAAAAAAAACCAACACAGTCTCCAAAAATCCCCATAAAAAAGCAATTTCCACATACGATTTATCAAGCCTCGATTTAAATTCACTTTATTATTTTTTCCTCATCGACTCTACTTTTTGATCCCTCATAAATCGATTCGACATATGAAAAAAATCCACGAAAATGAATCATCAATCATAAGTACTAAGCCACAGCAAAGAGTACTTAAGGTAATGACCATAAATTATTTTTTTTATGAAATCAAACAAGTGATTAAGACAGTCATTTGAAGTGGCTTAGTCTTAGTCTTGATATCAATCAATTTTATTGATAAAAGAGCTTTGTGTGGCGTATGTGAAGAAATATATTTTTTTTAATTACTTGGCAGGTACTTGAAGATATTTTTTAATTGAAATTGACATGTGCTTGAAATTTCTAAGTGGATTTTGCTGGATAGAAAGATTTTTTCTTTGATGTGTCGATGGGAAATTGATTTTATTTTTGAAAGGCTTTGAGGTTATTTTTGGAATTTTGTTAAATTTTGACAAAAAAGAGGGTTTCATGGTTTTAAAATTTGAAATTTTGTCAATTTTTGAAATTCTAAAAAAAATTTGAAAAAATTCAAATTTAAATGCAAAAATTAGATTTTTATACATTTCAATCAAGCTCAATGCCACACACAAATTGCCCAAAAAATATGTCAATATATCAAATTTCAATTTGTCAAATTAAATCTAAAATTTTATTTAGATCTCAATATTATTTCAGCCTTCTTCTTACCACCTCTCACAAAATTGACATACACTAAAAATTAATGTCAATATCATGCTTTAATTAACAAAAAAGACTCTATTTTGATCATGAATCACATAAAATTTGATTGAATGATGTAGCGGATTCGTTGATGGATGATTGATTTGGATTTGATTTGACTAGTTTCGGTTGGGTATGAGATTGATGTGTGAATTTTTTTTGGCTTTTGTGGGTTACAATTATTTAGATCAATGATGTTTTTTTGATAGATTTTTCATGAAAATTGAGGGTGATGTTCTTGAATATAATGAGTAATTTAGGTTGAATTAACATAGAATGACACAAAATTTGTTCAGAAGTTAAACAAAAAGGGGAAGCAGAAGAGGCCAAGACTTTAGCCCGTGTGTCTTATGAAAAAGTAACAAAATCCAATATTTGATGATGATGTCCCATTACTCCACTGTGAGGTGTAGGGCGTCTACGAAACTTTTGAATATAACGAAATTCACCTGGATAATAACAACCATTGTCACGTCATTGGATGTTTCGTTATTGAGGGTGTAAAACTGCTAAGGTATCAGAACTTTTTTTGAATATGGTCCTATAGAATTATTTCTTGGTATATTCTCCATCCTATCCCAAAATTGACTTTAAGTTCAGTTTGTGTAATCCTAGTACCTATTGAGATTAATTCAATAATTTGCATATTTATGACCACCCTCTAGGTTCCAGGAATACAAAATTTTCAATAATTAAGCTTTATTTTGCCCAAATCTCTAAGTCTTTGATTTATTTTCATCATCTAATCTATTTTACGATGCAAAATAATAATATTATGAGTAAAGCATCCACAAATCTACAAAATAACCTCAAAATCAATAAAATTTCCATAAATCCAACCCCCAAAATAATCATAAATCTCCAGCTTATGCCCATTACAACAGAAAAATCTACACAACTTATTACCACACATTAAATCATCTTAAATTCTCGCAAAATCATCAAAAATAATCCAGCTCAAAAAAAAATCCATCAAACAACCAAGCAATCAAGAAATTTGAGATAATGCTGAAAAATTTATAGAAAAATATCAATCATCTGTTCATTCATCATCCTCATCCATTTCGTACAGCATAAAAAAGTATAATTTTTTGCTGTCATTTCC
This sequence comes from Chironomus tentans, assembly GCA_963573255.1. Classification (NCBI taxonomy): domain Eukaryota; kingdom Metazoa; phylum Arthropoda; class Insecta; order Diptera; family Chironomidae; genus Chironomus; species Chironomus tentans. The sequence goes on from OY754302.1 coordinate 20,911,869, forward strand.
CATTCCATCAACTGTTATATTATTATATTACCTACCTATATCTCTGTCCGATGCCATTTACTATCATCAAACCATCATATCGTATTGCCGTCACTTAAGCAAATTAAATAATAAATTATTCACTATGAAAAATCACTTTATTTAGTCACTCTCGGGCGCTCTGTCTCACTCGCTCATCGTTTATTCAATGGTTGTTCTTTTATTATGATGAAGAGGGGGACATTTTGTACGTGGGATGGTTGATTATGTCTGGTTGTCAGGTGCATGACAATGTCATATTCTGAGTAGGATTCTCTCAGTTTTTGAGGAAGTTCTCTCATTTTATGGATAATTTCTCTCATTTTTTGGATTAATTCTCTCAAATACCCCCAAAAAATGCGCCTAGTCCACCCATCACTCACAAATAGCGTGACAATCATCCCTGCCAATTTTTTTTTGTTCATACCGACGGAAATCTATCTTAACAGCTATATGTGTGCCTGTTTCGTGAAAATGTTTTGAAATCTTGTTAATAATCTTTTTTGATAAATTGCTGACAGGATCAGTGTCAAACTAATGACTGTAGCTGTCTCACTCAATGAATGGCAGCGGCAGTCAGTAACAACAACAAGAAAACACAATAAATCGAGATTTTATGTGTGTGTGCGCATATATAGTCAAACAGACACGACATTTAGTCATTCAACTAGCTGACATATTGTGGCTTTCAATTTTATATGTACATAAAATACATTCAATCTTTCTATTTTCATTTCTCCTTACTTCGTCCCAGTATTTCCATTCTAGTGTGCGCGCTGACATGTCATTTATCATTTTTTTGCTCCTTCTCGTTTCAATCTGCTCTCGACTCACACCATTTGGCGTTGAGCTAAGCTAGAGGAATGGAAATATTACATACAATCTTTTATACGTCTTTATAAGGAAGAAGGTTGTCCTTGTGGGAACTTTTGGGTTGAATTATTGTCAAAGTTGTTCTTAATTCTTTCAAAAAGCTCTAAATTCTCTCAATAAGCACTCAATTCTCTCGATAAGCTCTCAATTCTCTAAAAAAAACTCTCAATTTTCTAAAAAAAACTCTCAATTCTCTCAAAAAGCTTTCAATTCTCTCAAAAAGCTCTCAATTCTGCCAAGAAAGCTCTCAAATCTCTCAAAAGGCTTTCAACTCTCTTTAAAAGCTCTCAATTCTGCCAAGAAAGCTCTCACTTCTCTCAATTCTTTCAAAAAGCTCTCAATTTGTTCAAAGTTGTTTTTAGTTCTCTCGATAAGCTCTCAATTCTCTCAAAAAACTCTCAATTCTCTCAAAAAGCACTCAATCTGATCAAAAAGCTCTCAATTCTCATTAAAAGCTCTCGATTCTCTCAAAAAGCACTCAAATATCCTAAAAATCCGCATAAACGCACCACAAAGGACCTCAAACAAATCTTCATCTACAAAACATAACTACAGCGAGTAACAGAAGCGAGTGAATGACTCAAAGTATAAATTTATGTCAGGCATGTCTGTAGAAATAAACATTTATATGAATGGCATTTGGGGAGGCATGGGAGGGCGTGCACAGGCAACATAAGCTTGAAAAAAAGGATCTCAAGAATGAGGAAGAAAAGTCTTGAAAATGTTGAAGAAAATGAGCCATCAGTCATTCCGACAGCATTCCATGCTTTTGCTAACAGCACCGACAGTGACAGTAGATAGATGAATGAATGGTTGATGATGAATAGATGGATGGATAGACAGATTTTCTTTTTTGTGGTATTTTAGGTATTTTTTAATATATTTTGCACATACACGTGTGGATGTTGAGGCATGTGTATTTTTAGGATCAGTCAGACACAGGCATGAAAAAATGTAATAATGTTGAATGATGAAGGATATGTAGATGATGTTGGAAGGTGGATATGGATAAATTTGGAGGCAGTCTGTCAAATTATTATTGATGGGAGATGTAGAAGGTATTATGGATATGTAAGAATGGGGTTCAGGGGTATGAGGCCTGAAGATGTGTGACAAAAATCAAAAATATCTTCATAAATTGTATTTTAAAAATTTATATCAATTTAATTAATTTATCTAATCAATTAATCCCCAAATTTCATTCCTTTTTAATTCTCCCGACCAAATCAATCATCAAATTAAATTAATATCAATTAATCTCCCCGAAAGCACAAACATACAGCTGCCATAAAATAATTCATTAGACATCAATCACTGTTGTGTTGATTTACATCACTCGCTAATCAATCGCATGTGTTTCCATATGTTAAATTTTTAGCGCATTTTCCTTAGAAAGTAATGCGCTTAAAGGTCCACTTTGGCTGGCCCGCTGGCCCGCTGGCCCGCTGGTCCGCTGGCCCGCTGGCCCGCTGGCCCGCTGGCCTGCTGCCTCAAAAACTCGGCAGGGGAAGCACGTAGAGACTTCGGGTTTTTTGCATTAAATAGCTGCTATTTCGTAGGGGTGCGCAACGTATTTAGTTTTTTGAAAATCCTCACCTAAACTTAATTAAATTAACTTTTCTGTTTTTGGTGTAAAAAATCACTGACGTTGGATTAGTCAAAGTTTAACGTGACGCTTAAAAAGAATACTTATATTAAAAAACCCTTCAAGTCGTGGGTTCGATCCTCTCCGCGGGCAACTTTTTTTTACACTTTTTTGATTCTTTTTTACACTTTTTTGATGTTTTATGATATTTTATGATTTATTAATGCATAATTAAATTTTTTTGAGTCATAAAACAGCAAAAAAGTACATTTTTTCATAAATTTTATTTTCTCGAAATGTAAATGTATGTAGAACCATACAAATGTTGCTGTCATTACTTGTGAAGTATAAGTGACAGATTTAATTTGTACTAAAACCATACAAATGTTTTGAAATAGCTTCCGGAATTTTTTTAAGCTACAACTATATATTTCAAGCATTTATGCTATGTTTTCAATTCATTTGGGGAAATAAATTAAGTGGGTACTTATTTTTACATTCTGAATTATGGATTTATTTACTGATCTGTGCGGGAAAATGCGCTTAATTCCCTCGATGTATAACACGAGGACTTTCTACATCTTTTTATTCTTATCTAAATCTAAATTTATTCATTTCATGAGATTCGATGTTTAATTTGACTTATTGTGCTGTTTTATACATAGTTGTATATTGAGTTTGGGTTTTATTCTAGGAAATTTGCAATTTTGAGGTACATGATGATCATCAATGCTCCCCATTGACCCCCCATCATAAATGCAGGATATCACCAAAAAATGTATATAAAATCATATTTTGAGGTTCAGGTCCCTTTACAGTAGAATTTTGAGGTTAAGGTGCCTTCACCCTATCGTTTTTAGGTTCAGTTGCCTAAAAATTAAAGTTTTTTGATATTCAGATGCCTTCACACTAGAGTCTTAAAGTTTAGTTGCCTTTACACTAGAATTTTGAGGTTAAGGTGCCTTCACACTAGAATTTCTTAAAGCTAAGGTGTCTTCACACTAGAGTCTTGCGATTCAGGTGGCTTTACGCTAATTTTGTGGTTCAGTTCAATTTTGTTACTTAAGTTCTTCTTAATCACAAACAATTTCTCATAAATCCTCGAAATAATGCGCTCCATCCAACCACCTCCAGTGCCTTTCTAACTCCTTCAACTTCTCATCTCATTCAATTTATTTTTTCACTTTATTTTATTTTATTTTTTTCTGCCGCTTTTTTTTCATCACAGCGTGTGACTGATGGATCCGTTGAAAAAGGTGACATTATTGACTTCCACATGTACATCATTGAACGTCTGTCTACCTATATGCTCATAGCAAATTCAAACTCTTGTGACAACTGACAATGTCTACATTTTTAAATTTTTAATTTTCTCTTCGTTCTTCCTCCAATTCCGATCTTCTACTTTTATTATTTAACTGTCACGATATTGTGTTGGCTTGAATGCATAAATAGATTTAGATAAATGACATGTTGAAGTTGTGTATGTATTTGGTATGAGACATAGCTACAAACAGCAAACAGCAGCAAATACAAATTTATTAAAATGACAGCAGCAACCGAGAGAAGAACAAGAAAGCAAACGACAAGAATATTATTTTCTGTATGAAATTGGACGTCGAAAGACGAAAATGAAGTAGAGAAAAACTAATCAATCAATATTAAGAACTTATCATCGTTCATAGTCACGAAAATGTGACACAACTGTCACCACAAAATTTATTTTTATAAATGCCTTGCTATCATGCCGTGTAAATAGACATATTGTAGGGGTCTGTGGACGAGGAAATTGATGTAGTGGCTGAATTTTTTTGAGGTTATTGAATGTCTTTTGTTACTTTTTGGGGTACTAAGATGTATCATAAGTTCATTGGGTCAGGAAGATGTCACAGGAGGATGTATCGCTTTAATATGAACCCCAGAAGATGGATTCCAACAGGATCTTAAACTAACTTGATCCTATTGTTCAAATTTTATCACTAAATCCTAATTTTGGGACAGTATTAGCCCCTAAGAGTAGTCTTAGTGGCTTTTCAATAGATTTTGGGTACCCAAAGCCAAATTTAAAAAAATTATGTCCAAGGCCCCTGTTTATTGAACGACCGGAACTGCTCCTTCATTCACCATTCTCTAGCCATGCCATTGTGTAGTTTGGTCATCAATATATCATCAAAAATGATACAGTCTGCCTTAAAATCCTTTAAAGTATTATTTTGTACACTAACTATTATTAAACTTACTATCCATCCCTCTTCTCTATCAAAACAGTCAACTAACCAACTCTGATTCAGACCAAACAACAGTCCAGTAGTATCCCCTAAATAAATCTACCTCCTACACACAGAAAACATCATCAAATACACAAAAACAGAAACACAACGTTTATGCTGATGACAGTCCGCAAATGATACGAGACGTTAATTAAGTTTCCATCCATATTGTGTACACATTCTGTTCTTATAGCTTAAATGCTCATGTGTCAAGATGAAAAGTGCGCAAAATGGATATGCGGAGAAATGAGAGTGTGATACATAGATTCGTGTGGCGGCATGTAATTTTCGTGATTTTACCTTGCTTAGTAGGTATTAATTTTCCTTTAAGCTCCCCACCTCCTGCATTTTGAGTCTCTTTCATTCTCATTTACCAACTCATAAATACTTTTCTCTGTGTGATGAAAAAGTTAAGTTTATTTACTAAGAGGAGGGTTGGGATATTGTTTTTTGGGGAGATGGATGGGATTTTAGTTGGAATTTGTCAGCGTGTCTGGACAGCAAACTAAATAATATAACCAGACGCATAGCACGTCCCTGTATCCAAAATGTTTTCGACAGGGGTACATTTTGTATAGACAGGAAAATTTAGAGGGGGTTTTGGGGTTTTTATTTAAAAAAACCTAGAAAATTGAAAAAAAAATTCAAAAAGGGGGTTTACCTCTAAAACCCTCCATAATACGCCCCTGGTGACCCTCAAACTCTAATTATAAACACCATGTTGTAGACAAAATACCTCCAAGCTCCTCCCCTAGACAATGTTGATCAAAAAAATCATAAAAATCCAAAAATGCGCTTTAAACCACTCCAATAGATTCAAATACATCCTAACTTCCCAATCCCTCACCTTACCTTAAAAATTGTTAGTGAAAAGAACGCAAACAGCATTTGTAATTTGCCATTTGCCTCCACATAACATCCATACATACATAATTAAGTTTGCAAAAAATGGGAAGTGGTATAAATGGATTAAATGCTTTACTCACATACGCCAATTAGGTTTTGTAGACATGCCATACTGTATAATTCGAGTTGAATTTTCCAAATTTTCTTTTTGTTTGTGAAAATTTATGCTGAATGAGAAAGAGAAATTGTAAAATTTTGTATTAATCACATGGATAATGACTCACATACACACACACGTTGTGATTCTTTCATTAAGTTTTCATGTGCTGCTTGTGAAGAAATGAAAAACTTTTCGCATAAATTTCTACACGTGTTGGCTTCTTTTTGGGGAGCATTTTTGTTTCATGCCAGGTGGTAAATTTTAATTGAGAAATGATAAATTAAGTTTTTTGAGTGAGTTTTGTGTACTTGATGATGGAGTTTTGAGGATTAATTGATGATTTTTGAATGGTTTTTGAGACCTTTTTTGAAAATTTGTATGATTTTCTGACAGAAGAAAAATATTTTAATTTTTTTTAATTTTAAACAAATCAGCCTACTGTGATTTCAACAAAATTAGGCAAAATTAACCGAAACAACACAATTTTTAAGACATTATATAGCCATGCAATTTAAACTACATGATCCAGAGCATCATCGTTCACTTCACTGGCAGACAAATGGCAGTTATAAGGTGCTGTCTAAGAGTACGAAACTGATAAAATAACTTTGGTCATTTTCGATCATACTTAATCATTTTGATTCAAGATAGTGAGATAATCACCACGTAAAATGCTAAATGTCACTCAGGCATGTCCTAAACCCAAAATTTCCATCACTTTTCCTCACATAAAATCCACTCCAACAATTAACTTCAAGCCATTAAATTTCAATGAATCCTTAAATTATCATTAAAAATGTACTTAATTTAATAAGAATCATGTCATGTACTTATGGATTCATGTTGACATTAAAAAGACTTGAAAGTTTGACTGCTTCAAATCCCATGATGATAGCAAGATGATAGTAGCAAATCATACACCCACATATGAGTTAAATTCATTCATATGATAAGAACATTGTGGCAGCATTTGGTTGTTGCATGTGTGGCAGGTGCATAACAAGAGTGGGTGATTAAGTAGAAAATCCACCCTCGCAAATCTTGAATGAAGAAAATTCTAAAATCAGAAAATATTTCAAACCGTACAAAAAGTTAAACTTATACCTAAGTAAACCAGGATTTACTGCTGAATTATCCAAGATATCTCTTTACAAGTGCAAGTCAGACATTTTTTCAGCGAGAATCGACCTCACGAGGGGGTTAGGGATTCCAAATTCAAATTTCAATCTCAAAGGTGGTCCAGACCCCTTTCGACCCCCATTCTTGGATACACCCCTTTATTCTAAAGTCAATGACATTTTTGACATTAACACGCTACACTCTTCCCTAGATTACTCAACAAACTTCATATAATCAATTCCAATTTTCTACAAAATTCATCCAAGGGAGTCACAGTCATGTGTAAGTAAAAATAAATTAAAAGTAATTTTTTTCAGCTCATGTATACGTTCACTTAAAAGCTAAAAATATATGAGACGAGAGTAAATGAGATGGAGAATTATTTATGGTTAATTACCTTGTGCTGTATATTCTATTTAACAAATTACTAAAGCCACATTTTGCGGTTATAAATGGAAGGGCTTGATGGGAGGAGATCGAGTGTGGGTGAAATATTTTCAGTAATTTACACAAATTTATATTCTTTCATACATTCCACATGAAGCATGGATGAAAGACGGTAAAAAAGCAGTAAAATGTGATGAAATGAAAATAATTTTTTATGCTTCTTGAGTGTTTTAGCAGTTTATGTTGCTCACTTAATGTCTTAAACAATTTTTTGGATGGAAATATGTGGAACATGTTTTTTATGAATTTTAAATTATTAGAATTTAATGTTAAAAATAAAAAAGTTTGTATTTTTTTGAGAAATTAGAGTCAACCGTCCAAATGTCTGATATTGAATTTTTGGTAAAACCGTTAAAATTCAAATTTGCAAAAACCGTTAAAATTCAAATCTACAAAAACCGTTAAAATTCAAATTTACAAAAACCGTTAAAATTCAAATTTGTACGAACCGTTAAAATTCAAATCTGCAAAAATCGTTAAAATTCAAATTTGCAAAAGCCGTTAAATTTTATAGCTTATATTTTGACTTTTTATTTCAAAACTAATCTAACTTAGTTTATCAAAAGAAAACTCAAACTTACAAAGATTCCTTGAACTCAACTTCATCTCATCAATCACTTCCAACCCTCAAACTCTCCTGCATCTTTCCTTTTCCACCATCCACCCATATATTATAGTGTGTGGAGAGATAAATGACTGAATTTATGTTTTTGTTTTATATCATGCAATAAATTCATAATATGAGCAATTTTTTTCCACTGCTACTTCCTTAATGAAATTTTCTTCTCTCTCCCAGCTATGTTGTGCTCTTTTCTTGTTTGGCTTACACATTCTACATTGCACATTATGGCTCACAAACTAAACATGTTAAGTTATATGTTGAAGTTTTCCTAAATGGATGGATAAAGGAAGAAGAATGCAAGGGGTGGAAATATTTTTGTCTATGGTAGCTTCAATTGAAAGTGGAGGGGCAGGGGCAAGGTTAGGTCTTAGGGTAGTGTAGGGTATGGTATGGGTACCATAGGGTAGGGTAGGTAGGGGTAGACCACGGGTGTATCTTTGAGGGGGAGAGAGGGTATGGATCGAAAAAATCCCGAAAGATATTTCCAAAGCAAAGTGCCCACCCCTTGCCCCCTTTCATATCATAAACCAGAGCAGAGAGAGAGTGAAGAAGTAAAATTGTATATTTGTAGAAAAGAAAGAAATGAGATGGTATGGCGGCAATACTTCTTATGCCTTAATACTTACTATAACATTATATTATGTGCTCTATGCGAAACAGCAAAGTACCAAGTAGAAGAAGAAAATTCTCTCGGGGCATAAATTAAATTGATGGCACCCATTTCTACAGTCATACATACACACATATATACAGCGAGAAGCATTAAAGAGAAATTTATTGAGTTTGGATGGCAAACGACTTAATACAAAATATCTCTTATGCTGTTCCTTATTCGTGCATATCTGTTAGCGCTCGTTTATGCGAATAAAGAGAATAATGGATGGTTAGAGTATAAGATGAGATGAAATTGAATTGGTTTTTTTTCTCTTCTAAATTCTAACTGTGGACAAGTTGAGAATGAATTTAAATTGGATTTTATTCTATGTTTGGTTTATTCATTGTGTGAAATAAATAAATTGTTTTTTGGGGTGACAAATGGTCATGTCATGGGATGTCAGTTACATGACAAACGTTATTTTAGATTACATTGTATGTGAAAAATGTTATGACCTAAAATTTAGTTGCTGAACTGATGAAATTTAGATGGTTGACCCCCAAAACCCCCTCCCTGTCCTTGGGTTGGTGCCTTAGATATATTTTTTGCAAACCCACAAAAGACATACACACAAAAAGAACTCAGAACTCCTCCCCTCAGACACCACCTAATCCCAACTCAATCCCCAAAACAAGCAAACCGCGCTCAAAAAATATTAAAGACAATAAATTCATTTTTTCATATTTTTCTCTCCTCGTTACTCAATTTTTTATGGCTTTTTATGATATTATTATTTCTTTTCTTGTTTTATTCTCGCCGCAAGTTTCCATTTCATCATTGTTCCTTCTTCATGCTCCTTTCACTTATTTCTTCTTCTTATTCACGTTCATTATTTGATATATTTTTCATTTCAGATGATGCCATTACTAAGATGTCGTTAAATTAAATGCAATAACAGTTTCTAGTACATGATAAATTGAATTTTAAAGATATTATGAGTATGTTGGGAAGTTTTTTTTAGGGTTTTGGTGGATTAAGTGCATTTATAAATATTTAGGGGTCGTTCGGATCTTATGTAATGCTAAAATTTGTTGTTTTTTAGACTCCTCCCTCTCCCTAAACATTATGTGATATCCAAACGATCCCTTACCAAGCATTTTATAATTCAAAACTTATCCAAGTAGCACAATGTAGTCGTTAGCGCACCACTATGTTGACGTTATAATAGTAAAATGTCAAAATGACGTAGGGATGGCGTAACATACTGCTGGAGTTACAGTCTGAATCACTATGAATACCTGAACTCTTCCTAATAACCTAGAATATGGTTGATACGAGCTTGTGAATAAGAAAAAAGCGTAGATTTAAGAGAAATTGTCTAAATTTAGTATATATAGACCCAGGCATGTAGCTAAGGGAGGATTTGGAAGATTAGGGGGGGTCCAAAAATTTATTTTGTTCTAATACTCAAGTTATACTTTTTGTTAATTTTAAAGGTTAATTTAAAAAAAATAAAAACGATTTTTAATCTTTATTTTCAAAATAGTTTTTTATTTTTCATGAGTTACTGCGATCAGCTAGAACAAATCTTTTGGTGTTAAATCTTTGGGGGGGGGGGGGTTTCTGGACCCAATCTGACTTATAATCATATAAGTCTTGCGTCTAGGATGTACCAAGATCATCAGTTTTAACTCTAACTACAGACAACCCCAGGCAATCAGTTATTCTGGCAAACGAACGGCACATGTTCAAGTCTTAGCTAATTTTGATCACTTAACCCATTTTCCTCGAAATCCTTTTCTTCTTTATTTCCCTTACTGTTTAAAAAGATCAAGAATTCCATGCAGTAACATTTATTACATTTGATATCATACATCTTTGATTCCTAATTGCCTTACAACGATTTTATTTCACTCTTTTCCTCTGTTGCTGCTATTTTCCTCGGGGCTGCTTACCAAAGAATTTATGAGACACACATATAGCATACTGGAAAGCGAGGAAGAGAATACGAATAGATTTGTGACTATATGCGGTTAGGAAATAATCTTTTCGTGCTCTATTGAACTTCTTCCATTGTTTGGCTTCTCATTCTTGTTATTCCGTAGCTAATATGCTCAAATTTTATGGGAGTTTAAAGGAAAAAAAAACTCGTAAGACCACGGGGAGGAATTGTGCACATAAGTTAGAATTTGTACTTTTGTCGGAGCTTTTTAGAAGAAAAAGGAAATTTATTTATTGGCAGCATTTCTTGGCGAAAATTTTCAGGGAAGTGGTTTTGTAGATGTTTTTTTTGTTTCTTTGTTTTGAAGGTGATTTGTAATTGGAAGTTATAGAAGTGTCTGGATCGTTTTGTTGTATATCTGTGGTGGAATGAGGAAGCATACTTAATTTTAGGTATGTTTGGTAATAAAGGTAAGGTATTTGAGTTCAAATAAGTTAGGAACGGGTCAAAATGGGTCCATTTTAGTTAGAATTGAGTCAGTTGGGCCAGATAGATTTGGAATGGGTCAAGACAAGTAACATTTCTAGGGGTACCCTACCTTACCTCCTTCCTTCTCCTAAGGTATCCAACCTAACCTCTCCTAGGCTACTCCACCTACCCTACCCAGGATATCCTAGGTGAAGGGTAGAGTGGTGTATCCCAGGTAGCCCAAGAAACCAGCCAAGGTCGAGTCAAAATTTGAGACTTCAAGTCTTCAATTGGCTTATTTAATTTAAAATCAGACTATTCCGTCTGATTAAAGTCAAAAACTACTTGAGACAAGTCAGTTCACTTCTCATTAGCAACAGATGATATCATTCTATTTTGCACATGCAAATTCATCAAGATTATTCATCCAAAAATTCAAAACATATCATCCCAAAAAAGAATCTCACCATTAATCATCCAAAAACAGCTTCCTCCTAAATAGCAGAAATTCCACTCAATCATAAATATCATCATGATAATAATCTCATTAATCTGACAATTTTAAATTGAAAAATCACAAAAGCAGAATGCACATCATTCAATCTGTTTATGTGGGGGCTTTGTATCCGAGGTACAACAACAACAACATCAGCAGCAGCAGCAGAGTAAAAACATCAATTCATCACAAATCAATCGACGTGAAAAATAATATTTATGAACTGCAAACATATTTAGAGCTGTCTGTATTCCTTCCCATTATTTATTGTTATATTTTAGCTGCTTTTTATGAAGAAATGAGATTTTTGGATTCACTTTGGATTGCTGTGAGTTGATTTGAGTTGTTATGATGCGGTGCCGGTTTTTAGGGATATCCTAGGGTAAGTAAGATAGGTAGAGCAGAGTACCCTAGGGTAGGATAGGGGGTTGTGTATGGTACCCTGGATTCTGACTCATTTTGATTAAATCTTTTAAGACTTGACTCGACCCACAATGACTGGTCTCGGTTTGACCTATTCCAACTCATTTTATCTCTAGTGAATTCATTTGAACTAGAATCAATACAAGAAATGCGCACTAATCACCAAAAACCTCAAAATTGCATGCAAATTTAAACCAACTTGCAAGCACAAAACAAAATTTCTGACTTTGAGTGAAACAGCACAGAAAAAATTTCTTCACGTTATTTTTTTTTTCGTACGTATAACAAACCAAACCCAGCAATCCATCATTTTTCAATCCATCATAATGAATTATAATACATTATTCGAGTAAACTTGACAGAAATGACTGTTGAAGAAATTATTTTCACTCGTTGAGTGAGACGACAAGCGAAATATGGTGAGATATGATGTTGACGATAATGTGGAATGAGAAGTGGAAATGAATGTTTTGAGAGCTTCTTGGCTTACTTCTTTGCTTAAAGGGTTAAGGATCGATAATTTTAACCTTATGTAGCCTCCATATCAAGACATAAACTTCAATTCATTCCACACCTTTACCAAAGCCCCCACCTTATTCATATCCCATAAAATAAGTCAAATGAAGAAATAAATTCCACCTAAAAATTTCCTCATACTCATAAAATCACCAAAATGGAAGTAACCAAAAAAAATATGAATTTGAATAAAGTCAGAAAGTCTATAAAAATCCAATAAAACAAAAATGATGAAAATGTCTGATTGTGTCAGCAGCGGTGGCAAAAAAGTTTATTCTTTTATATTTTCATTTTATTTGAACAAGTGTCGTTCATCTACATATCAAAAAGGCATAAAGTCAGAGTCAATAATAAGGCGGAATTGAAATAAAAAAATGGGAAGCAAAAGAAAAATATTCATGGCTGAGAGTTATTGATTGAGTTTTGGCGCTTTTTGAAGAGATTCTTGAGTTTCATTTTAGATCAGATTGTCTTTTATTTTACGGGGTCATTTACATATGACGTCTAGAACTTATGTGATAAATGATAAATAAAAAAACGTTCATATCCAATTTTACAATCGTGCATATCTTTTTAATCAATTTCAAACTTTTTCATCAATAAGCAATCCATGATCCACTGTAGTGACCTGGTATTGCTGTTGAAAATAGAGCTATGTCGATGGGGGGTTGCAGGCAAATTTTTTGATACATTTTTGAAAGTAATTTATATTTTAAAAAATTAAAATAGTTTTCCAGATAGAGTGCATGGGCCCTCAATAGCCCCTACTAACCCTAGGGCTGTTCATTTTAACATAATGGAGTTCATACTTCATATAAGTATAAAGTCAGTGTTAATAATAAGGTGGACATTTCACTATGGAGAAAAAGGACGAAAGTCATCAAACATGGAGAATGCTTGGTACGGAGCATCACTGATTCAATCATCATTTGAAAAACATACAATTACTCTCAATAAAATCAAACTAGCGTAGTCAAAATCGATAAGAATTACATCGATAAACAATATTGGAAATGAATTTACAGATTTTAATGATTCATAAGTGAAATTCAACCAGAATTATTCTTAAATTTTTCAATCAGTAAAATTTTACTTTTAATAAAAAAGATGTAGAAAGTCCTCGTGTTATACATCGAGGGAATTAAGCGCATTTTCCCGCACAGATCAGTTAATAAATCCATAATTCAGAATGTAAAAATAAGTACCCACTTAATTTATTTCCCCAAATGAATTGAAAACATAGCATAAATGCTTGAAATATATAGTTGTAGCTGAAAAAAATTCCGGAAGCTATTTCAAAACATTTGTATGGTTTTAGTACAAATTAAATCTGTCACTTATACTTCACAAGTAATGACAGCAACATTTGTATGGTTCTACATACATTTACATTTCGAGAAAATAAAATTTATGAAAAAATGTACTTTTTTGCTGTTTTATGACTCAAAAAAATTTAATTATGCATTAATAAATCATAAAATATCATAAAACATCAAAAAAGTGTAAAAAAGAATCAAAAAAGTGTAAAAAAAAGTTGCCCGCGGAGAGGATCGAACCCACGACTTGAAGGGTTTTTTAATATAAGTATTCTTTTTAAGCGTCACGTTAAACTTTGACTAATCCAACGTCAGTGATTTTTTACACCAAAAACAGAAAAGTTAATTTAATTAAGTTTAGGTGAGGATTTTCAAAAAACTAAATACGTTGCGCACCCCTACGAAATAGCAGCTATTTAATGCAAAAAACCCGAAGTCTCTACGTGCTTCCCCTGCCGAGTTTTTGAGGCAGCAGGCCAGCCAGCGGGCCAGCGGGCCAGCGGACCAGCGGGCCAGCGGGCCAGCGGGCCAGCCAAAGTGGACCTTTAAGCGCATTACTTTCTAAGGAAAATGCGCTAAAAAACAAATCTGATAATGTTTGAATAGAAATTTTAATTAGTTCATTAAAAATTGTATCAATTGTAGATCATGTAATTATATCGATTTAATTGATCATCAATATGTGCTTCACTCATAAATTGTAAATCACATGAGCTTATTTTTGCTGATATAAAAGGTGAGTTTTATTGCTCTTTACTCATTTATTCTTCAAGTTAAAAGTGATGAAAACATTTTAAATAAAATTAATATTTTTCTAAATTAAATTTTTTATAAATCAAAAATGAAGATTCAATATTTCTTAATATTGCTATTTAAATTAGTAATCTCAATTGATGCAAAAACATACGTAATAATTGACGAAAGTAAGTTCAAATTCTTGAATTCTGTTTTTATTTCAAAAATTTCTCAATTTATTCCATTTTTATCTCCAAGAAATTGAAAAATGTACCGTGGAAGGTTATGATCCAAATTTTGCTATTTATGACTATTCCAATTTTAAAATAATTCCCGAAAATGACACACACACTTTTATGAATGGAACAATGAAGCATCTGGTGGATGTTAAAAGTCCTTGGGCTATGCATGTACATATGGAGCATTACGAACGTGGACAGTGGTTACTTCAGGCTTTTACGAAAAATTATACTGACTTCTGTCCTGATTTCAAAAATCCAGTTCAGCCGTGGTATTACGTGACAAAGAATTTGAAGGGATGTCCAGCTCCAGCTGGTGTAGGTTAACAAAAAATATAAATAATTTAATTTTTAATTATCAAAAATTAATTTTTTAGTATGTACATAAATTTAATATGATTCCTTTTGAGCTATCTGAATGGGTCTTGAAAGCTATTCCTCCACATTATGAGGGAAAATGGAGAGCTGTTATTAACAGAGGATCAAAAATTAAAGGTGTTGATCAACTAGAATGTTTGAGAGTTTATGGTGATGTCTACATTGAATAGAAATGTATTTTTCTAAATTCATTATAAATGCATTTTAAATAAATTCAAAATATTAATTTTAAATATTTTTAATTCGAAAAAATTCAAAATTTAGGTTCTTTATGCTTAATTTGGGCCGGATTTTCTTGAAAATTTGATGGCCACCCTAATTCTAACTTCCTCACTCTCATCGTTCATATAAAATACTAGACATCATAATTAGTTACCCCTTATCTGAAAATAATTCCATCGTTAATTACAAAAATGTTAGCACATGAAAACATCATTAGTTTTTCAGAATTGTTAATATTGGCCGATTATTCTCATTTCTAAAAAATAGTTCTAAGGTTCAACATTTAAAAAATGCTAAATTTATTTGCTCTGCTTCAGGTTTTTGTCATCATTGATGCCAAAACTTATATTATTGTTGATGAAAGTAAGATTTAATTTTTTAGCATTTCATTATTTTAATTAATTTTCAATTTTCCAGAAATCGACAGATGCACTGTTGATGGCTATGATAATGACTTTGAGACTTTTGATTATTCAAATTTTCACATTGTTCCTGAAAATGATACACATACGTTCATTAATGGAAAATTAGAAGCTCTTCTTGAAATTAAATCTCCTTGGTATATCCATGTCCAAACTGAACATTATGAACGAGGACAGTGGCTGCTTCAGGCTTTTACAAGAACCTATGAAGATTTTTGTCCAGAGTTTAAAAATCCTCTTCAAGTTTGGTATTATATTATGAAGGATGGTAAAGGATGTGTGGTTCCTAAAGGGGTAATATGACTAACAAAATAAACAATTTTCAGCTGTTTTCAAAACTTTACAATTTACAGAATATCTACGATTTCAACATGACTGCAATATCATTTAAAGATTCACTTTTGAATGCAATGCCTAATCATTATACAGGAAAATGGAGATGTGTGGTTCATTCGGCATTTACAGTTAATGGTGTGAAAAAGATGGATTGTAAAATGTATTATGCAAATGTTTATATCGAATAGATATGAGTTGTTCCTAAATGATGTTAAGGGGAGTAGCCAGGATTTTTGAAGAGAGGGGGGTACTTATAAAGAAATTAAGATTGATTTTGCTTGTAGTCTACAAAAATTATTGTAAAAATTATTTTTCTATTTTAAAAATAAAAATTTGTATTGAAGTTTGATCTTGAAGAGGGAGGGGTGCCTAGTTACCTAAGGACCACCAATTAAATAAATTTAAACTTTAATAACTACACCACTATAAAAAACTTTAGTATAGACACATTGACTGTAGAAAGTATGTAGGTTCAGAAATAGCAATAATATGATTTTAAAACGCAGGTTCTCTGATATCTTGACCTAAACACATCACAATCTGATGAAAAACATCGTATGACTGATCAAGACCACGTTAAAAATTATCGGAAGTAATTAAATCGTTAATTATGAATAAACGAAATAGATAGAATCGCAAAGTTTTGTTTACAATTAATTTCCTTATAAATTTGATATTATTGAACTGTTGTTACCATTTTTGAGGAACATTTCTAAGCTTAAACATTCAAAAATCTTAAAATAAATGGTGAACTTAAGGGTTTTGTTTATGATAGTTCAGGTTTTTTTCATCACTGATGCCAAAACTTACGTTATAATTGACGAAAGTAAGAACTGAAAATCAATTGAATTGCACATCTTATTAATATTTCATCGAATAATTTAGAACAGGAAATATGCACAGTCGATGGCTACGACAATGACTTTGAGACCTTCGATTATTCAAATTTTCAAATTATTCCTGAAAATGATACACACACGTTCATTAATGGTACATTAGTAGCTCAAATAGACATTCAAACTCCTTGGTACATCCATGTCCATACGGAACATTATGAGCGTGGACAGTGGCTGCTTCAGGCTTTTACAAGAACGTATAAAGATTTTTGTCCTGAATTGAAAAATCCTCTTCAGGTTTGGTATTATATTACTAAAGATTATCAAGGCTGTGTGGTTCCGAAAGGGGTAAATAAACTGAATACATATGTGAAATAAGCCATAACTTTAATTTTTGATTTTTAGAATATTTATGAGTACAACATGATTTCACTATCATTTAATGAAGGACTTTTAAGAGCTATTCCCAATCACTATGTTGGAAAGTGGAGAGCTGTTGTCCACGGGATGTTTACGGTTGATGGTATCCAAAAGATGGATTGTAAGAGATATTATGCGAATGTTTATATTGAATAGAGGACATTTAAATAAAGAATTATGAATTTTTTTTTTAATTTTCTCTCCAAATAATTTAAAAATTTTGGGGGTCATACAACCCTCAAAAATCCTATTTTTTATGAGCATCATTTATAAAAAATCCTAATCCAAAACCCCCTCAAAAATGCAAAATAAAAACTTTCCAATAAAAAAAATCAATTCAAACTCAAAAACAAACAAAACTAATCAAAATGACTAAATCAATAATTTAATGAAAATATCAAGACGAAGAAAGAAATTAACAACATCAGATTAAGACAAGCCAATTAACTCAAAACACACAGTATGTCCCCATGAAGCTTTTTCATTTATTTCATTTCATTTTATTGCGACATCAATTGCCTTTTAACTCACAAAAAACATTCACTCACTATCTCATACCATAAAATGAATTTTAATGACATCGGCATGAATGGCGATAAAAATCAGTCATTAATTTATATCCATTATAAAAGCTGAATGTATAAATGACATAAATTAAAATTGAGTTGAGAGTGAATTTGGGTTTTGGGGAGTTTATGAGGCGCATTTTGGATTTAATTGAGCTAGTTTGAACTCTAGTTGAGCTAATTTATATCTTTTGGACTCTGGACGAGCTAATTTGTATCTTTTGGACTCTAGTGGAGCTAGTTTGTTGTCTTTTAAACTCTAGTCGAGCAGTTTTGTGTCTTTTAAACTCTAGTCGAGCAATTTTGTGTCCTTTGGATTCTATTTGAGCTAGTTTGTAACTTTTGAACTCTAATTGAGCTAGTTTGTTGTCCTTTGGATTTTATTTGAGCTAGTTTGTGTCTTTTTAACTCCAGATGACCTAATTTGTGTCTTTTGGACTATATTCGAGCTAGTTTGTTGTTTTTTGGACTCAACTCTAGCCATTTCGTTGATCTTGTGATTAATCTAACCAATTTACTAACATTTACTACATTCAAACTTGATAAAAACTCTCAAACTTCACATCACCTCGACAAACTGTTCGTAATCCTCCCCAATCTTCAGAATCTCAACAAACAAACAACAAAAAAAACATCCACCGATAAAACAGAACTGTAGACAAGCATCAAGAGAATGAGTAAGAGAGAGGTATTTAATATTTTAATTACAGTAAAAATGCATTTAACATTTAACAATGTTGTCATTTAAAGCGTTGAATTGAAGTAAATGAGCTGACATTTATATATTTTTTTCATTTTAATTTTACACACACTTGACGCAGCAGCAACAGCAATTGTAGGATCTCACTTTTTCATTATTTTTTTAAATATAAACTGTCATCGTTATTTTATTGTTGATGAGTTGCTTGAATGACTCTTTCTCAACGGTAACTTTGAGAGTTGTTTTGCAGGCTTGAAAATGAGCAAAAAAAATATGAAAAATTGAAGAGAAATTTAAGTGCTGACATTTTGAGGAGAAAATTATGGAATGAGATGGGATTACATGCAATTGATGAGTCAATTAGCATCAATTTGTCAGTAATTTGAGATTTTTATTGTCGAAGGAAATGAGTAGCCAGTAATGTTTGTTATTTTATGTCGATTATATAATTTATTGTGAAGTTTAGGATCTGGTAGAGTAAAATCGAGTTGGATTAGTATGCAGGTAAAATATTCTAGTAATATGTAGATGTTAGGACGATATAAAACGGATTTCACATGGAACAGACACCAACCCATCATAAAACTTCAGGTATAGTGTTCTAGAGGATATCCATGAGGGGGTCAAACCCCCTTTTTTCAAAAATCAAGACTGCTTTAAAATAGAAAGCTCATGATTAAAAACTGAAAGCGCCATGTGCTGCCCGGGATATTTTAATGATGAAGTCACTCGACTCCTTTAACTCACCATTGAAGTATCTCAACCACAAAGCAACAAAGTATCAAGTGACAAGCGAAAATCTTGCAAATTAATAGACTCTTTTCATATCTCTCAGCCTTAATTGAATCCCATTATTCAACAAACATTTTCTCATACCGCTATCAACAAACAGAAGTAAATGAAACCAACACCCAACTATCGCCGATATTATAATACAATGTATGTTCATCCACGATTTATCTTGACCTATAATATTACAGAATTATCTCAACAACAATGTCTATCTAATCTTTTTAACATACAAGAGTCCTGCAACAATGTAGATTATATGTAGACACGATCAATTGTTAATCGTAAGTGCCATATCAATGGACAATTTATAACAACAATGCTTATTGTCGGATTAACTGAATTAAACATAAAACGAATGGAAAAAGTATCAACATAAAAATTACAGACATTAATAATTTTCAATTTTTTATGCATATCCAGTTATTCAGTGACTTTCTACTTCTGATGTGGAATGAGGCATTTTTTGAATTTAATAAATACTTTTTAAATTTTTTATTTTTTAAAAAATTTATTTCTGGATGGGAACCTATCCTATGATTTTTTAGGGGGGTTTAGGTGACTTTAGGCTTAGCATTCTCACCTTGTTTTTAGACATTTGACTTTAAATCCATAAAATTTACTATTTTTTTAGTAAACTGACCCCCAAAACCCCTTCTAAAGTACGACCCTGCTCAAATTACATTGCTGAAGTTACTGTACACTTAATTTAAGCCCTCAATCCCACAACACCTCACTTCCACTCAAACCAACCCATTGCACATAGCAAAAAGTGTAAGAAGATGTTTACAAGATCGCGAGACTTGCTGTAAATGCAAGAAAAAAAGGCAATAAATTACAAAACACATTTGCTAATTATTTGCGATTTGTTTATCTCATCTACAGGCTATAAACTACAGCAATTCACTTTTTTTGCATGTGAAACTGTAAAAAAATTCATTTAATTCGTTATGGTGAATGAGAGGAGGCTGAACTGTTGGCAAAGTGAAATGGAGAGAGAATATAAATTACAAAGTCATGAACAAGATAAATACAAGACAGTTTATGATAATTTTCTGGTATTTTATTCAGTTTTAATTTTGCTTATTTGAAATGGTGAAAATATTTTCATAATTTTTTGAATTTTAATATTTTTTTGTTGGATATTTTGAAATTAGTTTGCATCACTTTCTGGTTTGTTATTCAATGTAGTGAAGTAATTTGCAAATATAAGCATTTGTTATATGTTAATAATTTAATGATGTAATTCAAGTTACATATTTTAAAAATTAATATTTAAATTGCTTTTATTTTAAAATTTTTTAAAATTTTTTTCTTTTGCTTTTAAATAATTTTTTGATTATCAAAATGAATTCAAATTTAGAATAAATTTTTTCAACTTTTTAATTTTAATAGTTTAGAAAAATAAAAGAATATATTAAAAAATAAATAATAAACTTAAAAATGTTTAAAAAAAGTCAATAAAAAATTAATTAAATTTAAAACTCCAAAAAATTATTGCTTAAAAAAAATTATTTTTTTGAAAAACTATTTTTAAAATATAATAACTTTTATTATATTATAAATTATCAAGCAATAAATTAGCGGTGAAATGGCATCAGTGGCCTAAATGGTAGAGCGTTGGCCTTACGTGCCAAAGGTCCTGGGTTCAATCCCAGGTCAGGTCTAATTTTCGAAGCTCTTTTTCCATTTCACCGTTCTAGTTATGAAGCTCGGTTCGTGTGTTGGGTGCAGTTTTGAGGTCTTTGGTACATAATGTGTCTCCATTGCTAGGTATACAAGGATATACTAGTATTTGGATGATTTCTTAGCAGCATCTTACGCACACGAATTGTAACTAGGTACATTGCAGGGTACATCAGGTCTTATGACGTACTCGTGTCCTTGCAATGTGCAGAGCTTGCAAGTGGTTCGGATTCCACTATAAACTGTAGGTCAAAAGGGTGTGGTACAATAGATTTCTATAATCGCAGTGCCTCCAGCTTTAAGCTGGGCCCTTCACGCATTATTATTATTAAGCAATAAATCACTAATTTTCAACTAATCCTCTTCCTTATTTATCTTTTCCATCTCTCCTGCTACTCAATATCACAACAATTGTTTCATCACTTGATTTATGGCAAATAATGTCTATTTTTATCAGTTCCTAATTTCCCTCCATCCTTCTGCACTTTATCATGCTCATTCGTTTCAATCCACTTCCATTTTTCTTCATGCTCAAAACTTCAACATCACCCCATCTGTTATCCTGAATGTCCTCGCTAAAATACTTTTTTCTATTCCCAATAAAGATCTTCATAAAAATTCTTTCATCCATTCCAGCATTCACATAGCAAAAATGTGATACTATTCAGTTAGTAAGTAAGTAAGCATTAAACAATATCAGAAGTGGAGAATGATAAATGCGCTACGGGTCAAGACGGCAAGAGTCGAAAAGATGAATGACTTTAGATGTTGGAAATAAATTTTCTCTTCCCTTTCCCTTTTGGCACATTCTGCAAAATAAATTCTTTCTTTTTATTTTCAACGCTATGTCTTATTTTCATATCCTTACGGCAAATTTCATTCGTTTCCCTCCTCGACGAAACTATTCCCGTGAAACAATAATTTATATCCACGACGTTTTTTTCCTGTTCGTCATTCTTTGGACTTTTAGCGGGGTTTAAAATTGAATTGAGAGGTTTTTGAATTGGCAGATTGGGGTTGAGTTTAGTTTCATTTAAAGATGCAGTTTCTCTGGCTGAGCGTCAATTTCAAACTATAATTTCTCTGGCTGAGCGTCAATTTTAAACTATGATTTCTCTGGCTGAGCGTCAATTTTAAACTACAATTTCTCTGGCTGAGCGTCAATTTTAAACTATAATTTCTCTGGCTGAACGTTAGTTTTAAATTATAATTTCTCTGGCTGAGCGTCAATTTTAAAATATTATTTCTCAGGCTGAACGTTGTTTGTCATGATTTGAATTTCTTGGGCAGAGCGTCACTTGTTCTACTATAAATCTCTCTGGCTGAGCATAGCATGTTATGGTGTGAACCTATTAGGCTGAGCGTTCTTCATTGCACTTCACTGACTGAGCATCATTTGTCTTGCTGTGAATTTATTTAACTAATAACACGAAGTTTTTGTTCATTTTTGAACCTATGTGACTATAATTTTCAATCTTATGATCCCAGATGGATGCGTTTCCAACAACTCTCCACAGTAAACCCACCTTAACTTCCATTGTTGTTCCTTCATCTTCTTCCTTTCCGCCTTAAAGCATTTTCATTTTTTCCTTACATCTTTTTCATCCTCATCTGACTTCTCATGTGTATTCTCGGTGCTCCTATAAATTTTACATGTGCGCTTGTCTGGCAGTGTCTGGAGATTTTATGTCATGGCAGGAAAAATTGCTGGAATTTCACGTTTGTAAGTAATAGCACTTAGCACATGTAAATCCAAGCATTTACTGTTCTTTCTGTACATGTTCATGGATATTTGCAATAAATTTTTTAATTAAATTCTCTTTTTTTGTTGTTTGTAAGATTTATGAGATGGATTTTTTTTTGCCGTTTAGGGATTTATTTTTCTGTACTTTTTTGATGTCTCACTTAACAATGAATTGCGAATCATTGGGGAGACTTTTTCATTTGCAAATTGCAGAAATTTTTCTTCATTTTTTAGGGATTTTTTTTTTATGCGAGTGGGTTTGGCAGAAGATTTAATGAAGATGAGTCAGTGCTTATTCAGACTAAAGCCATTGCTTTAAAGCCCCAAGTTAAGTCATTGCTTTGCTAAGATTCAAATTAAGTCGTTGCTTTACTTTAGGTTCAAATTAAGTCGTTGTTTTACTTTAGGTTCAAATTAAGTCGTTGCTTTACTTTAAATTCAAATTAAGTCGTTCCTTTACTTTAAATTCAAATTAAGTCGTTGTCTTACTTCAGATTCAAATTAAGTCGTTGCTTTACTTTTGATTCAAATTAAGTCGTTGTCTTACTTCAAATTCAAATTAAGTCGTTGCTTTACTTTAAATTCAAATTAAGTCGTTGCTTTACTTTTGATTCAAATTAAGTCGTTGCCTTACTTCAGTCATAATTTAAATCCTTCATCAAAAATCTTTAATTTCATAAATCTCAACTCTAACACCATTAAACAGAGATGATAAATGAGCACCAGATAGAAGAAAACAGAACATAACACAGCACAAGGCACAAGAAAGATGGAAGGTTATTTGAAATGTGAGATGTACCATATATCACTAGAACAAAAGCAATTTACTATATTGTGGTGTCATAAAACACTTCTATCACCTCACCCATTCACCTTCCGTTTTTCTTATTTCTTGATGTGCACATTTGTATTTTGTATCCCTCACCTCAAATGGCACAGTAGCAGCATCGTATTATGATATGAAGAGTAAAAGTTGAAGTGAAGAAAAAAATGTAAATAAATAAATAAATAAAATTGTAAGGAGGAATCATTTATTTCTCGTCTCGAATGTAATGTGATTCTGCCTGAAAGGAAACTGACAAGTGTTTTTAAATGGAATAAAGAGAATGTGATGGTTTAAAGGAGAAGGATTTTTGAGTTTTAGGCGCATTTTTGGAGGTTATGATTGATTTTTGGGGTTTAGTAAAGCCTAGGTCATGCTGGGTTTCATGATTTTAACTAATTTAAGGGTATTCTCTAAGAAATCAAACCTTGGGTCATAGTACAGAAGCTTGTTACCCAAGAGGCAACTAGAATGAAGCTAAAAAGGTGGTAGCTGGGTGACGCTCACAAAGTCTGAATTGCCATGGTCGTATCATCACCCTCATGGCTAATTGGCGAGAATGACAATTAGAAAACAGTCATGCAGGTGCATAAATCAATATTTTGGAGTGTCACCACGTCAATTTAGACTTAATTGCCGCTTGGGCTAAGCTTCAGAGGATTCAGACTATATTTGGGTATATTATGGCATAGGACATTCTTAGCTTGATTTTTAGGGTGTATTTATCTATTTTCTTAGGTATTTTAATCATTTCCAGCACAACAAGTAATAATCCATCCAAAAAATCAAGTCCTAGTCACAATTCCAACCCATTTCATGCAAAAATAACAATACAATACCTAAAAGGTAGCCTCAATACTAAAATAATACCTTTAACCTCACAATCACCTAATCAACACCCAAAACCACATCTCATTTCCCAAAAAATCACGCTCCAAACAATGAAACAAGAACAACAAGAAGAAATGAATTAAATTATCTGACAATAAATTTCATTTTCACATACATGCACTCATTATTCATTCTCGTATGTACTTTTTTCTCCTTTTTATTTCGTTTTCATCTCACTCAGAACATCAGAGAGTTGTCGGCGGCAGAGACGAATGAATTTTTTTCTCTTTGTATCTTCTCCCGTGCTGTACGATCCATTCAGCATTAGAGTGAAAATGAAAACACAGAGACTGAAAGGAAAGGAATAAGAAGGAATGGGAAACAGAGTGAAATACTGTACACATAAAATACCTATTTAGGTGGAAAAATACGGCGATAATTTATGGTTGAGCCATATATCACGCAAGACCATATTTTTTACTCTTTCGACTGTGATGATGCTGAAGATGCTGTATAGCTTGTTGTTATTACACCGGATAATGCTTGCACATTCATATGTACATTTTTTTTCGGCGGTTGTTTACTTGTCAAATTCTCGTTCAGTCACGCAATGGAATGAGGGTGGGATGTATGGAAGAGATACGTGCAAATATTTTTCATTGCAGAATCATTTTTTCAGTTCCTTCCTTTCTGAATGCGAATATTCTTTCTTTTTTTGTTCTCTCTATTGCATGGCAGAGTCAAGAGCAAAGTTAAAGAGTTATTTATGATGCGCCATAGATTATCTTCATTTTATGCTATTTTTCTCTGGCATTTGGAACGATTTATTGTTGTAGGGATTCTGAGTTGGAGGTGATAAGAGGTTTCGGGATGTTTTTGGGAATTTTTGAGTGTTAAATTTTTTTGAGGTTATGTTTTGGTTCAGACTTGGTCAAGACTAGAGCTGTTTGCAGAAGGAAGGAGATTTGGTGATCAAAACTTTTATTTTGGAAATTTTCTGACTATTTTGAGGCGAAATAGCTTGATGGAACCTCTAGGTAGGTATGGGTACCCTAGGGTAGTCGTAGGGTACCCCTAAGATAGGGCTCTTCGTGCAAATCCAATATATTTCTTCTACCTATTATTTTATGTGTGCTGTTTTTTAACTTGATGCTCTTATTTTATGTTCTCAACACAAACATATCCCGTATGTACAATGAAAATTGTAAATGATGATGAGCTTTGCCATGCTTCGCTCCAACTCAAATGATTTATGAAACATATTTATTTCATCACTGTGTTTCTTTTTTTTAGGAAGTTAAAAAATGATTTTTTGTGTGCTGCTTGCGAAAAAAAAACTGTTATTATTACCGAGATGATGACGACGACTAATCATCATACTTTATAATTTTTTAATGTGCATCTCCAAATCACTCTCTGTGCGCTTCTTCATCGCAGTCGACGATTTATTTTTATGGATGGCAAGTCGCATTTTTATGATTGATGGATATGATGATGTGCCATCAATTTTGTGCTGTGCATATTTTTATTTTTTTAGACGAATGTATTTAGGTTGATGCTTTGTTATGATCATCAATTTTTGAAGATTATATTTAATTAGCTAGTTTTATTTCGACGAATTTTCATAATTAGATGTTTCAGTCTTCGAATCTGACTGCTGCTAATGAATTATGATGCATAAATTATAGGCGTTTATGAC
The DNA here is from genome assembly GCA_963573255.1 of Chironomus tentans. NCBI lineage: Eukaryota > Metazoa > Arthropoda > Insecta > Diptera > Chironomidae > Chironomus > Chironomus tentans. The sequence goes on from OY754302.1 coordinate 20,937,991, forward strand.
GTTTGTAAATTATATAGACTCTTTTTTTAGAAAGTGTATGGGTGATGATTTATTGGTGCTGTTTAACAGATTTACATGAATATTTCTATGCCTAATTTTGTAGATGTTTTCAACGTGTGTGAGTTAAAAATGAGAACATTAATTTATTTTTGATTTATTTGGAAAATTTAAAAATTGAATTTATTTGAAAAAAAATTATAGGGTCGTTTGCAAATTACGTCACGCAAAAAACAGCTTTTTTGACCCCCTTGTCACATTTTTTTTTTAAAAAAACGTTATATTTTATTTTTGCTTTTCAGTATTTCAATACAATTTTTAAGAGATCTAGCAGCAGCTATTACAACTTAATTATGGATTTTAAATGAAAAATTTATTGTTTATTTATGATGCGAAGAACATCCAGATGAGATTTTATGTTTTGTTTTTGCTTTTTGTCATTGAAGACGATTGATTTCCAACTCTGCACAATTGCATGACCCAGGGTATATCAATGCAATGTACCTAGCCACAATTTGTGTGCTGACATCACACAAACCGAGTTGATATGGCTAGAACAGTGAAAAAGCACCCAAATCCGACTAGACATTCCCTGGGATCGAACCCGGGTCGTTAGAGCCGAAGTCCGACACTCTAACCACTACGCCACAGCTGCTTTTCCACTGCTCCCCTTGTCACAAGTTTTCTAATAAAAGAAATGTTTTGTGTTTGAATTGTCACAAATTGTCACTTAAAGCGTGGCGTAATGTAGGAAAACAACCCCACGTTAATTTCTAAAATTTCAGTCGAACAGTTGCAACTAAAAATGCTAAAAAATCTAGCAGGAGTACGCTTGTCCTTGGTACGCTTGGGGTACGGGTGTTTAGAGAGTTACAATTTTTTTATCTACACTCCTAGATTTTTATTCGATGTTCATTATAGAAGAATAATCCATGAAAAAATCGAGAGGAAGGGTATGGACACCATCGGATAATCCATTCAGTACACCCATGAAATTTGGTACTAGATTAATTTTTTTTCTAAAATATTTCTAAAATATCTTTTCGTTATTTAAAAATTCTGACTTAACAAAATAAGGCTTCAATATTCTTAGATAGCACCTAATTCTCTTAGAATTCCAGAATTTAATTAAACAAAAATTATTTAAACAATATATGAACAATATTCTCAGGAAGAAGCCCATGAATTTCCATTAGTCAGACTCACTATAACCAAAAACTATCAACCAAACCACACACCAAAAGACCTTCAATCCTTTCACACCACTCAAAACTAAGCACACAATCCATAGAAGGGGTAGAATTGAAAAATTTCCACTGATCAAAGATAAGAATTCCCTTTCATTTAATATTAAGCATAAACCAACAACATTTTCTTGTTCACACACAAGCATGGCTGAGTGTAATGTGTATCAAGCATTATTAACCTTTTTTCTCCATTTCCTTCTCAGACATCAGTTGAAGGTGGTGTTAAAAGGATAAAAAGGGATATCAAAACCGCATTATTATGTATCTTATACGCACAACATAATAATGTCCTTCCCCCAAATGCCTGTATACAGGCTCAGATAGGAAGTTGTGGCATGGATTTTAATCGAGTCAACAGGCCATAATCATTTATTATTTTCACTTTCTTATTTATTCGAAGGAAGTTGTGACCGTTTTTATTTCATTCTCTGTTACAAGTCATGAACGATACTAAATACTTGCCAAGATAACGCAGCACACACAAAAAAAAATAGCTTAACATTTATTCGCAAATTATGAACCAAATATTGCGTTTCTATCAGCAACAGTCGATCTTTTGTTCGTGAAAAATTTATTTCTTTTGACTCGATGGAAGTGGAAGTGGTGTGTATTTATGTTGGGATTGGATGAATAATGGATGTGGAATTTCTGAGAATTAATTTTTTTCCATGTCACAACATAGAAATTAATTGCATGCAATGGTAAGTGAAGGATAAATGAGATTTGAGGTTGTCGTGCAACTTTATTTTTAGCGTTTGATTCTAGATGCTATAAATTAAAAATGCTGGAACATATAGATTAAAATTCTAGGCTCATAAATTGATATTTCCTAGAATTAAAGGCATGTGGTATAAGAATGATTTTGTATTAATTATGAATTCTCATTCTAGCATCGATTTTAGAGCTGTAATTAATTTTTAGAATTGACGAGTTTCGATAAGATGAAAAGAAACATTTCTAGCCTAAAAATTGCAGCTACCATTGTTTAATTTCACACTCAAGGTCCCAAAAAAAATTATTCTATATTTTTATTATATCAAAAGCATAGCTCCTAGGGGGCCTTTGATGGGGGTGCTTTGAAATTTTTAATATGGACTGCAAGATTTAGTGGTTGTTTTGGGATTTTCTTATCAAAAAACCTTAGCAAATTGAAGAAAATTTCCATCTAGGGTGGTGTTTTAACACTCAAGTCACCTCCTGGATATACCCCTGCATAGCTCAAGCGCATAGCTAGAGGGGATTATTGGGGTTTAAAAAAGCTGATTTTTTAAAAATAAAAATCGCCCCCTTCGTTAATGACCGAGAATACCTTAAGATAATTTCAGAATCCATTGAAATTTTTATGATATTATGTCAAAAAAGTGCTAGGATTTTTTTGGGATTTTTAGGAATTAAGAACAGAGTTTCAGCGCCATAATAAAACTAAATTTGTTGACTTAAACGTAGGGTAACCATCAGTTTAGCCAAAATGTTTAAAAAAAATTGTCATTTTGATAGCACGTTACGTGATTAACGAACGTGATTAAAAGCGATTAAAGGGAATGGTTTTGTGAGTCAAATCCCCCCTTTTTTAGGATAACTTTTCAATTTGCTAGGATTTTTTAAGAAAAAAATCCCAAAAAACCCCCTAAATTCTTCCGTCCATACAAAAAATTTCAAAACCCCTCCATCGAAAAATTTATGGATATGCCCTGACTACACCCTGTCTCATATAAATTACATTTGTCTTATCATATCGCAATTAAAAAATTAATTTCAATTACAATGCTCAATAAAAAAGTTAAGGAGGGGATCATTCGGTTATTACGACCCCCTGTCATAATTACACACATAAAAAGAACAAAGCAAAGTAAAGTTAAAACAGCATTTTATACTCAATTTTCATGTTCATTTTATTTCTAGCATTGAAGGTGTCTAACATGAGAAACCTTTAACACCACCAAATATCCAAACGACTCCCTAAAAGGAAAATAATGGCAGAATGTAAAGTAATATTGGAATCTTTATGCTACTTGCAATAAAATATATCTTAAGATGAATGGATGTGTGATATGTGTGAGATAAATTGAAAGTCATAAATTTTCCTTGCCACTGCTCGCTTTTATTTCTTCGTTTTGCTTAAAGACAATACTTTTTATCTTATTTTTTGTATCCCCTCAATGCCATCATGATGATGTGAATGGGAATTTAAGTGGAATGAGAATCGCACATATGTCGTTGAATGTAAAAGTATTTGTGAGGACGAAACTCAATAAATTTTCTTACACGACGAGGATAAAAAAATATTGTCAGCCATGGCGAGAATGAAATATGAATCGAGCAGCATTGCTTGATGATCCCGAACAAGAATTTTCTACAGCCAAAAAAAATTCACAGTTGTTTCGGTCTTATGGATAATAAACTGCTCAAATTTATATTTTTGGCTCAAGAAATTAAGATAAGAAGAAATAAAATAAATTTAACAAAAGAGTTTTTATCTCGAAATAAAAATCTGGAGAAAATGTTTGCGATATTTTTTGTTGACCCAATGATCATTAAACGAATTAATAAAATCATTATTCGGACATTTTTGGAGTTTCATTTTTCGAAAAGAGGTAATTTTGGATTTAGTCGCACCGTGAGATTAAATTGTGATGTTTATTATGTTCTGTAGCTTTTAAGCAGGTTAGCAGAGGCATATCTATGCAATAAAGGGTGTCATATTTCATAAAAAAAATTTTTTTTGAGGAGATAAGAATGCATTGGTTATCCTATATTTTAACATCCTTTATGATGGGACTATTCTCTTAAACTTCAGAAAAATTCAAACGATTAAGAAAAGCAGGTTTTTGAAGTGGTTCCTGGGGACGGTTTCTAGGGCCAGGGTTGCAAAATGTCACTACATGTGAAAAATGAAAATTCTGTTGACAGACGAAATTCTCTCACACATTTTTTCTGTTCACACATTTTTTTCTATGACATGTCAAAACATTTTTGCTTTCAAACATTTTTTTCTGTGACATGTCACATGTCAAAACATTTTTTTTTCTGCTACATGTCAAAACATTTTTTCTGCGAAACATTTTTTCTGTGAAACATTTTTTTCTGCGACATGTTTTCCATGTCACATAATATGTTTTTTCAAAATAAAAGATGCATTGTGCAACAAATGTCAATTTTTTTACTTTTTTATGGTCGTTTTTTTCTTTTTTTGCACGAAGACCGTTACAAATCAATAAAAAAAAAGTAATATTTAATTACTTTTCGCTACTTTAAACTAGTTTAAGACTATATTTTAGGCTATGAACCACAAAAAATAACAATCGTCATGTAAAATACGAAAAATATTGATATATTATAAAAAATGATGCATTATAAAAAAGTTTTAACATTGCATCTTTCGTTTTTAAAAACATATTATGTGACATGGAAAACATGTCGCAGAAAAAAATGTTTCGCAGAAAAAATGTTTTGACATGTCGCAGAAAAAAAAAATTTTTTTACATGTGACATGTCACAGAAAAAAATGTTCGACAGAAAAAATGTTTTGACATGTCACAGAAAAAAATGTGTGAACAGAAAAAATATGTGACAGAATTTCATCTGTCGCAGAATTTTTCTTTGATATGTGATCAACATAAAAAAATTTTACACGTAAAATATGTCAAATATATGCGAATATTCTGCAAAACAGAATCTGTTTTTGCAACCCTGTCTAGGGCTACCCGTAGTGCCCTACCCTATCCTAGGGGTAGCTTAGGAGTATGCTGAAGAATACCCTTAGATACCCTAGAGTATCCACCTATCCTACACTAAGATACCCTAGAAGATACCCCTGGGTAGCCCTAGAAACCGGCCCCTGAACCTTATCATTATTTAATTAATACAAACAGGTGAAAATATTAATGAATGTAATTTTTTAAAACAAGACATTTGGTGTCCAAAACAGAATACTAGGTTTTTCTCAAAAAGTAAGATTAAACAACCAAAAAATATTACGCAGATGATTGTCTTGTTTGGGATTCAAATAGTATTATTTATGGAAATTTAATACTCCACGAATAAATTTAAAAAATTATTTGGAAAAAAATTTATATTAGTATAAAAATTGAGCCCACGTTAATTAATCACCTGATTTTAAATTAATAATTGATGCAAATCAAGTAAAAAAACTAACCTTTTTCAATAATTTATTATAAATCCGCTCAAATATTATCAAACCCCAAAAAATCTCCATCCACTTCCTCCATAAATCTCGAGAAAATCCCACCGTCCAAAAAAGTTAAGCCCCTCGACACCAAAAAACATTCCTTTTATATCTCATTTAACATCGAAGAACAGAAAATAAAAATAAATATATTTAATATGCTCCGAAAACATCGATAAGAATTAAAATAAAGAAATTTATGATCATAATATGGAATAAGATGGGAGCCTCAAATGAGTAGAAATTTATGAGACTATTTCGATCATCACAAATTAACGTGATATTTTATCTCAAATGATTTTCAATTCTCAGATCCATGACTTAAAAATGCCCACATAATTATAATATCTCTTAAATTCAGAATCGAGAGCTGAAGAAGAAATGAAATCAGCGATTAACAAAACACCGATCGGTGAACGAATAAGAAGAAGAAATGTTCAGGTAAAAAAGCGACTCAGGCGCTTCACCAAATAATTTACGATCAACTTTCATCGGAATATTATTAAAATTAATTTCTTCTTTTTTTGTGTGTGCTTCTTTATCTTAGTGGAAATTGAGTGTGTATGGTCTTAAGACGCAAGTGACTGAGTGTGTTCTTATCTGTGATCTTGTTGAGTTATGGACATATAATAAATGGTGAACCACATGAGATTTTTTTACTCTCTGTCTTTTGTCGATGGTGATCATCACAATAAATTAAGGCACACAACACACATAATCATAATATTGTTTTTTTTTCTGTTTTGATACGGGAATTTATTGTTAAAATAATTTATGAAGATTCAGGGTCGTATTCAGAGAGGGGTTTAATGATATATTAGATTCCGGTCCGTTTGGAGTCGCAATGCCTTTAGCTATATTCATTGAGTCGCTGATATCCTTCTACATTATTATTATTGGGGGTTATAAAACCACTGGACTAAGAAATGATGATTTGCTTTGCAACCTTTTCTTCCTTGGCAACACAAGGTGCCAATGAAGCTAAAATTCAGTCCCAGACAAGCATCGTGTCGGATTAGGCCTCATTTTTTGCCGAACACCGGCCTGGGTCTGGATTATTTTCATTTATATTTCCCGAACGGCACAAAACGGATAATCGAGAGGAAAGTCGTCCCAGGGCTGGCGTGACTCTGGCATGGAGCTGAATTTGATTTCAATCCAGCTCCATGCCAGAGTCACGCCAGCCCTGGGACGACTTTCCTCTCGATTATCCGTTTTGTGCCGTTCGGGTTTTCCTTTTTTATCACATCAAATATTTCTTGGTCAGACTTTTAACTTAGCCATACAAATTTTTTTTATTTATTATTTATTTACTTGACTCGTGTAACATTCATTAAACAATAAATCTAGGCAAAAGTCCATGTTATTTCAGTGGCTTAATGATAAAAAGTCATGATAAAGAATTCCAATGAATCTTAAATATAAATGAAAGCTTTATTAGCTTTTATTTATAAACAAAATGTGTAATTGATATCAAAACAGGAAATCTGAATTGTGAATTTGATAAAGAGAATTTAACCCCAGCGTTGACCATCCAATGTTTCGCGAAACAAAACTTATTTTTATAGAAGCAAAAGAAATTTTCTCAAACGTTGGGCAATGAAGTTTCTAATTCTAATCAATTTAATCATTATTATATTAAACTTTAAAAAATTGTTAGTTAAACAGAATTTTCGATTATTTGACTGATTTTTATACTGACACCAGGGCTGACAGTAAAAAATTGCTCTTATTTTTACACTAGAATGTTTAATTTACAATTTAATAATAAAACACAAAAAAAAATTTGTAAGAATATTTTTGCAGCTTGAGTGTAACTGACCAAGGATTATAAATGCTCTTTTTCAAAAATTCAATTCATCTGTTGTCAAAAGTTTAGCACACATTGTTTAAATCTTATAAATTAGAAACTAATATCGCATAGATAAGAAAGTTTGTATAAAAACCTAAAATATCGACACATTTCTTCAGTAATAAGTGGTTATTTAATAAAATTAGAATGAGTGCAAAACTAAGTTTAACTTTATTGTTTTTTGCGATATTCCTGCATGTAAGCTACGGTGAAGGGTTACATTGCAGCTATAGTGATTTTGGGGGGACTTCATACATTTGTGATCTCACAATACAAAACCCAGCTGGACTAAACAACTTCCATGAAATTAGAGGAACGCATTCACCGGGAAGAGGGAATGAAAATGTTATTTCAGTTGTCAGAACTTCTTCATCAGTAAGCACAAATGTTCCATCAATTATTTGCGACACATTTCGAAATGCAGGCGGATTGGAGTTATGGGTCATTGGAATTGAGAGAATTGACGCGGATTCTTTTAGAAATTGCAGAAATCTAGTGCATTTAGATTTGGGTAGTAACAGCATCCTCGAAATAGATGAGAGATCGTTCCATGAAAATTTAATGCTTAACACTTTATTCTTGATGGGAAATAGATTAACAACTTTACCAGAAAATATCTTTTCAAATCAGAATAATCTAGCAATGTTAATGCTTAACCGCAATAATTTTACCGACTTTCCATTAAATATATTCGGATCATTGAGAAATTTGGTAATGTTGGACATGTCCAACTGTCAGCTAGATCATCTTAGAGTCGAGTGGTTTAGAAATTTAATTAATTTGCAAACATTAATCATACAATCTAATCAACTTCAAGATTTGCCCCGTAATGTCTTCAATCCTCTCCAATCATTAGGCTTTCTTGATCTGAACTTCAACCAACTAAAAGTTATTCACTCCAATTGGTTCGGTATTTTATCGAATTTACGTTTCATGAGTCTTCGTGCAAATCAAATTAGTGCTGTTGATGAAAGATTTATTGACAATACTGCAGTTGAATGGCTAGAAATGTTCAATAATCTTTGCATAAGTGAAGTTATTTTTGACAACTCCACTTCAAGACAACAGATGAGAAATACACTGCAAACATGCTTTAACAATTTTCAATAATTGTTTGGTAAGTAAGAATAATGTGACAAAAATCTTCAACATAATATATTAACTAAATACATTTCTTCAGAATTTACAGAAGACCGTTGACGTCAATATCCCCAAATAAATGTTAGTTAAACGTTCAGACAGTATATTTTCAAATTATTTTATATATTTTCTAATTTTTCATTATGATTAAAGTTTTTTTTTATGGTATCTTTTTTTTAGAGGTGATCCTCTGACTATGTCCCTGCATATTATCAGTTCAACTCAAATCGTCACCCAAAAATGATATTTTTTTTCAAAAATCATTAAATCAATCGCGCTCAATTCTTTCTTTCTCTCCTTCCTCTTTCCTCCTCCCTCCCTTTCTCTTTCGTAACCAATTCTAAACAATAGACTTGGCAAGAAAATAATCCTGTTGAGAATATATCAACGGTCATTTTATATTTGAATTATGTTAGCAACTACAATTAGATGATTTCCCCTTAAAGTTGTTTTCCCCTCTATGTAAAAGTTAGTCTTCACTATAACTCGTATGAGACAACATCGTCTCTTAATAAATAAACATTTAGTCACTTTTAATTACATTATAATCGTGCAGTTTAATTATACCAACAAATCCCCTTATTATAATTCGCAATAAATTTACTAACTCATAGAAAAGCACAAGTATGACGGAAAAGTTTGAGAACCACTGATTCAGGGTATCATTAAACAAGTCTTTGATCGGACCCTAAACCCAACTCATTCAACATCCGATCATACCATAAATCCAGGCATAAGTTTATGTTATTTCACTGGCTTAATAGCAAAAAGCCATGATAAAGAATTCCAAGAAATCTAGAAATAAATGAAAGCGTTAATGGCTTTTAATAATCCATTAGGAAATGTGCAATTGATATCAAAACAGGAAACTGATAAAGGGAATTTCACGCCATCGGTACTGCACCTTATTGAAAATTTACCCAATTTGGTGAATGTGCTTAGTTTTGAAATATTTTTAAGGGCGTTCATGAGCTCCATATCCCCATAGGTGATGAACACCCGTCATCAGCAGCGTAGCCAGATTATATTATATTTTGTTTATTTTTTGGATGGAAAAATTTAGGGGGGGGGGGGGGCGGGGTGGATTTGACTCCAATCTCCCTTTGGCTAGGCGCTTGCCCGTCATGCTTGGCAAAAGTCCATAATAGTAATACTATAAGCTGAAAAATAATATCCCAAAGATAAGAAAATTTGTATAAAAACCTAAAATATCGACACATTTATTTCAGTCACAAGAGGTTATTTAATAAAAATAGAATGAGTGCAAAGACAAGTGTGAAGTTATTATTTTTTGCGATATTCCTGCAAGGATACTACGGCGAAGGGTTACATTGCAACTATAGAGATTTGGGTACGAATGCATACGTCTGTGATCTCGCAATATATAACCCAAACGGACTGAACAACTTCCACGAAATCAGAGGAACACACTTACCAGGAAAGGGGAATGAAGATGTCAGAATTATAGGCAGAAATTCTTCATCAATAAGCACAAATTTTCCATCAATAATTTGCGATACATTTCCAAAAATAACCTCATTGCAGATATTTGACATTGGAATTGAGAGAATTGACGCGGATTCTTTCAGAAACTGCAGAAATCTAGTGCATTTAGATTTGAGTGATAACAGAATCATCGAAATAGATGAGAGGTCATTCAGCGAAAACTCAGTGCTGAATAGATTATTTTTAACGGGAAATAGGCTAACAACTTTACCAGAAAATGTATTTTTAAATCTGAACAGACTATACACATTAATTATGAGCCGCAATAACTTTTGTGACTTACCATTACATATATTCAAACCTTTGGGACGTTTGGGAAGATTGGACATGGACGATTGTCAGCTTAATCATCTTAGAGTCGAGTGGTTTCAAAACTTCGATGGTTTAATAGAGTTGAACCTATTCTCAAATAAATTTGAAGATTTTCCCCGGAATGTCTTTAATCCTCTGAAATCATTGGGCCATCTTAATCTAGACTACAATAAGCTCAAGGTTGTTCATTCCAAATGGTTCGGGATTTTACGACGTATGCTTAGTGTGAGTCTTCGTGGAAATCAAATTGATGCTGTTGATGAAAGATTTATAGACATTGTTAGATTTGAACATTTAGATATGCGTAATAATATTTGCGCAGATGATGATGTTACTGACAGTTCTTTTTTAAGACAACAGATGAGAATTGCATTGCGAACATGCTTTAAAAATTACAAATTTTTGAACCGTGGCACTATGGGGCAAAATGAAAAAAAATCGGACATTCACTTCGATTTTGGCAATGTTTCAAATATCCATTCCAAATTGATTTATTCTTGTAGATGACATAAAAGTAGACTTGTATGCCAAATTTCAGGTCATTTGGTGGTGTTTCCGCGATTCTAGGGCTGTTTGTAGTTGAAAAGGGGGTAAAAATCTGATTTTTTTATGCCATATTCAAACTGGGAAATCTCTGCGATGGTAAAAGATATTGAAAAACGGGTTTCGGTTCCTAATAGTGGTATATAAGAGCTTAATTTTGACCTAAGGTAAAGTTTATAACTTTTAATTTTTGGTACCGATATGCTAGGAAATGAATGGAAATCCTAGGAAAAATGACTTCAAACATGCCGCAATCATCTTAGATGATCAATTTCCAATCAAGTAAATACACAAAAATGTAGCCCTTGACTTCTAGTTTACATAACTGTATAAACATTTGCCATAGCTAGCCGCGAACAAAAGTTATGGCCATTTTAGTGAGTCGATCTATATTTGGCCAAAAACTAATTTTTCTGACAAAAAAATGAGAATCATAAAAATAAATATGATTTTTGATGTTGTTTAGTGATTTAGACTGTTTCAGGACAAACTGCGAAGAAATTTTTTCAAAAAGTTCAAAACTTACCGAGATATGGGGTACATGTGCTCCCTGACGACTTGACCTTTTTTCACCACACTCAAACAGCTGTAACTCATACAGGATATAATATTTTTTATTTCTGTTTTCTTTTTATTGTAGTCTATATTAGTACCTTTCTAATGATATATAATACTTGATGGTTGATAATGGTCTTGGTCATGAATGCTGCCCTTGTTTGTGACCGACCCAAACTAGTGAAAATTTCAAAAACATCATTTCTTGATATAGCATTAAGGAACATAATTAAATATTATATTTAGATTTTTTATGTTTATTTATGATAATTAAAATCATTTAAACTCAAATTTTGTAATTTGGAATTTCTTTGCTACCTGTGGACAGTTACTTGGTAGCCTCCTAAAAAGTACCCTTATAGCCTCTATGTGGTCAACAAATCTTGAAAAGTAAGTTATTTTGCAGACTTTTATCGATTGTTATTTGATATTTATATATGTTTAAAACATAATTTATCTGTTTAAGGTAAAAAACACTGAAAAATTGGGATTTTTGGTAATTTTGTTTGAGATTGGCTTGCGTCGGTTACATTCAATGCACTACCATGGCAGCAAGGACCACCATATATCCAAGTATTATATATTTTTATAAAGCTAATAATATCAGCTAGCAAATACAGAAAACAGAATCAAGAAATATTGTTCCAATAAAAAGTTATGACTGTTTAAGTAGTCTCAAAAGGTACAAAGTCGGCAACCAGCATAGGAAAAAACATGATTTTGAAAATCTTTATTATATTTCAGAAGTATTTGGGGCAAAATGAAATTAAAATACATACAGGAACTTAAAAAAATGTATAAGAAATCAAAATAGGCATGAAATTACCAAAATCGCGTTTTTACCTATGCTGGCTGCCGACTTGGTACTTTTTGAGACTACTTAAACAGTCATAACTTTTTATTGGAACAATATTTCTTGATTCTGTTTTCTGTATTTGCTAGCTGATATTATTAGCTTTATAAAAATATATAATACTTGGATATATGGTGGTCCTTGCTGCCATGGTAGTGCATTGAATGTAACCGACGCAAGCCAATCTCAAACAAAATTACCAAAAATCCCAATTTTTCAGTGTTTTTTACCTTAAACAGATAAATTATGTTTTAAACATATATAAATATCAAATAACAATCGATAAAAGTCTGCAAAATAACTTACTTTTCAAGATTTGTTGACCACATAGAGGCTATAAGGGTACTTTTTAGGAGGCTACCAAGTAACTGTCCACAGGTAGCAAAGAAATTCCAAATTACAAAATTTGAGTTTAAATGATTTTAATTATCATAAATAAACATAAAAAATCTAAATATAATATTTAATTATGTTCCTTAATGCTATATCAAGAAATGATGTTTTTGAAATTTTCACTAGTTTGGGTCGGTCACAAACAAGGGCAGCATTCATGACCAAGACCATTATCAACCATCAAGTATTATATATCATTAGAAAGGTACTAATATAGACTACAATAAAAAGAAAACAGAAATAAAAAATATTATATCCTGTATGAGTTACAGCTGTTTGAGTGTGGTGAAAAAAGGTCAAGTCGTCAGGGAGCACATGTACCCCATATCTCGGTAAGTTTTGAACTTTTTGAAAAAATTTCTTCGCAGTTTGTCCTGAAACAGTCTAAATCACTAAACAACATCAAAAATCATATTTATTTTTATGATTCTCATTTTTTTGTCAGAAAAATTAGTTTTTGGCCAAATATAGATCGACTCACTAAAATGGCCATAACTTTTGTTCGCGGCTAGCTATGGCAAATGTTTATACAGTTATGTAAACTAGAAGTCAAGGGCTACATTTTTGTGTATTTACTTGATTGGAAATTGATCATCTAAGATGATTGCGGCATGTTTGAAGTCATTTTTCCTAGGATTTCCATTCATTTCCTAGCATATCGGTACCAAAAATTAAAAGTTATAAACTTTACCTTAGGTCAAAATTAAGCTCTTATATACCACTATTAGGAACCGAAACCCGTTTTTCAATATCTTTTACCATCGCAGAGATTTCCCAGTTTGAATATGGCATGAAAAAATCAGATTTTTACCCCCTTTTCAACTACAAACAGCCCTAGAATCGCGGAAACACCACCAAATGACCTGAAATTTGGCATACAAGTCTACTTTTATGTCCTCTACAAGAATAAATCACTTTGGAATGGATATTTGAAACATTGCCAAAATCGAAGTGAATGTCCGATTTTTTTTCATTTTGCCCCATAGTGCGTGGTGAGTGTTTGTAAATTTTAATAAAATTCCTTGAATCATTTTAACTAAATAATATTTGTATTGCATAATTAAGGACGAAATTCAGCAACAACATAAAATGATAGAAGATTTACAAAAAGCTGTGGAAGAGTTGCTGAGAATGCCCTTCACGTGGATTTATTAAATAATTTTCTATTACACTGTCAAAATAAATTTATGACTCAAGTTATCAAAGTTCATAATAAAAAGTATTAATAAATTTTGTCATTCGATAATTCTTAAGGCTTGTCTCCATCTTTTAATTACAATTTTTCTAAAATTTATTTAACTGTTACTTTTCAGTCTCTTTAAATCTTTTGGGTGGTCTGATCCTTACTTTGAGCTGTGTGATAAAATTGACACTCATACATAGGGTGACCAGATATTTTTTGAAAAAATAGAGGACCAAAAATTTTTCTATTAAAATGTTTACTTTTTGAGCAAATTTTTTGTGTCGACTTTTTTTTGGTCGGCGCTTGAGTCCATCTTATCTTGTGTAAAAGGTCAAATTTTCAGAAATAGATTTTAATAAAAATAGAGGACAATTTCTGAAAATAGAGGACAAATTGAAGCTTTCAGAGGACAGAGAACAAATTTAAAAAATGTAGAAAGTCCTCGTGTTCCATCGAGGGAATTAAGCGCATTTTCCTTGCACAGATCAGTAAATAAATCCACAATTAAAAATGCAAAAATAACTACCCTCTTAATTTAATCCCCAAATGAATTGAAAATATAACTAATTAATGTTATAGCTTAAATAATGATGCGTTCACGGGCTAAAAGACGGAAGTGCGCTTAGAAAACTGACGCAAAAAATTTGTCAAAAATAATTAGTTAATAAACACCAATTTTTTTGAAGAATAACGGTAAAAAAATGTTTGAAAAAATAACGGTCAAAAAATATTTGAATAAATAAAAAAAATACCCCCCTCCCCCGTTTTACCCCCCAACCTTCCTATAGACCACCTCGTTCAACTCCCCCTCTTCGCTCTTCAATTCACACCAAGAAAGGTTTACTTAACGTAAATTTACATGTTACGAGAGAAAAATATGAAAATGGAAAATTTTATCATAACACATCATGAAATATCAAAGAAGTGTAAAAAAGTACAAAAAAATTTTGCTCGGAGTGGGACTTGAACCCTGGCCGGAAGATTGTAAGAAAAGTCTTCTTTTTAATCATCACGCCCAGCTTTGACTAATCTAACGTCAGTGATGTTTTACATCAAAAACAGAAAAGTTAATTTAATTAAGTTTAGGTGAGGATTTAAAACAAACTAAATACGTTGCGCACCCCTACGAAATAGCAGCTATTTAATGCAAAAAACAGAAGTCTCTACGTGCTTCCTCCGCCGAGTTTTTCAAGCACCGAGCGGTCCAGCCAGCCAGCCAAAGTGGACATTTAAGCGCATTACTTTCTAAGAAAAATGCGTTAAAATAGAGGACAGTCCTCTGAAATACCAAGCAGATGGTCAGCATACTCATACATTATCTTAATTCAGGGGCGTACCCAGGAGGGTCTGGACCCCCTCCAAAAAAATTTGAACTGTGCTCTCGCTGCGGTTGCATTGCAAAAATTGCATTAAATCCGCTCGAAGACAAGCCATGATAAAGAATTCCGAGAAATCTATAAATAAATGAAAGCTTTATTGGCTTTTAGTTATCAATAAAATGTGCAATTGATATCAAAACAGGAAATCTGTATTGTGAAACTGATAAAGAGAATCATCCTCAGCGTTGACCACGAAATGTTCCACGAAACGACACTTTCAAGGGGTAAATCTTATTTTTGTCACCAGATAACCATTGTGAAACCGTACGGATATTTCCACATCTCTGTGACTTTTTGAAATTAACCCGACAACGTGGCTGCACCCTGACGACTACA
The DNA here is from genome assembly GCA_963573255.1 of Chironomus tentans. Lineage (NCBI taxonomy): Eukaryota > Metazoa > Arthropoda > Insecta > Diptera > Chironomidae > Chironomus > Chironomus tentans. The sequence continues at coordinate 20,953,473 of OY754302.1, forward strand.
TAGTGCTACATGAGACTTCTTTTCATAAAAATTTTTTTTTTCATATTTAGTTAAAAGTTTAGTAGACACCGTTTGAATCTTAAAAATAATTCTATAAGTTGCAAAAACAATATCGCAATGATAAGAAAATTTGTATAAAAACCTAAAATATCGAGACATTTCTGCAGTAATAAAAAGTTATTTAATAAAAGTAGAATGAGTTTAAAAACAAGTTTAACGTTATTATTTTTTGCGATATTCCTGCATGTAAGCTACGGTGAAGGGTTACATTGCAGCTATAGTGATTTTGGGGGGACTTCATACATTTGTGATCTCACAATACAAAACCCAGCTGGACTAAACAACTTCCACGAAATTAGAGGAACGCATTCACCGGGAAGAGGGAATGAAGATGTTATTTCAGTTGTCAGAACTTCTTCATCAGTAAGCACAAATGTTCCATCAATTATTTGCGATACATTTCGGAATGCAGGCGGATTGGAGTTATGGGTCATTGGAATTGAGAGAATTGACGCGGATTCTTTCAAAAATTGCAGGAATCTAGTGCATTTAGATTTGGGTGGTAACAGAATCACCGAAATAGATGGGAGGTCGTTCAGTGAAAATTCAATGCTTAATACTTTATTCTTAATGAGAAATAGATTAACAACTTTACCAGGAAATTTATTTTTAAATCAGCATAATCTAGCTGGTTTATTTATAAACCGCAATAACTTTACTGACTTGCCATTAAATATATTCGGATCATTGAGAAATTTGGTAAGATTAGACATGGACAGCTGTCAGCTTACTCATCTTAGAGTCCAGTGGTTTAGAGATTTAATTAATTTACGAATATTAAATTTATACTCTAATCAACTTGAAGATTTGCCCCGTAATATCTTCAATCCAATGCAAAGACTGATCGATCTTAATCTTAACTTCAACCAACTAAAAGTTATTCATTCGGATTGGTTTGGAGTGTTACCAAATATTAGTAGCGTGAGTTTTCGTGGAAACCAAATTAATGCTGTTGATGAAAGATTTATCGACAATACTGGTGTTAGGTGGTTTGATATGCTCAATAATCTTTGCGTAAGTCAAACAATTGTTGACAATTCACCTTCAAGACAACAGATGAGAAACGCACTGCAAACATGCTTTAGCAATTATGAAAACTTGTATCCTGGTGAGTGTTTGTAAAATTTTAATAAAAATCCTTAAAAAAACATTTTAAATAAATAAAAATTTTCAGGATGTATTGATGGAAATCTAGATGAGCGAGTTTGCATAATTGAGAACGAAAATCAGCAGCAGCAAAAGCAGATTGATGATTTACAAGAAGCTGTGGTAGAGTTGCAGAAACAAGTGGAAGAATTGATGAATCGTCCTTTATGTGGTTGTAGAATTAACTAAAGTTAGAGGTCATTCACGGACGATATCCATAATTAATTGAGTCATATGTAATGCCTAAAATTATCAAAATTCACAATAAAAATCAATTTTATCTGTATTTTTTTCATAATTTTTAATTAAATCTCAGTTAAGTGGATCTTGAATTTTGCTTGCCATCTTTAAAAACTCAATAGACTTCCAGATTTTCTCAATTCTGTAATTTTTCTGACGCTTCTTTTCTTTTTTTAAAAGGTGAAGAAAAGTTTAGTTAAATAGTAAATTAAATAGCCAGCTGCCTCTGAAAATAAGAAAAATTAGTCGATTTAATCAATTTAAACACAAACTGAAGACTTATCTTTTAAAAAATTAATTAATTTTTCTGATGGGCAATCAACTTGATGTAAACAACATATTCAGATCAACATAACAGACGAGATGCAATAAGAAGATGCGAAAATTCAAATTTCAAAGGAACTTTTTTTATTCTTGAGCTGCTTTTTTCATTTATCTTTTCTTATAATTTGTTTTTAATATTGATTGAATGGAATTCTTTACTTACCTAATTTGTGCGTGTACGTACAATTTTAAATTATCTTATCAGCACTATCAAATGTAAATCTGCTATATGTTACTTCAATTATTTCACTTTCTTTTTTATTTTTTTACAACAAATCCACTATCATGTATGCAACAAATATTTATGTCAAATCTGTATGATTATCTCCCCGAGAGGGTTGATAAAACTAAAATAAAAAAAATGAATAAAATAGTATATTATTATTATTATGGAGCATTACGGTCGCTTAATATCTTGTTTTACAATAATACTATAACAAATTTTTCAATATTACGTAGAGCAGTGTTACTCAAATTAAGCTCCGCAATACACTAGTACGTCGGCAAAACCTTTACTTGTGTCGAGACAGGTATGATGACACAACAACTTAACATTAGTCTAGTGGTTTAGTATGCAACGCTCGAAAAAGTTTGAGAACAACTGACTTAGGATATTAAAAAAATCTTGGATTAGATTTTAAACCCCACGCATTTAAAAGTCGTTCGTATCATAAATCCAGGCATAAGTCCATGTTATTTCACTGGCTCAATGATAAAAAGCCATGATAAATAATTCCGAGAAATCTATAAATAAATGAAAGGCATTTAGTTATCAATAAAATGTGCATCGACATCAAAACAGGAAATCTGCATTATGAAACTGATAAAGAGAATTTAACCCCAGCGTTGACCATAAAATGTTCCACGAAACGAAACTTAATTTTAAAAATATAAAAGAGATGTCAAGGGGTGTTAGGGAGGGTGTTTAAAGCCTTATTTTAAAAAAAGACGTCCTAATTTTTTCATATTCTGAATCTCTGTGACAAACTTATGTGTAAAAACCATATGACTAACAGAAAAAGGGTGATACATAAAAGGTTAAAGCTATAACCAAGGTTCTAACAGAAAAAAATGAATTCCAAGTTATTTATATAAAAAAAAATTATTTATTCTTTGCAACCAAAAATCATCATATTTTGACGAAAGTTTATCAAACTCTGTTGTAGTCTTATAAATAATTCTATAAGTTGCAAAAATAATATCTTATTGATAAGAAAGTTTGTATAAAAACTCAAAATATCGATACATTTCTTCAGTAACAAGAGGTTATTTAATAAAATCAGAATGAGTGCAAAACTAAGTCTAAAGTTAATATATTTTGCGATATTCCTGCATGTAAGCTACGGTGAAGGGTTATATTGCAGCTATATTGATCATGGGGGGACTTCATATCAGTGTGTTCTTACAATACAAAATCCAAATGGACTTAACAATTTCCTGGAAATTAGAGGAACGCATTTACCGGGAAGAGGAAATGCAGATGTTACATCAGTAATCAGAACCTCTTCATCAGTAAGCACAAATGTTCCATCAATAATTTGCAACACGTTTCCAAATATAGTCCATATGGAGTTTTGGCTCATTGGAATTGAGAGAATTGACGCGGATTCTTTCAGAAATTGCAGATATATTTGGCATTTAGATGTGAGCAGCAACAGAATCACCGAAATAGATGAAAGGTCGTTTAGTGAAAATTCAATGCTGTTTAGAATATTCCTATTTGGAAATAGGCTAACAACTTTACCAGAAAATTTATTTTTAAATCAGCATAATCTAACCGCACTAATTATGAGCCGCAATAACTTTACTGACTTTCCATTAAACATATTCGGATCACTGAGAAATTTGGTAAGATTGGACATGGACGATAGTCAGCTTACTCATCTCAGAGTCGAGTGGTTTAGAAATTTAATTAATTTGCAAACATTAAATCTATTCTCTAATCAACTTGAAGATTTGCCTCGTAATGTCTTCAATCCAATGCAAAGACTGATCGAAGTTAATCTTAACTTCAACCAACTAAAAGTTATTCATTCGAACTCGTTTGGGATTTTACCAAGTTTACTTGCCTTGAATATTCGCGCAAATCAAATTAATGCTGTTGATGAAAGGTTTATTGACAATACTGGAATTAATTTTTTAGGAATGTTTAATAATCTTTGCCATAGTGACACAATTATTGACAATTCACCTTCAAGACAACAGATGAGAAACGCACTGCAAACATGCTTTATAAATTATGAAAACTTGTATCCTGGTGAGTTTTTCTAAATTTTTTTAAAAATCCTTAAATAACATTTTCATTAAATAATTTTTTATCAGGATGTGTTGAAGGAAATTTAGATGAGAGAGTTTGCATAATTGAGGACGAAAATCAGCAGCAGCAAAGACAGATTGATGATTTACAAGAAGCTGTGAGAGAGTTGCAGAGACAAGTGGAAGAATTGATGAATCGTCCTTCTGGTGGAAGTAAAATTAACTAAATTTAAAGGTCATTCATGCTTTGTGATAGTAAATTAGATATTTATTATTTTGAATAACTCTGTCAAAATTAATTAATGCATAGACTTATTACGTAACCCAAAAATGATTTTTTAGACCCTCCTCCCCCTTTCATAACATTTTCATTAAGAAATTTTTTTTTGTTTGAATTGTCACAAAATATTAGATTCCCCTCCCCCTTAAAGCGTTACGTAATAAGTGAACGCCCCCTTATCAAAATTCGTAATAAAAATCAATCTTATCTTTTATCTATGTGGTCGTTCGCAAATTACGACACGCTTAAAAACGACTTTTTCCCCCCTTGTCACAAATTTTCCAAAGAAAAAAAATCTTTTGTATGGACTGTCACAAATTCTTTGACCCCCTTCTCCCTAAAAGCGTGACGTAATTTGCGAACGACCCCTATCCATAATTCTTACTAAATCATAGTTAAGTTGATCAATATTTTCAGTTGTTAACTGATCATTATTTTGAGCAGGAAAATGGCACTTATTTCATCACTTTGATTAGCTGACAAATTTTTTTTACATGGTAAAGCAGTATTTACCTCCCTCCCATTATTTCAGGTGTTTCTTGATACACCGAGCCAACATCGATTCACTGAGAATCTCAACTAATAACTCAACTCATCCGTCATCTTCTCCAATAAAAAAAACATCATAAGTGGACAAACCCCTTATTATAATTCACACTTTATGAATAATCATCTTAACTAACAGAAAATTACAGATTTTTCTTCAAAATATTGACACCAGCATCAATAATCACAGACCAAAAAGTGTCGATAACATAAATTTTTCTCTCATCCAAATTCTGATCAAATCGGTCAAGATATCATTAGGAGGTATTTTTATGACCATATTGAATTAATTGATTTAAATCTTTATTTATGTGGCTCAAAATAGCTATGCATGTATTTGTGACTTTTTCGTTTCTTGGCGCTTGAACTGTTATCTTAAATAAACAAATCACGCTCGTCGAAGAGATTTCAACTTAATTTTTTGGATGAGAAAATATTTTTTTCGTCTTTTTCACTTCCCTTCACTCATTAATTGCCATTCACGGGAATATCGTGAGGCCATTAGGTGCTCAATCTCAAATTACAGACTTATTCGCTTTAACCAATTGACATTATCATAATTATTGTATCTCTCTTCGATTCTTTTTTAAAATGGAATTAAAAGAACAAAAAAGTTTTGGTTCATAAAAATGAATCTTTAAATTTGTGGTATCAATATCACATTTAGATATGAGATTATATAACATAAAATTGTATTTGTTGAGTTTTGATGGTTAATTTTTTGGTATTTTTCATACCTTGCTGAGATAATTGGGGGTATGGTCCAATATATTTTGGATATTTGAATTGAATAAAGATTTAGAATAACTTTTTCCTTCATAATTGACCCAAAGACGCCATACTTGAATCGTTGCTTTAAATTTTATTCAGTTTTAACTCCAAATAAGTCGTCGCTTTAAATTTTTTTCAGTTATGACTCAAAATGAGTCGTCACTTCAAAATTAATACAGTTTTGGCTCAAAATGAGTCGTCGCTTCAAAATTAATACAGCGTTGACTCAAAATGAGTCTTCACTTTAAAAAATTATTCAGTTTGGACTCAAAATGAGTCGTCGCTTCTAAATATATTCAACTTTGACTCGAAATAACTCGTTAGTTTAAAATTTATACAATTTGGACTGCTTTACACTTGACTCAGAATAAATCATTGTTTTATGCCTAATAAAAAATAAATCGTTACCTTATAATTAATTATCAGTAAGTCGAAACCAAATTTACCCATACATATAATGACTTATCAACAAAAAGTCATTAAAAGCTATCAAAATCATAAAAACTTAACCACAAAACCAAAACAACTCTTATCTAAAGGCAATGTTTTATGACCCAAAATCACAATTCATTTCGCCTTGATCGGCCATAAAGCTAGTCTACTTTATTTAACTATGATAAATATGTTGTAATGAAATAATCATGACAGAAAGAAATATTAACGAAAATTTACAATTTTCCGGTTCATTTTTATTTATTTTCTGCGTAAAAAAGAAAGCTTGAAAAAGTCCTTAAAAATATTTTCTTTTTTCTATCCATTGACCCGACACCAACAAGAATTCATTTCCTCTCCGACAATCATGAAAAGTAAAAGTGGAAATGAAAACGAAAGAAGATTCTTATTTAGGAAAGAATTGCATGAACTTCCATGTGAATATTTACTTATAATTTTCTTTATAATTTTCTTAAATTAGAAACATACACAAGGACGTGTTGACAAAATTAGGACTTGATTCTGTAGTTCTTCAAGTGCAGCAGCAAAATTCTTTGCTTGATCCCTCAAAATTGTATTCTCATTCTGAATTTCAGCAATTAATGTATCTTGATTTGGAATTTTTAGCATTAATTTATTTGATTTTTATATTTTTATTTTATAACGATTCCATTTAGTGACATAACGTAGTCGTTAGGGTACTGCTACGTCGAACTTATAAGGATAAAACGTCAGTAATTCATAGGAGTATCCTGAAAACGTCATGACAGACATTCACAGCAAAAAGTGCGGGCCAGAAGTAAATGAGGATCTTATCTAACTCCACATGGACGATTATTCAATTCTTCCACTTGTTTTTGCAATTTCTTTACAGCTTCTTGTAAATCTTCAATCGTTCTTTGTTGCTGCTGATTTTCATCCTCAATTATGCATATTCTTTCGTCTAAATTTCCACTGATACAACCTGAACATAATGAGAAAAAAATAATTAAGAACTTTTTCAAGTCAAAACTAGGGTGGCCATTTGCAAAAGACCAAAAATGTTTTGGATTTTCAAAAAAGTTCAAAACTAGTACAAATTTTTAGTATTTTTTTTAAATTTACCTTTTGAAGCCTTAGGTTCGAACCCTGAGCATTATTATTATTATTATTTTTCTATACTTTTTTGTAACTTCATTATAAAATATAACTATAAACATATTATGTTAGGGATTAGGTTTAGTGAGTCAAAAATGACTTTAAATAATAAAATTTAAAATGTCCCGGATTTTTACCAAAAAAAATTGGCCACCCTAGTCAAAACATATTTTAAATACTCACCAGGATTTGAATTTTTATAATTTTCAAAGCACTTTTGCAGACCATTTCTAATTAAGAGCCTTGAATCCGAAGAATCGAAAAACAGAGAATCTACACAGATATTATTCCTCATATCTAAGATTTCCACTCCAGTTTTGTCAATAAATTTCTCATCGACAGCATTAATTTGATTTTGTGAAGCAGTAAATGTTGTTAGGTTTGGTAAAATTCCAAACCAGTCGGAATGGATGACTTTTAAGCTATTTAAATCCAATCTAAGAATATCGAGATTGACTAATGAACTAAAAATATTACTCGGTAATTGCTGGATTTTATTTGCAGCTAAAGTCAAAAATTCTAAATTTTTGAGTGGCGTAAAAATATCAGCAGTTAATTCGGTTATTTCATTGCTATGTAAACTTAAGAACTGCAAATTAGACAATGGTTTGAGCCATTCAATATGTAGGTTTGAAAATTTATTAGCACCCAAGTTTAGTTCCTTTAAGTTGATCATAGAGTTGGAAAAATTTAATGGCAAGTCTTCAAGCTCATTTTCATCCAAGAACAAAAACTCTAAATTTACAAAATGTTCAAACATCTCCGTGGTCAGATTTGATAATTTATTAGTGCCCAAACTTAGTGACTTCAAATTAGTCAATGGATGAAAAATATTTGTTGGAATCTCTTCGATTTGATTGTAGTAAAGCCGTAAGACTTCAAGATTTTGAAAATTTTCAAACCATTTAATTTTCAGGTTTTTAATAAAGTTGATGCTTATTCCCAAAAATGTCAAATTCTTCAGATGGACGAAAATATTCTCAGGCAGATCTGTAATCTCATTGAAATCCAGTCGCAATCTATCCAATTTATGTTGATTTGCGAAGACCTTTTCAGGCAGTGTTTCCAGTTCATTCAACAAAAGTTCCAGGAATTGAAGCTCTGAATTTTCGTTGAATGAATTTTCTTCAATGTTGTTGATGTTATTGCCGTTCAGATTCAAATGTGTGAGCTGCTTGCAATTTTTGAATGAATAATCATGAATTTTCTTAATTGCAATCCTTGATAATTGAATCCTTGCTGTATTTCTAAAGGTATCACAGATTATTGACGGAATGTTTGATGTTGTCGATCCAAAGGCTTCAGATATTCTTACTACATCCTCATTTGTCATTCCAGTCATATGTGTGCCTTCAATTTGTGTAAAGTTATTAAATCCATTTGGATTTGTTATTGTAAGTTGACAAGAGTAGCCATCGATTGAACTATTGAAGTAGTCACACCTTAGTTCTTGGCCGTAAACTATTTGAAAATTAATCAGAAGAAATGATAACAAAATTAATGATTTTTGAACCATTTCACAAATTTTTTCGTGAAGTTTCCAGTCCAAAGTTTTATTTGATAGCTTTAAAATCACTGAATTGACTTGATTAATTTTCCTTCACTTTTATACAATTTTCTTTATCGATAATTTTATTTTTAAATTATCGTCACTTGAAAGTAATTTTTTTGAACTTTGTTGCCTTCAAAATGAAATCATTTGTTGCCATATCAGAGAAGCAATTTAATCCTACTTGAGTATTGTTGATTATTTGGAATTCAAAGTTATCAAAACGACAACCAGCGGTGATTATTGGACTTGCGTAATCAAAATATGCTTAAGATATTACTTAATAAAAAATTAGAACCAAGACTAAATTAGTAAAATATCATTATCAAAAATTTATATCTTTATTGATTTTTGTAAATTACAAAAAATTAAAAACAATCAATGTTATGCAAGTCAACTTTAAATTTAATTCTTACAGGAGCAGTTCATCAATTCTTCCACTAGTTTTTGCAATTCCTTTACAGCTTCTTGTAAGTCTTCAATCGTTCTTTGCTGTTGCTGATTTTCGTCTTCAATCGTGCACACTCTTTCGTCTAAATTTCCACTGATACATCCTGATCGTTATGAAAAAATTATTACGAATATTTTTAATTGAAAACATATTTTAATTACTCACCAGGATTTGAATTTTCATAATTTTGAAAGCACTTTTGCAGGCCATTTCTAATTAAGTACCTCGAATCTGAATGATCAAAAACAGCAAAATCAGCACATATGTTGCTCCTCATATCTAAACCAGTGATCCTAGTATTGTCAATTAATTTCTCATCAAATGCATCAATTTGGTTTTGTGAAGCAGTAAATGTTGTTAGGTTTGGTAAAATTCCAAACCAGTCAGAATGAATGACTTTTAGGTTATTTGCATCCAATCTAATCATATCGAGTTTCAGCAATGAACTAAAAATATTATTCGGAAAATCCTCGATTTTATTTGCAGCTAAAGTCAAAAATTCTAAATTTTTGAGTGGTGTAAAAATATCAGCAGTTAGTTCCGTTATTTCATTGTAATATAAACCTAAGTACTGCAAATTAGACAATGGTTTGAGCCATTCGATATGAAGTTTTGAAAATTTATTAGCACCCAAATCTAGTTCCTTTAAATTGGTCATCGAATTGAAAAAATTTAGCGGTAGATCTTCAAGCTCATTTTCATCCAAGTACAAAACTTCAAGATTCACAAATTGTTCAAACATCTCGGTGGTCAGATTTGATATTTTGTTCATGCTCAGACCAAGTGACTTCAAATTAGTCAATGGATGAAAAATATTTGTTGGAATCTCTTCTATCCGGTTGTAAAAAAGCCACAAGATTTCAAGTTTATCAAAATTTTCAAACCATTTAAATCTAAGGTTCTTGATCAAGTTACTTTCCATTCCCAGATTTCTTAAATTCTTTAAAGGAACGAAAATATTATCAGGCAAATCTGAGATCTCGTTGAAATCCAGTCGCAATCTATCCAATTTCTGTTGATTTGCGAAGACATTTTCAGGCAGTGTTTCCAGTTCATTGAACCAAAGTTCCAGGACATGAAGCTCTGAATTTTCGACGAATGAATTTTCACCAACTTCGGTGATGTTATTGCGGTTCACATTCAAATGTGTTAGCTGCTTGCAGGTTTTAAACGAATATTCATGAATTTTTTTTATTCCGACTCTCCAAAGTTGAATTCTTTTTGTATTTTTGAAAGTTTCACAGATTATTGATGGAATATTGGATGTTATCGATGGTGATGCAGAACTTTCAGCTACTCTTACTACATCTTCATTTGTCATTCCAGGCAAATGTGTGCCTTTAATTTGTGTAAAGTTGTTGAATCCATTTGGGTTTGTTATTGTCAATAAACAGGAGTAGCCATCGAATGAACTATTAAAGTACTCACATCTTAGTTCTTGGCCATAAATTGTTTGAAAATTAATCAGAAGAAATGATGATAAAATTAATAATTTTTGAACCATTTCATAATTTTTTAGTAAAGTTTCCAGTGCAAAATTTAATTTGATAGCTTTAAAATCACTGAATTGAATTGATTAATTTTCCTTCACTTTTATACAATTTTCTTTATCGATAATTTTATTTTTAAATTGTCGTCACATGAAGGTGATTGTTTGAACTTTGTTGCCTGCAAAATGAAATCATTTGTTGCCATATCAGAGAAGCAATTTAATCCAACTTGAGTCTTGTTGATTATTTGGTATTCAAAGTTATCAAAACGACAATCAGCAGTGATTATTGGACTTACGTAATCAAAATAAGCTTAAGATAAGTTTTGATGATTCACAATGTTACTTTAACAGTGGCATAATAAATACACTTCTTAATGGCATGTAAATTTCATTCTTTTGGTCATCAAATAATTATCACGGAACCGTCAGGACACCCCTATGTCTCGGTAACTTCTTGCCGTTAACCAACGATCAGGGGCGTATCCAGAAATTTTTTGAGGGAGGGGTCTTGAATTTTTTTTTGTATGAAAGGGATAATTTAGGGGGGTTTTGGGATTTTTTCTAAAAAAAACCCTAGCAAATTGAAAAAAATTCCCAATAAAGAGGAGTGGTTTTGACCCCCAAAACCCCTCCCTGAATACGCCCCTGCCAACGATATAACAATGCCTCTTTTCATTAAAATGTAAATCTTTATTGATCTTTATAATTTAAATAAATTTCAAAAATAGTTTTAATGTTATCAGCATGTCAATTCCGCATTTAATTGCTTCCACCAGAAGGACGATTCATCAATTCTTCGACTAACTTCTGCAATTCCTTTACAGCATCTTGTAAATCTTCAATCATTCTTTGCTGTTGCTGATTTTCATCTTCAATCGTGCAAACTCTTTCGTCTAAATTTCCATCAACGCAACCTTTTTAAAAATTATTTGAATATTTTTTAATTTTAAGGGGAAATCATGTTTATTTTAAAAAAATTCAGTTACTCACCAGGATTTGAATTTTCATAATTATCAAAGCACTTTTGTAATTCGTTCCTCATTGGTTGTCTCGATTCGGATTGATCAAAAATCACAAAATCTCCACATGTATTGTTCCTCATATCTAAGAATTCTACACCAGTATTGTCAATAAATTTCTCATCGACAGCATCAATTTGACATGTTGTAAGCCAGACCATCGTGAGGTTTGGCAAAATTCCAAACCAGTCAGAGTGAATTACTCTGAGATTGTTTTCATCCAATCGAATCGTGTCTAGTTCCGTCAATGAGCTGAAAACATTTGCTGGAAGTTCCTCAATTCGATTTGCATAAAAACTCAAAAATTTTAATTTTTTCAGTGGAATGAATAAGTCAGCAGTAAGTTCTGATATTTCGTTGCCATAAAAATTCAAGACCTGCAAGTTTCTTAACGGCTTGAACCATTCGGCATGAAGAATTGAAAATTTATTAGAAGACAACTCAAGAACCCTCAAGTTCATCATAGAATTGAAAAAATCTAGAGGCAGGTCTTCTAATTCATTTATGTCCAAATATAATTCCTGTAAATTTGCAAATTGCTCAAAATTCTCCCTGGTCAGCTTCGATAATTTGTTCATACCCAAATGTAGCAAAAGCAAATTAGACAGTGGACAAAAAATATTTGTTGGAAGTACTTCGATTCGATTGTAAGGAATCCACAAGACTTCAAGATTTTTCAAGTCTTCAAACCATTTGATCTTAAGGTCTCTGATCAAATTACCCTCAAGCCCTAATATTGTCAAATTATTCATAGGAGCAAAAATATTTTCCGGCAGGTCTGCAATCTGGTTGTGTCCCAGTCGTAATCCTTCCAATTTTTGTTGATTAGCGAATACATTTTCAGGCAGTGTTGTCAATTCGTTGATTCGAAGTTCCAAATTTTGTAGTTCTGGATTTTCGATGAATGCATTTTCATCAATTTCTGAGATGTTGTTTCCGGTCGCGCGTAAAAATGTAAGTTTTGTGCAATCTTTAACTGAATATTTGTCAATCTTCCTAATTCCAATCCACGAAAGTTCAATCATTACTGTATTCTTAAAGGTATTACATATTATTGATGGAATATTGGGTGTGATCGATATCGATCCAAAGCCATCATGAACTCTTATTACATCCTCGTTTGTCATGCCAATCAAATGTGTGCCACTGATTACTGTAAAGTTGTTAAATCCATTTGGATTTGTTATTGTAAGATGACAGGTGTAGCCCTGGGAACTATTAGAGTACCGACAACTTAATTCCTGACCGTAAACTGTCTGATAACTAATCAGAAGAAAGGATATCAAAATTAGAACTTTATGAACCATTTCACAATTTTTAGTAGATTTTTATTTGATAGCTTTAAAATCACTGATTTGATTTGTTTAATTTTCCTGTTCTTTTATACAATTTTGTTTATCGATAATTTTATTTTTAAATTGTCGTCACTTGAAGGTGAGTTTTTGAACTTTGTTGCCTGTAAATTGAAATAATTTGTTATGGTTAATTATTTTGAATTAAAACTTATCTTGATGTTATCAAAACCACAATCAGCAGTGATTATTGGACTTACATAATCAAAATAAGCTTAAGATAAGTTTTGGTGATTCACACTGTTATTTAAGCAGACGCAATTTATTATTAATTATTTCCAGCTTATATTTCTATTTAACGACATACATAAATCATTTTTAACAATTGTAGGAATAAAAAGTTGAATTTGTTAATTTCAAAAATTTAATTGTTAATAAGATATAATTTAATATAAGTTTAGAGGCATGGGCGTATCTAGGGAGGAGTCCGATGGGGTCCGGACCCCCCCCCCCCCCCTTGAAAAATTTTTTACATGCAAAATTTTTTTCTGAAAAATAATTTTTCTTTTAAAAAATTTTCCGACACTTTTTTGGAGTTCTCCTTTCTTAGTTTATCATTCATGTATCATTAATGTTAACAAAAAGTACAATAACTTGAGTATAAGAGAGAAAAAAGAATTTTTCTAAATCTTTATTGATTTTTATAATTTAAATAAATTACAAAAGAGTTAAAAATAATCAATGTTATCAGCATGTCAATTTAACATTTAATTGCTTCTACATGGGCAGTTCATCAATTCTTCTACTTGTTTTTGTAATTCCTTTATAGCATCTTGTAAATCTTCAATCATTATTTGCTGTTGCTGATTTTCATCTTCAATCGTGCAAACTCTTTCGTCTAAATTTCCATCAACGCATCCTGTTTAAAAATTATTTGATTATTATTTATTTTTAAGAGAAAATCAAGTTTATTTAAAAATATTCAGGTACTCACCAGGATTTGAATTTTCATAATTATCAAAGCACTTTTGTAATTCGTTCCTCATTGGTTGTCTCGATTCGGATTGATCAAAAATCACAAAATCTCCACATGTATTGTTCCTCATATCTAAGAATTCTACACCAGTATTGTCAATAAATTTCTCATCGACAGCATCAATTTGGTTTTGTGAAACAGTAAATATTGTTAGGTTTGGTAAAATTCCAAACCAGTCAGAGTGAATTACTCTGAGATTGTTTTCATCCAATCGAATCGTGTCTAGTTCCGTCAATGAGCTGAAAACATTAGCTGGAAGTTCCTCAATTCGATTTGCATAAAAACTCAAAAATTTTAATTTTTTCAGTGGAATGAATAAGTCAGCAGTAAGTTCTGATATTTCGTTGCCATAAAAATTCAAGACCTGCAAGTTTCTTAACGGCTTGAACCATTCGGCATGAAGAATTGAAAATTTATTACAAATCAAATCAAGAACCCTCAAATTCATCATAGAATTGAAGAAATCTAGAGGCAGGTCTTCTAATTCATTCATATCCAAAGATAATTCCTGTAAATTCACGAATTGCTCAAAATTCTCCGTGGTCAGCTTCGATAATTTATTCGCACCCAACTGTAGCAAAAGCAAATTAGACAGTGGACAAAAAATATTTGTTGGAAGTACTTCGATTCGATTGTAAGGAATCCACAAGACTTCAAGATTTTTCAAGTCTTCAAACCATTTAATCTTAAGGTCTCTGATAAAATTACCCCCAAGCCCTAATATTGTCAAATTATTCATAGGAGCAAAAATATTTTCCGGCAGGTCTGCAATCTGGTTGTGTCCCAGTCGTAATCCTTCCAATTTTTGTTGATTTGAGAAAACATTTTCAGGCAGTGTTGTCAATTCGTTGATTCGAAGTTCCAAATTTTGTAGTTCTGGATTTTCGATGAATGCATTTTCATCAATTTCTGAGATGTTGTTTCCGGTCGCGCGTAAAAATGTAAGTTTTGTGCAATCTTTAACTGAATATTTGTCAATCTTCCTAATTCCAATCCACGAAAGTTCAATCATTACTGTATTCTTAAAGGTATTACATATTATTGATGGAATATTGGGTGTGATCGATATTGATCCAAAGCCATCATGTACACTTATTACATCTTCGTTTGTCATTCCAGTCAAATGCGTGCCATTGATTTGTGTAAAGTTGTTAAATCCATTTGGATTTATTATTGTAAGATGACAGGTGTATTGGGAACTATTAGAGTACCGACAACTTAATTCCTGACCGTAAACTGTCTGATAACTAATCAGAAGAAAGGATATCAAATTTAGAACTTTATGAAACATTTCACTATTTTTTTAGTAGATTTGTATTTGATAGCTTTAAAATCACTGAATTGATTTGATTAATTTTCCTGTTCTTTTATACAATTTTGTTTATCGATAATTTTATTTTTAAATTGTCGTCACTTGAAGGTGAGTTTTTGAACTTTGTTCCCTGTTAAATGAAATAATTTGTTATGGTTAATTATTTTGAATTAAAACTTATCTTGATGTTATCAAAACCACAATCAGCAGTGATTATTGGACTTACAAAATCAAAATAAGCTTAAGATAAGTTTTTGTGATTCACACTGTTATTTAAGCAGACTCAATTTATTATTATTATTATTAATTATTTCCAGCTTATATTTCTATTTAACGACATACATAAATCATTTTTAACAATTGTTTTTAACATGGGCGTATCTAGGGAGGGGTCCGACGGGGTCCGGACCCGCCCCCCTCGAAAATTTTTTTTCATGCAAAATTTTTTTCTGAAAAATAATTTTTCTTTTAAAAAATTTTCCGACACTTTTTTGGAGTTCTCCTTTCTTAGTTTATCATTCATGTATCATTAAAGTTAACAAAAAGTACAATAACTTGAGTATAAGAGAGAAAAAATAATTTGGTACAAATAAAACAATAAATTTGAAGAAAAAAAGCTCATTAATAAAGTTTTGAACACATTTTGAAGTATTCAGCTTCAGATTTTGTTTAGCTCAATTAATTAACAGAATTGTTTTAAGAAGAGATATTATTATTTTTTGAGAATTCTGTTCTCTAAATTTGATTTAGTTATCAAAATAATTAATTTAGCCTGCAATTTTATCAGTATTTCTACTGACTTTTGCATGATTCTTGTGGAAAAATATAATTTTTTTTCATGCAGTGCCTAAAATTTTATCTATAAATTGTTAAGTACCAAGGATTATGGATGGTGATTGAAAATTCGAGTTCGAATTTTCAATCACTTTTTTTTAAATAAGTTTGTGCGGGAAAAAATTTCGAAATTTTTTTGTACGTTACAAAATTTTACAGTTTCTTGTGTTTACAGCTTTTAACTTATTTTAATACTTCAAATTCATTATGTTTGAAGTTAATTTACGTAGATTAGTCTACGTTTTGTCCATATAAAGAAGAAATTAAAAGATTTTGTTTCACAAAATTTTTGACTGTAAACAAAAACAATCTTGTTTACATTTTTTGAAGAAAATTTTAGTTTGCAAATTTTTCGCTTATTTGAGGGATAAGTAAAGTCTTGTTAATTGTAAAACATGCTTTATAGTGTCATAATGCTGATTAAGCACTTAATTATTAGCAAATTTGTCTCGAAAGTGTTAATTTTTGAGATTTACAAAAAATTCAAATTTCGAAAAGTTCGAAAACAAATCCGAAAAAAGTTGCGGGAAAATTTAAATATTTTTCGGTTTAACGGAAGACCACTTGATCCATAATCCTTGGGTTAAGTATTTTAATTTCTGAATCATTTATTTAAATTCTGACGCACTTTATTAGTGAAATAGGGTTTTCTAGACAAAATTTAGACCCCATTATTGCTAATATATAAAAAATTTTTTTTTGGTTTTTTCCATACAAAAAACTATTTGGTATTTGTACAAATATTTGGGTTTTACTATTTGGGGTATTTGGTATTTGTACAAATAGTAAAAACCCAAATAATTGACATCTCTAATTACAGCTAAGACTAAAAACGAGTTGAATGGCCAGGACAAGGGTGTATTAAAGGAGGGAGTTTGGGGGTCAAACCCCCTTTTTTGGGAAAGTTGTTTCAACTTGCTAGGAAAGTCAAAAGGCAGAAATTGAAGAAAGACTTCACTGGGATCATAGAGTAAAATTTGAAAATTAATGGAAATTTTCGTGAAAAAAATACAGGATATAGAACAAAATTTAAAAATTTATACAGGACAGTCTTGAAAAATACAGAATTGTCCGTTGAAAAACTATGCAGATGGTCACCCTATCGATACCTTATGTTCTCTGAGCCATTACTGTTTTTCACTCCTGAAATTCTTTCTCTCTTCTACGTCTCTGTAACTTTTTGCCGTTATCACGGCGAAGTGACGACTATGCTGCTCAGGCATATCAAAAATATAATTTTACATTAAAATCTAAATCTTTATTGATCTTTATAATTTAAATAAATTACAAAAGAGTTAAAAATAATCAATGTTATCAGCATGTCAATTTAACATTTAATTGCTTCTACATGGGCAGTTCATCAATTCTTCTACTTGTTTTTGTAATTCCTTTATAGCATCTTGTAAATCTTCAATCATTATTTGCTGTTGCTGATTTTCATCTTCAATCGTGCAAACTCTTTCGTCCAAATTTCCATCAACGCATCCTGATTAAAAAATTAACAGACTATTATTTATTTTTAAGGGAAAATCTATTTTATTTAAAAATATTTAGTAACTTACCAGGATTTGAATTTGAATTATCATAATTTTCAAAGCACTTTTGTAATTCATTCCTCATTGATTGTCTTGATTCGGACTCGTCAAAAATAAAAAAATCTCCACATATGTTGCTCTTCATATCTAAGGCTTGTACACCAGTATTGTCAACAAATTTCTCATCGACAGCATCAATTTTACATGTTGTAAGCCCAACCATAGTGAGATTTGGCAAAATTCCAAACCAGTTAGAGTGAACTACTCTGAGATCGTTTTCATCTAATCGAATCGTTTCTAGTACTGTCAATGAGCTGAAAACATTAGCTGGAAGTTCCTCAATTCGATTTGTAAAAAAACTCAAATATTGTAATTTTTTTAGTGGAATGAAGTAGTCAGCAGTAAGCTCTGATATTTCGTTGTCATCAAGTTCCAAGATCAGTAAATTATTCAATGGCTTGAACCATTCGACATGGAGAATTTGAATTTTATTAGAAGCTAAATTAAGGTGCTTTAAGTTTATCATCAGATTAAAGAAATCTAGAGGCAGGTCCTTCAATTCATTTTCACCTAAGTACAAAAACTCTAAATTCACAAATGGTTTAAACATCTCCGTGGTCAGTTCTGATAATTTATTGGCGCTCAAACCTAGGGATTTCAAATTAGTCAATGGATGAAAAATATTTGATGGAATCTCTTCGATTCTATTGTAAAAAAGCCACAAGAATTCAAGTTTATCAAAATCTTCAAACCATTTAATTTTCAAGTTTTTAATCAAGTTGGCTTCCATCCCCAAAAATGTCAAATTCTTCAAAGGAACGAAAATGTTATCAGGCAGGTCTGTAATCTCATTGAAATCCAGTCGCAATCTATCTAATTTCTGTTGATTTGCGAAGACCTTTTCAGGCAGTGTTTCCAGTTCATTGAAAAAAAGTTCCAAAAAATGTAGCTCAGAATTTTCGATGAATGAATTTTCTTCAACTTCGGTGATGTTATTGCTGTTCACATTTAAATGAGTGAGCTGCTTGCAATTTTTGAACGAATATTCATGAATTCCCTTAATTCCAATCCTTGATAACTGAATCCTTGCTGTATTTCTAAAGGTGTCACAGATTATTGACGGAATGTTGGATGTTGTCGATCCAAAGGCTTCGGATATTCTTACTACATCCACATTTGTCATTCCAGCCAAATGTGTGCCTTCAATTTGTGTAAAGTTGTTAAATCCATTTGGGTTTCTTATTGTAAGTTGACAGGAGTAGCCATCGGTTGAACTGTTAAAGTACTCACACCTTAATTCTTGACCGTTCACTGTCTGATAACTTATCAGGAGAATCGATAAAAAAATTATAATCTTTTGCACCATTTCACAATTTTTAGAGCAGTTATGTCACTAATGCAATACTTAATTCGATAGGTTTAATAATACTGAATGAATTTGATAAAGTTCCTGTACTTTTTATACAATTTTTAATCATTATTTTATTTGCGCATTATCGAAGGTGATTCTATAAACTTTGATGTCTGTTAAATGATGTCATTTGTTGACAGTTTCAATTATAAACTTAATCCTATTATTGTTGATTAGTAACAGTTAACTTGTTAATGTTATCAAAACGACAATCAGCTTTGGGATCGTTCACTTATTACGTTACGCAAAAAAACGAAATTTTAGACCCCTTTGGGGTCGTTCACTTATTATGTTCGCGTTTTAGGTTTAAGGGGGGTTCTGACTTTGTATAGCAAATCCCCATTTGGAGGTTTATAATTCAATTTTTTTGTTACTTAATAAATGAATGACCTCAATGATAATTTTGTTTACAAAATTAAGTAATCTTAAGAAAAGTTTTGATGATTCATAATATACAATCTGATTATCAGGTGTTTTGGTAAACATGAGCTTAAATGGTTTTAATTAATAGGAACTCTTATCCGTAGCATGTGGCACTAACGAAGAGGTCTTGAGATTGTTATTCTTGATATTTTCTTGTTGTTTTTTGACGACGAATGCTTTTAAATTTAAATGTTCCTTAGATGCCCTAAACTTTACAGTGCAATAAAAAGACATCATTATCATCAATTGCATTATTAGGTGCGTAGGGTCAGGCCCCTCTTCAGGGGGGTGTACCCATTTTTTATTTTCAAAAAAGCTTCTTGAAATTTAACTTTTTTATATTCCTTCTTTTGAATGTTAATCTCGAGTGGGGCTGTCTGAGCAACTATGGACCCTCCTCTGAATACGTCTCTGGGCGTTATGCATGATTCTAAGTGTCTAGGCTAGATTTAGCATTGGTCTTGGCGGGTCTTGGTGTATCTTTGTCATAGTCAAATATTTTTGTCTAGATGCAGGAATCCTCATGCACCAAACTCTTATTCGAAATAAATATCCTTTAATTTTCTATCATAATCCACGACAATAATCCCCATAACAATTTCAAAATCCACATCATCCTAATCACACGCACAGAAGTCACAAAGAAAAACTTTATCGACATTGACTATTTTCGACTATCATCAAGAAGTGACCATAAAAAAGTCATTTACTTTCCATTTGTATAGTTTTTCGTTTTCTGTTTGAGAATTGTGACATTTATGAAGCTCATATTTGGCATTTTATAGCTATACATACAATCTAATTCATACATCCCACAAAATCCCCACCCCATCCTTCCATGCGATTGTATGTGTATGTATAAGAATATAATCAAATTGATGTCGAAAGGAAATGATCCCATAAAATTTGATGGTGCTGTCATCATGTAATCATGCGGAAAAATTGACTACAAATAAAAAAGGAGTAATTTTTAGTTTATTGTAAGATGAAGGAAACTCTTAAAGTGTGTGTACGTAAGGGGTGATGATGATGGTATGGGATTGGCACATTACAAAATACTGTAAAGAGATTACGAGAAGGAAAGAATAAAAAAGATTGTTGAAGGAGGAAAAATTTCGTACATGATTAAACGATGTTCACAGCTATCGATGTGTAGCTTTTTTGCTTGACTTTTTTGGTTGAAAATATCCATATGAAGGAGGTGCATGGATTATTCAAAGTGAAATTGATCCTAACTCGTCGCTTTAAATAAGTCGTCGCTTCAAAATTAGTTCTAATAATGTCGTTTCCCTAAATTTAACTCTGAAAACAAGTCGTTGCTTCAAAAATGAAGTTTTAGAATAAATCGTCGCTTTAAAATTGATTCTGAAATAAATCATCGCTTTAAAATTGATTCTGAAATAAATCGTCGCTTTAAAATTGATTCTGAAATAAATCATCGCTTTAAAATTGATTCTGAAATAAATCATCGCTGAAAAATTGATTCTGAAATAAATCGTCGCTTTAAAATTGATTCTGAAATAAATCATCGCTTTAAACTTGAATAAGTCACCGCCTTAAATTTGAATATACAATAAAGTTATCGCTCGTTAATTAAGTCGTTGATTCAAACTTAACTTTAATAATAATTGCTCACCTTAAATTTGATTCTAAAAACAAGTCATAGCTCCAGAAATAACTTTTTTTTAAAAAAAATCAACTTTTCACTCTTTCAAATACCAAAATCCACCCACCATCCATGCATAATGTCCATGAGTTCACATAATCTCTTTTAACATTTTAACCCTTCTTTTGGGACATTGAAAATGATTCAGATTTAAATTCCTTCCTTTTTCAACCCTATCAACTTCTCGTTATACATTCTTTCTTGCTTCTTTAGACATCTTAACCAGCAATTTCTACTGCATACATGAAACCATAGAGTCATGACATGAAATCTGCTGACTATGCTGAGGTATGTGTGCAGGGAGGCACAAAAATGCTATTTTCTTGGTTATTTAATGGCATTAAGAACATTTTTAAGTCATAAGCATGAATGAACGCACAATTGTGACTGTATAGAGTGAAATAAATTATAAAGCGCTTGAGATAATGTGAGCACTTTCCTTTTTCGAAGAAGCAGCCATAATGCTCGTTATAATTTTACTTGGATGTAATAAAGAGGAAGTTTGGATGGGGTTGTGGGGTTGGTTAGTGAACAGAGCGCATTTTTGAGAGTTTGATTATAAAATTGTAAGTTTTATATCAAAAATTATGGCACAATCCCCAAGAATTGACAAACCTACCTATGCCCACCCCTAATCACCCAGTAAACCACCTCATAAACTTCAGCACATATCTCAACCAACTTACTCTCGCATAAAGTCGTTTAGATTAGAGCAATGAGCACTTTCCACAGAGTCATTTATGAAATATATAATGTTTATAAGGTGTGTAAATGATGACAGCGATATGTGTGTATATACGTTTAATGCTTTACATCCATTAAGACTTTTTCTCTCTCATTTTTTTCAATGTGGAAGGAGGTTGAGTAAAAAATGACATCCGAAATGTGATAATGACTACGCTCATGGATGTTCTTTAACACTCTTCTTTCCTTTCTTTTTGTCGTTTTATGAAAATTTATTTTGATGGGTTTTTATGGTTATGTGTGGATGGTTGGATAGATGGTGATTGTTGGGGTTGTGCATGGATATGAGGGGGGATCTTAAGGGGATTTTGGAGATTTGTTAAGCAGGATTGGGCAAAATATGACTTTTAAGACTACAGCTACACAAAATAAGTATTTTTTGAGTAGATCTGAGCAAAATGAATATTTTTTAAGTAAAGTTGAGTAAAATGAGTCATTCTTAAGCAAAGCTGCACAAACTATGACTTTTTTGAGTAGATCTGAACAAAATGAGACGTTCTTGAGAAGAGTTGAGCAAAATAACACAATCTAAACTAATTTCAACTCAAATCACCCCCTGAAAAATCCAAATAACTATCAAAATTGTCAAATCAATCTAATAAAACCATCATGACAGCAAAAAATGTCAAAAAAATCTTCAAAACTTCCAACATGTCAAGAAGTTGTCACAAACAAATTAGAACTCACTTCAATGTTACTGCGAATCTGAAAAGAAAAATAACAAGATGACATGGATGATGAAGACAAATATGCTCGTCATTCTCATATTTCACCGCATTATTATAATTTTTTTTTCTGTCATATTTCATCGCATCGAGATGTAGAAAGAAAAAAAATGTGAAAAATAAAGCGAAATGTATATTTTTTTGATGTGGGAGATGAGAAACGAAGCAAGACTTGTCACATGGAATTTCAACAACGAAATTTTCATAATCGTACGAATGAAATATGACAGCAAAATCACTTTATATCAGCGAGACATCGAGACATTTGATTTTTATTAGCTTTCAATTATGCAAAGTTGAAATTTTATACTTTTTTTTCTCTATGCTGTCATCTCTAACATTTATTAAAATGGAATGAGATAGATGGATGATTATAGTCTTGTTTAGTTGGCTTTGTGTCTCAAAATTTTTTTTACAGAAATTCTAACAAAATAAACTTAAGGAACATGTCATCTTGTGTTATTTCTGGCGCTCGTTAGAAATTCATTTTTTTATTCGTTTTGTTTGCCTTCTATTTTTTGAGGGAGCTCAAATAATTTTCGAGTATTCTTTTGAAACTGTGGTGTTGACATAAGAACGACTCCTTGACCAACTTAGATGTTGGTTTTTTTTGTTGAATCATAATTTTTGAGATTTATTTTTGAATAATGTACAAAAATTTTGAAAGTGGCTTGGTGGTATCACGCAACTCAGGTGCGTACCCAGAAATTTTTTATTGGTGTCCAAAATTTTTTTCAATTCTTTGACTCAATTTTTATACTTATTGTTCATTTTAATGGTGCGTGAATAATTAAATAATAAAGTGGAGCTTCGGAAAAACGTTGGAAAAAATTTTAAACGAAAAAATATTTTTCAATGGGGGTCCGGACCCCATAATCCCCTGGTTACACTCAAGATGCAACTCATCCGTTTCTCATTTTGTGAGTGATGTGAATCCTATGAACATAACATGAGAACTGTGGTAATAGATTTATTTACTTTAGTTTATTTGTTAAGGTTTTAAAACCAATATTTGTACTGTGCACTTTTAATATGTTTTGACTGACAGGATCAACTTGAAAATATAGAAGAAAAATAATCTTCTAGATGTAAAATGAAATGAATCTTTTTCAAAAAAAAATTTATCATGTTGGTGGTCCTTTTAACACTTGTGACAAATCAATAACAAATTTCTTATATTATTCTAAATTTTAGACCTTTTGTAAGGGGTCGTTCGGATATTATCGTAACGTTTAGCTAGAAGTTGAACAAAAATACCGTTGAGGTGGGTGTTTTGGGGATCAAAACCCTGCGTATGCCCCTGATCATGAAAAAAGATCAAAGATTTCAACTTAAAAATTTTATTTAATTGTTGAATCTCGTCAGTTCAACACAAGTTTCATCGAATTTCACAACAATTTTCTCTTTTCATCAATTTCAAAACTTTCATCTCAAATACCTCAAAAAAACTCGCGATATTTCTTCTTTTCATTTGATGTGCGCTAAAATATCTCAAATTTACAGCGAATAGACATCAAAAAAAAACTTCACATCACTCTCGAGTAATTTGATATATGCACTTTTTTATTATCTCACAGCATTTTTATTGCCTTCATCTTCTCATTTTTAGGACGCACGTAAAATTTCACCGTCAGCAACAATCACACATACACACGTATGTCACTACTAAAGATTCAAATGACATGAGATGAAAAAAATAAAGCGAATGAAAACTAGAAGTGACTTTGCCTGTTACATGATCCATCACCATTAATGTCGTGTCGCATTTGCTTTGCTGTCATCAAACGTAACGAAGAGCTGGGTGTGAGAAGAGCCGAGGAAGAATGGATAGGAGCTTGGGTGAAGTGAAATGAAAGGATGATAAAGTGACTTCTTAAATAACTAAATCTCTTCCTCTTCACTGACCGTCTCGGGACTGTCAGATAATGTTCTTATTCTGGGTCTGTGCTTCTTTCTTTGCTGATTTAATGGATGAATTAATGAACGTGTTTTGAGGGTTTGAGGAACGGATTTGGCGAAGTTTTAAATTTTGATTTTCTTTTTGAATTTTGAGATTTTAAATTTTTGAATTTCAAAGTTTTAAATTTTTAATTTTCAAAATTTGAAATTTTTAAATTTTTGAATTTGAAAATTTTAAATTTTTAAGAATTAATTTTTAAATCTTATAAAATTGAATCATTCAAAATTTATCCAATACAGTCCCATACCCTGCATTGCATCCTCCTTACCGCACGAAACAAACAAGACAGTAAATTGCTTCTTTAAAAATTAACTGAGAAATATATAATTTCCACTATATGTGAAAAAGAATGAAAATGAGATATCTGGCAAGTCAAAATAAGACAGCTAAGTGATTAAACATTACCTTCTTCTCATGTCTGCTTTGTCTTCTCCTTTTCATCTTTTCTACATTCTTTTTTTTTTGTTATTTTAAAAAATAAAAAAAATGTGAAAATAAATAAAAAAGAGAGCGGAGTTGGTAGGTAAATAACATGAAGAAGTTCTTGTTTCAAATAACAACAGACGATTAACACATCCAACTCGTTAGAGCCATCAAACCCATATCTTTTTTTCATCCATCTACCGAACAATAATAATAATTTATTTTAGTTTCTTTTAGGGCGTTTGAAATGTGACGGTTTTGGATGTAGACGGGATTTTTTGATTAAAAAATAATTAAAATAGAATTAAATTTTTTTAAGTAAAAAATTAGTTTTTTAAGATACATAAATTAAAAAACATAAATTTAAGAAATGGTAAAATTTTCTAAACTAAGTGTTAAAATTTTTAACTAAAATTTAAAAACAACTGAATATTTAAAATATTTAAAATTTAAAAATTTAAATATTGAAAATTTAGAAAATTAAATATTGAAAATCTAAAAAATTAAATATTGAGAATTTAAAAAATTAAACATTGGAAATTTAAAAAAAATTAAATATTGAAAATTTAAAAAATTAAATATTGAAGATTTAAAAAATTAAATATTCAAAATTTAAAAAATTAAATATTGGAAATTTAAAAGAAATTAAATATTGAAAATTTAAAAAATTAAATATTTAGAATTTAAAAAATTAAACATTGGAAATTTAAAAAAAATTAAATATTGAAAATTTAAAAAATAATTTTAAATTGAATACAAATTTTTGATTAAATCGACTAAATTGAACCCCCAACTCCACACAAATCAAACATTTTTTTCTTAATATTTATCCATTGTTCACCCCTCAAAAGCAAGAAGAAAGAGTGATGATGATGATGCAGTCCCGAACATATCCATACATCTATCCATTAATTCTCATATATTGAAATGAAGAATGATTAATTCAGGTTAAGAGATTCAAACGTCTTTAATAAATTAGACTCAATTTATTTTATTTTTTTCTCCTTTTTCTTCGTGCTCGCTGACTCCTTCTTGTGCTGTTGTTTCGGGGCTTCTTTTAAAAAGATGAATGTGTGTATTTTTATCCATTAAATATTCCTTTCACATGTTTAACCTATAAGAGCTTATTTTGTGTGTGATTTCTTTTCGGATGAGAAAAATGACTTCACTTTTATTTTTTATTCTTGCTCATTTTTTGACTGCTCTTCTAGATACTGAGGTGATGTAGGAGTTGAAGGAGTTTTGTGGGTCAGTTTGACTTAGAATGTGGATTTTTTTTAATGTTTTTGCTTCGAAATTGACCATGTTCATCAAGATTACTAAGGACATATGTAGGATGTATCTTAGTGGAGACTGTGGTTCCACTTTTAGGATGTATTAAGGGCTAATCAAGTAGCTTGGTTACTTGATGGTGGCATAACACCCCACTTCCCCCCCCCTTCCTATGGTACAATAGTGTCCCCAAGCCGGTGTGATTCAAACTTAAAGTCGACCTGGAAATGATATTTTTCGCTTTTTCTACGTCTAGGGACGTATTCAGGGGGGTTTAGGGGTTAAACAGAGCCCCCCTCTTTGAAAAAATGTCTTCGTTTTGTTGACTTTATTCCTAAAATGCGTCACAATCTCAAAAACGTTCACAATTTTTGCACTTCCATGCAATTTCTTTCCTTCCCTAAAAATTCTTTTATTTTCTTACTCTTCAGTCTTTTCCTCCATCACATCAGATCTCATCTTGTCTTGCTCACTTCTGCCTTTTCCAAAGATTCTCATTCTCTATTTTTTATTTCATTCTTATTTCATCGTTTTTTTTTGTGCTCTCAGCAATAGACAAATAGACAGTCGTGATTGATGGTCACATCATGCATCACAACTTGAAGCTGGAATGAATGTACGAATGGATGGATATTAATATACATACAGCTGAAAAAAGGGGGGAAAATGAGACGTTCAGAATCTGCTGAAATATGCTCAACTTTTTCATCTCGTTCTTCTCATTTGAAATAGATTGCTATAATAATATCACAAGAAATTGAAAGAAATGATAATTTATAATCACGTTGAGTGCTTTTTTCTTTTCACTGTAGTGTGGATTGTGCTATATAAATTGCATCAGATATATCATTGTCTTTGGTCGGTGATTATAACAGCTGTTTGTTAAATAGTTTACGTTTTATCAATTAGACTCACATTTTATTTCATTTGGATCTTTATTTTGTTGTGTTTTCATTTGCTTCGTTTAGTAAAATTGTGGGTTGTGAAAATTAATTAGCGGTGTTTAATTTGTGCTTGTTATTTAACGGATATGAGAATGGATTTGGTGATCGATGTGGGTTTCTAAGATGAAACTGATTAGCTATTTAATCTTCTTAATATTTTGGATTTTTTAAAGTTTTTTAAAAATTTTTGTTTTTCAATCAATTTTAATTTTTATTATTATTATATTTTACTTTCAAAAAGTAAAATATTTTTAAAACATTTAAAAAACTATATAAAATATTTATAAATTAAAAAAAAAAAAATATTTGATAAATGTTTCAAATTTAAAAAAATTAAAAAAGTAAAATATTTCTAAAATTATTAAAAATTTGAAATATTTTTAAAAAATGAAAATTTTAAAAAATTTAAGGTGTATAAAAAATTATTTTTTTAACACAAATTTGAAATATTTAAAAAAGTTTAAAAAATTTAGAACATTTATAAAATTTGAAGAAAATAAATTAAAATAATTAAAAATTATTTTTACTTTTTCAATAATGTTATTCCTTTATTTTGATTTTTTATATTTTTAATTTATTTTTAGATGTATTAAATTAATTTTATTGTTTTGAACCTCAGCTTTTGTTCTTAAAGATAATAAAATTCAAACTTTTTAACTTTTAAAAATTTAATTATTTTCCTTAAAATCTATTTTACTTAAAACGTCATTAATTCCCCATCAACAAACACCCCTACATCCCAAAAAAAATCACATTTCAACACTTCAATTTTTCTACAAGAAAAACTTTATTTTCCTCAACGTTTAATTTCAACTTGGTTTTTTCCTTTGTCATTCCAGTTTCATTATCTACATCAATCACCACATTGACTCCACATAAATTTTTCATCATAATGATTACTAATTATTGCTCAGCATTTCCTCAATTACCTATCAATGGGCAGCGGAGTGAGTGATTTAAAAACCTACTCGTTTCAGATTTGATAATCATAGCGATTAAGTTGATCAATGTTTGGGTTGTTGATGGACTTTTGGTTGGGTTTTTGAGACGTTTTAAAAATTTGAGGAGTGGGGGGGGGCTTGTTCTTAGAAATTATTGTTGTATTTAGATATATTAATTAAAATTCAAAAAACAAATATTTTAAAAAACTAAATTTTTTCTGAAAAATTAATTATTAATTCAAAAATTAAGTTTATTTTGAAAAAATAATTTTTAGTATTTTTCAAAATTCAAGAACAGCTAAAAAAAGTCATTTCTTAGAATCCCCACAAAATTCCCTCAAAGGGCATCACCGACAAAGAAAAAGCAACAAGAAGAAGTGAAAATCAGCGGTTTCATCACGAGAAATGAATCAGCAGCTGTGCTCTCCAGCATAAAAGTGCCTTTTAATTTCATTTAAACTTCACACACCGAAAAAAGAAAAGAAAAAAGTTTCACGTTGAGATTAAAAGCAATGAAAATTACCAATATTGAAATGACTAAACAGTTTTTCTTACAATCCATCCATCTATTTTAGATGGAGCTACCTCCTGCTCACTTACTCATCGTATTATTATTGTTATTATGTGTTTTTTGCCTGCCTGCCTGACTGCCTTGCTAGGTGATCTGTCTGGCAGTGATAAATTGTTTCAAGTTTTGTTATTTTTTTCTACATCCATCTCGTCTCTTTTTCCATCTTCTTGTTCTTCTGCTTCATTCTTAATCGTCATTCATGTCATGTTATTTGAAATTCTCTCTATTTTCATTTATCTTTATAGATTGAATTTTTAGGGGATACATGAGGGGGGAAATAATGTCGGGAATGATGAAGCTTTTTGTATCTTTTCCTGTATTGAGGTAATGAAGTGCTTTGTCACAATGCAATACAAACAGCAGGGTAACCTGGTGCATTTTTGGAATACACATACAACAAATGCAATAATCAGGTCTTACCTCAAAGTCTAAATAATGTCAGTGTCATATCAAGGGGGCTACGGCCTCGGGAGACATTTTAAAGTTGTTCCGAACTGAAGGAACAGGTTTTGATTTAATTAAGCATACCTTAACATTAGGGGGTCGTTCCAGCATTTGATTATGATCCATACAAATTTTTTGCCGTTGAAAGGTACAATAGCCATTACGTAATGTCCAAATGACCACTAGGAATGAGCTACGTCTTATTAAGGATTATCCTGGATTATCATTGATCCAAATTGCAAGGAGGATATAATGGCGGTAATCTTAGGAAGTCAGGAGAATAAATGTCATAGGAGCTAGGGCAGGTTCAAATTTATAGAAGGGTGTCAAGCAGAGTCGTAAGAAAATTGCACTTTTGTCAACCATAAGCAACGTTTAATAATGCAAAAGGTTATCAGCGACTTGTTGAATCCTACTGAGGGCACTGGGACTACAATCGAAACGGAATCTATTGTACCATTAACTGACATTTATATTAGTGAGCAAATTTTCAACAATAATCTTCAAAAAAAAATCCCGATAAACTCAAACCCCCAAAAACTCACAAGTTAATATGCATCACATAAAATACATATATCTCATGTATGCTTTTCTGTTAACGTCATGCTATTGAATAGGTGGTGTCAATCAAACGATGAAGGAAAGTCTACTAGTCATCTCTGATAGAATAAGACCGAATAATGGCATCAACAATAAGAAATCAAGCAAACATATTTTCATCATTGTCGGGCTTTTAATCTTCATGCGATTCACTCTTCACATTTCAACTTGATTTTGCCATAATTTCTGCTGTGCTGTGCCACACGGAGTGAGGAAAAAAAGTTTTTCTTCTTGATCATTATTATACAGTTTTGATAGATATCCCAAGCAGTTTAATGTATACATGTCGATTATTCAGCACTGTTAAGGCATTGTTGATTATATTGAATGTCTGAAAATTGATGGGTGTGCCAAAAAAATCATTTTTTTAATGCATGCTAAACAAATTTTCTGACTGTTTTGTGCTTACAGCTATGAACACATTAACGATTGATGATTACACTTGAGACTTGATGTGGATGGGAAGGAAAGGAAGACATACTGAGATGCTCGAGAAGGAACAATTTTATGAGATGATAATGATGATGTATTGATGTTATTGTTGGATGCTATATCTAATCGATCGGATGTTGAAGGATTAGATTTATTGACGATGGAAGGAAATTTTTGATTACTTTTTGGATTGTGGATTGAATTTTGAATGCGTGGTGGGTATTGGGATGTGTTGACTTTAATTTTTGAGTTTAATTTTTACCTAAAATTTCAAAATAAAATTTTCAAAAAATACAAATATGCTTTTATTGAAACATAAAAACTACAGAAGATTAAATTTTATCTAGCTCCACCCAGCAACCAAGGTAATCCAGGAAAATAAATGCAACATTTTATTTTAATTCCAGTAAAGATTTGTTTAAAAACAAAAAAACACAGTTGAAATGCAAACAAAGAGGCTGCTGAAATATAACTTGACTCAAAATATTTTAAATATAATACGAGATTCATTTATTTTTAAATTAGTAGTTAAATTATTGAAGTGTCTAATGCATGTTTGATATATAATTTATTGTATTTTTTTTGTAAAATAATTTTTTATATTTTTTGCAATTTTTTCTTTGACTTTTCTATTCATTTTTGGGCCAGCCTTATTAACTCTTCTTATAGTCACAGCAGAATCCTTTTTCATTCTTAGTGGGTTGTTGATTTTGATCACATCTGCTTAATTCACCGACTTTCTCCAAACAACAACATTTTTGATTGTTTTCAGCTACTCCACATTGAGGACAATACACCTCCCACTCACTAGAGTCAGATCCATTTGTGAGTAAAATGAATTGTAAGACAAGTAAAATTAAAACTAGCTTCATGATTTACTGGAAATTTGCTGATCGTTGAAATATTTTGTCCTCTCTATTTATTGAAATTTTTTAAACACAGGAAAAAAATTGTGGATCGAATTTTTCAATTATTTTTTACAAGTTTTAAATTTTGTTAAGAATTTGGCGAGACAAACAAATACAAAAATTAATTAAATTTTTAATTTTCCATTACTTTTTCTGAATATATCATCTCTAATCATGTCTTGACTATAATAACAGCAGTATCCCAAATTATTTTTCTTAGGAGATTTATCTCTGGAGCATCTATTTAATCGACCAGCTCTATGCAAGCAACAACAATCAAATTTTTGTACCGCTATTCCACAAGGTGGACAAAACACGCTAATTTGTTTCCGAAGCGATAATTCATCATTTGCTTTAATATCTTTATTTGTAGAATTTCCGCTTGCATCGTCTGTCACTGCATTTTCTTCATCTCTAAAAACTCCACTTGTGAGTAAAATAAATTGTAAAACAAGTAAAATTACTTCTAGCTTCATGGTTCACTAAAAATTTGCTGTTCGCTGAAGCCTGTTTTTATTGAAAATTTTCATATTAAGTAACAGAAAAAAATTGTGCATCGAATTTTTCAATTACTTTTTAATTATTTTAAACAAGTTCAAGAAATTAGGTTATTAATTATTTTTGTGAAAATTGGAAAAATTTAAGTTAAAAATATTTCTCAAAACGTCATAAAATAATCAGTAATTAACAGGCTCGCATCCAAATAAGGTTTCGGGCATCCTTATCCATTCTAGCTATACTAGATCGTTTCTATTTAAATTAAGCTCCACTGGCCTTTATTAGCTATTTTAAATACAATTTAAATTAAGTGTTTCGATTTGTGTATTAATTGTTGTGTGATGAGTTGAGCTTATAGGTAATCCATTTAAGGGGTCACATACAGTAGGCAGATCGAGCATATACGATTCCATATTTAAAACCATGTGAGCAAACACAAAATTTACGCATTCAAATTCATTCCTTTCATTAAACGAGACGACTGTTATAAGAAACACCAAGAAAATAAAAATTATAAACTTCATTTTTTCTTGACTGTTAGTAAGTTGTAAGCAAACTGAATATTTTATTATTATGATTTGATTTTCTTCCAAAGGAATAGCCACCTTAAACAGATCTTTACAGCTCCTATTTAAAGTGGCATAAAAACCTTTGCATAAAAACATTATTACATTGTATTTTCCTTTGGAATTTAAAACACGAAAATAGCTTCATATTATCTTGAAAGAGTTTCAGAATAAAATATACATTAAAGAAATCTCTTCCTAATTTCTATACCATAAAAGATGGCAGTTAAATAACGGCTCACAATAATTTAAATTTGAATTTGAGCACAAGTCTACAAAAATTAAAATCTCCAAATTAAAATTATTTTATTATATTATATTATTTTATTTTATAGTGACCCTTTAATTTTAAACATTGTGGAACAAAATCAATAAGTTTAATGGTTTTCAATTTTAATTATTTTTTATTTTATATTAATCAAAATAAAGTTCAGGAAATAAAGTCCAGTGGATGCTACATACCCCGTGCCCTCCCAAAAAAGAAACTTTCATTACATAAAGTAGATAAAGCAGCATTATCGATTCATCATTGACTGTCAATTTATCACCTCAGAAAGTTGTCATATTGAGGCAATTTTTTCCATTCAACTTCGATCACTTCCATGAAAAATGAGCAAACGAGAGAAGACGAAGTGAAAGAAGTCACGAGGAATCGTTTACAACATTTTCATCCTTATCATCCATTCATCTTCCACTGCTACATGCTTTCTCATTTTTCTTTTTTTTTCACACTCATCTCATTTAAGGACGGGGGGATGAAGGCTGTGTACTGTCGACGTTTGGCAGCGATAGTCATCAATTTTCCATGTCTTCTTATTTCTTTCCCCTCCGTGTCAGTTTATTTTTTTACAGTCGGTACCCGAAGAGAAATCTCATTCTCATTTTGAGTGTTCTTCTGAGACGTCGTGTATATAGCTCATGACACTTAGGTGACGTCTACAATTTATTGAATCAATATTGATGCTCGAGTCATTAATCATCGAGTATGAACAGAAGCAGCAGCAGCAATGGATGTTGAATGAAATGAAATAATTCTTTAACAATTTTTTACTTTCTTTTATGTTTTTTTTTTGTTCGTTGTTGCTGTTTTACTTGGTGATTGTGCTCTTGGTTGTGGAGCTTTTAGACAAGGATATTGTATAGAAGGACCGAAAATTTCTTCAAAAAAAATGTTCAATTATTTTTGGGGACAAAAGTGAGCTCTAAAATATAAAAAACTAAGAAATAATATTTTTAAAAAGATAAAAAAAATTTTAAAAAAGAAAAATTTAAAAAATTAAAAATATAAAAAACATTAAAAAGAATAAAAATTTAAATAAATAAAAAACTTAAAAACAAGAAAATTAAGAAGTATAAAAAATTTAAAAATATTAAAAAGAATTAAAAATTTAAAAATATTAAAAAGAATTAATAAATTTCAAAAATTAATAAAAAAATATGATTAAAAAAATTAAAAATATTTATTATTTAAAAAAAACTTCAAAAAAATTGAAAAATTGATCCAAAATGTTTTAACTGCCTTTAACCTTCATGACGAACAGACAATCGTTCAAAACTCTACGAACCCAATATCAGTCTCCTTCTCTCTCACTCACTTTCATCAAAAATAAGAAGCAAACTAATGGCTTATGGCAATTTAAGATGAGAGAAAAAAGTATACAGCCATCACTCAAGAAGGCAGAAAAATGGCATGAAAAAGAGTGAAGATCAATTAATCTTCCTACATGCCAAAAATCATTAATTCTTATTTTTTTCTTACACGAGAAAAATTTTTCATCTCATTTTTTTGCAAAGTCAAAGTGAAGTGAAGAAATTGAAGAGAATTAAAGGTTAATCGTTATGGAACTGCTCTTTCAATGGCTTTTTTGGGTGCTGTTGGAAATAATATTTTTCAGAATTTTTTAGGGTCTTTTGTGGATGACTCAGTGTGTCGTTGGCTAGTTGACTAAGGTAAAATGCAGAAAAATTCAAAATTTCATAAAATTGCAACATTAGCCATACCCAAACTCAAATAACACCTTCCAACCACAACCACTGGTGTCAAAAAGACCCCCAGAAGTTCATCTTCTTTCATCTCATCTCACTCATGACAGATATTGGCTTAAACATGATTTTGTGGTTATTTTTTCTTTTCACAATTTCTCATTTTGACAAGTCATCTTCAAGTAACCATTAACATCCGTAAATAAATAAAGAGAAGCAAAGATGAAAGGAATAAGGATGCTGCTCCATTACCAATTCGGCACAAGAAAAGGAAAGACAAATAATGGATGAAAATAAATTTTTGCTGTTTGTGAAGACAGAAAAGTTAATAATTCATATTCATTCGTTCTAATGGCAATTCAGTCATTCAGGGTGACGTGACCATTTGCTTAACATCATAAATTATATTATTTTGTAAGTTAGGTCATTTTTTTGGAAGATGCGATGCTAATTTTTATCAGATTGTCAAATTTTTTGAAAATTAAATTTCAAATTTTTTAAAAATTAAATTTCAAATTTTTTAAAAAATAAGTTTCAAATTTTTTAAAAATAAAATTTCAAATTTAGATGAACTAAAAATTGCAAATTTAAAATTAGAAGAATTAGAAATTAGAAGAATTTTAAATTTAAATAAAAAGTTAAAAGCAAATTTAGAAAATGACAACTTAAAAAATATTGAATTTAAAAAGTAATAAATTCCTAAATTAAACCAAATTTCAAGAAAATTAAAAATAAATAAATTTAAAAGCAATTAAATTTGATATTAAAATTAAAATTTATAAAAAAAATTATTATAAAAAATTAATTTTTTAAATTTTTAAAACTTTAAATTAAAGAAACGAAATTTAATAAAAATAAAATTGTGAAAAATCTAAATTTCCCCTTTAAAATGTATTTAAAAATTTACAAAAAATTAAAATTTCTGATTTTAGACCAAATTTTTAAAAGTTATACAATTTTTTACAAAAATGCGCTTTATGCCTCTTAAAACCCAAAATATATCTTCAATATTTTATTCCATGTCATGCTTTTCAATTGTTCTTAACGTGATATTTACAAACATTCACATCAAAAGCGACTCAATTTTATGCTTAGACCCCTAACCTATTCACTCAAAGCCAGAACATCAATCATTCTCAATATTTTATTTTTTTTCCTCACCAAAAGATTTATTTTTCATCGATTCCTTCAGTCTCGGTTAATTAATAATTCGAACACATTACGAAGGATTATCGACAACCATAAAATAAATCTCTGCTGTTTTGTTCCTTTTCGGTTGATTATTTTTGAGGTGATTGAGTTTGATTTATGAATTGAGATGAATTTAGGAGAGGATGAGGGATGTAGGAACTGAAATTGATGAGGAATTTGTATAAAATTTATCAAGTTTTTTGGGGGTTCTAATCAGAGATATGTTCAAATTCCAATAAATTCTTGAAAATTCATAATATATTTATTAAAAAACTTCTATACTAAAAACACAAATTTCAATTTCCAACCGACCCCGAAAAATCAATCAAACAACTTAATCCCCCCACCACACTCACTCGATTTCAATTTCATAAAATCAACACAAAAAAATTGCATCAAGCCACGATACAAAATGTCATCAAAGAAAATGACAAATGAAGCAATAAATAACATTTGCAGTTGTCCGTACAATATTTAAACCTGTCTCATTTTCAATTTGTTATTTAATTTGACATGCAATCGATAATCATAAAATTCACTCGACATGTTTATTCATTTCGATGATAAAAGTATAAAAAAAATTGAGTTGATTAATCGACACGCAATTTTGTTGGTGTTATCGGAAATATTTTTGTTTATCTTTTAATCTAGAAGATTTATGGCTGTATGAGGAGTGGGGAGTGATGGTGAGGAAGGTGTCTAAGGTTTGGCTGGAAGAGTGATTTGGTGCAGATATTGATACGAAATTGAGAATTTGGATATTTAAAAGTCCCCAATATGGTTACCAGACCTCAGATGATGGTAATGTCTACAGCTAGGTTGCCCCGCCTAGTCTTAAACCTAAGATGACTAAAAAGATCCTGAAGTGCTATAACTCAGTGCCATCGAGTCACTTATGCCAGAGACCAAAACATCGCAAACCATAAATTCAATTTCTACAACAAAAAAGGCATTAAACCGTCATCAATCAAGCATACCAAAAAAAATAAATTAAAAGAGGAAGGATTTACGACATTTAAGACTACTTAATGAGTCTCAAAATTAATTTAACATTCTCTAGCTGCTCACTCAAAAAAGAATTACTCAAACGTGACTTTTCAGAACGGAAATCACAAAAAAATAAATTAAAATGAAGAAAAAAATCCACTGGAACCGCCCAAATAATCGTCATGTTCAATTGTCATTTTTTTGAAATTTGTCAATTTGTTGAGTGAGAACTTTGAAATAAATTTTAACGATTATTAAGAAGCGACAGCGACACGGCAGCAACTGAAAAGTGTCAAGTGGTAGGCGGCACTGACAAAAAAGAAGCAAGAATAATTTTCATGTCTACGTCGACCCCTTTTTTATTCGAAAATTAAATCGGAAATCGTGCTCAAAATTTTCTGTGAAGATTCAACGCACTTGTGACTAGACAGACTAAACAATGGCTCTTATGTTCATGTCTATAATGAAAAGATTTGGATGCCGATTGAAGAATGAAACATTAATCATTTCATTGTCGCTCATTCTTGTCTTCTTTTCTATCCATTTTTATTTTTATTCTTCAGCTTGTCGTCTTCTTGCTTACTTTTTTCATTTTATTCTTTATTTTTCTCATTTCAATTTACATCTGCTTTCATTCACTTCAACAATTTGACAGCTAATGTATTTTCGCTGTTCATATGTCGACTTTGAAGTGATTTAAATGCGACAATGCTAATGATGTATTAACACGTCTATCTCTTGACTCTCTTTTCTGTCTTCTTTGTTGCTTCAGTTTATTTTGTTTGACGTAGCTCATTACGTTCTACATGATTTATTTTTAGGATCTACTTGAAGAAGTTTAACTTCCATGCATTTTTATATAATTATATTAAATATTACGGAATAAATGTGATACATGGGGGATTGGGGAGATTGAGTCAGAATCAGAAGCTGTAAGATGTATGGGACATTTACCTAAAAAGTGAGACTGCCCCACTAAAAAGTGCACAGATGGACAGCCTAATTTAAACTACATCATGCTGATTAGCCAAAATATTCAATGTAACAAGTTATAACCTTTGAAGTCCTTATCAATTCACCACACCACACAGCACCACTTCATTATAATTTCTCACAACTCAATAGATCTCATTCAACATTATTTAACCTTTTACAGTCATCTCATCAACATCAACTTGAGCATCAACTTCAAGAACAAACAGAAAGCAATGCAAACTGACTGAAAAGAATCTCTTCAACTTTAGAATATGTTAGCCTCAAGTGACTGCTCATGATGGTGAAAAAAAAATAAAAATTATACTTCATTGTCTCTCTTGAGAGAATCAAGCATGAACAGCTATGAGGATGATGATGATGTCGATCACTCGAGTGCTCAATGTGCTTGTCTTTGAATTGTAAATTGATGAAGTAAATGAATCGATTCTCAATATTTTTCTTGTGTCTGAAGTTGATGAAGAAATAGAGAACATCAATGAGCCACTCAAACTCAACATCCATCAACGCCGCCACGCCACAGATAAAAAAAGACTGTTTTCTTCTTCATTTCCTTCTTCACATCTTTCTTAAGTATCCAAAGCACTTTATTTATAAAGCAATTTTCATCGTCATTCGATCGATTGCTCTGACACAAGTACACAACGATGTACGGTAGCTTCATTGCTGTCAAGTTGAATGAATCGTTGCTTTAGATTTTTTTATTCTCTTTCTTTTGT
This sequence comes from Chironomus tentans, assembly GCA_963573255.1. Classification (NCBI taxonomy): domain Eukaryota; kingdom Metazoa; phylum Arthropoda; class Insecta; order Diptera; family Chironomidae; genus Chironomus; species Chironomus tentans. The sequence continues at coordinate 20,991,586 of OY754302.1, forward strand.
TGATGTCCAATCGGGATGATGTTGGAGTTACTTCTTATTGTGGTGGATGTGGTGTTTTTGGGATGAAGAAATAAGCACTTTGGGAGGTGAACTATTTCGATATTTGCAGTCCGATAACTGCGACAAATCTAATTTGTGGTCATCAGGCAACTTTCACGATGCCAACAGGACTCCTTCTCGTCTCTGTGACGTTTTGTTGTTAATAAGTTTCCGTTGCAGTACCCTGACGACTACTTTGTGCTGCTTGGGATACTCTGGATCTCTAAACAGATGCGTTGAAAAGGGGAGGTCCAAGGGGATTGAAACTTCCCCCTCGAAAAATAATAATTTTTTCTGATTTGTAGTTTTATCATTCATGTTCCGTCAGAATTAACAACAAGTACTAAAACTTGAATGAAATTACGAAAAAAAATTGGACCCCCACCCCCTAAAAATTTTCTGGTACAGCTTGAAAATTCATCAAATTTATTGAACTCGTCGACTTTGTTATACTGATTATGATATTTAACTGATTTATTATTATAACTATTATTCAAAGTAAACACCCAAAATGCGCATTGAACCGCAATAAAACCTCTGCATTCCATAATCTTCCCATTCATTCCTTGACATCCTCTAATCTTTGCCGCACATAAAACCTCATTCACGATTTAATTCATGAATTAAGTAAATTAATTCAATTTTCAATTCTATTAAGATTCTTTATATCCTTCTTTATACGATCATCCATAAATTGAACAATCCATTTTTATCTTCTTTCAATCTCTTTAACAATTTGATTGTCGATCAGACCAAATTGATTGAATGATAATTGGAAAATTGGTAAATGATGAACGAAGAAATTCTTCTCAATCTCCCATCAAATGTTGATCTTTGACTTCCTTTTATGATTGATGGCTCTTTTCTCATTTCTTTCATTCACTCGTTGTAATAAATTAAAGAGGAACGAAGCAGAGGAACTTTGATGAATGCCGATTGATTTTCTTTTTCAAGATTTATGTTCATTATTGATAGATTGGAATAATTTTTCTTCATGTTACTTACTGTAAATTAAAACTGATGTGAGGGGAGAATTTGATTTTTTAAGGTAGATTGAACAGCAGTGAGTATTAGTTCTGTTTTGAGATATTAATGATCGATGAGGGACGGAATTTCTTCTTATTTTGTTTTGTTTTATTTTATTTTTCATTCAAGGGATTTGATATGAATTCTCAATTATTTTGATAGAACTGTTGTTTGATTGATGTTTTGCTGAGGAAGAGACTGTTGATATGCATTGAGATAAAAACAAGAAGGGAGATGGATGTGGAATCAAAGGAGGTAATTTATTCAAGAACTGTGGAAATTTATTCCACATTTTATTCCGAGCAGCACAATGTAGTCGCTAGGGCACCTCTGTGTGGACGTTATAACGACAAAACGTCAAAAAGACGAGGGGGTGGTCTATCGGTGTCTTTTGTCCGTAACACTCAGGTTTATTGATTTAAGATCCAGGCCTGGAAACTCCAGAATGTTGGTGATGCTTCATATAAATTTCTAGATACCTAAAAATATTTTTATAAACCCTCCGCTACCTCTCCTTTAGAGTTATTCATAAATTATGTCCAACTCATAGGAAAGACATCAATTTTGAGTTATGTTCCATAAAAAATTTTTTTTTGCATAAAATTTTTGTAACGGAGATGAAAGGGGGTCTAAAAATCCAATTTTATAAATAACGTCTAAACGACCATTTAACAAAAAGAAGATTTTTTTAAATCCACAAAACATTTTGATGATCATTAATAAAAGTTGAAAATAATAAATAATGATGTAGTTTAACAAAAAACAATGAAGTTATGACAGATTGATTAATTACCTTCAATTCGATAAATTATTTTATGCTTTTTCTTCTTTTGTTTTATTGTAAAAAAAATAATTTATTTATTATTTGCTTTAAAATTTTAATAAAAAATGCAATACATTTAAATTATAAAATAAATCCAAAACCACCTAGATTTACGTCTTATCGATCATACTCTATCATAGTATTATAAAAGTGAATTAATAAGACTTGATAAGACGATAACTACAAACCCGATAAGATATAATATATAATATATTACAATTTAATTTTTAATTAAAAATTAGGAAGTGATTAAATCACCCCAGTAACCAAAACCGTTAAAAGTTATTTAAAAGCTATCCGAAAGTTAGTCGCAGTTTTTAGTTATTTTTTAACGGTTTTTGTTACTAGGGAACCTCTAGTGACAAGGACAATTTAACAGTATAGAGACTTGATCTTGGAGTTCTTTGATAGCCGCCGCTTGGCTTTCTAGTTTTTTAATCAACTCTTGATTTTGTTCCTCGATTTCCTGGAAATTTGTATGAAAATCTTCATGTTCATCCTCAATTTTGCAAACTCTTTCATCTAAATTATCACCAGTACATCCTAAAGGAATAAAAAGTTTTTATGGTTTTTATGTAAAAATATTAATATTTAAATTTAGAAAAAATAATACCTGGATACAAAATATTGTAATTATTGAAGCAATTTTCGAGAGCATTTCTCATTGTTTCCCTTGAAGTTGAGTCGTCAAAGATAAACAAGTTTGCACAATTATTATTTTGCATATTTAAAGAAATAACTCCAGTATTGTCAATAAACCTCTCATCAACAGCATCGATGAAGTTAAACCTCATGTTGATTGTTGTTAAATTTGGTAAAATTCCGAATGAGTTAGCATGAATTGTTTTTAATTTGTTATTATATAAATCAAGCAAATCCATATTTTTCAAATTAGTAAAAACATTTCTTGGAAGCTCCTCAATATAATTTGATACTAAATGCAAATATTTTAAATTTTTCAGTTTTTCAAACCATTTAACTTTGAGATTTTTAATCTGATTGCCTCGCAAATCCAATTCGCGTAAATTTTCAAGAGGATCAAATACATTTTTTGGGGGATTGGAAATTCTATTATAATCAAACCATAATACGACTAGTTTTTGTAGATTCAAAAATACATTTTCAGGCAAAGTTGTTATCTCGTTGTACCAAAGATATAAAATTTGAAGCTCAGTATTTTCGCTGAATGATTTTTCGTCTATTGTGTCAATTTGATTAAATCCCAAATTTAAAAAGAAGAGTTTTTTACAGTTCTTAAAAGAACGTTCGTCGATTTTTATGATTCCCATTGATAACAAATCAATGTTTTCGACATTCCTATATTTTTCACAAATAATCGAAGGAATATTCGTGCTGTTTGATCCAGTTGGACTATAAATTCTTTCAACGTCATTATCGGTCATCCCAGTCAAGTGTGTTCCGCTTATTCCAGTAAAGTTATTTAATCCATTTGGATTTAATATTGTTAAATTACAAGTGTATAAGTTGTTGTAAAATATAAAATCACAATTCAACACTTGACCATAGCTTTGGTGATTACTAATAAAAACTATTAACACCAACACAATAAATTCTGTCTTCATTTTAGAGAACTTTATACTCAATTGAAAATCTTTAGGTTACTGAATGAAAAAGGAGAAATGTGTGCTGATTTTATACAATTTCTTTATCAATAAAAATTATTATTGGGAAATGGTATTAACTCTAAATAATTTATTGCATCTGCAGCAAGATTATGATAAGCGATATTAAATAGGAAAAATATTACACAAGTCATTTTATTAAAAGTTAATAATAATGAAATATAAATTGGAAATTAATTCGCAATTTTATCGTATTTGAAGATAATTTTTGATATATTGAGTAAGTGCGATTATTATTTAAACAGAAAGATTATTGAATTTGGTGCAATTTATAATTAGGCTGTCCATCTGCTCACTTTTTAGCAAATGTAAAAAGTCCAGTAAATTTCAGACTATTCCGTTTTCTCTATTCCCGTTGAATTCTCAAAATTGGAAACGAACGAAATTTTCTTTTAAGTTTAACGAAATTGGCTTTTAAGGGCCTTTTTTTGTGAAACGGACCTGAAAGTAACACATTGTCCCTATAGAAAATTGAAACGAGATCCCATTGTTCATACGAAACCTAGATATTGATAAAATTTGTATTCTTGATCCTACATCGTGTTGAGTTCTTTAATACTTTCTTGAACATTGTAATTCTTAAGAATCATATCATCAAAAACTGTACTTGTTAAAATTGATCAAAAAATGAATAAAAGTAATAAATCGTATTTAAAATAAAACGCTTTTATTGATACGCATTGATTAATGTCTTATGAAATTTAAACAAAGAGTAATAACAAATAAATAAGAATTGATAAGACGACAATTGCAAACCCGATAAGATATAATTTTATGACAATTTACTTTTTAATTAAAAACCCTAACAGACAAAGAGCACACTCTTGATATGAGAGTACGGTTGGTTGAGAATACGGTTTTTTATCACTCTCTCGAGATCACGCTATTGAACATGCTCAAAAGCATACTTAACCATATGAGTGATTTCTGCTTCCTCTTGTGAAGTATATGGCATTGAAAAAATTCTATATACTTCACATGAGCTAGCAATCACTTTTATAACTGCTATATACTTCACAAGAGGAAGCAGAAATGACTAGTATTTCTACAATATTTCTACAATGCATAGTTCACTTATTAATTTCAAAGAAAAAAATTTTTCTTGGAAAATTTGTAACAAATGGGGAGGGGGCGTTTTTTCGTAACGTAATAAGTGAACGTCCCCATAGTTAAAATATGTATTTTTGCCAATTGGGAAATATTTAATTTCAGGTAGCAATGGATCAGAGGAACAATCAACAGGAATTTATTACAACACTTCGCAATCACCAAAAAATAGGAAAAAAAATCAATTTCTCAAAAACATGATCAAGAGCATGCTCACTAGAGTATGAAATTTTTTAATTCGTAAAATTAAAGCATACTCAGCTGAGCATGCTCTTGATCATGATCTGAATTTTAACTTGCATGCTATACTTGCAAGCAAAAAAATGTACTCTCGAGAGCGTGATTTCTATGGTACTGTACTGCGATCTCTGTTTATATGGAGTGAGTATGCTAATTTAGCGTTCTCAGACAAGAAAATCGCTTTCAAAAGAGCATGCTCAGAGCATGTTCTTTGTCTGTTAGGGTAAATTTGGTCGTGATTAAATAACTTCTAGTGACAAGGACAATTTAACAGTATAGAGACTTGATCTTGGAGTTCTTTGATAGCCGCCGCTTGGCTTTCTAGTTTTTTAATCAACTTCTGATTTTGTTCCTCGATTTCTTGGAAATTTGTATGGAAATCTTCATGTTCATCCTCAAGGCTGCAAACTCTTTCATCTAAATTATCACCAGTACATCCTAAAGGAATGAAAAGTTTTTATGGTTTTTATGTAAAAATATTAATATTTAAATTTAGAAAAAATATTAGACAAAAAGAAAAAAATACCTGGATACAAAATATTGTAATTATTGAAGCAATTTTCGAGAGCATTTCTCATTGTTTCCCTGGAAGTTGAGTTGTCAAAGATATGCAAGTATACACAATAATTATTTTGCATATCTAATCGTTCAACTCCAGTATTGTCAATAAACTTTTCATCAACAGCATTGATTTGGTTAAACCTCATTTCGATGGTTGTTAAATTTGGTAAAATTCCGAATGAGTTAGCATGAATAATTTTTAATTTGTTATCATTTAAACTAAGCCATTCCATATTTTTCAAAGGACTAAAAATATTTTTTGGAAGCTCCTCAATTTGATTTGTTACTAAATACAAATATTTTAAATTTTCCAGTTTTTCAAACCATTTAACTTTGAGATTTTTAATCTGATTGCCACGTAAATGTAAATCATTTAAACTTTTAAGAGGATCAAATACATGTTTAGGGAGGTCAGTGATTCTGTTAAATTGAAACCATAATGAGGTTAGTTGTTGTTGATTCAAAAATAAATTCTCAGGCAAAGTTGTTAACTGATTATAGTTAAGATGTAAAATGTTAAGATGAATATTTTCGATGAATGATTTTTCATCTATAGATGAAATTTGATTCCATCCCAAATCTATAGCGAGGAGAACTTTACAATTTTTAAAAGAATATTCGTCGATTTTTTTGATTCCAATTGATGACAAATAAATGTTTATGGCATTCTTAAATTTATCACAAATAATCGATGGAATATTTGTGCTGTTAGAATCACTTCTCCTTATTGTTCGGACGTTATGATCACCCATCCCAATCAAATGTGTTCCACTTATTCCAGTAAAGTTATTAAATCCATTTGGATTATGAATTGTTAAATCACAAGTGTAACCGAAATAGTTATCGAATCTATAATTACAACTCAACCCTTGACCATAGCTTTCATGGTTACTAATGAAAAGCATTAACAACAACGCAATAAATTCTATCTTCATTTTGGAGAACTTTACACTTAATTGAAAATCTCAATGTTACTGAATAAAAATGAGGAAAGTTGTCCTAATTTTATACAATTTCTTTATCAATAATTTTTTTTTGCAATTGGTATTAACTTTGAATAATTTATTGCATCTGCAGCAAGATTATGATAAGCGATATTAAATAGGATAAATAAGTATTTAAGATATTTTTTATTAAAAGTTAAAAATAATGAAAGATAAATTGGAAATTAATTCGCAATTTGATCGTATTTGTAGATAATTTTTGATTGGTTGAGTAAGTGATTATTATTTAAACAGGAAATTTGTTGTGATATACAGCTGGAATTTGACAAATTTTATGTAATCTGGAGATAAATTAATGATCACTAAATAAGAATTGATAAAAAGGACTCTCATTTTATAAATTTTAATTGCACTTACTAAATGAATTTAAAGTTTTTTTTTAAAATAATATTTTGCCTATTTATGATCTCCATATATTTAAGATTAGAATGGACCCACAGAGAGGAATGGATCCGAATTTTGAAAACAGAAAACAACTAGAAGTGGCTCAACTGGAAGTGGCTCATCCTAGAGTAGATGGTTTATAAATTGCGGACCCCGCAAATCTATCTAAATTTGTATTGAATTTTGATTTCGAGGGGGTGCCCGGGCACATAAGGACCAACCCCTGGCTATATTTTTTCTTTGAATTTTTTTCATGCAAACAACTAAAAATTAAGCAATAAGCTTTTAAAAAGCCTGTTATTAATAAAAATGTAAGTATTTAATATGAAAATCTCATGTTGTTCAATGATTAAACAAAACATTAAGGAAAAAAATAGCATAAAAATTATATTTTCCAAATGAGTTCGAAAGTTCGTAGAATACATAAAATATTCCATTGACGTCGATTTTTACTTGGGACGATTTAGGTTAAGCGGGTAAGTTTAATAATCCTAAATTCCTTAACATCTCCACCAACTCAAAGCGTAGATTTTCTTTTTCCTGGATAAAATTTTCAATTTCCTTAGACATTTTTACATTTTGTTCAGTCATAACTTCAATTTTCATATTCAGTTCATCAATTATAGATAAAAGCTGACGGTTTTCGTCCATAAGTTTGCAAACTTTTCCATCGTCACACTCTGGTGATAATGTTGTTGATCCTGTTGACTTACATATTTTTTAATAAAAGAAATAATATTAATTAATAAATAATAAATAAATTTCTCACTTGAATATAGTTGCTCATAGTTTTTGATGCACCTGTTAAGAGATTTCCTCATAAAATCTCTTGTAGCTAAACTATCTTCAATGTCTACATCCGCACATGAATTATTTCTCATATCTAATCGTGTTAATTCATTATTGTTAATGAATTTCTCATCAATCGCATAAATTTGATTATTTGACAAAATCACTGCAACCAAATCTGGTAAATTTTCGAACGATACTGAATGAATGACTTTAAGCTTGTTGTCAGACAAATTTAGTGATCTTAGACTTTTGAGGCCTTTAAAAATATTCGGTGAAAGCTCCTTAATTTGATTTCTGTCAAGGAATAACACCCAAAGTTTATCAAGCTCCATAAACCATTCATTTCTCAAGTTTTTGATGTAGTTACTGGTTAGATCTAGACTTGATAAATTTTTCAATGATTTAAAAATATTTTTAGGTAAATCCAAAAAGTTATTAGCACTTAGAGTCAACGTGACCATGTTGAGCTGGTTCTTGAAGACATTTTCAGGTAAGGTTGTCAGTTGGTTCCCCCACAAATTTATTTGCCGTAAATTTAAATTATTGTTGAATGATTTTTCACTTATTGATCTGATAAAGTTGGACTGGATGACCAAAATGGTTAGTGACCCACAATTTTTAAACGAATATTCATCAATCCTTGATATTCTTATTGAAGTAAGCTGAATCACATTTCCATTCGGGAATGTCTCACAAATAATTGATGGAATATTTGTGCTGATTGATCCATTTGTGCTGAAAATATTATCCTTGTATTTGAGAGCCACTTACTTTTGTAAAATTATTGAATCCATTTGGGTTATGAATTGTAAAGTCACAGATGAAATTTCCGAATATATTATATCTATAAATGCACCGTTGTCCATAAGTTAAGTGGAAATTTAGACAAAATATTAAAATAAGAATGATCATTTCCGACTTCATATTTTGATTTGGCTTAATTGAATATTTTTGCACGACTAAATTTTATTCAAGAATTTTTTTGAATTTATACTCCAATTTTATCAAGAAAAATTCAATGTTTATTATGTGGAAGTTCAGTAGTGTATCAGAAGTTCAAGAAGCCCCAAGTGATATATTTCCTCAATTTCATTACGCTACTGTGCAAGTTGATGGAAAGCTGTAATAATGTCATTGATTGCAATTTCTTTAGAACTAATAAGGGTAATTCACTTATGACGTCCATGATTTAGGGGGGAGCTCCCGGGAGGGGCGGTCTGAGATTTTGTGACACTTTAAATTAAAGAAATTTTTTTGAATTAAAATTTTGTGACAAGGGGGGAGGGGTGTCTAAAAATCCCATTTTTTGATGGACCTCATAAGTGAATGACCCCTAAGCTGGTGATAAGATATTTATTGCAATTGATAAATAACATAAATTGGTAAACAACACGTGCCTTCAAATTAATTATTATTTGCTTACTTACGTGACATTCACTAATAATAGGGTAACTATTTGCTGTATTTTTGCTAAAAGGGTTCTCAGCTATGGGGTCATTTACTTATGACGTCCATCAAAAAATGGTATTTTTAAAAAAAATTTCTTAAATATAAAGTGTCACAAAATCTCAGAACCCCCTCCCCCCTAAATCATGGACATCATAAATGAATGACCCCTATGTGACTCATTAAAAAATTTGTAATATACATAGAAAGCATCTCGAAATTACACTTTTTGTGACGTTATTTGTGGATGACCTCTGATTCTGTTTATTAACAAATTTGTTTATTAAAAACGACGAGAGCTGTAAATTCATCATTGAGGGCTTTTACTAGATTGGACCTGAACACATTATGACATGCTGATTAAATTGGAACGAGAGCTGATATGATTACTGAACCTAAGATCTGAGGAGTTTTCAATTGGCTGCTGAACACACACTGACTTTGAGACTATGCGCTGTATACCTGAGCTTATATAACATAATATAGTTTTAAGGATTTATTGTTAAGGATAAAAAGTTGTAGCGCTTTAAGGTTTTATGAACATTGTTGCACAATTTTTAAGAGAGTAAAGATGAACTAAATAATAAAATCTTTTTCGGTAGATAAGAAAAAATTAAATTTTTAAGGGGTCATTTACTTATTACGTAACGCAAAAAGCCGACTTTTCAGAACCCCTTTGCGAGGAGGAAAATTTCCTTTTTTTAATTGTCACAAAATTCCATACCCCCACTACCTCCCCCTAAAAGTGTTACGTAATAAGTGAACGGCCACTTAAAATAAATTGAAATTTTTATCAATTATTTTTTATGTTAACAAAAAATTCTAAATATAATTAGCATATTTAAACTCAACAACAACTTCAAATAACGATTTATTGGTCATAATCTGATTCAGTTATCTGGAGGTATATAAATGACTAATTACTAAATAAATCAATAAAGCTTCACTCTTGCAAAACTGATAAGATAATATTTTGGGGCATTCTTTTTCTTAGTAAAAATAAAGACGTAATTATATAATTTTTAATGACATGAACAAGGACGAGTTGACATTATAAGGACTTGATTTTGTAGTTCTTCAAACGCAGCCGCTTGTCTTGCTAAATTCTTACTTAACTCTGCAATTTGATCTTCTAAATCTTCATGCATTTCCTCTTTTTCTTTTGTGAGATTTTCCATCTCAGTGCTTAAGCTTTCAATTTGATCCTGAAAATTATCCGATACTGCAACAATCTGTTGACTTTGTTCCTCCCATTCTTGAAATTTTTTATGAAAACTTTTATTTTCGTCCTCAAGTCTGCAAACTCTTTTGTCAGTATTTCCACCAATGCATCCAGAAGGTAAGGAGTTTGGTAACTCTGTGATTCTTGGTGGGTCTGTAATTGTCGTGGATGTCTGTAGTGTCGTTGTTGTAGGGATCGTTATTGTCGTGGATAAAGTGGTTGTTGTGGAAGGCGTCGTTTTAGGAATCGTTGTTATTGTTGAAGGGATCATCGTCATTGTTTCTAAAGAAATGTAAAAATATTTAGCAAATTAGTAATCAGTAAGGACGTGGTCATTTGTACACATATTAAATCTCATTTAATTTGGATGAACCATTCAACCTGGGCGTATCCAGAAATTTTTTGAGGAAGGGATTTTGAAATTTTTTTTGTATGAACGGGAAAATTTAGGGGTAATTTCTTGGAAAATGCAAGAAAATTGAACAAAAAATTCTCAAAAAAGGGGAGGGGGGGGGGGGTTGTGGGTCAACTAAATACGCCCCTGTCATTCTATAGTAACAATATTATGAAAATAAAAAGGTAAAAAGTTTTACCTCACCTTCCTTGCAGGGGCGTACCCAGGAGAGTCTGGACCATGGGTGAAATTTTTTTTGGAGGTAGCCTAGACCCTCCTGGTTACGCCCATGCTTCCTTGTTTTTAAAGTTACATATAACGTAATTTTACGAACATATTTCTTATTGAAAATACACTACAAATTGAACGAAAAGGAAAAAATCTTACCTGTATACATAATTTTGTAGTTATTGAAGCACTTTTGAAAAGCATTTCTCATTGGTTCTCTTGAAATTGAATTGACAGAAGAACTAATATTTGCACATACATTATTGTACATAGACAAATAAAAATAATCAACTGCAGTATTGTAAATTAACTTTTCATCAACACCATTAATTTGGTTATCATTAACAATAAATCTCGATAACTTTGGTAAAACTCCGAATGAGTCAGCATGAATGATTTTTAATTTGTTACTACTTAAATCAAGCCAATATATTTTTTTCAAATTACCAAATACATTTTTTGGAAGCTCCTCAATTTGATTTGATGATAAATATAAATATATTAAATTTTCAAGAGGATCAAATACATGTTTAGGGAGGTCAGTGATTCTATTATCTCTAAGCCATAATGTGGTTAGTTTTTGTTGATTTAAAAACATGTTTTCATGTAAGGTTGATAATTCATTTTTCCAAAGAAATAACTTTTGAAGATTAATATTTTCGGTGAATGACTTTTCATCCATAGTGGAAATTTCATTTAAATACAAATTTAAATATGTGAGCATTTTACAGCTTTTAAAAGAATATTCGTCAATTTTCTTGATTCCAAAAGAAGTTAAATTAATGTATTTGACATTATTAAATGTTTCACAAATAATCGATGGAACATTAATGCTGAAAGATAAAGATCCCTTATGAATATTTTGCACATCTTTATCACCCATCCCAGTCAAATGTGTTCCATTTATTCCAGTAAAGTTATTAAATCCATTTGGATTATGAATTGTTAAAGAACAAGAGTAACCCAAAGTGTCATGTTGTTGATAATCACAACTCAACACTTGACCATAGCTTCCATGATTGCCAGCAAAAGAAATTATTATTAAAACAACCATTAATGTCTCCATCTTGACTAATTTTACACTCTTAATTAAAAATCTTTAAGCGACTGAATGAATTATTAGACAGCATTTTTGTTTTTATACAGTTTCATATATTTGCACCCTTTATTACATTTGAACAGCTATAATTGAATAATTGCAAATTGATTGTAAAAGATTAAACGTAAGAGTGGAGTCGTAAAATTGGGAAAGTCTGCTAAGATAGAAGGGGGGTATGAGCTGAGACTGTACACTCTTTTTTTCTATACAGATTTTGTGGCCAAAAGGGATGAAATTTGGAGCTTCGTCAGAAATTGGGAGCCTACGAAAATCAAAACTTAGTTATTAGTCTATGAAATAGTGTGTGTGTGACGTTGGCCAGAACAGGTTCTCCAATCGAATTGAAACTTTGTCAGAATTACGTCCATATTACGTCCATTTACGTCCCACATTTAAATATTTTCGTCCTATCCACTGGAACTGGATATAGCGCATGCAAGATTTGGGTATTTTTCCCGCGTACTTCACTTTTTTAGCTGGAATAGTTAGCGGAACTGAACTTTTATGAACAAATTATATATTAAAAATGATCTACTATTTACGTCCAATTTCGTCCCAAAAAAATTTTTGGAATCGGAAGTAACCACTCAGAGTTATGGACTTCCAAAGTTTACGGCCGTGCCGCTTGTGGACCAAAAAATTATTTTTTCTTAAAACTAAATTATTACATCATGTTATATATCAAAACACATCTACTTTTTTCCAGTAATTCAAATTTGGAAAAAAAATTTATGTCTGACCTTATGTCTTGGACTTATGGCAGTTCCAGTACGTCCACTACCTGACCATGACAAAAGTTTCGAAATTTCATATCTATCATGTTATATATCAAAACACATCTATTTTTCATCAGTAATTCAAATCTGGAAAAATAATTCGTGTCTGACCTTATGTCTTGGACTTATGTCAGTTCCAGTAAGTCCACTACCTGGCCATAAAAAAGTTTCAAAGTTTCGTCATCTCAGATTGTTGTGATTTCTAATATTCTTGAGATTCTTGAGACGCAATACTCTGGGATTGAACCACTGATCTTCTACTTTCTGTTGCATATTAATTTACTTGCTCTTGTTACTTTAATCCACTGAACCGCCTTATATTTTTTATTCTGTATGGGAAAAAGGTTACTTAAAGATTTATATTTTTAATTGATTAAAAATATTGTCTTTTAATAAACCCCATGGAATTTTCATTATATTTTTAAATTAGTTAAATGTATTTAATAAACACATGTCTCAAGAATAGAATCTCAAGAATATTAGAAATCACAACAATCTGAGATGACGAAACTTTGAAACTTTTGTCATGGTCAGGTACTGGAAATGCCATAAGTCCAAGACATAAGGTCAGACACGAATTATTTTTCCAGATTTGAATTACTGATGAAAAATAGATGTGTTTTGATATATAACATGATAGATATGAAATTTCGAAACTTTTGTCATGGTCAGGTAGTGGACGTACTGGAACTGCCATAAGTCCAAGACATAAGGTCAGACATAAATTATATTTCCATATTTGAATTACTGAGGAAAAATAGATGTATTTTGATATATAACATGATGTAATAATTTAGTTTTAAGAAAAAATAATTTTTTGGTCCACAAGCGGCACAGCCATAAACTTTGGAAGTCCATAACTCTGAGTGGATACTTCCGATTCCAAAAATTTTTTTGGGACGAAATTGGACGTAAATAGTAGATCATTTTTAATATATAATTTGTTCATAAAAGTTCAGTTCCGCTAACTATTCCAGCTAAAAAAGTGAAGTACGCGGGAAAAATACCCAAATCTTGCATGCGCTATATCCAGTTCCAGTGGATAGGACGAAAATATTTAAATGTGGGACGTAAATGGACGTAATATGGACGTAATTCTGACAAAGTTTCAATTCGATTGGAGAACCTGTTCTGGCCAACATCACACACACGAAATAGTTTAGTCAGAATTTTAAAACCTTCACCTTTTCTTATCAATAAAGAAATATTCAAGGGCGTATCTAAGGGAGGAGGATTTTGAGATGAACTTTGAAAAAGAAATAAAAAAAACACGATGTATAGATCACACCACAAACTTCCACGTGGCGAGCTACGCTCGCCAACGGCAATAACCTATCCAAAGGCGAGCTACGCTCGCCGGTTGATATCGATCCAAAGGCGAGCTACGTTCGCCGGTTGATATCGATCCAAAGGCGAGCTACGCTCGCCAGTTGATATAGATCCCAAGGCGAGCCGTAGTTTATGACACAAAGTATTCTATAAATTTTTTATCACTTCACCGTAAATTATTCCCGTACTGTACATACGGCTTGGGAAAATTTTCACGCCTTCACTCCGCTTCGCTACGTTCAGGACGTAAAAATTTGTGAGCTTCGCTCAACCTAGTCCGAACTGCGTTCGAACTATTTATATTCGAGCTTCGCTCGAATTTTTGTGATTAAACTCTAAAGTTTTTTTGTATATTCGAAGTCTCGTTCGAACTCCGCTAGTATGATTGTTTATAGATCACAGGGGTTGTCGGATCTCGCTTCGCTCGTCCGACTGTTTATAGATTACAGTATAAAAAAATAAAATTTTCTCACATATCCTCAGTCTTCTAAGGGCTTGGGAAAATTTTTTTTTCGGACTTCGTCCGAACTATTACATTCGAGCTCCGTTCGAATTTTTTATTCGTCCGACTGTTTATAGATCACAGGGGTTGTCGAATCTCGCTCCGCTCGTTCGACTGTTTATAGATCACAGGGGTTGTCGAATCTCGCTCCGCTCGTTCGACTGTTTATAGATCACAGGGGTTGTCGAATCTCGCTCCGCTCGTTCGACTGTTTATAGATCACAGGGGTTGTCGAATCTCGCTCCGCTCGTTCGACTGTTTATAGATCATAGGGGTTGTCGAATCTCGCTCCGCTCGTTCGACTGTTTATAGATCACAGGGGTTGTCGAATCTCGCTCCGCTCGTTCGACTGTTTATATATCACAGGGGTTGTCGAATCTCGCTCCGCTCGTTCGACTGTTTATAGATCACAGGGGTTGTCGAATATCGCTCTGCTCGTTCGACTGTTTATAGATCACAGGGGTTGTCGAATCTCGCTCCGCTCGTTCGACTGTTTATAGATCACAGGGGTTGTCGAATCTCGCATAATTTTCATATACCAGGGGGGGGGGGGATTTTCCAATTTTTTGAATTTTTTTCAGTCGAAATTTTCAAAAATCATAGCAACCTTTGAATTTCACATTTTGTATGGAAAAGAAGGTTTTTTGCTTTTTCAGAAGCAACGGCTATTCCTACCATGCCCAAAATCTAATCAGTTCTTCTGTAGGGCGGCACGGATCGATTGCAAAAAAACTAGAAGTTTCAACGATGTCTCGTTTTGGCTATTTCTTGCTGATTAACTTGTTTGCTTGTTTGCTTGCTTACAGAAAGTGTATTTTGCGATTTTCTCGACAATGCCTCAACTAATTTCAATTCCGTTTTTTGAACATGATGTAGAATTTCAGGCACAAACTTTTCTGCATAGAACATTTTTGGCTGTTTTACCTCTCTTTCTCACAAAATACGAAAAACTGATTTCTTAATCTGAGCAAAATTATTAATTATTAATTTACGTGGGAGCTTAAAATAAAGATCTTATTATGATAGATTTTATGTCAAAAACTTAATTTAACTTGATTAAATCCTTATATGGAAATTTAATTTTGAAATTAGCTCAAAAATGACATTTTTTTCGAATTTTCAACTTTGGGACCCTCATAGACCCCCTTCAAGTCAACTAAAAAATTCCAGTCAATTCCAGATTTTCCAAATCTCAAAGTGTAATGTCGCATTTTTTCTCATTTTAAATCATAGTAGCATACAGTGTATACGGCTTGGGAAAATTTTCACGCCTTCACTCCGCTTCGCTACGTTCAGGACGTAAAAATTTGTGAGCTTCGCTCAACCTAGTTCGGACTACGTCCGAACTATTTCTTCTTTACATGGATCACAGTAGAGTCGAGCTTGAGCTACGCTCGCTCGACTTGTTTAGAATTACAGTTTTTAAATAGATCACAGTAGAGTCGAGCTTGAGCTACGCTCGCTCGACTTGTTAAGAATTACAGTTTTTATACGGATCACAGTAGAGTCGAGATTGAGCTAGGCTCGCTCGACTTGTTTAGAATCACAGTTTTACATGGATCACAGTAGAGTCGAGCTTGAGCTACGCTCGCTCGACTTGTTAAGATTTACAGTTTTTACATGGATCACAGTAGAGTCGAGCTTGAGCTACGCTCGCTCGACTTGTTAAGAATTACAGTTTTTACATGGATCACAGTAGAGTCGAGCTTGAGCTACGCTCGCTCGACTTGTTAAGAATTACAGTTTTTACATGGATCACAGTAGAGTCGAGCTTGAGCTACGCTCGCTCGACTTGTTAAGGATTACAGTTTTTATACGGATCACAGTAAAGTCGAGCTTGAGCTACGCTCGCTCGACTTGTTAAGGATTACAGTTTTTATACGGATCACAGTAGAGTCGAGCTTGAGCTACGCTCGCTCGACTTGTTTAGAATCACAGTTTTACATGGATCAGAGTAGAGTCGAGCTTGAGCTACGCTCGCTTTTAAAATTCAAATTTTCTAACGGTCAAAATATATTTGAAAATTTTCCGTGTTTTTAATGCACTTGAAAATCATTAGTTATAGAATTATTAACAATTTTTGCGGTGAATTTTCATACATTAAAATGGTTTGTCATTTAACGGTTTTTAAAAATTCAAAATTTCTAACGGTCAAAATATATTTGAACATTTCCCGCATTTTTAATGAACTTAATGAATGTACTTAATGAACTATTATTATTATTATAATTAACAATTTTTGAGGTAAATTTTCATATAATAAAATGGTTTGCCATTTAACGATTTTTCAAAATTCAAATTTTTTAACGGTCAAAATATTTGAAAATTTTCCCACCAAAATATGTTTCAATCATCTACAGCCTCTAAGTCCAATAAAAACGAGATTCAGTAATGATCTATAGCCTCTATGTCCAGAAAAACAAGATCCAGTAAACATTTACAGCCTCTATGACCAATAAAATATGATCCAGTAAACATCTACAGCCTCTATGTCCAGTAAAAATATGATCCAGTAAACATCTAAAGCCTCTATGTCCAGTAAAAATATGATCCAGTAAACATCTACAGCCTCTAAGTCCAATAAAAATATGATCCAGTAAACATCTACAGCCTTTATTTCTAATAAAAATAAGATCCAATAATGATCTACAGCCTCTATGTCCAGTAAAACGAGATCCAGTAATGATCTACAGCCTCTATGTCTAATTAAACAAGATCCAGTAAACATCTACAGTCTTTATGTCCAATAAAAATAAGATCCAGTGATGATCTACAGCCTCTATGTCCAGTAAAACGAGATCCAGTAAACATCTACAGCCTCTATGTCCAGTAAAAATATGATCCAGTAAACATCTACAGCCTCAATGTCCAGTAAAAATATGATCCAGTAAACATCTACAGCCTCTATGTTCAATAAAATAAGATCCAGTAATGATCTACAGCCTCTATGTCCAATAAAAATAAGATCCAGTAATGATCTACAGCCTCTATGTTCAATTAAACAAGATCCAGTAAACATCTACAGCCTATATGTCCAGTAAAACGAGATCCAGTAAACATCTACAGCCTCTATGTCCAATAAAAATAAGATCCAGTAATGATCTACAGCCTCTATGTCCAATTAAACAAGATCCAGTAAACATCTACAGCCTATATGTCCAGTAAAACGAGATCCAGTAAACATTTACAGCCTCTATGACCAATAAAATATGATCCAGTAAACATCTAAAGCCTCTATGTCCAGTAAAAATATGATCCAGTAAACATCTACAGCCTCAATGTCCAGTAAAAATATGATCCAGTAAACATCTACAACCTCTATGTTCAATAAAATAAGATCCAGTCATGATCTACAGCCTCTATGTCCAATAAAAATAAGATCCAGTAATGATCTACAGCCTTTATGTCCAATTAAACAAGATCCAGTAAACATCTACAGCCTCTATATTCATTCAAATATTTTTAAGTGAAATTCACGTTACGTAATTTTACGTAACGTAAGGATTTTACGTAACGTAAACAAAAGTGTTATAATTTTTATAACAATCTTTTTCATGCTGTAACTTTTTACAGGAACCTCTAAAGTACCAACATAGCGGATATTAAATGTAGATCCTGATTTGATCTTTCATTTTATTTCTATTTCAAGGCTTGAAATGTTAATTCCAGTGCGGAATCAAAAATGGCGCAACTGTCATAAAAAATCATGTTTTTTGCATTTTTCGGTCACTAAATGGACATAAAGTTCAGATGTTAAGTAGCGCTTTTTGGTTTTAAGGTACGGCCTATCGTATCAGATACAAGAAATTGTATGAAAGTCACCGCATAAAAAATTTTCCATACAAATTTTTGGTTTTTAACGGTTTTTTGCGTCTAGTTCCAACGCAACGGAACTGACTGGAACCAAACATACCTCAGGTAATAGATATTTTCAATACCTGTCATATGAGACCAAAAACGTAAAGATTCATGCTTCCGTTGACTCAAAAAATCAAAATTAGTGAAAATCTCAAAAAAAGTGAATACAATAACTTGCACGCAATGCGTGGAAGTTAAAAACCTTTAGCTGTTCAGATCTAGAAGATCCATAGCTGCACTAGGGCGATTCGTGGCTTATGATTGTTTAACGAGTAAGGGGTCGCCAAGCCACTGCACTCAAGTAGACCTACAGATTATAGTGGGATCCGAACCACTCCTTTGATGACATTTCTTTCTGTACAAAGGAAGGCTGTGAGCTTCATTTCCAGTACATATGATTCGAAAAAAAGACAAGAGAAAAATTTCCCCGGTCGAGTCTCGAACCCATGATCGCTGTGTCGGTGGGCAGTAATTAGGTCCCGAAGAACTAAACCACTACGCCACCGAGCCACTTCAACTCACTGAAAAAGAAATATTTACCATAAAATTTTATGAAGTGAACCCCCTCCTTATGAAATCATCCCTTGGATATTTAATAAAGTAAAAAAATTAAAAAGCCTTGCCTTTGTCAAATAAGTGAATGACCCATTATTTAGTGAATCAATTTCAAATAAACTTTGTGGGTTATAAATAATTTTTAATGGCACAAGTGGTGGGCAACCTTTTTTCTACTTCGATCCCATGGCTACCAATTTTTTTAGGCATACTTGTTATATAAAACTTATTATCAAAGACTATTGACGTCCGGGGTCAATCACTTCTTAAGATGGTTTTTCCTCTTGAGAGAGATAAATAAATAATAATACATTGTAAAAAAAAATAAAATTAAAGTAAAGTTCAATACTTAAACAAATTCTAATTAAATTAGTTAGTTATTTTTAAACAATTTAATTAAAATAAGTTTCTTAGAAGCAATACAAGTCGATCACGTGCGAAAAGAAATGGATGTTTTAATTCTTATGATAAGTTTTTCAAAAAAATTTTTTATAAAAACAAGGATAAAATAGAAAAAATTGTTTTTTTTTTAATTTTAACAAAATTTTGAAGGAAGAGATATAACCTTTGTATTAAATTTTCTTCTCGAGGGGGGGGCTCAGGCACTTAAGGACCTCCTAGCTAACGACCACGCTAGATTACACCAAATTCTGCACCCCACCAGGTTCAAGCAGTTCTGGTCCTATTTTTTGCTCTTTTTATGTCGTGTGATATTTTGGTGGAAATTAAATTGTTGACTTAATGATTGATAAAAACAAATAAAACAATCAATAAAATGATTAATTAATAAAACTTTGTTATCTTAAGTCGCCTCTTCAAGTCACTAATTTTCGCATCAAGAGTTTTTCCTTTCAACTTTATTTTACTGCCGCTGATAAAAAAATCAATTAGAAGTGATAAAGGTAGGCCCATTGGCTGCAAACAGTTCTTATTATTCAAAAATGGTTCTTTCGGAGACAAAATTTCGAAAATTTGTTTTTTTAAATTGAAAATGACCGCTGTAAATCAAAACAAATTTTTTTGCTTATCTTAATTAAATGCGCGTAAAGCTTGCAAAGTTGTTATCTGTAACCAAAAGAAATCAATGTATCATGTTTTTGAAGTGCCGAAACATTCTATAAATAAGAATAAGTAGAATTTTTTTAACGGTATTTTCAAATTCAAAAAATTTATCAGTCAAAAAATCTTCGAAAAGATTTCGAAAATATTTTGAATTTAAAAATAACGGTTCATGGTGCTGTTTGCAGCCAATGGAGGTAGGCAAATAAATTTTGAGATTTACAATTCAACCAGACTAAAAAATAATTTTTATTCTTCATCGTTTCTTCAAATGCACATTTTAAGAAGGTTTAAAGTTATGTAGATCATCCACTTATGTTGTCAAATTTATTTATTTAATGCAATTTTGTAATTTGATCTAAAGTATTGCAATAAAAAAATTATATCTGGTAAAAAAATCGTTAAAAAAGCTAGTTAAAAACTATATACGACTAACTTGTAATAGAAAGCTTTTAATTAATTTTTAACCATTTTGGTTACTGGGTGAAGTTACTTTTTTAATGACATTCACAAGGACGAGCAGCAATATCAAGAACTTGATTATGAAGATCTTGGAAGCCAAACGATTGAGTCTTTAAAAATAATTGCATTTCCTCGATCAATGCATGAAGTTTTTCAATATCTGACCGGTTTTCAGCAATTATTACACTTTTCTCCTTGACGTCTTTTGCAAGTATTTCCATTTGAGGATTAAAACTGTCTCGCATTTCTTGACTTTCCACGCTAAGATTTGTGAAATTTGTGAGAAGTCCTTCCTGTTTAGCAATGATTTTTCCAACATCAGAACGTAATTCCTGTTTTTCTTTTTTCAAGGTTTCGATTTTTTCTGCCAATTGATTAGTTTCGGTTACAATAATTTGGGTTTTATTGTTGAATTCCTGGAAAGTGATGAGACTTTTCACATTTTCTCCTTCAAGTTTGCACATCCTTGCATCCCAATTTCCGCTGATACATCCTGTAATGAAATTTGATAATTTATATTAAATATTCTTATATCGAGAACTTTTTTTTTGATTCTTATGAGTTGAGGGAATCGAACTAAAATTCTCATAAAAGAAATGGAGTTAAGAGGCATAATAGAAATTGAGGATGATCCCAAACCATTCACTATGTAAACACTTACCAAAAACAGTCATTTCATAATTGTCGAAGCACGTCTCCATTTTTTCTCGCATCGTTTCTCTTGTGGTTGAATTATCAAAAATATTAACACTTGCACATAAATTTCCTGATAAATTCAAAGTATGCACTTTAGTAATGTCAATTATCTTCTCGTAAAATCCATCAATTTCGTTATTACGCAGATAAATGTCAGTAAGACTCGGGAGATTTCCAAATGCATCAGAATGAATGATCTTAAGTTTGTTATTATTTAAGTAAATATATGTAATCTTTTTCAATGGACTAAAAGCATTTTTTGGAAGCTCCTCGATCAAGTTTCCATCCAAAGACAATGTTAGCAAATTTCCTAATGCCTTGAACCAGTCAACAGATATATTTGAAATCTTATTGTAGTTCATGTTCAGATTTTGTAAGTTAGTCAATGATGCGAAGATGTTTGATGGCAGCGCTGCAATTTGATTTGAATCAAGATTTAACTGCTTTAAAGCCTTTGTTGCACCAAAAATATTTTGTGGTAGGTTAGACAGCTTGTTATTATTAAGTCTTAATGTTGTCAACTTTTGAAGTTTTGAAAAAACACTTTCGGGCAATGATGATAGTTGATTGTTGTACAGAAGCAATGTCTTAAGCTGCAAATTATTGGTGAATGACATTCCATTAATATCAGTGATTTCATTACTGTTCAAGTCCACATATTGAAGATTCTTGCAATTTCTAAACGCGTAATAATCAACGACTTTTATTCCAATTGATCTTAATTGAATCCAATCATTGTTGTAGAACTTATTGCATATTACAGCTGGAACAATAATCGAATATGACCCAGGCATAGAAAAAACACTTTCAACGTTTCCATCGCCTCTAAACCAAGCATGTCCTCCTGATATATCTGTGAAATTGTTCTGTCCATTTGGATTTTGTATTGTTAAATCACATGTATAACCGTAAGTGTTGTAAGTTATATAGTTGCATCCGGAAAATACACTTTGGGCTGAGCTTAGCAAAATTATTAAAAGTGGAATAAAAAATCTTGATTCCATTTTTATTTCGACACAACTCAAAGACTTAACTGTGAATCGATAAGAATGAAAAATAGTCAATTGATTTTATACATTTTCTAGAGTTGTTAAATTTTATTCATTTTTCATAGAAATCAAAAAGTGTTTTTTTTGTGATGATTACCGTCGTAATGTTGATTATTCTACGGTAATATCAGATAGATAACATCTAATAAAAGAATATTTTGTATGATATTGATAAAAACAAAAGTAAATTTTTAGGTTCTTCCCCAAAAGATTCAATAAATTAATTTAGGAGTTGTTTTAGCAGGGTGTAGGCAGAATTTCTTTTGGTGGTCTAAAATATGTCTTCATTTTAAACTCATATATTTGTAATTATTATTAATTGTAATGGTACATGAATTATTTATAGATTCCAAAAAAATTAGTAGAAAAATTTCCATTTAAAATATTTAAGGGGTCTTGACCCCTTTGGACCACTATATTACTAGTTTCAGTAAAGTAGTATTTCAAAAATGACGTTCAAAAAGAGGCGTCAAATTTTTGATTATTATTATTATTATTATTTTATTTACTAAATAATTGTATTAAATAATTCATATTTAATAATTCTCAATGTTTCAACGAATCTTTAAAGAGAATTATGAGGATTAAACGTATTTTAAATATTTAAAATCATGAAAATGTAACGGATTCGAATATTTTCCTTCCAAAACTCTATCAAAATGAAGAGCTTAGAAGGGGGTCCGAAGGTACATATTTTTTTTCTAATTCAATTTTATTTTTTGGGATGGGTCATAAAAAATTCCATACAAATTCAATCCCAATGAGGGTCTGGACCACCTTGAACCCCCCCCCCCCCCCCCCCCCCTGGTAACAGCCCTGAGTCGTTCAGATCGTCTCCATTTGATAGTTCTAACTACATCACTGATCTTCACAATTTTCGTTTGCAACATGATAAATTTCGCTATAATAAAAAAAATAAAAATGAATCGCTCATTTACCGAGCCTAATTTTTTATTCCCTTTATTTTCCCTCGGTCGGTGAGAATGAGGAGGAAAAAAAATTACGAAAATTACAATAATTAATCATTTTTCTCTTCTCATTCACCCATCCATACTTGCTTGTGCTGTGTTTTTCACAAATCCAATATATACAGTCAGTGCTATGGCAAAAGTTATACACACCGACAAAAAAATAATAAATTTATTAACAGTATAAAAACCTACATCTATATGTATATACACAACATAAATTGTAATATTAATAATGAAAAGGCAGTGAAGAGAAATAAAGCAAAACAGAGCAGAATGAGTGAGATTTATTATAATAAATTGTTTGTGATAAATGAGTTGAGATATTTATTTCATTCAACCATTTTTTTTTCTTGCCTCACTCACTTCCCAATTGCTGCTATTTTTCCTATTTAGTGTGAAGGCAAATTATGGCAAGTAAGAAAGTAATTGATTGACATAGAGGTGGAATTGGTATGATAGTTTGAGAATTAATGGCGATTTATGTTTTGTTGTTGATATGTGTGATTTAGTGTTGGACGTAATATTGAGTAACTTGTTGAATTTGGTCTACTCTTAGGTTTCGTTTCTCACACTACTTTTACAACATGGATGCGCCCCTAGGGATACTTAAAGCACCACTTCAATAAACATTCTTAAATAAAAATTAATTGTTATCCAGAATTGGGGCTCCTTATTACCTCAATGTGGTACCTCACTACCCCAGCACCAGGCCTTCGTAACTCTGACTGAAGCTCACAATTTTCCCATCCCAATAACCCCTAATCCATCTCCACTCGATAGACGTGAGACGAGAGTCAAGATACAACATAATAAATTGAAAATCATTAATGTAAAATAACACAGCAAAACGTCAGGCAACGTGGATTGATGAGTTTATGTACGTTACGATGAGATGAGAGTGCGATAGCGTGAAATGAAGCGAAAATCATGATTTATGTGATTTGTAAATGCTGATCAAATTATAACTATTATACGTTTTATTTTCATCATCATTATCGTCATCAATCGAAAGAACTTTATAATAATGCAAAGTAGTTACTCATTTTTTTTCATTATTGACTGCGTTTTTTCAATATTTTTCATTTCTTCATTCTCAACTTTGATTTATTAATGAATGATGATTTTAATATTCTGCTTCATAAGGTGCGTCATGAATTGATAATTTATCATTTTGTGGATAGATAATGGAGCTCAATAAATTTATTAAAATGATGATATCTGCAAAATGTACATTTATTATAGGAAAATATGTACAGTTGGGGGTCGGTGTGAGGGGGATCTACAAAAATTTGGGTCTGACCGGTCAGGCTCTACCCTCTACCTTGGCTATGTTCTTATTAAGAACAATTGAGCGATTCTTGATGAAAAAGTCCTATCTGATTTTCACCAAATATTGGCAAATATTGAATCAAATAGAATGAGTTGAATTATGTTTTATATATCAAAATGTTGCATTTTGTCTCCTTAATATAGTAAGAAACATCTAAAGTTCTAAATCGGAACTAGCTAATTCCAATAAGTGTTTTTATGTGCCGAAAATCTATGTCAACTTCAAGTTATCATAACTTTTGAACGAATAAACCTAAAAACATAATTCTTTTAACCGCTTTTAGATAAACATAAATCCTAAAAGATTTTGGGGACAATTCATTTCTATTTAAACTGTGACATCATTTTTTTGCCTCCCAAAAATTTGAAATTTACTAAATTTTAATCCTCGATATTTCAGTAACTACAACAGCTAGAAATGTGTAGTAAAAACTAAGATCTGTAGTTTTTACAGCCTTATCAGAAACATAACATAATGTATGGGGACAGTACGCCAGTTTTGTCTAAAACTTTAAAAATGTAGGAAAATGTGTTTTTTATTAGATTTCGGTTGCTTATAACTCTTCTGTTCCTTAAACTTTATCAAAACTTTTTATGCTATATTGCTCTTTATTAAATAGCAAACAAAATGATGTATGATTTATCTAGGGTTTGTACATCAGTTAGGTAAAAAATAGATTTTTATATTTTTCATACATTTTTTTAAACGCTTTTTAAATTCTCATTACTTCCTTAGATTCCTCTTTTAATGCCCTTTCCAGTAATATATAACTCGTTGAACAAAATAAGATATATTTATGAGAATTTTTGTTTCAAAAAAATATTCTTGAAAATTGAGAACAACAGCAACAAAATGTAAAAGTAAAATTCTTTATTTTTTTTTTTTTTTTTTTTTTTTTTTTTTTTTTTAAAAAAACGTTATATTTTATTTTTGCTTTTCAGTATTTCAATACAATTTTTAAGAGATCTAGCAGCAGCTATTACAACTTAATTATGGATTTTAAATGAAAAATTTATTGTTTATTTATGATGCGAAGAACATCCAGATGAGATTTATGTTTGTTTTTTGCTTTTTGTCATTGAAGACGATTGATTTCCAACTCTGCACAATTGCATGACCCAGGGTATATCAATGCAATGTACCTAGCCACAATTTGTGTGCTGACATCACACAAACCGAGTTGATATGGCTAGAACAGTGAAAAAGCACCCAAAATCCGACTAGACATTCCCTGGGATCGAACCCGGGTCGTTAGAGCCGAAGTCCGACACTCTAACCACTACGCCACAGCTGCTTTTCCACTGCATGTAAAATTCTTTAATTTTTCAATGTTTTCATAAAATATTGTGCACCGAGTTATATATTGCTAGAAAGGGCATTAAATGAGGAATCTAAGGAAGTAATGAGAATTTAAAAAGCGTTTAAAAAAATGTATGAAAAATATAAAAATCTATTTTTTACCTAACTGATGTACAAACCCTAGATAAATCATACATCATTTTGTTTGCTATTTAATAAAGAACAATATAGCATAAAAAGTTTTGATAAAGTTTAAGGAACAGAAGAGTTATAAGCAACCGAAATCTAATAAAAAACACATTTTCCTACATTTTTAAAGTTTTAGACAAAACTGGCGTACTGTCCCCATACATTATATTATGTTTCTGATAAGGCTGTGAAAACTACAGATCTTAGTTTTTACTACACATTTCTAGCTGTTGTAGTTACTGAAATATCGAGGATTAAAATTTAGTAAATTTCAAATTTTTGGGAGGCAAAAAAATGATGTCACAGTTTAAATAGAAATGAATTGTCCCCAAAATCTTTTAGGATTTATGTTTATCTAAAAGCGGTTAAAAGAATTATGTTTTTAGGTTTATTCGTTCAAAAGTTATGATAACTTGAAGTTGACATAGATTTTCGGCACATAAAAACACTTATTGGAATTAGCTAGTTCCGATTTAGAACTTTAGATGTTTCTTACTATATTAAGGAGACAAAATGCAACATTTTGATATATAAAACATAATTCAACTCATTCTATTTGATTCAATATTTGCCAATATTTGGTGAAAATCAGATAGGACTTTTTCATCAAGAATCGCTCAATTAAGAGACTATTAATTAGTTTTTACTGAGTTTGGGTCATTTTTGGGTACCTTGGACCAATTTGAAAGGGTTTACTCATTTTTGGTGCAAATCTTTAATTTTCAAGCAGTTTATGCTAATTTGATAAACCATGTGCAATTTCGAAGCCTTTCTGACAGTTTACGGGATTATTGGACCAAATTTTCTTGAGAAAGCTGTCTTGCTAATTTTTACACCAAACTCACAAAATTTTCAATATTCAAGGTTTAAATAAAGATTCCTACATACAGACATCCCACTGTACCAAGAACATAAATCTCAAAACTGAAAACCGATCTTTTTCAAATAATTTTTCAAACTAAACGGAGAGTGAGAGCGCAGCATGAAAATAAAGAAGAAAATCACTATATTTTCCATTCGCGCTCGAATGTTGATGATGATGATATATTCAGCATGTAATCAGCACATCATGTAAAATCACATAATATCAAGTTTGAATAATTATGGTAATTTATCATATTTTTCCTCTTCTTCTTTTCCCTCTTTCGCTTGCTCATTTTCGTATATTTTGCTGCTCTGCAGTATGGTAATCTAGAAATATGGATGTACACAACATCCATCTTAGAAACAATAATAATAATATGCATGAGATAAATATTGCTAGATAGGCAATTTCTCTTCGTAGGAAGAAAGTTGAGAATGTGAAAAAATTAATTTTGAAACATTTTATTTTATTCTTAAGAATTTAGAAAACTTCAAAAATATTAAAATTTTAATATCTCTGAATTTTAAATTTTAATATTTTTGAATTAAAAACAATTTTTCAAATTTTAATACTTTTAAATTAAAAACAATTTTCTAAATTTTAATATTTTTGAATTAAAAACAATTTTTTAACTTTTAATATTTTTGAGGTAAAAACAATTTTTTGAATTTATTATTATTTAAATAATCGTTTTTATAAAAACAAATTTCAGTTTTTGGGAGTTTAACTTTTGAAATTTTAATTTTTTAAAAAATTTGTAATTCATTATTTTTTAAATTTCAATTTTCATTATTTAAATTTATTAAAAATTCAATTTTGAAAATACAAATAGCCTTATTTATTTTTAAATATTTTAAAATGATTTTATTCCTCCTGAAGTTTTCTAAATTCTTAAAATAAAATTTGAAATTTTTCAATTTTACACCAATTTTTTTTATTTAAAATAATAAAATTCAAATAAATTTTTATTACCCACCAAAATAATCCCTCAAATCCAGCTAAAAAATCTGTAAATCATTTTATTCCAAACAAAATACATATCCCAACATCAAGTCAATCCATCAACGTCATTTAAGTTATGATGAATTAGTTATTTATTTATAACATTATTTTGTTTGTACAAACAAACAATTTTAACAACAATATTTCATGCCACATACGCGCATATTCACTTACAGAAACAGCCAGAATAACTCATTCGCTCACTGAAATTTCACTCTCGATTTGAACTCACTCTCATTTATTTTACTTCTTGTAATAATGATTTCGAAAAAGTTATTATTTTGTAAATATGAAGAAGGCAAATTGATGGCTTTTTGAATGAGTTGACGTTTAAGAATCGATTGATTGATGAGCTGAATGAATAATTTTAGGTTTTTGTATTTTTTTGTTTGTATGTAAATAATGTAAATCGTGATAAAAATAATTATTATGATTATATTGATGAATATAAATGGCGATTATCGATTTTGGGTAGGATGGATGATTTTGAGTGGATTTTTTTAAAGTTTGAATGACTTTAAGCGAATTATTTTATGTCAGTAAATATTAGGTTTTGAAATATTTTATTTTAATTTAAGAATTTAAAAATATTTCAATTTCAATTCGGTATTTTTTGAATTTTGTAAAATTTATTTTTTGAATTTTTAAAACTTATCTTTTGAATTTTTAAAATTTATTTTTTGAAATTTTAAATTTTTTTCTTAAATTTTTAGAATTTATTTTTTGAAATTTTAAATTTTTTTAATATTTAAAACTTTATTTCGTTAATATTTATAAATTTATCCTTACAAATACTCGTAAATTTGGATCCTGGTACTAAACTACGTACTCAGGCCCCATAAGCCATTCTATGGTACTTGAAGTCAGAAGGTCTGACTCCTAGACACCCATACTAATTAAGATATGATTTCTGCAAATATCAATGATTCCTAACAGGCAAAAAGCATGCTCAGTGCTTCTGTAATGTGTACTGTGTTGTAATAGAACATATATTTTGTCTAAGGGGCAGTTCATAAATGATGTAACACAAAAATAAGATTTTTAGACACCCACCCAAAAATTTTACGTAGTTTATAGACGACCACTAAGGCAGTGCTACTCAAAGTATGCTCCGCGACACACTAATGAGCTAATGAGTATAAATTCACGACTTAGTATAAATTCTAAAAAAAATCCCATGACATGTCCTTTCTCTCCCAAGATATAGTACCCCATGACTCCATAAAAAAAATCAATTCTTCAAATTCCGTATCTAAAATAAATTCCTTCAATTTAAGCAAGTGTCAAAATAAGCAAAGCATTCAACTTCCTCATCAAATTTCATAAAGGAATTTCACATTGCAAAAAAATAATAATTTAAACAATAAACTTCGTTGCATTCCACATTATTTTTTGCCATCAATTCCTTTCAATTCTTCTTCTTCCTACAATTTGAGTCGTTTTGACATCAATCAAAAAATTCATTCAAACGGAAATCGATGAGACAGCATCAACAGACGTACACAAAGTAAAAATAATGAAAATATTAACACATCATTCAAAAAAATAAAGAAAAGTAATCAATAACATGAATCGGAGATTCTTGGGAGGAAAGATGAAGAAGAAAAATGATTGAATGATGAAATTATAATTAAATGAAAGAAAAAATATCGACATTAAGAGAAGAAAAGAAAAAATATCGACATTAAGAGAAGAAAAGAAAAAATATTGAGAGGACAGAATATTGAAAGGGGGGAGAATGAGAAATTAATTCATTTTAACTTCCACGCATTGCGTGCAAGTTATTGTATTCACTTTTTTTGAGATTTTCACTAATTAACTTCCACGCAAAAGCGTGTAAGTTATTTAGTTTCGGTCAAAACACATTTTTTTATTACGGTGTTAAGACTTCTTTTTTTAAGAAAAATCTAATGATGCAAAAAGTTTGCCCTCGCGAGGCTGCATTTTTCTGTATATAAACTTTTTGAACTAAGTATCATCTTTAGTTCCAAAACCTTGAAAAACGTGTTTTTTTGGCGTCTTTTTTGTCCACAAATTTGGTGATCAGGGTCACAGCCGAGCCATGTACATATGGAAATTTGGTTTTTTTGCCATTTGGTCACACATATCAAGCGACCAGGGGAATGGAAAGTCATTTTAAGAAATTTTGAAATCTTTAGTGACTTTGAGGCTGTCAAAGTTGACAAACCTAGAAAAAATGACACTTTTCTTCAAACGCCTGACGACCCAGGGTTTTTTTCAAACTGGATATAACTTTGTATCCTATCTTATAGCACTCTTTATGACGTTTACAAAAATACCCCACATGACTATGTTTGGACTTAATCCTGAGATTCTACAGCACTTTGAAAATCGAAAAAAATAGACTTTTTTTTAAAAAAAATTGAATTATCATAAAGGCTCTAGATGATTACTGGATCTTATTTTTATGGACATGGAGGCTCTGGATGGTAGCTGGATCTTATTTTTATGGACACAGAGGCTCTGGATGGTAACTGGATCTTATTTTTATGGTCATAGGGGCATTGGATGGTAACTGGATCTTATTTTTATTGGATATGGATGCTCTGGGTGATAATTGGATCTTATTTTTATGGACATAGAGGCTCTAGATGGTAACTGGATCTTATTATATTGGACATAGAGGCTCTGGGTGATAACTGGATCTTATTTTTATGGACATAGAGGCTCCGAATGGTAACTGGATCTTTTTATATTGGACATAGAGGCTCTGGATAATAACTGGATCTTGTTTTATTGGATATAGATGCTCTGGATGATAACTGGATCTTATATAGTGGCTCTGGATGATTACTGAATCTTATTTTTATGGACATGGAGGCTCTGCATGGTAGCTGGATCTTATTTTTATGGACATAGAGGCTCTGGATGGTAACTGGATCTTATTTTTATGGTCATAGGGGCATTGGATGGTAACTGGATCTTATTTTTATGGACATAGAGGCTCTAGATGGTAACTGGATCTTATTATATTGGACATATAGGCTCTGGATGGTAACTGGATCTTATTATATTGGACATAGAGGCTCTGGATAATAACTGGATCTTGTTTTATTAGACATAGAGGCTCTGGATGGTAACTTGATCTTATATAGAGTCTCTGGATGATTACTAGATCTCATTTTTATTGAACATTTTGAACTATTAATACTTTTTGAGTGCAAATTTGGACATAAAAAAATTTTGATCTACTGTGCATCAATATTAATTTTTGGTTAAAAATTTGTTAATTTTACTAATTATTTAGTTATTTTTTAACAAAAGTTAAATTAATATTTTTCGGATCATAACTATTATCCTAAAAATTAACAGTCGTTTGAGTTAACCAGAAATGTTAATTTTAACCAAATATGTTGTAAACGCTATTTTATCGATTTTTTGGTTAAAACTTGCAGACAAATAGTTAAAGTTTGGTAAAATTATTTCTATGAGTATAAGTTTGCAGTCGCACAAACAAAACTTACGGCCTATAGATATACGTAAGATATAAATAGTTGAATTTACTTTAATACGGTATTAATACTTCTGTTTTAAAAAAATCTAATGATGCCAAAGTTGTGTATCGCAAGTCTGCATTTTTCTGTTTATAAATTTTATGGATTAAGTATCATCTAAGGGTTCAAAACTTCAAAAAACGAGTATTTTGGGGTCCAAAAATTTTTCGCGGCCTCGTTACCTCGGCCGCATACTTTTACTTCTTATTGAAAATAATTAGTTTGGACGAAAACCGGATTAGGTTGAGCAAATTTTTACATCCTGAATGGAGTGAATAGGAGTGAAGAATGTGGATGTACAAAAAAAACTTTATGGTATAATATTAGACATTGTTAAAACTAAAAGATCTATAAGGGTAAATCCACGAAAGATTTTTTTCCAGTAGATTTGCTTTTTCATAAAATTCTTCAAAACTATTTGATATTTACATTCGTTTTGTTATTTTATGTATAAAATAAGTCAGCAGCTATCATTCTGTTCTTAATTTAGTTAAAATGAAGCTTTAATTAAAAAATTATTGAAGTTTTAAAATATTTTAGGAATAATTTTCCAAAAACCGTGGTTTTTCAAATTCTTTTTTCTAACTAAATATAAATATCATATTTAATCTAAAACAAGACAGTGTGGATTGTAATATTTGTTTATACTCAAATCTAACATAAGAGAGCGTGGAAGTTTCTGGCGTGATCTGTACGTCGTGATTTTTTGATTTTTTGAGTCAACGGAAGCATGAATCTTTACGTTTTTGGTCTCATATGACAGGTATTGAAAATATCTATTACCTGAGGTATGTTTGGTTCCAGTCAGTTCCGTTGCGTTGGAACTAGACGCAAAAAACCGTTAAAAACCAAAAATTTGTATGGAAAATTTTTTATGCGGTGACTTTCATACAATTTCTTGTATCTGATACGATAGGCCGTACCTTAAAACCAAAAAGCGCTACTTAACATCTGAACTTTATGTCCATTTAGTGACCGAAAAATGCAAAAAACATGATTTTTTATGACAGTTGCGCCATTTTTGATTCCGCACTGGAATTAACATTTCAAGCCTTGAAATAGGTATAAAATGAAAGATCAACTCAGGATCTACATTTAATATCCGCTATGTTGGTACTTTAGAGGTTCCTGTAAAAAGTTACAGCATGAAAAAGATTGTTATAAAAATTATAACACTTTTGTTTACGTTACGTAAAATCCTTACGTTACGTAAAATTACGTAACGTGAATTTCACTTAAAAATATTTGAATGAATATAGAGGCTGTAGATGTTTACTGGATCTTGTTTAATTGGACATAGAGGCTGTAGATCATTACTGGATCTTATTTTTATTGGACATAGAGGCTGTAGATCATGACTGGATCTTATTTTATTGAACATAGAGGTTGTAGGTGTTTACTGGATCATATTTTTACTGGACATAGAGGCTGTAGATGTTTACTGGATCTCGTTTTACTGGACATATAGGCTGTAGATGTTTACTGGATCTTGTTTAATTGGACATAGAGGCTGTAGATCATTACTGGATCTTATTTTTATTGGACATAGAGGCTGTAGATGTTTACTGGATCTCGTTTTACTGGACATATAGGCTGTAGATGTTTACTGGATCTTGTTTAATTGGACATAGAGGCTGTAGATCATTACTGGATCTTATTTTTATTGGACATAGAGGCTGTAAATCATTACTGGATCTTATTTTATTGAACATAGAGGCTGTAGATGTTTACTGGATCATATTTTTACTGGACATTGAGGCTGTAGATGTTTACTGGATCATATTTTTACTGGACATAGAGGCTGTAGATGTTTACTGGATCTCGTTTTACTGGACATAGAGGCTGTAGATCATCACTGGATCTTATTTTTATTGGACATAAAGACTGTAGATGTTTACTGGATCATATTTTATTGGACATAGAGGCTGTAGATGTTTACTGGATCTCGTTTTACTGGACATAGAGGCTGTAGATCATTATTGGATCTTATTTTTATTAGAAATAAAGGCTGTAGATGTTTACTGGATCATATTTTTATTGGACTTAGAGACTGTAGATGTTTACTGGATCATATTTTTACTGGACATAGAGGCTTTAGATGTTTACTGGATCATATTTTTACTGGACATAGAGGCTGTAGATGTTTACTGGATCATATTTTATTGGTCATAGAGGCTGTAAATGTTTACTGGATCTTGTTTAATTAGACATAAAGGCTGTAGATGTTTACTGGATCTTGTTTTTCTGGACATAGAGGCTATAGATCATTACTGAATCTCGTTTTTATTGGACTTAGAGGCTGTAGATGATTGAAACATATTTTGGTGGGAAAATTTTCAAATATTTTGACCGTTAAAAAATTTGAATTTTGAAAAATCGTTAAATGGCAAACCATTTTATTATATGAAAATTTACCTCAAAAATTGTTAATTATAATAATAATAATAGTTCATTAAGTACATTCATTAAGTTCATTAAAAATGCGGGAAATGTTCAAATATATTTTGACCGTTAGAAATTTTGAATTTTTAAAAACCGTTAAATGACAAACCATTTTAATGTATGAAAATTCACCGCAAAAATTGTTAATAATTCTATAACTAATGATTTTCAAGTGCATTAAAAACACGGAAAATTTTCAAATATATTTTGACCGTTAGAAAATTTGAATTTTAAAAGCGAGCGTAGCTCAAGCTCGACTCTACTGTGATCCATGTAAAAACTGTAATTCTTAACAAGTCGAGCGAGCGTAGCTCAAGCTCGACTCTACTCTGATCCATGTAAAAACTGTAATTCTTAACAAGTCGAGCGAGCGTAGCTCAAGCTCGACTCTACTGTGATCCATGTAAAAACTGTAAATCTTAACAAGTCGAGCGAGCGTAGCTCAAGCTCGACTCTACTGTGATCCATGTAAAACTGTGATTCTAAACAAGTCGAGCGAGCCTAGCTCAATCTCGACTCTACTGTGATCCGTATAAAAACTGTAATTCTTAACAAGTCGAGCGAGCGTAGCTCAAGCTCGACTCTACTGTGATCTATTTAAAAACTGTAATTCTAAACAAGTCGAGCGAGCGTAGCTCAAGCTCGACTCTACTGTGATCCATGTAAGTAAGAAATAGTTCGGACGTAGTCCGAACTAGGTTGAGCGAAGCTCACAAATTTTTACGTCCTGAACGTAGCGAAGCGGAGTGAAGGCGTGAAAATTTTCCCAAGCCGTATACACTGTATGCTACTATGATTTAAAATGAGAAAAAATGCGACATTACACTTTGAGATTTGGAAAATCTGGAATTGGCTGGAATTTTTTAGTTGACTTGAAGGGGGTCTATGGGGGTCCCAAAGTTGAAAATTCGAAAAAAATGTCATTTGTGAGCTAATTTCAAAATTAAATTTCCATATAAGGATTTAATCAAGTTAAATTAAGTTTTTGACATAAAATCTATCATAATAAGATCTTTATTTTAAGCTCCCACGTAAATTAATAATTAATAATTTTGCTCAGATTAAGAAATCAGTTTTTCGTATTTTGTGAGAAAGAGAGGTAATACAGCCAAAAATGTTCTATGCAGAAAAGTTTGTGCCTGAAATTCTACATCATGTTCAAAAAACGGAATTGAAATTAGTTGAGGCATTGTCGAGAAAATCGCAAAATACACTTTCTGTAAGCAAGCAAACAAGCAAACAAGTTAATCAGCAAGAAATAGCCAAAACGAGACATCGTTGAAACTTCTAGTTTTTTTGCAATCGATCCGTGCCGCCCTACAGAAGAACTGATTAGATTTTGGGCATGGTAGGAATAGCCGTTGCTTCTGAAAAAGCAAAAAACCTTCTTTTCCATACAAAATGTGAAATTCAAAGGTTGCTATGATTTTTGAAAATTTCGACTGAAAAAAATTCAAAAAATTGGAAAATCCCCCCCCCCCCCCTGGTATATGAAAATTATGCGAGATTCGACAACCCCTGTGATCTATAAACAGTCGAACAAGCGGAGCGAGATTCGACAACCCCTGTGATCTATAAACAGTCGAACGAGCAGAGCGATATTCGACAACCCCTGTGATCTATAAACAGTCGAACGAGCGGAGCGAGATTCGACAACCCCTGTGATATATAAACAGTCGAACGAGCGGAGCGAGATTCGACAACCCCTGTGATCTATAAACAGTCGAACGAGCGGAGCGAGATTCGACAACCCCTATGATCTATAAACAGT
Organism: Chironomus tentans; assembly: GCA_963573255.1. Classification (NCBI taxonomy): domain Eukaryota; kingdom Metazoa; phylum Arthropoda; class Insecta; order Diptera; family Chironomidae; genus Chironomus; species Chironomus tentans. Next base: position 21,027,264 of record OY754302.1, read on the forward strand.
CGAACGAGCGGAGCGAGATTCGACAACCCCTGTGATCTATAAACAGTCGAACGAGCGGAGCGAGATTCGACAACCCCTGTGATCTATAAACAGTCGAACGAGCGGAGCGAGATTCGACAACCCCTGTGATCTATAAACAGTCGAACGAGCGGAGCGAGATTCGACAACCCCTGTGATCTATAAACAGTCGAACGAGCGGAGCGAGATTCGACAACCCCTGTGATCTATAAACAGTCGAACGAGCGGAGCGAGATTCGACAACCCCTGTGATCTATAAACAGTCGAACGAGCGGAGCGAGATTCGACAACCCCTGTGATCTATAAACAGTCGAACGAGCGGAGCGAGATTCGACAACCCCTGTGATCTATAAACAGTCGAACGAGCGGAGCGAGATTCGACAACCCCTGTGATCTATAAACAGTCGGACGAATAAAAAATTCGAACGGAGCTCGAATGTAATAGTTCGGACAAAGTCCGAAAAAAAAAATTTTCCCAAGCCCTTAGAAGACTGAGGATATGTGAGAAAATTTTATTTTTTTATACTGTAATCTATAAACAGTCGGACGAGCGAAGCGAGATCCGACAACCCCTGTGATCTATAAACAATCATACTAGCGGAGTTCGAACGAGACTTCGAATATACAAAAAAACTTTAGAGTTTAATCACAAAAATTCGAGCGAAGCTCGAATATAAATAGTTCGAACGCAGTTCGGACTAGGTTGAGCGAAGCTCACAAATTTTTACGTCCTGAACGTAGCGAAGCGGAGTGAAGGCGTGAAAATTTTCCCAAGCCGTATGTACAGTACGGGAATAATTTACGGTGAAGTGATAAAAAATTTATAGAATACTTTGTGTCATAAACTACGGCTCGCCTTGGGATTTATATCAACTGGCGAGCGTAGCTCGCCTTTGGATCGGTATCAACTGGCGAGCGTAGCTCGCCTTTGGATCGATATCAACCGGCGAGCGTAGCTCGCCTTTGGATAGGTTATTGCCGTTGGCGAGCGTAGCTCGCCACGTGGAAGTTTGTGGTGTGATCTATACATCGTGTTTTTTCTGTTCGTTCTTTTTTTCAAGCATAATTTGCTGCTGTTTTTGTGAGATATAATTTACTACCTTATAACTAATGATAATTAATTTCTCTCATTGGAAGTTGTTTTTGGATATAATTGGGGCTATTTTGTGACAGTTTGTCTGCTTATAGGAATTTTGGGATTAAAATGATTCAATTTTTTAAATTTCTAATACTTTTGTATTTTTTCAATTTTTTTTAAATTTTATTATACTTTTAAGTATTCTTGAAAATTCAAAATTATTACAAGTTAAAAATTTTCCAAAAAGTTAAATTTTAAATGAAAAAGATTGAAAAATTTAATTTTTTTAAATATGAATAACTTTTTTTTTATATATATATATTTTTAAACTTCTAAACATTTTTTGTTGCTTAAATTCAAATTTCAATTTTTTTTTAAAAAAAATTATTTTTTGAAGTTTATTAAAAAAAATTGTGTTTTTGAATATTTATTTTATTTTCAAATTTTTTTAACCTTTCTCTCTAATATTTTTCTCTAATTTTTTTAGTTCTTTAGAACATATGTTTATTAAGTTTTTTTAAAAAAAATTAATCTCTCTTTTTAAATTTTTTTAACTTTTTTTATTTAATATTTTTTTAAATTTTTGAATAATTTGAATGGATTTTAAAAAAGTTTTCTTATTAATTATTATGAATTTTAAATCTATTTTAAACAAACTAAAATTGAAGAATTTGATTCTGATCAAATGCGCTTCAATTCTCACCAAACTCACCCTCCCAACTCAATCTATTCTCAGATTTTATTAATGACTTTCGGCATCAATCTTCAAATGAGATTTTTTTCCTTCTGTTGCTGATGCTATTCATTAAAATCTTCAGACACTCATTCTATTCTTTCCTTTTTTGTATGTGTCTCATCTCTCGTTACCCTTGTTTTGTTGATACGCTATTTGATTAAATTATAGATCGGCAAATATAATAAATATTAATCTTGTTTTTTTGTGTTACTCTGTTTTCTGTTTTGACAGAAAAAATCTTCTCGTTCTCAGTTTCTGGGTGAAAAATAATTAAGAGATAAATGACAGACTTGAACAAAATAATAAATTGAAGATATAATTTTATGGTTTGGGAAGTTAAAAGAGAAAAAGGATGTAGAACAGATTGGAATTGGATTTAAAATTATTTTTTTAGTTGAATTTTGAAAATTAAAAAAAAATCATTTTATAATCTTTAATATTTTTTTTAAACTGGTTTTTTAAAAAATTTGATTTTTTAAAAAATTTGATTTTTAAAAAAACTTGATTTTTTAAAATGATTTTTAAAAATTGATTTCTAAAAAATTGGTTTAAAAATCTTAAATATTTTTAAAAGTAAAAAAATTTAAAATTTTAATTTAAATTTTCAAAATTAATTTTTTTAAACTTAGACTTCAAGCTCTGTATTAGGTTTCAAAAAAGCAAAAAAAAAATCAATAAACTTAAAAACTCAACAGACTTGCAATAGACACTCTCAAAAGTCATTGACTTATCTAATAGTCTGATCAAAAAATGCAAATTTCAACATAAAAAAATTCCCTCACACTACGATTTATCACTTCATAAAATCACACACGGCGAAGTAGGAAAAAAAGTTTCCCAATCAAACAACGCTAAGCAGTCATATCAATATCATTAACATAAATTTTTTATACAAAAACATCAAAAGAGCGAAAGATAGACAGCAAATTATTAAAATTCATCATTCAATCAATTATTTCAGTGAAAATAAATATCTCTCGTATCATATGTACGACGAATACTGAAATGAAATAACATGTTATTATGAGCTAAAAGAGCAGAAGCAGTAAATCATGGCAGCAAAAAATATGTATAATATATATGAATGGGAAATCAGTCAAAAATGAGAAGTTAGGTATGGGAGACGCAGTTAGTGGATGGGAATTGAAGGCGCATAGCTTTGAAAAATTTCAATTTTAGTTAATAACGTGAGAAATGCTCAGCTTGAAGACTTAACGTTCTGCATGAAGTTCAGATGTTCAGACTAGACGTTCAGCGTGAAGGCCAGATGCTCAGCTTCAAAACTAGATGTTCATCTTGAAGACCAGACATTAAACTTGATGACATGATGTTCAACTTTAAGACTTGACGTTCAACTTCATGACTTGGCGTTCAACTTCATGACTTGGCGTTCAACTTGATGATTTGATGTTCAGCTTGAAGGTTAGATGCTCAGCTTGAAGACCAGTTGATCAACTTAATGACTTGACGTTCAACTTCATGACTTGACGTTCAACTTCATGACTTGGCGTTCAACTTGATGACTTGACGTTCAGCTTGAAGATAAGATGCTCAGCTTGAAGACCAATTGATCAACTTAATCACTTGATGTTCAGTATGAAGGCCAGATGCTCAGCTTGAATACCAGACATTCAACTTAATGACATGACATTCAACTTGAAGATGTTCTGTTTTACGAACGCTCAGCTTAAGGAATGATTTGTTTGAAATACGCTCAGCAAGATATTTGAGATATTTTCAGCTGAAATGGCGCAGCTAGAATGATGGTTAAATTAAATGGCACTCAGTTTGAGCTGCGTTGAACTTGAGTGACGCCTCAGCTCAAATGACGCTCAGCTGTAAAAACTTTTAATTGCTAGACTCAGTTTAGGAAACAATTAGTTTAAGAAACGCTTAGCTTTAAGGACGTTCAGCTTGAGAAATGTTCAGCTTTAATGACGTTCGACTTGAGAAACGCTCAGCTTAATAAACATTCAGGTTGAGTAAAGCATAGCCTTAAGATCTCTTAATGCAAAGAATATTCAGCTTTGCATTTAAAATTCCTTTAAATTTTATTTAAAAAAACAAATTAAATTTAAAAAATCAACAAAAGACACTCCGACAGTCCACCAACAATCACCAATACAGCATGAAAAATAACGCAAAAAAGCAAAATAAAAAATGAACATTAACGATATGTCAGAAGGCCTGAGAAGTCATTAATCATGCAATAGCGACAGTTTGACACAACGATCACAATATAAAATAAAGAATGAGCGAGAAAGAAGAGGAAGAAAGAGCTTTTGACATGTTTCATGAGGGGTAATAATAATGGCAACAGCAATAATAATACCAACAACTAATATTTCATGACATACAATGACATATGAAATATGTTTTAAATGCCTTTAAATCAAATGTTTGCTCATTGTTATTAATGTGATTCTTATGACAAGTTTGAGCACTCTATCTCACTCAAGTTTCGCAGTTTTTTTACTGCTTGCTGCTTGTTGTGTGTTGATTATTATATGGAAATGATTTTGTATGTCGGCATGTCTTGTCATGTTGACGAAAGTAAAAGGAAATAATTTATTGACTATGAAAAATTACTTTTTGCCTTTTGTTGTGTATTTTTGGTGATTTTTATATTTTTGTGTGTATAGGGAACGGAATAGCTGAATATTTTGGTATTAGCTGTGAGAAAATTACTTCTGGATGTAGGAACAATGAGAAAAGGCATTCGAAAATGGGTTGGTCCATGACTTGTACGCAGAGTTGACATATCTGTTCCAGTATCCAGCAAAGGGCCTTCTAATATCAATAATATGAGCCTGTTGGTACTCTGCATGGCAGTTAAATGTAGCCCATCGACTCCCTGTGCCCATGGATGTCTCCAACTCAGTGCAACCTAAAAATCAAAATTTTCATGCCCTTAAAATTCATAAATTTTAAAATATCAAAATTTGTTCCATTCCTGTTCACGTCACTCACTTAACAAACATTAATAATTTCTTCATTTCTCTCATATTTACTCAAGCAAAAAATAATTAAAACATTTTCAATTCCAACATGACAATCGCACCAACAACAACACGAGTGACTACAACAACAATTATAATTAATTTTAATTTTAATCGTGATCGCATGACAAGATATGCGTGTATGAGACCTTTTTAAGCAACAACAGAGCCATGTCAGTGAGTTGATTATAGCCGCAGGTAACATAATGAAAAACGAGAAAGGCACAGACACAAAAAAAATCTCATTTAAGCTTTAGTTTTAAAAGCGAAATTAGAAATGACGTGTGAAAATTTTAATTTTACAGCTCATTGCTAAATGGACAGGCACAGTAAACCGCTCACCAACAAATCGTAAATTGACAATTTCGCAAATTACAAAAATGTCTTTTTCAGTGTATAATAAAATTGGGGAGTTGGCTGTTGCTACTGTCAATTTTGTATGTGTCGACAACAATCACCTTTCAATTACAATTTAAACTTCGACCTTTTTTGTGCTTAACATCGTCGACATCACAACCGTATTGAAATGTATTCATTCATGCTGTTGCTGTTGACTTTTTTGCTCCTTTCTTGATTTAGTCTGTGAAATGGGGAAAGTTTTTGGTTTTGGAATGAAAGTGTCGTTGTAATGACAAGTTTGAATGATTATTTTTTGGGGTTCTGAGGCGCATTTTTTTACGAAAATGAATTAAATTAAAAAAGATTTAAAAAAATCAAATAAAGTTGAATTTTTTAAAATAATCTAAAAACGATAAGAGTTTAAATTTAAAATATTGAATATTTTTAAGAAAGTTGAATATTTTTACAAATTTGAATTTTTTTAAAAAAACTAAAATTAAAGTCAATGTAAAATTCCAAAAAAGAATAACTTTTAAGTATTATTTTTTTCTTGAATTTAATATTGACTTCAATTTTAATTTTTTAAAAAAAATTCAATTTTTTTTTCATTTAAGCGCCATTTCGCCATTTTTCATTAAACACAGACAAAAAAATTTAAAAATATTTTAAACTGTTATAATGTAAAATTTTACTAAAACTCAAAAGTTAAATTTAAAATGTTCAAAATTGTTAAATAACAAAATAAGAAAAATAATATATAATATTTAAAAAAAATAATATAAATATTGAAAATTGAAATATTTTAATCCAAATATTCAAAAATCAAGACAAACCGCACTCCAAACTCCAACATTACCCCCCAAAAAATTCATACCAATGTAAAATCGATTGAACTCTTTCTCGACACTTAACATGTAGATTAGACTAAAATCTCCACATAAAATCACTAATGCAGAAAAAAGGGAAGCAAAATATATTTTCTACAATTTAATTGTGTTGCTTTTAATTAGAATTTTCTGTGATAGCTGTAAATGGAATGAAAATTGGAATTTTGTGTGGTAATGCAATTGTTTGAATGCGATAAGAACTCGATTGAATATTTAATTTGGCCAGAGTTTGTGCTTATTTTGACCTTTTGGTATAGAAAGAAATTTTTGATTGAAAATGTAATTAAAATTTTTATTTGAGAAGTTAAAAGTTGTATTTTTGGGGTGCTTTAGAATTTTTACAATTCGATCAATCTTAGTTAACAGCAATTGTTGAAATTGGTAGCTAATTGACCCCCTCCACTCTCAATCTTGAACCCCTTAACTACGTGTAATTCTATTAAAAATAATGAAGTAAAAAATATTTCAACCCAAAATAACAATAAAAATTAATGATCAAAAACAAGCAATAAAATTGATATTTTTATGAATTTTACATCATTTTTTTTAATCGAAATTTTCAAATATTTTTCATCCCCAAAATTATTGATAAATATTCAGAATCTCATATTCACGTACTTTTGTTACCATTAAATCGGTTAAATGTAAATTCGAGGTTGATTTTCATTCTTTTGTATTTTAAAAATAAAAATAAATAAATGTTCCACAATTATGTTTTGTGGGTTTTTCTTTTTTAAGCACAGAATTTTCCTATTTTTGTGGAAAAATTGTTCTGATTTTTGTAGCATTTTGATAAAAATTGATATAAAATATAATGAAAAAAGATTTTGAGGGAATTTCTTAGCTTCGGAAGGGAATTATCCATGACTATGCCCATGTGCTTAAGCCACGTTCATTTATTACGTAATGCAAAGAACTGACTTCTTAGACACCCCCTCTCCCCTAAAAGCGTTACGTAATAAATAAACGACCCCTTAGATGAGGAGTCAAAGCTTCTCTGGGGACGCTCGAAAAATAACGTCACGCTTTTCGGGTGGAGGGGGTGATAAGAATATGTGACAGTCCAAACATAAAATTTTTCTTTTTTTGGAAAATTTGTGATAAGGGGGGAGGTGGGTTTTTCAAAAAAGTCGTTTTTTGCGTGACGTAATTTGCGAACATCAAAAATCATCGTTCATCAAAAAAAGTAGAAAAAAATCAAAAAAGATATTAACAACTTAATAGCTTTACCAACGTTTTGTATATTAAAAATCGTTACAAGGATTCGAACCTTTGACTTCAAAAATTAAATGAATTTTTTCAGTTTTTAGTAAAATCGACCAATTCTGAACACTTCTGTGATTTTTAGACATGACTAAAGCGCTTAATGAACCACTTCCATCCAGCACACCCCAAACTTATCTTCTCCTTTAAATGAAAAATGCTTTGCGGGATTTTCGGCAATATTGAGGTTCATTAAATTTATTTTCCTTTGTGTTTTTTTTCTCTACGTTAATTTTTGCGCAATTTTTCTCTGTTTCAATATTTTTTTATTATAATTTCAGGTTGACCAATTTTGTGGTTCATTTGGTTTTATCTTTGATTTCATTTCATTATTTTATACATCACCAAACACAACATTTTTTATTGTTCTTATATTATCGTTCAGTGGCTCGTTAATCGAGTCATTTCTAGGCGATTCACGATATGCATACATACCAAAAAAATAAAATTATTACATAAGATCGCAAAAGTTGGATAAAGACGGCTGAAGAGAAAAATAGGAAACAAGAAATGGAGAATTTATTGACGTGAAACATGACCATTTTTGAGTGAGTGAATGGCCTGAAATTAACATTTTTGTGGTGACTCTGTCGCATAACAAATGATATTTTAACATTGATAAGCATCTATGCATAATATTTCATGGCCAAATTATGCTCGATTGCTTGAAAGGAGGTTGGCGAAAAAAAATTATTATAATATGATGAATAATTTTCATTTTCTTTTGGCTCTTTTTTTGATATGCATCAATGTCACAAGGAACTTTCCTAATGAATAATTCAATTCAATATATACAAAATAATAAAGCGAAAATTTTTTTGATAAAGTGGAAATTAATTTTTTTTGCGGCTGAAAATTATTCTGTAATTATGGGGAATTTCATTAGAATTTCAGCAAATCGTCTTATGAATTACAATCAACTGGGTAATTGGGCATTTTGGTGTTTTAATTGCTTAATTTTTTTAGAGTGGAAATGTGAGTTGGAATGTTTTCGGGTTGATATTCATGTTTTCTTCTGATAGAATAATTTTTTTAAAAATATGTTGATTTCAGCTGGCTTAGTCTCCTATCATCAACATCTTGAACAATTTTGTCAGCATTAATAAGTAATTCAAAGGATAGCTGGAATTTAAAACTAAACTGAATTTAAAGCTGAGCTAAACTTAAAGCTGAACTGAATTTAATTCTGATTTGAGGTTAAAGCTGAGCGTAATTCTAAACGAATCTGAACTAAATTCTGATTTAAAGTTAAAGCTGAGCTAAAGCTGAAGCTGAGCATAATTCAAAACTGAACTGAAGCAGAGCGTAATTTAAAGTTAAGCTGTACTAAATTTTTATTTGAGGTTAAAGTTGACTAAATTTAGAGCTAAGCTAGAGCTGAGCGAAATTTAAAGCTGAACTGAACTTAAAATCAAAGTTGAATCTGAACTAAATTTAAGGCTGTGCTGAATCTTAACTAAATTTAAGGCTGAGCTGAAGCTGAGTAGAATTCAAATCAGAACTGAACTTAGTTTCTTAGTTGAAGATGAACAGAATTTAAAGCTAAGCTTCACATTAAATTTCATTTCATTTCAAATTACAAATTCCTTATTCAAGGTTGTTATCGATTTTCTCATTATTGTCTATGCCACTGCCATTTTTCCCATAATTTGCCTTTAAACATCAGCTACTATTTCACATCACATAAAATTTAATTACACATAACATCAACTCCTTACATGATATCACAAATTAAGCAACCTAACAATGATAATTAATTAAATTTTCATACGAAACTGTCATAACTTTAGACATTAACGACTTCTACGTTCTCATTTCATTGCCTTGTCAAAAGAGCTGTTGTGCGAACTTTTTCTATATCCTTAATACCCCAACAATAATGTGTCTTCGGAAACAACAATGCTGAAAATATTATGATAATAAAACCTCATAAACGTGTGTGTGTTAATAATTTATTTTCATTATTTATGGACTTACACACATATTTTACCTCATTCAAGCCAGCTGTAATTTATTTTTTCATTCTCGACAAGGAACACAAAACAGCACAAAAATTTATAAAACCAGGCAAAAAGAATGAAGGTAGAAAGAAAGCCTCAAAGTATGTAATTTCTCAGATGATAGATGGCAACAAACCACGTCATTATATGGCTCACGCTAACCATTCTCCACAAAAATAAATTTTGTTAACGTTTATTCTCTCTTGGATCTCGCAGAAAAGGCTCAGTTCTTGGCAGATTTAGGAGAGAAATGTTTAGGATACATTTTTGATGTGTTTAGTTACTGGCTGTAATTAAGATTCCTAGATGCAGATCTGAACTGAGACTGAACTGAAGCTGAGCTGAGGCTGAACTGAAGCTGAGCTGAGGCTGAACTGAAGCTAAGCTGAGACTGAACAGAACTAGGACTGAAGCTGAGGTGAGGTGAAACTGCAGCTGAGGTTAGGCTGAAAATAAGCCGAGTAACAGCTTAACTGAATCTGTGCTGAAGCTGAGTGGCAGCTGGGTCACTTTTACGCTCACTATGTCAATTAAATAGGTCACAATCTTATCATATCAAAAAATGCGCCAAACCTTCCATCCTTCCCACCTGTCAACCTTTTAAACTTACACTTCTCGTTTCTTCTCTCTGTGCACGAGAACTTTTGCTCTTCCCGAAAATACACAAGCAACACAGAAAAATGCCAAATCTCTGACAGTAACAAGAACAGCAACAGCAGGGTGTTTTTTTGTGTGTGAGGAAAAAAACAAAGCAAAAATTTCTGACAGAGGGCTTTGAATGAAAAAGAGAAATGCCGCGACTGCTATAATGTATGGCAGTAAATTTATATATACATAGAGTTTTTTTTTGGAAGCAAACGAAAGGAGCGATAACAATGAGTTGATGCTATCAGAAAATTTGTCGGAAAATATGAGTATGGGAAAATTTATGGCTCTTGAATGGTGGTCGTAAATAACATGAGAAAGTTGGGGAAATTTGGAGGAGAGTTGGGTAGTGGATGGGGTGCATTTTTGGGTGAGTTGTAGGATTTGGTCTAAAAGAGTCTATGGTTCAGTGTAGACATCACTGATTTGAACTTAACCTACAATTTTAAACACAAAGACTACCTACGCCAGCCCTGTCAGACAATCCAATTCCATTACCCATCCTCAACATTTTTCAGTACATGAGCCTTTCTTTCTTCTTTCCAATTTTCCACATTTTCACTGAACAAACAAAACAATTCATCGCACTCACAAAAAGCCTTTTTGCTACGAATGAAATAAAAAAAATCGAGAATGAGAAAAAAAGGAAGCAAGAAGTGAGTAGAACTGGCAGGATAATGACAAACAAACAGACACACTCTGACATGTCAGACAGATAGGAGCACATAATATGTTATCATGTTGACAAGCGGAATATACAGAATGAAGAAGTTTTTTTTCTGCAATGGATGGAAATGGAAGAAGATAAATGGAAATTTTGTGAGGTGAAAAGTGGGACATGAGTGTAAGAGGTTGGTTGTTTGCGTGACATTTTTTTTGGAAGGGTTTAATTTTGAATTTGAAAGTTTTGATGAGAATTTGTGGTTTTTTAATGGCTGTAGGCACTGTTGTGCAATTTAAAAAGAAATTATTGAAGATTATTATAAAGATCTACAGTTCAAAGAAGAATCCGAGGCGCTTTTTAAGGTCTGTCCATTACAAAACATAAGGACGTCAATATGACCTTATGTAGGGGTGTAGCCAGTTTTGGGGTTCAAAACATCCCCTAGAAAAAATTCTCGCTACGTCTCTATGGCTGGTTCTCGGTATACCTTAGTGTGTACCCCAACTATTGTTTTTAGGCAAGGGTATAGCCCAGAAACCTATCCTTGAACTCATGTGTCTTGAAATGCACTGAGTCTCAATTTATGAGTACAAGATGTCATAAACAAAATATTAAATCTAGTATATCTAACAAAACTTCAATAATAAAGCCAGTATAACAACCGAGCTTTGTAAATGTATTGATAAAATGAGCACCAAGATACAGTCTAAATCTGAAGTAACAAAAATCAACCTCCAACCAAGTGATGAAAACTGAAAAATTGGACACAACGTTCGATAACAATTCATACAACTCAGAACGTTTCAAGGTCGAACTTTAGAGTTCCAACACATGGCATGTATAATATCACGAAGTTTAAACCCCTTCAGCTTAATGATAAGTTAAGCAAATGCCATAAATCATATCTTAACAATACAGTAAAAAAAAATTTAGTTGAAAAAGGTTTTCAAGTGTGGAACTGAAAGTTTGTACATTTTAAACGAATGTTTTTGATAAAGTTTAAGAGAACATGACCACATAATCAAGATGGGAATTGATTTAGTAACCTAAGGCTTGATTTAGGCTGGTCATCTGCGTACCTTTTGGCAGGACAGTCTTACTTTTTACGCAAATGTCCCACTTCAGCCCCAAAATCCATTCGAATGCAGGTCAAAAAATTCTAATTGAGTAGAAGAAAGTTTTCGTGCCTTCCCGAATTACTTAAATATGTGCAACTAAATAAATTCGAATTTCATCACAAAAATCTCAAAAAAAAATATTTCTTATCTTCCCCCATCCCACTCATTCATCATCATAACTGCTCCCCATAATCCTTCGATGTCAAGTTAACTGAACAAGTAACAAATCTAAGTGTCACTTCGTCTGACATCCGATGTCATGAAAACGAATAGAATTTTATTTTCTATTTCTCTGAAGCTGCACAACATTTTCTATTTTATTTCTACAAGAAAATTTCGCTCAAATTTTTTTTTATTTTACATAAATTATCATCGCTGTTATGATTTCTTCTCCTTTCATTTCCAGTCTTTTGTGTGTTTGGGACATAAATTAAACTTGTGCATCGTGTCAACAGCAGATTTTTGTCTTTGTCTCTTGTTTTTGTTCTTCTGTCGCTGGCGTTGCCGTTTTGAGTCACAACAAATATTATTTGTGGTCTTCTTCATGGCACAATTTTTGTTGACGATTAAAAAGACACAACAGAACATTCATCATACTATGTAGACATGATAAAATATTTTATTTGGTCTGTGGAAGTGAAAAATAAATTCAGCATGCAATAAATATTTTAATTCAGCTGCTTCGTGTCATGTTTCATGGTTAATGGCTGTTGCATTCATTGTTGTTTATGATGTAATTATCTGCAATCACGTTATTGTGCTGTTTTGATGAGGATGATGTTGGTGGAATTCTTTTCTTTTTGATCCTGTAAATAGTGAATTGGTGGACTGATAAGATTTGCTTAAACTGAGAACTGGGACAATACACGGTCCCAAAAATGTTAAAAGGTTAGATATGAGGCCTGTAGCTAATGTTATGCAAACTTGGTGCCACTTCTTTGCTGTGTCCCCTAAGGGGCCGTTCACTTATTACGTAACTCTTTTAGGGGGGAGGGGGGGGGGGTCTGAGATTTTGTGACAGTTCAATCAAAGAAAAATTTTCTTTATGAACATTTTGTGGCAAAGGGGGGAGGGGGGTCTGAAAAGTCGTTTTTTTGCGTTACGTAATAAGTGAACGGCCCCTAATGTGTTACGTAATTTGCGAACGAACCTTAATGAATTCCAATATTTAGCAGGTTAAGAGGTGTCGCCTTTTTTAAGGGGAAGGAGTTGTTGTATAAATGAATTGACCTTTAAAATATTTATTGTAATCTTATCGGGGATTAAGTTGTATTTTTAAAACAAGCTAACACGCATGAAATGAGAACTAATCGTTTAATTGCTGCAGATATAAAAGTCGTGCAGATATAAATTTAATCTAAGTTTCAAAATATGATTATACTTAAGGCTACAAACTCAATCGAGATGATAGCTTTCTCATATCTACAAAAAGTTGATATTCAATGAATGGATTATCATAGAAGCTAAATATAACAGATAAGTACCATACTTAGTGAAATGATGTCGTATTTAGAGGGCACATTACGGTATCGCCGTGCATGCTTTTTATATGATTATATTTTAAATTTTTCTTCTAATATTTTTATACTTTTTGTTAATTTTAACAGTATTTCAATATTTAAGTTAAAAATTAGAGCTTCGAGAAAACTTTGGAAAAATTATTTTCCAGAAAAATTTTTCATTCAAAAAATTTTTGAATAGGGGACGTCTGGAATTCCTACGACCCCCCTGGCTATGCCCCTGATATTAGAACAATAAACTAAAGAACGGAATTGATTTTGATAATTTAATTTTTGAGATATTTTAAATCCCAATCCATAATCTCTTTTTATTAGACAAGATTAAGCTCTCATAGTTTATGACACCAACTTAGCAACTCCATATTTTCCCACAAGAATCTAGCAATAAAAAATATCCACATTTTATGTTGCAAAATCATAACAATAATTCAATCTGCATGATAAAGTACCAACTGCTGCACTTCTTCATCCATGTCATCCATACACAGAATTAACCACTTTTATCATCACATCTGAGTGAGAGTAAAAAAGGGAACTTCTTCAGCACCATTCATCTCCATTTAATATCTTTTCTCCCAATTTCATTTCACTTTAGTATGAACATTTATCTGATATCTCCTCATTCAGAACGACATCAGGCAAAATATAATATTTCTTTATGTACATAAAAATTGTATTAAAAAATGTATTATTGGACCATTTATCATTTTTATGTACAAACCAGGATCGTTAAAAAAATTTATATCTGTTAATAAATTATTGTTTGCCAAGGCATTATCATCATTTTCATGCTCTTATATATTTATTTTCTTGCTCACTTATTCGGTCTCAGTTCTATTAATGTTGATGGTATTTGTTGGCTTTATGGGATGTGTAGCAGAATGAATGGTATTTTGGGTTGGTTATTTGAGGAAATATTTTTGAATTTATTTTAAAGGATTTTTATGAGGTGATTGAATGGTATTTCTCAGGAAGTTGGTTGGATGATTTAGAAGGTTGAAATTTGGGAACAATAAATTGGGGTGAGGTGAGGTTTAGAAGCTTTATCTCAAATGGTACGCTGAGTGTGAACGGATTCAGCGTAATTCACTTTTTTACACCAGGTGTCATTCATATATGTCATTCTATATTTTTTTCGTACTTTTGAAATTAAAAAATATTAAATAAAATTTTCGACAAATTCAAATAATATGGCTACTTCCCTGAATCGTAACCAAATAATATGGTTTTTAATTATGTAACAAAAATACAAAATATTAATAATTAATATATGTCATTTTGTCAAATAGTATTTAGAAAGTTAATTTACGGATGTGGAAAAATTTATTGGTAAAATTATGAAATTCATTGTCATGGGTTCAATTCCCAAGAAATCTAATACAAAATTCTATTTTTTGTTGGTACTTTTTCTCCTTTTTGTCATAATTTTTTTTTAAAAAAAACATCCACCATTTGTCGTTCACTTATTAGCTTTTTAAGGGGAAATCTGAGATTTTATAGCAGGTTAAATAATTTTTTTAAAGAAAAACTTAAAGAAGAATTGGAAAGGGGGTCAAAAGATTATTTTTTACGTACCATAATTGTTGAAATAAATTTTTAAATAATTGCCTTTTACTTCCATCAACATCTAAAACTAATTTTCCCTACACTATTCAATAACTCAGAAAGAAAAAAACAATTACATTTCAAGGCAAAGGTTAAAAAAGTTTAAAACCTATAAATTTTACGAAAGCCATAACGGATTTCCATGAGAATTTTTGTAGCACATATGTCTTGCAACTTCAGAAACGACAACTATGGCAAGCGAATGAGAAAAAAGTTTAGTAAATTTTCTTTTTGCCATAAGCAATAAAGGAAGAATAAAAAAAGGAGAAAAACTGCTGAACTGCAATGAAGGAGAAGAAAGAATTGTTATTTGTGGTAATAAATTTCCGCTGTTCATTTTTCACTGCTTGTTTGGAAAGAAATGAGGAAGATTTGTGATGAGTAAGGGGTTCTGGTTAGGGTTGACAAAAATAGAAATTCGGACTTTGTAAAAATGAAGATTTAATAACAAAAAGGTTTTTTAGCAATATTTTTAAACATCTAAGGGGTCGTTCGCAAATTACGTCACGCTAAAAAACGGCTTTTTCCAAATAAAAAAAATCTTTTGTATGGACTGTCACAAATTCTTTGACCCCCCCTCCCCCCTAAAAGCGTGACGTAATTTGCGAACGACCCCTAAGAACAAAACTTAAATATAAAAATTTAATTTAAAAATTGAAAACTAAATCTAAAAATTTAACTTAAATTATTAAATTAACAGTTTTCATATTTCTATATTAAATTTTTAAAAATCTAAATAATTTTTTTTATTACCTATATTTAAATTGTCTTTATTTTAAAATTAACTCTATTTAGGTTTTTAAAACTTTTAAAAAAATTTGACATTTTTCAAAATAATTTGACTTCGATTTGATATTTTCCAATTTTCTTAATAAAATTCCACAAAAAACCTAACCTAGAACCCCTAATCGATAACAATAAATCCAAAAATACAACATGCACACTTGCCAATACATTCATTCTCATTCTCCAACTTCTTAAACGAATTTCTGGCAAATAAAAATGAAAATTTAACGCTGAGACACACGAAAGCCAAAAAAACAATAACATTGCACATTGAAAAATACACAACTCAATGTACATCCACATGAATCGGATATTCATGGTCATATGAGAAGGATAAATGACCGTAGTAATACAAAATGTCTGAGTGTGAATAATTTTTCATTCAACAGCAATTTTTCTTTTTTTACTCGTTCTTTTTTTTCAATTCCGAATGCATGCAATGAGCAAATACATTTATCCATCCATATTGCGATAGTACCAAGAAAAAAATATATATTTTACAAACCATTTTCCATTCCATGGAAATGCAATTGTGCTTCTATTGTGTACATAACTACAACTATTTTAAATGAAATTGAATGAATGAAATTTCCATCGCCTATAAATTGCTTGCTTTTTTTCTTGTTTGGTGGAAACGGAATTTTTATACATTTTTTTATCGATGCTCGTCTCTAGACCAATTTTTTTTCGTCAGCACCAAATGCAGATGTTATTTATGCAAGTTCTAGTTGTTGATGTTGTTATTTTGCGTATTAATAAATTTTAGGACTGACATGGGATATAAATTTTGTGCTTTGGATATATGATTGTTGTGGATTTTTATTGTGAATATATTTTTCTTTTTTGTGGGGTGGGGGGAGCAATTTTGGCATAAGAGACCATCCATTTGGTTTTATTGGTGTTTGGAGTAATGTCTCTAGTAAAAAGGATTACGCTAGATAATATTACTGATACTCATTATTGACTTGGGTTAAGGGTGCTGATCTGATCAAATAATCAAAAGAGTTTGATCATTTCCGCATCCTTGACTTTGACTTGGTTAGCAGGCATACCATCTTTTTACAGTCTTCTTTTATCCAATGCACTCAATAATTTCAAATTATACTAATCCAATATGTGATCACTGGGTTGTTGAGCAAATAATTAGGTACCAAATTACTAGGTCATTGTCAAATGTCGCCTAAAGCTGCCTCTATCGCTAGCAACCTTCTGAAAATTTCCAATAACAACTGGAATATCTTTATCAACAGCTTATCAACCTACTGTTCTTGCTATCCAGATAATCCAGGATAAATGGAAAAATACATAAACATCCACTTAGTCGTGTCACAACAGCGGCGTAGGCAGAAATTTTTGAGGGAGGGTAAAAAATTTTTTCCAGTACAAAATCCTAGCAATTTTAAATAATTTTTCGGTTTGGGCCATTTTTTACAGAGAAAGGGGGTGAATTTTCACCCATTCACCCCCCTGGCTACGCCACTGTGTCACAATATCAGTGCATCCACCATTACAATGACCACACAGCGACTGGCTACTTTCCCAAAAGCTTCATGAACCTCGATTCAATTATTTTTACGTTTATTCCACCTTTTAAAGCCCCTCAAAACAGCCGTACCAAAAGGACACAAAACTAAAAGTCAAATTAAAATTTCATCCTTCAATAAATCAATAAACTCAATTCACCAAATCCCCAAGCCAATACATCTTCGTCATCACCATTATCAATCCATTTGTCTGACACATCAAACACAAAAAAAGAAGAAAGAAGGAGTTGGACGAAAAATTTCATAAAGAAGTGAGAAAGGCTGAAAATGTCACAAAGAGAGAGAGAAGAACAACACAAACAAGTCTATTTCGTTCCATTCCAACACACAAAAGCAGACATTTAAGAACCCTAATTTGAAATTGATAGTTTGTGACACATTGGTCAGTATAACAGAGGCATGTTTAGATCATTGTAGCCTTTAGCTTCTGTCAACGATGTCATTCCTTTTGCTGTTTGTGGATATGTACATAAATTGTGCTTTATCTTCTGTCTATCCTCATGTCACATCACATCACTCTTCAACGTAAATGATGAGGGAATCATTTTTATATGAAAAATTACCTTTCGGACTGTGTCTTGGGACTGTACTTTTGTGAATGGAGATAGATGAGGTAAGGTACCATTATGGCACCTGTTTAGTAATATTGAAGAAGGCTATCAGTCAGGGGTGTATTCTGGGATGATTTGGGGGGTCAAACCCTCTATTTTTTGGAAAATTTTCAATTTGCTAGGGGATTTTAAGGGGAAAAAAATAAAACCCCATCGAAAAATTTCTGGTTATACCCCTGGGATCAGCGACATGACGCATCCAGTTGCGACTCCAATTAAACTAGACTCTACTGAACCATACACTGACTACTTAAGCAGCTACATTTAAAATTTAAATTTAATTTAGTATTTTTTATTTCTAAAAATTAAAATATTAAACACTTAATTATTTATTTATTATAAAAATTTTAAAAATCTAAATTAATTTAATTTAATTATAACTTTCAATTATAATTTATCAAGTTCTAAGAATTTTTCACGTGAATTTTCAACAATAATATTTAATTTATATTTTTCCATTTGAGATGATAACAAATTTCAAGATTTTAAAGCCTAAGGCTTCTTAATATTCTTTGTGGCATTAAAAAATTATTTCCTGAATTTTGATATCAAAAAAAAATATCTTAACCTTTATCATCTTTTTTTGACTGATTTTACACTTCAGTGGATTTACTCTCTGTTTATGTAAATTTATTTAAGGTTGCAGGATGGTTAAGAACCTTGAGTAGCATTCAAATCAGAAGTTTTTTAATATTTAATGTTAAGTGCTTAAAACTCTCTCACAAATAAATCTTTTAATCCCATCCTTACTTCCTTCTCCCCTCAATTCCTTTAATCATTCACCCGTTAAGATTTTTTTTGTTTCAGTTTTTCTCATCCTCCTTGAAAATTTACATATCTTACTTAGATATTTACAAAATCCTTCAAGCATCTCACATGATGAATGCTACTTTTACTTATTTATTTATATTCACATCAAGGGAATCAGTCATGTGTTAAAATTGATCAAAAGATTTTCTCCTTATTTATCTAATTAGGAAGGTAAAAAGGAATTGTGAAGCTGATGTGCTGGTATGAAAAAAAAAGTTTAAGGTTCTTCATATAATTTATGCAAAAATTGAGAATATTCAAATTTTAGTTTCTTTTATTTTTAAAAAAATTTAAAAATTAATTAAATTTCAAATTTTTTAAAATTTTTTAAAATTTTTCAAATTTAGATTTTTTAAATTTTTAAAGCTAAGGTTTTTTAAATTTAGATTCTTTAAATTCAATTTTTTTTTAAACTTAGATTTTTTTAATTTCTCAAATTGAGATTTTTTTAAATTTTTAAATTTTTTAAGTTTATTATTTTTTTAAATTTTTCTAATTTAGATTTTCTAAATTTTCACATTTAGACTTTAAATTTTTCAAACTTAAATTTTTTTTATATTTTTTAAATTTTTCAAATTTCTCAAATTTATTATTTTTTAAATTTAAATTTTTAGATTTTTTAAACCTAGATTTTTCCAATTTAGATTTTTAAATTTTTAGTTTTTTTTTTAAAATTTTTAATTTAATCTTAAAAACTTTCATCCAGTCAACAGATTCAATTTCATTATTTCCTTAACAACAAATTAAGACAATGTAATACTACAAACAAATTAAGATTGATTGATGGAAAAATTTTGAAGCCACAAAAATTTTGTTAAAAGCTTCATTAAATCAAAACTTTTTTTTCTCTTTTTGCCAGCTGAAACCTCAAAGCCGAATTCAAATTAAATTAAAATTTTCTAAATCAATGAACATTAGACATCAAAACTGCTAAATTTGTTGGAATGTGTAATTGAATGGCTTGGTTTTGGTAAATTTAATGGAATTATTTTGATTCAATTATGGTGTGTTTTGGTGGGGGTAATGAGTGCACGTTAGGAAATTTTTGAAAATTTTTCCAGAAATTATTTTCTTAGCGATTATGATAGCTGCTTATGTGAAGAGTAATAAACTACAAACGAAAAAATTTTTGGAGTCACTGTTTGGGAGATATAGGATTTTGAAGTTCAAAGTAGCGTATCGACAAGGATCATTAAAAATGCTCTAACTTTTTACGACTTATATCAATTTTATCCAAATAACTTTTATTTTGTAGGTATAATAAGGAACTACAATTTGCTTATTCGACTTTAAAAAATATGTTGCACTGTGCATAAAAAAATAATTTTTTTAAAAAATATAGGAAAATGCATGGTTTTTTTCACTTTTCTCAGGCTGTGCACTGTGAATTTTATTAAAACTTTTTATAGCTGATAGACATTTTCATTATCTACAATATGTTATAAAATTTATATTTTTTTATATCGGTTCATGTAGAAAAAAATTAATTTTTTTCCAAAAAAGTGCATTTTTTTGACATTTTTGACTACAGCTCAAAATTTAGGGTACATGGTACGGTATGTTATTGCAGTTTATAATAGTTCACTTAATGTTCTAACAGAATATATATATAAATATGTATCACTTTGCCTGCGCGTTTTCGAGAAAAATCGATTTGAAAATTGAAAGTAAAATGGAAAAAATTTGAAAAAATTTCTGCTGCCAACTTTTAGTCGTTATTCTACTCAATTTTTATTTATTTTTACTCTAATTTAATAGATCTGTTCAAGACGCGTATTTAGAGCATAAATATGTTATGGTTTGGTCAGATTTTATGAACGAAATTTTCCAATTTAACCGTTGCTATAGCAGCATCTATTATACCTCACTTAAATAGTGTGTGTGACGTTGGCCAGAACAGGTTCTCCAATCGAGTTGAAACTTTGTCAGAATTACGTCCATATTACGTCCATTTACGTCCCACATTTAAATATTTTCGTCCTATCCACTGGAACTGGATATAGCGCATGCAAGATTTGGGTATTTTTCCCGCGTACTTCACTTTTTTAGCTGGAATAGATAGCGGAACTGAACTTTTATGAACAAATTATATATTAAAAATGATCTACTACTTACGTCCAATTTCGTCCCAAAAAAATTTTTGGAATCGGAAGTAACCACTCAGAGTTATGGACTTCCAAAGTTTACGGCTGTGCCACTTGTGGACCAAAAAATTATTTTTTCTTAAAACTAAATTATTACATCATGTTATATATCAAAACACATCTACTTTTTTCCAGTAATTCAAATTTGGAAAAATAATTTATGTCTGACCTTATGTCTTGGACTTATGGCAGTTCCAGTACGTCCACTACCTGGCCATGACAAAAGTTTCGAAATTTCATATCTATCATGTTATATATCAAAACACATCTACTTTTTTCCAGTAATTCAAATTTGGAAAAATAATTTATGTCTGACCTTATGTCTTGGACTTATGGCAGTTCCAGTACGTCCACTACCTGGCCATGACAAAAGTTTCGAAATTTCATATCTATCATGTTATATATCAAAACACATCTACTTTTTTCCAGTAATTCAAATTTGGAAAAATAATTTATGTCTGACCTTATGTCTTGGACTTATGGCAGTTCCACTACCTGGCCATGACAAAAGTTTCGAAATTTCATATCTATCATGTTATATATCAAAAAACATATACTTTTTTCCAGTAATTCAAATTTGGAAAAATAATTCTTGTCTGACCTTATGTCTTGGACTTATGGCAGTTCCAGTACGTCCACTTCGTACCTAACCATGACAAAAGTTTCAAAGTTTCGTCATCTCAGATTGTTGTGATTTCTAATATTTAAGCACTAAAGTATGTGAAGTAATTGATATTCCGCCATACCACATCCTGTAAATGTTCTCCTAGAAATTAGTGCATGGTACCCTTGTAATATGAAAGAAGAATCCATGTGAAATGATGTCGGAATGACATGTATTTAATTAATAAAAAAAATATCAAGTTCATTTGAGTGCGCTACTGACAAGAAAAAGATTAATTAAATTAACTAAATGCTCCCATTCCAAAAAAAAAGACGCAATACCCTGGGATTGAACCACTGATCTTCTACTTTTTGTTGCATATTAATTTACTTGCTCTTGTTACTTAATTGATTAAAAATATTGTCTTTTAATAAACCCCATGGAATTTTCATTATATTTTTAAATTAGTTAAATGTATTTAATAAACACATGTCTCAAGAATAGAATCTCAAGAATCTCAAGAATATTAGAAATCACAACAATCATTTCACGTGGATTCTTCTTTCATATTACAAGGGTACCATGCACTAATTTCTAGGAGAACATTTACAGGATGTGGTATGGCGGACATAAATTATTTTTCCAAATTTGAATTACTGGAAAAAAGTAGATGTGTTTTGATATATAACATGATAGATATGAAATTTCGAAACTTTTGTCATGGCCAGGTAGTGGACGTACTGGAACTGCCATAAGTCCAAGACATAAGGTCAGACATAAATTATTTTTCCAAATTTGAATTACTGGAAAAAAGTAGATGTGTTTTGATATATAACATGATAGATATGAAATTTCGAAACTTTTGTCATGGCCAGGTAGTGGACGTACTGGAACTGCCATAAGTCCAAGACATAAGGTCAGACATAAATTATTTTTCCAAATTTGAATTACTGGAAAAAAGTAGATGTGTTTTGATATATAACATGATGTAATAATTTAGTTTTAAGAAAAAATAATTTTTTGGTCCACAAGTGGCACAGCCGTAAACTTTGGAAGTCCATAACTCTGAGTGGTTACTTCCGATTCCAAAAATTTTTTTGGGACGAAATTGGACGTAAGTAGTAGATCATTTTTAATATATAATTTGTTCATAAAAGTTCAGTTCCGCTATCTATTCCAGCTAAAAAAGTGAAGTACGCGGGAAAAATACCCAAATCTTGCATGCGCTATATCCAGTTCCAGTGGATAGGACGAAAATATTTAAATGTGGGACGTAAATGGACGTAATATGGACGTAATTCTGACAAAGTTTCAATTCGATTGGAGAACCTGTTCTGGCCAACGTCACACACACCTTAAATAGCTTTAACTTTTTACTGTCAAAATATTTTTCAATTCTGTTTTCTGTTTGTTATAGCCTAAATAAATACCTTTCTAATGATATATAATACTTGATAGTTTAGTATAGTCTTGGCTCTGATATCGGCACTCATTTGCAATCAACTCTGACCGACCCCGTTTTGAAAAAATCTTAAAAACGTCATTTTTTGAAATATCATTTAAAAATAAAACTATTCATTGTTTTTAAGTTTTTTCTACTTAACTATGATATTTATGACCACTAAAACTCAAAATTTGGTATTTTAGAATTTTTCTGCTACTTATGGGTAGTCACAGGCAAGCCTTTTGGTAGTCTCTTAGAAAGTTCCCTAAATAGTTCCTTTTTGAATTTTAATCGATTAATTTATAATATTTATGCATTTTTAAGTCAAAATACATCTACTTTAGGTACTTTTCATCAGAAATTGAGATTTTTGGGAATTTTGTTCATGTTTGGTCAGGGTCGGTCACATTCAATGCACTCTCATGACAGCACGGACTATGATATATACACGTGTTATACATTTTTGTAAAGGTATTAATATCAGCTAACAAGATCAGAAAACTGAATTAAAAAATATTGCTCTTGAAAAAAGTTATAAGCTTTTAAGTAGTCTCAAAAAGCACCAAGTCGACAAATAACATATAAAAAATACAAAAATTAAAATATCGATACCTTTTTTGATGTTTTTTATCGTTTTTTACCTTTAATCGACTTTATTTATGATTAATAATTACTCTTTGCCAAAAATTCCATTAAAATTCCATCAATATTTTTATTTTCGTATTTATCATATGTTATTTGTCGACTTGGTGCTTTTTGAGACTACTTAAAAGCTTATAACTTTTTTCAAGAGCAATATTTTTTAATTCAGTTTTCTGATCTTGTTAGCTGATATTAATACCTTTACAAAAATGTATAACACGTGTATATATCATAGTCCGTACTGTCATGAGAGTGCATTGAATGTGACCGACCCTGACCAAACATGAACAAAATTCCCAAAAATCTCAATTTCTGATGAAAAGTACCTAAAGTAGATGTATTTTGACTTAAAAATGCATAAATATTATAAATTAATCGATTAAAATTCAAAAAGGAACTATTTAGGGAACTTTCTAAGAGACTACCAAAAGGCTTGCCTGTGACTACCCATAAGTAGCAGAAAAATTCTAAAATACCAAATTTTGAGTTTTAGTGGTCATAAATATCATAGTTAAGTAGAAAAAACTTAAAAACAATGAATAGTTTTATTTTTAAATGATATTTCAAAAAATGACGTTTTTAAGATTTTTTCAAAACGGGGTCGGTCAGAGTTGATTGCAAATGAGTGCCGATATCAGAGCCAAGACTATACTAAACTATCAAGTATTATATATCATTAGAAAGGTATTTATTTAGGCTATAACAAACAGAAAACAGAATTGAAAAATATTTTGACAGTAAAAAGTTATAGCTATTTAAGTGAGGTATAATAGATGCTGCTATAGCAACGGTTAAATTGGAAAATTTCGTTCATAAAATCTGACCAAACCATAACATATTTATGCTCTAAATACGCGTCTTGAACAGATCTATTAAATTAGAGTAAAAATAAATAAAAATTGAGTAGAATAACGACTAAAAGTTGGCAGCAGAAATTTTTTCAAATTTTTTCCATTTTACTTTCAATTTTCAAATCGATTTTTCTCGAAAACGCGCAGGCAAAGTGATACATATTTATATATATTCTGTTAGAGCATTAAGTGAACTATTATAAACTGCAATAACATACCGTACCATGTACCCTAAATTTTGAGCTGTAGTCAAAAATGTCAAAAAAATGCACTTTTTTTGGAAAAAAATTAATTTTTTTCTACATGAACCGATATAAAAAAATATAAATTTTATAACATATTGTAGATAATGAAAATGTCTATCAGCTATAAAAAGTTTTAATAAAATTCACAGTGCACAGCCTGAGAAAAGTGAAAAAAACCATGCATTTTCCTATATTTTTTAAAAAAATTATTTTTTTATGCACAGTGCAACATATTTTTTAAAGTCGAATAAGCAAATTGTAGTTCCTTATTATACCTACAAAATAAAAGTTATTTGGATAAAATTGATATAAGTCGTAAAAAGTTAGAGCATTTTTAATGATCCTTGTCGATACGCTACTTTGAACTTCAAAATCCTATATCTCCCAAACAGTGACTCCAAAAATTTTTTCGTTTGTAGTTTATTACTCTTCACATAAGCAGCTATCATAATCGCTAAGAAAATAATTTCTGGAAAAATTTTCAAAAATTTCCTAACGTGGAGTGGTGGATAATTACGTATTTTTCTAAGGAAGGCAATTTTTTTTTGAAAAAATAACGTAGCTAAATTAACTTTATTATTATGAAATTCTTTCTAATATGCATTGAGTATATTTCATTATTTTTTTTTTGAAAAAATTAAAAAATGAATAATAAAAATTAATAAAACCCAGAAACTCGTGATTTTAACTTTCACATTATTTTCAGTTTCGAAAAATTTCAAATTGCACAACAAGAAAAATCTTCATCCTTAAAAACAAGTAGCGACATCTTACAGAATTATTATCAAAACTGTTCAAATGTTTTCAAATGTAAAACTGTTGAGGTGTTTTGAAAAAATTTAAAAAAAAGTCAAGTATACAATTCAAGTGAATTTGACTAATTTTGAAAGTTTTTAGAAACGGATTTTTCTAATCTTCAAAGATTGAAGATTTTGAAAAACAAAGGACTAAAATATTCAAAAATTATAAAATTAGTTTAAAAAATTCCAATTTTAACAACAAATTGTTAAATTTCAATCTTCGAATAAAAAATAATTCGAAAGGCCTTAAATTATTGGCATAAAAAAGTCAACATTGTAATACAATCTTTATTCATGTAATTGCCATTTTGCATAAGTTCATATTTCATAACTTTATTGAGTCATTTTCACAACCCATTTAATTCAGCACGACACAAAAAATAATTCAACACGTGACTTTCAACATAATCGTTCATGAATTATTTCTTTGCTGATGAAATTTTTGCGATAATTTTTCAAACATTTATGTCATTTATGGTGAAATGCAACGATTAAATGTCAATGTCATTCTGTAGTTGGTTGGAAGGATAAAATTCTTGTAAAATAAATTAGGAGTTGATCTGAAATGGCGTCTACTAGAAATTTGGATTCTTGGACTTTCTTATTATTGTATTTACAAAATTTATGCTACGTAGATTGGATGGCCTCATGAACGTACCCAGAGGGAGGGGGTCGAAATTTTCTGATTTTTTTTTCAAGAAGATTGTACCAACTTTTTTTAAATTTTTTGTTTGATTCATAGTAAGTTAGGTGTAGTCAGTTCAAAGGAATCATTAGTTTTTCAAATAGGTTCCATTTATAATGACTCTCAAAATCCGGAACCCCCTCTGGGTATGACCACATATGGCGTCTAAAATATTAGAAATTAAATTTTATCCTCTTTGAATTTAGGTGCATTTTTCTCTGTATCCATACATTGTCCATTTGACTACACCTTGCCCGTATGTCTTTGTTCAATCTTCATTAAAATGATCATCATAGAGCGAACCAAAATACTTCATTCTGGAATCAGACAATAAATTCTAATCCAAATATTCCTGAAAAGCCAAAAAAATGTAAAAGTTAAACGGTATGTAAAAGTAAAGCTATATTAAAGTGCAAGGATGAGATGATTCAAGAGTCGATTTCTCGGATATATCCCAGCTTTTGTCTTTAGTGTGGCAATGAGATACTCTAAGGTATACACATGAAACATACCCAGCTCTTAATAAGGCCTTACAAGGGTGTGGTCGAATGTATCAAGAGTAGAGTCCAGGGAGTCAGGAGCAAGGGTTCGTGCTTAGTATATCCATGGCTTAGTAGAAATTTTAATATAAAGAATTGCAAATCCTCACTTAGTTTTATTATTGAAAGCTTCAAAAGCAATCAGCAAATATTCACAAAATTCTCTAAAAACATTGAAAAAAAAAATCATCAGATTAAAAATTAATTAAATAAATACATCAATTTTCATACATCTACCTTAGTCCATCAAGCTTTCATCAACAATTAATTTTCCTACAAAATTTCATCTCAAAAATATTTTACGTCAACCACATGACAGTCAAAAAATTCCCAAAAACACATTTATCCCCTACGACATTCAATTTCATACTAACCGATCTTTTCTCACTGTTCCAACGTCCTCAACCTCGATGATAGCATGCGCACTCACCGACAAATGATAAATCTCCGTTTTAACATCTTCTAACCTTCTTATAATAAGTTTATTATTCTGTTTCGTCGATTTTATTCATGAGTGTGTTTATTCATAAAATGAAAAGATTTTCCCTCGACTTTCTCTTCTTCTTCCGGCTTCTTTTGCTTCCTATTCGATTTGCTTTCTTGTGTTGAAAAAGAATATGATAAGGTTGGGGTGAAAAGTTTGAAGACTTGTTGGGAAATTTTTTGGATTTAAGATTGAATTAAGTTGATTAATTAAGATTAAAAAAATTTGATTTTTTTAAAATAATTTTTAGAAATTTTAAAAAAATAAAATAATTTTTAGAAATTTTAAAAATTATTTCAATTTGAAATTTTAAAAATTATTTCAATATATTACTGAAAAATACGTAGTTAATGACATATTCAGAAGAAAAGTATTTTGATTCAAATCAGGAAAAGTAGCCAAGGAGAAGGAGGTAATAGATTACAGAAAGAAATTTTAAAGAATTTAGAAAATAAATCTTTTAATTTTGCTAAGATTCAAATTGGAACCAATCATTAAAAATTATAAAGTTGCACTTAGGGGAAGAAAAATAGTCCAAAAATTCTCATTGAAATGATTTAAAAAACATTTTTTTTTTAAATTTTTAAAAAATTAAAAATAGTTTTTAAACTTGAATGTTAAAAACTTTTTAAATTATTTTTAAATTGAATTTCTAAATATTTTAGTGAATGTTTAAACGGACAACAGAAGACCCCTTGGTCCCCTAAATTTGACCCCCTGGATCCCTCTCAGCTTACTAGATTCTTTTTAAAAATAAGTTTTACAAAAATCTTTAAAGAAATTTCAACAAATGTTCCTACAAAAATCAAACACAAAGCTATCCAAGCTAATGAATAGCAAATAATTGAATTCATTCCCTTAAAGCAGCTACTCTCCCACTTGCAATAAAGACATGAAGCAAGAAAACTTATTTTTTCTCTCATTCTATTTTCATTTTAATTTCCATTCGGAATTTTCTGTGTGCATAAAAATATAGTTTGTGGATCATAATCGCTGAAAGCATAAGAATGCCTTTTTTAATTGAATAGAAGATGAAAAAGAAGCAGAAAGAAAACCTTATTGTGGTTGTCGTTATTTTCATTTTCTTCATTTAATAATTTTTGCTGCTTTTTTGAGTTTGATGTTTTGAAGATGGAAGTTGGAAGTTGGAGAGTTTTGAGGGATTCAGTTTGGGGTTTTGAGTAGTTTGTGAATTTTATGAATGAGAATAAAGTTTGAAATCAATTTTAAATGTCAACAGGGGGACTTTCTAACAAAAATGGAGGGGGTAGAAGATGGATGTGGGCCAATACTACATTCTGAAGAAAAATACTGAATTTCATTCAAAAATTACGTCTAACTTTTTAAGGATAAATGAATTTAGAGCTGTATGATGTTTTAAAACATTTAAAAAAATTTGGTGTGAAAATTTTGGGACTAGGGTCCATTAAATCTCATTTTTGATCGACAATAATTTTTAAAATTTAAAAATCCGTTAAAAAAATTCTAGAATTTTTTGACATTTCTATTCACAAACTGTATTGATATACTTACAAAATTCCAACCCCCAAAATTTCAAGCTTATGCTCATTCATAAAATTCATCTACAAATTTATTTGTCATACTTGGGTGACAAGGTGACAAGTCCAAAAATCTCATTTTTTAATCGACTATAATTTTTAAATTTTAAAAAACCGTTAAAAATAAATTCTAGACTTTTTCGATATTTCTATCCGCAAACTGCATTGATGCGCTCATAAACTCAACAAACACCCAAAATTTCCAACTCATTTCTTCATGCCATGCTTCTCTCAACTTTTGCTTTGCTTTGCTATTGTTGATGGCGCGCTGGAATAATTTAATGTATTAATTTTGATATTTTTTTTTCGTCGAAGCAAGCAAAGAAGCTTGGTCTTATGGTTCCATCGTCTTCTTCTCCTCATATTCTATCTTTTTTGATATTTCTGATTTTCATTTTTAGCTTTCTCTATGGTTAGACACATATTTATAAACAAAAAAGTTAGAATGTGAGTGAGTGAGAAGAAGAGAGAAAAAAATATTAAATAAATAGAATTGGGTCACTATTTGCATCCGGCATTGTCGAATGGGAGAGGAGGAAAAATAGCAAAATTTGAAGATTTTTTTTTTTGCTGATGCGGTTGTTTTCGTTTTGGTGGAATATTAAATTCTTGGCCTTGCAGCTATGGTAAAGGCTTGAATTTGATAGAAGATTTTCCATCACTTCTCGTTTGCATATTCTCAAGGTTTAAGGAAATATCTTGTTGGATTAAATCAGTTGCAGAAATAATTGAGAATGTGGATTTAAGAGTTGGAGAAGATTGAATTTTTTGGATGGGGTGTTGGGATTATGTGATGAACGAATATGAGTCATTTTTTATATTTTATATAATTTTAGGCAGGGACGTATGCAAGCATGGGTTCAACTTTCTTCCTACTAGACGAAGAGTTCATTTAATTTATTCTTGAGAAAAATCGACCCCGCCCTTCAAAAAATTCGTAAAAATTTCCGACTACCTCCTCTGCCTTTAGACATTAATTCACTGCTTTCTTCAGAGTTCACGTCTACTAATTCAACAAAATCCCCAAAAATTACATCCCTTAGTATTTGTCGAATGTAAACATAATTGCAAAATGGCCATAAAATATTAAATTTAATGAGAAACTTTGTGTAAACACTCGAATAAACATTTTGATATTAGCAAATATTTGTGAATTTATGGGATTTCAAAATTATATCTGCTAGCTAAGTTTTTGTAAAATAAGTGAATTATTAATAATTCAAGAAGTTGTAATACATGAAGCTAATGGATTGTGCAAGAAGTCAGTTATGTCCTTCGTCATGTATCCGAAACTTTGAATAAATCAAATCCTCAAAGAAAGCAAAACTAGTTCAAATTAAATTAAAACCTAAGTAACAAAAGGTGACAAGACTGACTCTTTTAAACCCGAAAACTCCCAAAAGATTTAAATTTTGGAGCTTAGGTCATGTGCCCTTCCTGAGGTCTGTTTCTAAGGCTACCCGCCATACCCCATCAATCCTAATTCTAGAGTACCCTGAATAGGGTGTCTAGGGCTGTTTTGGGTGTCTTACCTAGATTACTCCTGAGGCATCTAGGGTACTCCACCTATTTAATACCCCAGATAGAGTACCCAAGGATAAGGAAAGAGGTAGAGTAGGTAAGAGCATATTATGGTATAAGGTACCTCGTGTAGCACTAGAAACTGGCCCCTATCCCATCCACGAGCAGTGATATAAACTTGTTTTTCTACCCAACAATGACTTCAAATCACTTATCTGGGAATATAACTAGGTCCTGTCAGTCATGAATAATATCCTTTGAAAACTGCAACTTTTAAACCCCCTTGTCCCTTGTCCTAATAGTAGTCATCATATCGACTAAACGACTCTTAAAAAATGCTAAAAGTTTCCAGCAAAAACCTAAAATTGGAAGCTATTGATGCTCATTTTAAAATTCTCCACTAAATCAGCATCAATTATTCATCCCCTTAGTCAATAATCACAAAAATGCAATCACAATCCTTGTTATCTGCACAATAGATTCAACAAAATCCATTCATTTCCACATCCATATCCATTTCCCATCCTTTTATCCATTTATACACCAAATTAAATTCACATTATTGAATTTTATGTGAAGCAAAAAAGAGTAAGGAAAACAAACTCCAAGAAAATAAAAGAGAAATCCATTTTGCAATCTTGTGTAAATGTTTGTCTTATTTCTTTCAATTGCAATATCCACACATGCAGTAAGTACATCCTTATACTATTTTATTTGAAAGTCCATTTGGATTCATAGTCGCCATTTACAACCCCAAATTGCATGCCATTGTTCTTATTTTCTTATTGAATTTTCGGACACAGAGATGCAGCAACAAAAGAAACTTGTCGATCCTTGAGAATGTGCAGTATAATGTAGAGTCTTTTGTTTAAAGAAGAAATCTGTTATTGTTATTGGAATTGATTGGGATAGGAATGAGATGATGTGGAAAAGATTGAGTCGTAATTTTGAGATTTTATCAGGAAATTGAAATGTTTTGTCAAAGGATATGGTCAACTTCAAAGACCTGTCGAAGGATGTGAAGCTGACCTATAACTTGATCCTCCTGAATACAAAAAAACGAGTCGAATTCGAGCTCTGAAAAAAGTATATTTCTTAATTAAAAAATTAGAAAATTATGAAAATTTAAAAAGAAAATAAAAAACATATAAAATTATTTTAAACTAACTATACAAAAAATTAAAGAAATATATAAAAAAATTAAAAATATTCAAAAAGTTAAAAAATAAATAAAAATTTAAAAAATATACAAAAAATTAACAAATAAACCTAATTTATATTTACAATTTTTTTGTGATTTTTAAATTAATTTTGAATTAATATTTTTTACTAAGTACTTAATTACTGCAAAAAAGTCAAACAGTTCACTCGAAAATTGCAATAAATGTCATTAATTATTCACAGGAACTTTCCATAGCTCAATCAAGTCAATTAACCAACAATTGAAAACACACTCAACAGTGGCGTGTACCGACTTTTGGGAGGAGGGGGGTGGTTTGATTTTTTTCAGTTCAAAAACCTCGCAAATTTTAAACATTTTTTTAATTAGACCAATTATTTTAGGGAGGAGTGAATTCTCCCTAACTACGCTACTAACATTCATTGACTGATAATTGAGATTTCAATCACATTTGTGCATAACATGTAAAATACACACACAGCTGCTGATTAATATCAATTATTGCATTATTATTTAATTAAATGTTCGAATGTTTGTGTTTGGTAATCGAACGCAGTTGGTGTTTACATGACGTAGACTGCGATAATTGTTGAACGGAAGTTTTAAAGGAAATTTAAATACGAATTTAATTGAAATTTATTTTTAAAAAATTACAAGAAAATTTAAATAAAATGTCGAAATTTTAACAAAATCTCAAATATCCAAAATTACCACAACAACTCTAATCCTCAAACATATCACCGTAAACTCGTTTACATTCATTGACAACTTTTCCATCAACATAAAATTCTGATAAGAAAATTGCACGCCATCGTCCCATGTAGTATAAAGGAATTGAATTAAGCATCATTTGATTAAATGTTATCGGAATCATTTTGAACTCCCAAAAAGTCTGGTCAAAAAATAAATTGATATTGGAAAAATAGTTTTCAGATTTTTTGAAAAAATCCAAGGAATCGGAGCCATATTATTATAATGACTTACACCAGTTTCCATAGGACATCCACCAACATGTTTAAAAACGTCATAAAGAGGTTCCATAGGTCTTTTTAAAACATCACAAATATCATTGTATTTTCGATTGACTGCCTGGACATGCCATTGACCTCGTTCATATCTTTCAAATGTTAAAGATCCTTTCCACGGAGCTCTCAATGGTTTATTGAATTTCCACTTTCCATTGATAAAAGTATGCGTGTCATTTTCAGGAATTAATTCAAGTTCAGAAAAGTCAAAAATATTTGCGGCCTTGTTTTTTGCTACGCAGTCCTCGAACGCTGGAATATACATTTTTTTAAATAATTTTTTGTATAATTTTTTAAAATTCTCACTTTGGTCTGGTATGATGATGACTTTAGCAGTCACTATGAATACACATCCTATAATGTGAAATAAAATAGGTTTGATATTTTTCATAGCCTTTCTTAACTAATCCTTAATTATGAATGAAACTGAAGATTAATGAAGTTTAAATTTTATAACTTCTAAAAATTACAGTTTTAATCAAGTTTTAATCAAAAATGTTAAGCAACGGAAATGTTATATGACATAAAGTTTTTAGATAATAATCAATTATTGTTAGTTTACTGAATTAACAGCAATTTTAATTGAGCGAAATACACTCTTGTTGTTTTTTTTTTTTTTTCATTTAAAAAGTATCGTACTTTTTATTGTTCTATATTACATTTGTGACAGATTTTAATAAATTTCAAGGAATGAATTATAAATGCTAACTCATTTTATCTATCTGATTAGGTAATAATATAAAGAGTTAAAATTCATACAATAAATTCAACCTAGTTCATAAAGCTGTCTATATTAACGAATTTCTAATATCGTTGATATCCAGCACGTTAGTAATTATATTCTTAAGAATTAAACTTTGATCAACTGTGCTGATTACTTCATCCTCATCAGTTTCGACCTGTGAAGTTTGCCTGCACCAAATTGACTTGTCCAATAACAATAAGGTCTCTTCCATGAATGAAACATCCCTATTTCCCATATTTGTAAGAGCACGTTGAAGCTTGGGTAATTCGCGTTGATTGAAAGTCGATATGAATATATCTTCCTTGAGCATTCTTGTAGCGTGCTTATAATTAAGTAAGATTCCATCAATTGAGTTCAAAATATTGCATGCATCACATTCTATGATGATTTCCATCATTCTTTCAGATGGGAAAAATTTGTTATATGCCTCTGAGGCTTTCAGTTTTAATACTTTTATCTGGGAAATTGTAATTGAAATTGTTGTAATTTGACACAATTGATTTTTGGAAAACAGCTCAAGAGTTCCTGGTGCCAGTTTCTCGGGTATAACCTATGCCCCAGGTATGGTATGATACCCTATAGCATAACCTAGCATACCCTAGGGTTATACTCCTAAGGGTACACCTCGAAAAACTGGGTCCTGGGGCGGTTGTATAAAAATCAATTTATTATCAATTTATTGTTATAGTAACAAAGAAACAGCTAAAGTTCAATTTTTCAAAATATTAAATTAAAAAGCTTTAGTCTTCAAACATGTCAGCATAAACTCGTCTACATTCCTTAAGCCACTCTCCATCGACCTCAAATTCTGAGAAGAAAATTGCTCTCCATCTTCCCATATAGTATGATGGAATTGTGTTAAGCATTGATGCAGGAAATGTTATTGGAACCATGTTGAATTCCCATGCAGTCTAGTTAGAAATTATAAAATTAATTTAACATAAATAAAGCAAAACTATTCACATAATTAAAAAATATTTACAAACCCCAGGTTCCATTGGACATCCAGCAACATTTTTGAATATATCATAAACAGGTTCTAATGGACTTTTTATACTTTGACAACAATCTTTGTATTTCCTGTTGAAAGCCTGGACATGCCATTGACCACGTTCATACCTTTCAAATATCAATGATCCTTTCCACGGAGCTCTTAATGGTCTAATAAACTTCCATTTTCCATTGAGAAATGTATGTGTATCGTTTTCAGGAACCAGTTCAAGCTCGGAGAAGTCAGAAACGTTAGCAATTTCATTCTGTGGGGTGCAGTCTTCAAGAACTAGAAAAAAATTACCCTTAAAAGAAATATTTGTAACCAGTTAAAATTGAAGGGATTTTCAGGCTTTTTTTCACAAAAACCATGGCATACAAATCCCCCAATCCTCCTTAGCTACGTGTCTAATTTTCAGGAAACTAAAACTCACTCTGATCAGGAATAATAATAACTTTAGCAGACACAAAAACTATGCAAACTATGAAAATATATTGAAATATCTTAAAACTCATTTTTAATCAGACCTTAGCTCAAAACTAACGTGAAAGTGTGAAATTCATCAATTTTTATACTTAATTTTTAATTACTAATTAATAATGTTTGTTGACAAATATGAGTGGTGCATTTTATCAAGCAAAAATAACTTAATTAGCAACGTGAGAGAGGTGCGAAAGTAAGATATCCTTTTCTATATGTATAAACAGTTTTGTGGACTAAAGGATAATGAAGGTCTTTCGATCGTTAGATTGTTAAATTACGAATCATGTTGTACAGAATTTTAAAAAATGTCTTTGAAATGATTAGGCTTTATCATAAAGTGTAAAGTAATCATAAAATCAATCTTAATATTAGAATACAATTCATGGAACATTCTGTCAAACAGCATAGATACTGAGTTTTTCTTCGTGAGTAGATCGGTGAAATAAAAAGAAAGCTTCCAACACGGGGTGTTTTAGGGGTCAAAATCCTCTTTTTTTAATTTTTTTTCAATTGGCTAGGGGTTTTTAAGAAAAAAATCTCAAAACACCCCTTTATTTTCCCTTCCATGCAAAAAAAATCATCTATACTTAACCTGAACCAAACACATTTGGCATGCTAAAGCAACCCTTATGGCTACTTTTATCATTTCAAAAAAATGGAACTAAGACAAGAATCTGTATTAACAGTGGCATAATCACAATGGAAAAAATGGATGAGCTGAATTAAAATCACCCTCCATTTTTTCCAAGAATTGAATTCTTCAAAAAATAATCTGAATTTTATTTAAACATTCATTCATTTAATAAAATTTAATCCTCGTGCATATCAGCATAAACTCGTCTACATTCAAATAGAGTCTTTCCATCATCGCCTTCGAATTCTGAATAAAATGTTGCTCGCCATCGTCCCATGTAGCATGATGGAATTTTATCTAATAAATCTTGTGAAAATTGTATTGGAACCATGTCAAACTCCCATACACTCTAATGCAAATAATCCAAAAATAATATAATTTAGAAAAATAAAATTCTTGAATATTCTTTAATAACTTACTCCAGCATCCATAGGACATCCAGGAACATGTTTAAAAATTTCATAAGTAGGCTCAGTTGGACTATGTAAAGTTGGGCAAATGTCTGTATAGTTTCGATTGAAAGCTTGAATTTGCCATTGACCACGTTCATAACGCTCTGTAATCAATGCCCCTTGCCATGGAGGAGTAACTGGCTTATTAAATTTCCACTTTCCGTTTATAAAAGTGTGAGTGTCATTTTCAGGAATCAACTGAAATTCAGAAAAGTCGGAAACACCAGCACGCTGATCTTCTGGTTCACAATCCTCAAAGACTGAAAAAAATATTGGATTATTTTTGAATAGATTTTGACTATTTTAAAATTTGAATTTTTGAAAAAAATGTCAATAAAAATCTCACTTTGATCAGGAACGATGAGCACTCGAGCATTAATTTCAAATATGCACCCAATTAGATAAAATGAGATAATATTAAAGAATCTTTGACTCATTTTGAGCATAACGTAGAACATGTAAAGTAAACTAATCCAAAAAATACAAATTCTACTTCATTTTATACAAAAAATTTAATTAAAATCGAGATTTTATTTTTTTGCGATTAAAAATTTCACCTTGATATGATTGATAGCACCTGATTGTGCACTTTGGGGTTAAAATTACAATAATTATTTATTATTGTTATGCAAAACATTTTGATACAATAATAATATTATTGTTATAATTTAAGCAGTAATAGGGAATTTTTAGACCTCCATCAATACTAAGGGTCTCCTCATATTTTCCAGCTAAAACTTAGAGGTAAGCTCACCTAGCAAAATGCTCACAATTACTCACATTTTTAAATAAAGATGTAAATAGTAACAGAATTATTGGAAACTTTTTGAAACTGATACTAAAAATTGAGTTTTTAATTTTTTTAAAAATTCCTTTTTGATAAAATAAAAAAATACTATTTTTTGAAATCTTTGCGCACTGTGCTACAAAGAACCAACTCTTTCTATTAACATTGAACTTTTATTTACAATTTTTAAAATTCCAAATTTAAAATCACAAAAATTGAAAAGAATTATTCCTCAAAAATATCAACATAAGCCCGTTTACAATCCTTCACTTTCTCGCCATAATTTCTCTTTAAAATATATTTCACCCCCCATCAACATGTAAATCACTTTAGCATAATTAACATCAAAAATTCCTAAAATCATTCAACAAGTTTCAAATTCCTAATAACATCCGTATGTAAATTGATTGATGAAAATTTTCCGATAAAATAAATGTCAATTTATTTGTTATCAAACATAGCAAATTAATTGCATTCTCGTTATGCAACCTTCCGTTGATTTTGTATAAATTTCACATGATCTCGACTCAATTGAACTCAAAGTTAATTTTGATTTTAAATAGCATGCAACAAATGGATTTTTTGAAGCTGTCAGTTTTAGTTTTACAATTAATTTGTGCAGCTTTTGGGAAAGTTATAATTATTCCGGACACAAGTAAGTTGAATTGAGCAGCAAAGGGATGTAGATGATGAGGGATGTGATGATTTATTGTGTGACAATTAAAACGACTTTTTCGAACCACCTTCTCCTTTTTCACAAATTCTTCAACTCTGCTTCCTCCTTAAATCGTGACGTAATTTTCAAACGACCCCTAAAATCATCAAAAACTTAAAATTATCTTCCTTGTCTTTTCCAGAGTTAGAAGACTGCACAAATTCTAGTGAGGCAGCCAACATATTTGATTTTTCTCAAATCGAGTTAATTCCAGAAAGTGATGAGCATGTTTATGTGAATGGAACTTGGAAATTTTTGAAGGAACTTAAAAAGCCATGGAAAGCTCATTTGCAGTTAGAAAAATATGACCGAGGAGAATGGCTTGTTCAGGCTTTAGACAAAGATTATGATGATTTCTGTGAACCACTTCATCGAGTTACCGAACCTTGGTATTACTTTTTTGAGGATAAAGAATCTTGTCCAGTACCTGCTGGAGTAAATATTGAAATGTTCTTTAGAATTCTAAAATTTTTGAAAGCTTAAAAGAATTAATCTTGATTTTTCAGACTGAATGGTTCTTCAATCATGTCCTAATTAAATTTCCAGATGCACTGTTAGATGCAATTCCTTCTCATTACATGGGACGATGGCGTTTTATGATGATTGCATTTTTTGATGATGACGATGGAAAAATCACAAAAGATTGTAAAAGAGTTTACGCTGACGTCTATGAGGATTAAATTTTTTTAAATTTATTTTATTACTATTTAAGCCAAGAACTTTTAGAAATTAAACATTCATTTTATTTCTTCTAAGGCATAAGGCAAATGTTGATGATTAAAATAAATAACATTTAAAAAACTAGTAATGAAGCGATCACGCTTCATGGGCATATTCACACCGTTTCAAATTTTTTCATTCATAGCTTAGTATTATGTTACGAACAGGACTTACCAAAAATCGTAAAGTTTCAGCTTATTTAGTCAAAAATATCAATGTTTGAATTAAAATTAGTTTGGCGTAGCTTCTTGCCCCTCGAAATCCAAAAAGGCATCAGTTCCATATTCAGACACAGCTAAGGAACTTACATACCAAATTTCAGCTCATTTGTTCAAAATTAGAGCAAAAACCAATTTGGCGTAGCTTCTAGCCCCTAAAAATCCAAAATGGCGTCGGTTCCATATTCAGACACAACAAAGGAACCTACATACCAAATTTCAGCTCATTTGGTCAAAATTAGAGCAAAAATCAATTTGGCGTAGCTTCTAGCCCCTCGAAATCCAAAATGGCGTCGGTTCCATATTCAGGCACGGCTAAGGAACCTACATACCAAATTTCAGCTCATTTGGTCAAAGTTAAAGCAAAAATGAATTTGGCGTAGCTTCTAGCCCCTCGAAATCCAAAATGGCATCGGTTCCATATTCAGGCACAGCTAAGGAACCTACATACCAAATTTCAGCTCATTTGGTCAAAGTTAAAGCAAAAATCAATTTGGCGTAGCTTCTAGCCCCTCGAAATCTAAAATGGCGTCGGTTCCATATTCAGACACAGCTAAGGAACCTACATACCAAATTTCAGCTCATTTGGTCAAAGTTAAAGCAAAAATCAATTTGGCGTTGCTTCTAGCCCCTCGAAATCCAAAATGGCGTCGGTTCCATATTCATGCACAGCTAAGGAACCAACATACCAAATTTCAGCTCATTTGGTCAAAACATTCCTTTTCTATGAAAAAAATTAAATGTGTTTTGCAATAATCGGCTATAATTTGACCAAAAATCGCACCTTTTCCTTCCTTGTGCCTTACTGGCTGCATGTCATGACTCCAAAAACTATACAGCTCTTGCCATACCTAATATTTATCAGATTCAAAAAACCGGAAGTCTTAATATTGAGTTTGAATCGAGTTATCGCGGAACGTAACTAACTAACTAACTAACTAACTTGCTAAAGGACAGAAAGTGTTTTTTTGCGATTTCTCGGCACTGGAAGCACCAATCGAGATGCGGTTTTCACTGTTAAATTGGTAATTTTAGGCACAGATTTTCCATACTGAACACTATGGGTCGATTCCGTAAGCATGAAGCAGCAAGTCCAAAAAAGTAGTTTCACTGAAATACCAAAAACAATATATTCACACACAATTAAAATTGGTGTGAATATGAATTTCTACTTAGGAAAATTTTATTAAAATACAATATATCTTCCTTTTTACGTTTTTTGTTTCCTGGAGAGCAGGGAAGACCCATAATCAAGGAAGGGTGTTGATAAGCCCATCAAAATTTTTGAACCCCACCCCTTTCTCAGTAGGATAAAGCCATATCTTTGGTAATATCTTAGAATAGCTCAGGTAAGGGACTTTTTCAGGAGGAGTCAATTCTCCCCCTTTTTTGATCATTTTTTTCAATTTGTTGGGGTTTTCAATTTAAAGTTTTCTTCAAAAAAGTTTCTTGACATTTAGACCAAAGCCCTGGTCACCATTCTCCACTCCTCTCCTTTTTCTAGTCCACTGCTTCACGTTTGTTGCAATTACTAAAAAAATATATTTTCCCCCACAAAATGATCAACATGTAAATCATTTCAGATTCATACTAATATCAATTAACATCAAAAATGTCTAATATCAATCAACAAATCTCAAATTCCTCATAGCATCATTAAAACATGAATATTTTCCGATAAAATGAATGTCAAGTGCAATTTACTTGTTATCAAGCATAGCGAATTAATTGCATTCTCATTATGCAGCCTCCCGTTATTTGCGTATAAATTTTACATGATCTCGACTCAATTGAACTCAGAGTTAATTTTGATTTTAAACAGCAAGCAACAAATGGATTTTTTGAAGCTGTCAATTTTAATTTTACAATTGATTTGTGCAGTTTTTGGGAAAGTTATAATTATTCCGGACACAAGTAAGTTAAATTGGATAGAAAAGGTTTTTTTTGAGGAGGGGTCGTTCCTTTCTAATGGCGTCTAAGATCCCTTCACTCTAATCTAGATCTACGGAACATTGAGGAATCTGAATCACTCAGATATATATATATTTCAATTCCAGAACTAGAAGACTGCTCAAATTCCAGTGATGCAGCTGACATATTTGATTTTTCTGGCCTCGATTTAATTCCCGAAGATGACGAGCATGTTTATGTCAATGGAACGTGGAAATTTTTGAAGGAAATTAAGAAACCATGGCGAGCACATCTTTCACTTGAAAAATATGATCGAGGACAATGGTTTATTCAGGCTTTAGATAAGGAATATGAAGATTTCTGTGTATCACTTTATAGTATGACTGCACCTTGGTATTATGCATTTAAAGATAAGAAGCATTGTCCAATACCTGCTGGAGTAAGTGTTTGAACAAAATAACATGTTTATGGGGTTCTTTTAATGTTACGTAAGGGATCGTATGAAAATTACGTCACGATTTAAATTGCCTATTTTGACCTCCTCTCCCTGTTGTTATGTATTTTTCATTTAAAAAATTATTTTTCCGAGGGGGGGTTTGCACATTTTTGGTAAAAACCCCCAAAATCCCCCAAAATACACCCCTGCTGTTTCAAAAAAATTTTAAGGTGGTAAAATTTTTAAAATTATTTCAGACAATTTTTTTCTTTGACTATATGGTTATTAAATTTCCTGAGTTCATGCTTAATACGATGCCTAAGCACTACATGGGACGATGGCGTCTTGTGATGACTGGTGTATTCAATGATGAGAATGGAAATATCAAGAAGGATTGTAGAAGAATTTATGGAGATTTTTATGAGGCCTAAGATTTTTTGTTCATTTGCCCGAGCGATACGATGAGACAAACTGTAGACTTTGTCTTCAATTTAGAAAAAAGCTTCCAACGCTGTTAATTATACCTATATAGCATAACATTGATTAACTGATACTTTATTAAAATTTCGATTAAGAAGATGTCAAATAAAATATGATTGCCAATATTTTAGTTTTTAGCGCAGTTTTAAAAAGCATATTACGCAGGTCTCTAAGATATTATTTAATGATTTTTGTATTTAAAAATATTTAATGTAATTAATAAACAATAGAAACAATAAATCCATAAAAACATTAAGAAAATGAGTAAAAAATTGAACGGCTTTTTGAAATTCAAATTTTTTAAGTTGTGTACTTTAATACCCTTAGACTTTCGAGCAGTCTGTCGAACTAGAATTGCACAATAATTGATATAAATTTGAACTTGAATACTATTTTTCAGAAATAATTTTTATTTCCATTCTGAAAAATTACTTATCGGATTGTAATTTAATTGAGTTTGTGATTTCAAGCTATATAATTCTGTATTCATTAAAATTTTGGTAGTGCAAATTGATTGAATGCTCATTGCAAAAAATTATTCATTAAATCAATTGATAATTTGATTGTCATCCTGGAAAATGTTTCAATTAATTAATGCAATGAAAACAAATCAATATGACAAGTATAAATTGATCTGAAAGTGTCATCAAAATGTCAAAATAATTTTAGTATCCGAATCGTGAACGTTAAAAAGATATAGACATCATTAGAAAATGAAAATATTGATCTTCATATCGTTATTACTTTTCATAGCTACAGCAAAAGTTTTAATTGTTACCGACCCAAGTATAATTGAATTTCTCATTAAAAACTAATTAATTGACTAATATTTTTCATCAGAACTCGAAAGCTGTACAAAAGTTAACAAGTCTACAGTAAATGATCTATCAGAGTTGGAATTCATACCGGAAAATGATACAACGACATTTGTTAACGGATCATGGAAATTTACAGGACCAATTGAGAGTCCATGGCCATTTCATTTATTTGCTGAACATTACATTCGAGGAGAATGGCTAATACAGGCTTACGATCGACATTATAAAGATTTTTGCGAGGCATTGAAAAATCCTGTCGAACCATGGTACTATGTGACTAAGAACTTTAAAAAGTGTCCTATTACCGCAGGAGTAAGTAGCATTATGAATAGTTACTAATAAAGACATTGTCAGCATTGAACTGAGGTGCAATGATGCTTTGAGTATTAGTAAAAACTCATTAATTTATTCTAGACTGAGTGGTTCTTTGACATGGTGCCGGTCAAGTGGCCTCAATCAATTTTAAGTGCTCTTCCACGTCATTATATGGGGAGATGGCGAATAACTGCTATTGGGGAATATAAAGAACGTGATGGAACTGTTAGAAAAGATTGCCAAAGAGGATATGGAGATGCATTTGTTGACTAAAAGAATTGTTATTGATTTTTAGCGGTCGTTCGCAAATTACGTCACACTTTAGGGGGGAGGGGGGTATAAGAATTTGTGGCAGTCCAAACACAACATTTTTCTTTCGTTGGAAAATTTTTGACAATGGGGAAGGGGGTCGGAAAAGTCATTTTTTGCGTGACGTAATTTTCCAACGACACCTTATAAGGAATACCTTAAAATTGAATAATTAAATTCTGATGTATGTTTGACTACTAATCTTGTATCATTAATCTATCGATTAATAACAAAAAAAATGATAGAAACCTTAGACATAACCAATAAAATGATAATTTTCCCAAGTGTACAAGGAGCGTGCTTACCAAATTGAGTATGCTGCTGAGCATGCTCAAAATTTCAGTTTAGCTTCCCATTTGAGCAGGCTATAATAAAAAAATCTTTACAAACATGAAAGATGCATTTAAATGATCAATTCTTGCATTACGCAATAATCAAATGCATAATAATTAATGACGAAGATGAATCAACAGAGATTATACATTAATAAGCAATATGAAGCTTTAATGAGCTAACTTAAATTGTCATTTCATTAATCAACGTGAGAAGCTTAATTTTGGAATAAAAATGAAAAGCTTATGTTTAGTTTTTATATTCATTTCCATCATCAATGCTAAAGTAATAATAGTAATAGACCAGAGTGAGTACTATTGTGAGAATTAATAATTATAAATTACAAATTAAAACTCCACTTTTTTCCTTAGAAATGGAAAGATGCTCAACATTTGACGAAATACCCTTCAATGACCTGTCAACACTCAATTTCATACCAGTTAATGACACTCACACATTCATAAATGGGATTGAACTGAACATTACGTTCAAGGACAGTGGTTAGTACAGGCTTACGATCGGAATTATAAAGATTTTTGTGAGGCATTGAAAAATCCTATGGAACCGTGGTATTTCATGTTTAAAAGTAAACAAGGTTGTCCTTTAAAGGCTGGTGTAAGTATTGTTAATTTATTTCATTCTTGGAATTCCGAAATATCAAACATTTCAGTCCAAATGGATCTACAATATGTTACCAATAGAATTTTCTCCAATGCTTTTAAACAACATTCCACGTCATTATATGGGACGTTGGCGATTCACAACTAATAGTCGAATGATGGATAATGGAATTGTAAAAAATGAGTGCACAAGAGGATTTGGAGATATTTATGAAGATTAAAAAGTTTTTCTTAATAAAAGTTTTCATTGAGCATGAAAAGTAGTCTAAAAAATAAAAGCGTGCAAATATAGTATTACTGTAGTGTCGTTAACGAGGGGAAAAAGGACGAAACCATAGGCACCTTATAAAAAATACAAAATTCCATATAAAAAGACGAAAAATACTATACTATATAGATTTCATGAGGGGCCCACAAAAATGTCCATGTAAAAAACTTTTGAGAGGGTCTGGACCCTCTCCCTTGGGTACATGTCCCTGTCCCATGAGAAAAGTCACTTATGTCTACAATTTGTCAGTCTGTCTTCTTGTCTGTCTGAAAGTCACCATAATGTAATTTTTGAAGAAAATATTATTTAAGGGAGGGGGTCCGGGTAACATCGACCCCCTTGGGTAAGCCCATGAATTCAGTCATTCGTTTGAAGAAAGGAGTGTTAATTCGAGGCATCATTTTTTTTGAAAATTCTGCTTTTATTGACAACGTCGTTATTTAATGCAATAGTCAAACATGTGAACCACGTCATATTATCACTGAAAAAAGATGAAAATCACTATCAAACAAAAAAGTATACAAAAAAAAGATAGTAAGCAAAAAAAGTTCAATATCACAAGTATAAATTGATCAGCAATTGTTAACAATTTTTCAAAGCTATTTTACAGACTGAATTGTCAACATTTAAGGAAATTAAAACAAAAAGTAAATGTGAAATCTGTCAAATGTTGAAAATATTCCCAATTCTGTTTCTAGTGTTTATAGTTCGAGCAAAAGTCTTAATTGTTGTCGACCAAAGTATGATTAAATTTGTAATATAACAAAGCTTTATAAATTTAGATTCATCATTTAAAACTAATAAATCGACATTATTTTTCTAACAGAACTCGAAAGCTGTACAAAAATCAACAAATCTTCAGTCAATGATATTTCAGAGTTGGAACTTATACCTGAAAATGATACCATGACATTTATTAATGGATCATGGAAA
Source organism: Chironomus tentans (assembly GCA_963573255.1). Classification (NCBI taxonomy): domain Eukaryota; kingdom Metazoa; phylum Arthropoda; class Insecta; order Diptera; family Chironomidae; genus Chironomus; species Chironomus tentans. Next base: position 21,071,778 of record OY754302.1, read on the forward strand.
TTTACAAAACCAGTTGTGGGTCCATGGCCAATGCATATATTTGCTGAACATTACGTTCAAGGACAGTGGCTAGTACAGGCTTACGATCGATCATACAAAGATTTTTGTGGGGCATTGAAAAATCCGGTCGAACCATGGTACTATGCGACTAAGGACTTGCAAGGTTGTCCTATTCCAACAGGAGTAAGTAAAAAGTTATTGAAAATTTAGAGAAAAAAAATTGGATTTTAGGATATTTGTCTTATCAGAGCAATGCTTTGGGTTCTAAAAATTTAAATTCGTTAAAAAAGTGAAAATTTATGCAAAAAAGAATTACGATTCCGGAGGGACTCGAACCCCCAATCTTTGGATTCGAAGTCCAACGCGGTAGCCATTTCGCCACGGAACCAATTTCCGATATATAAATTGCTTAGCTAAAAGTATGTTAAGATCTGTGTAAAGGACTTTCTGTGAAAATATGAAGATGTTGACTGTGTATTACACAGGATTAAATACTTTTCTCATATTGATTGATATATTTTAATTTATTGACACAATCTTTCAAATAAAAAAATCATTATTAATTTTTCTGGTTCATTTTTTTGCAGACTGTGTGGTCCTTTGACATGGTGCCAATTAAGTGGTCTCAATCACTTTTAAATGCTATTCCACGTCACTATATGGGAAGATGGCGAATAAATTATGACGGAGAATATAAGGATGAAGATGGAAGTTTTAAACACGATTGTTACAGAGGATATGGAGATGCATTTGTTGACTAAAAAGTTGAAATTTTTATGAAAAATAATTTCAAATTTACTTTGGATCGAATTGCTAAGAATTAACAATAAATTATCTAGAACTTCAATAAACAACAGCAATAATTTAGTTTCACTTTAATCATTATCAATGAACAGCCAATAGTACATACATCCTTTAGTCAAACCTTAAAATCAGAAAAAACAACACTAAAAATTTCCAGCAAAGAGAAGCAAATTTCTCAAGTTTCATTAAATTTTCATTTGTTGATTTCCTCCTCAAATGAAAACGAGAAGGGTAAAAAATTCCAGAAAAAAGTTTTTCATCTTTTTAACATTTCTTTTTATCTCGAAGCTAATCCGTTTTAAAATGATTATAAATTTGTGAATTTAGACGGAGTGCAAACGAACTTTATGTTCATATAAAAACCTTATTAAATAGTTTAAGGAGAGAAATATTCTTTTTTTGTGGTGAGGAAGAAAGTTAAGAAGTTACTGAAAGGTTGACATTGAGCGTAGTTTTTAAAATTGTAGAGAATAGAAAAAATTATTTTTAAAAATTTATTAAAATGTTCAACATTTCAAAAACTTGAAATTGAAATTTTTTAAATGTTACTAATATTTAAAGTTTTAAAAAAATGTCAAAATATTTAAATATATTGAATAAATTTACAAATTTGTAAAAAAAATTAAAAAATGATAAACTCAAAAATATTTTAAAAACTCAAACCTCCTTTTAAAACTACCTTTTCAGAAAAAAATTTAAATTTTTTAATTATAAAAAATTTTTTTGAATAATTAAAAATTATTTAAAAATTTTGATTCCTTAATAAGTTCAGAACTTTAAAAATATATAAAAAATTATAAATTCTAATATTTTTAAAAATAAAAAAAAATCAAAATCACACGAAAATCCCAAACTGACTAATATAAAGCCACAAATCCAAGATGAAAATTCCAACCTTCCCACCTAATTCTCTCACACAAATCGACCATCTCATAAGAAGTTAAGATTTATGGCAATTCGAAATAATCTTCTTATCCCACTTAAAATTGTTCATTCTCATACTTCAGACATGTAGAGAGAGAGAGCATGAGAACAGCCATTAGATGAAGTAGAAATAATAAATGAATAAATGAGAAAAAAACTTATCGATTTAAAGTTTTAGTTTTTAAGGGCTGGCGGTTATTCGAAAAGAGGAAAAAAAGTTTTAAATAATCAACTTTTTATACTCTTCCTTATTCTTATGATAATTTTGTTTTACACTTAAAGTTTGTGTCTTAGACATAAAATAATTTTCCTATGAAATTAAAATCCAGCTATGACTTTAAGAGCTTATTTTCATCCAATTAATTCACAAAATAAGGCAATGATGTCACAGGAAATTTCAAAATAATATTAATATCAATTTAAATTTTAATTATTCATACTAAAATGGAATTTATTTGTGACTCAGTTCCAGTTTCATTATTTATCAAAGGCAAATCATCTGAATGGAATGAGTGTCAAGTGTTTTTACGGGGAGTTTATCGATGACAACATCAAAACAAGCTAGTGAAAAAGATCCCCGGTGTGATAACCTCATTTCTGTTCTTTAGATGTGTGTTTTGAATTTAAATTTAAAGTGAATTTTTTTAGTCTGGAGTGAAATAAAGAGATAAAAATCCCTTATGACCCCAAAACTAGCGCTTGTTAACATTTTTGTCAAGTTGTATTCATTTTCCTCCCTTTATGTCCCTATGGATGCCCTCCTAGATGTTCTCAGGATATTACAAGCTTTAAAGTCACAATAAAATAACACACGACGTTCCAATCCTCGTGTCAATAACTTATTATAAAATTTACAAAAAATATTTGAACAGATGAATGCGCCACGCATCTTCATAATATTGTTTCTTTTTAAGTTTCCATTATTTTCTTATGTTGTTGTTATTCATTTCAATAACTGTGCTCGTTAATATTTTATAGTATAAATTTTGAGACAAATGAAGTCAGAAATTCAGTTTTATTTTAGAAGCACTCAATAAAGGTTGTAAAATATTTTTTAAAAATAAATTACTTGGAAATAATTTAATTTATTAAAACTAAGGTATTTTAACCTCTTTTAAGAAAAAAATAAATAAATTAAGAATTTTTTAAAAATATATTCTAAATAAAAAGTTCATCAAAGTGAATTTTCGGATTCTGATTTTATAAAAAATTTAAATTTTAAAAAAATATTGACATATAAAATATAAAATTTCAATAAAAAAATTTCAAAAAGCGAAAAAAAAGAATATTAAAACACAACTTTGTACGTGATTCATCAAAAAGCCGGAAAAATGCTCAAGTTTCTTTCAATATTAACCATATTCCTTCCATTTCCATCGCAATCCTACTCCATATACCACGACACCTTCTCATCGTGGGCATCAAAGTACCATGGAAACTTTGAAAACTCTACTCAAGCGCCTTATTTTGATGCCTATCAACATAATTTAGACCTGATTAATGAACACAACACAAAATATGATGATTTCGAGGCAGGACTTAACCAGTTCTCCTACTTATCAACAGAACAATTTGTTGAGAATTTTTGTGGAACGGTTCTACCCAAAAAGTTATTATCAACGCATCCAGCATTACTATCAGCACGTAAACTCAATGATTATGATGAGGACGACTTGCCTGAATCGATAAGTTGGCAGAAATATGCATCACCAGTCAGAGATCAAGGAGAAGAATGTGGATCGTGTTGGTCATTCTCTGTTATGGAGTTGATTGGTAAGGATAAGAAAAAATTAATTTAATTAAATTGACTTAAAATATTGAATAAAATTTAATTTTTTAGAAACTCAGAATAGGATTAGAAGCTCCAAATGGGATGAATCATTGGCACCTCAGTATCTTGTTGATTGTCATAAGAAGAAGGATAAATGCAGAGGGGAATGGCCAACAGATGCATTAAGTGAGTATTTAGATTTATTCAAAAACTGGGACCGGTTTCTAGGGCTACCCGGAGTACTCAACCCTACCTAGGGTACCCTAGGTGTCACTAGAAATTATTTTATGTATGCTATGATTGTAATAAATCTAAAATATATCCAAAATTTTAATTTTTTAGGATTCTTAAAGACAAAATCTCGCAACCAAGCCCCAACAGAGAAAGAATATCCCTACACAGGAGAAGAAGACAGTTGTAAAAGCCATGGTGTCCCCAAAATTCCATTAAACATCAAAAACATCTACGAATATAGCCTCAAAGCTGATGAAAATAAGCTAAAGTATCACTTAGCAAATTATGGACCAATCATCATAACAATGAATGTTGATAAGAAGTCTGGACTCTTCCAGCACTACAAAAGAGGTGTGTTTTATGATGAAGGATGTAGGAAGTCTGATAATGACTGTAAAACAATCAACCATAGCATGTTGTTACTTGGATATGGAGTTACTGATGATAACAAGAAGAAACCATATTTTTTGGTTCAAAATTCATGGGTGAGGCTTATTTTCTGATTGTATGTTTGATTTTCCCAAGGATCAAGCACTGTCGTAAAATCTTATGATTATAACGATAGCTTGTGATCCAGAGTAGGCGGTGTCCACTTTGAAGGCGCTGAAGACACTGGTGTCTGACTCACCTTTTGAGTCCTGCCAACTCTGGTATGACCCTTGTCTTGTCAACCCCCCTAACATTTTGTTCATTCATCCTTTCAACTGACTGTATGTTAACTTTCTCCACTTTTCCACATGTCTGAATGACTGAACCTTGTCTACTCTAATTTATTTTAAGAATAATGACAAGCTTAATCTTAATTAAATAACTAATAATTGCAGAATTTAATAAAGCTCTTTTATTTTTTAGGGTAAATCTTGGGGTGAAGATGGATATATAAAGATGGCAATGGGTAGAAACAGCAACTACAACATAGCTTGTTATGCAATTTATGTGGATTACACCTCATGATCAACTTTTTATTAATAATTTTCTAAGTTTTCAAATTAAATTGTCAATTCTAATCTAATTAATAAATCATGTTAAGCCAATATAAGACAACGGTACTTTATTTTTCGATATTTGGTACCTTATTTTTCGAAAGCGGGAAATTTATGTTCGAAAGTCATTTGTTTACATTTTTGAAGTTAAATTTCATTCCATTATTTTTTGCTTTATTTGATGTAATTGAACTCTTTTAATGGTTTTAGTGCATTAATAGATGTCAATTAATTCTTTTAATATTGCTTTGCAATAGTAAAACCCATTGAATGGTTCAAAATTTCCAATTTTTTATTTCGAATGTTTTTTCGAAAACAATTTTTTTTTGTAAACAAACATAAGAAAAAGTGCGGGAAAATTCAAATTTACGAAAAAATAACGTGTTTCTCTCTCGTTGTCTTATATTGGATGTTAAGCAAAAAAAGATGACCTTAATTCATTCCTTTAAGAAGCAGTACCAAATTAAAAAGCAATTTTTTCTCTTCCCATTCTCCTAGTTTTTGTTGCTCTAGCACACAAAATTATCCTTAAATCAATTACCATTATTCACAGCAGCACGAAAAACAAAAAATTTTCCGTCATGCACTCTCGACAAAAATCTTGCATGTAGCAGAAGGCATGCAAAGATCAGCAGAAAAAAAATCATTGTTTGCACATGAAAAATATCCATCATGCACTTCAGCTTACTTCATTTTTTGAGGGCATCTTTTTGATGACTGCTGGATGTTGTTGGTGTAGTTTTGTCTGTATGTCAGATTAAAAGTGAATTTCAAGTGGCAATTTTCATAGAATTGACTATGATTTTGTCATTTGTCATCCAGTTGGGCTAAAATTTCATTAATTACCGAGCGGCACTCAAACTAATCTGTTTCTTGCCTTCAAACAGATAAATTAAATTATACCATGCTGTTAGAGGACCGCAACGTCATTATGGCAGTTTTCCGTTAGAACGATGGCGTAGAGGTGTCTAAGGGTCAATTTCTAGAGTATACACTGGGTAGGGTACTCCGGGTAGCTTTAGAAACCGGTCTCTGGTGTCATGTTTTGAAAACAGGGTCGTAGCCAGAAATTTTTAAAATGGTATGAAATCTTAATTAGGTTCAAGAGTGACCTAATTAGTAGGAAGTTCAAAAATTCTATTGATATAACTGAATGTAAAATGTTTGAGTCTCAACTTAAAACTTGCCTTATAAATTCCAAATCTACCTGAAAACAACGCTTCATTCCATCCAAACACATCCCAATTTACATCAAGTCCTCGAAAAAAAGTCCACTATCTCTGAAAAATTAGCAACAGCAGCAAGTGATGATAAAACATCACAAAAAAATCACCTCTCTCACTTCCTCATTCTTCTCTATATATTTTTTTTAATTTTATCTCAATCGCTTATGTTCGTGACTTGAAAAGATTACAACACAAACAATTCATGGAAGTGAGAAGGATTTCACTTCCATAATCCATCATTATTTCTACATTCATTTATTTCTTCTCTCTATATAGACACACGCTAGCTCGACTTGCTTGTGCAGACAAGCTTATCATCAAGCTTCTCCTTTCTCATCTCCGCATCCGTTCCTTTCCATTTTGCATGCATTCAATAGCAATAACAATAAAGGAAAAACAACAACAAAAGACGAATGAACGACGATGAGAAAATTTCATGTGGCATGGCTTGATGGAAAAAATAAATAAATAAGTAAGAAAAAAAATGTATAAAGCATGCTATGAACTATTCATTATCACGATTCACGATAGTTAGTTCGTTAGTTTGTTTAGGTTTTTTTTCTTGCTACCATCTCTCGTGCTATCATGGTAATGGGAAAAAGACGAGAAAAAAATTATCAGAGTCATCAAGGAAGAAGGAATGTGAGACAGGACAGCGGTTGTTTTGGTTGTTTAGAGGAATTTTCTTTCTATGCTTGATTTATGGAGGGAGTTGTTTCTAAATGACGTCCAATTTTTAGGGGGAGGGGGTCTTATGCTGAGCGATACTTCTATACAAAATAAAAAATTTTGGATGAAAATTTTGTTACAGAGGAAAAGAAGGGTCTCTAAAAATCTCGTTTTTCTGCATGACGTCATTTATGAATAGCCCCGAGTGTGTCGAGGAGAATTTTGGTTAATTTTTAATTAAGTCTGAGTTGTTGATTATGCATTTATCTGAGGCAGACATAATCGGCCTGTTTCACTAAAGTGGATTATCCTCATTTTCGGATTAACTCATTTTGCAGTGCAAGGAAATTTCAAATTAAGTTTTTCTGACGTAGAATTTCATGACTAGTCCTAATCCGATGAGTTTGAAAAAATATTTTTTTCTCGAAAAAAAGATATAGCAAAAAAATAGTTTTAGTTAAAAGATTATCCGAAGATTATCCTGGGATTATCCTGTAGATAATCCCAAAATTTTAAAACTGAGGGGTACCAGGATTGAATTTTAGGATTATCTACAGGATAATCCCAGGATAATCTTCGGATAATCTTTTAACTAAAACTATTTTTTTGCTATATCTTTTTTTCGAGAAAAAAATATTTTTTCAAACTCATCGGATTAGGACTAGTCATGAAATTCTACGTCAGAAAAACTTAATTTGAAATTTCCTTGCACTGCAAAATGAGTTAATCCGAAAATGAGGATAATCCACTTTAGTGAAACAGGCCGAATATGATCTAGAATTGACTATGAGGGAAATATTCTTGCACTAGACACGGTGGATTTCTGTGGTGGTTACGTGGGATACTCGTTGCTGTATTCAAATACCATACTCTTATGAAAATGCATTCCAAAGTCTGTACTGTGGCACTTTGAATCATTTTTAGTGATCCAGGTAAGGGGGGTCATTTGGAGGGGGTTGGTTCACTACCAATTTACAACCAAGCGTTTAAAATGACAATCTTTATCGCTACCTAATAACCGAACGACTTCTAATTTAACAAGCTACTCAAACTGTCCATAAACTCTTCAGTCATGTAAATAAAAATCCAATAAAATCAACAGCACGTGAAAGTTATGAAAATTATTCTCAAAACCATTTTCCATGCTTTGCACTTCAATTAATAAGAATGAAAAATCTCATCCATAACGTGCATGAACGGAAAGAATTTATTTATTCTCTTACAACAAAAGAGAGCTAAGAATGTGAAGGTAAAAAAAGCAGAAATTAATTAATTACATTCCATCCAGCCATATTTCTCCACCTTGTTCAATGCTCGAGTTAAACCAACATTTACAAATCACAAAACGGTCAGTAATCGATTGTGCGTTGCCAATGTTAACAAAGCGTAAAACACCTAAGGTGAGAAAAATCTACCGTGATAATTTTTAGCATGACTTTTGTGAGATGGGAGTTGATGGGGATTGACTTAAGTTCAGGGTGTCCATGTTTTGAACTGAAATACTTCTGTGTCTAAAAGGATATCCATCAAGTGTGTAGTCGGTCATGTCTTCTGAATTCCAATAAAAATGATATTTTTGGACAGAAAAACTTGAAAGTCAATTTTCAGAAAAATGCGCCTTAGTTCCTCATCTTCAACACTATAATCCCCTACTGCCTCCTGTTCATTCATTATTTCTTCCTTCTTTTTCTCTGTTTCCTTCAAACACCTACTTATATTTTCCTCGCATTTGATTTATTTAATCAGAATACCATAGCATGGATGGATAGCGTGCTTAATATTTGAGCTAGAAATTGAAATGAAATAATTCGCTTGAAGTGGAATGAAAAATAACTTAAATGTGTATGCTTTATGAGGCGTTCATGGATGTGGATTAAATGAGTAGAAGTTGTAAAATATTTGAATGAATTTTTGTTGATTTTTATTGGATGAGTATACAAAAAAGTGCGAAAATCCAATTGAATCCCTTCAACACACTCCTCTAAAGCTTTATATCAAAATATATCAAAATAATAAATTCCAACCTGAAACATCAATAAGCAATTGACCGAAGCTCTGTTATATTAACTGCATACAAGCATCCAGCTAATAGAAACACTATACCTACTGTAGACTCCCACTCTGCCTTACTGACTGCTTGAAGTTTTGATTATTAATTGATCCAGGCAGTCGAGTGTACCGAATGGTAAGAATCATTGCAAAACCTTAATTATTGAATAGGATACTGCCTTTTGTTTTCTCGCAACTTTATTTCAGTTAACAGTGGGAGTCTATGCATTCTATGCATACTATCAAAATGCCAATCGAGCACTCACCAAAGGAAAATCTACTTGACATTTCATTGACTCCAACATCCAGAAATGTTCAAAGTAAAAAAAGGAAGCCTGAAGAAGAACTAGAGCGTTCAAATAATGACATCTTTACGTACATGGAAAACATGAGCAGGGAGCTCTCGAAAGAATTAAAAACTGTCAAGAATAGTATGTCATCCGTAAAAACAGAAATTCAGGATATGAAAAATGACTTTTTACTGCAGCTGAATACAAAATTTGATCAAGTTAATGCTGAAATGGAAAATATTAATGGAAAAATTGCAAACATGAATGAGAATGTCACCAAAAATACCAGCTTGGCAGAACAAAATCAAAGATTCATTAATGTAATGCAGCAAGAAAATCTAATCAACAAAATGGAAATTGTTGGTGCTGTTATAGACAAGAATAAGCGAGGAGATGACCTGAAGGCGGAAGTGATTAAAATTATTAAGTCTTACGATATTTCTGTCAAGACAGGCGAAATTAAATATACATCGGTACGTCTGATCAATTTGAAGGACAAAAATGGAACTAAAAATGAAAAACAAATCATAAATGTCGAATTTGATACATTAGAGACCAAGCTGCGAATCATGAAAGAGAAACGAACTTCAAAAATCTTCAACAACATATTCTTTGACAATTCCCTGACATCGCGTAATAGATTCTTAATGTCCAGAGCAAGAAGTGTGGCGAAAGACCGAAATTTTACCGCATTGATCAAAAACAACAAAGTCTGTATTAAAAAATCAGAAGAGCTCTTTAAATATATCGAATCGGAAATAGATCTGGATGAGCCAAAGAAATGGGAATCAAATGTGAAGAGAACCGTTTTAAATAAGAAATCAACAGCATAGCAATCACAGCAAAACTTGCAGAGTCCAAAACCTGATGATGACAATACTCCCAAATGTGAAAATCTATATCATCAATGCCTCAGCTCTTTTGTAAACTCAGGTCAGCACATTAAATGTCTTACAATATTTCAGCTTAATGTTTGTGGTATCAATAATGTTCATAAATTTGACAAAATTAAAGTTATGCTAGCTAGAATTTCTCCCAAATGTGATATCATTATGCTATGTGAAACAAAACTGAAATCAAGCTTTCCATCCGGCATATATAATCTCAATGGCTATAATAGATATGCATGCGGCAGAGAATCTAAGAACAGCGGTGGTGGAATCTTACTGTTTGTGAATAAGGATATCTTGATAATAGACAATGAAAAATCTACATCATCTTTTGAAAAAATAAAATTAAAACTAAGGATCAGGGATATGGAAGTCGTTCTCCTAAGTTATTACCGTCCACCAGTTCCACAGTCATTCAAACCATTTATTGAAGATGTTGAGAAGGAAATGAATTTGTTTAATGGCAATATGATAATCATCGGCGACGTGAACTTAGATGCCAATTGTGATAATTTAATCTCATCCCAGTATCAAAATTTACTAACATCATACAATATGAAAATAACTAATAATGTGCGTACAAGGAATGCTAGTGGCAGGATAATTGATCATTTCACGCTAAATTTTATGGATAAGTCTAACATTCAAAATCACACAATCAAAAATAATGTTTCTGATCACAATATAATTATAACCAAGCTCAAAGGAATCAAGTCGGTATCCAATAATACAGTAATAAAAATTGAAAGGATTGATTCAGATAAGCTTAAGGAAAACTTCATCTCATGTATATCCAGTTCATCAATTCTAAGTGAAGTAAATCCGGAAATTATCGCAGAGGAACTGACGAAAATCACACAAACTGCCATTAAAAAATCCACGAAAATTTTTACATTTAAGACCAAAGCCAAGAATTTGTGTGAATGGTTTACAATTAAGATCCTAAAAGCCATAAAATACAAGGACTCAATAAAAAAGAAATGGAGGAAAAATAAATCCAACATGGAACTAAGGAGAAGGCTGAGATTCGCTGAGAATAATCTAAAATATGCAATCAGAATTGAAAAAGAAAGACATATGAAAAAGATAGTGAGTGAAGGTAATGCTAAGAAACTATGGAGCAATATTAATTCTCTACTTGGAAGGAAGTCAAAGAATTCAGTTAAAGCTTTAATCATCGGCAATGAAACGATTACTGAGGATCATGCAATCTCTAATGCGATGAATCAACAATTTATAGAAGGAGTTAATAATTTACAGAACGAACTAAACGAGAGCACTAACCATATTAAAATGGACACAGTCCTTCCTTCAATAATTCTTGATGACGCCACAGAAGATGAAGTTATGAATGTAATCAGATCGCTTAAAAATAGCACTTCTCCAGGAATCGATCAAATTAGAACAAAAAGCATTAAAGAGATAAGTGAATTAATTTGTCCTATAATGACACATTTAATCAACAGAATTTTCGCAACTGGACATTTTCCCACTATTTTCAAAACAGCTATTGTAATACCTTTAAATAAAAGTGGCGAATTTACTAATGTCACTGACTATCGGCCTATTTCATTGCTGACAACTTTCTCAAAAATAATCGAAAAAATCATGTACAACAAACTTCATTGCTTCACTAATGATTATCTCAAATTAATTTACAACAGACAATATGGATTTAGGAAAAAATGTGGAACCGAGATAGCAGCGTTGGAGCTTATTGAACATATAAGCAATAGAATCGACAATAAGAAAAAAATTTCAATGGTATTGATGGATATTAAAAAGGCATTTGATATGGTTGATGTCAAAAAGTTACTGGAAGTTCTAGAAAGTTATGGCATAAGAGGAAGTGCATTAAAACTTATCGAAAGTTATCTTACCGATCGAGAGCAAATAGTAAAAATTAATTCAACTTACAGTAATTCAGTGCAATTTACCAGAGGAGTCGTACAGGGATCCATCCTAGGACCTTACTTATTTTCGCTGTATATAAACTACATCTATAAACTTTCAATCAATGGCATCTTGTTCCTCTTTGCTGATGACTGTGTGTTGATTAATGAATATGACATTGATGAACCTGTGGATGTGAAAGTAATTAATGACATGAATATTATAATCAACTTCTTTAATTATCGAGGATTAATTTTGAATGCACAGAAAACTAAGTTCATGATTTTCCACTCTAACTATTACAATATTGACACGTTACAAGAAATTAAGATCAACGATAAAGTGAACATTCAACGTGTGTATGAAGCTAGGTACTTAGGGCTATTATTGGATCCATGCCTTAAATTTGAACAACACATTCAACACATTAGCAAGAAACTAGCAAGTATCTCGGGAATATTGTGGAAATTGAAAAACTGTCTATCGATTCAAGTGAAAAAGATGATCTATCATGCATTATTTGAGACGCATATAGCTTATTTAATACCGATATGGGGACGTGCATATGATCAGTCTATCAAAAATCTTCAAGTCATACAAAATAGAGCACTGAGAAACGTATTTCATCTTGAAAGGCTGACTAATCGAGTACAAATGTATACACATGAAGTAGAAAATTGCTTGTCAATTCGTGCTCTTCTATATCTCAACACAGCCACAATAGTTTATAATATAATACACAAAAATATCCACTCAAATATCACCTTCACGAGAATTGTCACAAGAAATACGAGGCGTAAAAACCAGCTTCACCCTCAAAAGGCGAGAACTAGTTACGGAAGTAGATGTTTACTCACATTTGGTCCAAAGATGTTCAACGATGTTCCTGATGATATAAAAAAGCTTCCTCATAGCAATGCATTCAAGTGGGCACTTCGTTGTCAAATCAGGAACGAAACTTTCTCCAAGATGTGTCTCAGCAGTGAATTTACGTCGAAATATTTATGAAAGAAAAATTTGATTATATTTCATTCTGTTCTTTTAAACTTTTACACTGGATTGATACTTACCGTTGATTCTATAATTGTTTCTTCCTTTTCTTTAGATTCCAAAAGCTTATTCGAAGCATCGCATGATTTAAAGGCACAAAAAACGAAGATATCAAACGAAATATTTAATTTAACTGATAAATCTTATAATTGTAGACTTTTTTTGTAGAAAATTTAAAATTTTACCGTTATTACCGAGAAGACTTAATTTGAGTTCTAAAATTTCAAATTCTAAATGTCGGTTAACTAAAGGAGATTTTTTTCACGCCTTATGCTAGGAATTCTTTATAATTCTATGAATGTTGTAATTCCTATTTTCCATGTATTTTGTATCATGTTTAAATTGGAAGGTTTTTATGCCTTTTTACTTAGTTTAGTACTATTTAAATGGGCTTTTCCTTTCTTAAGAAAAGATTCAATAAATAATAATAATAATAATAATATTTGAAACTGTGTTGACAACAGCTTCACGGCAGCTCGTGCCAGGGGCGTATTCGGGGAGGGATTTTGGGGGTCAAAACCCCTACCCCTTTTGGGAATTTTTTTCAATTTGCTAGGGTTTTTTAAGTAAAAAATCCCAAAACCCCCCTTAAAAATTTTCCTTCCATACAAAACAATTTCAAAACCCCTCCCTCGTAAAATTTCTGGATACGCCCCTGGCTCGTGCTTTTCGACCCATACACAAATTAAATGAACTATCAAATTATTTATAAGTTTTATCACTTTCTAATTGCTATACACTTTTTAAATCGCATTAAACGCCTTCACATTCCATAACATCTTAATAAATGTCGCATTAAATTGCACTCAAATATTTGTCTATCCCACACACAACACTTAAAATGTTCCAATGAACTTGTCTCATAGACTATTCACATCTTATGTTATTAGTCTTCAATTTAGATGAATAAAAAAAATATTTGTGAGATTCACGTGAAAGATAATATCGCTAATTAATCATCAAAGTGATGTACTTGAGTGTGCTGAGAGATTAATTTTCATTGCTGTGCTGTTGTTTTTGATGGGATGTTCAATTTATAGCGAGTTGCTGGGTTCTTTGTTGCAGTTTGGACACTTTTTTATTTTAATTTTTATTTTTTTAAAGTTTTTTATACTTTTTTAATTCTTTGTTTTCTCTTTCTTTCGTTTCTCGTTTCTTTTGGTGTACACCTTTTTATTTTTTAAATTTTTCAAATTCTTTAATTTCTAAATTTAAAGTTTCTTAAATTATTCAAATTCTTATATTTAATAATTTTTCATACTTTTTATTTTTTGATCTTTCTAATTTTTTTTAAAAATTTGAGTTTTTTTATAAATTATTATATTTTTTAATTTTTAAGTTTTTTTAATTTATCAAATGTTTAATTTTAATAAATTTTCTAGTTTTTTCAAATTTTCTATTTTTTTTAAAATTTTCTATTTTATTTTATTTTTTAATTTTTTTAATTTTTTTAATCTTTTTAAATTTCTAAAATATGATTCTTCTTGATTTCTTTCTAATTTATTTCTAATGTTTAAATATCTTCAATATTTTTCTCAATTTTTTAAACTTCAATTTTTAGTAAATTTACTTTTGCAATTTTCTAAGGCAAACATACTTTAATAAAAACCTGAATAAGTCTCAATTGCTGACCAAACTTGCTGTCTCTGTTCTACTTCATAATCCTCCAAAGATGAATCGCCCATTAATTTTCCTTAAAAATTGTCCCAATAGTTCAACGAATCGATACATCACAAAGTCATACGGTAAACATCAAATTACATTAATTGAGACATTTAATTCTAAATAAATTTGAACAAATTGTTGCGATCAAAATGATTGATATGCTGAAGATTGGCAGCATCAACAGTTTTCATGCTGCTTCTTCTTCTTACAAATTTTTCCCCTCACATAATGTGGAGCAAAGTTTAATATGCTTGTGTGCATGCATGACTAAAGCATAATTTTTCAAGTTAAATTTTATGAGTTAAATTTTTCGAATTGATGGGGTGGATGTAGGGCTGAAAATCACGATCATATTTCTTCCACCTCATATGCGATGCTTAAGAACCCCTCACATGGGAGCTATATTGAGGTATATTATTCATTTTTTTTTGTTCTACCCTCACACGAGGAGCTGGGAGGGGTTGTTCGGATATTACGTCACAATTATGAGGAGTTTAGCCTTGCTTTATACATTTTTTAGCGCATTTTTGAAACTTGTTTCGAAAAGGTAGCTTAATAATGCACTTTGTTCGTCTGTTCGGAGCACATGAAAAACTTTTTAACTAAACATCGTAAAGAGCTCTAGTTTTTTGCAATAGCTCCGTGCCATCGAGTTATTGGCGTATCGAATAGTTAGAAAGCTCAAAACCATCGCTAAATATTATAATTAATGATTTTTTGTTTTTAATACGGTGTAACCTGTCAAAATTTTATTTTACCTCTATAATTTCAAATTTCTCATAAAAATCTTGCTACACAGAACCGAGTGGACCCTAAAAAATATTTTTAGTGCTACTCAACATCCAAACAACCCCTCTATGCATGCTCCAATAAAGGAAGAAAATTCTCTCCGTCTTCGTCTTGACTCTCCTTTCTAAATCAATTGTGTGTGAGCAATTTATCAAATTTATGAAAACACTTAATTTTTCACAATAAAAGAAATTCTTCTTTTGTTTTACTTTCTTGTAAGACTTTTCAAGGAGAAATTGAATGTGAAGGAAAAAATCTTCATGGTGAGTTTCACTCTTCTTGTTAGCTCTTAAAGATTGGCAATGAAAGAGATTTTGGATTTAAATTTTTTTGAACAATAGAAGATTAAATTTATTTAAATTCGGTTTTACGACCCCTAGTTCAGAAATGCCGTCCAATTTTTAGAGGGAGGAGGGTCTGATGCTGGGTGATACTAAAGAAAAAAATTTATGAGAATTTGTGACAGAGGGAAGAGGGGGTTTAAAAATCACGTTTTCTGTGTGACGTTATTTATGAACGGCCCCTTAATAATTTGATTTTTGAGTACTATATGCTGGTTTTTCTAAAGGGAAATTTAAATTTTGGGAAGGGGTCATTCAGCTATGATGTCTAATATTTAGAAGACGAGTAGATTCCAAAACTAGATGTTGACAGCAACAAAGCTGTATGACAACAGGTAGTTAGGTGGGTGGACTAAAAATCTCATTTTTGAAAGACACAATTTTCAAGTTAATGAGAAATATTCTAAAACAAAGCCAGACCAGAGGACCAAATGTCTAGTCTAAAAAAATTTAATTTGAAGCCAAAACAAATTAATACAACGTAATTATTTTACTATTGAAACTAAATTATATGTTTTAAATCAATTAGTGCTAAAGGTTGGTATTTATTTTAATTATGGGCTCTTTAACAACAAATTCATCAAAATCAGCTTATTTCTGAACTATTTTAGTTTACCAAACAATTTTCTAAAAATAACCCACTCAAAATTAAATGATTATTAAAATAATTTCCAAATCTATGGCAACAAAACCTTAACTTTAATATTATTACACAAAACATTTCATTTCTCATTTTTGTTTATGATAAAAATTCATCATAATATTCATTCCAATATGTAAGCATAGATAAACACAGATACAACGTCGATGAGATTGAGGCATGATGTAGCATAATGTGTCATTCATTTTCACAGCACACAAAAAAACATCCCTATGTTATTTGCCATTTGTCAATTTCTACGCTACCATCATTGGAATAGCTTTATACACATCATGTATCATAGATTATTGTGTGTGAAAGTTATCGATATTTGGTGATTTGTTGGAAGTTGGTCCTTGTGGATAGGATTTTTAGAGGAGGAGGGTATTGTGGTGGCTACTTTTAAGAATTTTATGAAAATTTTTGGATTTTTTTGGGAAATATTCAAAATTATTATGGAATTTTTAGGGGGTTGTCCATAAAAAGCTGGAACTTTTTGATCCATTTTACAAAGTAATAGTCATCCCCTCTGCTCTATGCTAAACATCATAGGTTCATGACCCCAATGAAACCCTCATTACTCTTTATGTGACCCTGTTTATTCCCTAAGCCACTAACCAGCTTAACTTTAATGCCAACTTCATACATGTCCCACCCAAAAAATCCATCTTTTTACTCCAATTTCTAAAACCCCAAAAATATTCAATAATTAAATCCTCAATCATATGATTCACGTCACTCATCTGGATGCCATTGAAACTCTCACATTGTTTTTCATTGATATTCACAACTCGCTCTGCGTCGAGCCACACAAAATATCATCACAGATAAAATAATTTTACAAAAATTAATTTCAAACAGAGAATGCCTTGAAGGTTATGACTTTCACAAATCTCCGCTGTTTGTTTTGGGAATTTATAATCGTTTGAAATAGAACGACGTACTTTTGCCAACACAATCTAGTCAATCTGTACAAATATTTGGAAACATTTTTTTTCCTGTGTGTGTTTTTAAATTGTCGAGAGCGCGAATGTAAAATAAATTTTCTGATAGCTGATGGTGGATTATTTTTATGATTTACTGCTTAAAATGTGGAGTAATATGAATATGTGAGGATATAAATTTGCTTTTAAAACATGTGAGCTTGAGGTAGAGTTTTTTCGGTAGGATATGTGAAAGTTGATTATCCGGGATAGACCACATACCCATATCCTGGGATATGGTACACCTTACCTACCCTACCCCCACCCTCTACCTATGGTACCCTTTCGTGGATACCTTCGAGTAGGATGGTTATACCTACCTGGGGTAGGGTAAGTGGGGTTGCCCAGGTAGCTCTAGAAAGAGGTCCCAGAGGTGTTTTGTTAAATTGTTAAAGTACAATTTAAGACAGTGATTTCAGAAGAATAATTGAAAAAATCTAGTCCTTTTTTTGAAAAAAAAAATTGTCCATTCAAATAATTTTGAAAATTTATTTTTTACTATTTGCTAAAAATCCAGTAAAAGCCATTGCACATCATTAAAACAAAATCCCAATTCCCTCTGATCCCCAAAATCAAAAGCATATCTGCTATTAAAATCAACAATCATCCTTAAAGCACATGACCATGAAATCAACTATTCAAAAAGTTAGATAAACGTGCACAAAACTGCACTCACATGTACAATAAAATCTAGAAATATTCAAAACAATCATCGTCATTACAAGAGTGAATGAAAATAATAAAAATAGTTGTGGTAGATAACATGCGCACTTATGGTCACCCGAACAGTTTTGCATCGTGCTCACGTTATTTTAATAACAGAGACAATCAACATCAGTTACTCTAACAGTTTTGTAATGAAATTCATTCTCTTTTTAGTTTGAAAAAGTTTTATATCAGCATCATCTTGCAATCCTCTCACTTTTAATGGTTGGATATACTACACGCTTATTCATTAAATCACGGACAATGGTAAGAGTGGAATAAACGGGGAGATGAAAGCAACAACAAATGTTATTGTGAGTGTGGTGGATAAGAAGTATTTCTTTTGACAAATATTGAATGAAAATTTATGAAAATATTAATAATATAGTTAAGAAATTAAATAAGTTCTTCAGAAAATTCAGTACATTTCTACAATAATCTAGTACATCTCTACAAAAATCTAGTCCGTTTCTTCAATAATCCAGTCCATTTCTTCAAAAATCTAGTCCGTTTCTTCAATAATCTAGTCCATTTTTTCAATAATCTAGTCCATTTCTAAAATAATCTAGTCCATTTCTTAAAAAAATCAGTATATTTCTACAATAATCTAGGACATTTTTCAAAAATCTTTTATTAAGTTCGACACTCTAACCACTACGCCACAGCTGCTTTTCCACTGCTGAAAATCTTTTATTAATTATAAAAAATTATCATGAATTTTAAAAATCTAGTACTCTTCTCCTTTTTACACAACTCATGCCACCCATTACCCTACCCATTACTCAATTTCCGCTTCCAAAAGTCAAACATCAACCACTTTTACTCGAATAGTTCATCCAACATGACACCGCTTTATGCTGTTCAAAAAAAAATTTTTCCCGAACATACAACGAATTTTTATGTTTCATGAATCTCTCCATGTACTGAAAATAACGACAAAGCACAACGGAATGAGGGGTAGCATAACGAAGGTCGTTTTATGTACAGCATAAATGTTGGGAGGTCAAAATAAAAGAGAAGAGATTACGCTGATTAGCTATAAATTAATTACAAAACATGCTGGGAATTTATAACAAGATATTGCATTAAATTGTATTAAAAGCATTGATTACACTCCACTGTCTCTGGCTTTATCCTCACCTCACACTCTCGCAACGAGTGTCTATGTACATTAATTCGATGATGCTAATTACCATTTATTGCTGTTTCTGCTCGTAGTTGGTGCTGTCACTTCTTTTTATTATTCATTGGTTTAACAATATTGAAAATTGGTTTTAAAAACTTCACTGGAAAGTTAATTAATTTTATTTATTGATAAAATTTTTGCTGAATTATTTAATGCATTTTGGTGGAAACTTGGAGATTATTTTGAGAATGAAATTAATGGGATTATCTAAAATAGGATGTTTTGTTCCGCAGTTGTTATTATTTTATACGAATCCTAGTTTTATGATTATGGGAGGAGGAAGGAGCCATAATCTGGACCAAATAATGTTCTAGAAGTGCAGAATGGTAAGTGACACCTAAAGTTATAAAATTAATTAGAAAACCTTCACAAAGCATCTCACAAAACCAAAAATTACATCTGACCAATTATTTAACCCCCCATCCAGTAACATCCATCATTCCTTATCATCAACCCAAAAATTCCATTAAAAATTCCTTTCGCAAAACTTTTCAAGTGTCACAAGACCAAAAAAATTTTTTAAATAAAATTAAAACTTGAAAGCCTCAAAAAACTGATAAAAGGCAATGCCATTTTACTGCACTTTCCTATCTCACCAAATTTTCATATGTCTCCTCAAAAGACATTAAAATTCACAAGCATCAGAATCATGAGAATAAAGAGAAGAGTAATCCAAGTAGTGGTTGCAAAATAAATTATAGGTTTCATGTTGAGTATGCCTTTGAATGCTAGAGCTCTTTTTTGAAAATATCTTTAAATTGATGGTTTTGTAGAGAAATGGTTCGTGAAAATTATGGTTTGTCCTGATTTGATGAGGACGCATCCACCCCATCGACTTGAAGAAGGTCTGGGTATCGACTTGAAGATTGGTTAGGTATCGACTTCAGGCGGTTATGAGTACTTACTTAAGGATGGATTTAGTATTGACTTCAGTTATGTTTAAGTATCGACTTGAAAATTCATTATGCCTCTACTTCAGGGGGTCTGATAATCGACTTGAGGATGAATTTAATGTCAGCTTCAAAATTATCTGAATACCAACTTGAAGACTTATTAAATACTTAATTAAAATGCGTCTCAAACCCCCTTAAAGTTCCAATTACTATGCATTTCAATATTCTCCATCACAAAATACCATCAAAAGTAGCAATAGTCAGTCTAGGTCATGGTAAACTTTGTGTTTTCCAAAATGAAAAAGGAGGATCAAAAGAGTTGAGAATGCAAAAGGTTCAATGTCAAATGGATGCATAAATAGAAAATCGAGACACAGAATGACTTTATAACCACACTTGACCTTTCTGTTGCTGCTTTTTATCCTTCCATTATTTATTTTCCCCCTTTTTTGTCCTTCGTTGAGGCTTAGTTCCTTCATTTATTGCATAGTCATTCGCATTAGACAATTACCTCACACTGAAAGAATTTTCCGTTAACAAACATCCTTTCCGTTCTCCCCTCCCGACAACAACACATTTTCATTATCATCATCACTTCTCAGACTTGTTGATGAAAGCTTAATTATTCATGACTTTTTTCTAAAGGTAAAGTGGAGATGAGACAGATGAAAATGCTATAGAACAAGTAGAAAAGGTTGCTTTTTTGATTGTTTATGGATCTTGTGAGTTTAGGGTATTAGGGTGGATGATGACCGAGACAATGTCGAGTTTTTGTCAATTCTCAATTATATTAAGTCAGTTATGAGGATGTAAAAGAAACTGACACTTGTAGTAACCTCAAAATTGAATATTGAGGTTGACTTGTTGTATTAAATGAGACTTTTGGGATTTGAGTAATCAACAGGTTCATAAACTGACCATAAATGAACATCAGAGGCTAGATGTTGGAAGTCAAAACTAATCACTAACCAAAGATACCCAAAAGCACCCAAACCGTCCACAATCATACCATAAAATTCAGCATTTCCAAACAAACTTGCACACACAAAAAAATATTTCAAATAAAATTGTTGAGTGAAAAGTTTTTAAAAAGTCATTTAAAATGTCACCGATTTTTTCACAACTTTTACTTCATCCTTCTCATCTTTATTACCATCCACAATAAGGAACAAGAAACTTTAAAAAAAACTTTTATTTATTTCCACTTCTGCAAGCTGACAGTAAATTTCAGCATTCAAATAAATTTTATTTTTAAATAAAAATGCTTAGCATGAGGAAACTTGAGAGAATAAATTGTGTGGAAAGAAAGCGGCAATAAAAAATGTTTATGTACTCACTTTATCTTCTCCTGATGCTGTATGTGCTTCCTTCTTGAGTATGTAGGTGGCATATGAGGAAGTGATCTTTACCTTGATTTACTTTTCTAAGGTGAGAAAGTTGAAATTGAGAGTGAAAAATTGTGGGAAAAAATAGGTTAAAATGATGATTATGTGAAATTGTTTAGGGTATTAATAAACTTAAATTAGGGGTCGTTTATAAGTGACATTCAGAGTTGTAGCCAGAAATTCTTTGAGGGTGGTCCAACCTATGAAATGGAATCTGAATTTTTTCAACTTTTTTAATTTTTTCGTATACAAATTTTTTTTTGTGAGGGGTACTTTGGACCCCTTTGGTGTACACCCCTTACAACGTTCATTAAAATGGGAATTAATCACAAAAAAATGGAAGTATCACACATGGAAGTGTCAAAACTGTCTGAACATCCTCCCCCTATAAATTGGACGTCATTTATAAACAACCCCTAATTATTATGCAAAATTTTCCATAATAATCTAATTTAGTATTCAAATCCACAGCTTAATTATACCATCAACTCTAATTTCAATATCACAATTTTAATTTAATCCAACTTAATCCAATTAACAAGCAGAGAAATCTGCCATCAAGATTTAATTACGTTTTAACAACAATCCCATCAAGTCACTAAATGAATTGCTAAATTACTAGCGAAATAGCTTGTTGATTATCCTCATTGTGACTCGAAAATTCCCTAAAATGAAACTTTCTTCTATCCAAAATACACATTCTTTAAATGCCCCACTGACATTATTATTTGTATCAAAACATTTTCCTCATTCATGCTTACTCAATGCTCATATATTTTACTTCTCATTCTTCTTTCTTTTTTGCCTAGTTATAACTGTATAAATTTTTGTATTATACATTCATTGTTGCTTTAAACGACATCACGAAAGTCAAGTCTATGAATTTAAATTGTCAAATTAACGAGATCGCTCACTGTGCTGTAAAACTAAGGGGGATTGGAAGGAAAAATGAGACATTGGCAAGATTTTTTTTTGGAATTTTGGGACTTTTTGATGAATTTAAATTGAGAAATTCAGGGGAAAAAGATTCATGGATTAAGTGGTGGTATAAAATGTTGACCCCTTAAAATTAAAGGGTGGGTTATCCCAATATCCCTTAATTTTAAAGGACGCCCAATTTTATTTTTGGGTGCAAATGTCTGATTTTTATCCCCGGAGGACAAAAAAACTTACTACTAGTTTAACTGCTGGTTTAAGAAAACCTTTATGAAATTTTATAAAAACTTAATTAACCTGAGGGTTAGTGGGTTGGAAGTATTAAGAAATTAAGTACTGATCAGGTTTTTATAAAATTTCATAAAGGTTTCCTTTAACTAGCAGTTAAACTTTTTTTTGTCCTCCGGGGATAAAAATCAGACATTTGCACCTAAAAATAAAATTGGGCGTCCTTTAAAAAATATTAGTGCCCCTTTATATGGAATTTTGTAAGAATTTCAGGTTATGCTCGAAGCCGAGGCCTCGTTCACCCCTTTTGTTACCCCACTGCAGACTAAAGGCTCAAATAATGACTTAGCAATGGAACGACTATAACCGCAACTTAGGCTTAAAATGGGCTTTAAATAGTTGATTAGGTCACTAGATCCAAAAAACCTTACAATTCAACTCTGCGGTACTCTAAGTTAATCTTTAAAATCTTCAATTCAAGAGCTTACAAAAAGTACCATCCCTTTCTCAAATTTTCAGCACCATATTTAACTACATTAAAATAATAAAATAATAAAGTTGAATTCAATTTCAACTTGATGATTATCAATTTAATCTAATATTTCTTCTTACCAACCATAATATAAATACGAAAAACACGCAGGCACGCGCATCAAATGACTTTTATTTCCATTCTATTTATCCATCGTGAATCGAGGAAAATTGTTATTCAATGGAAATTTCAATAATAGAAACAGCTCGCGTATGGTGCACAAATCTTAAATTTATTTGCCATATATCACTTTATAGATTACATTAGAGAGCCATTAAGGTGAATAATTGATTAGAGTGGGGAAGGAAATAACAGTGACTTAAGTGACCTGCAAACAAAAATTTTCCCTCTTGAGATTTTTTCTTCTTCATCTCACGAATGTTAATTAAAATTTGAGTCTCGTGTCTCATTCCATAATCTTCATAATTATCATCATCATTAGCTGTGCTTCCTTGCATCCCTCCACATCCTAATTTTTGGATATACACAAATATAAACAATTGGATGTGTATGTGTGTTTGTAAAAGTCATAAAAACATCTTTGACATCAATAAAAAGAAATTATCAGGGAACAAAAATCTGATGTGGTAATAATGGAGATTAAACATAATCTTGTCATGTCTCTCTCCTTCCGTTACAGAATTTTTTTACTCCTCAACTTTTTTTTGCTTTATTTTATTTGATGTTTTATGTTCGTCTTAATTTCTTTGCTCATTCAGTGTAACTGATAATTTTTTTTATTTTGAGCATTTTTTGACAGAATGTTTGGGGATTAAAGAGTGTGGTTTGGGTTATGATATTCATCTTTGATTATTGTGCCTTTTTGCTAAATTCTTGAATAGACTGTCATTTAGTTCAAATCAATGACTCAATCAAGACACAGGAATTTGTGGTTATCACCTCCCTCAAATGAAAAGAAACCTCTGGTTGGAGTTGAATAGCTTGAACTATTTTCGATAAACTATTTTTCAGATGCTAAATTATGATATATTTCAGCTGATAACTTAGTCTTTATTTAGGGAGTACCCAGTGACCATATCAAATGGACGTAGCCAATGGGGTTCGATGGAGGCTGGTCCCCACCTTGAAAATTTTTTACATGTAATTTTTTTTCAAACCTCTTATTTCATACTTAATCATTCATGTACTGCTTAGATTATCACAAATAAGGGGTTGTTCACTTATTACGTTACGCAAAAAAATTGTTACAAAATTTCAGAACCCCCCCCCCCCCTAAAAAGCGAACGTAATAAGTGAATGACCCCTAAAGAAACCTAAGTAAAAGAATAAAAAAATTTATACTCCCAAAAAATTCTTGGTACTTCTTTTGCTGCTCACTGTAGGTTTTGACCCCGTTTACATCAGTATTAACATTACTATATCTATTTTTAACATAATATTCAAATAATTTCTGATTTCAGGAATGTAGTAAGGGAGGTACAGACCCCTTTGGAAAATTTTAACAATATTTTATTGTTTTCGAAAAACATATAATTTCATATATGAGTCAAAATTGGTTTTGTACTTTAGAAATTGAAATAAATTACAAACCAAACTATATTTTTGCAAAAAAAATTGGAATCCAGGCTCCCTGTCTAGCCAATCAAAATATTCTCTTTATTATTTCCACACTCAAAAACTTTCCAACTTCCTTAAACATTTCCAAGTACAGAAATAATTTTTTCCTTCCCTTTTATGGCCTTCCCGCTCTGTTTGTCATGTAATAAAATAAATTTTTTCACGAATATTCTCGAGTTTAATAAATTTTAAGCTTGTGTATTACATTTAATTATACTAACTTCTAATTTAATTTCTAAAATTATCTCAGAGACGATTTTTCAACACAGAAAAAAATTCTTTTTAATTAAATTA
Source organism: Chironomus tentans (assembly GCA_963573255.1). Classification (NCBI taxonomy): domain Eukaryota; kingdom Metazoa; phylum Arthropoda; class Insecta; order Diptera; family Chironomidae; genus Chironomus; species Chironomus tentans. Next base: position 21,096,716 of record OY754302.1, read on the forward strand.
AATTTTGTATGACAAAAAAAAATCATCGTCAATAATTTTTCAACGCTATTAAAAGTGGGTCAAAAAATTGCTTCTGATAACAACCTGAAATGAGTCAATTTCATTTATATTTTTTGCTCTTTTCATTAAATCGTTTAAAAAATGCTGAAGTGGTCCACCGCACACGTATTAAAATATGATTTAATCATATTAATGAATATGATTCATGGCGGTATTCAGTGCCGTTTTATCAACTCGATTGTGCTGTTGACAAGAGAAATTAAAACAAATTTTATTTTTTTTGGTGAGTTAAAGAGGATTCAATTTAATTATGACGATATTTTAATGAACTGTGTTGGAAGTGCTCTAGTGTATTAATATTCATTCGAAACTTCAAACAGCAAATTATAAAAAAAAATTGGTAAAAATCCTGTCGAGACAGAACTTAATAAAATTACCGACGTAACAACTCATCGCTTTGGTTTTTGTGGTAACGCTTACAGTTACAAATTTTACATATATGGAAAAAATTAAAGCTGACTAAAAATTTATTGAATTTCATTTTTTTATTTAATATAAGAATTAAAATTTGTAAAAATAAAATTGCGAAAATAAACATTTTTTATTTTGCTTCAATAATTCAAAATTGGAATTTTTTTCAATCAATTGCTTCATTTTTCATTGAAAATCTGATTTCGAGAAGTGTTTCTACAACTAGTCAATCAATTTTTCATTTCTAAGCACATCATTGCATTTTATTTGGAGATTCCATTTGCAGAGTTGGAAAGAAATGCAAAATAATTTTTCAACTAGTAAATACTTTGTTCAATTTCTAAATTCTCAAGGCTAAATTGGACCTATCTTGATGTTTCTGGATTTCTCTCGGGTGATACAAAGTACCAAGGAGGCTAAAATTTGGTCTCAGGACAGCATCGTGCAAACGTCGTACCGGATTTGTGTCAGTTTTACGACAATTTTCTTTTCATTTACTTATTTATCAATCAGGTTCCTGGTATTTACATAAGAAAAGGTTTTTTGGTGCTTGTGGTCATTTGTCACTTCATTATTTGAGATTTTGTAACATTTATATTAGGGGTCATTCACTTATTACGTTACACAAAAAACGAACATTTAGACCCCCTCTCTCCTATCCCTGTAGATATAACGCAACAAGCTTTGTTCTAAAATCCACCAGGTAGGCGAAAACCAAGTAGACCTAGTGCTACTTGGCAATCATCTATTCGTAAAGAAGTGGCTCAGCAAGGCAAACAACTCAATGAGGTTGCAGCTAGCTGACGCCCTACACTTCGCAGTGGAGTAAAAGGACATCATCATCACTCCCCCTTGTTACAAATTTTACACGAAAAAAAAAATATTTTGTTTAACCTGTAGTAAAATCTCAGAACCCCCTCCCTCCTAAAAAGCGAACGTTATAAGTGAAATGTAAATGACCTCTAACCTGGAAGGAACGCAGCGTAAAAATGACCAAAAGTGTGGCCCCAGGACGGCATGAACGTGAATTTGTGCCAAAAATTGCTAAATTTGTCAGAAAGTCGCTTTCATGACGTCCTGGGGCTACATTTTTAGTCAAGGAATTTATTCCCTCCTCTTCCTATCCAACTAGTTCTTAATTAGAAATTCTCTAATATTTTAACAACCCTGTCGCAATATTTCTACAATTTAGTTTTAAAAAAATCCCAAACAAAGCAGCTTTGTTGTTTTAAAAAATGAACAGCAGCAGAAAAAAAATTGAGTGCAACAAGAACATAGGAGAATGATGTTTGAAAAATTTGTTCTAAGCTTCATTCAACATGTTTTGTTGATGTGAAATGGACTGAATTATCAGAACTAGGATTGAAAGTTCATAATGGTCGAAAAAAATGAGGAAAAGTTTGTGGATTTAAAAAAATTGAATGAATTATGATCGATTTAGAAAAATTTTGACAAAGCCGTATTTTTTGTAGTGGAAATAAAAACTTTTCTTATTGAATAAGACAAAGCTTAAAATTAGCAGTTAAAAACAAATCAAGCGGAAATCGCATTCAAAAAATTAACAATAAATTAAATTCTAAACGCAGCAACTCACCTGGAAGTCCATAAAACTACAAAAAAAATCCCAAAGTTTCAATTCCCAGATCAAATTCAATTCAACATGCACGAAAAATCGATCATGCGGAATCCTTTCAACTGCCACGATTTTCATATTTTTATTGTACTTCTCAATAGTCCGTAGTAAGTCCAACAAATAAAAACACACATACGAGGCTCATGCAAAGCAAAAAAAAACTGCGGTAAAATCGATAAAATTCTAATTTAATTAAATTATGTAACAAAATTCCAATCGTCGTTGTCGCTCTCACTTGACAATGCTCATAAGCCATTTCGAATTACATTGTCGTGCTGGTTAGATCAAAATCATTTCACATTTCGCATTATAAAGACATAAAATACCAAAAAAAAATTTGAGGGATTTTTTTATGTGGTTTTTAAAAGAAATTTTAAGGCAATAAAAAGAGCTTATTTTGAGAACGGGAGTCTTTAGATCCGAGAAACGTGGTGGCTTATCATTTGGATATTGCGTTACATAAATAAAAATAAACGAAACTAAAAAACATCAAAAATGGTAAAAGATGATGCAGAAACAGCCGCTTTGAAGACGGAGCTCAATGAGCTTATCGAAAAGACAAAAGAGGAATCGAAGAAGCAGGCAGATTGTAAATTGGTTGAGAAATGTGGAGACATGGGCGCGGTTCCAAAATGTCATTTGTCGACAAAGAAAACGCTCAAAGGACACATCAATAAAGTCAATTCCGTTCATTATGCTGGTGATTCGAGGTTGAGTTATTTTTTGTGTTCTAAATTTTTTTTTGTGTGGTGTTTGATTTATATGATTTTTTTTTGTGAGGTTTTTGCTGTTTTTCGCATGAGTAAGAGTGAATTTTTTTGTGTGATGCAAGAAATTCAACATTTTCTTAATAAATTTGTTTAAATAAATAAATTAAATGTTCCAATGCTCATGAGCAATTATGTCAACAAAAATTAAGGGCTTGGGGAAATATTTGGATATGGACATGGACATACAAATCCAGAAACAAATCCTAGCAAATTGAAAAAAAAATTCTAAAAAGAGGGATGATTGACCCCTAAACTCTCTTCCTGAATACGCCCCTGAAGGTATACCTTGGAAAGGAAGGGGTCTTGGTGAAAGAGTTTTGTGATTTTTTTTTTCTCGAAACCCCCTAGCTTTTCTAAATTTGGTACCTTGATAAGAATTATTTACAAAACACATCAATTCGACGTCTTGTTGGACGTTATAAGTGAATAATCCATAACTACTGCCTGAGAAATGCGTAGGAAAACAGTCTAAATCACATCCTGGTTAGAGTTTTGCTCGAATGTCAGGTGAATAGTCAGGACTCATGGTTCATACTCCACTCGAAGCAGGGACGTAGCCAGAATTTTTTCGAGGGGGGGCATTTTCAAATTTTTTGTCTCAAAACCCCTAGCAAATTGAGGAATTTTTGAGCGAGATGTCCCCAATCTTCCCCTGGCTACGAGCCTGACTCGAATTTGTGGAATACTAAGAGGGTGAGGTGGGGTCTTTTAATTGCGTGTCTGACAATTTTGTTCTAGATCTAGAATTTTGCATTATATAATACCCAAATGATGCCTCAAAAACGCAATATTATTAGTAACGTGAAATAATTTGACGTCTTATTGAAGTACTTAACTGTTTAATAAACGTCGCAGTTTGTACTAAGCTAAGCTAATAGCTATGAAATATTATCTACAAACAATAATTAAATTATTTAATTATTAAATTATTTATAATTAAATTATTTAATTATAAACAAAAAATTATGAAATATTTTAATAATTTGCCATCAAAATTATCCTAAATTGATCATATTTTTTAATGAAATCTATAAAAATTCTCTCTTTTTCCAGATACTGCGTCTCAGGCTCTCTCGATGGCAAACTCATAATCTGGGATACATGGACAGGCAACAAAGTTCAAGTAATTCCCCTTCGTTCCTCGTGGGTGATGTCAGTCGCATATTCAAACTCAGGAAGTTTCGTCGCATGTGGTGGAATGGACAACATGTGCACCATATACGATGTCAATAATCGTGATGCAAGTGGAAATGCAAAAATTGTACGTGAATTGGCGGGCTATGAAGGATTTTTGAGTTCATGTCGATTCCTTGACGATAGCCACATCCTTACCGGATCAGGTGACATGAAATTATGCGTTTGGGATTTAGAAGCTGGCAAAAAAACATCGGAAGTGACAGCACATGGTGGTGATGTCGTTTCGCTTTCACTCTCTCCCGATGGCAATCAATTTGTAACTGGTTCAGTTGATCGAACATGCAAGCTATGGGATGTACGTGATTGCAAACAAATACAAACATTTTTCGGTCATACATCTGATGTCAATAGGTGAGTAGCCTGCTTCCATTTCAGCGACTATGATGATGATGATGATGGCCCATTTCCTGTATAATTCAATTAACAACATCTGTCGCTTGAAATGAAAGCAACATAAATTTTACTCTCATACGTGGACATAAGCCGCTCTACTTAATTTCTATTTCCTCTCACTCTCTTTTTATGTATTTTTATTACTTGACACAGTGTTATATTCCATCCAAGTGGATATGCTTTTGCAACAGCCTCTGAGGATAAAACTGCTCGTCTCTTTGACATTCGTTCAGATCAGGTAAATAAATTAAATGGTTATTGGATGGCTATTATTGTGGGGAGTATTTTTGGTGGCGTGTGCTATTTTTTGGAGAATAATTTTTATTAAAAAGTGATGTGGGATTAAATGGGGGATGTGCATTGGGATTAAATCGTGACTAAAGTGATAATGGAAATTAAGGTTGAATGTTTATGGAATGATTGTCTGATGTTAAATAATTTGGGGGAGTGAGTGTCTGAATTGTTATGGAATGAGCATAAATTAACGCAATAAGTAGTAGAAAAGTCAAAAATTTAATTATAGTCCAACCAAGGCAGTGAAACTCAGGATTAATCCCGGAAAATTCCATAAATCCTATACAATCTCTGAAGAAGGGAGCAAGATTTCTAGAAAATTCCGATAAATCCCCAAGGTATTTGACGAGTAGCAGAAATACATAGGGATTTCTAAGTTATCTAACTTCCTTGCTCAGGGATTTTTTTTTTGTTTTTTTGGGATTAATCCTGAGCTTCTTTGCCTTGGGTCCAACTCTAGATTCATATCTTTAATACAACTCTTACTTTGAAGTTTATCGTTTAAGTAATGGAATAGAATTGAGAAAGCATATGGTTCTATGCATAGCTATGTCAGAGGGTAGTGACCTACGTAATCTATGATCCAAGGTTTGATCCAAATAGTATATTTCTTAGGTGTACCCCAGTTACTGTCTTTAGTATGAAAATTAGAGGTTTATACAGAAATTTTCCGAGGGGGATTTTGTATTTTTTTAAACCCTTTCAAATTAAAAAAAATCCAATAAGAGTGAGGGTTGACCCCAAAAGCCCCCTCCTGAATATGCCCTTGATTGCAAGGGTATACCTAGTCACGCAACTAAATTTTTATATCCTCTTTGTAAAAAAAAATTGCAAATTCATACGTTCATGATAAAGTTGACGTCACTTCAGGCAAATCCCCCCCTTGATGGAAAACTTCCTTCAATTTGTTAGGGTTTTTGAAGAAAAAAATTCCCCTCTCAAAAAATTTCTGGCTATGCCCCTGCGTCACTCATTAACGTCCACTACAAGTCGTAAACTCTCAGGAAAATTCCGTTGTATGACTTGATTCAGGGATATGCCCTATATTTTTTTGAGATGCTTAACTCCAAACCACCATCTTCAAATCATTTTAATAATATTTTCTATTCAAAAAAATCCTAAAACAGGTACCATCTATACTCGACACCATACATATCTTTTAAAACAACCAACGCAATTTCAATATCCAATTATCAAGAAAAATAAGAAATTAGTTTTCCAATTATAATACTTTTTGCTGATTGTACTACCATGCAACCATAAAATAATAGGCATAATACAAGTATATTCTACACGAGCATGATAGTTTAATTGAATTGTTTATTCTTTAACCTTTTGTCGACAACAGTTTGTTAAAGTTTTATTTTCTTCTTTCCAACCTTTCTTGCTGTTGCTGCTTTACACTTCATAAATTTTTGTATCACCTGAATATTTTTTTAATGGTCTTGTTGTTTTATTTATTTACTTTTTACTAGCAAATTGGACATTATGAACCACCTAATAAGACTTCTGGTTTCACTTCTTGTGGTAAGTAGATGGAGTAATTTAATTATGGATGTGATGGGTATTTTTGGGTGCAAAGTTGTTTAAATTCTTAAAAATATTGATAAACTTGCAATATACTGCATGAAGTACCCTTCAACCTCCATCCACTTTCAATGTTCATTACAAAAACTCTTAACTATCCGTTCAACAGCCCTCTCACTAAGTGGACGAATGCTCCTCTGCGGTTCAGACGATAACAACATCCACGTATGGGATACAATGACCACTCAACACAACTCACAGCTTGGCGGTCACGATAACCGTGTAACATCAATTTGTATGGCACCGAATGGAATGGCACTCGTCTCATCGAGTTGGGATCAAGCTGTTCGTGTTTGGGTTTAAAAAAATTGAAACTTTGAAGCATTTTTTTTTCATTCATGCTGCGTGCTTTTTTCACCATTTGAAAATACTTTTTTTGCTACAGCTACAACTGAGATAAATTGATGACTACGTTTTTTCTGGTGCGTGGAAAGAGTGAGCGAGCGATGAATTGCAATTGCGAAAAAAGGCACTTAATTAAATTAAAAAAGATTAAACATTTATGTTTCCCACAACATTTTTTTTTCGTTCGAACGTTCGAATGGAACCACCTCAATCCAATTCAATGTTCAATAGCTTTTTTATTTGGATGGAATATTTTTACACATGCAGACACATGTGAATTTTTGAGTGGAAAGGGTAAGCAAATGGATGGATTTTTTCAGGATTTTTATTGGAGGTTCCAAGGTGGTTTAAAATTTTTAACTTAATTCTGAATTTCAAATTTTAAAAAAATTTATTTTCCAAAAATCATTCCAGAAAAAAGACCAACTCCACTCAAAAATAATTTCCATTTAACTACTACTTTATAAACAAAATAAATCGATAATTGAGTGGCTTTCATTAATTGGCTTATTGTGTTGCTCGAAGCCAATATTTCTGTCGATGTTTTTATTTATAAATAAATATTTTAACTCACTGATACTGATATAACATGACATTTTACAGAATTATTATATGAATGTCATGTATTATAATAATGATGTTTTTCATTCCGAAATGATAATGATGATGATTTTCCTTTGTAATGATTTTGTGCTTAATTTCATTGATGTTATTCTAAAAAATATGATCATTCAGTAGAATAATAAAATATTCATAACAAAACGAGGGACTTTTGTGTTTTATATTTAAATCTGAAGGTTGGGCAGACTGTGTATGTCATAAGGTACCGTTAGTGAGACTCTACAGACTCTTTTAGCCCTATACTGACTGGTTGGATTATCTATAGACTCTTCAGAGTATTTACAGACTACATAGACCCAGTATACAGTAACTACGGAGCCTATATTCTTCAGATCATACATAGATACCCAAAAGCTTCTATGTAGACCCTGAAGGGTCTCTACAGATTCCTCAGAGCCTTTTACAGACTCCCTAAAACCTTTAAAGACTCCTCCAAATATGACAGACTCATCAGAGCTTCTATAGATTTCTCAAAGCATCGACAAACTCGTCAAAGTTACTATAGAATCCATACACCCTAAACTGATACATCAGCATCTCTATGGACTCCTCAAAAACACTACGGATGGTTTCTAGGGTACCATTGGTATCTCGCAGGTAGGGTGCCCTAGAAACCAGTCCCAGAGCCTTATCAAAATCTCCAGAACCTTGACAGAAACTTGAAGCAATATACAAATACATAAAATCATCGACAACATTTCTAATGAACCGAATTTGATTCCAAACTCTCCCTAATGGGTTAAATCCTGTTTAAAATTCAAATGTGACATGCAAAAACACCCACAAACATTCACACCTCTGCAATAGTTATTAATCATAAATTAATCCACAAAATTCAATTCAATTATCGTTTAATGAATTCCGTGTAACATTTCACAGCGAATTTCAATCAATTTTGTTAAAAATTCATTAATAATTTTAATTGCGAATATTCATCATCAGACTAAAAAAAATATTTCCATTATTAATCATCCAATTTCCATAATCTCTACCACCCAACATGATTGCAAATGTTTTTCTGTGTGGGCATCATGAATCATGGTATAGTATATAGAATAGAGAAACAGTTGCAAAATTATTTTGTTGAATGACAAAAATTAATTAATCAATTTAATGCAAAATAATTTCTGCATCTCACAATAATGAAGTGCCTTTCGTTGTTGTTTGTCTAATAAATTCACTTCTAATTATCCTCTCAGTTACACAGATTGTGTCCGTCGTCATCATCATTACTCATTTAACCGAAAATGCAAAGTGATGTTGCAAGAGAGGAGTGGTAGAGGTCGGGAAGTTTGTAGAATTTTTGGAAGGTTTTACAGCGTCTTTATCTACACATTAGTTGGTGTCGTTGGTAAATTATGTCATGCCTTAGTTGATAGGGGATTGAAGAATTTAAAAAATGAGATTTTGATGTGATGAAATTTGCGAACAATGCCTTAGATCCCAAGGTAGTCTGTAATATTAAACCTGAAAATTAAAAATTCAGAATTCAGCTTTTTGTTTTTATCATATTTTTATTTACACATTTTACATCTTTTTTCCTGCTCCATTCTTCAGTCTTTAATAGACTTCGTTTTTAGTTACATTTGTTTACTGCTTCTGAAGTCCCTTATTCTTTAGATGAATTTCCATGTGCTTCTCAAGATGATCGTAGCGGTAGAAGCCACTAAAACAAACGTTGCAGATGTGGTCCTTGACTTTATTGTGACTCTTCATGTGTCTCTTCATGTCGAATTTCGTGTTGTAGGTTTTTTCACATTTTGAACACTTGAATGGCTTGATTCTTGTATGATTTTCCATATGTATGTCGAGTAGCTCCTGTTGTGGATATTTCTTGCCACACTTTTGACACTTGAAGTTTTTGTTTCCTGTGTGGACGATGTTCATATGCTGGGTGTAATGGCATTGGTAATTGAAGGTCTTTGGACACATTTGGCATTGAATTTTGGACGCTGACTTGGCTTGAACTCGATGATCTTGAACAAATTGACTGTTTTGTGGAACTTGAACTGTGTTTGTTATCAGGTCTTCCATTATTTCTTCTACAGTATAGAGTTTTTGAACCTTTGCTGCCGGTTCTTCATTTTCGTTGTCCATGAAGTTTTCATAAAAAGCTTTTGCTGATTTTTCTGACTCAATCTTCACTATTTGATCGTCAATTAATGACAGCAACTCGATTTCTTCTGGTGTTAAGTCGGTGATTGAATTTAAGTCTTGAATATTGTCAGTTCTTTTGACTTGCAAATTTTCAGTTAACGTACTGACTTCTTTCGCAACTTGGAAGTTTGCAGGCTTGACTCCATTCTTCCTTACATACTTTCGTTTTTGATTGACTTTTCGTCCTCGTTGCTCCATCTTTAAAGCTCGTTGATGTTTCTTAGTGTTTTGATGTCTCTTTAGGTAAGCAATTGATGGGAAGTCGAGTGTACATGATGTGCAGGCATAAATTGCATCTCCTGATTCACTTTTTTGCATCATTTGTGAATTTTGCTGAGGAATCTGTAAGTTTTGTTGATGAATTTTTACATTCTTGTCGTCTTCTTCAATAACTTGAATGAAACTTGGTTGAGGAACTTGTAACGATTGCTGAGGAATTCTTACATTCTCGTCGTCTTGAAATATTTCTTCTTCAATCTGGAAGTCTGTGTTGAACACGAATTTTTCATGTTGTTCGTGTTCCAGAGGAACTTTATATGATGACTTCTTCCTCCATTTCTTTTCTGGTTCTTTTGACTGGTTGAACTTGGATGTATTGTTGTTGATGGTTTGCAAAATGCTGTTCGTCTTGTTCGAAGGTGGTAAAGCAATTTGCTTCTGCGTCGTAATCGAAGATGACATTTTGCCAGTCGATTTCCATTTTTGATAATTTAAATTTTCTTGAGGATTTGAACCTTGATTTTTGAAATTTGTGTAGGTTTTTGAAATTTTTGAATCTTGAGATTTTTGTTTTGTTGTTGTTGTCGCTTTGACTCACTGTTACTGAATGATGATTAATAGAAATATCCGGATTATTTATACTGGAATTTGGTCGGATTATTTTGGTCAAATTAATAAACATCCGAATAATCCAACTTTTGACCTGAATTCGGATTATTTTGGTCATAATAATCCGAATAGACCGAATGACCTGAATTCGGACTGTCAGAAACAAAACAAAGATTTTATTGTGATTGACGTGAAGATCACAAAAACGATGAATAATCGATGCGAAAAATCGAAAATTTTCAAATTCATTCAAAAATCAACATTTTGTCATTCCTTTCGACACCAAAAATCTTCACAGCCAAACATGGAAACCGTTTCCACATACTCCATAATTCACAAACACACCAAACACTGTCACGAAAGTGCCTAATTGATTAATTTTTAATGACTTTATTCGAGACAAATTTTTCATCCTTATATGTCTTGCGTCATATGGCATTATCAGTAAGATAAAGCGAAAGAGAATGATTTTGGACATTGTTTGTGGCTTGCATCAGATAAACTTTTTTTTTCTTCATTCCATCCACTTTCATGACATAAACCTCTGTCTTGTTAATCCATCTCATCACGGTTGAGTGACTCTAAATGCATAAATTATTCATACATGAGACATAATCTTGTTAAATTTTCATGGAAATTTGAACTAATTTTCTTTTTCCTTTTTTTGTTGTTGAATATTTTTTATGGTAATTTTCATAACTAAGATTCAATTGGAATTATTTGATTATTGTTGTGGGTTAATTGAAGGGGGTTTTTGAAGATGGAAATGGAAATAGAAAAGATTGATGAAATTTGATAATGTTCAATTATTTTGCCTGATTTAATTTTATGAATTGACTTCAATTTGGCTTGAAATTTTATAAATGATATCCATCAAAAATTAGACTTTTTGACCCCCTCCCCCAAAATTTTGTCAATTGTCTAATGGGGTCGATCACTTATTACGTTACGCAAAAAAACGAAATTTTAGACCCCCTTTGTTTTTTTTCTTTGTTTGACCTGTTACAAAATCTCATACCCCCACTCCCCCCTAAAATCGAACGTAATAAGTGAACGACCCCTAATATGCTGACGTCATTTATAAACAAACCCTCATATTTTTCCCATTATATTCTTCAATAGACTTCACAAAACTCAAAGTCCATTTAAAATACACAAAATCTCTTGAAAATCTCCAAAATGTGATCCCTAAAATGCCAACAAAAAATATATTAAGGACTCAAAACTAAGTAAGACATGAAAATTTGTTATGCATGATTTTTCGATGGGCCTCAACGATATTTATATTATGCTTTCATGTCATTCACATATGTATGCAAATCTGTGGATAAATTTATTTATTTTTGTATCTTTTGAGAATCTCTTCATATTCTTGTCTTAAAGAGATGAGTTTTGGATGTTTTGGCAATGAGGAAGGGTTCTTAAATTGTAAATTACTAAAATACTGGCATGTTGAGAGATTTTGTAATTTTTACAGACGGTTATAGATGTTTGTGGCGACGAACACTACAAGAAAGTCAACCATGTGGATGTCATAAGGGTCCTATATCGGCAACCATGAAGAAAATGTGTCCTGATAGGATTATTGTATATCGTGACTAGACAAGGACTACGAATTAAGGGGTCATTTGCAATTTACTTCAAGCTTTGTGGGGAGGGGTGGTTGTGACAGTCCAAACACAAGAAATTTTTTGAAATTCGGAGAGATTTGAACTCACGTCCGTTGAAAGATGTTTTATTCTCAACGGACAAAGAGCCACTCTCAGAGGCATATCCAGTTGGGTGTTAAAATGAAAATTTTCTTCAATTTGTTGGGGTCTCTAGCTAGCTACTTCCCTATCCTTAAAATTATCATTTACAATTTAGAGTAAAGTGAGTAAAATATTAAATTTGAGAAATAAAATTGGAACTTTTTAGAATTTAAAATTTTTAGGAAGCCGTTAATATATGACGTCATGTAAAAAACCAGATTTTTAGACCCCTTCCCCCTTCTGGCACAAAATTTTCACACACAAAACTTTATTTTGTATAAAAGTGTCACATAGCAACATACCCCCCATCCCTCTAAAAATTGTACATCATTAATGAACAACCCCTAGAATAAAACATAAATAATAATTTTTTTGTAACTTTTATTAAAACTTTAAAACAATTCTATAATTTTGCTTAACAAATTTTAATAAATTTCCAACAACATGACCTGTAAATGACCGGTAATTCCTCATCCAACCTCACATTAGACCAATATTAATAATAATCGATAATTGAAAATTTTGTTTGCTTTACGTAGATTAATATTCATGAGCGTCCATTTATTTTCCATGTGAATTTATGGAGATTATTCATTAAACTAATTGAAGCAAAAATATGATTTGCATATTTAATGATCGTAGTAACCTTTATTAAATAAAACAAATTTATTGTCAACAAAATTTTTTCGTTTAAACATCTTTTTGTGTCCTTCAAAATTTCTCAGTGTTAAAAATTACTTTTTCGGCATCAAAATTTAAAGTTGTGACTAGAAATTGTAACATTTTGGACATAAAGGCACAAACTTCTCAAATAACATAAAAAATCTGCAAAAATCAAAAAAGTCTCATCAAAATTCTAATAATTTGACAAATCCACAAATAAATCAGCAACCCAGCATATAAATCAACAAATTATCTCCGCAATGACGAACCAAAAGCCACTCAACAGCTTCATCTGGTTCCTCAAAAAAGTCTGTCAAGATTATCAATTCATGAAGTCAGAAGATGAAAATTATACGAAATTAAGTGCCCCAAAGCTCGCAGAAATGGCGTCGTATCATTGGAGTCACATGAGTGATATAGAAAAGCAGCCTTATGTGGAGGCAGCAAAGAGACATCAAATGGGAGGAATTACAAAATCTGACATTTCTTATGTCAAATAAAAAAATTCATGAAATTTCATAATAAAAACAAAAATCTTCAAATTATATCATCTTTTATAAGAGATTCGTGAGTTAATGCAGGAAGACATCCTTATCAGAATTTTTAATGCTACTTCTATAAGGATTATCTTTTTGATATAAAAATTAATCGGTTTTTGATAGATCAGTGAGTAAATCGAATTTTTATGACGTATTTTGAGACTTTTTTTTTGCAAGGGATGGGAATTTTTTGATGGTCATTCACAACACACCCTCCGTCAATTCTCTAAAATCTGATTAATACTTGGCTCCTGGCTTCCTTCATACCTACAAAATTAACACTTCTCTGCTCAGCCAACACCCACTCAATCCCACCACAAAAAATTCCCACCCCTTCCCACACAATTGGATCCAAAAACACACACCAGAAAAAAATGTCGAAATGAAAACTGTTGGAAATGGCAATTTCACAGACAGAGATAATAAATCAACAGAAATATTATTGGAACATATGTAAGACATGACATTATAAGCATCAGAATCAAAATTTCACTTTTTTTTCATTCTCTTACTCGATTTTCTCGTTGCTCCTGATCTTTTTTGGATTATTATGGATGTTTTTTTGTTGTTATCCTTTTTGTGCTAAGGGGATTTTTGTGTAGCAAGGATGGAATGTAGAAAAAGTCAGTTTGTCTGAGATTTGAACGGTAATTGAGATTTATTGAAAGTATCCAGGGGTCTTGGTCAGCCAAACCCCCACCTATTTTTTGTAAACCAGCACTAGGATATCGAAAAGATATCGACGATATCTAAAAAAGATCATGATTCAAACTCGAAGGACTCCACAAGAAAATCCTCGATAAGCTTCTTATTTAGTACATTGAAGCTTATAGAATCTGTTATTCCGAAAGTAAATCACTTTATAGCACCTGATCCCAAGGTAGCAGCGTAGTCAGAATTTTTGGTTGGGTGGATTTTTTTACATGAGAAACTTCAGTCATTTTAAATAATTTTCATTTTGGGACGTTTTTCTATAATTAAGAGATGAATGGAATGGGGTGTCTTGAAGAGTCATAACATCTATCCTAAATGTTCGGACCTCTTTCATTCATGTCCAAAAGTTGCAAATCTCCATATAAAAAATATTTTTACCAACTTTTCATTCAATAAGAATTCGCTCAAAACAACTTTCTGCCTTAATGCATTTCCACCTTCCTTCCTTCCTGATATTTGGAACACAAAAAAATTACTCTTCAATTCGGTAGCAACACATAACATATATTTTTGTGAAGCATATGGAAAGCAGATTAAATTAAATCGAGTGTTTGTTTTTTATATTCACTCTTGATTGATTTTTAAATTGACTCTTATGCAGCACACACATACACAAAACATACTCGACATCAAGCCGAAAAAAAGTCAGTTGAAATGAAAAAAAGAGTTTTGTGTTATTATTTGATTTATTGGTTGACATACGGCATATATGGCATAATAACTATTGGCATATGCGAGCTTATAAAACTGTGAGGAAATGTACAGGAAAAAGTATGACGAAAGTCGACACACAAAACGATAATAAAATGATTTTTTGTTTTATTTCAGTGTGGAAAAATTAATTGATTGTGAAATTGAAAAGCTTGAATTGGAAGGACAATAAAAGAATTTAAATTGAAATATAATTGGAGATTTCCGGGTCATGCAAACTTTTCAGCTCAACTCTTTTATTTGACGATTAAAAATTCAGGAAGTTTAATTATTGATGGCACAATTGAACAAAATTTTAAAACAAATGCATTCAAAATTTATTTAATTAATTGAATCAGCTCATTAAGCTGTCACAATAATCACTAAATTATTTCAAAAATTCAACAAGTTTTGATACAAAATATTTTTCATTTTTATCGCTAAATCAGCTAAACCGCCTAACCCCACTAATAATCACACAATTCACAAACATAAATGGATCAGTTTTAATTTTTGTTTGGAAATTTTACTTCATTAATGCTCATGATAATGATGCTGCAAATTTTCCACCTGTTATGAAACCAATGAGTGTGAGTAAATGAGCTTTTATGAGTAAATGTGTAGCTTTTAAGCTCATCAATAAATAAATTGTAAAACTGATTCATGTTATAAAATTTTACGTTGTGTAAATATTTTCAGATTAGGATAAATATTGTGAATTATTTTTTTCTAGGAATATTTGGAGTGTCATGATGCTATTTTAATAAATATTGTAAAAAATGAATACCTCTTGAAGTAAAAAGTAAAGTAAAATGTTTATAAAATTTTAGACTCGTTTTGAGTTAAAATTTAAAGCAACGACTCGTTTATTTTTAAATCTAAAGCAACGATTCATTTTCAGTCAAAATCTAATGCAACGATTCGTTTTCAGTCAAACTATAAAGCAACGACTTATTTGAATTCAAAATCTAAATCAACGACTCATTTTCAGTCAAAATATAAAGCAACGATTCATTATCAGTCAAAATCTAAAGCAACGATTCATTTTCAGTCAAAATCTAAACCAATGATTCATTTTTAGTCAAAATATAAAGCAACGACTCATTTTCAGGTAAAATATAAAGCAACGACTCATTTTCAGTCAAAATATAAAACAAAGACTCATTTTCAGTCAAAATATAAAGCAACGACTCATTTTCAGTCAAAATACAAAGCAAAGACTCATTTTCAATCAAAATATAAAGCAACGACTCATTTTAAATCTAAATATAAATCAATGATTCATTTGAATTTAAAATCTAAAGCAACGGTTCAAAAAAAATAAACACCATTGGCAAATCAATCCCTTCGAGTCAATTTAATTCTAATTTGCATCGTACAATATCCTCGATTTCCACAACTAAATTCACGTATCAATTTTACATCACACATACACAACATCCACGCGATATAAACCGACATTCCACTGTCACAGCTCCTGCTTTTTGTGTACACAAGTATGAAAGGTAAACTAATATCAGAGAGAGAATCTAATAAAGTTACTGTTTACACATTTTACATGTTGATATTTATTCAACTTCAAATAAGCCTCATTTTCATCAACATTAGATGTTATTTTTATTATTATTACTCTCTATGACTCAATATTCTTCCCTTTTATGCTCGAAAATAGCTTTACAGAATGAGCTGAAAGGGAAAAACAGACTAAAATTTTCAGCATGCTGCCTAAAATAAATATTAAATTTACGTGTAACCAATATGTGTATATAGATAGAAATTTTTTTGCTTGTTCCACTCTGTGCTGCTTTTTGTGATGCTGTTGTTAATGAAAAATTTATTGAAGAGATGAGATTACAGTTTTTTTGAACTCACTTGACACTGGAAAGTATTTTGTTTCATGCCATTTTGATGGGGTTTGTGACAAGAATTATTCAGATTGTCTGAGTTTTGATGTAAAATATATATTTGAGAAAGCTTTTTAGAAGTAATGGCTTACTTTTGAAAAAAAAAATTGAAGCGACGACTTATTTTTGGAAACTTTTTAAAACAACGACTTAATTGAGTAAGCTTTTTGTAGCAACGACTTAATTAAGGGAGCTTTTGAAGCAATGACTTAATTAATCAAGCTTTTTGAAGCAATGACTTTGTAAATCAAGCTTTTTAATATAACGATTTATTTTTGGGAGCTTTTTGAAGCGACGATTTATTTTTTTGGAAGCTTTTTGAAGCGACGACTTATTTTTGTGAGCTTTTGAAGCAACGACTTATTTATGTGAGCTTTTTTAATCAAACACTTATTAGAAGCTTTTTTGAAGCAACGACTTATTTTTGGAAGCTTTTTTGAAGCAACGACTAATTTTTGAAGCATCAAAATGCGCTCTGACATTCTCAAATCCCACAATCATAACCATCCCAAACTTCTCTATTATCCAACACCAAACTAATAATATTATGTCACACTCCCATACCATAATAGACTTTAAAAGGAAAAGCAAAAATTTTGTCAGCACAAAAAATGCTTGTGTGAAAATGCTCAACATTTCCTCTCTCTTTTTCAATCTACACATTTTAATTATGATTCAAAAGAGGATTGACTTTATGGTCGAGATGCCACATGAAAGGCAAAATTTCATCATAATGACAAAAAAGGCTTTTTTTGCTCATATCAAGTTGAATAATGTGACAGAGAATTTTCCATTTTAAAAAGATTTTTAATTCTTCTTTGTAGATGTTTATGGATTTATGTTTTGTAGTTTGACATATGTTGGAATTTACGATGAATATGTAGAATCGGATGAGTGAGTATTTATAGGATTTAATTAGCTTTAGATGACAAAAAAGATGAAATGTAAAAGAATTTTCGAACAAAAAGTTTGAGGTGAATTAAATTTAACTTTTGAAGTTTACTAAACTTTTAAATATTTTTTACTTTAATTCATAACATTAAGATATCCAATCCATCCAACCAACAATTGGAAAAATCATCCCACAGCCCCCAAAAGCTCCGGCTAATATCAACATCAGTTGCTTACTTTACCGCAATTTCAATTTATGTATTCAATTTTAATTTACTTAATAACATTTATTTAATCAGACAAATTGAAAAGCGAATCCATTGAACAAAATTGTATGTACGAATGTGTACATTTTGAGTGTAGATGTACGAAAACTATTTCTTCAATTGCAGGGTAATTTTGTTTGCTGTATTCTTCCCTTTAAATCCTTGCCTTCATTATTTGATGAGGCCAGTGGGGAGGTTTGAGGGTGATTCAAAATGGTGGATCTGGAATGCTTGCCCAACAATATTGATCCCAAAATGGAGTCCTTAGTATGGCGTCTGTTGAAGATAGTCTTGACATAAATATGGCGGCAAAATCCACATACAGTAAATGACGTAGTAAGGGGGCCCTTGGTGCGCTACTGAATATAGCAGCCTAACCCTCGCCCATGGATTCAAAATGGTTGTTCCAAAATGGCAGATGTAAACCAGTGATCCCAAAATGGCTTACAACTGTTGATTCAAAATGGCGGACTAGAAATGACTGATCTTCTTTCATGGATTCAAAATGGCGATTACAAAATGGCTGACCTAAAATTGTAGTTTCAATGGTGGTTTCAAAATGGCTGACCCTCATTCGTGAATTCAAAATGAGAGATTAAAACTGGATGACTTACAACTGTAGATTCACAATGACTAAAGTTAATTTATGCTGCATTAAAAAATGGCTGAAACACCCCACCAGGACGATCCAAACACATCGACCATATCATAGCAGTTGATTTCAATAAGCAGAAAAGGGAAAAATGAAATTCTCAATTCTTAAGTGAAATCGATATTAAAGAACATCTATAGTACATTCATATAAAGAGTATATAGACATCTCATCTCATATTATAAGATGAATATATCGAATGATAATAAAACATTGGTCATAATGGGACTTTATGCTGCTTTCTTGCTGTTTTACGAAATGAGTGAATTTTCGACTGAAGCATGTACAGTAAAAATAGGAATTGGTATGATGAGGGGTGGATACCGAAGTGGAATGAGATGAGCAGTTGAATGAATAATTTATCAAGATTTTGCCGTATATAAATGCATTCATTAAGAATGTATCTCATCGAATTGTCTCTCCATCTCACTTGCTCATTCAGCTCAAGAGTATTTTTTATAGTTAAAAGGGAGCTGCTTCTTCTTTTTCGAGTATGTACAACAGAAATATACATATATGACCCTCTCATAAATATTTTATTGACGCAAATGATGAAATGTTCTTCTTGACTCTTATTGGCGATGCTTAATATATTCATACACATTATTGACAATGTACGATACTGAATATACACCCAGCAAAAAAATTGGAATCGACAAATGGACTTTATTTACTCTTTAGGTCAATCGATTCTCTTGACATTCTCATCTCTTCTTGATGGCTCTTCGGTTCCTTTTTATTGTCATATTTGTCACAATTTCATGAGATTCTCATGTCTATTGATGTCATCTTATCGATCATATCGTCTTGATTATTCTATGATATGATAAATATGATAAACATTTATGGTGAGGAGGGAAGAGGTAGTTTTGGATGAGGGATGGAAATTAAGAATGAGTTTTAGTGACATAAGCGTAGTTTGCGGGATGATATTGGTGTGTGTATCCTATGGAACCAAGAGTGGTTAAATAAACGTTAGGTTAGATCTTGAGTTAGACTTGGTTTCTTATCTGACCCTACATAAGCAACTCTAGTAGAGGGGGGGTTTATGATAGGTGTGAATATTTTTGGGTCAGATATTTTTAACCGTGTCCCAGTCCCCCCTCGTTACACCAAGCTCTTCATAATTTCAAGTAATCAACCGGGTCCGAACCCTTTGGATCCCTTCTTAGTTACACTTCTGAATGAACTTTCAACCCACGTCAGATCTTCAACTGCTCTTCAAGAAAGAACCTCCACCGCCGACAATCTGATTCAACATCCTCCATCGAGAATTTCTTTCCACTCGAGACACAAAAATGAATGCTATAAAAGGCTAAAGATAAACATTACAGTTGAAAAAGACAAACAATCAATTTGTGCCTTGTTACATGTCACTTCACATTGATATGATACATCTCAAAAGATATACACATAAATACCATGTAAAAAGCATATTGCCTCACTTTTGTGTATCCATAAGTATTCAATAGAAAATATCATGAGACATGAATAACATTTTCAATGTCCTTCTCACTCCCTCATGTCAATATTTGTCACAATTTTCATTTTGTTAAATGGAAATCAGAAAAGATTTTCATCCTTACTGACTGAGTGAGTCAATAGAATGGAAAGAAGGGAAGAATGTCGTTAAATTGATTGCATAAAATTTTAGTTCTTTCTTCCTTTTTTGTTTCTTTGGTGCTGTTGAAGAGACAGGGAGACATTTCTTCTATGTCTTTATACAATTGTCATAATAAATTGTTATTGTTGCAGAAACTATCATTGTTAGTCTGGCTGCTGCTTTATTGTTATTGCTGGTAAATGTTATGGAACTTTTTATTGCATTTTTTGGATGCATATTGTTAAAATTGTGGTTGGTATTTGAACTGCTATTGGTCAGACATGAATGGAAGTTGTTGAAGGTCAAAGCGACGACTTTTCTGAGATTTTGAACTTAAAGCGATGATTTATTTGAAATTTAAAACTTAAGGTGTTGATTTTATTGGGTTTTGAACTTAAAGTGATGAATGTAAATTGAATTTAAGGCAACGATTTATTGACAATTTTAACCATAAAGCGACAATTTGTCAAGACTTTAATAAGAATGTGATTACATTTTAACATTTGAACTTAAAGCGACGAATTTTTTTATAATTGGAATTAAAAGCGACGATTTTAGTAAATTTTGACTTAAAGCAGCAACTTTTGAACTTAAATCGACTTTATTAATATTTAGACATAAAGTGATAACTTTCTTTAGATTTTAATTTTTAAGAGACAATTTAATTTTGATCGTGAACTTTAGGCTATAACTGTTTAAGATTGGATCCTAAAACGAAGACTATACGTGCAAATATGAATTTAAAGCGACGACTTGATTGTAATTTGATCTTAAAGCGACGACTTGATTGTAATTTGATCTTAAAGCGACGACTTGATTGTAATTTGACCTAAAATGATGATTTCCTGAAAATTTGAACTTGAAGATTCAAATTTATTATGATTCTTAAAGTTAACTTAAAACTGAAGATTTTGAACTTAAACTGACGATCTGTGAACTTTAACTCAGTTTGAAATAAAAAACAAATTATTTTTTTGGATCTTTTATTAAAATTTATTTGACAAACTTAAATCTAAAAACAATTTGTACTTAAATGTTTAATCTCTCAAACTAGTATGAAAGCAAAATTCTATAAACTCAAATCCATCAAAATTTTCCTTCAAAGCCTCAAAAATATCCTTACAATTATGAACAATATAATTACAAACTTTAATGGTCCTCTCATCAGTGTCAATCAAAATCTTGAAGAATTTGTGGTTCTTCGAGACAATTTCATCGTCATCCATTTTGTAGTTGAGATTGAAATTTTTCAAATGTCTGAATTTGAAGGTTTTTAAGTTGTGGAACATATTTAGATTTTTGATAATATGAATTATGTCTGTTATGCTTTGGACGCCCTTGATTGTGATGCTTTCAACATTTTCGAAGTTCCTTACGAATCTTTGCCAGATATTCTCGAAGAAAATCCTTGAAACTTTTTCAATTGTTATATTTTTCAAATTTGGAAATTCTAGAATCAACAAAAATGAGAGGTGCTGTATATTTAAAGTTGTCAGCTTGTCGAAACATCCAAAAGAAGAACCTCCAAATTTAACACATTTTAAAGTCTCAAGGTTTGGGAATCTTGAAAATACTTTTTGTGCATCGACTCCTAATTCATATTTATCCTCATAAATTCTTAGTGATTCTCGTCGATAATGCGGATAAAAGTCAGAAAAGATTGGTGATCCATAATAAGGATCAAGTGTCAGTTTCCTCAGATTCTTCAAATCTTCAAAAATAACGTCACAAACTTCCTGTCCAGGTGTATATTCAAGTTCAACTTCCTCTAAACTTTCAGCTTGTGATTGAAGGAATTTTGTGTAGTTGAAAAATCCATAATTATTGTAATAGCTTAATTTGAAGCTTTTAAGGCTGAATTTTACTTCTGAGACGATGTCACGAACTGGAAATGCGATGTATCCACTGAATGATTTATTTGTAAGAGTCAGTTCCTTCAAATTTTCTTGTTGTGCAACCAAGTCAGTAAGCATGTCTTGATTTCGAGCGTCACTTCCATAAACAATCAACTTTTCTATGTTTTTGACATCCTTTGTGCTGTCCATGAAGTCCTTCAAGTCACATTGATTAATTTTCAAATATTTCAGCTTTGAAAGTTTTGCTAAATTTTCTTCATCAGGAATCTCGTCCATAAATGTGTAACCTCCAACAGCAAAGTCCAATGAGTCATAAGTTAAACTCTCTAAATTTGGCATTTGATTTATGATGAATTTGAGATGCATTCTGTCTTGACAACCTATATTGAGGTCTAAATGTCGGATATATTTTCCGCGATGCTGTATAAAATCAAGTGCTTGATACCATTCAAAGTCTAATTTGACTAAAAACTTCTTCATTATTTCAGGAGTTGAAAAAATGAAATCTCGAACTTCTTTCGATACAAGCATGCAGGATTTAATGTCGTTGATGGCGTCTAAGCATGATATGATGTTTGTGACCATTTCTGTTGGAATGCTGATCTCGTTATTCTGTGATCAAGAAGAAAAGTTAAAAAATTTTTGTTATTATTTTTGAAAACTTAATATTTATCCAAAATGAGGATAGGTCTAAATAATTATTTAAGACATGTTCAAAATACTTACATTAACATCCTCAGCAATGCTGATTGTTGAAATCTTCCGAATATTTTTTATGAAGAATTCATTTGTATAATCACAATAAGATTCACGAGCACGTTTTGCCATGATGGAAATTAATAATTGTTCAATTTTAAATAATTTTTTAATGAATTAAGAATTTTTGATGATCGAATTGTGAAAAGAATTATGATTATACAATAATTAATTTATCGTATATATATGAAAATTACAGACAATTTTGAGATTTTAGTTAGAAACTTTAAAAGTAAAAGTTTCTCAAAATAATTTTTTTAGGTAAAAAATAATCAACTTTAGCAAATTTATAAGATAAATATTTTGTTTTAAAAGATAATTTTAATTTTGAAAAAAAAATATAAAATTTGAATTGTTTAATCAATTATTTAATCAACTAAAATAATTCATTTTTAGTATTCTTAATTTTTTCTTTAATTTCAAAAATATTCACTTTTAACTTAAGATGGTAATACACAGGGGCATATCCAGAAATTTTTTGAGGGAGGGGTTTTAAATTTTTTTTTTGTACGAACGGGGATTTGGCATTTTTTTCTTGAAAAACCCTAGCAATTTGAAAAAATTTTTCAAAAAGTGGGGGGTTGACCTTCTCTTTAATACGCTCCTTTAATACATCATAGGGAGTAGAGAGATCTGAAATTTAGGAGCAATTCGAACAAAATAAACTTTATCCTATAGGGTTGTTAACTTATTACTTTACGCAGAACAATGACTTTTTAGACCCCCTTCCCCCCCCCCCCCCTCGTTACAAATTGTGAACGAAAAATTTTTTTTTTGGTTTCGACTGTTACCCTGACTCTTACAAAATCTCAGATCCCCCCTAAAAAAGCAAACGTAATAAGTGAACCTTATGAGAAATTTGCGACATGGGAGGAGGGGGATGTTAAAAATTAGTGTTTTTTATTACTTAATAATTAAATCGTACCTTATAAATAGATTAAAGCAACTCTTATACTCCTTAAAAGAAAATCTAAAAACTAGAAAATAAAATTATTTATAAAAAAATTTACTTTAAATTTTCTAATTAAATTTATTAAATTAAAAACTTTCTTTAATCATTTAAAATTGCATTTATGAATTGCATAATTCAAAGATTACTTCCTGCTGCTTTAATTACTTTCTTTTTGCTAATCACGTAAGAATTTCTTTAATTTTCCTGACCTATAAAAACTTTTTCTTTGTTAACTTAAAAAATTATATTAGCAAAGTTGGTAAAATAATTTTCAGAGCTTATTAAATTAAAGCGCATGAAAATGATACAGAAATATGTATTTAATTTTCTTCACTGTCTAGGAGGATCAGAACCTCGTCGACCTCCCTAAATACATCCCTGATCAAAGAACATGATGAACAAAATACTCCAATTTAAAATATTTACTCAACATTTCATCCTAAAAATATCAAAACCAAAATAATTTACCCAGAAAAAGCCCACATGTCTTCCAAACATCTTTGCACTCGCAAAAATTACTTCATTTTCCACTTCAAACGCTAATTTCCTCATTTTGCAAAATTACAAGCCAGCAAGTACCTTCCACTTTACCCGCCATTAAATTCATACACAGCATATTTAATATTCCACAATGTACATATTTATTATGCTTATTTGACTAAAAAAAATTTCTTCCTTTCCATTCGCTTGCAAGGAAATTACCCCTCCAGACTTCAAAGCTGATATTACCTTTTACACGGCATATAGATAGCAGTGAATAACATAGATCATGTCAGGTTTAAAGTGTGTATGTTCAGCATAAAATGTTATTTTTTTGTTGGACACTCAGTGTGGAAATATTTTTCTGATGTTTAAGGCTGAGTGCTGAACTTGGTGCTAAATTAAGAGAGTGGAGGGTTTTAAAGTATGGGCGTACGCAGAAGGGGGTCTGGATTTTGAAACTCAGTATAAATGGAACCTGTTTGAAATACAAATGATTCCTTCAAATTGACTTCACCTAATTAACCATGAATCAAACAAAAAGTTTGAAAACTCTGGACTCCCTCTGGGTACGCTCATGCTTTAAATTAATTCCGTTGTAAAACTGACATCAACGTCCTATGATCATCGTATGATGGGTAACGGCTTAACTTAGCTTCATTAGATTTACGATGCATGTAGTTAGATGGGGGGGTTGGGGGATTTGTCCCACCTGTCACCCACAAATTCTTCAATTTGCTAGGGTTTTTGAGAAAAAAGCCAAAAATTTTCCATAAAATTTTGAAAACCTCCTTCGTATTATTTTTGGCTAGGCCGCTGATTAGATTAATTGATTGGCTTAGTCACCTAATTGCACAAAATCAATGTCCGTTTTTCGACCGACATTCTTTCATCACAATTTTTAAGAGAGAGGGGTTCTGATCATGTCATAGTGACACTTCCATATAAAACAAAAAACTTTTGTATGAAAATTTTGTGACAAAGGAAGAGAGGAGGTCTCAAAACCCCCAGTTTTACGTATCGTCATTAATGAACAGCCCCTACTTTTGTAAAATAACCCCACCACAAGAAAAGTTTCTCTTCTCAGTGTAAATGAGTCAAAAGCTAACTACTCAACTCAGTGAATGAAGAAGCCAATAAAAACTAACATATTGAAAAATCCAAAAAGGTTAAATCCTTTAGAGTCAAAAGTGAACTTTACATCTCAACCATTAAAAACGTTAAAAAGAAGGAGGAAAAAACTTTTTTTCAAATTCCCGAACAGAACGAAAACTTTTCCTCCATTCTTTCAATTTCAACAAGCTGTAAAACTGAAAACTTTTCATTTTCATGAGCTTGATTGAGCGTGGAGAAGTTGAAGCATTTATAAAAAATTTCATCATCGTCGACAAGACAGCTCCGTTTCTTTTTATTCACTGAGAATGAGGAAAAGGAAAGAAACTTCTTTTGACTTCTCAGCAAACTCGATTATGTAGTCAAAGCTTACAATTTTTATAACATGATAATTTTCAACTTGCCAGTCAATTAAACTTGCTACCCCACGTCTCTCATTATTCTCTTTATTTTTCCCCCCTCCTTCCTATTTTTTTTGCTATGCGAATATATGTTAAGTACAAATGTGAAGGTAAATGTGAAGTGGAAAAGGAAATTTAACTTCATTTACCACGTTGATTTTATGTGCTGTTGTTGTTTTAATGTGTTAAATGTTAAATCGATGAAAATCATGGCAAGCAGGGAAGTTAGTTGGGAAATTTTAGGTCTGGATTGTTAGAAAAAGCATAGTTTGGAATTTTTCTGCCATTTATTTGCCTTGTCTACCAAACAGGGCCTCCTCGAGATCAAAATTCAATACAAATTTTTCAACTTTTCAATTTTACAAGGTGTCCTAGTCAGGAGCATACCCAGAAATTTTTTGTTTAGGAAAAAAGTCTTTAAAGAAACTTCTAGCAAACTGAAAATTTTCCATTTAAAAAAAGAGAACAAATAATTCAAAAAACCCCTGGCTACGCACCTGGTCCTAGTAGAACAATTTACTCAAATCAAAGTATCCATAGAGACATACTCTAATAAATCCTTTAAAGGATTTCGAGATATTGGTTAGTTTCATTGTAGTTTCTTTAGTCCAGTGGTTCTCAAACTGTGTACCGTGGCACACTAGTAGCCAGAAATTTTTCGATGGGAGGGTATGTTTAATTTTTTGTATGAAAAAATCCAGAAATTTTTTGAAGTTTTTTCCTCAAAAACCCTAAGAAATTGAAGAATTTTTTGTCGATGGGGGGATTTGCCCCTAAATTCTCCTTGGCTACACACCTGGTCTAGTCATTATAAAGCATCTCTAGTCATCTAAAGTCCATGAGTCTCTAGTAATTGTACTTAAGTTATCTTCAACATAACCAGTAACGACAAACTGAATCAAAAGTTCACCACATTCTACTCCTAAAACCAAATCAACTCAATAAGTGAGCTTGAGGGTGGAAATCCAAAGTAAAGAGAGCAAAAAAATTGACTCACTAAAGTCACGGAATGCCACAAAAAAAGGTTTTCAAGATTTTCATCAAATTAATCCGAACAAAACATTTCATTCTTCCTTTCGACAGTCTACAACAAGAATAAAAAAAATTAAAGCGTCTTTCAGTCAATATTCATATAATTTTTGCAGCCCCATCCACAAATTATTTCCAGCTAGCTCTATGTGTGTATTATTCTAATTCGTTATACAAATGAAGGGTGAATTATGGTTGAAGGCAGCTGAAAATGAGAAAATGAAGAAACATTTTTTTTAACTAGAAGGAAATAATTTTTTCCAGACCGTGGATTTATTTTTTTGAGATATATAAAAAAGAAGCATAAGCTTGTCTTGTCTTGTCTTAAATTACAACAATTTAAAGTTTCATCTGTGCGAGCCTTTGCCTTCGTCTTCATTCGCTGCAATGTTGAGGTTTTCTCATTAAATTTTTCTTTTGCTTGGTTATGAGATGAAATATACGACTTGCTGCTACACACATATACTGACTTGCCATGGAAATGTGATGGAATTAGACAAGAAGACTAAAAAAGATGTGAAATTTCTTCTTCTTTCGTGGATTTACATTTAGTTTCTTTTGTTATTGAGAGCGTGGTTGATGTGGGATGGAAAAAATGGGTTAAGATAAGGTTTTGAGTTTGAAGATAGTAAAAATTGTGTATATTTTATCAAAAAATGATACAAGTGTGCTCTTCGTAGTAAAAGAAGTCGTATTAATTGGGAAACGAACGTACACATGCAAATAGAGATAATTATCGAGTGTTTCATTCAGAGTTGGTAGGACATAGAGGGTTGGGTATGTGTAATTAGAGTTACGACCTCGAGCACTTACACCCTATGTCTGCGAGTTTAATTTTTCTGCTCTAACTCCTTTTTATGCCAACCTCAAAGTAAAGTTGAACGAAAATGGGTCGTTCTTAAATGACAGAACGCAAAAACGAGATTTTAGACCCCCTTCCCTCGGTCACAAAATTTTCATACAAAAATTTTTTCATTTGTATACGAGACACCAGCGTAAAACCTTCCTTCCCCTAAAAATTGGACTTCATTTGTAAACCACCCAATATTGTATTGCCTATTTTGAATGGGGCATTATCAAAAATGTGTGACTCATAAAATTGGGGTCTACGCCCTATTATATAAAATATAAATTGATTTTAATTTTTAGTTACAATCAGAGGCGTATCCAGGGGGTTGGGGGTTGGTTGTCAAAACCCCTTCTCTATTTTTTTGAAAAACCAATACTAGTTTAAAACAAAAAGGTCATGATTGGAAGAAATTGCCCAAAAAAGGTCAAGATTTGAATAACCTTCTCAAAAAAAAACGTCCAGAATACGCTCCTGGTTCAAATACCACATAGCCAAAACTATAGGCCTGCAGACGCGTAACCAGGGGGTTGAATTGAGAGAACTAACCCCCTTCGACAAAAAATTCTTTAATTTGCTAGGTTTTTAAGAAAAAGTAACAAGAAAAATTTCTAGCTACGCCACTGTAAACCAGGAAACCCCCAACATCACCACAAAATGCTGACTCACTTATTAGATATCAAAAAGATATCATCATTTTCATAGTAATTTTTATCAATTCTATTCCCTGACCTAAAAATTGATAAGAATAAATTTTTGTCTGTCTACAAATCAGTTTAATTTCAAACCTGTCACGAGTTGAGTGAAAATGAAGATTTTTGTGATAATTTTTACAATTATAAATTTACAGTCAATTTACGCGCAATTTGATGAGTATTTAGAATGCAGATATATGTTTGATTACTCATCAAGATACTTAGTTCATTTAAAGCTTAGTAATCCGTACGGTCGGAATGATTTTAAAGAAATAAATGGCACACATTTAGATGGATTTAGTGACGACGATGTTCAAGTTATTAACAATGGAAAATATTCATTTTCTAAAAATATTCCATCGATTTTATGCAGTCAGTTCAGAAATGCTCAAGAAATAATTTATCCAGGAATGCTGGTCCAAAATGTCAATGAAGATGCTTTCACGGGTTGCGTACATTTATTAAAATTGACAGTGCTCGATGGTCAATTCACAGAGCTTCCAGAAAATTTATTTCTCACAAATATTGAGCTTCAATATATAGCTATTGGGTCTTATAATCTGACCGTATTACCTGAAAATATTTTCATCAATCAACATTTTTTGGAAGCGCTAAATTTGGGGTACAATCAGATCACAGACATGCCAGGAAATGTCTTCAGATCACTCAGGAAGTTAAAGCAATTGTATCTTCCTGGCAACAAGATTACAGACCTAAGAGTTGAATGGTTCGAGTCACTGGAAAATTTAGAGTCATTATTTCTAGACAACAATGAAATCCAGGACCTTCCAGTCAATGTTTTCAGTCATCTTACAAGCTTAACTGAGGTCCATTTGTATAAAAATAGACTGAAGGTCATTTACTCAGATTCTTTTGGAACGTTAATCAGATTAAAGTCAATCAGATTAGATGAAAATGAAATAATAGCCGTGGATGAGAAGCTAATTGATAATACACGTGTTAATTCCATTGATATGACGATGAACTTCTGTGCTGATAAGATTATTGTTGATAACACTGTGATGAGACTGTCGATGAAAATGGAACTAACGCAATGTTTTAAGCATTATGAGAATTTAGTTAGAGGTGAGATTTAACTTTTCTGTTGCGAATTTAGGTTTTTATGCTGTTTTATTTGACCCACTCTGTTGTTTGTCACATACTAATTATAATATGTAGATGGTCTGGATAGTTATAAAATAAGCTACAAGATAAAGTTGTCTACAGGGGCGTAAAAAGAGGGGGTAGTTTTAGAGTGTCATTGAAAAATTTCTTTAATTTGCTACAGCTTTTTGAAAAAAAAATCCAAACCCCCCTTCAAAAAAAATTCTGGAAAGCATCTATCCTAACTTCTGTCTCCTACTTGTCTAGACCAGGCAAAAAAGGACAACTAGATAGTGGGTGGGTGGTTTAAAATTGTAATTTATTTATATTTTTATATTATTTAATACAGAGTATTGATATGAAGCTAGAAAAAAGGACCTTGATGTGATCCAGTGAACAAAAAGAAGACAACATTAAATGGAACAAAATGATGAAGCTCAAGAATGATAAAAGTTACCAGAGCTAGTTTCGGAGATAAATTAATTTTCAGTTTGTATTAACTTTGTGCTAAGACATTCCATGTTCATTCCAAAAATAAAATTTAAGTTGTAAAAATTCCAAAAATGTAGTTTAAAAAATATTTCCCTCCAAAAAAATCCACCCTAATTCAACTTTACCATAAAATATTTTCAATCTTAAAAAATCTTTTCCTTGAACCTCCCCGCAACATCACTTCCACCCTCCCTCCCCATTGACACGTATCAAAAAAAAACTAGAGCAAGATTTTCCCTTTAACTTTCAAATTTGTTTCTATAACACAACAGCCACAGCATAACAAAAAAATAATAGAGAAATAAAAGAAGCAAATAAGAAGTAAATGAAAATGAGAGAAGGTAAGCATGCAGTTGGTCTTATCTGAATGGATGTAGAGGCACAAAACGTAAGCAAGGTGTAAATTATGTGTTGTTTCTATAATCAGACGCTTCTGGCATTTTCAGACACGTGAAAAATATTTTTTCCTTTCCTGTTGATGCCGTAACGTAAAAATTAATGACATGATGCGGTCGCTTCCACAATTCTTGAAGCATTCTTGCCTTCTAAAAACTTTAAAGTCTTCTTCTTTTCACACATTACGGAGAATAAAAAGCAGTAAACAAAAAAAATCATCGCTATTGTCACACTGTGCCAGATACATGCATAGAGATATGTACAGTTTCAAGATAGCGACACCATGAGATGATAAAAATGGAGTAGATTCTCAAATAGAGACTGTAAGGAGGAAGTGAATAAATTTCCTGCAATGCAATTGAAATAGAGCAGTGAATATCTTTTCATATACTATTGTGGCTTCTCACATTCATGTGGAATTTCTTCGTATTAGGGGTTCTGGTTGTACAAAGTGGTGTAGATTATACGACTATTGAGATTATTTGGTTAAAATGGTACTCAGGGCACGGCTTTTATAATCATTTGTTCAAAGTGGTTCTATGGACACGACTATTAACATTATTTGTTTAAAATGGTGCTCATTACACTACTTTTGACATCATTTGTACAAAGTGGTGTACATTATACTACTATTGACAGTTTTGTTCAAAATAGTATTCAGGACACGACTATTGATGGACAACACATGACTTTTGAAATTACTTAAAATGGTGCTCATTATATTACTTTTGACATCATTCGTTCAAAATAGTACACAAAACACGACTTTTCATATTATTTGCTTAAAATGGAGCTCAGGACACGACTATTGGTGCTCAGCACACGACTTTTGACATCAATTACCCAAAATGGTATCCAATACACGACTTTTGATACTATTAATTCAAAATAGTACATAATACACAATTTATTGCACCTGCAATCACTTCATCTTTTACAAAACTCTCCGAAAAAAATTCAGACAGCCCCCAAATCTCACCATGCATGCTTGCAACGACAAAATATTTACATACGCAGCATATAAATCATATTGTTTAATATTATGCAGATTTTTTTTACTCATTCTTTTCTATTTGGACATCCAGACGCCAATTTGACTGAAAATATATTTTTTTACTCTTATTTGTTTCTTCAATAAACATCTTTCAATTACTTACTGTGAGTGAGAAAAGGAACTTGAAACTTTCTTTTAAGCTCAATTGAATTTTTCTGCATTCATATTTTCTTGGACACTTTTTATTTCCTTTTTGAATATGATGAAGAGGGGGGGAGGAATAGCTATTTTGCATGAGTAGATTGATGATGGAATTTTATTATATTGGAAATGTAAATAACTTTGTTGCAATAAAGGGTTCAATGAAATGTCTCGGATGACACAAGTTTAAAATTAGTAACTCAAAGTTAATCTAGCATTTTAGGGATACCCGTAGGGTAGGATAGGGTACCCCAAGTAGCCATAGAAGCTGACCCCAGATGATATAATAATATAAATATCCCCCTTTAAAAAATGCTTTAAAATTTTTTTAACCCCCTACCCCGTATATGAACATATTGAGTAGACTAACTGCAGAAAATCCTCATCTACATTAAAATTATAGCAAATAGATAATAGAATAGATGTTAAATATGAAAATTTAATGCATAACATTTAAAATTATACTCATACAAAATTTAAACTGCTTATTGTATGATCTTAATGATGATGAGCTAACACTTTAGTTTCCTAATTTTGTTAAAATCTCTCGCTTCAACTTTGAACCCGATCAATAAAGTCTGATTCGAATGATTTTTTAAATAGCTTAAAGAGATACTTTCCTTGAAAAAGAACTTGAAAAAGTGAGTCTCGAATCCAGAATTAATTGATTTTTGTCATATTATATAATAAATATATAGTATCAGTGGTGTATTCAGAGGATATTTGGGGTCAACCCCTTTTTTTAGAATTTTTTTAATACGCCCCTATCCATGGATGTAACCAGGAGTGTATGCCCCTGCCTCTGTGGATGACCTCCCATTCTCTGGAAGAAATGGTCAAAATTGAAAAATTATTTAAAATTGCAAGGGTTTTTCTATTAAACATTTTTTGACCTCCGCCCCTCAAAAAAGTCTATCTACGCCACTGTATAGTATGCACGACTTTTTTTTACAAAATGATTAGTTTTAAACACCCCTTTCACATTTAGGATTATTCTGGATTCTGGTTCCTTTCACTCTATTAATCCAAATACCTCAATTTTTCCATGTGCATCTCGGATGCTTTCTGCTTACAACATCCAAAAATCCTCACTCATTATTCATTATAATAAATTTCCATAAATAAGCTTAACTCACTTACTTTAAAAAGTAAACTGAATAAATGAAGAAATTAACGAACAAAAGGAGTTTATTACTTTCTCAGCACAAACGATACAGTATGTATCTTTCTCATGTATATATGCTGACTTTATGACTTTATGGAGCAGCATAATTTTTCATGTGCACATGTTTGAAGGAAAAATTAATGAAATTTAACATTTACAGCCATGATACTCAGTCTTTTTATTATGTATGTCAATCTTTTATTAAGCTTATGAAGTTATTTTAAATTTAATTTGTTACTTTTGCTGCTGATTCTGTTATGGAATTATTTTTATTTTTTTGTGTCATATGTGGTTGTGTTTTGAAGAGGAGAATTTCATGTCAATGGATATGCATGGATGTTGTCCAAAATGTAGATTTACTGAGATATATAAATGGAAACAGAAGTGAAGGGGTGTTTGAGGTTTTTGTAAGTTTGGCCATTGGACCGTATTGAATCTAGAAAGTACTCATCAGAATCCGGTTTCTAGGAATACGCAGGTACCCTAGGTAGAGGTAGTGTTCCCTCATAATATAATAGGATACACCTTAGGTAAACCTTACTAACCCAGGATAGAGTACTCCGGGTAGTCCTAGGAACCGACTCCTGGAGCCTACCTTAAGGACTAAGGTCATGTCATTGATGTTCGATCAGAAGCTTTATCTTCATTTTAAGATTAAAATTTCAAACTAATTCACAAATTCCATTCTAAGCTCCTTATTCCTTGCAAAAAAAATTTAAAAAAATAAATAAAAAAATCTCTAAAATAAAAAAGCTTCAAATAAAATTCTCAACTCCACTGGACCAAATCAGCATCATTGTCAAATAAAAAGAAGTCACAGTAAGAAAGAAGAAGAAAATTCACAAAAAATGTTGACAAAGTTGTGAGGCATGATTTCCTATTTCCTGTTTCCGGCTTCTCACATTCGACAAAAAATCTTCTTTTCTCAATCACAGCCTTTTTTAGAAAAAAATAATAAAAATAGCTTATATTGTTCTTCTTACAGCTACTGAGTTGGCATGAGATTATGGTTCCAATTGAATTTTTTTGTGAACTTTTTTCTGTGTCGTGGATTTTTAAGAAAGTCGTCCAGAAGTGACGTTCATGAAAATTGCTCCCCATTATTTTTCACAATATTTGTATTTCGAATTTTTTCTTAAAAAATCGTACACCGTGTGTCTTTCAAAATCATGAACATAGAAAACAATTTTCGATGTGGACATCTTTGAGAAATGACCCCCAAAAATATTTTTCAAACTAAATGAATTTTTTTGTTCTGGTTAGTAGATTTGGCATGAATTAACCTGTGCGTAACTCTTGACATTTTAAGCATAAACTTGCTGTGAGATTTGTGGGAAAATATCACTAAATATATTAAAAAATTGAAAATAAAGCTCAAAATTTATAACTTTTGTTTTAAAATTCCAAGTCATCCAGATAGTCCCAGCGTTTAACCATCATGTAGCAATAAATATCCCACACTCCACCCCACCATTAAATCACCAACAATCCCCTCCACTCTTAACTTCAAACTTATTCTATTAAGTTGAAAAATCAATTTCCTGTAACTTTTCAAAATGAGCAGAAGTTTTATCCATTTGACATGAATAGCTTTACACCTTTGTGACTGTGTACATTCTAACTATCAGTCTCACAAATCTTAATCAACAACTTTATCATCCAATTTTCTCCATCGCTTTCTTACTTTTTTCATTTTGGGGGTCGTTCACATATTACGTAATGCAAAACTACAATTTTTTTTTATTTTCAACCTAAATGTGTCGGTTTCTTGAATATATCCTTGGTTATACTAAAGAAAATAGCTTGGGTATATCCTAATGTATACTCGAAAAACCGGCTTTAGATGTAGCAATTCTTCGTATAAAATTTTTTTTGAAGTGTCACACCACTTATCCCCCTAAAATCCCGAACATAACAACCAAACGACCCCCTGGCAAGTCTGTGTTATTCATTCACATCACACGTTTCAAAAATTTCACATAATTAAATTTCGTCTAGGGAATGTAAAGGATAAACTTTCGTTTTAGTTTAATAACTCAAATAAAAAGACGAATAATAGAAATGTCTCATTTTCATTTTAGTGCAGACATTTTCATGAAATTACTTTTTTCTTAGACCCAGTGGGGGTAGATCTGTTAAGTGTTGACTGATGATTATAAAAAGAAAGAGGAATTGTGGGAAAAATAGATTTAATAGATTCAATGGGACCATTAGTTCATCAAACAAGCCAAAGAGGAGGACCAAAATTTAGTCAGACTACCCAAAGAGGAGTTTGCTGAACCAAAAGCTAGTCAAACTACCCAAAGAGGAGTTAGCTGGACCAAAAGCTAGTCAAACTACACAAAGAGGAGTTTGCTGGATCAAAAGTTAGTCAGACTATCAAAGAGATGTTTGATGAAACAAAAGCTAGTCAAATCACGCAAAGAGGAGTTAGCTGGACCACAATTCAGTCAGACTATTAATAGAAGAGTTAGCTGAACCAAAAATTAATTAAATTACGTAAAGAGGAGTTTTCTGGACGAAAATTTAGTCACATTAAGTAAATAAAACACAAATGTGACTCAAAGTAACCAAAAGTAGTAGGTTAGACTGAAAATAGACCACACGTCATAATCAATCCAAACATAAAGATATAAATCGAATTTCTAAAAAGAGA
Source organism: Chironomus tentans (assembly GCA_963573255.1). NCBI lineage: Eukaryota > Metazoa > Arthropoda > Insecta > Diptera > Chironomidae > Chironomus > Chironomus tentans. The sequence goes on from OY754302.1 coordinate 21,131,822, forward strand.
ACCACTTATGTATGGAAAGGTTGCATCAGATCCCAAAAATTCAACCTGATCCATAATGAATGACCTTTGAAATTTCTTTCTTAGAAGATTCCTAAAACATCAACAGCAGCAAAAGGGCATCCAATCCCCAAGAACAAAAACTCAACTTGACAAACACAAGAAAAAAGACAATGAAAAAGTTTTCCAATAAAACACCAAACTTTTTTCTTCTCATCTTATTTATCTTTCATGGCAATGATACATAAAAAGTGGCAGCATATTTGACACATAACCGTGTGCCATCCACTAACCACATCCTGGGTCATCCAGAATGTCTTAAATGAAGATGAAAATTGGCAAATATGTGACGTGTCGTGCAGAATAAAAATGAAATAATCGACATTCGAGGTGAGATAAGAAGGAAATCTACAGCAATTAGTGTCAAATTGATTTTCACTTGAATTCACTTAAAATGGCAAGGAAGAATGTCACGAGGAATTTTTAATAAGCAAAAAAATATTTTCACCTTCATAAATGCTGAGGATGGAACCGCAGTGACATGGAATGGCAATAAGGAGGATGAACTGGAAAAGTTGTAGACGAAAATAAATCTTCTCCTTATTTTTTCTATTAACCTCAAAGAATAAGCAACGCCAGCAAGTAGCGGCATCAACAGCATTAGATGTAGCATGTTCTATTCAACCACAATCATACACACATACATAGAATATTACAATGGAATATAAATGGTTTTTATTAAAGCAATAAATCATATTCTGTTCAGCCAATGAATAGTGGTAGAAGGTGTTGGATGGATGGGGGGAGAAGATAGAGATTTTTTTGGGGGCAGTCATGGCATTCAATTTTTACTCCAATGTAATTTACTTTCTCACACCTTTGCTCTTTCTTTTCTTTCCTTCGGTGTTGTATCTTGTGTTGTATCTTTTGTGTACACAAAATGTTCATCTTGTGTGTTCATATGTTAAAGGCTAAAGTTTAAGGGATAAGTTTTGAGGAAGTTTTTTGAGAATAATTCTTTTGTAGTTGAGAAAATATTTTTGATACTTTTTAAAGAGTTTATAATAGTGAAGTAATTTGCATGATTAAACTTTGTTATATTGAAATTATTAAGTCGAATTCACCTTCACGACACCATCATTGCACCCCTACGTCATTTTGTCGTTATAAAATTAAAGTCATTAAATAGATCAGTATCTGAGAGAGAATTTGGTCTAAGTTTACGTGGTGGCAGCGTAGTGACTTCCTTATATGAATTTATGCATCTGCATGGCTGCCTTGCAACCACCGCATAAAGTCAGCCATGCAGGTAGATAAATCGATAAATGGGTATCGATATAAAGTTTCAGATCTTTAAGTTAAGCAGTCTCCGTAAAAATTTGTAAATTTCTTTAAAAATACAACTAAAACCCATTCCTCTTTTCTTTTTGGAATTCAACTGCACACCAGTATGTCGCAGAATACAATTTGGACAACACTGGAATAGATAGGTTGACCATCTGCTTGGTTTTTCAAAGGACTGTCTTCCATTTTCATAAATTCTCCATTATTTCTGAAAACCCGTAGCTTTACACTAGATAAGATGATTTTCTGTTATGAACCAAAAAAGCCTTTTCCAAAAAGAGGACATTTTGATTGAAATTTTTTTGATCCTCTACTTTAAATAATAGAGATCACACGCCTTAAGAGTATAACCAGCTACATTATAACAGTAATTAAATACATTTATTACGATTTTTTTGGAAAAAAAACCAATCCGAATCTCTTCAACTTTCTCCACCAAAAGCATCTTCAATCATTCATTTCCCCAAAAACATCTCATATAAAGGCAAAAATTATATTTCCGTGATGCAAGCAATTACGCAAAATTGATTCATTTTTCTCCGTTCATTCATAATAGACATGAACCCCTTCTCATGCTACCCAAATCTCCTTCATATACAATTTTCTTTTGTTGATTCCGCAAAGGAAAAAATCTCACGATTTTTTTTTGCTGTAATCAAAATGATAATGAAAAATCATTTGATGAAAAGAGCATATGTGACTGCTGCCTACCATTGTTGGTTAGATGCGGTGAATGATTTATCATCCCTCACTCTACTTTGTGTCATCATTTTCACCCACCAATTTTTTCTGTTGTTGTTACAGCCTGACATCCATTTTTTTCATTTGATGCTCGTTATCGATAATGCCTTATTTCCGTATTATGTTCATTTATTTCATTGTCGGAGGGAAATTACAGTTTATGAATTCATTTGTTTATCTCTCTATCTGCCTTAAAATAAATAATAATATTATTTAATGGAATGAGGATATTCTTTATTATCACAACACCCATTTATTCACAACATGTGGAGACGATTATGCTGCTCGTTTTGGAATATTTGCATTTTTTGTCATGAATCTTTGTAGTTTATTGCAAGTTTATTGTGAGAAAAATTTTATTTATGGTTTATTTTGAGAATTACTTTTTTGGAAGTAAGTCTGGTTAAATTGTGGAGTGTTCTCTGCCAGAAGTGTGAATTTTTATATTTTTTAAGTATCTTAAATTAAAAATAAGAACAAAGAAGAAATAAAATTCAGAAAAAATCACCCCTTTTTAACCCAACCATCCCAAACGACTTCAAAATTTTTAAAAAAATAATTCCATCATCACAGTAACGTCCATATCAGATAATTCAGTAGATTAAATTAGTTAGATTTTTATCAAAAATTTTATCTTTAAAATTTCCAATACCAAAAAATCCATTTTGATAAAATAAGTGAACGTCAAAAATTTAATTCTTTATTTTGAAGTCCATTTAGTTGAGTTTCAGTTTTCAATGAGAAATGTTTGTTAAAATATTGTCGCTTATCTTAGTTGCTACGGCTGTTAGTGGCGTTGGTATGTATAATTTTTATAATTGTTTTTTTTTTCAATTCAATTCATTGATTGTCATTAAGTTAGACTTTATTGGATAAAAATCTATAAATAATCAGGAAAATCACATTAATATCATTATTTTTTGCCAACTGATTAAACGTTCTTCCTTATTTTATAGCCATCAACCCCTTCATTATCGGAGGCACACCAGCACAACTAGGTCAAGTGCCATTCCAAGCATCTCTTCGTGCCTGGGGTACTGACTTTCATTTTGCTGGAGGCGCTTTGATCAGCAATCGTTGGGTTCTTACTGTTGCACACAAAGTCTCTGGACGTGCTGATAACTCGATCAATATTATTTTTGGTGCTGTTTTAATCACAGCAAGTGGAACAAGCAGACGAAGTGACAGAATTTTCATTCATCCTGAGTTCAGCTTTGAGACAATGGCTAATGAGTAAGTAGGAATGTTCTTTAAAATACTTGGAAGTAGCTAAATATAATAATATACTATTTTGAGACCCCCAATGAAGAACATAATTAACTTTTTTTATATTTTATTTTTTAGTATCGCCTGCGTCAGAACTGGAACATCAGTTCCACTTGGACAAACTATTCAACCCATTTTCATGCTCGGATCTGTAATTACAGACGTTGGATTAACATCTCAAGTAAGATTTTAATTTTGAGAATTCTTTAGGATTTGAACCCAGATATGTTAGTAAGAATTATCTTAATCATGTTACTGGATGTTGCTGAATTACTTTGATACTCGGTTAAATCTCAATAGGTTCTAACCTATCTGCGGTATCTATTTACATACAGACCACATTCTCCGAATTTGCCTTATATTGACTATCTAGCCATATTTTCACTTCCTAAATTAACTAATTTTCTATACTGATTAACATAACCTCTAAAATTTAAATTTATAAAAAAAAATCCTTCATTCAGGTTAGTGGTTTCGGTGCAACTGACCCCAACAAAGGTGAAAATTCTGACAACCTTATGGTCTTAACCGTCCAAACAACATCAAATGACATTTGCAGACATGCTCACGGTGCTTCAAGAATCACTGATGGCCATATTTGTACTGTTGGTTTCACATCAAACACTGGATTCTGTACAACAGATGTCGGTTCTCCTTTGATTCATAATGCAAATCTTATTGGCATTGCGTCATGGCATCCACTTCCATGTGGTTTAGATGGATATCCAGTGAGTTTTAGTAATTGCAAAATATTTGAATTTTTAATAAAATTTTAATTTTATTTTAGGACGTCTACTCGAGAATTTCCACATATCGCAACTGGATTGCAGAGATAACAGGCGTCTAAATTTGATTCGAGCATATTTAATTTCCATTAAGAAATTCCCAGTTTTTCATTTTATACCGCAAAATTATAAATTAATTTTGATATTCATTTGAGAATAAATGAGCAGCACAAATAAACAGAATTTCAATCAACAACTCTAAAAGCATTTGCAGTAAAAAATTTAGATAAATTTGAAAAGTACGAAAATGGATGTAGGATTAAAATTTTAATCCACTCAACATCAAATATTGCCAATATAAATAATAACTTACTCACATCCTCTACCAATCTACCTAATATTTTATGTTAATATACACACTATCAAATAAATTGATAACATCAGCATAAAATATGCTGCCTGTGTGCTTCCCTCATCTTGACTATGAAAGATTAAAATTCCTGACCTAGCAGTTCAATAAAGATAAAAATAAAATAAGTAGATTTTATATAAAAAAAAAGTATATTCTGAATGTGATAGAGAGTCAGTCGATAGAGTAAAAGTGAGTGAGATTTGGATTAAAGCAGCTATAAGTGAGGAGCACAATCATGCATGAAACCAACTGAATATTAAGCTACATAGATAGAGATTCTGACGATGATAATAGAGGTTCAAAGTTAGATTTATGATTTATGGGAAAAAGTTTTTGATGTCCTTGTAATTTGTAGATTCCTATTACAATATGGAGAATGTTTGGGTATGGATTATTTAAATTATGAGTCTGTAGCTCTTGAATTAATTTATCCTTGAGAAAAAGTTGGAAAACTAAATAAGAATGCTTTGATAAGATAGAAAATAATCAATAGTTAAGGGTTTAGCATTAAAGCAACGACTTAATATGAGTTAAACATGAAGCAATGTTTTGGTATGTATCAATTTTTAAAGCGACGACTTATTCTGAGTTAATTTTGAAGCAACGACTTAGTCTGATTTAGTTATGAAGTGAATCTGAGTCAATTATGAAGCAACAACTTAATCTGAGTCAATTATGAAGCAACAACTTAATCTGAGTCAATTTTGAAGCAACGACTTAATATGAGTCAATTTTTAAGCAACGACTTAATATGAGTCAATTTTTAAGCATCGACTTAGTCTGAGTCAATTATGAAGCAACGACTTAATCTGATTTAATTGTGAAGCAACGACTTAATCTGAGTTAATTATGAAGCAACAACTTAATCTGAGTCAATTTTAAAGCATCGACTTAGTCTGAGTCAATTATGAATCAACGACTTAATCTGATTTAATTATGAAGCATCGACTTAGTCTGAGTCAATTTTGAAGCATCGACTTAGTCTGAGTCAATTTTGAAGCAACGATTTAGTTTGATTTAATTGTGAAGTGACGACTTAATTTAATTATGAAGCAACAACTTAATCTGAGTCAATTTTAAAGCATCGACTTAGTCTGAGTCAATTATGAAGGAACAACTTAACCTGTGCTAATTTTTACCCAGTATTCAGCCTCCCATTCCTCGACACAAGAACCACCAAACTAAAACATCGAGTTTAAACCACAATCGTGTTGAAAAAATCTCATAAATGGCCCCTCATTTATCTTTAATCCTTTTTAAAGCACCAAACTCTCTGTGTCTGATTTTTCTCGCTCTTCATACTATACAATCACGTCCAACTGTATTGGTGAATGGCAATGAACCACTTAAGATCCCTTTAACTTAAATTAATCCGAAATGCAATTTTTTATATCGAACGAGTCAGAGCAGCAGAGAAAAAAAATCGAAGGATTTCTGGTCTTAATAAAAACATCGCCAAAGTTAATAAAATTTTATAGGTAATCGATTTTTTATATTTTTTAGTCTCTTCTTCCAGCCTTTCCAACATTCACACTCACGAGGAAATTTTGAGATCAATTCGAATGTATAAATTATTTATTTCATCCTTTTATTATTATTGCCGGATCAAAAATTTAAGGCAAAAATAAGAAGAGAAAAAAATGGATTTGAGTGGATTGGGTTTTTATTTTTCTCTTCTTCTACACAATGTTGCTAAAGACTAAGTGGAAATTGAGGGTGGATGGGGTGGAGGACGATAGCTCTTATCAAATATTTATTCCGACACGTTTTAGAGACGAAATGTAATTTTTATTGAATCCAGCGGAGTGTGTGCGCTAGTGTGATGTCAATAAAAGGGATGTATGAAATTATGGGGGAGGGAATTAGCTGCTTTCCAGTGGGGAGAAGGGGCCGCTGCAAAAAAAACGATGATTTTTAGTAAAGCAATGATTTAAAGTCAATCCTTAAAGCGACAACTTAGAAGCTAGTCTTAAAGCGACGACTTGGAGTGGAATATTAAAGTGACGCCTTAAAATGATGACTTAGAGTAAAAAATAAAGCAACGACTTACAAAAATGAATTTTAATAATTTCCAATCCCAAAATATTCCCTCTGGTAAATCGTCGGTCTTAAAATTACATGTAACCGTGTAACGTAAGAAGCAGTTCACCCAATATCATCATCCACCACCAAGCACATCTTCGAATGTACACTACAAACCCATATAGCATTAATAAAAGTGATAAAAATAATTTAAGGAAATAAAAAATTGATGTGAAAGTTGCGGACTTGCCATATTATTGAGATGAAGATGTTCGAGTGAGAGAAAGTAAGTGAATTTATGGAAGGGTCCGGAAATCATGACAAAAAATATATCAAATCCATATTATTATTGAGTATTATGAAATTCTGATCTGTGAATTTTATTCGTCCTTCCTTTTTTTTGATTTCTGATGCGAGAGTAAAAAAATTCGACAATTTTTATTAAAAATAATTTTTTCATTTATTTTTCTTTTCCTTTTTTGATAACATTTTTTTCTTTTATTATTTTATGTGAAAATTTGAAGAAAAATAAAATTCGAGGGAGAATGTAAGTTGTAAGATTAGATAGCGATGTGTTACTAAGATGCAATGACATAGTTAAGTTCTATACAATCTTTTTCCAATTATTCTGAGCCGGGCGTGTCCAGGGGGGTTTTGGGGTCAAACCCCAAATATTTTCTTGAAAAACCAATACTAGCGTAACAAAAAATGTCATGATTCAAAAAAACCACACAAAAAACCTGAATACGCTCCTGAATGTGAGCAAGTGATTAGGTAAAGTAAAAATTTAGGGGACATTCTCTTATCACGTTACGCAAAATTTCTAATTTTTTGAGCTGCTCCAAAATATCAGACCTTCCTCTTCACTACAGTACGAACAATCCTTTGGTTACGGTACCTAATTACTATTTTTCAATCAATTCTTAAATAAGGGGTCATTCGCAAATTACGTCACGCTAAAACGACTTTTTTGACCCCTTCCTGCTCACAAATTCTCCAAACAACAAAAAAAATTGTATCTGGACTGTCACAAATTCTTCAAACCCCACTCCCCCTAACCATATCAAAACAGTCAAGCTGTAAATTACACAAGTTTGTTGTTCATAATTCATCGGGGAAGTACCGAAAATATCTTCCAAGTTCAATAGAGATAAACGATTATGACTTGATTAAGACAGGAATTCGCCTTTTATTATGGCAAATTTTGTTAGGTGCAATTCAAGGTTATTACTGAGTATCCAATTCAAGTGTCTTTATCTGGCAATAAAACAGTAAAAAAATTCTATAATAAAATACGTAATGCAGTTATTCAGAAGTGATACCAAAATAGACTTTTATTGATTATGAAAAATTGTATAAAATCAAGAGCTGTCGCAAATCAGGCAACAGTTGGCTTAAAAAAGTTTATTGGGTAAAAGCAATATGATTGTGAAGTTTGTGATTTTACTTATTTTGGTGAATTTACGTTCAAGTTTTGCTCAATTTTTGAGTTGTAGTTACAGAAATAATGACAGTTATGGTTACACTTGTGATTTAACAATTCAAAATCCAAATGGTTTGAATAATTTTGCATCAATTGGAGGAACGCATTTGTCTGGAAAGACAAACAATGATGTTCAGCGAGTTTTAAGAGTAATTGGCTCTAATACAACGAATATTCCGTCAATAATTTGTGATAAGTTTCAAAGTTCAATTTATATTGAGTTATATGAAATTGGAATTCAAGTGATTGATGAAAAATCATTTAAAAATTGTAAGAAGCTTCATACAGTGGACTTAGCTTACAATAGAATTTCCAAAGTGGATGAAAAATCATTCGTTGAAAACATAGACCTTATAGTGCTGTCACTTTTCAACAATCAGATACCGGAATTATCGTGTAATGTTTTTAAAAATCAACACAAATTACTCTATTTACATTTATGGAACAATAGACTTTCTGACTTGCCTGAAAACATTTTTAATTCACTTCAAAAGTTAACTTTCCTAGATATTGGAGGTAACCAATTGAAGAATCCCAAAGTTGACTGGTTTCTACCTCTCGGAAATTTAAAACTTTTATTGATGAACCATAATCAGATTGAAAAACTTCCAAGAAATATATTTATGCCTCTAAAAAACTTGTATTTGATTTATTTATACAACAACAAGCTTAGAGTAATTCACTCTGATCCATTTCGAGGTGTTTCTAATCTTAAAGAAATCTACCTTCAAAGTAACCAAATTGAAGCGATTGATGAAAAATTTATTGATAACACTGGAGTACAGATGTTATACATGAATGATAATATTTGTGCAAATCAATCTATCATTGATAATTCAACTTCAAAAATATCAATGAGATTAGCATTGCATAATTGCTTCGAAAACTTTGACAATTTACTTCCAGGTAAGAATTATTTTAACTCATTCAAATTAAATTTTCTTTCAATTAATAATTTTCATTAAATTAATAAATAGGGTAAACAATCTATTTCTTCGGATGATTTATTTTTTCGGACACTTTTTCAAAAATTAAAAAGTTGATTTCTGTTTAAACAGTCGATATCCTAAATAAAGTTGGAATCAAATAATGTTGGTTGTGTTAAAAAGAACAATTTTCTATCACTTCCACTAAAATGGAACTGATATACAATCCAGAAACATCAAAAGATTATTTTTCATACAAAATTGACTAAACCTTTTGAATGAAAAAAATCATATTCAGGAAGATGTATGGAATAAGGTGGTAAGCCTGAATTGAAGCTTTTGGTTTCTACTTATTACTATAAAAAATATTTTTGGGAAGCAATTAGTCATTTGAGAGAAATCTTAATTTTTATGTGATACAAATTCAAATGTATTTTTTCGGATAAAATTTTGCAAAAATTTATTTTTTCGGATGGCTTTTGATCTGAATTATCATTGAAATTTTCACGTAATGTTAACTTTTGGTTTTGGTTTTAGGTCGATTTTCATGTTTTTTCAATTTTTTGAGAAAACTAAGCATTATTGGCCCCAACAACCAAGGTAATAAATGTTGGCCTTGGAATTACCTATCGACTGGTACATATACTTTTTTGGTCAGTTCCGCTGTGCAGGCACTAGGTCCAAAAAACACGTGTCCAAAAACACATCAAATTTTGTGACCATACTTTTCTCGTCAGGAACCATATTTTTTGATGCGGTTTTCGATGCCAATCTATCAGGCAACTAGTGAACCGTTCGGCAAATTGTGGCGCTTCGCGTGATTTTAAGGTTAAGTGTGGTTTTAACCTCAATATCTGAGAGTGACTAAAAACCACGTGGTTTTTTAATTTTTTTGGGAACAGTAAGCATTATTAGCCCAATTATTCTAGTTTTTATTATTGACATTAAAATTACCTATCGACTGGTATATATACTTTTTTGGTCAGTTCCGCTGTGCCTGCTCTAGGTCCAAAACCACGAGTCATTTTTCACGTTTTTCATTTTTTTGAGAAAACTAAGCATTATTAGCCCCAATAACCAAGGTAATAAATGTAGGTATTAAAATTATCTATCGACTGGTATATATACTTTTTTGGTCAGTTCCGCTGTGCCTGCTCTAGGTCCAAAACCACGTGTCATTTTTCACGTTTTTCATTTTTTTGAGAAAACTAAGCATTATTAGCCCCAATAACCAAGGTAATAAATGTAGGTATTGAAATTATCTATCGACTGGTATATATACTTTTTTGGTCAGTTCAGCTGTGCCTGCTCTAGGTCCAAAACCACGAGTCATTTTTCACGTTTTTCATTTTTTTTGAGAAAACTAAGCATTATTAGCCCCAATAACCAAGGTAATAAATGTAGGTATTAAAATTATCTATCGACTGGTATATATACTTTTTTGGTCAGTTCCGCTGTGCCTGCTTTAGGTCCAAGACACGAGTCATTAACTTCCACGCATAGCGTGTAAGTTATTTTATATGGTTTTCAATTTTTTGAGAAAACTAAGCATTATTAGCCCCAATAACCAAGGTAATAAATGTTGATATTAAAATTTCCTATTGACTGGTATATATACTTTTTTGGTCAGTTCCGCTGTGCCTGCTTGGGTCCAAAACACGTGCCATTTTAACTTCCTTCTTTTTTGAGTCAACGAAAGCATTAATCAATACGTTTTTGCTCTCATATGACAGAAACTGGAAATGGCTATTACCTGAGATATGTTTGGTTCCAGCCAGTTCCGTTGCGTTGGAACTAGACACAAAAAAACCGTTAAAAACCAAAAATTTGTATGAAAAATTTCTATGCGATGACTTTTATACAGTTTCTTCTATTTGATACGATAAATCATGCCCGATCGTACCTAAAAACTAAAAGTTGCTACATAACATACGAACTTTACGGTCGTTTAGTGACCGAAAAATGCAAAAAAACATGATTTTTTATGACAGTTACGTCATTTTTGATTACTCACTGTAATTAACATTTCAAGCATTAGAATAGGATTTTAATGAAAGATCAACATCTACATTTAATATCCGCTATGTTGGTCCTTTTAGAGCCTTCTGTAAATAGTTATAGCATGAAGAAGATTGTTATAAAAGTTATAACGTAAAATTAAGTAACGTGAATTTTACTTAAAAATATTGTTTGAATGAATATAGACCAACTAGATCTCATTTTATTGGAAATAGAGGCTCTAAAAGATTGCTGGATCTTATTTTTATTAGGCATAGAGGATTTAGATTTTCTTGATAGTTACTGGATCTCATTTTTATTGGAGACAGGATCTGGATCTAATTTTTATTGGACACGCAGACTGTAGATGTTTACTGGATCTCATTTTTACTGGACATAGAGACTGTAGATGACTAACTGGATCTCATTTTATTAGAGATAGAGTATCTGGATCTTATTTTTATTGGGCATAGACATTTAATTCACACACCTTTTGGAGGGAAAATTTCAAACATATATTGACCGTTATAAGGTTTGAATTCTAAAGAGAGCGAGAATAGCTCAAGCTCGACTCTACTGTGATCTATGTAAAAACTGTGATTCTAAGCAAGTCGAGCGAGCGTTGCTCAAGCTCGACTCTACTCTGATCCATGTAAAAACTGTAATTCTAAACAAGTCGAGCGAGCGTAGCTCAAGCTCGACTCTACTCTGATCCATGTAAAAACTGTAATTCTAAACAAGTCGAGCGAGCGTAGCTCAAGCTCGACTCTACTGTGATCCATGTAAAACTGTGATTCTAAACAAGTCGAGCGAGCGTAGCTCAAGCTCGACTCTACTGTGATCCATGTAAAAACTGTAATTCTAAACAAGTCGAGCGAGCGTAGCCCAAGCTCGAATCTACTGTGATCCATGTAAAACTGTGATTCTAAACAAGTCGAGCGAGCGTAGCTCAAGCTCGACTCTACTGTGATCCATGTAAAAACTGTAATTCTAAACAAGTCGAGTGAGCGTAGCTCAAGCTCGACTCTACTCTGATCCATGTAAAAACTGTAATTCTAAACAAGTCGAGCGAGCGTAGCTCAAGCTCGACTCTACTGTGATCCATGTAAAACTGTGATTCTAAACAAGTCGAGCGAGCGTAGCTCAAGCTCGACTCTACTCTGATCCATGTAAAAACTGTAATTCTAAACAAGTCGAGCGAGCGTAGCTCAAGCTCGACTCTACTGTGATCCATGTAAAAACTGTAATTCTAAACAAGTCGAGCGAGCGTAGCTCAAGCTCGACTCTACTGTGATCCATGTAAAACTGTGATTCTAAACAAGTCGAGCGAGCGTAGCTCAAGCTCGACTCTACTGTGATCCATGTAAAACTGTGATTCTAAACAAGTCGAGCGAGCGTAGCTCAAGCTCGACTCTACTGTGATCCATGTAAATAATAAATAGTTCGGACGTAGTCCGAACTAGGTTGAGCGAAGCTCACAAATTTTTACGACCTGAACGTAGCGAAGCGGAGTGAAGGCGTGAAAATTTTCCCAAGCCGTACGTACTGTATGGGTATACGAGAAAAAACACACTGTACATAGAAAGCCACGAACTTCCATGTTTTTACACGCTTTATATTGACTCACTCTGTCTATTTGTTAGTTGGTTTGTCATGATCAAATCTTGCAATTGATTTTTTGACCACTTCTACTGCTCCAATCGATTAATTTTTTGATTCTTTTTTACACTTTTTTGATATTTTATGATGTTTCATGATTTAAATATGCTTAATTATATTTTTTTATGTCATAAAACAGCAAAAAAGAGTATATTCTGATTTTTTTGAGTTTTTGTATGAAATATTGATATACTTCACAAGAGCAATAATCTTTCACTATACGTATATATACGAATATTTGTCACTAATAGATGTAGTTGTAAAACTGTTTGGATAAAATTGGTGTATAAATACAGCTATTGTGACTCGTTATATAGGTTTATATTGGTGAATGTAGTTTTGGGGAGAAAAATCTTTACGACTGTGAGTAATGAAAATACTTAGCTTGGAAAAAGGAGTTAAATTGTGAAAGTAAATAGCCAATTTTTTTAGTCCTTGTAAAAAAATAAAGTTTGTATTCCAGTTGTGATGAGAGTATGAATTTTTTTGGTATTTTACATTTCATGAACATTAATATCAAATATTGTAACAATGAACAATATATAACAAAGCTGTGCAAATGATATAATTGTTGTTGATCACCAAGTACAAGTAAAAGGTTGAAAAAGCATGACTCATGGAATTGTCATGGTGGTGGGATAATCAGGTTATAAGATTAAGATATCAGGATATATGAAAAAGTGTTGGTAATTTGAGTTATAAAAATAGTTCGAGCGGAGCTCGAATGTAAAAGTTCGAACATAGTTCGAACTAAGTTGAGCGTAGCTCACAAATTTTTACATCCTGAACGTAGCGTAGCGAGTGAAGGTGTGAAAATTTTTCCAAAGTTGTTAGAAGACTGTGGACATGTGAGAAAGGGTTGGTGATTTGAGTAACTATTGAACGCAATTTCTACAATTTTAGCAACACAAATATTCAATCGTAGTAGTCAAAGTTTTCTTAAAATAATTTAGTACAAATTCATATCTTAAACAATTAACACGTCTTTTGTCGTCAATAAAATACAGTCCACTCTAAACCAAAACCATCGCATTTATTATTGATGTACGCAACAAATTGGTCCTTCGGGCCGGATTTATATTTAAATGGATATAACCTGATCATCAAGTCAAGAAAAATCACGTTAAGAAATTTTCAATGATTGATTAAAAAATTTGTATTGAAGTGAAGCTGAAGAGAAGAACAAGCAATTATCAAGTCAAGATGTCGATGAAAGGAATTGAAGACAAAAAGGCATTATAGAAGATTTTGAAAACATCAGAAGTACATAGGAAACATTGAAAGAAGAAAACGTTGACTACTACGATTGAATATTTGTGTTGCTCAAACTGTAGAAATTACGTTCAATAGTAATAATAGTTCGAGCGGAGCTCGAATAAAAAAGTTTGAACGTAGTTCAAACTAGGTTGAGCGTAGCTCACAAATTTTTACGTCCTGAACGTAGCGTAGCGAGTGAAGGCGTGAAAATTTTCCAAAGTTGTTAGAAGACTGGATATGTCAGAAAATTTTAAGTTAACCCCTGCGATCTATAATAGTCGCACGAACGGAGCGAGATTCGACAACTCCTGTGATCTATAAACAGTCGAACGAGCGCAGCGAGATTCGACAACCCCTGTGATCTATAAACAGTCGAACGAGCGGAGCGAGATTCGACAACCCCTGTGATCTATAAACAGTCGAACGAGCGGAGCGAGATTCGACAACCCCTGTAATCTATAAACAGTCGAACGAGCGGAGCAAGATTCGACAACCCCTGTGATCTATAAACAGTCGAACGAGCGGAGCGAGATTCGACAACCCCTGTGATCTATAAACAGTCGAACGAGCGGAGCGAGATTCGACAACCCCTGTGATCTATAAACAGTCGAACGAGCGGAGCGAGAATAAATTAAAGTAAAATTTAATTTCGAATTGCTTTCGAACGCTCCACGCATTTATAGTCATTAATTTTTCGATCTCTGTATTTCTTGAAAATTTTTTTTTACATTTCTGATTTTGAAGCAAGCTAAAATATAAAATAAGATTTTGGTATTAGCGACCAAAAAATTTAAAAAAATTGAAATTTTCTTTAATGTTCATTTTTTGTAATCGGTAGTCTGATATTAGAAAATTCTGAAATCTAACATAAGTAAAACGTGGAAGTTCGTGGCTTTCTATGTACAGCGTGTTTTTACATTTGCTTTGACCATAAAAGTTATTTAAATAGCTCAAAACTGCATTTTTGCAAGTAAAATGGATACAACAGTGATAACAGGACTCCAGAATTAGACTCAAGCATTTCAAAAATGGTAATTGGAGGCAATTGGAAATTGTAATTTTTCTGTTCAAGTTCAGATAGTTTGAAATTCTCAGAAGTTCAGAAGCTTCATATGTCAAGAAAAGGAACAAATCAAACTCTTATGCTTCTTTATTATACCTATATACTTTTAAGGAATTAAATTGTATTTTGTCTTTCTTGCAATTGCATTCTTGCTTTGTTTTTTCATTTTTTAAGTCTAAAGTCCTCATACCATCATGCATGCATTCTTTATGTGTATTTTTAAAAAATTGAACAATAAATTATCATCCATTCTAAATAAAGTAATAGACTGTGGAAATGATTTTTTATTTATTATCTGAAACGTGTTCAGGACCTGGTTCAGGAACAAAATGGTCATGGGAATATTTGCGGAAGCGTGGACACAGACTATTGTTTAAATAATTATTGTTTACATTTTTCTCATTTGAAAATTTCCAAAGATTACTTTTCAAAACCATCCGAAAAAACAAATTTTTTTGTCCGAAAAAATAAATTTTTATCCGAATTAATAAATTTCAACTTTGAATTAAGTTTAAGGGAACTTCCTCTATGAATACATTAAAACAAATATATGGAACAAAAACTGCCTATTAATTTTTATTTGAGGACTTGAAGTTGCGTGGTTTAAGAGTTATTGACGTTCAAAGTTTACAAGTGTCATTTCATCCGAAAAAATAGATTGTTTACCCTATGTGATATTTTGTATGTATTTACAGCAAGAGTTAGTAATCTTGAAAAGGCAGACGTAGAATTTAACACAAAAATTCAAACAATTCAAAATCAGAATCAGCAATTAACTGCAACTACAAATGACCTAAAAGTCAAGGTCAACAATCTTACAGCAGAAAATGTCAAAATTCGCTCAGAAATGCAAAACATCACCAAAGGAAATGAGGCAATACGAGCAGATTTAATAACTGTAAACACTCGCGTGGACACAATCACTAGGGAGCAAGGAGACATTAAAAATGAGTTAAAGAACCAAACCTTGATCATAACTGGAATTAAGAATGAAAATCAACGTCTTGCTGGAGTTACTGAAGAGTTAAAGGAACAGAATCAGGAGCTACGTTCAGATGTTGATGACAATGCCAGGAAAATTGAAGAAAACCAGAAAATTTTCAACAACAAAACTGCTAATTTGGAGGCTCAAATTAAAGTTCTTACTAATGAGAACAAGAATCAAAGTTCAATTATCAGAGATCAGAGACTATTGATCGTTAATATCCAAGATGACAATCGACAACTTCACGAAGAAGTAGAAGAGATGCAGGATCAAATTGAGGCTCTTGTCAAGGAAAATGAGGATCAAGGAGCATTGATTAAGGATCAAGGAACAGTTATTGAAGATTTAGAATCATTAGTGGAAGATCAAGGAACAAAGATCACAGAACAGGGATCAATAATCGAAAGCCAGGGATCAAAAATCACCGAGTTGCAGAATAATTTAGAAGAGTTGAAATATCTAGTTTATGAGCTATCTAGTCGTCCTTGTGCCTGCAAGTAAAATATTATTTTGATTAATCTTGAATTATTTGAACTATTTTTATCCAACTTATTTTGGAATTTTTTGGTGACTGTCATGTAATGGACAATTTATTGTTACTCAGTTAAAGTAATCGCAATTTTGTTAATAAAAACTATATTTTATCTATATTTTAATTCTATTTTACAATATTTATATAATATAGAATATGGGAGGTCAACTATTAGGTGGAAAAAGGGCCCTGAAGCTGTGTGTAATCTAAAAATTGGTCTAAAAATTCTGTTTTTTAATGGTCGTTATTTGCGAATATTGACCCCATATCTAAATTCCCAAACTACACTTATTATAAAGTTACAAAATGCTTTTTTGACCTTATCAAACTGCGTTACTATGAAAGTGTGACAATTTTAAAGTATTGAAACGATAAACCACTTTGCAAACAGCCCACTTATCTCAATCAAAGATAGTAACTTTATTTCACTTTATATAGATGATGAATTAATAACAACATTGGGGGTCAATTACAAATGATGTCCATCAAAAAATGGAATTTGTAGAACCCCTTTCCAGCCAAATTATAAGAGTATCATTAAAAAAAACCTTTGTTCTAGGTATCCTCCCCCAAATGATGGATGTCATAGGATTCGTTCATAAATGATGTCTAATGTTTAGGAGGATGAGGTCTGATACTGTGTGACACTTTGTATGAAAATTTTGTGTAAGATGTGGAGGGTGGTCTAAAAATCTCTCTTTTTGCGAGACGGCATTTATGAATTCCACCATAAGATAACGTTTTATTGCTAAATACTTCAAAATTAATCTACGTACAAAGGTCCTCAACTGAAGGTAGACAAAACGACAAAATAATAAGTCAGAAAATAAAAAAAGAAGAAAAAAAAATTCTCAAAAATATCCAAAAGGTCACAAAAAGGAAGGAAGTTTTCATTCTCTACAGAAGCGGATCACTCAATGTAGTTTTCAGCTTCAATAAATTTAACAATTTTTTTTATTATTATTTACAATTTTATTGGCAAGACGATCCCAATTATATATATTTTTACTTCTTCCTCAATAAACATCCATGCATGTTGATTCGAAGCCAATTAAAAATGGAAAATTTCCTGATATGAGGAATTGAGATTGAGTTAACAAGATGGATGGGACATGAACATGTATCGCATCAATTGTTATTGATTTTATAGTGAAATTTACACATGATTGAGTTGGAAATTCTTCTAGAATAAAAAAGGATTTTTTTTATTGTTGACTTAACATTTTTCAATTGACTTCAATTTGGGGTACAAAACCATCCAATTATTTTAAAAACATTTGAATTTCTTGAACTGAAAAATGACCATCGTGACTGTATTAAGAACATTTTCATATAAAAAAGTTTTTAGCTGTAATAAGTGAAGCATATTTTATGGCACTTGCTGTCAGTGAAGTCAATGAATCAAAGTTTAATAATAAAACGGATTATTTTATGAATTGGATGGATGTAATGATGTTCAATGACTGTTGCAGCTAAAATCGTAGAAGTATTATTTTTATTGCAAATTTAATTTTGAATCTTTTAGCTTTATTTTAGAAATTTAAATATTAAATTGTTTAAAATTTTTGAATTCTTTAAAATTTTTAAGTTTTAAATTAGGGATTTCAATACCGGTCCAAAATTTCAATCCCGGGATTACGGTATTGAAAATTCTTGATCCCGGGATCCCGGGATCAATACCGGGATTAGTATCGTCTCAAAAATGGTATCAAACTGTGCTTAAAAAGGTTAAAACTAATTAAATTTTGGTTTTTTGGTTCTTTTATATTGAAAAGAGTTTTTATACTTGATTAATGAGTTAAAATTTTAATTTCAATAATTTTAAATTCGTTCGTTTTCAAATTTAATTTATATAGATACGAAGCAGAAATTTAAATTTGGTGATGGAACTTTTATGTTGCATTTAATATCTTTCTCGAGCTTTTTCTAATGTTGTAGTTTGAATATAAACTTATAACATTTTACCCTGCATTTTACTCTTTTAATTTCAAATATTTAGAAAAATTCATCTTTAAAATTACAGATTCGATATTAATAATTAAAGCTAAACTTCAACTTAGATTTATTGAATAAAAAATGAAAAAAATTTGAAGTTTACAAAATTTTGCAATTAAGATTAACCCCAAGTTCTCTGGACTAACTAAGTAAAATACTTATTTTTGTACTAAAATTTGAATTTAGTACTACTTATTTGTGAATAAAAACCATTACAAAATCATATACATGAGAAAAATACAAAATAAATAGATATATTTGATTTTTGTTGCTATTTTTCCTTACTTTGTCACAAAAAAAAATAAATTATGAATTAAATTATCTAAATTCTTTAGTATTAATTAAAAAGAACCATAAAATTGATGAGAATAAGGGAAACTAATTTTTGCTTATAATATGACTTTGGATTATCTATTAAAAATTCAATATTTAAATAACTATTCTAAATATTTGACAAAAAAGACGAAAAACTTTCAAAATATTATTATTTTATACTAAAATATTAAAAAAATTGCAAAATATCTACAGAAATTCTCAATACCGTAATCCCGGGATTGAAGCTTTTCTAATCCCGGGATCACGGTATTGAAAAATCGGTCCGGATCCCGGGATCCCGGTTTTCGGTATCCCGGGATTGAAATCCCTATTTTAAATTCTTTAAAAATTTTAAATTTTAAATTCTTTTAATTTTTTTAATTTTAAATTCTTTAAATTTTTAAATTTTAAATTCTTTAAGTTTCTAAGTTTTAAATTCTTTAAATTTTTTAAATTTTAAATTATTTAACTTTTTATTTTAAATGTTAAAGTCTTCAATTTTTTAATATTTTTAAGTTTTAATTTTTTTAGATTTTGCATAATAATTAGACTCTTGGTAAAATTCCTCAAATTTTAAAAAAAAATCCTTAAATCATTCAAATCCTCCACACAACATTAAATACAGATAGAAATCAAAACTCATTCCCAACAACATCATCATCATCATTTCAATTGATTTAATCTTCAATATCGTGTCAATAAAAATAAAATTGGAATAAGACACAGACTAACTTAAAAGGTTCATTCACAACATGATATCACACACAAATTGATCTCAATTTCAATTTCAAAAATCCTTTTTAATGTCGAGTCACATATGCTGATTGTATGGAAATTTTTTGGATATGAGAAGGTGATTATCCTTTGTGGGGATTTTGGGATGAATTTTGATTTGAATTGTAGAATAAAATTAAAATAGGCTTGGTTTTGCTCAGTTTTGTAGAAATTAGCTCAGTTTTGTAGACATTTGCTCAGTTTTTGTAGACATTTGCTCAGTTTTTGTAGACATTAGCTCAGTTTTGTAGACATTTGCTCAGTTTTTGTAGACATTTGTTCATTTTTTATAAACATTTACTCAGTTTTGTAGACATTTGCTCAGTTTTGCAGACATTTGTTCATTTTTTATAAACATTTACTCAGTTTTGTAGACATTTGCTCAGTTTTGCAGACATTTAGTCATTTTTTTAAATTTGTTCACTTTTTGTAGACATTTGCTCAATTTTTGTATAAATTCTCTACATTCTTATCCCAATGGATCCTCAAAAATATTTTATCTGTAAATAAAAGATAAAGAAGGATTTTCAGAAAATTAAAATCGAAAAGTTAAAAAAAATTACTCGCATTCAGACACAAGCAAGAAGAAGATTCATAAGATTGAAAATGAATAGAATGAATTTCTATATGACATGCTACATGTTTTGATACAAAATATCATCATCATCATCAACATAGTCGGTTGTATACATAAAATATGAAATTATGATTGAACATGTTGACAACAACATTTAACTTTTCTAATTGAATGCTTTTGATACGACGACAGATGTATTTATGTTTCATATTCACAAATTGATTTTATATTGAAAATCAGAAGCATGAATTTGTCTTTGAAAATGTTTATGGGTATGTGGGGGTGTGATGGTGGAATGGATATTGATAAAGTTGGGATTTGGTGAGAGGGTTTTGGAAAGGAAATGATTTGATTCAATGGAAAGTCGTGTGCTGCGTGCAATGGAGCTGAATCTTAAATTTAATAAAATTTTCTTGATTCCTGTTCAAATTCAAGAATATTTGTAAAAATTTTGATCAAATATTACAAATTTTACTAAAATTTAGCAAAATTTCCAACTTTTTTAAATCAAAATTCAAAAAAATACTAAAATTTGTGTCGAATTTTAAAAAAAAATAAATTTAAATTTGAAAAATGTATTAAATTAAAAATTATTTAAAATTTAAAATTATTTTAAATTTAAAATTAAAAATTATTTTAAATATAAAATTAAAAAAAATTGAAAATTGAAAAAATAGCAATTTTTTTGAAAAAATAAGATTTTATTTAAATTTCTCAAATCAAGTTCACACCAACCCCCCTTTTTGCCCCCCTTAATTATCATAATCAAGCCACCCTCCTTCCACCTCATTATAAAATCATGAATGAATTTTCAGAAATTTCGATCGAAATGAATATTAATTTATTTACAAAATAATGAATTTTCATATTGTGATAAATGATTTAAAGTCTCATCTGAAACTCTTTCTTTCATTCCTCTCGACAAGCTTCAAAATCTTTGATTTAGATATGAATTTATTTATGATTTTGTATTTGTATGATGTAGGAAATGGAGAAGGATATGGATTGGGATTAAACTTTAGCTGTTAATTTTTAAAATGTTTATGGATTTTTAAAAATTGTTAACTTAAGAGAGCAGTTGCTGGGGTGTATTCAGGGAGGGGTGATTGTAATGGATTCATTCGATATTGAAGGAAGGATTTCCAAATCCTTTGTATGAAAACAATTTAGACCAGAAAGTTTTTTGAATTTTTTTCCTTAAAATCTCTGGTTACGAGCCTGGCTCTAGATGAAGTTAAGAATGGATGTACTCAAGGGGGTCTGATGGGGTCCGTAAAACCTTTCTTATATTTTTTGCATTCCTTGAATAATTTTAAACATTTCTTTTAATTCATATTTTTTAATAAAACTGAAGCAAATTTACTGTTTTTATCAAAAACAAATTAAAAATAGTTTTTAATTTCCAAGCAAAATTGAGATTTTACTAAAATAATTTGTACCTGTTAATTGTTTACAAAACTATATTGTAAATATTTATATCTCAAGATATTTTCATTAACTATTTTGTTTGAGATTTTTTACACAATTCTTTATTTTTTTAAAAATAATTAAAAATTTACCCAAGAAATTTACCAAAAACCACAGCTTAATCCACATCACCATCCTATATCATCATCCAACCCCTCCCATCATCCATGAAAGCAACTAAATTTATGTATTGTTGTCTAAATCATCAAGCATAAAAGTCAAATCTGATTTGTATTCAAATCAATCATGAAACTTGTACGACAACATGAAGAAGGCAATGAAGCAATGTGAAATAATATTTTCTAAAATGTACATACATAACAAAACAGATATAGCTTTTTTGAGACAGAATATAATTTTCTGAAGATGATGAGGATGGAGTTGATGTGACGATAAGGAAGAGGGTGAATGTGAATGGGTTCATGATTCAAGATTTATGTTGAAAAGAAGAGGAAAAATGTTAAATGGGAGGTGACCTGAAAATGAGCAGATGAAAATATCATCTTTAGCAATTTAGTGATGTATGACATGAAAAACGAACGAGACAGGATAAATTAATTGATATTGTATATAGTCAATAGGGCAATAAAGATGAAGAATGAATCATATTGAGATTGAAATGCTCGATGGGTGTGAAATTTATTCATGAATTGACAACAAGCAATGTCAAAGTTTTACATTTTTTTTTTTTTTAAAAAAAAAACGTTATTTTTATTTTTGCTTTTCAGTATTTCAATACAATTTTTTAAGAGATCTAGCAACAGCTATTACAACTTAATTATGGATTTATAGATGAAAATTTATTGTTTGTTTTTGATGCGAAGAACATCCAGATGAGACTTATGTTTGTTTTATGCTTTTTGTCATTTATGACGATTGATTTCCAACTCTGCACAATTGCATGACCCAGGGTATATCAATGCAATGTACCTAGCCACAATTTGTGTGCTGACATCACACAAACCGAGTTGATATGGCTAGAACAGTGAAAAAGCACCCAAATCCGACTAGACATTCCCTGGGATCGAACCCGGGTCGTTAGAGCCGAAGTCCGACACTCTAACCACTACGCCACAGCTGCTTTTCCATTGCTTCAAAGTTTTACAAAGAATAATGAATTTTTATTTTTTATGGGAAAAATTTTTCATTTTATTAAGTGCACCTGGATTTATTGGCCTTTTTTGCGAATTGCGATTGAATATTTATGAGAAAAGATTTAATGGAAATTTTCATTTTTGAAACTTTTTTTACGACTTTTTTTATGTTCTAAAAAAATTTGAATTTGTTTTATGCAGATTTGAAATAGTTTTTAATTAAAAATTTAAAAATAATAACTAAAAAAATGTTAAATTAAACTTTATTTTTTTAATTTTTGTTTAAAAAATGTGAATTTTTATTAAAGTTTCCAAATTTTAATGTCAATTACTTAAAAAAAATAATATTAAAAAAACTAAATTCAACTTAAACTGTCTTTTCTATGTTAATACCTATTAAAAAATTTATTTCATTTCCTTAAATTCAAATCCTAAATAATAAAAATCCACATGGAAAATATTTGTTTGTATACATATTTTAATATCCGACAAAAACAATCGGATTAAA
The DNA here is from genome assembly GCA_963573255.1 of Chironomus tentans. Taxonomy (NCBI): domain Eukaryota; kingdom Metazoa; phylum Arthropoda; class Insecta; order Diptera; family Chironomidae; genus Chironomus; species Chironomus tentans. The sequence goes on from OY754302.1 coordinate 21,154,962, forward strand.
ATGTTTCAGTAATAATCCGAACATCTAAATTGTACAAAATCTCAAATTTCTGGTATAAATAATCCGGATAATTTCACCAATCATCATTCAATTACTGTGAGTCAAAGCGATAACAACAACAAATCAACAATCTCAAGATTCAAATAATTTCAAAACCTAAAATATCAAAAATACTACAAACAAAAATTCAAAGTATCAAAAATCTACAAACAAAAATTCAAAGTATCAAAAATACTACAAACAAAAATTCAAAGTATCAAAAATCAGTTTATTTATCGAAAAATGGAATTCGACTGGCAAAATGTCACTTTCGATTATGACACAGAAGCAAATTGTTTCACCAACTTCGAACTTGACGAACAGGACTTTTCAAACCATCTTCATCAGAACTTCCAACAACCACAACAAAAGATCCAGGATCAACCAATCAAAAGATCCAGGAAAGAAATGGAAGAAGACGTTTTAATTGATGGTCAAGTTCCAGAAGCTCTCTTCGAACTTGACGTTGAGAGCTTCCTAAATGTCCAGCAACCAGAAGATCAACCAATCAAAAAATCCAAGATTGAAGAAGTCGCATATCAAGCACCTCTAAGTTCAGAAAAACATTGGTATGATGACATATTCGAGTACAATACAGACGACCTCATAGAGGAAGAAATTTTCGAAGATGACGAGGATGTAAAAATTCCTAAAAAATTAAAGTATACTCAAAAACGATTACAATTACCTCAACCAACCTTACAAGTTCCTCAACCAACCTTACAAGTTAATGAACCAGATTTCATTGAACTTATTGAGGAAGAAATCCTCGAAGACGACGATAATGGAAGCATTCCTCAACAAAGCTTACAAGTTCCTCAACCAAATTTTATTCACTTTATTGAAGACGACGTAAAAATTCCTCAACAAAGCTTTGACGCTGAACAAACCTTAGATGTTCAACAAAATTTCATTCAACTTATTGAGGAAGAAATCCTCGAAGACGACGAAGATGTAAAAGTTCTCCAACAAAATTCACAAACTCCTCAGCATAATCTCATTCAGGAAGAAATTTTTGAAGACGACGTACAACAAAACTTTCAAACTCAAAATCAACCAAATTTCATTGAAGTTATAGAGGAAGAAATCCTCGAAGACGACGAGAATGTAAAAATTCCTCAACATAACTTTCAAATTCATCAACAAAACATCCAGATTCCCCAACCTAATTCACAAATGATGCTAAAAAGTGAATCAGGAGATGCAATTTATGTCTGCACATCATGTACACTCGACTTCCCATCAATTGCCTACCTCAAGAGACATCAAAACACCAAGAAACATCAACGAGCATTGAAAATGGAACAACGAGGACGAAAAGTCAATCAAAAACGAAAGTATGTAAGGAAGAATGAAGTCAAGCCTGCCAACTTCCAGGTTGTGCAAGAAGTCAGAACGATTGCTGACCATTTCCAAGCTAATCCAGAAGTTAGAACGATTACTGACCACTTTCAAGTAAATAAGGAAGTTACAACAAAAACTGAAAATTCAGTCAATAAAGACTTAAATACAATCACCGACCTGACACCAGAAGAAATCGAGTTGCTGCACTTAATTGACGATCAAATGATGAAGAATGAGTCAGATAAATCAGCAAAAAATTTCTACGAGAACTTTAAGTTTGACATAGATACCGAAAATGAAGAACTGACGACAAAGGTTCCAAAATTCTCAACTGTAGAAGAAATAATTGAACCGTTCCTAAAAGGACAATCCAGCAGTAGCAAGAACATTTTATTACCAAGAACGATAACAGAAGAAGCCAAAAACTTTGTCAACCTTCCTGTCTTGGTTCAATCAAACAGACAACCACTTGTCATAGTTCCACAAAGCAGACAACAACAAGCTCCGCAAAAAATACAACAACTTGTTCAAGCTCCGCAAAACATACAACAACTTGTTCAAGCTCCGCAAAACATACAACATTTTGTTCAAGTTCCACAAAACGTACAACCCTTTAGTCAAGTTCAACACCATAGACAACATGTTCAAGTTCCACAAAACAGACAATTTGTTCAAGTGCAACAAGTTGTTCAAGTTCAAGCTCAACAAGTGCCTGTAATCATCAATGAAGAACCAAAGTCCAAAATTCAATGCCAAATGTGTCCAAAGACCTTCAATCTCCGCTGCCACTTCACTCAGCACATGAACATCGTTCACACAGGAAACAGGAACTTCAAGTGTCAAAAGTGTGGTAAGAAATATTCACAACAGGAACAACTCGACATTCATATGGAAAAGCATACAGGAAACAAGCCATTCAAGTGTTCAAAATGTGAAAAATCCTACAACAACAAAGTCGACCTGAAGAGACACGAAAAGACTCACTTAGAAATCAAAGATCACACCTGCAAGATCTGTGGTGGTGGCTTCGTCCGCTACGATCATCTCGAGAAGCACATGGCAATTCATCTAAAGAATAATAAGGGACTTCGACTTGGTGACAAGATCAGAAGCCGAAAAGGACTGCCAATTAAGAACGAGGTCTGTTAAAGACTGAAGAGCGTAAAATGAAAAATGTAAAATTTGTAAATAAAAAAACAAGAAAACAAAAAATCTAGAATTTTCAATCTAAGCTTATTTTCAGGCTCAATGCAATTGAATTTATTTCAGCACACTTATCCTCGATACTTAAACAATAACATCACCCCAATTAGCTCACCTCAATTGTTTAATCATCTACTTATCCACTTCCTTCAATACATCCCCCCATCTACTTCCATATACTGCTCATTTGTCCAACAAATAAAGGAAAAATGAGTAAAAATAAAAGAACACTTTACCGATTTCATGCTGAGTGAGAGATTGTGTCTGATATGAAAAAAGGAAGAAGAGAAGGAGGAAATGAACAACAAGAAAAATCGCACAATTGCCATCAGTGAGTAAATGTAAAAACAAAGAAAAATGGAATGGGAAAAGAAAGAAACGGAAAATGCATGCGGTTATTGCAAAGATGTTCCTTTTGTTTTCAGCTTTCACTTCCCACTCAATACATGAAAATATTGTGAATCGCCTAACCTCAATCAGTATAAAACCACAATAAGAATGACTTAAAATGCCGCCAAAATGTCTACTCACCACGCCTATCTTTGACTTTTAGTGAAATTTATAGATTAAAAAGATGAAGATGGGATGTCTTGACTTAATTTATAATTTTTTGACTTTCTTATGCAAAAAAAAATTATATTCTTCACATTCAGTTCGATATTGTTGTGGATTGTGTGTCATGCCTTTATTGCAATCGCAACCATAATTTTCAATATTTCTCTTGTGGGGATGGGAAAAAAAGTGTTTTTGGCAAATTACAAAAAGCACTCAAAAAGATTTCAGCTTAATAAATATTTGATATATGTGCAATAAATTGATATAGCATATTGAGCCACACTGCTGTTCTTCGCTATTGTTGTTGAAATTTATGGATCGGCTTTGGGAGGAGGGAAAATATTGAAATTACACTTGGCGCACCCTAGAAATATGCAAAATACTGCAAGAATGCATTTAAAGTTACGGTTTTGATTTTTTTAATGGCAAATGGAAGTGAATATTGAGGGCTATGTAGTAATTGTATAAGTATGGGGAGTGGATGGTTATGAGACAATTTTTTAAGGACTAAGATCCTGGATTCAATCCTATAGTGTGACTAAAATAATTTAATTTTGAAATATACTTAATTTTTTTCGACCTCTTCACCTTCACCTTGACTGAGACACTGATTCCACACATATAGTCATTGAGGTAACAAGAGGGAACAACCAAGGACGAGGATCAAATTTTTGGTTTAGTCTTGAGTTCGGGGAGCCAGTTTCTAGGGCTATCAGGGTAGGGTACCCCAGCCACCCTACCCTTATTCTCTATCAAGGGTACCTACACAAGGTACAGTTGTGTGAATTTTCCTAGCGGTACCCCTAGAAATAGATCTCTAAAATACATACACGTGGTCTAACTCGACATGGCTCGACATAATCAATATTCCAAAAAAAATCGTAAAAAAATTCCTAAACAAGTCTCATGCCAAAACTTCAATCAACGCACAACAAGCTATACTACTGCAATAATTTCAATAATATTTGCCCATAACAAATAGTCTGTTTAATTTGCATGTTTATAACATGATAATATCTCCATAATTGTGTAATTAAATTAATAATATTCAGATCAGTTTGAGAATCTTAAAGTTACAGAATATTCTAGAAGAAAATTTAATTTGAAAACCAGACGACCAAATTACAGTCCATAATGAAAAAGCAGAACAAGAAAACTTACGTAAAATCAACAAAGTGAGCCTACAAGTCGAGAGTAGAGAGAAATTAAAATATCGATTCGAGTTTTTGCCTTTTACACTAAATACATAATGTACATTAGAATATGTATACGTTGAATGTTAAGGCAATATTATGCAATATAAAGGCATTGCTCCCAACATCACATCATCATCTCTCACTTCCCTTTCTAAAATGAGTTGGGAAGTGGGTTATTTGGATTAGAAGTTTGAAGGATTAGAGCGCATTTTAGGGATTATCGTGGATTTTTGTGAGTGTCATTTAATCAGACTTTTCATAGCTACATGCCTAATTGAATTTATATTAATTTGAGGGACGCTCATAAATTCTATCTATATGATGAGCATATTTTTTTCATAGTGGCTGAGTTGTAGACAATTAGATGCCACCTGACTGCTAATAAATAACATCATCAGTGGCGTAGCCAGGGGGTGGTTCTTAGATGCCCAGGCACCCCACCTAGAGATCAAAATTCAATACAAATTTTTAAATTTTTCTATTCTTAAAATTAAAAAATTAATTTTTTACAGTCAATCAATTATATTACAATAATTTTTTCAAAAATAAAAATTTGGGCGACCTCTTCAAAAATTCTGTCTACGCCCCTGGACATCATGATTAGATTGCCCCTTCGAACTCTAGAGCTGTAAATGATAATGATTTTCCAAAAATTTATTGTAAATACTTCAATATACTTTAGCCTCGTAATAAAAGTACATGATAACTGTATGAATTTTTGTTTTTGTGCTTTGGGAGCTGATAAGTGATCAACAAAATATTTAAATTGTGCGTTCATGTGCTAAAAATAAATATTTTAAAATTATTTAATAAAATAATATTAGGTGACTATCTGTTTTATGATTTATATAAGTGTCACAACTAGTGGGTCATTTTTGGCATGCATCTCATAGTGGTGCAGTCAAAAAAACGAACTCTAACCTCAAAAAATCAAAAATCGAGAAAATCAAAAATTTAAGCTTCTGTCAATATTTTTGGTCCGTCAATTAATTAGAAATGCCCAAAGTCAAGGACCATCTTGATATGCAACTAAAATTAGGAGTAATTTTCAATCACCCCTCCTGTCTACTCAACAATTTGTCTAATTTCCAACTTCTTAACCATCGCCAAAATGCTCAAACTATCCCCATCATCCAACCACCAATTTATGCTTCCATAAAAATTTTCTCATTCATTTACACATACACAATAGAGAGAAAAATAGTAGGAGAGCACAGTAGCCCATATCCATAATTTACCTTCTCATGAAAACGTAAATGAGTCATTAGAATAAATTAAGAAGTTGAATAAGTTGCAGAAAAAGGCTTTTGCGTTCTCTCACTACTTTCTCATTCATTGAATGTAATTTCCATTGAAAGTACTTAATTTGTGCTTTAAGACTCTCCATTCATTTGGTTTTGATTGTGTGCAGATGTTTGAAGAATGAAAATTTTGTTAGAAAATGTGTGATTTTTGAAGAAATGAGAAGAGAGGAATTGAAATGCTAATTTAGTTAACATCATATATACTGTAAATTGGAGTAAAAACAGACCAAAAATTAGTGTTCTTAGGACGGCATGAATCTGGACTCCAGGTCGTTTCTTTTTACCCCATCTGCCAGTAAAATCTAAAGCTTAAACCCTTAGACTTCCTAAATTAAATGGAATTAAAACTTTCAGATACTTGAGTACCAAAACTGACCACCCTTCAAACTTGGATTCACACACTTACTTCCAATGTATGATTTTTTGAATAAAGTTGTAGAATAGAGTTTTATCCAAAGAATTCAAAACAAATTGAATTAACAAAGAAATCTTCTTCCATTTGTATGGTCATGATTGGCAGACAGGCAAGCAATCTATTTGTATTTTGATGATGGCTGAGTGAACTTTGAAAACAATGAATATGAAATTATGCTTGGCATGTTTCTTGAATCATAAATGCAATGGATTATAGTAACTTGTGGGTAATCATTTGATGGAGAAATAAGGTTTGAGGTTAGGTTTCTTAAGAATTTGGTGGGGGGGGGTTCACATATTTAACAACTTTTTGGGTACGTACTTGTGTTTCAAGGTATATTAAGAGTACAGAATAAAGCTTAAGACTACGGTTCAGGTGCAGAAGGGGATTTGAGAGCCAAACCCCCTCTTGCCAAAAAATTCTTCAATTTGCTAGGATTTTTGGGATAATTTTTTTTAAAAATGCAACCTCCGAAACTTCCTGGGAAGCACTGAAAATTTGTATGTTACTAGTATTTCGAGAATACAAATAAAAAAGTCCCCAACCCCAAGCATGGGATATGCCATCCCATATCAAACTATTTACATTACTACTAAACCATGCGAGCACCATTTCATTCATCTAACAATATTTTTCCCTACTCCTCCTTCAAATATCCTTCCTTATCCTGTATTGTGTGCACTTCACAATATTTCGTGTCAGAAAGCACTTGAGCTTGAAAATGAATTGTAATAGGATACAATTTTCATTACAATTTATGTACAATATTCACATAAATGATAAAAAATTATTTTTTCTACTTTTTTTTGCTCGTAAAAAATTAAGTTCAACGAATAAATTGTAAGGGAAATGATTTTGCTTTGTTTGGATGTGAACATAATCCTGTTTTTATTTTTTGCAAAAAGAAAAACTAAATCAAAATGAATAAGGAGAATTTTATTGCAAAAATGTTAAAGAGATGCAAATTAATTAGAATCAAGTTTAATTAAGTAGGTTTGTTAATTAGGATTTAAAAGGTTTTAGATTTACGAGTGTGTTTAATGGATTTGCTTAACTAATCATAATGTGAGGACACATTTGAGGAAGTGTGGATTTTCGTGTAAAGGAGGCTCAAGGGGGATTTAGGTATGGTTGGAAGATTTGGTTCCACGTAATTTTAATAAAATTATTTATCGAAGGTGGACGTTCAGAGGTGTATCCACGATTGTTTTTGGGAGGGATTTTTCATAACTAGTATTGTTTTTTTTTTCAAAAAATAGGGGGTGGGAGTTTGACCTCGAAAAAAAACCTTTATTTTGTTCCTTTTTGTAGAAATTCCTGCTATTACAATACGTGAGCCTGGAACATTCAAAACTCCCCAAGAAAATTAGATTAATTCTTTCTTTTAAAATTCTTTATTATCATTACAAAAACCACAAAATTCTTCAAAAAATCATAAAAAAATAAATTTTATACAATCTTATCAAACAAAAAATAAATAAATTTTCAATAATCATTCCTACTTATTTTGACATAATTATCAAAGCACAGCTTCAAACTAAACATGAGGGAGCGTCTCGCTGTTGTATCATCATAAGAACTCTCACTAGAGCATCCATTATTAGTCATTGCAATGAATTTTACTCCACTTTTCTTAATAAAAAGCCTCTGAATTGCTGTTATTCGATTATATTGCAAACTTAAAGCTTCTAATTTGGGTAAAAATCCAAAGGAATCAAACTTGATTACTTGAAGTGAATTGTGGTCCAACGAGAGGCTCAAGAGATTTTTCAAAGGACTGAAAATGTCTTTTGGAAGATTTGAAATTTTATTCCAACTTAAGTCTAAAATTTCTAAATTTTTAAGCGACTGTAACCAATTAATTTTTAAATTAATGATTTTGCTGTGCTTAAATTCAAATGTTTTCAAATTATCCAGAGGTTCAAAAATATTGTCTGGCAGTTGGAATCCACTTTTCATTATCAACACTAAAGTCTCTAAATTATGTTGTCTTGAAAAGATATTTCCAGGTAGGATTGTGGCTTTGTAGATCTCCAAAGTTTTTAGGTTATGATTCATGCTAAAAGTATTGTTGTCAATTTTTGTGACTTTATTTAAATCCAGAATCAAACTTGAAAGTTTTTTGCAATCTTTGAATGAATTTCTGTCCAATTTTTTGATGCTACTTCGAAAGAAATCCATGCTTTGTATGTTCTTGAATTTCTGGCATATCCTTGATGGAATGTATGAAAGTTTTGGTTGGAAGTTGCCAACAATTCTCTTGACACTCTCATCTCTATATCCTCCTAAATGTGATCCATTTATATTGATGAAATAATTAAGTTCATTTGGATTTTTGATGGTCAACAGGCATGAGTACTTAGACACTAAAATTGTATAGTTGCAAGCCAAAACATCAATTTGAGCAAAAATTGTTGCAATTTTTAATGAAACAATTAAAGTTAGCTTGAAAATCATTTTTATTCACACAGCACAATCAATAGACACTTAGAATGATTTTATTTTGTAGAATATTTTTTACGAGATAACGGAGCAAACAACTGATTAGTTATCACACGTTTATTCATTATCACTACATTTTCAATGAAATTGTATTTTTTACTCGATTGGCACACGTTGAAATGACAGCCACGTGGTATCCAAGCGAATAGTGTATGTTGAACCAAACAGAAGCTATTTGGCTAATGAAAAGGCTTTTGTAACTTGACAAGCAGCAGCTTGGTTTGATTCTAAGCATTATGTCTGCTTGGTCAAAGTGTGGGAAGTATTTTAAACCTTTTTCGAGGGGGTTGTCCAGACTCCATTGAACACCTCCCTGGTTACACACGACGTAAAATGACCAAAAATGTGGCCCTCTGCCTAGCCTGAATGCGTCTTCATAACAAATTTATGGAAACTTTGCGTGGTGGACGGCCTTAAGTCACATTTTTACCAATTTTTACGTATTGTGCTAGGTGCGTACCCAGAAATTTTTTTAGGGGCGTAAAAAAATTTACTTAATTCTTTTACTTAAGTTTTTACTTGTTCATTCTAATGGTGCATGAATAATTAAATAAAAATGTGGAGCTTTGAAGAAACGTTGGGAAAAAAAGAAAATATAAAACCTTTTTCGAGGGGGGTTTGGATCTCCCTGGTTACACCCATGGTGCATGCTATCCAATTTATTTACATGGTAAGCGCTTCAGAATTCAATCCCCAACCAAAACACAAGAAATGCTAATAAAATCTGACTATTCAAGTACAAAACTTATCGTTTATTCAGCAGTGCTGCTAATTAATGAAAAAATTCACTCATATCTTAATTTAAAAATCAAACAATTCTTCCACGTATGAGAACAATGCAAATAAAACATATTTCCATATCTCGTCCATAATAAGGAACATTCTTTTTTTGTTTGCGTGTTCAAAAAGTCAACAAGCAAAATCCGATTTTTTTATGAGTTGAAAGCAATTTTTAACAAGTCCATAAAAGCATTTTTTTTATTTTATTACAAAAAAGCATAAAAAATATTTTCAATTCCTCTCATTTACATCAAACTCAAATGTGTAAGCTCGCAATTCTTGAATAAATATTTGAGTACAAAATCCATCAGAATATTTTAATTTCTCTATTAAATGCTTTTTTGGTGGTAAAAAATTTTTCTGCTGAACTCTCATTTGGTCTGGATTATTTGTTTTTGTGAAATTGAGAGGAACATTTTTTGGGGGTAATTGGGGCTTAGGGATTAAGATGGATTTTTATGGTTTGATGACTTTTTGTGTGATTTTTTTGAATTATTGAGTCAATTTTTAACGGAAATAATTGACACTTTAGGGATTTTTTCGAAATCTCGATACTTTGTTATCTGATTGATCTCTTGTGGTTAATTTCATTTTTTAGCGAATTTTCTGATAGAGTGATGTGAAATAAAGATGCAAGATCAGGTAGAGTAACGTCAAAGGCCAGACACTATCATAAAAATCGTAAAAATGTCATTTTTTTAACCATTTTTTCAATTTTAAAGTTTTTTGTTATATTTTACAAATTTTAAATTTTTTTATAATTTTTATAATTTTTATTTTGAAACGACTATAGGGTTATAATAGGGTGTCATGAGTAAGACTGAATATTAGAAGTAGGTCATGCAAATTTCAATGAGGGTAAGGTGATAAAAAAGAGTGCAGTAAGTGGTTTGAGAATCCTTAAGAGAGTTTAGAATGAAAAATGCGCTTTAAAGCTTTGTCCTCGAATAATTTATTACTTGTTTTATTTTTCATCGTTGAGTAAAATTTTTTGCATTAAAATTTCTTTTGCTTCAATAAATTCCATTTATTTTTCTCAAAAAATCTGCAAAAATTCAACTTTTTACAATTTTTTTACAAACTCCTCAAAAAACAAGGAACCTCCACCAAAAAAATATTCCTTTCAATTTCCATCCAAAAAAATACATCGACTTCATGCAAGAATTTAACATCAAATAAATTTCAATGGCTCAAGAAGGTAAGCAAAAAAATTAATAATAAAAAAAGCTCCTGTAACTATTAACAAGAAATGCCCCATTACACCCATCTCGAACTGCCTCCTCTTCCAACAATCTTAAATCGTCGACAAAAATTCTTTTCCTTCTCTAAACGAGATTTTTTCTCTCTCTCTCTTTCTCTCTCTTATTTTGTAAGCTGAATGGAATGCAAATTACCGTCAGCATTGGAGTTTCAATCCATAAATTATTTTCATATGAAAGTGAAAAAGCCATTGAAGAAGGGCATAAACAGTAACAATTTTACATCTGCCTTGCTCGCGTTATTTTTTTGGATCCCTTGTGGGGGTTTCGGAAGGATTTTTTAATTCTTTTGTTAGAGTAAACCCACGAGGTCTTGTTTTTTGGAATTTTTGCTAATAATGCATACTTTAGAGTTGCTTTAAGACACATTTTAAGTAATATACCAGGAATATCCCTTCAGGATAGGTTTAGCTCAATATTTAACAACCAAACCTCCTAGAGTCAATAAACTTCCGAAAATTGTCTTTATACACCTCTTGGTAGGGTATACCTTATGAATCCTAAAAATTGTATTCAAAATACAGAACAATAATATTTTTTTAGCTATATACAACCATAATTAATAGATTGACTGCAAGATTTAGGGAGGAGGGTTGAGACTTTCGTTTCAAAAAACCCTAGCAAACTGAAGAGAATCTCCTTCGAGGGTGATGTTTTAAAAAATCAAAATTAATCCTAAAAAATCTGACAAAATCCCCCTCACATCCCTTTCCCTCCTTCCAATTTATTTCAGTTGAATTAGCCATATAAAAATTTAATTTTATGATCACATCATAAATACCTTTTTCACCATCATCGTCGAGTATCTCCATCGCATTCTCATCCTTAGTTTTGTTGCCAAATTGCCCTCTTACACGCAGTAATGAATAATTTTCATTTTTTTTGTTGCCTTCCTTACTCACTTTCTGTATGTGTTGCTGGTACTTTCTTTTGTGAATTTATAAGAGGAAATACCACCGCATCCTCATCGACTTTATTTTTAATTTTTGTTTAGTTAGATGAGCTGGTTTTTGTGGAAGATGTGGAGGGATTTTAAGGTGGTTTGGATTGGACTGGGTTGGTGCGAAATTTGAAAAAAATACTTTTGTCAACAAATGGGCAGGTTGTACCTGAATTGTTGCTTAAAAGTTTTAAAATTCCAAACTTTTAGTTTTGATCAAAATCTGCCAAAACTCCAACAAAACCCAAAACCACAAAAACCTAAAAAACTGCGTCTAATCCTACTCAAAAATCCAGTCCTCAAACTCAACATTTTTTTTCCACTCATAACATGAAAGGGAAATTAATTGCTGTTAAGTGGAGAAGGTGAAGAGAATTTTGCAGGTGCGAGTTCGTTAATTAATTTTTTTCATTCTCATTTTACTTTCTTCTTCATTTTTATGACCTTTTATGGGAAACGTGTTTGTCTCGTTTATGAAAAGTTTTCAGCCAAACTGGAAGAAGAATTTTTTTCATTTGTTTTAAAAATTAAATTAAAAGATTTGTTCTTAAGAAAGTTAGTTGCATGTAAGGAAGATAATTAATTTTTGAAGGGATTTGTTTAAGAGAGAATTGAATAAGAAGGAGGATTTGTCAAATTTTAAGAGTGATGGGGATTCTTAGCCAACTAGGTGGTGCAAACAGAGCGTTCAAAATACCCTGTCCAATTTTAATACTAGCAAGGGCGTAACCAGAAAGGTTTTCAGATTTTTTAGGTGTTTCAAATTTTGATCCATATACATTTCCATTTCGAGGAGCGTCCTTACACCATTGATCCCCGTTTTTAAATAGCTACAGTTCTGAGCACTAGTAAAAAATGATTCATATTTAATATTAGACCAAAACTGTTAATTTTAGACCCCAACCTCTTTGTAATAATATTTTGTATGGAAAATGTAAAGAAATCTTGACGAAAATTACTAAAAGTCTGATAATTTTGACTGAATCCGCTAAGTATTACAAACAAACCCTAAATTATCATTTTCTGAAACTTCTATAATTATCTACTCTTTCCCCCCACCCCTTCCCGAAAACACATTCTTATCTACAAATTCCAAATCTTTACAACCAATTAACCCAAAATTTGACATCAGTGAATAAACATTTCATTCCTCCAGCATACACAAAAATTCCTATTTCAAAAGAATCCAAATAAACTGGATAAGATTCCCCAAATTAATACTAAAAATTCCTTCTTCATATTCCAAACATCATTTCCTAATTATAATCATCTTGTGTGTTATTCATAACTTCAATTACATGCACATCACATTAAGTGTAACGATAATAAATCCACTTCGTTGTAAATGTGGCAATAAATGTGAGAAGATAATAGCCCGTCATGTCGTGACATCAAAAGAAACAATTTTTTTCGTGTGTTTTTATTTTATGTGCATTTCTCTCCCAAAAGGAGAATAAAGATAAGGAAGAATAAGTGAAATGCGAAATGAATGCTGAATTGAAAAATGGAAAGAATGGGAGAAAAATAAGCAAAAGTAATTGAATTAAGTGTACAGTAAATGTACAGAAAAAGAAAAAAATATGAAGATAAATAATGAATGATCGAGTAAATAATTGAATTAAGATTAGGAGAATATACGGTGTAGATTGTTGGTATACTCCTCTCTGAAATAAAAGAAGTTATATGAGAGTGTCACTTTATCTGATGAAATGTTTGCAAATTTCTGATTTTATTCGATGCAAAAAAATTTTTGGGGGTCAAAATCGGTATGCAAAATGCTGGATTTTTCATCACAAATGGTTGTCCTGTCAAAAAGATGACACCCCAACTACCAGGAATGTAATCGATATAATCCTATTACTACCCCTACACCTACCCTTACCCACCCCCACCCTAGGGAACCCTAGAGTTTTATCTCTTAAATATTTCAGGAAATATGTGATTTTGTATGAAAATTAAATATTTGATTCCTCAAAACCATACAAATGTAATACTCATTTCTATGGGTGTTCATTCCATACTTCAGGGTACCGTATACTCTAAGGCAGTGGTTCTCAAACTTTTGAGACCGCGACACACTAAATTTTTAGTGAGGTGATCACGACACACCAGCTTCATGACCTTTTTTTTGAAAAAGAACAAACTTTTGTAGCATTCTGGATTCCACTTTGCACACCGTTTTTTGATAATTTGTACACGTATCCGTGTCGTTTTTTTTGGTTCGATTTTATCGAGTGTAAATTTAGTGTGTCGCCAAACTTTTCGCGACAAACCTGAGATGGCGCGGCGACACAGTAGTGTGTCGCGGAGCATAGTTTGAGTACTACTGCTCTAGGGCAAGGATAGGGTAGGATGCCCTAGGGAAAGCTTTCGAGGTATTGAGCTTGTTACGAGGCATGTTAATCTACAAATTAATCTTAAATTTAGTTATATCCAAATATGGTTTCTACTATTTATCTTTTGAATTCAACTTATTTTTAAATTACCATTAGAAAATATCAAGCAAAAATAACCCAAAATCCAAAAGTTGACCACTTCAACGTTGCATTACAAACATTTTCATTGAAAAAACTTAAAACCAAAGCATCCAAATCACAATAAATAATCCATATCTACTAAAATCTTAAAAATACATACCAATTCCAGAAACCGTCCTCATCCTCAACCGACCACTTTCTCCCTATAATATGTAATGGAATTGAAAACACAATAAAGTAATAAAATAATATAAATCATAAACATGCATACAATCATATTAGAAGCACCTGAAAGAGGCGATGAATTGAGCAATTTTCAATTTCAAAAAAGGAAGAGAAACAAGCGAAGTGGTAAAAGTGAGCGATTCGGTGGAGCGCGTTGGGGCATAAATGGAAAATCGGTTTTCGGTTATAATAAAATAACACTTTTCTTAACAACATAACGAGCATTGTTTATTCTTTTCTTGTGAATCTCTTTTGTGAAAAATCGTTTTACACACAGTTGAAGTCGTCTTCCTTTTCTGCGGCATTAAATGCGCATGTTATCCAGTGCCGAAGACGAAGAACCAACGAATGCGACGAACTTTTTCCCTCAACATCAAAAAGAGATTTCCCTCTGATGATTTCATTCAGTTTCTTCGTTCAGTTCGTGCGATGAGAATGATGAGAAAATTTTGATACCTTTTTCTTTAATTTGTTGTGAATTTCTTGAGAAGAAATTTAAAAAAAATCACGGAATAAAAATTAAAAATTTAGAGAAATTTTAAGAATCGTGAGAAAAGAATTTCAATTTTATGGAAATTTCTTATAAATCTTTAAATGAATGAAATTTAAAATTTAAATGAAATTTTTACAAACAAGAAGAAATATTTAAAAACCGGAAAACTAGTAAAGTGAACAATGAATAAAATAACAAAAGAATTTAGCTGAAATAAACTTGAAAATGTGTCAACATCACCGGAAGTGAAATGACAATATAAATTATTAATTTTGATCGTGCATTCTGATCAATTTAAAAATAAAATTTACAAATAAACAGTGGAAATACGTAAAATTCAAAATCAAGAATATTTTTGATATTTAAGTGGAAATAAATAATTGAAAAGTGAATTTTAAATTTCTATAAAGCAAAATTGTTAAAAAAAAGTTAGATTTAAAAACAGATTTTACAAAGTGTGATGTTTAAGGAATAATTTGTAATTGATGATTCTAAATTAATTTTGAAAAGTTATAAATTCAAACAAAAATTTTCTCAAATTTAGTTTCAAATATAAAGACTAATTATTTTAAATTAACTGAACTTGGATTTATAGTGTTATAAAAAAGCATTTCCATAACCACAAATAATCCATCTATAAAAAATAAATATTTTATTTGAAAATAATATTTTTCTAAAATATTGAAGATCACTCAAAATTAGCACTATATATTGAAATTCTTCAAAACGTATAATTTTGGTCAATTAGGAATATGCTGTTCAGAAAAACTTAAAAATATTTTTTATCAGAGTTTTAACGTCTGGTTTTAAACTTGCCTCGTTCGAATTTGAAGATCAGTGAAAATTTATGACTTTTTGTGAAGATTCTCGAATATTTTTTGATTGTAAAAAGCTATTTAAGAATAAAATATTTAATTACACAGTTAAAAATTCACTAAATAAAGGGTGACTAGAGGTGCATCCAGGATTTTTTTGATGGGGGGGGGGGGTGATTTATGAGTGTTGAGAAGTGTTTGACCCACCTGGATACGCCCATGAAAGTGACCATCTAATTTTCATGAAAATACAGGTGACCTAAAAAATTTAATTTTTTTTTGAAAAAAATTCAAATCCAGGAACAAAATTTCCAAATTTATACAGGACAGTGTTGAAAAATACAGCACTATCCATTGAAAAACCACGAAGATGGTCACCCAAAATAAATACAACAAATCTTCAACTCAAATCAAAATAAATTTAAAAAAATATGTTGTTCTAAAACTCTTGATTAATCATCTCTAATATCAATCAAAAAAATATTCTAAAATCACAATAAAATAATCACTAATTCATTAAATTCCAAAAAAATCTGAACCAAAAAAATAATAAAAGAAAATTTTCAAAAATCCCTACGAAAAAAAATTTCTTTTCACAAAAGAAGACGACAAAAGCAAATTTGTAATTCAAAAAAGGATTTCAATTAAGAAAATTTCCATGCAAGACCGGAAATAAAACAAAGGAAGAAGGGGCGGCGAGAGAGGAAATATCTCAATAAGAATAAAATAAAATGAATTAAGTGTGAAAAACATAAAACAATTTTCGTCATTTAAAATTATAAAAATAGACACAAAAGACCGCACTTGGAATAAAATGAAAGTCGCGATAATAAGGAAGTGAAAATCGACGACCGCAACTATCAACAAAAAAATTTGTCGAGAATTGTTTGGTGCTGTGTGCGGAGGGGTGAATGAGAAGTCAAGTCAATTAACGAAATTGAAATTAAAGGGATATTCGGTCGTAGGCATTGAAACGTGAAACTTAGCTAACGGAAATCATAAAAAACCTTGGTCGAAGTTGGAAAGGAAGAAGAATTTTAAGGAACAAGTTGGGAAATTTTTGGGTTTTTGAGGTTTAAAGCGCATTTTTACAAGATTTCCTCAAAATACCTTTTTTATTGGAAAACAAGCAGCTGGCCCTTAAATAAGAATTATTGATGAGAAAATCAAGCAGCAAAAATTCAATAATAAAATTTAAATCTTACTCAGCCTTCCAGTTTGCCTCAAATTTCCCCTCAAAAAATATCACCAAAAAATCCACATTCTTATTAAAAGATTAGAACTCATCAAATCTACCCCCTTCCCCAACCATCCAACCCCTATCATAATCTCCCAATCATCCACCCCCCTTCCTTTTATCACTCAACAACAAAATTGACTTTTGTATGTAAAGAAAGAAGTCATGACACACAGTGAAGTCAACAAGAAAAACAACAAATTTTCATCCACTTCCACTTTTCGCCACTTTTATGGATAAGTGAGATTCGTGACATCAAGTAATAAAGAATACATTTCTCATTCCATACTAGTTATCTATGTATTACCGGAACGTCTCATCGTTCTTGCTTCTTTTCTTTTTTTTGGAACACTTTTTTTTGATGTGAAGGAATTTGGGATGTATTTGGTCAGTTTTGGTGGTTGGCTGGGATGTGGTATGTGAGCAACTTTTATAGAAGAGATAAATTGATCTATGCCATGGGTTTGGGTACCTTGATTTCAATTTATGATCCATTTGCAGAGGGTGCAAGATTTAAATTTGGTTCTTGGCATCCAAAGTGAGGATTGTCTAGGGGATTCCAGTATATATTGAGTGTCCCAAAATATTAGAATCACACCCCATCTTCTGAAATTTTGGACCTCATTATATAAAATTTTATGGAAAAAACCTAGAAAATTCTACTCTTATTTAGTGTCTATTCAGCATATGCTTAATGCAGGAGGTTTCTCAAAGATAGTTAAAGTTTTGGGAATCAACACTTCTCCTCTTCTTTTCGAGAAACTTATTTTAATTCAAGGACCTTAAGAGCTATTCTACTAATAAGAGAGCATACCATTTGTGGCTAGTTGGGCTAAGAAAGGGTCAACCTAGGCTTTGTATCCAACATTCAACGTAGTTGTTAGAGCACCGCTACGTCAACGTTATAACGGCAACATATCAAGAAGACATAGTGGTGCCCTGATGCTGTCACGACCTGCCCCATTTGATGGAAATAACCATAGTTTACCGCACCGTGCTTTTTTAGTAAAAACTTGGATTTCTTGGACAGAAAATAAAGGATTATGTCAGATATCATCCACATATTTCCTTTTTTGAGGACAAAGGTTCGATTCCTTCCAGAATTTCATTCAAATTTGATTAATATGTGAATCTAATCAACTAATTCCAAATATATGCGTCATAACCCTTCACCAAAACATCCATAAAAGCAAAATAACTTCCACATTACTCCTTAAACTTGTTGTGGTAAAAGATATCTAATAAAAATACACAGAAAGAAAGAAAGAAAGGAGACGAGAAGAAGCAGCTTTACGTGAACACAAAACTGTTCTACTTTTCCATCCAAAGATGATGAAAAGAGAGATGTAAAGTTGTAAAAAAAACTAGTGAAACAAAAAATAAAGCAAACGAGTTGTTGTGTATTGTCAGAATGTGATTTAATCTGATAAGCTCTTGCCATAAGACAGCACAGACGAGAAAGGACAGACGGAAAGTGCAAATAATCTCCACACAGAAATAATTTTTAGATGAAAAAAATAAGGTGAAAAACTGAATATTTTGTAATCAAAAGGAAATAATGATAATATTTTTTTGGTGCTCGAGTGTCTGATTATGAAAATTTGAAAAGAATAAGTTTTTTGAGCAAGAATGGAGATTTTGTGGAGTGGATAAAGTTGTTGTCTTTAAGATTTGCCGCAAACAAAAGAGCTGACATGATAAAGAATAGACAATCTTGAAAAAAAGGATGTGAGAAAATGTTGGAATTTATAAAGTTAATCGTTTAATTCATGAGATATTTAGGATTTTTATGAGATCTAAGAGTTATTTGAATTTATGATAAGCTGTCTTGTACTTAAACGGGATATTTGAAGATAACCCGTCTGTAGTTTTGATGTAGTTATACTTAGAGTGTCTATCCTAAAGGATCCTAAGAATTATTCAAAATGGGTTTTAGGGGTCTTAGCTCTCTCCCTTCTCGACTGGAATATTTCCTCATTCTGCTAAGAGTTTCACCTCCACCACTGTATCCTTATATCATTTTAAGAGACCTTAAGATGAATAATCTTGCTTTTTTAGAAATAGTCAATTTATATGCGTTAGTTCTCACACTCTTTAACAGATGAAACAATAAAAATATTTTTAAAAAACTTAAGATTATATCGCGACACAATAATGAGTCGCAGAGCATAGTTTGAGTAGTACTGTCCTAAAGAGATTATTTACTTTGGAACAGAATTTTTGAGATGAAAATAAGTTGGTGTATACGTAATTGTAAGGATGTGAAATTTTTTTCGAAGTTTAGAGGTAGAACATCACAAGTTGAAATTAATCATGCACCAGACTAGTGTGAAGCCAGATTAGATGGAAATATGGCGTGAAGCTGGCATCAAGTCAACAACTTTCTGAATAGTGTTTCGAAAGGTGTATGGGGTACCAGGAACCACCATCTGAAAAAATTCTCAATTGAGAAGTACCAATTTAAACTAATATTGGTCAAACTTCTGCTGCCAAAATTTGAAAAATTCCAAAAAAAATGTTAGAATCATTATATTTTGTTATAATTTTGATTTGTGGATTGGAGACTTGAGCCCCCCAATTTGACTATTCTCTTTTGTTTGGAAACCATCGAATTTTCGATTTATTGATTCTAAATGTCAATTACAAATTTTTCCTTAAAAACCATCACCTGCTGAAGAAATTGTGCATTAAAAAAGAATTTCCACACTTATAGTCCTTATCTTCAATATCCTCCAGGAAAGAGATCATTTAATATAATCCTCAAAAAGCCTCATCCATGCCTCACAGAATGTCGAGTGTTATTTAGTGCTCTTTAAAAACTTCCCATCATCACACTTACAACAAAAAACGACATAAATGTATTTATTGCCCAGCATCATTTTTCAACAATTGAACATGAACTCAATTTAGTGCATGTGAGAAAAATATAAAAAATTATACTGTTGTGCCACTTACATACAAACACACACAAACCATCCAGGATTCTTACGATTTTTTTATATATATAAAATTTTTAGTACATGAATGCTACAGTGTGTTAAAAAAAGTGCTGTTGCAGTTTTAACGACTTATAAAAATCGCATTAAAACGATTATAACGCGGAGTTTGGTGAATTTTTTGCTGTTAAGCAAAAAAAAGTGAAATTAAAGTGAACGAAATATTGCCGTAGGAAGGAAGGAAAAATTTAATAACAAATGCCATGATTTTTGCTTTCATTTTAATCATATCCAATTGTTGTGTTGTTATAAACAGTTCCATTCAGTCAAATGAAGGTGAGTGTCCTTTTAAATTTAATTTTGATATTTTTTTTACATTTTTGATGGGACAGGATAAGAGAGAGACAAATTGATGAAATTTAATTTTGATGTTGAATTTATTATAAATGAGGATTGAAGTAAAAATGTTAAAATTGTTGGAAATGAAGCTTTACATCTTACACATGCTAATAATAAGTATTCAAAAAGCTAATAGAATTTGTGTTGGAAAACGGAGTAAATTTTATTAATATCTACGATATTGTATTAATCAGGCAAAATCTAACTAAGGAAAAATCAAATTTTCTCATTCGTAAATTACACAAATTTCTAATAAAAAAATTCTTGGACCCCAACAACCCCCCTGAAGCGTGACTTACTAATTTACGAATGACCCCATATCAATCTAAAATCTCAATCTTTTCTACACAGACAATTCTTGTAACAAATCTAACACAGATTTTCACTTTCTCAAAGATTCTGAACCCAATTTTCCTGTGACTCAGTGGCGTAGCCAGGGGGGGGCGAATGGGTGAAAATTCCAAACCTAAAAATTATTCAAAGTTGCTAGGGTTTTTCAACAAAGAAAAAAAAATTTCACCCCCCTCAAAAATTTCTGGCTACGCCACATCTATAGAAGATAAGACACTAATTTCCAAAATCAAGTTTCTGCTTAATACCGTGCAGTAATTTTTTTCTAAGAAATTCCGTGAAAATTTAAAAAAAATTAAGTTTGTTCTCTGCTTTCACTTTAAGCTTTCAACTCGGAACAAAGATTTTAATGATTAGTGTCAAAATGTATTGCTTACTGTATTTAGAACCATTTTGTTCTTAATGTTCATCAAAAATCTGCGGAAGTCAACAACAAAAATCAATCAAGATGAATTTAAAATTCTACCTTTTTTGTTTCATTATTTTTAATGAACTGCAATGAAATTTCATCCAACAAAAAAAGTAAAGATTCATCATCAGACATAATTTATTCAACTTCAACCATCAACTGAATTTATTGTCATTTGATTTACGGAATCAACGAACTTTTAATATAATTTATGATATTTATTCGTGGATGAAAATGCAATTTGTAGAAAAATGTAGCATTTTCAGCACGAAATTCTCATTTTAAACAGCAAATTTATCAGATTGCAGGCATGATTTTAAGTTCCGCAGAAATCAATTGAAATTTGATTTTCCTGCAATTTTTTCTGATTGAAAATTTCATTTTTAAATGCCATCCTCAAAAAAAATTAAATGAAAAATTATATCCGAAAATATCTTATTTCCTTTATGCTGTAGATTTTCACTGCTCTCATGCTCTTTAGCCCCAAGTCATGTTGCATAATCGACACGCACATTAAAATTCATTTAATGTCAATTTAAGAGAACATTTTTTTATCGCTCGACTGTTCACACTGACCGCTGCTCCCGCTACAAACAGATTTTTTACACTCGACTCCCGTCTTTCTGGATGAAATCTGATATGATTTTTAAAAAACTTTTTTTTTGTGAGAGAATTTTATGTGTTTTTGTGGTTAGGATTTTAGAGATGATTTTAATGGTCATTAAATGGTGAGAATAATTAGGGAAGTTATGGATTTTTTTTGGGAAGAGATGAATCATTCTGCCTTTTATTTTATTTTTTAAGCATCTAGTTTAGCTGAAGTGACTATCGTGTAATATTACTAGAAAAGGACAACTCACCAGCTCGGAATTTTTCTACATTTTTCCATTTTTTTCTGGTTTATCTCCTGGTACAGGTTTCTGGGGTATACATTTGGGTACCCCATACCCTAGGGTATACCCCAGAAACCGGCCTTTATGGAAATCAAATGGGCAATCCTGTATTTTTATTCACGATAATTGAGTATAGTGCAAGTTTGAAGCAAAAATATTACAAATGAGATAAAATCCTGGATAAATTTTTAAAATCAGAAATTCTTTAAGCAGCTTTAAAGAAATTTACAAGTCTGAAGGGAAATTCCCATCGGAATTAAGCCACGAATTAACAAGAGATTAACATTCATTAACCGTACAATTTATTTTTCGTCTACGCACATATTTCAGTCATAATAATTAATTAATGTCTTAAAGCTGTCTCTGTTCAGCTTCAAATGTGAACTTTAAAGTTCATTCCTATTTATTAAAATAAATCAAAGAAATTTCTTCAAGCATTCAATTAATGAATCTAATTAAACATTTTATAGATGCTGAAATAATTTATCAATAAATCCCAATCCCATACCTTTAACAAATGTTGTAGAAAATTCCGAAAAAGGCACGTTTCAAAGCTGAAAAACTAAAAAACTTTTAAAAATTGCAATTTTCGTTCCTTCATCAATTTGCAAAGTTTTCTTGCAAAACTCACACAGACGCAGCACTCACTATGGCACAGTATGAAGTAAATTTCATTGATAATAAAAAATAGCAAAAAAAAGTTTTCATCACGATGATTTTTTGTGTCTGATAAAAATTCAATTTTCACAAACCGGTGGCAAAAAAAAAGAAAGTAGGAAGAAGTTTCTGCTGCATGTCGCCTCGTCATCATCATCGCAAACAATGTGTAATAAATGCGCTAATTTAGAGTCTCATTTACGATAATGTGGAGAATTTTTCAGCATATTTGTGGAAGTGCATGAGAATGACTGAACAACTGAACAGAAAAAATTCTTTTGCGTCTTTTGCAAATATTTTTCATTTCAATTACAAGATTGAATAAATTTTGTTGGATCAAGAAGTCCAATTGACCTCCTATTTTATGTACTTTTCGTGTCTATATTTACTAACTTTCTTTATTCTTCTAAAATGGAAATGAAAATACTGACTTTATTGAATATGTAAAGAGTTGAAAGGGCAAAAGAAGTCAAGTTTGAAAGACATTTGTGGATAGATGTAGTTAGATGGAGAATTTATAAGGTACGATGATCATTTATTGGATGCTGTTGATCTCTTAGTGACATTAGTTCGTGCTCAACGAGTAAAATTAGTTTAACATGAATGTAGGGATGAGGAAGTCTTTTTTATATCAAATTTAGTTCGATCTATCTTAGAGTCAAGTCTGAGGTGATTGGGTGGATTTCCGCACCCCCCCCCCCCTTTCTAAAAAAATTTGATTGCATTTTGAAAATGAAAGTTATTTTATTGGTGATGCTTAGTAATAAAGACCTTGTTTAAGACAGCATTGCTGGTTTTTCGTAAAAAAACGTAATATAACCTGAAAGAAGGAAAGCCCAAAAAGTTGATGGAGCTGTTACTGCCCTGGTTACAGTTGGGTAAGCTACTTTAATGCTGGTTTAGAGCACTATTTCCTCTAGGAGTCATTCAAATATTACGTAATGCAAAAAAAATCCATTTTTGACCCCCACCTTTCAGAATTTTATTTAAAATATGGAAAAATTTAATATGAAGCGTAACTAAACTAGAGACCCTTCCCTGCCCCTAAGCATTATGTAATATCCAAACGACCCTCTAAGTGGTAAGAAGGGGTAACTTTTGGACCTGCTTGCATAAAAATTCCAAATTTAAGCTATTGTACCTCTTAATTCTTAGTATCTCAGACTAATTGTCATGGTTGCTGCACTGTTGTGATGACATTAGGTTTAAGAAACCCCAAGGTGCATTCTCGATCGTTTACACTCTTTAAAATTTTCTAGAATGATCTAAAAGGTTATAAGCTTTCTAGAAATCAACAGGATCGCAACGAAGGTTCATGACCCCCATTTCTATCTTTTTGATTAAGCTCCTAATAAGATACTCTCCAAACAAATGCTCCTCTTATAAAATAATTTGGCCTAAATTTTATTTTGTCGATAGAATGGATAATTAGTCCAATGCAGGGTTGCAAATTGTCACAGATCTGTGAACAGGCAGGTTGCTGTGCACAGCCATTACCTGTGCACAGGCAGATTTTTTCTGCCTGTCACAGCCATTGCCTGTGCACAGATTTCGCCTGTCACAGCCATTGCCTGTGCACAGGCAGATTTTTTCTGCCTGTCACAGCCATTGCCTGTGCACAGATTTCGCCTGTCACAGCCATTGCCTGTGCACAGCCAGATTTTTTTTGCCTGTCACAGCCATTGCCTGTGCACAGATTTTGCCTGTCACAGCCATTGCCTGTGCACAGGCAAATTTTTTTTGCCTGTCGACAGATTTTGCCTGTGGATGTGAAAATCTTTAGCCTTTGTCTGTCAGCTGTTTTCTCTTGTGAAGTATACAGATTTCATACAAAAATAATTAAAAAAATATTTTTTTCGTCAAAGGCAAAGGTTCGAATCTCGAATGTCATAGCGTTTTTGTTAATTTCTGTATTAATACTAAATTAAATACTTTTATATTATCTAAATTTAATTAATTTACATGTAATAAATATTTTTTTAAATTTTTAAAAGCATATTTTCAGCATTATAAATTATAAAAAATACAATAAAATTAAACATTTACATTGAAACCATATTTTTAAGCCAAAAAAATATTTAATAAATATTAATTAATTTAACTAAACCTTGTAATTGTTATTAAGTATATAATAATGAAGACTTAATGTGAAAAAAATGATTAATTTTGAGATTAGAACCCTTGCAAACGTAAAAAAACATGGTAAAATATTTCTTTTCATTATTTTTGTATTAAATCTATATACTTCACAAGAGAAAACAGCGGACACGCAAAGACATTGAATAGAATCTGTTACAGATCTTGCCTGTGCACAGGCAATGGCTGTGACAGGCGAAATCTGTCCACAGGCAAAAAAATCTGCCTGTGCACAGGCAAGATCTGTAACAGATTCTATTCAATGTCTTTGCGTGTCCGCTGTTTTCTCTTGTGAAGTATATAGATTTAATACAAAAATAATGAAAAGAAATATTTTACCATGTTTTTTTACGTTTGCAAGGGTTCTAATCTCAAAATTAATCATTTTTTTCACATTAAGTCTTCATTATTATATACTTAATAACAATTACAAGGTTTAGTTAAATTAATTAATATTTATTAAATATTTTTTTGGCTTAAAAATATGGTTTCAATGTAAATGTTTAATTTTATTGTATTTTTTATAATTTATAATGCTGAAAATATGCTTTTAAAAATTTAAAAAAATATTTATTACATGTAAATTAATTAAATTTAGATAATATAAAAGTATTTAATTTAGTATTAATACAGAAATTAACAAAAACGCTATGACATTCGAGATTCGAACCTTTGCCTTTGACGAAAAAAATATTTTTTTAATTATTTTTGTATGAAATCTGTATACTTCACAAGAGAAAACAGCTGACAGACAAAGGCTAAAGATTTTCACATCCACAGGCAAAATCTGTCGACAGGCAAAAAAAATTTGCCTGTGCACAGGCAATGGCTGTGACAGGCAAAATCTGTGACAGGTGAGTGCCTGTGACAGGCAGAAAAAATCTACCTGTGCACAGGCAATGGCTGTGACAGGCAAAATCTGTGCACAGACAACGGCTGTGACAGGCAAAAAAAATCTGCCTGTGCACAGGCAATGGCTGTGACAGGCAAAATCTGTGACAGGTGAGTGCCTGTGACAGGCAGAAAAAATCTACCTGTGCACAGGCAATGGCTGTGACAGGCAAAATCTGTGACAGATCTGTTTTCTCTGCCTGTCACAGGCACCTGTGGTCGCAACTCTGGTCCAATGATATCATCTAAAGCTAATAAATAAATTTGGAGTTATTGATCATCTCAAAAAAAATAATATTCTTCTAATAAATCAGAGCAGCCAAATCAGGACCAAATCAATACCATATCTTTCCCAAAAAGCATGCAAATAAATATTTCAAAAAGGTACCTTTACCAATACTTGATGTTAGCATTAAAGTCACAAAAGGAAATATTTTTGAAGAGTAAAATGAGAATTATTCATGCGAATATTTTACTTCCTTCAGTAAGAGAGAATTTTTCAAGAATATAAATCTGATACAAGAGATTCTCACATGAAAGAATCCGTATTTACATAGTAATGTCGTCACATGATGAAGAAAAATTCATGTTAAAAATGAAGAAAAAATTCTTTTTTTTTGGTTTCTGATTTCAAACATTTGCTGCTGTTGCTGTCTGTTCTTAAAGTTATTTTGTTATCATCGTCATCACATTGTTGTGTCTCTACTTCATTTAAACAAAGAAAAGGTGAAATTTAATGCGACGAAAAATGACGACGATGATTTCATTAAATTTATCCACAGTTACCTAGTGACATTGAAATGTGAAAAATTTCACTTCTATTTCTTTCTTGATTGCTTCTTCATGAAACGGAAATATATTGTTACATTTGCGTAATGCAGTAATGGAATTAGCGAATTAAATTACGAAAAAATCTTGAATTTAATTACGTGTGCTGTAATGGAGCGCGTGCTTTCACTTTCTGAGAACAATAAACTCGTGGCATACTTTTGTTTTGTGATATACTAGTCTGCTTTAATTGTAGATTTGAATTAAAGTTCTGTTGGTGAATTTTAAGATTAAAGTTGAATTTTTTAAGGGCATATGAGGTGGTATGGTGCAAGTAGAAATTTTCCCATTTAATTCTAGAATATTTCAAGTATAATTGAGAATTACTTGGTATAGGGACAACTACCACTAATAATATAATCCTTAAGATCATTCCAGGGGCACATTAACTTGGGGGGTTCAGGTCAACCCCCTCTATTTTTTTTAAAACCAATGCCAGCTTTAAAAGGTCATGATTCCGAAAGATATTCAAAAAAAGAGGAAAAGGTCATAATTTGAACGCCTCCCCAAAAAAAACCTTTATACGTTCCTAAATCATTCTAACTGTGTCTCTTACGTAGGATGGACCGAGATCATAGCCCAAAAATTTTTTTTTTATGAAAAAAGGAGCAGGTTAGGATGGACTACTGAACCGTCATCATTATTTTTAAAGCACCAAGTCAGTTGATAATTAGACCATATAAGTCTTCTCAATTTTAAACTTTGACATGACAGTTAATATTTTTTCAATATTTCAACTTGACAGGGGTTGAGGGGATCGTCCCTCCCCCATTGGTGACAAATTTATTCAATTTATTCTAAAGAAATTCTAAAGCAGTCTGACATGCTTTAGAATCTCCCTAAAATTTTGCCATAACACCAGAAAGTTCTTAAATTCATAATAGCATACATAACCTGGTTTGAACCGTGGATCTTAAATTTAAAAATTTTCTTCGAAGGGGGAGGAGGGATGGATAGAAAATTTTACTTAACTTACTAGGTTTTAACAAAGATCACAATATAAAAATACTCAAATTTCATAGAAAACAATTAAATCCATATTACAAAAATTCCTACAATAAATATTTAATAAATTCTTCAAAATCCGATACCTTAAATCTTTTTTAATGCAAAAAGCAAACTCAAAAGTTTCCCTTGCTCAACATTAAATAAATTTACCTCGAGAGAAAAATTCAGATTTGTTTAATGATTTAAAATTTATATAAAAAACTTCTCCTTCTTGCTGCCTTTTTCTATTTACCCAAAAAAATGGAGAACTTTTGCATTTTTATCAAAAGGATTAATTTAGAGATGCAAACGTTGTAGAGAGAAATCGAAAATTGCAACTGCTTAAAAGTGTTTGTTTCTCTGTTGTTATTTGAATAACGAGCGGAAAACGAAGTCGATGAGACAGAAAATGTCGAGAAGGAGGACAAGTTTGAAGTTGTTTATGGAAAGTTTCGCGAATTTTAAAGCTTTTTAGCTCTTAGTTGAATGTAACCTTCCAAAAAAATATATAAGCACCTCCATAAATTTCATTATCAATTCTAGATAATCCAACAAAAAATAATTAAGTCCGTCATTATACATCAACACCCCCTTCCTCCTGTTTCCCAAAAAGGGTGGAATCATGATCGACAAAATGCAAAAATCACGTCTTAATTTGATCCAAAAATAAAAGCACTTTAAAAAAGCTACACAAAAATAAAGAAGGGGGGATTAAGGCATCAACAGCAAAAGAGAAACTTTTTTTTATTATTTTTCGTAATAGGAATTATAACAATATGCGATAGTTTGAAGCCAAAAGCTATTAAATTAACATATTTATGAAGATTATGGTGATTTTTCCATTGAAATAAATTCTCCTTTTTCCCCTTCTGTATTTTTTTTTTGTTGTTGAATAAATATCCATGAATAACCGGAAGGACACTGACTCTCATTAAATTTTACTCGACCGATCGATATTCGGAGGACAATGGCTGAGTTGAGTGTAAATTGATAACTTTAATTAAATTTTGATTGGGGAGAAGAAGGATCGGATGTGCAAGTGTTGATTCCTTGGAGTTATTTTGGCAGAATTTAGTCCAAAAATGAATTTAAATTTTTTTTGAATTTTAAAAATTTATTTTTTAAAAAAATAGGAAGTTGAATATTAATTCAAATCCAGTGTCACCTTATCCTTATCATACTTTAGAGTAGTAGGCAGTAACTTTTTTATTGGGTATGAAACGTCTTTAAAAAGGGAAGATACCTATGACGATGACCCTACTTCATTCTATCCATATCTAGGAAGTTCATCTTCGTACTTTTTATTGGATAAGTCCTTTTTCTGTAGAAAAACCCCGATTTAGGGAACAAAAATTCAATGATAGGAGGAAAATTACTTGGTGAAAAAAAATCATTTTCCGTCTAAAAAAATTTTTAGCTAAAGTTCCAAATTTACTCATATTTTCTAGAAGAAAAATTCTTATATTAAGATTTTACATTATAAAAGCATCTAAAATTTGATTCCTAGACCGCTCAGAATTTTCCACCAAGTAGTTATCTCCCTGCTTCATGACTTTTTTTTACGCATTATTAAAATATTTCGAAAAACTTGAAATTTGAAACTTTTTCTTTAAAATTCATATTTTCTGTCAGAATTGGCAAGAGTCTACCTTGGAAGTGCCTAAAAAAATTTGATGTCTGATTCCATTGGAGTCCAAAGGTCCCTTCTCCCAAAGTCCTCCCAACCCTGTTTTCTGTGCAAAATTAATTTTTATCCCACTTTTTGTAGAGTAAAGTCGAGTCATGTCCTGATTTTCTATAAAAATTCAATGGTCAGCTTACTCATATTCATATTTCTGACGAAATTCTTATCTTATCCCATCTCATCCCAACAACATTGCCACATACATCACCTTCCCTCATCTCCACATTATCCACACCAGAAACTTATTAATTTAAGCACATTATATGAAAATTGAAATTTTAATGAAATTTGATGATAATGGCGAGGTTAATAAGTTAAGTCAATAAGCACATGATTGCATGTGCGCATAATTGACCTGCTTTTTTGTCATTATACTTCATAATGAGAATAATTAATTGGACAATTTGGGAAAAGAGAGTGTGTACAACTTTTTTTTTGTTATTTAATTTTTTGCATAGCCTCATGTGGCAGAGATTTATATACAAATTAATTTATGCTTGCGAGAAAAAAATTTGTGGGATGAGGACGGGGATGTTTTTTATCAGTTGATATGGGTCAGTGAAAAAATGTTTTTTACACTAAAAATTAAGCTGACGTTAAATAAAAATTGACACGCTTGTTGTGCTGCAGTTTTTAGGTGAAAGTTCAGTAGGACAGTTGTTGTAATCAAGGATTTCGGAATGTGAATTGATTATTGGGGTTTAAGAAATTCGAAAATTGAATTTTAGGTGTATTTTTATTTTTTTTTAAATTTTTTAAAAACATTTTTTATTTTTTTTTTAATTTTTAAAAATATTTTTAAATTTTTTTAAAAAAATTTAAGATTCCGGTTTAAAAATTGTTTTTAAATTTGTTTCTACAAGTATAGCCAATTGTTGATTTCAACTTTAACAAAAATTAAAGCCACTAAAATTCCAATTAAGTCACCCCTCAGCACCTTCTTTCATCCCACAAAAATATCAATTTCACACCTTTACCTTCAAAAGTCATTGCCTTGTCTCCGTCCTTCAATTACATTATAATTAGAACAAATCTTGGTAAATAAAATGAAAGAAAATGGAAAAAGTTTTGCGACGATCAACTTTCTCATTAAATTATTTATTCATTCATTTAATCCATTTTCCAAAAAAAAATTTTCATTCGTTTTCTGTAAATAAAATTGCATCCATGCAACAGTTTGAGAAATTATTAGGGTTCATAAGTAATTAGAAGCATTTTCTCGGGAAAAGGTGTTATTTTTTATATATTTTAAAAAAGGGCAGGTGCATGATCAGGGTAGATTAGGGAATCAAGTTCATAAGTCGGTCTTGACTGAAAATTCTTTTTAAAAAAATCTCAAAAATCACCAAAAAAATTTAGTTTAGACAAAAAAGTTAGAAAGTTTCATTTAAACATCAGAAGTGAAATTTTTTCGAGATGGGGGTTAAAATTTTTGTGAAAACCCATAAATTAGAGGAAGTTTTTGAATTTTGCTAAAAAAACCAAGCGAATTTAAGAAAATTTCCCTTAATATGCTTAATATCCCACTGAGTAGTCAAACTCCTCTCAAAAAACTATTAATTTATGACAGAATAAACTTAAAATCATCCAAATTATGCCCTCAAAAAATGATTCATTTGAAAATCCTCATCGCACAATGCAAACCACCAACAGCAGTACCCAATACCTTAAAAATGAATGCACTTGAAAAAGCTGTAAGCAAGCAAAAAATACTTTTTTCTTCTCTCATTTACCAGGAATAAAAGAAATAAAAAAAACTTTTTTTGGTCCTCATTTCATGCACATTGAAGATTCCTTTCATTCATTCGAAAAAAAAATAATAAAAGCGGAAGAAAAGTGGAAAGTTTAAGTATCATGAGTCCTGAGTTGTAGATATTATAAGGAGAACTAAAAGTTCCATCTCGGAATCACATTGTTGACACACAAAAAATGCACAAAAAGCGAAAAATTTCATTTCAAGTTTTTCATTCGCTTTTGTGAAAAAATTTTTTTAAAGAAAGAAAAAAATACTGACTTTGAAAATTGACATAATTTTGAAGGAAACGAGGATGGGTTCTTGACAAAAGTTGAGATAAGGAATTTTTTCAATTGAAATTGTCGTTTTGGATTTACTGACAAGATATTGAAGGTTTCGGAAAGAGTTTTAGATTTATTGATTGTTTCCTTTGTCAAACTTGAACTTGACATTCTTGGGATGTTGTGTGTCCTTGAAAATAAATTTAATACTGGCCAATTAATACATGTGAAATGAATGCAAGTGACAAGTTTTATTTCTAATTAAAATTTATTCATGAACGACAAAACATTATAATTTTTTTTCTTCATATTTTCGACCATGGTTTCTCAAGCTATGTTTCGCGCACATTAGAGTGTCAAACAATTTAAGAGTCTCGCAGAATTTATGATTCTCAATTTTAGACCATTATAAGATTGAAATTAGAGTATATAACTAGTGGAAGTGCATTTTCCTGAACTACTGCGTACATCAATTTTTTTAAAGAATGACGGTCAGAAAAATAACGTCCAGAAAATATTTGAAAAATAAAGGTCAAATATATTTGAAAATAACTGCCAAAAAAAATTGAAAAGAACGATCAAAAAATATGTGAAAAATAACGGTCAGAAAATATTTGAAAAATAACGGTAAAAAGGTATTTGAAAAATAAATGTTTAAAAAATTTATATGACGACCAATCAGCCACAGGCTCTCATTTGTCAAGTAGTGATCACTTGGTTGTAGGTAAAATGAACACTTGGCTACCGTGTGGTCAACAATTCAATGTGTGCTGATCGGGAGATATTATAATGACATGGAAGTGTGTCGTGGTATGCCAAAAAGATTAATAAATAAAAACTGTGCTAGTGAACAGACCTGAATGACACATTTTATTGATAGTGTCCAAGTGGCTTCAAATAAAAATTTGAGTATGTATAACATCACCTTTTTAAGGCTGTCATGTTTGTATAAATTAGCATAAATGCGCTTTATTTTTTATCAACCTGACCAAACTTCTTCCAACTCACTTAACTGTGACAGCATCCCTATTATCATCAGTAGTACTTCGAAATTGAAAACGACACACGGAAAAAAATGAAGAAATAAATGTGAATAATTCGTGAATGCTTTCAATTCATTCCTGTCTCTCTCTCTCTCTTTTATTCTATTTTTATAAATTTTCATTTCATGCACAACTTTTTCATGCACCTTTTTTGCAGCATAAAGAAAGAATGTGCTGCTTAAAAAATTCACTGTTATTCATCACTAACTCTTTCCTTTTTTCATCCACAGCAGCAGAACATCCAAATGAAACAAACTCGTATATTCAGGACAGAGGTGAGCAGCTATTGCTATTCAAATAATGATGAAAGATTGAAATGAAAACTTACAAGCTGAATGAGTGACTGAATGAATGGCGAAAAAATGTTAACTATTTTCTTTTATTTTCACCCCCTTTTTGTTGCTGGGTGTTCAGGAACAGGAAAAATTTCATTTCGTTTTGTTCTCAAATTTTTCATTTACAGCGAAATGATTTTACATGGCAAATTTTCCTCCTCAACACTTTCCTCTATTGTGTTTGCTGACATTCTTCGTCGTCAGTTTTATTGAGATAATGTTCAAGTTAACAATGAATGTTGAAGGTTGTTAGGAAGTTAATTTCATGTTCAATCTTTACTGAATGAGGAAATGGGGATGAATGTTCTTGAAATAGTCAATTAGTTTTGTTTGGATTTTGATTAATTTTGATGGAATTTTTTAGGGGGAAATTAATTGAAAATTTAAGATTAAATTTTGAATTGTTAGATTTATTTGTTAACGCTTGTGACTAGTCTTGCAAAATTCGTAAAATTTTCAAAATTTCTTCAAATTTGGTAGGTCAACCACCCCATATCACCCCGTTGAAATTATTTTTTAAAATTTACTTGGGATTTAAAGAAAAAACCTCAAAATACCCCTTGAAAAATTTCTCTCTACCCCAAAATTTAGGGACCACGAAGAAGTTTCTGAAGCTCATCTAAAAGTCCAAGGGCGTATCCAAGAATAGGGGGTTCGGGGGTTTTTTTGAAAAACCAATACTAATTTAAAAGTAATTATTGTTACAAAAACAGGTCATGAACTGAAAAAAAACATCCTGGATACGCCCATGTGAAGGTCATTCATAAATGATGTCCAATTTTTAAGACTAAGGTGGGTCTGGCGCTGTGTGACACTTCTATATAAAAGAAGATTTTTGTATGAAAATTTTGGAAAACAGAGGGGGGAGGAGGTCTAAAAATCTTATTTTGTGCATGTCATCATTTATAAATGAGTCCTCTCTTTAAAACTAAATATTTCATTTTCCAAAATTTTCAAAACCAGTTCATTTTCAATTCTTAATCAAAGTTCTCAAAGCTCCATCCTCAAGATCATAAAATTCACTTTAAAAATTCGTTTCCCCAAAATTTATCACTACCTCAACATCAAAACCTGTTCAAATCTCATTCCAATTTTTAAAAAATGCAAGCTTAACAAAGTACCTAAAGCATTTAAACCACAAAAGCAGCAAGTATTAAGAAGTGCATTAAAAATTTAATTTTTAAGCAAAAAAACATCCTCTTTTATGTACTCAAAAAAATTTTTATACTTCTTGTTCATTTTCATGATTTTTATTATGCAATTCTCGCACGAGAAAACAATTTTGAGCATGCAAAAAATGAGGAAGTTAGAATATAAGGAGTGGATTTAAGAATTAGCGCATTTTTATCGGATTTAGGATATTGTTTCTGATTAGATACATTTTAGTGTCTTGAATAGTATTTTTCAGGTTCTTTAGGGGACATTAGTAAATTACGTCATGCAAAAAAATGACTTCTTACGACTAATGTATACTTTAGGATGTATATCTGAAGGTACACTATGTTATATCTATGGGGGTACCCTAGGGTATACCATTGGGGTACCCAAAGATATATACCGAGTAACCGGCTCCTGGTTTGAACATTTCGAATACATACATTATAGAAATTATGGAAATTAAGAGATGATACAGCTGGACTCTAGACCCACTCTGTTGTAATAATAAGCATCCTTCTGACACAAAATACCCCCAAGAAACTAAATTCAAAAACCTTAGATTTCCAAAATATTGAACATTCTAAAATACCTCAAACTTAATTTTTTACCAAGACAACATGCAACATCCTCAAATTTCATCTCCATCTCAATCATGCACATCAGAAAAGAGCAAAAACTACACAAAAGTTCAGCACAATGAAAATAAGAGAGCAAGAAATACAACAAATGAGATATTTAGTCGTAATTTCTACCTTAAGACTTGCAACTTTCAAGTTTTATTTCTCTCACATAAACAGCATGAGCAACAGAGCACATAAACTTTAAATAATTTTCATTACAAGATAATTAAATTGAGTGGAATGAGATGGAATTTTTTTGTGGGGCATCTTTTATTATAGGATGCCATGAATTTAGTGAAAAATAAATGTTTTTAAGTTTTATTTTGTTTTCAACATTTTAAAGCCCCAATTCTGTGGAACTAGCAGCATAAGCAGGTAAAAAATTAAAGAGAATTTTCTTGCTTCAATTTCAATCGATGAAAGCATTCAGAACCCACAACTCTATCCAGCCTACACCCACGTCTGTAACAATCCACAAATTGAATAATCACAAGCACAACAACCGACCGTCAAATGACTATCGAACATCCCAACAAACAAAATGCAACGAGTGATAAAATAATAGTTTTTTTTGTATGTCTCGCTGAAGCTGCTCGCTGCTATTCAAGCTATAAAAATCTAGGAACAAAATGAAAGGAGAGCGAGATTATTTTGTGTGTGTATATAAACAAGGCAAAAATTTATGTATGAGAGAAAAAAGCGGTTGGCATGCCGTATGTTTGCACATTGAACATGCATTTTAACTACATAAAATAATTTTTTCTCAAATTCAACCCCCATTTTTTACCCCATTCTACGGAACAAAAAGATGAAAGTGCAGTTATGTATGAAATAGTTTTGTTGTAGAATGTAATGGGGTAAGCAGGAAATCATTGAGCGCAGAGCTGTAGTTCAATGGAGATTGTTGTTATTATAAACTGTCATTTTGAATAAGTTTGTCTTTAAGTTTGACTTATGCTGACTAGATTTGATCATTTTTAGACTAGAATTAATCAATTTAAACAAGACTTGACCAGTTTAGACTAGATTTTCCAGCTTAGACTAGATTTTTCCAGTTTGGACTAGAACTTTTCAATTTAGACTAGATTTTTCCAGTTTGGACTAGAACTTTTCAATTCGGACTAGATTTTTCCAGTTTGGACTATATTTGACCAACCTAATCAGATTTAACCAATTCAGACTTGATTTGACTCATTTCGAACTATTCCAAACCTAATTCCTAACCTCAATTATCTCTGTATCACATCACCATCACAAAACCTGACCTCATCACCCGACAATCTGCCCCTTGACCCATCTCACATTTCCACTTTAAAAAGCTCAAAAACATAAACATAATTTCACATAATGTGAATCGTATTTATTATATAAATGCACATAAAATCGTGTGTGAATGCTCTCATATGTACTACGTGTGTATTGTTGCGGTTTTCATGGTGAATGAGGAATAAAAAAAATCTTGAATATTTTTTTTTCTCTGAAACACAAAAATTATAAGCTCACATTATTTCAAAATGAATTAAATTGATTTAAATGTTTTTATTTATGTTGAATGCAATCGGAGATTTTTTTAATGCTGTATGTGTGTGCGGTGCCGCTTGTGTGACTTTATCATGAAATGAAAATGAGAAGGAAAACTAGTGGAAAATATAATGTGGATGATAGTGAATAGAATAATGAATTTTAGATAAGTGGAAAATTTAAATTGAAGTTTTTTGTTGAGGATTGTTTTTGTTTGGATTTTTGTGGCA
The DNA here is from genome assembly GCA_963573255.1 of Chironomus tentans. Classification (NCBI taxonomy): domain Eukaryota; kingdom Metazoa; phylum Arthropoda; class Insecta; order Diptera; family Chironomidae; genus Chironomus; species Chironomus tentans. Next base: position 21,190,840 of record OY754302.1, read on the forward strand.
TTTTTTGGTGGGATTTTGAAGAGAAATTCAAGGTTTTTAAAGGACTGCAATTAAAGTTAGAATCGATATATAGTGGATTGAAAATTAAAGAACAAAATTAGTTTTGAATGTGTACTAGACTTACTTCAATGCTAGAGTCTAGAAGTTATTCAGGGAGGTGATGGGTTGAGGGTCATCCCTCCTTCTCTCGATGCCTCCTTTCCCATTTTTCCAATTTTTTGTAGTAAATTCTAAAGGGGTTATTCGAATATTACGTAACCCTAAAAATGGTCATTTTTGACCCCTCTCCCCGTAACAAATTTCGAGAGAAAATTGGGAATGACCTTTAATCACACAACATTAAATAGTGAATTTTTTAAACCCCTCGTTTTCAAATAAAAATTATTAGCAACATCCCTTCGTAGACCCATTTGTCATTCAACATTCCATATTCAAAAACTTAGTTCAATAAATTCCTCAAAACTTTTCTAAACGAAATAAAAAAATTCAACACGTCTGTCCTCAATTTCTCTACATTTTCCTCACCAAAAAAATTCCATCATAGCGAAAAAAATCGATTTCCCAGTAATAAAAACAAAATTGACCATATCTAATGCAAAATTCCTTTGAAAAAATTTTCTATTCTCACTCTGTAAATTACTTTTTCATTTCCACTAGTCGCTAAAATGCCACTGGACATCTATCTACACCCAATTTTTTCATGAATGAACTCGTGAATGAAGAGAGACAAATTTCGTTTATTTATTTGTTTTTTCCAGCTGAAAATATTTTTATTCATTTAATTTGTCTTTTTCTTTTGTCCTTTTTGGAAATCATTCGCAAAACAACAACCTGCCGTGGACAACGCATTGACATGCAATACAACACGAAAAATGTTTAAATGGAAATTCGATGAATATAAAATAATCTAGACATTCCGAAGTTCGGAGAGCCGATACAGAATCAGACGATAGCTGTGAGCAGAGAAGCTGTATTTAGTTGTGTAGTTGATAATTTACAGACATATAAAGTAAGTTGTGTATTTTAATTGTATTTGGAATATTTTATTAGATTTTGATGATAATTATGTTGGTGTTTTGTGGATGTTGAAGTTTGTTGAACTGAACATATGCGTCGTGAGTAGGAACAAGTGTTGAAGACATTCGTAGAATAATTTGGTATAATGTAATGACAATGACCACCATTCAAGTGACAGTTGCATATCCAGGGGGGGTCAACCCCTCTCCCCTAGTTTTTTGAAAAACCAATACCAGGATATAATACCAGGAAATATCCAATAAACAGTCATAATTCGAAAATATATCCAAAAAAGTTCATGACTCAAATCCCCCCCCCCACAATTCTCTCTGCCAAGTGATCAGGCATGTGTTACTCTCAATACAAATTGTGGCCATGAGTGTTGATTTTGATAACCCTTTAAATTCCGTGGATATACTTTCACCATTGAAAGAAGCACACTGTAAGAAGTGAAGCTATATTTTAACTTATAACTTCCTTCTCGCTCATAAAACTTAGTATTTACGGGGTCAACCCACTTCTTGTACAAAATTTTCCAGATTTTTTTTTGTAAAAAAGTTCAAAAGCTAGTCAATATTAATAGCACTAATTACAATACCCTTTACAACCACAAAAATAATCCAATAAAATCATTATCAATACAGATAAAGCTAAACTTACCAGAAAACTTAAAATTCCTCAACACAATTGTAAATTTAAAATGAAAATTCATGCCGAATTCAATCCAATGAAAATATTTAAATGACTTTTTGTTCCACATTTAATAAAACACAACAGTATATAGTGTGCTCCTCATAAATCCTCGTTTAATATTCATCATATTTAATTGTTAAATTCATACACATGTTCATTACATTATTATAATAGCATTGCGGTATTATCGACGTGGTAACGTAATGAATTAATCTTATTTCTCGAGTAATATGGTTTTTGTGTGAGAATTTGAGGAAGGGATTTACATAGGAAGTTGGAAATTTGAGAATAGGTTGTAATTATTATTTTATAAAGTTTAAAAATATTTTCAAAAATTTTCTTCATTTAGAAACATATTATTTAAACAAATTACACAAATTAGCAGTGGTGTATTCAGGAGGGGGCTTTGGTGGTCCCCCCAGAAAAATTCAATGTTGGTACTCAAGCTAGATATCATCAGGTCCCAGATACTAAAACATATAGGCCATTTCTAGGACAGTCTAGTATAATAGTCTTAGTAGGAGAGTGTAGGGTAGGTAGGGTGTCCTAGGGTACCCCACCTACCCTCCAATGGTATATCCTACCTTCCCGAAATAGGTCAAATTTCTCCTAAATGTCTAGGCGTCAATTGCTGCTCAGGTTCAGTTATATAACAGTATGTGATCCAAACCAAAAATCAATCAATTTTCATAATTCAATCAATAAACTCGATCCATGTTTCCATGTCATTGTCTCCTTCTGACGAATTCATTACACAATCAACATCAGACAACTACAAAACCAGTAAATTATCTTAATGAAGTATTAATTTCACGTATTCAGAAAATCAAATTAATTATCCTTACCAACTGTGGTTAAACAACTGAATCGAAAGGGGAAAAAATTCATTTATCTCGTTCATTGGAATTCCAATGAACATTTCATCAACAGATTGCGTGGCTGAAAGTAGATACACAAACAATATTATCGATTCAAACTCACATTATCACAAAGAATCATCGAATGACAGTGTCACATGTTGAGAATCGAGCATGGGTGCTGCGAATACGAGATGTCAAGGAAACTGATAAGGGATGGTAAGGAAGATTGAAACTGAATGCTTTTTTAAAGATTTTGTGGAAGCGATAAAATCTATCTGATTAAATGTTTTTTCTTTCTTTTTTGTTGTTGTCGTTGTGATTTCTAACAGGTATATGTGTCAGGTGAGTTTAAAGGGAATGAACTGGAATTAAATGAAGTTTTTACTTCGAAAATTTAAGTTTTTTAAAATAATTGATTTTATATTTTGTTAAATTATCATTATTATTTCAAAAGTTAAAAACTTCAGATTTCAAAAATTAGAAAGTTAAAAACTAAAAAAATTTAATCTCAAAAGTTAAAAATTTAAAAAGTGAATAATTTTAAATTTCAAAAACTAAAAAGTTAAAAACTGAATTATTTTAAATTGCAAAAACTAAAAATTTAAAAGCTGGAATTTTAAATTTCAAAAATAAAACAGTTTTGAAATTAAAATTTAACAAAATAAAAATTTATTTTAAAAATTAAAAAATTATACGTTTTAATATTTAGTTCATATTTATATATGTAAAAAATTAAAGATTCGAAAAATTAAAAGAGAATAGAAGATGTTTAATAATATCAAAATTCAATTAAAATTTATAAAAAATTAATATCAAAATTAAAATATTTTTTTTAATTTACAATTTCACTTTAAAACTAAAATATTGTTGTTCAATTCTATTATTTCAAGACATTTTAACTATCAAACTAAAATCTCAAAACTTTTCTCCCAATAGATCAATACCGATCCCATGAAGAATCAAGTGGGCTACCTCAATGTTGTGGGTAAGTAAATTGATTAAAATAAATTTTGTTGTTAGATGAGAAAATGAGACAAAGAAAACAATCAAGAAAAAGAAAATCAAGACAGAAGTCAAAGACGACAATGATGATGATGACGATGACGATAAAGTTGTAGTGGAAATTGAAACTTATGTAGTGATTTTCTTAAGTGAAAATTGAGGAGATGATGAATAATGTGCTTGTATTTTTGGAATTTTTGTGAATGAGTTCTTTTTTGAGGGATGTCATTGGTGAACAACCCCCACCCCCCCTCTTTCATTATTATAAATATCAATTAATGAACTTTTTTGAATGAAAATTCTGGTCTTCAAAATTTAAAGCAATCCAAATCTCGTCGTCATCATCACATTAAAGCACAAGACTCTTCAAGCTAAAGTAATAAATTAAAATGCCCTAAATGACGATAATGAATCTCATTTCTCACGTCACATAATGAAAGTAAATATTCAATTTCATTTCATTGGAACTTTTTTTTTCATCATCTACTGTTGCTGCTTCTTCATCTGCAACCACCACGTCAATGTGTATATAATTTGTCAACGACATTCACATTCACAGTGCCCCCAGACATCTTAGACTATCCAACAAGTACTGATATGGTGGTGAGAGAAGGTAGCAACGTGACACTCAAATGTGCTGCTCGAGGCTCACCACAACCAAACATCACTTGGAGACGAGAGGGCGGTGAATCAATTGCCATAAGTGGACAACGTGAAGGTAAAATTGAAAATGCAATTTCATCGAAAATGTCGATGAGACTTTCCCACAAAATACACAAACACATTCAAATTCTTAATTAATGATTTCATTTTGTTCGATTTTCTACGTCGTTTGTTGCTCTCATTCTCTTCTATCTCTCTCTGTGTCCTCATCTAGACTACGATTTTTTATTATCAACTTTCTAGTGATAAAAATCGAAAGTTTATTGCTGGAATGTCTGGATGGCAAGATTATTAGTTTTTCTACGAAGGAGTGAACATCGATTTCGACTTGTTGAAAGTAAATTGAGAAGGAAGATAGAAATTAATTTTTGGAACGCAATTCGACATGATGGGGATATAAAGTTGTGGACATTATCTTATAGCTTCAGTTTTTTATTGATTTTTCCTGTGGTATTAAGTAGGTAAATTTTATGAGATGGAAATTGTTGGAAAGTTTGGTAATTTACTAAGGGATATACATGGTCATTAATGGAGTGGCATGGAGGTATCGACAACATTCTATGTATGAAATGATTGAGAGATCGGCTTCTGTTGGGAATCAAACCTAAGTCTGAAATGACAGATTTCTGATATATGATCTTTTACTCATTTTTTTCGATACCCATGATCTGCTCTGACCACACGTCAGTAAAGAGGTACCATGATACCGTCCATTTCTCAACACACACCTAAAATTCCTTATATCGGAGGATAATTTATTCTACGCGAGAAGCGTAGCCAGAAATTTTTCGAAGGAGGGTTTGACCTTTTTATAAGGATGCAAAAATTTAGGGGGGATGAGGTTGGATTATTTTTTTCAAAAACGTCTATTAAATTAAAGAAAGTTTTCATCGAGAGGGTTGTTTGGACCCCAAACCAACCCCCAGCTACACCTACCCTACTCTCATGGGTTATATTTTGGACGTATATCTAGGCGTAGAATAGGTAATCCCTTTGATATAGGGTATTGTTAGTAATATACCGAAAAACTAACTCAATGAAAGACACCAAATGGCCTTTGGGGGTCCAAACTTTTTCTGAGAATTCCTAATTATGCTCAATCACCAAATATTGACCTAAAATTTTACAATAGCGTTCAATAACCCACTACAACAAACCTAGCTTGCTTTCTCAACTTCACTCATTTTTCTACTTCTTCATTTCGGAAATTATTTTCAATTTTTTAGTCTGCTTATTGCACCACATAGACGTAGACACAGATAAACGAACACAAAAAGAGCTTTGAGAATGAGACTGTGAACTTGATAAAACACTATCACTTGTTAAAAGCCTGAATAAGAGCTGCAGCACACAAAAAAATATGCAAAAATTCAATCAATCATGATGCCATTAATTGGAACATCTTGATTTCACAAACAAACGTGTCTAAATTTGCTTTTAATTCCAATCCTCTTTTTACCTTCCTCTCTTCCTGTATTTTTCACACGTTCATGCATCCGGCAAATGTACAACAACAACCAGTGGTTACCTTTAATGGATCAATATTAAGCATATCTCGCGTTAATCGCTTACATATGGGCGCCTACTTGTGTATAGCCTCGGTAAATACTAACATGAGATTTTTAATTGCTGATATGACATACAGAACAGACTTTAACTGCTGTTCTTCTTTGTTCTCTCAGCTATAACATTGTGAAATGACTTAATATCGCATTTTTTTGTATTTCTTTACATGCTTTTCGACCATAGAATGGAATTCCGCCAACAGTTTCCAAAAGGGTGATGTTGATTGTTCATTGTAAGTATATACTTGAACTTTTTTTTCTTGTTCTGATTTTTTTTTCTTCGTTATTTTTTTGCTTGTACATTACTTTTATGAGGAAAATTATACTCGTATTTAGGAATTGAGAGCAGATTGCGACTGTGAAGATGGTTTAGGGGTTCTGCAGGTACCAAATTGGAGGCGGTTCATACTGAAATTATTACAGGGTCCAAAAAAATTATTTTGTGGTCACAAGACCTTTCTGTACCACATACATCTAGACCAAGGATGCAAAACTAATCAAAATTATCATAAATCATTAAAAAATTATTAAAAGTCTGTTGATCAGTTCCGCATCCTTAATCCAGACTCAAATCCAAAAAATATACTTGAAGTAAGAATATGTGAAGTTTAGTGTTAATTGGGCTCAAATACTGGCTCACCTTAACAGAATCAGTTCTAGCTAGTCTGACCATCTGCTTAGTTTTTCAGAGGACTGTTCTCTATTTTTGCAATTTATCCTCTGAAAGGTTCATTTTGTTCTCTATTTTCATAAATTGTCCTCTATCTAGAAAATTTCTAGAATTTTTTTTCTGTTCTCCTTCTGTCTCGGGATTAATCTGGTCACCCTAGTCCTAGCCCTAAGCCAGTGATGTAGTCAATCCCTTTGCTTCATCCCTACTACAATGGTACCCAAAAAAACATACTCCGATACATGAAAACCCCTAAACCCCTTCACAAACAAAAAAAACTTCTTCTTGATATTAACTTAAGGACACACTGACTGCAGACACGCTGACCTAAATTTAATTCTTCCTTTTTGGTACAGATAAAACTAAATGGAATTGAAATATCAGCAAAAAAAATTTTTGTTTCTTCAACTTTTTATTCCTCCATGTTCATTTTAAATGAAAAACAGGAGTCAAAGAAAAAGTTTTACAAAAAGCTATTTTTTGCACCTACTAAAGAGAGCTTTTAGTGTTTTTGAGTTTTATTTATGGTGGAAGTACTTATATTTTATATTTTCCATGTCGATTGAATAGTGTTGTTTATAAGTGCCAGGAAAATTTTCTTTTTGATAAAAAGTTTAAAGGATTTTGTTGAATTTGCTATTAATGAAAAAATGGGTTCAGTGGACTAGGTTGTAGGGTATTGGGCTTGTGTGTCGAAGATCCTAGGTTCGATTCTTGGTGAAAATAAATAAATTTTTTAATTTAATACAAATTTTAGAAATTATTATTAAATAATGTCCAAAAACAGGGGTCTAAAAATTTCTGGGGGTACTGTAAGGGAGCGAAGCTGATCAACTATGCTGATCAAAAAATTCCATTGTTTATTGGACGTCATTTGTGAATGACCCCTCATTTTAATATGAAATTAAAGTCACTTCATCACTTTCCCAACATAATTTAATTCTAGAAATCCCCGCCCAACAATTTCACCTTAACTCACAAAAACACATTACCCCGTTACTGCCCACAAACCCGAACAACATTATTCACTCCGTTTTTGCATAAACATTCTCAATTCTCAAAATATAAACATAAAAGTTGCTACGAATAAAAAATAAAAAAAATATAAAATACGACATGAAGGTGTTGTGATCAATGTTCTCCTCTCCATATAATCTACAGCACTTTGAAGATTGTTGATAGAGTTGGAATATAAAGTTCATGTTCTCGTACAATCTATTTTTTATGTACAACTTCAAACGCTTTCACACTTATTCCTTGCTATTGGAGAGAACACATTTTTTTCGTATTTAAAAAATGGTAATTTTATGCACAATACCGCATACTCACTACCGTTTTTCTCACTTTTCTAAGAGGATATAGACATATGTACATTTATATACAAGTAAAGTAAAATAAATACAAAGGATGGGAGGGAAAAAATTGCTTTTGAAATGAATTTAGGGAAGTAAGGAATTGATGATTTTATAAGTAGGAAGTTAAGCATTTTTGAGGATAATTTAGTTTGAAAAAGGTCAAGTTAATTTAGAATCGCTCAAGTTGAATGAGAATATCTCAATTTAGTTTTAAAAATATTCAAGTTGAATCTAATTGCTCAAGTTGATTGTGAATTGATCAACTTGATTGAAAATAACTCAAGTTAGGCCAGGATCGCTAAAGTTGAATAAGAATAGTTCAAACTTGGTCAAAAAATGTCAACTTGATTCGACTTGTTCAAGTTGAATTAGAAGCATTCAAGTTGATTAAAAATTGCTCAAATTAATTCAAAATCGTTCAAATTGAGACAAAAATTGTTCATGTTGAGTAAAAAAGGCTCAAGTTTAATAATAAAGAATGTCAAGTTGAGTGAAAATCACCCAAGTTTAATCAAAATTGATCACATTAATTCAGAATTTAATATTCTCGACAAACTGAAGATCCTCAAACTCAATTCCTAAACAAAGAGTACAACAAAAAATGCTTGAAAAGCAACTCGGGAATGAGGAAAGAATTTCATGCAATAAAAAACGATAATCGAATAAAGATAAACATATAACTTATTTTAAACTCACAACAGACGTACTTGAACGATGCTTAAAAGCTTCACTTTCACTGTTCACTTGCCTCTTCTATTCCCAACTACATTTTATGCAACTCACAAAATAGATTTCAAATAAAAAATAAACTTAGTTGAAAGTGTTTCAGTATGCAATCATGCTAGAAATTTAATATAGTCTGAGGTTTGAAAATGAATAGAAAGTGGAGTAGGGAATGAATGTTGGAGAAGTGAGGACGATTGCAAGGCAGTGAGAAAAAGTGGTTTTTATTTAGATTAAAAAATATTGATAATGATAGTGATGTTATGGGAATGGAAAGAAGTTGTTGAATTGGGATGTTGGCATTGAAATAGAAAATGATTTTCGTTTGTTTTTCAAGTTTTAAGTTTTTTGAAAATTGTAAAGAATTCAAGATTTTTAATTTTTTTTAAGATTTGAGATTTTGAGTTTTTTTAAAAAATTCAATAATTTTGTTTTTTTAAAAAATTCAAGATTTTTAATTTTTTAAAAAAAAATTCAGTAATTTTGTTTTTTTAAAAAATTCAAGATTTTTATTTTTTTAAAAAAAATCAAGATTTTTAATTTTTTAAAAAACTCAAGAAAAGAATTAAAGAGTTAAGCTCTAAAATAAAAAAAAGTTAAAAGTTTAAAAATTACAAAAAAAATGAAAAAAAAGTTAAACAAAATTTAAAAAAATATTAAACACAAAAACTTTTTTCGAACTCAATAAAATTCAATCTTTAAGCTTCTTAAGTTTTTAAATTTGGTATTTTTTTTTAAAAAAAAACAATAATTTTTTTCTTCAACAATTCCTCAAAAAATTTAAAACCTTTTAAAATTCCCTCATAAATTCTTTTATTTCTACATCAAACAACCGAAATAACAAGCACTTGATAGTTGTTTACATTCCATCCCACATGTAATATAATAAATAAATAAATAATCCACGTACATAGTTAAATTCAGCAATTGAATTGTTTGGTTACAGAATAAAATATTATTGTTGGTATTATTTTCGAGAAAAAACATTATGGGTTCGGTGTAGCTTACTATTTGCATGAAATAAAGTTAAATAAAAATTAAAAGAAATAAATTGCAATATCATAGATTTAACATTTAATGAAATTCTTTAACTGCAGCTTTTGAATAATTATTAGAAAATTTTCAATGTCAATTAAAATTATTTTGGGTCAATTTTCAATTTTTTATGGGTCACTAGAGGTGAATTGATCTAATCAATATACAAGTTTGTAATTGACTGCATCATAAAAATGCACTCACAATTCACCAACAAAAAATAATAGAAATATTCATAAATCCATACATTAAAATTCCTACAATAAAATGCTCGATTTTCATTTTTAGCAATTTTTACGTCCACAATATCAATTTTTACTAACAAATTCTCGATTGTTTAAATAAAAATAAACGATGTATACGTACTACTTGATACGTATCGTAATTGACTCACTATGGAGTACTGGGAATGGAATTGTTGAAGAAAGTATGGAATTTTATGAGAGGGTGGCTCGAGAGAGCATAAATTGTAATTTTTATTGTAGGAAATTCTAAACAAAATTTGGAAATATTAAGAATGAATTGGGAAAATTACAAATGAAAATTCAGGTAAAATTCTTTTTGAAAAATATAGAAGAATTTTAAAAATTCTAAAAAAAATTGAAAACTTCAAAAATATTTTTAAAGTTCAAAACTATTTTTAAAATTAAAAAAAAATTAAAAATCGAAAATATTTTTAAAATTTAAAAATATTTTTAAAATTCAAAAATAATTTTAAAATTCTAAATTATTTTTAAAAATTCAAAAATATTTTTGAATTATAAAGTAATTTTAAATTTTAAAATTATTCTAAAAATTCTAAATTATTTTTAAAATTCCAAAATATTTTTAAAATTCTAAATTATTTTTAAAAAACTCAAAAAAATTTTTTTTCAAAATACAAATTTCAAAATAATTTAAAAAGGTAGAAAATTCTAAAAAAATTCAAAAAAAAAATTATAAGTTTTTAATTTCATTTAATTGAAATTCCCCATCCACAACCAGACAAAATAACCACAAAAAACTATCATCAACCTCAAAAAGCTCTCAATTCCCCACCTCCCCAAAAAAATAAGTAATATAAAATTGCACACAAAAAGTTCCACGTACTCGAGCAACAAAGCGGATGTTTTTGTTCCATTCACAGCAGAAAAAATCCCCTTTTTTATTCGAAACTCATGCACACCATCTACTACATATGTTTTTATTTCATTGCACAATTTTTAAATAACTGTACTCGAGAAAAAAACGGCGTCATGGGAATTAATACATGTAAAACATTTCGATAATTGAACAAACATTTGATGCTGTTTAATTGCATTGAATGCGCAATTTTTTATATCTCGTTGTATCATGAAACGCAGCATTGTGCGGCGAGAAAATATTTGTTTTCAGTTATTTTTTTTTCAATGTCAACCGAATGGAAAATAAACTGGGAAATGAAAATAAAAAGCTGCGTGGTTGGTGCTATAAAAAGTGAAGTCTGAAAATTAAAGGATCAGAGCTATGTTCCAAGAGTGGAGGTAGACTTTAGGAACGGAGAGGGAGTAACCTTCCGATATTGCGATGATTTTGCAATAAAATAAATTTAAAACTTTCCAGAAATATCAAAATTCAAGCTAAAAATTTATCAAAAATAAAATAAATTTGTAATAAGCAACAGCACCCTACCTCAGCTTGCCCACAATCACCTCCAATATCAACTGATTTTTCCTAATAATTCCCAATTTAAATACTAAATTCGACACACAAGAAGGAAGCTTCAATGAAGTTCTGCGAAGATGCAATTATGGCAAAAATATTTTACCTCTAATTAAGTCTTTGCTATTCATTTCAGTAATTAGCAAAATTAATTTTGTCGTGGCATTTCTACTTAAAAATCAGAAAAGAAGAGTTGAAAGTAAATAATTCTTTAAAGGCGAAATGGTATTGTCAAGGTTGTGATACTTAGACTTGGTTATGGGTAGTGGAATTATTTTTCTGAATTTCTTCATTCATTTTAATGTCTACACATTCAAGAAACTGTTTGTGAGCATGATAAAATGGCAAAATAGCTTTTTTCAATTAATAATTTAATTTATAGCAAACCCCGGGCTGTCTTAAATCAACGTTGGGAATGTCAATAGGCTTAGGCATATTCAGGAGGGGGCACCTAGCTTCTCAAGCATAAATCAACGTTTTGAATCATTTGCAGTTTTAATTACACTTGGTGTGATTTCTGTCCTGTTATTGCTCTCGTTATACTACTAAATATTTGTTTCAAATCAGCATCAAGGTCTAGGGGTGTACTCTAGTTTTCTTTTAAAAAAATTGATCACTAAACTACTAAAGCAACTTAGCAGGGTCTCCACATTACAAATTTCTAATTCAAAAAATATTTTATTTAATCTATTAGAATCTGAGAACATCCCCTCCCCCTCTTTCCTTCTAAATAGCAAACGATCCTTAAGAAAAAATTTTGCTACTTCAACCAAGGTCAATATGTTCTTGAAAATGTTGTGACATGTTCTTGAAAAGTCATCTTCTATCCCTTGAAATAACCTTCCTTCCTTCCGTCTTTTTCCAATTTAACTGAAAATTCCTTCAAATTTATTTGCTTCATCTTCAACTTCTTTTCTTTTTCATCATCATACAAGAATCTACAAATAGCAAAAAAAATAGAATGGAAAGCTCCCACAGAAAAAAAGAAAGGAAGCAACACACAAAATAAATAAATATTTTCATTTCTGTGGCAAGTGCATGAATGAATTGAGATGCTTTTGTGGATGAAAAAAGAAGAAGAAGAATTGAAATTGAAATGTTAAGAAATTAAATTCAATTTTGAATGTTTGTGGAATTTATTCTTTTCGGATGGAACAAAGCAATAAGAGTCATGCACGACATGAAGCTTTTGTGCATTGTCTGTGCAATTTTTGGCATTCGTTACAAAAAACATAATTTTTTTGCTGATTTTTTTCAATTTCTCGATTGTAAATTTTTCTTTTATTAAATTTTTATTTTCTTATCCCACCGACAGTTCCGCCCATGCTGATGATACAAAATCAATTGGTTGGCAGTGCGATTGGCCAAAAAATTGTACTCGAGTGCCAATCCGAAGCCTATCCGAAATCGATCAATTATTGGATGAAAAATGAGACGATCATCACGAAAGGTAAGTGTGAGGATTTTTTTTCTCGTCGGATGGATGTAAGAAAATTTTCTTCGCAGGTGTGTGTGCGTTGTATTGAACGGCTTATTGCGTGCTGGCATGAAAATTACTTTTATTTTATCCATGAATGCCTACTCATTCTACCTTTTTTGAAATGAGAACATTTTTTATTAGATTTTTATTTTATTTGAGGAAAAATGAGTATGAAGAAATTCAACAAGTTGAATGAGATGGCAGGAAAATGTTTGTTGTGGGATGATGATTATTGGACAATGCTGTGGTTTGTATGATTTATTTTGGGGCTAAAGAAATAAAAGTTATTATTAACTGAGAATTTTTTTCACATGTTGCTAATGGGAATGGGTGTAGCCCTTTCATAAATTTTTAAATTTAGTTCCTAACTTACCTACTTTGTTGGTCGTACAGATCAATTGTGACGCACCATCTCCATCAGACATCGCCTAAAGTTGGCTACCTTCTGTCTATTTCCATCACTAAGTGCACTAATGTCTCTAATGCTTCTTTCCATGAATTTTTGGGCTATATGCGTGATCTCTTCCCATACAGAAATCTGACTTAAAGACCTTACTTAATGGAGCTTCTGCAGGCCTCCTTATAACAACTCCAACACAGTCTGTTGACTCTTAGTTGTCAAAATTTAGTTCCAGGACCTTTATTTTTCACGAAAATTTTCATTAGTTTTCAAACTTTCCTTTATGTCCTGTATTTTTGAGAAAATTAGATGGTCACCCAAGATATGCACACCATCTGCATTTCAGGTTTATTAATCAAATGACTTTATCAAATTACCAGTCCAAAATACTTTTACCAATAAAAAGTCTCAATCTTAAAAACTTTCACCCTTCAATTACACCCCTTAGACACATTAGCCTCTCATTCCACCTAAATTCCTTCCATTTCGACATAAATTCAATAACGAATCAATAAATGAAAAAGAAATAAAATAAAATGAGCTAGAAAGATCCTTCGCCATGCCACAGCATAAAAAGAATCTCATCGAACAAATGGTAACGACCTAATCAGAATAAATCAAGCAAATATTTTGAAAAGTCATTTAAAGATATTTCACTTGGAGAGAAATTTTCATACTTTTTTGCTCATTTTATTATATTTGAACATTTATTAGATGCTAGCAAATGAAATGGAAAGGAAAGAAAATTTAATGAAAAATCTTTTCAACCTTTTGGTTTTGTGATTATTTAGGAGGGTATTTAAATATTTGGATTATGAAAAAGTATGTAGGTAAATTTTCAAAAATTTAAGGTTATGGACATTTATTCTCAGTAAAAAATATTTGAAAATGATATTTTAAAATGGGGGTTTGCCTTTAGTCCCCCTCGATGGAATATTTTCTTCATCTTGTTACGGTCTTTAAAAAAATCCCAAAAAAATTCTGTTTATATAAAAAAAATTGAAATTTTCTTGACAACAACCTTGATAGAATGTAAATTTTGACTCCATCCACAAATTTTTCACAAACCACCAATTACTCAAAATTTATCTTTCAATTACTAACCCATAAAAATCCACAGAAAACCCCACAAAAAATATTTAAAGACTTTTATGATCCACAATATTTATGAATTATAACATCCAATAACAGTATTAATAACAGCCAGCAATAAACATTTTATCGACTTTCATGAAGGGAATTTCTTCTGCCCTAAAAAATGTATTCTCAATGGTCCATTATATTTTGCTCAATGGGTGTTCATGAGAAAATTTATTAATGCAATTTAAAAAATAAACTTTTTAAACCCTTTTCTTATTTTTTCTTTTTGTTTTACAGGAAAGCGATTTGAGCCGCTAGAAATGGAGAATGCTTACCGAGTAATCATGAAATTGACAATTAATTCAGTTGGTCAAAATGATTTTGGCGCTTACAAATGTGTCAGTAAAAATTCACTCGGCGATACTGATGGAACAATCAAACTTTATCGTAAGTATTTATTTTAGTTATCTGAAAAAAATTAGATGTTTTAAAAAATTTCAATTTTAAAAGCTTTTTTTTAAAAAAAAAATAAATTGTTTTAAAAAATTCAATTTTGAAAAAATTTAAGTTTAAAAAAAATTCAATTTTTTTAAGACACAACCTTTGAAAAAGTTAAAAAATTTTAATAAATATGCATTTTAAAATACACAATTACTTAATAGACCTTAATTTTGGTCAATAAAAGTTCCAAATTTTATGTTGAAAGCAACACAAATTTTCAAGTCCATAAAACACATAAATCTCTGAAAATATCAAGACTAGAATGTGCAGTTTTCAGTAGATAAATTGCATTGAAAGCTCATGAAATGAACTTATATGAAAAAGAAATGATTGAACTCTAAAAAGTGCACCTGAAGGGATATGATAAACTGCATATTTTTGGGTCCAAGATGAACTTAGTTGGCACTTAATGGAATTTGTAAATATTGTAGGGAATTTTTTCAAGTATCAGGGGCAGGTGCGTAGCCAAGGGGGGGATTGGGGGACAAAACCTCCTCTCAATTGAAAAATGTCTTCATTTTGCTAGGTTTTTTGAGAAAAAATACAAAAATTTTGAAAATTCCCCCCTCGAAAAATTCCTGGCTACGTCGCTGATTAGTGGATATTTAGGGGTGTAAAGGGGTCCATATTATACATTTTTACATTAACTTCCCTAAATTTAAATTATTTCTGTCTGAATCTAAAAAGTATGAAAATTTTTATGCATAGTTCAATTTTTTAAAAATTTCCAAATAATTGTAAGATACCAGATAATGCAATTGTTTGAACTAACAAGCTAAAATGCATAAAATCTACACATCATTCAGTCTAATTAGGCATATGGCAAATTTTTGAATGTCTTTTCTCTTAAGAAACTTCAAAGTCAATAATTTCATATGCATAAAATTTTATTAAAACAAATCTTAAAATTCTCTGCTTAAAAGCTCACATAAAAAACAATAAGAATTCCCATTCACCGATTATTTGATCATTATGAGATATAAAATACACACATTTAGTACTAAAACATTATGCTTTGCATATTATGCAAAATTTGAATCTAAAACTGCCTTTTGGGAAATTTTTTTCCTCCCTTTTTTGTCTATTGCAGTCAGTTCTACCTTATTTTTCACATTATAATCATCATAAGACATGAATAATGCTATTATACCATTCAACAAATGCTCCATTGCTCCCCACAATTTTCTTATATGTCGGATTTTCTTTCTTCGTCTTACAATTCATATGTATTCGAAATTGGTGTGGAACATAAGCACAGATTCAATGATTTTCCTTCGTTTTTTATGCATTTATGTTATTTGAGGTGACGAGATTTTTTGGGAGATTGTGGGAAATTTTGTAGAGGTTTGACAGACTAGATTATTGGTTTGGGAATAAAAAATCTCTCAAATTTATCTAAAAATACTCTAGATTCTTTCAAAAAATTCCATTAATTTCTTCAAATATATCTAAAAAAATATCCTTAAATATCCCTTTAAAATATCCTTAAATATCCTTTAAAGTGTCCTCAATATCCGTTAAAATAGCTTTATATATCCTTCAAATGTCATCAAATATCCCTAAAATATCCTCAAATATCCCCAAAAATTTCTCAAAAATCCATAGAAACTTCCTCAAATTTCCCTAAAAATCCAATCCTTCATAAATCCCCCCCCCCCCAAATGCACTTCATAACCCCTGTTACCCAACACAACTCCTTAAACTTCATTCACCACTTCTATTACTGCTGTTGCTACTACTTCGAATGAAAGAAAACATAAAAAATTATTTTTCAATATTTGCTTTCTTTAAATCCTCTCTGCTTTCTTTTCTCCTCTCTATTTCCTTCCTTTTATAATGGCACCACACATTTCTTTTCATTTCTTCTATAATTTTCTTTTTTTCTTGCATTTATGAACTTTACCCGTTCCAGAAATTTGATTTTATTCTAGCTAAATGAGTTTAGATTTTTGTAGGGTTGAATGATGTTTTTTGGGGGATCTTAAGGCGCTTTTTATTTAGAAAAAAGAGTCCCTTCGGTAACTTGTGGCATCAATGTTAAGGGTCTATTTTGAAGGCACTATCTGAACCTTGGTTTGAGAGTGAAGGGTATACTAACATACCCTTCCCTCTCGGGTACTGATCACTATTCTATATCAAATCTACTATTTTGTCTAGACAAGAGTTAAATTTATCCCCAAAAACTTCAAATAAAATCAGACAATCTGGCCCACTATAATCCCCTTAATTCCTCTTTAGACAAATAACAATGAAATAAAGAATAAGAGTAGAAATAGCTGTTAGCACATGAAACCGAAGCACACATGAGAAAAAAATGTGAAATAATAAAATTATATTTATATGTAAATTTTGCACAATTTTTGCTGACTCCCGTTTGAGCGCTTTTCATTCAACATCATTATATTTTTATACATGACTTGTTTCTCATCGTATTTTTCGATTTTGTGTGGAAAAAAAGGAAAAAAATCTGAAAATGAAATAAAAGAATTTTCCTCTTGTACCTTTATTTCTTTTTTCTATTTTTTATGCTTGGAATTGGATTTTTTGATATTATTTATTTGTGAATGAGCATATGAGGTATTTTTCTGTGATATTTTGAGAATTTTTTCAGAATTTATAAATTTTTTCTAGGAAAGGTTTTTTGGAATGGAAAAAATTGGCAGTTGTGAAAGGATTTTCTTCAAACTATTGAAATTTAATTGGCATGATGAAATTTTTGAAAAATTTAAAAGATTAAAAAAAATTTAAAATTAAAGCATCTCAAAAAATTAAGAAAATTTAAAATTTTAAAAAACTTGAAATTTAAAAAATTTGAAATTCAAAAAAAAATTTGAAATTTTAAAAAATTTGAAGTTTAAAAAGATTCCAAAAATAATGAAAATTGAAGTATTTCAAAAAATTAATAAAATTTGAAATTTAAAAAAATTTGAAATCTAATAAAATTTAAAATTTAATAAAAATTTGAAATTTAATAAAAATTTGAAATTTAATAAAAATTGAATTTTTTTAGAAAACTCAAAAATTAAGAAAAAACTAGAAAAAATTAAAAAAATGTTTTTTTAACAACTAAAATATTTAAATTGAAAATCTAATTAGTTGAAAAAGTAATTGAAAAAGCAATTTGGAAAAGTAATAATAAAAAGTTAAATAAATTTTCAAAAATTCTCAATGTATTGTTAAAATATGAACTGAGTATAAAATTGTAAAAATATTTAAATTTCAAATATATTAAATTTAAATTTTGATTAAATTTAATTTTTTTGACTTAAGTTTAAATTTCATTTTTAAAAATCTATCAAATAATTAAAAAAATTAGAATTTAAAGAAAAAGAAAAAGTTTTTAAAAAACATATAAATTAAAAATTTAAAAACTAGTAGAGGACTTAAAACTGTTACCAAAAAATGAAAAAATCACATAATTTTTAATTGCATAGTCCACAAATAAACGGCATTCATCCTATAAAAATCCACCTGAAACTCCATGCACAAAACAAACAAAGCTCATCAAAAAAGCAAACAAATCTCCATAACGAATTCATTTCCTCACATTAATGTCAAATTTTCATGTTAATTTTCCATCCTCTACCTAATTTATGTCAAGCCATTACAATTGACGCCATCGTCATGAATGCATGAGCTCCTGCGTCATTTCAATTCCGCAATTCAACGATGAATATTTCGTGTGTGTGAAGTTGGGGCGAGACATATCTTCTTTCGAGAATCTAATGTGTTCTGATTTATGACCTATTTATGACATTAATGACAAAAAATTTTCAAATTTGACACCCTCGAAATTTCCGAGATCCAGCTATGCTGTTTTTGGTCGATTTTCTCGCCCCAACTTCACACTTACTCTTTTTAACTTTTCTCAACAAGGGAATGTCCAACTGAGTTGAAACTTTTCCTGTTTTATGACATCTTGGGTACTTTCAGAAAAACTATGAAAAAATTTTTTTCGTTACTTCCCCGATTTTTTATTCAAAAAATAGACTGTTTTTGACAAACTACGGAAATTGACTACCAAAATTCAATTTCGTTTTATTTTATGACACCAAGCTCTATCAAAAAACTAATTGCATCTGATTTATGACCTATCTAGGAAGTTTTAAAAACATTATTCAAAAAAAATTTTTTTACTAAATTTCGTCTCAAAAAATGAGATTTTACTAGAAAAGTGTAAGTTTTTGGAGGTAAATTGTCATATCTCATGAACCGTCTACTGTAAAAAATTTTTGTGGCATTTCTTATAAAACTTTTATAAGGTTCTTTCATAATCCGAAAGAGTTTTTAAATTTCATTTAACCACCTCTTCGTACCATCGATTTGAAAATTGCTAGTTTCTGGTAGTATGCCAAAATAGGGCTTTTTCTAAAATGTGTTATTTCTCAGCTTTACAAATTTATTTTGAAAAAGCACGCTAATGGTAATGTTTTGTTACTATAGGGCTACAAATTAGCATAAAAAGTTTTTGTAAATTTTGACTTGACTTTTTCGTCAATTTTTGAGCTTTTTGGAAATTAGAGTAAGCAAAACTAGCAATTTTCAAATCGATGGTACGAAGAGGTGGTTCAATGAAATTTAAAAATTCTTTCGGATTGTGAAAGAACCTTATAAAGGCTTTATAAAAAACGCCACAAAAATTTTTTACAGCAGACGGTTCATGAGATATGACAATTTACCTCCAAAAACTTACACTTTTCTAGTAAAATCTCATTTTTTGAGACGAAATTTAGTAAAAAAATTTTTTTTGAATAATGTTTTTAAAACTTCCTAGATAGGTCATAAATCAGATGCAATTAGTTTTTTGATAGAGCTTGGTGTCATAAAATAAAACGAAATTGAATTTTGGTAGTCAATTTCCGTAGTTTGTCAAAAACAGTCTATTTTTTGAATAAAAAATCGGGGAAGTAACGAAAAAAATTTTTTCATAGTTTTTCTGAAAGTACCCAAGATGTCATAAAACAGGAAAAGTTTCAGCTCAGTTGGGCATTCCCTTATTGAGAAAAGTTAAAAAGAGTAAGTGTGAAGTTGGGGCGAGAAAATCGACCAAAAAAAGCATAGCGGGATCTCGGAAATTTCGAGGGTGTCAAATTTGAAAATTTTTTGTCATTAATGTCATAAATAGGTCATAAATCAGAACACATTAGATTCTCGAAAGAAGATATGTCTCGCCCCAACTTCACACACACAATATTTCAAATAATTTCTTTTTTTTTCACAGCGCCAAACATCAAATATGAATTTTTCAAGTTCAACTGTCCATAACTTTCATTTCACTTCTGCCACCAGCATAACGATGATTATTTGCACAGTGCAGTAATTTCATTTTCATCCATTTTTATTATCCTCACTAACTCTCTATAGAAATTAATCAAATTTTCAAAAAGGGGGGAGCGCAAAGATGTAGAGAGGAAACTCGATCATCATCAACAATAAAATTTACTCATGTGTCATATTGCAATAAAAAACGAGAAGAGAGAAAAAAAAATTGGGGAAAATTTTTAATATTTGTATCAATTCATTTCATATATTTCCGATTCAGACATCTAACATTATGTAGTAGATGTGCCAACTGTAGCATGAATTGAATGCAATTTTTATGGGGGTTCTGTGGTTTCGCACATGCTTAATTGTAAATTGTGATGTTGTGTTATGAAAACAATGTTTTCTCAAAAACCCTAGCAAATTGAAGAATTTTTGGGTGCTCAAATGCTCCCTTTTCTTTACCCTTTTTATGCCCCTGATCTTAGCTTCTATATCTTTAATGGAGAAAGTACCCTCAAAGAACGATTGCTCGCTATACTCTAGGGTACTCTCTACCCCTAAGGTACCCCTGAGACAACCCTAGGGTAGACACCTAAGGTAGCCCCAAAGTATCCCTAACCTATACCCAAAAAAGCCAATGTCAATCAACGAATCCCAGTCAAGGAACCCTCAATCCAACAACATCCATGTCCATTTAAAAAATTCCAAAGTTCACCATCCGAAAAATGAATTTCAATTGATTTGATTTTGATCTGAATTGAATTTTGTGTAAACAGACAGCTACATGCACAGATACAGTACAGTGCAATTGAATGGAGATTATGTTGATGAGGATGATGATGGGATTTGTGTGGTGTTGTGGATCAAGCAACTTTCTGAACTTTATTTCACATGTAATCCACCAAAAATTGATTTTGTCGTCTGACTTTTCAGCCACAATAACAAAAAAAGATTCAGTTAAGAGAAAATTTCTTTTTAATTCAATTTTTGCCATTATTTCCTCTTCTTTATTTTCTCTATTCGTTAGACATACCGCAAGCAACATTGCAAACAACACTTCCGCCAACAACAACGACTATGCGAATGGTGACTACGACAGCTGTACATCCTAATATGATTGGTAAGCATTAAAAGTACTTCATATGTGTTCATATTCTCAATTTTTCTTTTTTTTTGTTCACTATGCTGTTATGCTCTATATATTCATGATATGTGCATGATACTTCCATGTTATGCATTCATATGAAAAATAAATTTTTTATCATCTTCTTTTTTGCTCTCTTGTTTTATTTTCTGTTGTTTGGATGTCATGGTCATTGCCTTATGCGAAGTGAATAAACATTGAAGGATGACTAGCTTTGTTGTCTGTCTTTTTGTTGCGTGTGCGTTTACTTTTTGAATGAATTTTTAATGATTCTTGTGAAAATAATGAAAATTGGTAGAGGTTGGGGGTTCTTGTTGTGTCTGAGGATGATGATAAAGTTGTTGATACTGATTGGATTTAGTTTAACAAATCTGCTTAATGTGAGCGAGTTCTAAGGTGTTATGGGTGATTCCACGAGTAAACGGAACTGAAAATTTTTAACACGAATTTTTTTAACGCTTTTTTTGCTTAAATATAAATATTTAATCACTTCTTGAAACTCAATAGGACTTATTATTCATCAATTGATGTGCTAATAACTCTAAATCATCATTAAATTAACTTAATTTTGGAAAAATATGTAATGTTTGACCGATTATTACAAAACAATCGATCAAAATTTAACCGATTAATGCTTGTTTTTCTCAAATTTCTCCTTAATTACAGCAGTAAGACAAACAAATGAGGCATTAAATGAAAGCCCAGACGAAAAACAATGTGAATCGTGCAAGTTAGCACCTTAAAATTCCTTATTTAAGGAAATATTAGTGAAAGTTTAGAAAACGATTTTCGTAAACTTAACCGATTAATTTCACTTTTCTTCAGATATCTTTTATTAGACATATTTAAGTTAATAATGTTGTGTTTGCATGGGTAGATATTACATTAACACATAAAATAAATGTATAATATGGAGTTAAAAGAAGTTAATTAAGGAAAAATTGACAAAAAATCGTGTTGAGAAAAATTTTGGCACTCGTGGATTCACCCTTATGATAAAATTCGAACCCATTTCATGAGATAATCAGAATATACAAAATATTTGGGATGTTGTCAAGCTCATCGTCTTCAAAATCCTTTTATATTACTAAATACTTTAAGTACTAAAATTCAAATAAGAGTTTAAAATTTAAATTCATCAAAATTTACCACAGAAAATTAATATTAATTTTCTACTGAAATTCTAGCTAATTCTGATATTTAAATACTATAAATAATACTACATGTAGTTATCAAAATTCATTTTCAAAATCAAATTTTGGGGCCATTCATAAATAATGTCACGCTAAAAAGAGACTTTTACACCCCTTTCCACTGCTGTCACCAAATTTTCATACAAATATATTTATTTTGTCAACGTCAGACCCTCCTTACTACACTAAAAATTGGACGTCATTTATGAATGCCCCTTAAATAAAATTCTTAAGAAATATTCATGCAAAATTTTCATAAATTATTTTTCAATCAATCAAAAATATTTCAATTTTCAAAACATACTTAAATAACATAAAATATTGAGCAAAAATTCAATATAAATAATATTGAAGTTCCTAAGCCATTTCAACAGCAAAACCCACACTATGAACATTTTCAATGCACCATCCTTCCATCTCATCATTAATATCACAAATAAAGCTTTACAAATGCATGATTCAAATCCATTGACCCGAAAAAAAATGAGAGTCAAGAGTTCAATTCAACTTCAGACTTTAAATATATTTTTTACATCTATATATATTTCCCTGCATCATTTTACAGATCTTTGAATAATTTTAATAAGGGGAGATGGTGGAATAAAAAAGCAGGATTTTTTTTAAATAAAACGCATTTTGGTATCCGCTACTTATCCTTAGCTACTTGCCCAAAGCTCAGTAATAAACTGTTCTTACTGACTATTATCACGTAGTTACAAAATGACCATTTTTGACACTCCCGCCGTAACAAATGTGGTTAGTGTAACAAAACTTTGACACCCTCCCCCTCTCTAAACGTTACTAAATATCCGAACGACTCCTCATCAATTTTGTGTTTACGAGTTCGATTTTCTACAATTTTTTTTCTAATTTACTCAATCAAAGATAAATTTGAGAAAAGTGAATAGTCAGGAAAGGTTGATCCTACCTAACATGTCAGAAAATTTTTGGATGCACCCAAAAAAATTTCACTTAATCAGATTTTAGAAGTTTTGGACATAAATGCAAATCAATCAGTTTGTCATCACACATCTTCACGAAATGAACACACCGTGTTGCTCTTGTATAGAATGTAAAATAAATATTGATGGGGTTGTGCTTTAAAAAAAGTCAAAGAAAAGCTTATTTTTATCCCTTTTATATGTTTTTCACAGAAAATGTCATTATATGATGTACATATTTCAAATTCCCATTTAAATATTCTTGCTTATTTATTATTTGCTTTATTTTGATGTTATGCTTTAAAGTTCATGCTGTATAAAGATGTATTAATATTTTCTCATATTTTTAATTGTTAAATGTTAGCTTTTAATGAAAGTTGAATCAATTTTCATGTAGACAGATTTATAACTTTTTAAAACAAGTTTTAGAATTTTAATTTTTTAACAAAATTAATTTAAATTCTAGTTCTTGTAAAATTATTACAAAATGTCACATGATTTTGTTCCTTAATATTTTTTTTCATGTAATTTCCTTTCCACTTTATTAATTTTCAATCAATTTTTGATATTTCTATTTTCCATCCTTGTATTATACACAGTACTAACACTTATCATCTCACTTTTTTCCTTTTACCTTCTCTTCTTCCATTTTCTCCTTTCTCTCTTCTTCTTTTGTATATTTTGTAGATAAATCAAATTACAAATCACGCGAATTAACACTCAAAAATGTCGGAGCGACATCAAATAATATTAATCGGAATTCAGACAACAAAGACAGGGGTATTAATGTCATTGACGTTACATTTAATTTACATTTTTTTTGCTTGGTGCTGATTCTATTAAAATATTCGATCGCTTACAGTTTTATTCATTTCTTGTGGCTATGGCTCATCTGTAAGTCTATAGATGGCTGGCATTGATAATTCAGGGGATGTCGATGGTTTTTTAATGCTTGTTTTAAGGAAATTGGAGGGGATTTTTAGGCAGTTTGGGATGGAAATGGTTATGAATAAAAATGCAGTAAAAGATGAAAAAAATTTAAGTCATGAATTCTAAAGAAATTTTTACACATTCAAAAGCTTTATTAAAATTGTAGTTTTATAAAATCTAAAACCTTTTATAAAATTAAGAAAGGAAAACTAATTTCCAAAAAAATATTATTAAAAAACTTTTAAAAATCACAAATTACTTTTTTAAATTAAAAAACATATACTTTTTAATTTTTAAAAATAAAAGTTTTTAAAAAACTTTTGTAACTTGAAAAAACTAAAAATCAAAAAACTGTTTGAAATCAAAATTTTTGAAAAATTGAGAAGATTTTGATGATTTAATTTCTTTTTTAAATTTCTAATATTTTTCAAAAAAAAATTTAAAAAAATTATTTAAAAATCTTCACAAGAGTTAATTTTTTAACAAATCTGAATCTAAAAAACTAATTTAGAAAATTTTAAATTTTTAAATATTTCTAAATTTCAACTGCTGTGTTTGAGAACAGTTTATACTAAAATATTTGCAAAAAAGGCTTTCTGAACAATATTTTCTCCTTCAGTTCCTATACTTTCATTTATTTTCGTCTCTCTCCCTCCATTTGACCAAAAAAAATAATTCAAATAATGTCGATTGGCTCTCTTAGCTTTCATTTCTTCTTCATTACACAAATTTAATTAAATTCGTGGTCTTTTCTTGGTAGGCAAGAAGAAGAAGATAAAGACGATGGATATTCTATAAAGTCGCGCATTAATATGAAAATTGAACTGAAATCGATGATTAATAAATATAGCAGAAAAAATTCAAAAGAGAAATTTATGACTTTGAAGATGCAGACGGTGAACGATTATTGCCTTAAAATCATCAAGCATTTTCAAGTCAAATGAAAATTGGGAATTTAATAAAGTTAAAAAAAATCTTAGAAAATGTAAATTTGCAATTTAAATATGAATATTTGAGATAGATGCACTCTTTTGAAGATTATGAGGGGGTATATTCTTTTTAGATACCAAACTTCAGTAATAATTTTGTAATTTATTACAAGAATTTTCATTAAAAAAATTAAAATCCTTAAAAACAAATTTAGAATTATTCAATTATGACATCAACAAGGGCGTAGCCAAGGTACAGAAAAGGAACAGACCCCCTTCCTTGAGAAAAAATCCGAACCACCTCCCCTCACACGTCGAGAGGTCAGACCCCATTTTAAAAATCTTTAGCTACACCTCTGTACAACGAACAACATCTTTGAAGGGGGTTGGGGTATCTAGAATCAAATTGTAGGGTATCATGTTCAAGGAAGCTTAAAGTCCAATATAAAAGAATGTTTATCATCATGCTTTTAGGCTCATCATTAAGAATAAAACCACGATGGGGTCCAATGTGGGTCATGAAGTCAAAAATTGGAATTTCGGACCACTTTACCTCTCCCCACAAAACACTTTATATCCAAATGACGCCCGTTCCAAAAAAAAATCTGAATTTTTCCTCTCCGACGAACAAAATGCCAGCAAAGAAGACGAAAAAAAAATAATCAAACTGAATTAACATTACTTCCTTCATCTTCAATTCCGTCTTGTTCATCCCAGCACGTAAAAATTCTTTCGTCCATTCTTATCTCATCTCGCTCATTCACATTCTTAATTTGAGTCAAATTTTATTCCATCCACTCAATATTCACATCGAATATCATAATAATCATGATCAGCTTCTCTCTTTTTTTGTGTGTTGTACTTAATAAAATTCACAATGTCATCTCATCCACTATAACTTTTTTTTATGTCTCACTGTCGACAAATGTTTTAAGCACTTAATTGTAATCATCATTATATTCTTACTCAATGCTGATTATTGTACATGAATTTTTTTTTGCTGGTCTGTATGCGGCCTGTACATAAATGGAATCTAATTATGCAATCAACTAACGTCCTGACTATTGCACTTCTGTCTTTCCATTTCACATCATCATACACGTTTGAAGTTTATGCTTACATATTTCCATGTTTCTTCTTGCCTTTTAGTGCTGAAGATGGAAATGAAATTGAACATTATTAGAAACTTGTTAGCAATAAAATCGAAAGAGAATTTTTATTTTTACTCGTGTATGCGGGGAAATAAAATTTGAGTCATAAACATAAAGTTTAGTAGATCATTAGTTAAAGATGATATCGATTGGTGGAGCTATGATTTTGGGTCGCTTGTGAGCTTTTTTTGGGAGGGATATTTTGGGCACGTAAAGGCGATTTTGAAATTTTTGTGATACTTACTTAAACATGGCATTTACAGGTCAGTTGTAATTATTGGTCTACTTTAGTAGATGGAATTAGTTAAAATTTATGGCAATGATCCAGGGCTGAGTTTCTAGGTATACCCTAAATTGGGTACATAATGTACCGTACATTGTATACCCCAGTGCAGGGTTGATATCTGGCACTTGGCTTTGAAAAAGGCCACCTAGCTGTAGGCAATTTTTGCTCAAAGGCAAAGACAGACTGCCTTTGCAAAGACAGAGAAATGGGGCCCAGTGGTACCATATGTACACCAAGACTATACCCCAGAGGAAGGCATATACCGTGAAACCCAACCCAGAAATGATTGATTATGTCTTGGGAGTTCAAATTCCAAAGCGTAGCTGGAAAATAAAAAAATAGTTTGAAAAACTACCATAGAACATAAAATACGCCTTAAACCTCCACAAACTCTTATCAAATCTCCAACCTGTTGTGTATTTTTCGCAATAAAATTTATTTTCACTCAGAAAAACTCAAAACTTTTATCCTGTTATTTAAACTTTATTTTTTCTCGTCTTCTTCTTCTTGTTTATTCCAGATCATCGCCTACAAAGTGAAAGTATATCAAGCACACAAGAACAAAAGATAAAAGAGAAGGAGATAACTTCATCAACAAGTCGGCTGTCGTCACAGACATTAGCAGCATTAATTTATTCACTTTTTTGTTATTGTTGCTTACATATTTATCTTCATTGAGTTTTCTTATTGATTTTGTTATGAGAAAAATGGTGGATGTAGGATGAAATTTTTATAGAACAAAATGCTTATGACGAATTTTTTATTTTTTAATAAAGAAAAAAATGTAAAATTTTTGGAGGCTTTTAAAATAAGTTTTTAGTTATAAGTTTATTGATGATATGTGTTGATTGTACAATAAATATTTTTTTGTTGGTTTTACTAGTGTAAAAAAGTTCCTGCAAACGAATTTAAACAATAATCCATAAGGAAGCGAAAGATTTTCAACGTTCAAAAAACAGTCATAGATTGAGGACTCTAAAAATATATCCAAATTTAAAAAATGAGGAAATATGTTAAAACAAATTCTATTTTGTTTTTTAAATAATCCAAAAATAAATTAAATTAAAAATTCAATTTTGAAAAAAATTAAAATTTTATAAACTCAGTTTTCAAAAAACTTAACTCTAGATATTTTAAAAATTATTAAAAACAAATTAAGAATTAAAAACGAATTTTTTCATTAGCTTTAAAATTTTAGCATTTTTTGTTTCTAAAATTTTTTTTTAAATTCCAATATTTTTTTTAAAAAATTAAACAAATGAACTTTTTATATTTTAAGAGTCCAAAAGTCTCAAAAGTCAAAAAAGCAATAAAAAATAATTTTTAAGTTCTCAAAAATTCATCAGTAGTTCAATTTGAAACACATTTTATTATTTTTCCCAACAAAAAAAATAATTTAATTTTAAAAGCAAAGTCCTTTAATTGAGTAATAAGTATCATTAAATAAAAATAATTAATTTAATTAAATTTATAAAATGATATTCATGCTTTTTGAGGCACAACTTTAAAAATCTGCTCCATTTGAAAATAAAATTTTCATCTTTTAAGTTGCACAAAAAATATTTTTGTAAATTTGTTTCTGTTAAAAAGAAGTAAATAAAAGTTAAAGATGTTAAAAATATAAGAAAAAGAAAAAATTATACTCGCTCAATCAATGAATGAAAATTATAAAATGAAAAATATGATAAATAAAATAAAAATTGTATAAAACTTGCATAAAAATAAGTGAATATTGATAAACTAAATGAATAAAATAAAGTTGTAAAATAAAAAAAGAAGATTTATGAAAAATAAATAAAAAAGGAAAAACAAACGAGTAAAATTATTTAGCTTTAAGTTTATAATTCTTGAGATTTGAATTTAATTTTTAAAAATTATTTCAGGTAGATTTGTTCAAGATTTGAACAATAAATATAATACAATATCATTTTTCGAAAATTAAGGTAAGTTTTTTTCTTTCTACCAACTTTGAGCAATTTTAAATAATTCCCAAATAAGTCACCATTAATAACTAATTAATTTCTTTTGCAAAATGATGGCTCAATAAATATCAAAATTAATAAGCTGGTCTTAATTTTCAAATAAGGGGTCGTTCGGAAATAATGTCACGCCAAATAATTTCAGTTTCGACTCCCTCTTTTTGTAACAAATTTTCCATACAAAAACATTGTACTTGGACTGTCACAAATTCTTCACCCTTCCCCTCGTAAAGTGTGACGTAATTTGCTAACGACCCTTAGGACTCGTTCATAAATGACGTCCATCAAAAAATGGGATTTTTAAACCCCCCCTTGTCACAAAATTTTCATACAAAAAAATTTCTTTTGTATAGGGGTGTCACAAAATCTCAGACCCCCCCTCCCCCCTAAATTGTGGACGTCATATATGAATGACCCCTTAAACAAACTAACTATTCTTTATAAATTATAAATTTATAATTTTTAAAACTCAAATAATAATTGAAGCTAATTTGTGGACAATGAAGCAAGGAATGAAATTATATTAAATAATTTTATCTTGTCAAAATTGATTCAATTATGAAAACAATGCCAATTATTAAGATAAAGATGATGAATACCATGATTTAAATTGATATAATTCAATAATTACCATTAAGAAAATAATTTCATTAAAATATAAAAACTGCCTTTTAAAAAATATTCATTTTCAAAATTGAATTTTTCAGACGCAATAAAAGAAAATAAATAAAAACACGAAACTTAAGGATTTTTCTAAATACATGGGTGACCTCCTTCCGATTGTTACAATTTAAGCGATGCAAAATTAAGATAATTGTCATACTAAATATATTAATAAATTCCTCTAGTCACCCTACTACTTAATGTTTTCTATAAAACCACTGTAGGTTATAAAATGAAAGCTTTTAGCCTAGACACATTTGACATTCAAGTTTGATTTTCCTTCAATTTTCCTGTTAAGAATATTCTTTCTGTGTTGATAAGCTTTCAGTGCTTAAAATTTTCAAATACGTTATAAGAAAAATCTACAAGGGGTCGTTCGCAAATTACGTCACGCTTTTGTATTAAAAATTTGTGACAAGGGGGAGGAGGGGATTGAAAAAGTCTTTTTTGACGTAATTTACAAATAAACCCCAAATCTGTAAGGATATTGATACCAAAGGTGTAAGAATTGACAACACAAATTTTATAATTTCTTAAAATTTTCTGCATTTTTTATCAATTTATTTTACTTTTTGTTACACATTCTTCCTTGTCTGTGGATATTATTTTCATTATATTCAATACATATTACAAAATTTATTTACGAATTTTATTTTGTTGAAGAATTTTGAGATATTTTACAATTTTCTTGAAAATATAGCAAGATTTGTCAACTAATAATATTTATATTTCATTTCAATATTTTATTTTGCACAAAATTTTACAGTAAATATTTTTTTGATATTGTTTTAAATTGTTGATTAAATTTTTAAGATGATCCAGAAAATAATTTTTATTTTGTTTTGTTGACCAACATGAGATCTTAATCTGAAATACAATCTGAAATATTTTGTGAATCAAAAAAATCATCATCAATATTAAACTTTTTCTGATATTTTACAAGCATTAAAGCTTTTTTCACGTATATGGCGCCTTATTCCTGTCATTTTAAGCAATATATAATTTAGTTTTTATTATTCCTGATAAGACAACAACAATTTTACTTTATTTTTGGGGATTTTTTAAGGGTTACCATAAGCAGTCTTATTTAAATCAATTTTTAAGGATTTACATTTGAATTAGTTGGAAAACTGAAAATTTGAAAAATTTACATTCATTACATTCATGCTACATGAACATTCCGCATCCTTTTTCAATCATCAGCTACTTAATATTCAACAAATTACAATATATCGAGTTACTCAATTAACTAATTATTCGGTTTTATTCACATTGAAATGAAATTAATTGTAAACGGTCTAATCTCATTCATCTTCATGTCACTGTCGGCATTAAAATTTTATAACATTTACATTATATTTATCAATAGCTTATTAATAACTTTATTATAATAATTACATTATTCATTTCTGTATGTATTTGTTATATTAATAGTTGCGTAAATATTTAAATAAGTATCAATAAACAGAATGGAATTTTATGGTGGCAAAGATAATAAAATCAAATGGAAGGCAAATAAAAGTGTGAACTGTCGATAAACTATTGGGAAAAAATTTAATTTAAAAAATAATTAGCTTTTTTAAAAAAAGTTAAATTTTATAAAAAAAATTTTTAAAATTTTTAAAATTTCAATTTTGTTTTCAAATTTCAATTTTCAATTTTGTTTTCAAATTTAAAATTTGTTTTAAAATTTAAAATTTGTTTTCAAATTTAAATTTTGTTTTCAAATTTAAAATTTGTTTTAAAATTTAAAATTTGTTTTTAAATTTAAGTTTGTTTCCAAATTTCAATTTTTTCAAACATTTTTTAAATTATGAAAATTTAACTTCAATATGAATATTTTACTCAGACTCTCATAAAAGTGTTAAAAATGAGGGCTAAAAATTTAATTTTAAATAGACATCATTTTTTAACGATCCCTAAAAAATAATAAAACTGAAAAGACTTACAAAATTATTCAAAAATCAGTCAAATTTTTTAAAACATTCGACATAAAACAAAATAATTCAAACTTTCAATATAATTTTTTCAGAATATTGTAAAAATTAACAAATGCATCATGGATATCAATCAACATTCTTATAAACTAACTGCCTTAATCTCATACTTAAATAACTCATTTCCATTCTTACTCAGTAAACAGAAACTTTTTTTAATAATTTTTTTCGCTATTAAATTCTTTCTTTTTGTTGTTATCTAACATAATTGAATTAATTATATGGTTTTTAATACTATTTTCTTGAATATTTTATTCAATTGTTGGTCCTTGAGTGACGTGAAAATTTTTTTAAAACTTTCTAAAAACAATTAATAAATTTACAACAATAAATTTGCAATTTTTTAACCAATTTATAAGCATTTTAAGAAAATTTAGTTTTATAATGCAAAATGTTTGAAAAATTGCACTTTTTATAATTTTTACAATTTTTTAGAGATCAAAAATCGTAGAAATCACGATTTTGTTACAGTTTAGCATCAAACCTCGAGCCAAACCGAGCCTAGTAACCTTCAAGAAAGTATAAAAAGCAGAATAAAACAGAACTAAAAAAACAAATCCAATTAAGTGAACATATTTCAGGTCCATTAGGTATAAAAAAACTTTCATGTCACTCAAGATTGCTTTTCATCATTTTTATAATCTTACAATAGCTACATAACATTCTCTAGAATTGATATTAATTTAATTAATATTTATATCGTCAGTTGAGCAAATACATTACAAGAGAAGCAATCGATATTGATGTGAGGATGACTTGATAATGACAAGCAACAGACATCGAACATGAGTAGTCGTAAGTGTCATCGGGATTTCCGATCATGAGTTCTAAAAAAGGAAAATTTTAATTTAATTAAATGTGATTTAATTTGAAACTTTTTTCTCTCCATTTAATACCTTTCCGTTTATTTGATCCTTCCGGATCGTCTTCAATATTGTTCGACTCAATCTGACTATTGAATTTTTTGTGTTTGGCTGAAAATGAGGAAAAATGTGAAATTATGAGAAGTTAGTATTGTGTCATTGTTGTTGTGTAATTTAAGATTTGAAGAGAAGACAGCATGCAGACTAGCTTAGGATATGTATTGTAAAGAAGATGCAGACTAGGAGTTGAAGATATAACTGAATTTAATTATTTTTAATTTAAAAAAATTCAACCGCATTATCGTTTTTATCATTATAAATTATAAAATTTTAAAAAATCTAAAAGTCTAAAAAAATTTAAAGTCTAAAAAAATTAAAATTTTTAAAAAACTTTAACTTTTAAAAAAATTAAAATTTTAAAATACTTTAAGATTTAAAAAAAATCAAAATTTTTAAATGCTCAAATTTAAAAAAATTAAAGTTAAAAAAATTTAATATTTTTAAAAAAGTTAAAAAAAATTTAATTTTCTTTAAAAAATCAAATTTTTAAAAAAGATTAAAATTTATATTCAACTTTCAATTTTCAAATTATTTTGTTGCAAAACCAGAAAACTACAACAGAACTTCTACGCTAAAACACACCTACAAGTAGAAATTCTTCTTATTTACCTTTCTTACCTTTTCTTCGTCTTCCCTCCAACCAATTATTGTAATTGCCGTCATCATGTGGAAGTTCTACAAAGAAATTATTTTCAAAAAAGTTTGGAATTAGAATTTTTATAATTTCCCCCTGCCCCTCCCAAAAAAATACAATACTCAACTGTAAAGTTTAATTGTTCCGTCAGTTTCACCAAGTGAATTCTTAGCAACACACATATAGCTGCCAAAATCACTCTGACTAACTGACTTTATCGTTAAGTTCATGTGCACCTTGTACGCATTGTCCTTGATTGATGTCTCGAATTTTCCACCTACAATAAAAAAAATACATGCATCTAAAATGTCAGCAGTTAAACGGAACAGACACGCTAAAATTGAAATGTTAAAAATGTGAATAAGATATAAAATAAAATAGAAATGTTATGGAAATAAGGTTAGTAGATGTACTTAAACAGATGATTGAATATTAACCAAATAATAATGACAGTCGTTGAGGTGAAATTGCAATGGGATTTCACAAACATTGTTGTTGACGATACTGTCCTTGCCGAGTTTCATTGCGATGATCATAAAAAGTAATATACGGAGTGTTAAGAAAGAGAAAAAAGTTGAGACAAGTAAGGAAGGCATGAGAAATTGAGGGAATAGAGCGCATTTTTATGAAAAGTATGAAAATGGTCAATTTTTTGGAATTTTCAGAATCCGTCCAGTTTCCAGAAGGGAGGCATCAGAGAGGAAATAGAAAGGGTTGAGGTCTATCGAGCTAGAGTTTCTTCCCTCCTGGATATCCCCCTATATTACCCATTCACAAACACCACATCCACAAAATCCCAAAGAAAATTCGTCCAATAAAAAATACGACACACCAAAGGACACATCACAACCGACTATGGAAGTAAAAACAACAAATTCCCACGAGACCAATTGAAGCAGCGGTGGATGTTGTGTGAATTGAACTACTGCCGATACTTTTGGTCCTGATGTTTATTTTATTTTTGTGCCGACGCTCCGAAGATAAATAGATGAGGAGATATTTAAACACATAAACTCATATACTCATGTGTGTATGAATAATATTTATTCTATTTAGTCTATACTCTGTTCTCTTTAGAGCTATTATGCTAATTTTGACAATGAAAACTTTCGAAATTGAATGAAAATTGAAAATTTATATCATGATGTGTAGATATGGAAAAGTTTTAATTTGGTAGCTGGATTTATGTGGTGACACAAATGTTTAGGAAGGATATGCGATCTAGAGCTTTGAAATTGTTTAAAAGACTTTAAGGTTTGAAGAATTTTTAAATTTTGAATTGATTAAAGTTAGTTTTTAAAAAACTAATTAAGGAAAGTTTACAAAAAAAATTAAAAAATTGATATTTTTTGGAAATTTCAACAAAATTTTTTTAAAAAAATTTAAATTTAAAAAAAATATTTTTTTTAAAAAATAGTTATTTAATTTAAATTTTTTAAAATTTAAATTTAAAATTTTTAAAATTTAAATTCAAATTTTTTAAAACTTAAATTCAAATTTTTTAAAACTTAAATTCAAATTTTTTAAAATTTAAATTCAAATTTTTAAAATTTAAATTCAAATTTTTTAAAATTTAAATTCAAATTTTTTAAAATTTAAATTCAAATTTTTTAAAATTTAAATTCAAGATTTTTAATGTGTTTAAAAATCTACTCAATCCATTCAAATACCCTCCAGGACATCAACACCTTTTCTGTTCATCAAAATTACTTAAAATATAAATTTCATGGTTGAATGACACACAAAAAACAACAAAAGCTGGACAATTTTCATGTCTTTCGAATCCTTTTGTTCAATACTTATTTACATGAACTGATTACTACCGATATATTCATTCATTTGAATTGCTTCAGTCTATCCACATACATTGTGTGAAGCTTAAATTGAAAGAAAATAAAAGCTGAAGGAAAAAAAGTATCAAATATCCAATGTCTTTTATTTCTTATTATTCCACTTTGTGGTTGGTGAGAAAATAAGAAAGGCGCATAAAGGGACAGAAAGGAATAAGAAGGAAGTAGCAGTCTTAATAGCATTTGTGGTGACATAAGAAAATGAGCATGTGGATGAAGAAGTGGAAAAAAAATCAATTTTCAATTCTTTTTTGTAACAAGAATTTTTTCAGAATTTGAATTTTATGCAGTTTTTAAAGAAATTCGATGGTTTGTGGTCACAAAATTGACTAAAAATTCGATTTAGGTGACCAAATCTGACCTGGCACAACATCTCAATATCTTATTCAAAACACTCTCATTCAGCATTAAATTTTCTATTGTTATTCCTAATCCGATTACTGTCATTTTAATCTATTAAATATCAATTAAACACATAAATAGACACAAACAAAAGATAAAGTTTGACATGAAAATTAATTTAATAAAATTCTCCGAAAACTTTCTAATCCTTCAGAACAAGGAAGGCAATTCAGGAACAAATTTAATTCAATTGTTTCAATTTATCATCCTATGAACACTCGTACACAAATTGATCATTATAATTTTCCTAACAACTGAACTTCACACATGTCCATTAAATCAAATTCATACAATAAATGTCCCAAAAATTAATTTAACTAAGTGAAGCGACGAGCAGGGACGAAAATTGATTGGAAATTTTCGGAAATTTATTTTCAAATGAATGAATTATGAGGAATAAAATTTTAAATGTGAATATGAGTGGCAATTGGAAGGAAAGAAGCTCAACTGAGTGAGACATTTTAATTGAATATTGATGATGTTATGGAAGTTAAGAGACATAAAATGTGGATTATGATGGTCATTAAAATTGAAGCTAAATAAGAGGTTGTTTGTAAATGAGGTTCTTAAAAACTTGAATTTTTGAACCTCCAATAAGTTTAGGGCTAACCAAAGGTATACCACCTACCCCACCCAACCTCCACCTAAAGTACCCTAGGGTAGGGTTAGTTGGCAAACCCTAGAGCAGAGTAGGTGTAATACCATAGTATGAGAGGGCAGGATAGGATACTCTACTTTC
Organism: Chironomus tentans; assembly: GCA_963573255.1. Taxonomy (NCBI): domain Eukaryota; kingdom Metazoa; phylum Arthropoda; class Insecta; order Diptera; family Chironomidae; genus Chironomus; species Chironomus tentans. Next base: position 21,226,590 of record OY754302.1, read on the forward strand.
CACCTAAGGTACCCTAGGGTAGAGTTAGTTGAGATACCCTAGATCAGGGTTAGGTGAGATACCCTAGAGAAGGGTTAGGTGAGATACCCTATAGCAGAATAGGTGTGGTACCATATGGCATCCTAGTATGAGAGGGTATGATAGGGTACCCCATGTAGCCTCAGAAACCAACCACTGTATGAAGTATATAAAAAGTTATAAACTGTCACAGAACTCAAAAAGGAGTGAATCCTGAAATATAAAACGTCATGATCGAATGCCTCCTTTCTAAAGTCTAACAAAAACTAAGATTGAAGACGTTCCGTATCTAATTTCATACACTAAAGAAACAAAAAACTCACCTTGCGGCACTATTTCTCCTTTCTCCCTCATAAAATAATTGATAGATTTCGGATATGCTTCCGAATGGCACTCGAGTGTGATTTTTTGTCCTTCATAGGCGCCCACTAGTTGATTAGCTGTTCAAAATGACAAAATAAAATTGTTTTAGTAATTAAAAAAGAGTTATTTTAAGGTAATTGAGACTTAACCATTGTCTAGACATTGGTAGCTTGAGCATGAAGACGTTTGGGCAAGATTCATTAAAAAAAGCTTATTTTAGAATTTTGCACTCTCAAAATCTTACTGTAACAGGAAAATGAACCTCAGTATACACCCTAGGTACATCACTGCCATTTATATCTAAATTCTCACACATTTGATCCAAATTATCAATTTTTATTCAATACTATAATTAAAAGGTTCATAATAACTTGATTACAACTTCAAATGTCAAGTCAACTCAATTTTCAATCCAAACCACATATTAAAATACCAATGGCTTAGAAAATGACAATTTAAATAGCCCAATGTGTCACTCAAACTACTAATAATAAATTAATTAACTTACCAACAGATATCATCGGTGGAACTATAAATAATAGGAACAAAAGGAATAGCAAGAGAGGATGGGAAGAGAGAATCAACAAGAGCATTACAATATTGTAATTAAAAGATTATATGAAGCATGTTCACAATCATAACAATAATATAAATTTCAATTAAGATTATTTAAATGCAAATTACGTACAATGTACAATGAGTGTTATCCTTTTGGACACCGAGGGTGGAACGCCATTAGATGCAATACACAAATATGCTAAGCATTGATGTAAAAATAACAAAAAAGAAGATTTTTTTTAGAAAATTCCACAGTCTATTGAATCGGAAATTATTTAGGGGGATATGAATGAATATAAAAGGATGAAATTGTCATCGATTGTTGTTGCTTAATACGGTTGTTATATTTTTTTCGGGGAGAGCATGACAATGAATCGAATAAATGCAGTCTGTGTACTTACATCCCATATGCAAACGATTAACTCGGGGAATGTTCAGTGTTGCGCCTTCCACTGTAAGCACTATTCATCGATTATTTTTTATGATGATGATGATGATGGTGGATATCCGTTCCGAGTGTTTTTAATTGAGTTGTGGATAGGAAAATGAGAATATGAGATTAAATTAATATTGAATCGGAACTTGATAATTATCGGAAATTCAAATTTGATTTTTAAAGCAACGACTTTCTTACTTATAAAGCTATTCTTCTTTAAAATGACGACTTAAAAACGCTTCCTAATTAAAAATAAAACTTAAAGCGACGACTTAAAAAAAACAAATTTAAAGCTACGATTTAAAAATTCAAATTTAAAGCGATGACTTGAAAAAAAAAATCAAACTTAAAGTGACGATTTAAGAATTAAACTTAAAGCGACGACTTAAAAGTTAAAAATAATCAATAACACCTTGATAATATCCAAAAAAAACCTGAAAAAAATCACAACAATCCCTCAATTATCCACATTACTTCCAAATAACAAAACTTTCAATCCATCCATCTTCACTTTTTTTCCATCCACTAAATCAACAACAAAGTTGAGTCTCTATTTTGCCTTTTCATCACCCCATTCAATTCATTTGTTCGTAACACATTATTCAGCCATCCATTCATTGACTTTTCTCACCCACATACAGTCATACATCCAATTTTCATAACTTTTTATTGTTCAATACGATTTCCTGCCATTCTTCTTGTATTACATCGTGAAATATATCAGGTGGCAGCAATAAATAGGATAGATAGTGCCATAACAAATTGAATCTTAATCATATTTGATTTTTTTGTAACGGGATATAAAACCGTCATGGTAAAGTGAATATTAATAAACAATAAATGAATGAATCTGATATGGTGTAGAATTATTATTGCTATTATCATCGCTGTTTGCTGTTGATATTGTTTTTTGCTGTTATTTTATTCATTTTCAGTGGTGTGGAACTTTTTTTGGAGGGGGTTTGCGGAGCTTTTGGAGTATCTCTAGGGGGTGTACTTGGGGTGTCCTTGGTAATGTCCTGAGTAACTTTTGTTGAAGTACAAAACAGAAACATTTTTTAAGTCCTACAATATTAGTAAAAATGCGCAACAAAACATTAAAAGCTCAACAACCTCTCCCCTTGCTCATCAACTTATAACTCATCGACATCATCATTGATATTGAATATTACAAGAAAAAAAATGTTAAGAATTTATAGCTCAATTTTCATTCGTTTTCACTTAATATTGTTGTTTGGGAAAAAGAATTTGCTTCCTTAATTCCAAGAAGCAGTCGTGGAAAAAAAGAATTTTTCCTTTCGTGGGCTTATTTCATTACACACCAAAAACAAAATTGGAAAAAGTTCATTTCGTCGTTGTAATATTGTTAATTTTTGTGTCTTTTTGTGCCAATCTCCATAATTTTTTTTTGCTTCTACGCTTTTCGTTTTTTGGATTCCTCAATATTTTCATTTCTTTTTGTTGGTTGGGCGAAGAAAATTTTCTTTTAACTCGACTGTCAATAAAGCTGATATGTTTTAGTCTAGCAAGTAGCCCTTATGATTATTTTCGATGAAAATTATAACGATCTTTGAAAATTCAAATTTTAACGGTTCTGAAAAATTCAAATTTTGACGGTTCTTAAAAATAAAATTTTCATTTTAATTCCAGTAATTCTGACAAAATTTGTCATAACAAACAATTCACTTTTGCCTCGGCATTTTTCCTTCTAGAACCTAAAATGTCTCAAAAAAAACTCGACAAAAACAAAAAAAGTCAGCATGCCACCGACAACGATGACGATGATAATAATGACGATTTGACTAGTAAAGCAACTAGAAGACGTAATATGAATAAAAAAACATTAAATGAAGTCATTTCCTCTTATCATCGACATCAACAGGAGACTCCTTTGTCATGCACACTTGAGAGTCTATAATTAGTAAACAATGGGAAATGGATAGGTATGTACACAAGTGATGGGGGTGGAAAATGAGTAAATTTGATTGGAATTTTTGATGTTATATTGTTGGATTTATTCAGTTTTTGTTATTGACAGTAAAATACGTCAGATTTTAAAGTAAATTCCAAAAACGTTTCAGAATCGTCAATTTAAACAAGAATTTAATTTTCAACCTCTAAATTACCCTCAACTAAGCATCAAACCCCTTCAGGCTATACACCGTGTCTGTTCACAACCACAACATGCAAATAGCATAGCAGAATTGTAATTGTAAGACTTAATTATTATTTATGTTTTAATGATAATTCAATGAAACCTTAAATAAGCCTCTAATGAGGCAAAAGTTTTTTTGTTTTCATTTCCAATCCTTCTATTTCATTTGATCGTTAGTCACGTTGATGTGTAATTAAAGGGATTTAATTGATCGCTCGATTGTGAATAGGAGGATAATTTTAGTTATTGTATTTTTAGGTGTGAAAGTGGATTAGGGGAAGGAGCATAACCAGGTATATTTTTGGGGTCAACCCAAAATGGAAATTTTCTCCAATTTTCTAGGGTTTTTCTACAAAAAAATCCCAAACTAACTCTAAATTTCGTGTCCATAAAAAAAGTCAAACCACCCCCTCCCCTCACAAAAAAATGAATGATCCTTAAAATAAGAATTGAATTTAAATTTCAAATTTTAATAATCAAAAGTTAAATTTTAAAGAATATCAGTCATGTTTAGAGTCATTTACTCCCCTCACCCAAAAAACAAGACTTACCCCTATCTTTAAACCTCCACCCTCCTACACCAATAGACATCCCGACCATAAATATATTCATGAGCATTGTTCACACACAAGCTGAAGAAATAAAAATAAAAACAATTCAAATTGTATCAAAATCACATAAAAATAACGATCGAAATGTCGTAAAAGTTTCTTTTTTTGTGTCGCTCCTTTACGTGCGTATTGAAAATTGTATGTTGGACTGCTACTTTTTGTGCTTTAACACAATTGGTTTTTTCCTTTTCAATTTCGATGTCTTATATTGCCAAACATACGCCACTTTTCCCAAGACAAAAATTCATTTTTATATTGTGTGTGGTTAGCACACATATTGTAGTTTCTTGCCGAACTATGAACCAAAAACCGGTGAAAAGGGAAAGGAAAAAAATCAAGGCAGCAGTAAAAATAGAAGGGAAAATGAAAATTTGCTTATGTCTCATTTCTTTTCATTCATTCTTTTATTATGATAGTTTTGCTGTGTTTTTATATATTTAGTGATAGTTTTTTTTTGGGAGTTTGGAGGTGGTGGAAGAAGAATAACTAAATTTGTAAACTATTTTTCGGCTCATGACCTTTTAATTGCTTTTTTGGAAGAAAATTATCGAAAATGTTTTAAGTTTAGCGAAAGTTTTTAAAGAAAAAGTTAGTTTATGAATCATAACCTCACTTTTGGAAGACTGAACTTCAAATTTGGATACTTATCCTCATTTTTCATTATTTACCCTTACTTTTTGGAAACATAACCTCACTTTTTAAATTTTTAAACTCAATTTCCATTAAATCAGTTTTAATATTCGTCAATAGAACTTTTTGTTAATGTAACCTCAATTTGAATGTGCAAACCTTACTTTTTATTAAAATAACCTCACTTTCAAGTACGTAACCTTACTTTTAATATCCAAACCTTACTTTTTAGTGACATAACCTCACTTTTTGATAAGATAACCTCAATTTCGATTACCTAAACTCACTTTTTGGTAAGATAACCTCACTTTCGATTATCTAGCCTCACTGTAAATGTTCTGACGTCATTTTTAAGATACTAACTTCAACTTTAATGTCCAACTAAGTGTACATCTAACAATTCTAAAGAAATTGCATGGAGTAACCAACCACCCTCTCCCAAACACCACACATGACTCTCAAAATAAAAACTCCATTCACATACAATAATGTACATCACGATCAACTTGCTGGCAATAAATTTTTACGAGTAAAATAATAAAAAGGTCTGACACTTGAAGTATCAAAAGACCAAGAGGAATTTTCTTCTGACCCACAAGCAAATTGAGATGAAATAAAACATATAAAATTATATCGAACCATTCGCATTTTTTTTTTCATTTTACGACAACAAAATGCATAAAACTTAAACTAATTTTCTATTGCCAGTTCTGAAATGGAAAGAAAACAAAACAAAATTCAATAAACTCTGAAATATTGTTTATTATGAGCAGCAAGCAGAACTAAAGGGGAAAATTTATTGAATTAATAAAAACGAGACAGCACAGACAACATTGTGACACATAATGGGCATTTAAATATTAATTTGGAAACATTTCAATTTTATAATTGCATTTGATTTGCATTAGGCATTACCATATGCCAAAAGAGCATATTTTGTGCGGATAGGACAGTGAGTCAATTTTTTAGTGAATATTTATGAGGTTTTTTAGGGGTAGGGGTGTTTGTTTTGTGAAGATGAAGGAGATAGATGCAATTTTGGCTGATTTTCTGTGATACTGTTGTAAAAAAAATTAGAATTTTCATCATTTTCCTCCTTAAAATTCCAAAAATGCGCTCTATACTACTTCACAGTGAGAATTTCTTACTTGATAAACTAAACATCTAAATTACACATCTGAATTTCTAAACAGACATAAATCTTTCATATTTCTCCCAAAAATGCGCCTCATACCACCTTCTCACTTGACTTCCCTACTTGCCATCTAAACTACCCATCCGACTTCATCTTTCATTGACACAATAAAATTGCAATTGGCATTTCGAATGCCAAATATCTCATTACATTTCACTAAAAGATCTAATTACTAAAATCCTGCGGGATTTTCATGTTCATTGAAAGATGATACAGTGGAAGCAGCACAGACACACGAAATAAAAAATTCAAATGAATTCAATTTTCTAAATGGATATTAAAACTCAAATGCTGTGTGTTGGCCATCATAAAAATTGAGAAAATATAATTTTTATCTATTAAAAGAAAGAGATGAGAAAAAAATTTGTTGATGTTTTTTATGCAATGTTTGAGGTATAGACGGAAAGCTCGTAGTTCGAGGTTTTTAGGAGAATTTTTTTTTTCGTTGAATTGAGGAAGTTTTCAGGAAGAAATTTTTTTGTGGAAATTCATTAGATTAATAACTTTATTATTGATTTTTTAAATGGGTATTTTGTTAGAAAAGGTCAATGAGCTTATTGTGACTGAAATGGTAAATGGCAAATGACTCAATAATAGTCTATAATATCTACAGTCACGGGTTTGAATCGCAATTTGGATCTCAATGGTGATAATCAATATTCTTGGGACTCTAACGGCTTTTTCCAATTTGAAATTAAGTGAAATTTTCTTTAGGGGTCATTCATAAATGACGTCCAATTTTAGAGAGGGATGGGGTCTGACGTTGTATGACAATTTCATAAGAACGAAAAAAAAAATCTAAAAATCCAATTTTTTGTGTGACGTCATGTACGAGTGACCCCTTAGAGAGTCATTCCCCTTCTACAAATCCTTAATACCTTCTAATCAATGTTAAAACTCACTCTACATCCACAATTCACAACTTACACCCATTCAATCATATCAGTCGTCATAAAACAACACCAAACTCACATTCCTTAGGTCACCAAAGCAAGTTCAAATTCTCTCGATTAAATCACAACTTACTCTCATTATCTCACAGAGAGTAGCCTCAAAAAAAGCATACACTAACCTTCACTATCGTTTGCTAACATAATTTTTTCACCATGCTCCCGCCTCCACGTGATAATAGGTGCCGGAGAGCCCGTTGCGGCACACTTAAGTGTGACATTACTTCCTTCGCGTACAATCATATCGGTGCTCGTTGGAAAGTCGAGAATGTCAGGTGGCACTGAAAATGTTGTAGATGTAAAAAGGAAAATTAGGAATGTTAAAGAGTTCCGCCACTGCATAAATCAGCAGTCAATATAGAAATAAGCCGCAAGTTGAGGAAAATTATTATTATTATTGCCTATTTTTTACACACATTCTTCTGACTGAAAAATAAAGGAGTAAAGTTTTTTATACCATCAACATTGTCGGTGACTTTTTGTGAATAAAAAGCAGCTATTGAAGGAATAAAATGCAAATAATTTAGTTTTCGATATAAATAATTGAAATGGGATAGAATTGTGGGAGTTTATGACGTTCCTGCTTTAGTCCTGTTAGTTTTATTTGGTTATTCATTTTAAATGGGTTTTGGATCAGAGTGAGGGATCAAATTGGGGTATCAGTGGTCAAATTATCATTTGACTTCTGAAATGAACAAAGTTTCAGAAATAAAATCACAGAAAGTGAGGTTATGTCAGTTACATCTCACAAATTGAGGTTATGTCATAATATTCTAACTAAATTGAAGTTATGTTGAGAAAATTGTAGAAAATTTGAGGTTATGTAATACTGACTATAGCCAACTATGACCAGATCTCATAGAAAATATTATAAAAGTAAGGTTATGTCAACCAATTTCACAGATTTATGGTCTTCCACCCTAGTTCCTTCAAATTCACTCCATAAAGTCATGCCTGTCAAAAAGACACCCTCAATACTTCTCCTAATCTCAGCTTTCCAAACTCCTGTTGACGACTTTAGTGGTAAATATAACTGCCGATGATAATGGTATGGGGTGGGCAATTTATTTATATCGTGACTTAAAGTTGTTACTAATTTGAATGGAAAAGAAATCTAATAATATATATTTAGCTCAATATGAATATTTTTCCTCTCTTTATTTCAATTTTTTTGCCTTTGTTTTCTCTTTTGTCTTTAGCACACTGGTAGAAAATCGAAAATTGAATTAAAAAAGGGGAGAAGAAAGAATTTTTTTGTTGAAATAATCATAAACATTCTATTTTTTTGAATTTATGAATTTATTGATTTAGATTGGATTTGTGGGAAGGGTGGAAGTGAAAAAATTTGATTTTGTAATTATGAAATTTAAGGTATATGGCTATATCAAGGCAGGTTGTTTCGGTGTGCATAAGGATGTCACCTTATTATATGTTCAGTATCTTCATACTGCACATTATTACATATGCAGTGCCTTGATTCTTGTATTGTAGCTTCGTACCTGTACCTTACCTTGATACCTAACTAGCTATGGTATCTGGACTCAAACTATATCTACAATTTAGTACATAAACATCTATATACCCTAAATAGAGGGTGGAGTAGGATAGGTAGAATACCTCAGTAGCCCTAGAAATCGACCCCAGGCCCTGATACAAACATGCCATAATTAATATTTCGACAAAGCTAAGCTACAACCCCTTTGCACCTCACATCATGACTCCAAAAATAATTGGATTCCAAGAAACGAGAGAAAAAACTTTTCATTACTTAATATTTTCCCTATTAAATCCTCTACAATTACCACCTTGTAGCAACCAAACTTATCCGTTCCGTAAATATCCCAACAATAAGGAAATAAAAGTTCGCAGTCGACAAAAACTTGAAATGTGTAACTACTTTTATTTCCACTATTCCACTAACAAGAGTCAAGAATATAAATCAGCAATAAATCAGGCAATAAAAAATCACCGACAGAAAATTGAAAATGACATAGAAAATCACAAGAATTTCATGTGTATTTGTGACCTTTTTCCTCTCTGTCGGGCAGTCGACACACAACTTGCGGTATAAATTAATCATGAATATAATTTCGAGACGAAAAAATATATATATTTTACCTACGACATCAAGATAGCCCATTTGACTTTTCATCGGGTCAGTATTGATCTGTAAAATAATTGAGTAAAGTTCATTGTCTGAGTACCGGAAGTTTTAAAATTATTGACATCATCTCACCTGACACATGTACCTGCATGACAATGTGATGTGTATGCATGAAACAGTCGAAATGAGGATTAATTTTAATTACATGTTGGGTGATTGAGGGGAAAATTGGGGGATTTTTGTCTTGAGAGACACAAAGGAGGCAAAGGCATCCATATGGAAATTCAGAAATTCTACCAAATTCAAACGAAATTTGGACCCCTTCTTCTCCAACCCCACATTTTCCCATCAACAACCCCAAAAAAATCCACCATACCATCCCTTATCCGACTCCCTCACATCCTTCAGTCTCAACTGCCATGTCTTTTTCTCTGTAAAGCTAATTCCAACACGATGATTCTTTGTGATGACATTATTTTGTATTGTTAATATTGTTTGTGTGTCAACACGCAACCATGCAACCTGAAACAAAAGAAAAAAGGAAGAAATTATTTTAAAATTTAATTCATTTATGACTGAAAATATAAAGTGATGGAAAGTTCACATTTCGACAAATCATAAATCAAAATTACACTTGAAGTCTGACTCATTCGTTTTGTAATGTTTTTCATTCTTGAAGGAAATAAAAAAAATTGTAGAAATTTTTTTAAAGGCTTGTTCTTATGTTTTATGAACATTTTTATGGCCATTTTTTGCTGTAGATGCAAAATTGTAAATAATTTCTGTATGGCAATTTTATTTTTTCTTGAACTTATGAGTTGTTTATATGAGGGGGTAAAATTTTAGAGAACTAAGAACATTTTTAGCGTTTTGAGTAAATTAAAACTAAGATCTTCAGGATATAATTTTAGTTCTAGTGGGAATCGAATCCACATCCTCAAAACGTAAAGATCTCTGGTCTACTACCATACCATTCTGTCTTAGAGACCTCACCCTCACCTTGACAAATTTGCCTTCATATGTATGCCTCAATCTAAGAGATGCAGGGGTCCAAAAGGGTCAAGATTCCCCCTGTAGATTGAAATTTGAATTAGAATTAAAATTGTTTTAGAAAAAAAATCCAGACCCCCTTGAGACCACTCATTTTATAAAATTCTGACCACACCCCTATCCAGATTTCACCTTGCTCCAACAAAATACAACAAAATCCAAAACTCAATAAAAATCACAAAACCGCAAACAATTTTTTTTCCCTCCACAAACACAAGAAAGGCTTCACATTAAAGACACTTTATATTCCAATGCGATATGAATTACTGAGACATTTGAATGCATAAATGCGAATTATTTCTAAGACGGATATACATAAGAAAGTAGAAAGGAAAGAAAACATGAAGGAAAGAAAAGTACTCAAAAAGTGACTAAATACTCGAACAACAAGAAATGGGCAGCTAAGCATGAAATTTTGTTGACGTTTTTATGATGGAAATTGCTAAACATTTCGAAAATAATAATAGTAAAAATTTCAAGTTGGGGAGTAATTTTGGTTTGGGGGTGTTGAAGGCGTATTTGTAAAATATTGGCGACAATCCTGTTTTTATTGATTCTACCAAAAAAGACTGGTCAGGAGGGTATACAGGAAAGTTGTGGACTAAGTCGCCTACCAAGTTCTTTGTTCTGCTAAAGTTTTTGAAAAAAAATCACGAGTGCCTTATTATTCAGGCTCAATGTTCTTAAGTACAAAGAACAAAGCCATGAACATTCTAGAGTCTGAAAAACTAAAAAAAAAATTAATGACCATCCTCAAAATGATACCTTTTGTCCCTCAATTCGCAAATATTCTTGCAAAAACCCATACATCCACATACACACATAAATTTCCACACCAAGTAGAGCCTTTCGTGTTGAATATTGAAATTCCTGGAGAAATAAATTATGGATTTTGAAATTAGACGTCTTTAAGGTCTCGCATTTTGAGCTTCATAATTCATACGATTTACATTGCTAACTTTAATGGCATTCTTTTGTTCTTACGAAAAAAAAACTTTTGTTCCATTTTTTTGGATTTATTATTTCTGATGACTTATTAGATGGAATTTGTTTGGAAATGAGGATATTAAGGGTTAATACTCACTTTATATGAACCTAGATCTAGCACTTGGCACGTTAATACTGCTTCTCGGCCGACAGCCGCTGTTACGTTTGTTATTGGTGCTGAGAATTTCGGATCTAAAATTGGAATTGAAGGTTATTATTAGATTTGAATGATTTGTGGGGTGGTTGCTGATAAAAAAGTTTGATCAATTGATTTACATCTGTGAAATATTTATGAAAATAGAGGGTAGTATACATCTACCTCCCCAAATGACATACGGTCTAAAAAAATATGAATTTGGTGAAATCCAGCCTCAAGCTAACCTCATACTGGCCTGATAACACTATTTTTGGCATGCACCATTCAAGGTTTACCTCATCCCTTACCTGAAGCTTCCCTACATAGGGACACACCCTAGATGTAGCAGAAATTATAGTTTTATCCCAAAAAGCAACTGTTAGAGGAGCCCAAACCCCAGAATCCAGAATATCCTCAAAATAATTCAAAAATATCCCCATAAATCCAATGCACATGCCATAATAAATTCAATAATTAACCAATTTCCTTCCTTTATCAATTTCCTAATTAAACTTCCTAATTATCCCAACAAAAAGCAATAAAAACTCAAAAATTTATTACACCCGAAAAAAAAATCCTCATAAACATTTTCATGGTCGAATAATCATCGATGCCTCAATTCAAACTTCTCTAATTTTCATGCAGAATTTTTTTTAATTATCCTAAATTCAATTTGCAGTTGAAAAGCCACTCTTACATTCCCCTCCTTTATCTTTTATGTTAAGCATATAATCATGATTTTTATTATGTCTGCTTTTCATCACACACAAAAGAAATATCCTCCTATTTTCTGGGTTAAACGCTAGGCAATGTGATAATTAAAAAAAGCAGCAGCAGCAGCTTGTTATGTCTGATGTGTCTATATGTATGTGCGTTTTGTGGTGTATGAAAATAGACACAAAAAGGAAGGAAAATAAGAATCAAATTGGAAGTAATTACATAATTAAGTAATCTTTTTTAGTACTTCAATGTATGTTTATTGGGTACGGCTGGCTGACTGAATGCATGAGAAATAGAGCATGGAATGAGAAAGTTTTTTTCACTTCTTTCCGTACCAACATTTGCTCTATAAAACTCAAACATATATCAATGAGGGAAAAAAATATTTTTACTTCGACTGAATGCACTCGATGAGAATGAGAGACACAAAACATGATGAAATATCAACATACGCAGGCAATATTTGCAAAATAGGTTGGACTGGGGTGAAGATTGGTTGATTTTTGGGAATTATGACGATTTTGAAGATGATTTGAGGATTGGTTCTTAAAAATATTGTTTGGTCGCTTTACTTTACTAAGGAGAACTCATAAATGCAACTTATACTACTAGAGTAAAGTACCTTGTGTATACCCTTGAGTGTATATTACGTATACCTTATGATATGGATGTGTTCCTAGGGCCATAGCCAGTGGGGAGCTCCTGAGGGACCGGGCCCTATCTGAAAATCGAAAGCTCGTACAAGCTAACTACGCCCTATTAGGGGCGTATCTGGGAGGGTGTTTTGGGTGTCAAGTCACCACTCTCAGAAATTTTGTTCAATTTGCTAGGATTTTTCGAGAAAAAAGTCCCAAAATACTCCCCTAGAAAAATTTGTCTCTACACCCCTTAGAACATTATGTAAAGGGTCGTTCGCAAATTACGTCACGCTTTTAGGGGGGAGGGGGGTATAAGAATTTGTGACAGTCCAAACACAAATTTTGTTTTCTTTGAAAAATTTGTGACAAGGGGGAGGCGGGGTCTAAAAAGTCGTTTTTTTGCGTGACGTAATTTGCGAACGACCCCTAACAAGAATCCTATAAAATTAGAATTTTCCTAATAAATAAAACAGAAACCCAACCTAACTACACAAAAGTCCACCAAAACAGGAATGTGTATCAGTAACATGTTATTTTCAATTGCAATTCTCACATTCTCATTGATTATTCAAAATGCGTACTTTTGATGTTAAATAGTAAAATGTTGAATATATTTTTTTTGTTCCTTCTATCTATACAAATTCAAATATCAAACATGAACGTTTTTTGAATGAAATAGTTCAATGAGATGCAAAAGAGTAACAAAAATAATGTTGAGGGTATAGAAAAAAATTTAAACTTGAAATATTTGTAAAGTATGCATACTTTGGGGGAAAAGCGGCAATTCACTTTGATTTTGGTAATGTTTCAAATATCCATTCTAAAGTAATTTTTTCTTGTAGAAGACATAAAAATAGGCTGAAACAATCTATAATTAGAGTGGAATGGATAAATCTTGTCAATGATGAGGATCAAGGACCAATTTTGGGGGTTACCAGGGGTACCATACCCTTATGCTATACCCTACCTACCCAAGGTAAGGTAAGTGGAGGTGAAAAGCTGTAAAAACTGACTCCAGAAGTCAAATCAAAAATGTAATTTGATGACCTTAGAAATTTTGCATTGTGGTTTTTCAGACGGTTAAAGCTTTGGTCGCACCACCCTTTAAGGTTGCTACGCCACGAAATCAGACAGTTCAAAACTCAAAAGATAACTAAATAAAATTCAAGTAGATTTTCAAAACAATTGTTAAAATTTGCTTCAATTTAGGACATACCAGACACGCTTTATCATATCCTTGAAGATGTATGTTCAATGAATCATCCCCATGATACGACTGAAACCAATCCTCGAATAAAAACTGACTTCACATGTGTAATGCCAAATTCAAAACACTTTTTTTCATCGGAATCATCAAGCGAAATAAAAATTGCAATTTCACTATCAATTACAACCCGGCATACATAATGTGATTAAAGAAACAATCCAACTCTCCCTCTCATCTCACCTAACAGCGAATAAAAAATATGCCCCAATTTAAATCGACGAGAGCAAAAAAAATTCAATTCCAAACATTTTTGCAACAATCCATCAAGTTTTGAAGGAACAGAAAAAAGTGAAGGCAGAGCGAGTGAGATGGAGACACAATAGCTGAATAGTATAGCAATGAGCATAGAGCATGGAGAGTTAATGGAAAATTTTGTAGGTATGCATATCTCGAGAATGTAATTAAACCAAAAAACATTATAAAACAAACATGCAATTCAGATATTTGTTGTGTGATGCAAAAAACATATTCACTAACACACACACACGTGTACATTCACATGCATGAGTTGGAGCATTGATGGACTGAAGAGGCTCGCGAGCCGTGAATGAATGGGAAAGAGAGCTATAAGTACATTTAGTGTACTTTTAATTCATCGAACATGCATGTATATTTATTTTTTATTTGTATTTTACTGACCATGATTGGAAAATTGTTTCGAGTACAACACGAACTCAATTTGGTATGTGATGTGTCTCTCTTTTACATGCCAAGCTTGTTGAAAAACAATCGAACGACAACAAATATAACTAATTTCAATTTTAAATTATTTAAATTGAGAGAGAAATGTGAAATAAAAAAAATTGGTTTTTTGGTGTACATTTCAACCTCGATGAAAGTTTTCAATACAATTTTTGTTGAAATATTGGAGAACTGAGGTAATCACGATGTCTTGAATGGTCGATGATTTCTGGATATTTGCTGTGGTCACACAAAAATTGTAAGGCATTACATCAGGATCGTAAAAAATAGAATTTTTTTAAATGATATTAATTCAAGCCAATCGGACTTTCCTGACCCCCCTAACCCTCTAGCTGCACCCATAAGGGTGGTTGACTATATAAAAATGCTTAACTAAGAAATAAATTTTATGTTTCGGACCGAAAAATCGTTGTTTTTTACTCAAAACTGGAAAACCACAAACCACCGTTTTTAAGTTCGTTTTTTTTGGTTTTTTGATATGTTTCGTTAATTTTTTAAAAAATATATATTTTAGTTTTTAAAAATTAAAATTAAATTTTTTTAACAAAAATAGTTTATAGGATTGGTAACTAGCTTAATAAACCTCACTAAAAGATAAATGCGCTTTCAAAATTCTCTTTAAAAAATTATCTTCAAACTTATTTTCTTTGTGGTGAATATAAAAATTAATTTTTTATCGCATGTGGTTGAAAATTGAATGTAACTGTTGATATCAATTAAAGCTTTCCATATTTTTACTAAGTTGTTATCAACATTTTAAATTAACTTGTATTTGTTGAGTATGGGGTAATGGATTCTACAATGAACGGGATTGCGGTGGCTTTAGATCATCGCAGCTATCCAGACACGATTATTGTAGGATCTGTTGAAATTTTATGGGTTAAATATTGAATCTACGGAGCAAATTTCAAGAGATTAGAATCAAACTTGTTTATTTATAATATGAACTCGAAAAAAATTCTCATGAGACCCCCTAACACAAAAGCTCGACAGCTGAACGTCTGTCTTAAAACTAAAGCAAGCAAAACTAAATTTTCAAACACTGTCAGTCAAAGACTTCCTTTAAAAGGCGATTTTTAAATCAATTATACGGAAAAAAAATTGTTTTTGATAATTTGAGAAGAAAACTGTCAAAGAATTCGTTTTAATTAAAGTCAAAAAAACTTTTGAACTTGAAACTTGTCATGATTTTCAACTAGTTTTCCTTAATTACATGCTAATTAAATTGACAAACTTTGTTTCTCTCTCTTTGAGCTTGTTTAAAAACTAAATAATTAATAACTTCCGTGCTTTGGAGTGGAGTAAGGGAGAGGGTGGTGATTATAAGCTTTGCATGTAAGTATTTTGTTTTTGTAGATAATTGTGAATCACTATCAACAAAGTTTAATAGAATTTGTCGGAAAATTTAATATTTTAAAATTATTTAAAAAATAAAACCTAAAATTTTTAATTTGAATTTTAAATTTTGGAATTTTAATGATTTTTTGAATTTTGTATTTTTAAGTCTCAAATTTAAAACACAGATCGAGACCTCACAAAACTTTCCCTTAATTGCTAAACAAATGATCCCAAAATTCCTCATTAAATTTTCTTGCTTTAATTAATTTCATTAATCTTCGAACTTCACAAAACATATACTTAATTCATCGCACAAAAGCAATTTATTGAATATTTAAATACATTCTGATAATTTAAAATGCCAAATCTCAATTTGCTCTATGCCAATAGCAATTATTACAACATTATTTGACAATTGTGAACTTCAATTATGCAAATGACTTCCTTTTGACATGAAAATGAAAATTGTTTTCAATCTCATCCATCAATTTGTGATTTAATAATTAAATTTGACGTTAATGAATAATTTTTAGTTTTTTAAATGAAAAATGAAGATGATTTCGAAGATAATTTAACGAAAATTTAAAAATATTCAAATTTTTAAATGCTTTGATATTTTTGAATTCTTATAAATTTTGAAAAATCTTTAAATTTCTATTAACTTTTAAATTTTTATTAATTTTTAAATTTTTATTAATTTTTAAATTTTTATTAATTTTTATTAATTTTTAAATTTTTATTAATTTTTAAATTTTTATTAATTTTTAAATTTTTATTAATTTTTAAATTTTTATTAATTTTTAAATTTTTATTAATTTTTAAATTTTTATTAATTTTTAAATTTTTATTAATTTTTATCCATTTTCAAATTTACAAATTTTATGAATTTATAAAAGTTCACATTTTTTTATAATTTATTTTAATTTTCATTCATTTTGAAATTTTTCAAAAACTTTATGAATTTCAGAAATTAAAAAAGTTAAGTATGTATGTAAAAAATCTTTTGATTTCTTAAGAACTAGGTACTTTTTTAAAACTAGTAATTTTTTATTTTTAAATTCGTTCCAAATTTAACTAGAAAATTCTTAACAAGAAATACGTCCACGGGCTCGCGGGACGGAAGCGCATTTTCCTGCAAAGCAAAGTAATCCGCAAAGAAAAATTAGTATGGTGTAGCTTCTAGCCCCTCGAAATCCAAAATGGCGTCGGTTCCATATTCAGGCACAGCTAAGGAACCTACAGACCAAATTTCAGCTCATTCGGTCAAAGTTAAAGCAAAAATCAATTTGGCGTAGCTTCTAGCCCCTCGAAATCCAAAATGGCGTCGGTTCTATATTAAGGCACAGCTAAGGAACCTACATACCAAATTTCAGCTCATTTGGTCAAAGTTAAAGCAAAAATCAATTTGGCGTAGCTTCTAGCCCCTCGAAATCCAAAATGGCGTCGGTTCCATATTAAGGCACAGCTAAGGAACCTACATACCAAATTTCAGCTTATTTGGTCAAAGTTAAAGCAAAAATCAATTTGGCGTAGTTTCTAGCCCCTCGAAATCTAAAATGGCGTCGGTTCCATATTAAGGCACAGCTAAGGAACCTACATACCAAATTTCAGCTTATTTGGTCAAAGTTAAAGCAAAAATCAATTTGGCGTAGCTTCTAGCCCCTCGAAATCCAAAATGGCGTCGGTTCCATATTAAGGCACAGCTAAGGAACCTACATACCAAATTTCAGCTCATTTAGTCAACGTTAAAGCAAAAATAAATTTGGCGTAGTTTCTAGCCCCTCGAAATCCAAAATGGCGTCGGTTCCATATTAAGGCACAGCTAAGGAACCTACATACCAAATTTCAGCTTATTTGGTCAAAGTTAAAGCAAAAATCAATTTGGCGTAGCTTCTAGCCCCTCGAAATCCAAAATGGCGTCGGTTCCATATTAAGGCACAGCTAAGGAACCTACATACCAAATTTCAGCTTATTTGGTCAAAGTTAAAGCAAAAATCAATTTGGCGTAGCTTCTAGCCCCTCGAAATCCAAAATGGCGTCGGTTCCATATTAAGGCACAGCTAAGGAACCTACATACCAAATTTCAGCTTATTTGGTCAAAGTTAAAGCAAAAATCAATTTGGCGTAGCTTCTAGCCCCTCGAAATCCAAAATGGCGTCGGTTCTATATTAAGGCACAGCTAAGGAACCTACATACCAAATTTCAGCTTATTTGGTCAAAGTTAAAGCAAAAATCAATTTGGCGTAGCTTCTAGCCCCTCGAAATCCAAAATGGCGTCGGTTCCATATTCAGGCATAGCTAAGGAACCTACATACCAAATTTCAGCTCATTTGGTCAAAGTTAAAGCAAAAATCAATTTGGCGTAGCTTCTAGCCCCTCGAAATCCAAAATGGCGTCGGTTCTATATTAAGGCACAGCTAAGGAACCTACATACCAAATTTCAGCTCATTTGGTCAAAGTTAAAGCAAAAATCAATTTGGCGTAGCTTCTAGCCCCTCGAAATCCAAAATGGCGTCGGTTTCATATTCAGGCACAGCTAAGGAACCTACATACCAAATTTCAGCTCATTTGGTCAAAGTATGCAAAAATTTCATCAAAAAAGTCAAATTTGTATGAAAAATGTATGAAAAGTATGGACAGCAGTCACTTCCAATGCCTATAACCAGGAAAGGAAGTGACTAGTTCCAAAAAATTTTACTTCTTTAGGGTCCCTGGATTAGTAGCTACATTTTGACACCAAAACGAAGTCTCTAGGTTGTTCCTGGAAAGAGGAGTTGCTGTGACGAACGGACGGACGGACGGACGGACGGACGGACGGACGGACGGACGGACAAAGTGCGGACATAAGCGCCTTTTTTTTCCAAAAGGAAAATGCGCTAAAAAGAAAATATTAAAAACATTTTCGACGTCCAAATAACCCTCGAATTCCCTCTCATCTTTTTGCAATATGTTAAATGTAAAATAACAATTATCATTCTCATATGCCGGTGTAATATTTCAATAACATTAATTCACTCGTATATCGATATTTATGCGGGGCAATAATATGAGTGGAAAAGTGTATGAAATTCATATTTTTATTGCAACATGTAATAAAATAGATTTAATGCACTTCCCTTTTCACTCGCTATGGTTGATGGTACTTATGTGTGAGGATATATAGTTATTAAAATTTGTTTGTTGGGGGTTATTTGATTTTGGCTATAATTAAGAATATTTAAATAAATTTGCAGTTCTCTGAGCAAAATTCATGATTTTTTAAGGTAAATTGAGCCATTTTAGTTCCGCATGAGGTTGAAGTGTCGACCTCTCTAACTGAGTGTCTCTCAAGAGGTGATATTGCAAAATATCAATGATTTGACAATTTTGGAAGGTGATGGGTTTGAAATAGAAATAACGGGGTTTAGAGTTATTACTTGTCTATTTATGTCTACACTATAGCTGGGTCAGTGTCTAGGGTTACTCGTGGTACCCTACCCCTACCCCTACCCTACCCCTGTTTAACTGATATGAAAGCATCCCTCATGGTGGTCAAATAGTGCTAAGGCATATCCAGGGGGTGATTTGGGTGCTAAAACACCACCCTCGATAGAAATTTTCTTCAATTTGCTAGGGTTTTTTAAGAAGAAGATCCCAAAACACCCCATCTAAATTTTGCCGACCATATAAAAAATAATTAAAACACCCCCTCAAAAAAATATCTGGGTTCGCCTCTAAATAGTGGTACAGGGGGAAGATAACACGGCGTAAAATTTTTACGCCTGGCCTGGTGTAAATTTTTTTAGGCATTTTCGAATAGAACTTTTAGTTACATCTTGTTAAACACATAAATATAAGAACTTTGGAATCTTTTCCCCCCAGATATTACCAAAGGATTAGCACTTATTGGTCAAAAAGAGTTTGACGTAAAAATTTTTTTTGGTGTAAAATCACTTTTTTACGCCGTGTTATCTTCCCCCTGTAGTGGTATTTAATCAAGCATGCCTCATAAATATGGTTGACTATCGATGATCCTCAAAACACTGAATATAAAGTTCAAAATTTTAGATTGGAAAAATTTAGGGAGGTTTTCAGATTTTTCTTTCAAAAACACTAAAAAATTGACGAAAGAGGAGTTTTGACCCTCATGGCTGAACTCATTTCAGCTTCATGACTAAAAATATAACTTAACCAGTACTCTAACCTAGTTTTTTGAAACATATTTCCATAATATATCTCACACTATCATTACTTATATCCATTTTTCTCACAGACATAAATCAAACATCAAAAAAATAAAAAGTTCTTCAAACTAAAAATAAAAATTGTTTTTCTTCTTCTATCTCACCTGAAACTTCCGACGAAACAGCACTCAAAGCGATATGCAGATATGAGTTGAAAATCAAAATTACAACTCTTAGCTTAAAAAACATTTTAAATTACTACACTTTTGCAGTTGCAAGAATCGCTTTCGTTGTGTTTTAAAATTCATAGAAAAGTTTTTTTATGATTTTTTTTTGTGTATTTGCGGAAAATTCTTCAACTTCTTTCTGTGTTGCCTTATTTTCTTTCTACATCCAAAGGTTGAATGAAAATGGTATTTTAAGTGTATTATTATTGAAATATACTTTTCTGCACATTCGTGGGTTGCATTGCCTCTATTTTTTTCTCTTTATTTGAAAAAAAGCACTTAACACGCAAACGGCAAAAAAAATTCCACTTTTTTTGTTCTATTTCACTTCACTATGTGCCTTATTTCTACGTTCACCAGCACTACACAGCACATGATGATGGTTCAAGTGGATTTTATTGATGGGTGAAAGTACTTTACTGGAAAACAATCAGCCTTTTTTTGGTTGAAGCACTCTGAAAAATTAAAATTGAATTTTTTCAGATTTTAAAAAAAATGGATATTTTTTTTTGGTCCTTGTGGGAAATTTTGGAATAATTCGTTGGTTGTTTTAAATTGGGAATTAAAAATTATATTTTTTGTAAGTTTTGGGATTCAATGCTATTTTCTGAAATCAAGAGTAGTGAAATTTTTTGGTTTTGTGACAAATTTAATTTTAAAAGCTAGCAAAAACATTCAAAAATCAAAATTAACGACTATTTTTAGTCGAAAATTCAAATTTTTTCAAATTCAATTTTTTTTTTGATATTTTGAAATTATATAAGAATCATCAGGAATGTGTCGTGGAACATGATAGCTCTAGTTTCAAATTCCATTTCAGACCCTTTCCTAATTGCCACAAAATTATCATTTTTAAAAAAATTCAAAAATTAGACACAAAGATCCAACGATAACATATAACAAAAAATTTACACAAGGAAGAAACATTCTTTTTTGAAGTTAAAAAACCTCTTCAATATGCATTAAGCTAGTTCAATTGAATTTGCACATAAATGCAATTCTTTTTGTACTTTTTTTTGAAAGGATATTTTTATGATTTTTATTGTTCTTTGAAAATGCACTTTTTTTAATAAACAAAGAATGCATTGAATGAGTTGAAAACCCTCTATAATGGTCTGATGATGATATTGATCCTGTACTTTGGTTTTTTAAACATTTTGATGATTTTTTCGTGAACTTTTGTTTTTTTACTTTTTTATTCAAATTGAAAAAAAAACTTCAATATTTCAATATTCCTAAATTCTAAATTTTTAAAAAATATTCTTCAATTTTTCAATTTTTCTAAATTCGAGTTTTTTTTAAAAAAAATCTTAAATATCCAACAAAAAAATTCCATCCACTAAATGACACAAAACATTATCACATCCAAAACGTATTTTGTCCAACTTTTTCTTTCCCACTTTTCCATCAATTTTTCATTTAGTTACAAAATTCCTATTAATTTTTTATTGCATTTTTATTTCATAAACATCGAACATGTGCTTTTTCACTCACACGTTTCACTACTTTTCGATTTTATTTCCGTTTTTTGCTCCTTTTCGAAAAATTTTTACGACTTCTTTTCTTCTTTTTTTAAAGGAGAGAAAAAAAATTATTTAGTGAGAATTTACAGCACCATAAATGTCTTTCTAAACCACAACAAGAAGAAACAATGAGGGGCCGTTCGGATATTATGAAAGGGTAGATGGTGGGTCAGTGCCCTTTAAAAATTCATAGTTATCCCTAACTAACAAAGAGCTAAATCTGTGCTAGAAACTTGACCAATCATCAAGTTCTGATCTAGATCTTTGTGGGTATGCCGCTTTGGAGCATGTGGATCAATCTGTCATATCTAAGGCACATCAGCAGCCTAGCCAAAAAAATTCAAATTTGTGTTTTATGGAGAAATTTTAGAGGGGGAGAGTAATTTCTCGACTTTTTCTCAAAACTCCTAGTAAATTGAAGAATTTTTCTCAAGAGGGGGTTAAATCCCTCTGGATACGCTCTTTTTCCACCTAAATTGTTAAAAAATTTACAAAATTTCATCAAAAAGTAACATTCAAATGATACGTAATTTCCAAACGACCCCCAAAGCAATAATGCTGATGATGATGGTTATTATAGCTGTATTGTCTTATGAGAAGAACTATCATACAAGAAAATAAGATAATATTTTCACAATTGAATGAGGTAATCCAATAACTGTGTCTTTGAGCTGACGATGCATCAGGAAGTGGATTTGTAAGTTGCATCATGAATTTATGTTATGAAATAAAATTATTGTGATAAAATAAGTAGAGCAGAAGGTCCAATGAATGAGAATTTTAGTAGCATATCAGGTCAATTATAGTTATAGCTTTAAAATTTTATTGCAACACAGAACCTAGGACAACTAACTGAAAATATCTTCAATAAATTTTTAATTCCATAAAATATTCTCCACTAAATTGTCGACAAGCATCAGCTTAACCCAAACACTCCAAAAACAAACAAATTTTTTCTCACTTTTATGGACTTTTCAATTGACTTCTTCATCCAGAATATCTTGAAAAATAATGTCTTCAATTCCATCTCATTTGGTCATACAAAAAAAGCCATAAAAGCATCGAGCACACTTTTATTTATACATATTTGATTACTCTCTTCATGTTCTCCACTCAATTTCAATTTGGTACATAAAAATATTTATTTATACTTCCACATCTCATTCCCTTCTTGTTATTCGGTTAGCAATTGAAAGGATGTCGTAAAGCTTACAACTCAATTGACGTGTTATAGACAAAAAGATAAAATATAATTTTTTGGATCTTATTTTTTATATTTTTAAATGCATTTTTCATTGCCATCGTTTGGAATTTATAGACGGAGGTAAATAGAAGTGATAGCGATCAATTTTGAGGAATTGATGATGAGATATGAAAGTACACTCGGGGAAAAATTATTGATGTTAACTGAAAATTTAGTTGATTTACTAGAAGCAGGTTTTAGTAGTGGAAGACCCTTAAAAGTCTCTAAAAAGACCTCTGTTGCTTGAGAAAATTTCTTAAAAATTTAAAAATTGAAAACCTGAACTAATAATTACATTTTAGGTTTTTTGGAGCCTTGCACGCGCTTAGCAAGGGAAGGGTTTGAGCAGGGTCATCAGAAGAGGAAGGGTACCCAATTTTTATATTTTTGAGAAAATCGTTGAAAAATAACTTTTGGATTAAATTTTTTCCTTCATTTTTGTAGATTCTGGGGGAAATTTTCAAAAAATATATAAAAATTTACTTTTTGGTTTAAAAATTAAAAAAGTTTTTATTGAATTTTGATCTCGATGGAGAATGTTTGAGTACCTAAAGACCACCCCATTTTTATGAGAGATTCAACAAATTTTTCATACAAAATTCAATTTCAAGGTTAAGTTAAAAATATGTTTAAGGCCCCCGGAGGAAAACTCTGATTCTCAAGTTTTTATTTTTTCGAGTTCACATTCCACAAATGTTCCAGCAGTTATCTGCGATACTTTTAGAAATGTCGTGAGATTTGAGATTCAGTTATTAGGAGTTCGACAAATTGATAGATTTGCCTTCAGAAACTGTAGGCAACTAAGATCCTTAAATTTTCTAGAAAATAGTCCACATGATAAAAATTTCATTGAGGAAAGAGCTTTTCAAGAAAACACAGAACTTAATTATTTGATGCTTGCTGGATATCAACTTACATCACCTCTTCATTAATCAAAATAAATTGGAATATTTGTATTTGGAAGGCAATAGACTGTCAACACTGCCACAAAACATCTTTAGACCACTAACAAATTTAAAATTCTTATCATTAAGCAATAACAACTTGAAAGTCATTGGAACTGAGTCAATTGTGATGCTTGGAAATTTGGAATACATAAGTTTATTTGGAAATCTAATCCAGGATCTTCCAACGAATTTATTCACCTCACTCAGAAGTTTAAAGTCAGTTTTATTAAGTCGCAACATGCTAAGTGTCATTCACTCCGAATCTTTTGGACTTTTGCCAAATTTAACAGAACTAATCTTAACAAACAATCAGATTAATGCGATTGATGAGAAACTTTTATACAACACGGGATTAACTGATGTTCTAATGACTGGAAATATTTGTGCGAATGAGGATTTTAGGGACACAACTGGCTCTAGAGACATTTTGAGGTTAGGTTTGCAAAGATGTTTCGAGAATTATAGATATTATTGAGTAAACTTAACAAAATTTTAAAAACAAATATGCAAAAAAGCCAAGAAATTTAAAAAAATAACTCGAATTTTCTTGAAATTTTCTTAAATTTTCTTAAAAATAAATTCAATTTTATTATGATTTATCAGTTTTGAGTCAGACAATAAAAAAAATTTGGACACCCCCAAAAAAATTCCTGTATACGCTCCTGAGTTTCAGTCTGTCCCGTTTTTCTAGGGTTGAAATCGAGACATGCCCCATGTTTCTGTCAAAAGTAGATGGATTTTTTTAATTTTTCTCATTTTTCTCTCAGTGAAAATCCACCGAAAATCATTTCAATTTTCCACACAAATAAAAACAAAATTTCTTCTAATTTATCGGCACTTTCAACAAATATTTTTTATGAACCAAAATAAATCATCGCTGTAAACTTGTTCATTCTCATCACATAAATTCCATCATCATCAACATTTATTTTTTTAATGCTCACATTTTTTCTCACTTTCACTTTACACTGATAAGGAAGAATTGAGATAAAGTGAAGGAAACGAACCTCTTTTTACAGAATTTTTATTATCTTGTGCCTGCAACTGCAATTTGAAATTCTTTTATTATTTTTTAAGAATTTTTTAATTCACTTTCTCAAAAAATCGCCAAAAATATTTTTCACTTTCCAAAAATTCAAACCGGACTGAACCAAAAAAAATGTCTTCAAATTGCTTCCGATCGCAATAACATTCAAACGCAAACTATCGCGCTCAACTAGAATAAAATTTCTGAGAAAACTCGTCCTACACAGAAAATATTATTTTTTTTTTCCTTTTTTTCTCATCGTCAATTCAATGCTGCAAAAATATTGAAGTGTTTGAAACAACAAATGAAAAAAAAAATCAAATTTGTGTACTGCTTTGTGCTGATACTGAATGAATGAAGAAACTTTACCATGCCGAGAGCATGTTAATGTTCGATGTTATTGCTGCTGTTGACATGCGCAACTGATTGGTGATAAATAATTCTGCGAATCTTGTAAATTCATTCATTAGTTTTCAGTCGTGCATTGGATGTTGGGGGATATGCTGTGTGATGGTTTGCTGGATGATTTTTTTTTGTTTCGTTGACGTAATATTTTATGTGTTTTTGTTTACTAAATGAATTTTTTTAATTGAGTTTATTGAAAAATTACTTAATAATTTGACTTTATGTTGTTGGAAATTTTATTGTCACTAACTTGTTGTTTTCAAAAAGGAATTAAATTAATTTACATGAATAGAACAAAACCAAAATATTAAAGGGAGGTTCTGAAGTAAGAAGGGTGATTTAAGCTTCTCTTTAAAAGGCACAAAACTCAATATAAAGAAATGCAAATTTAATTAAAAACAGTGCGAGATTCTAAATATTAGGGCACCGAAAACCTTTGGTATGCCAATTGATCATGGGGTCCCCATCAAACTCCCTTTTGACTTAAAGTCGTTCATTTATTACGTTTTAGACCTCTTCCTTCGTTACAAATTTTGAACAAAAAAATATTTAATTTAGCCTGTTACAAAATCTCAAACCCCCTTGCCCTAAAAAGCAAACGAAATAAGTGAACAACTTCTTTGAGGTACTGTGATTCCATTAAAACATGAAAAAAATTTGTGTCACTTTATATAAGGCACTGATCTTTAAGAACAATATTGGTGTTACTGTGATCTGGATCATAGCCAGAAATTTATTAAGGGGGGGGGGGGGGTTTATTTTGAAATTTTTTGTATGAAAACATTCATTGAGTGAATTTTTGGATTTTTGTCTTTAAACCCCTAGTAAGTAAAGAAAATTTCCGTCTAGGGGATGTTTTAACATCAAAAGCACCACCCTGGCTACGCCCTTGACTGAAACTTATTACTTCGTGGGGTTGAGAGTCTAGGCAGGGTCACTTGTTGCCCTTCTTAATCTTATAGATTTTAAATGAATTTAGCAACCACTCTTTAAAAACAATACTGTTATAGACAGAAACAGACGGTGATGTCTTGAAATGAGAGATTCCACATTAATCCTGCAGATCTAGCTAGGTTTGAATGCTGAGGTTAGGTGAACCCCAATACGTTATATTTTACCTAACTACATAATATATTTACGATCACAAATAAGATGTAAATGCACCACTAACCCACCCTCCTAAAACTACTTTTAATTCGCTCATCACAAAAAGTAAATAAAATAATCACAAAGTTTCAATTTTCAAAAACTAACTTCCTGATTTGTGTGTACGTCTAATTTCAATCAATTCATTGGCATATCCTCTCCTACTATTTTCCTACATTTCAATGCCCGCATTAAAATTTTATATTTTTCATAACAACAAAACACGAAACATGAATTTGCAGTTTTTGAGAAAAAAATCATCGATTTTTTGTTTGTTTTATGAAAAATTTTGTTTTGCTTTTTAAATTGATTTTGTTTACTGTTTTGAGGCA
Source organism: Chironomus tentans (assembly GCA_963573255.1). NCBI lineage: Eukaryota > Metazoa > Arthropoda > Insecta > Diptera > Chironomidae > Chironomus > Chironomus tentans. The sequence goes on from OY754302.1 coordinate 21,253,461, forward strand.
TTTCATGTTGAAAAGCTTAACAAGTAAATTGCTTATTTATCCAATTCCTTCGATTTTCAACATTTCATCATTTTTTGACTTTGAAACTCTTGAACTGACGTGGAATTTTCTTGTTGATTTTTGATATTTTGATATAAGTGGAGATGTCTTGTTAAATGATGATTGAATTAGAGCGGTTTATGTCTGATTATTATGTTATTTTTATGTATCAACAATTTTTTTTGATCATTTTTTATGAAAAACTGATGAAATTTTTGAATTTTTTTCAATGCTCACTTAGATCAGTCAATTTATTATCAATTATTTAATAATTTAATTAAATCATCAAACCGAGAAATTTTGAAAAGTCATGACTATTTCCTGCTTGACAACAGTGATGGGAATCATCCGCCAATAACTTCCTAGATTTAAGGAACAATTGAGATTCTGGACTTGTGAGACACTCCATAGTGAATTTGGAGGAGGTTCTAAAGATGTCAGACACTAAATGGAGGAGCTGATGTCCTCCGAAAGATGTGAGTCACTCCATAAAAAACATTTTGTAACGAAGTCATATGATAGACAAGAAAAAGATTCCAAACCCCCATTTTCTGATGAACGTCATTTGATAACAGCCCCTAACCTAAAAATGACTCCCCAAAAACCATTTCAAACGTGCCATTACTTCATTACCAACAACAATCACCTCTCATTTATCAATTAATTATTGACAGTAATAGACACATAGAGCACAATTCTGTTTCCAGCCCACATTCAGAAAATCAACGATAGATATTGTACATCTTGCCTGGTGTGTGAAAATGATAAGTGAGGCATAGTCATTTATTACATTACTATTTAATAATTGTTCCATGTCACGCAGAGATTTTTCTAGCCACACTTTCAGGCTTGGATTATTGCACGTATGGATATCAAATCCTAAATAATAACAGCGATTTCAGTAAATGTGGAAATATTGGAAATAAATCTTTTACGCAATGTCATTCATTATGTAAGGTAATTAGAATTATGGAGTGAAAAGCAGCATTTTTTTGGGGTCGTGAGAAAATGGACATTAAAAGATGATTATCGAGTGCTTAATGGCGAGGGATCTTTGACCGTTGCTCGAATGGATTAAAAATGAAAATGACAAGTGGGAAATTATTGGGTAAGGTGAAAAAAGAGGAAGAAACTTTTTCTGGTCGATTTTGTAATAGGATTGTGGAATTTTTAAGTAGAATGATTTTAGAGGGTTTGGAAACTTTTGCTTATATAATTTTAATGTCAGGCTTATTTTGGATTTTTTGAGAGGTCATTTGGATATTATGTAACGTTTGAAAGGGAGGGATTTGTTCGATTCATATTCATTTTCTTCCTTTTTTAACTAAATTTATTACGGAAATGGACTTGGGTCAATATTACCATTTTTGGAAATACGTAATATCTAATCGATCCTTGAGTCATCAGGGTCTCTATTAGGGGCGTATCCAGGAATTTTTTGAGGGGTGGGTGGGTTTGAGGGCCAATGCCCGAGAAAATCATGCATAAGTGTGAAGTCTAGTCTAACACCTAAACTGAACTTAAATAACTTAGTCTAGTCCTAACTTTAATTACCTCCTGACAGTGCCATACCTAAGATTGTTAAAAGCTGGAGGGTGCAATCCTGATCATTTTATGAAAAAGGCACAAAATTCTCTGTGATAAGATACAAATTAAATTTCAAGGGGTACAAAAAACCATATAAGGAAGAAAATCATTTGATTTAGCCCTGAGGTACCAAAAAATCCTTGCTACGCTCCTGGGATGGTGTTTATTTTTATTCAGTTCACAAATCCTTAAATTCATTTTTGTTCGATAGGGTGGGTACCCTTACTGCAGTATATATACTGTGTACTACAATTACTGTTGTTATAGGTAAAAAATGTGACATATGGACGGTGTAAATCTGATTCCACGTAAGATTCAAGCCTCATGTTATTCGCAAACATTTTTATTAAACATTCACATTGCTTTTATAAATTTTATAGTTTTTTCATTAAGCTCTATGCTCATACTTGCTTAATAAAGTAGATGTTCAAAATTTCTTTTAAAACCAAAATTCCCTCCTTTATAAATCACTATAAATCCTCAAAACAAAATATATTACACTCCATTCTTTACTATTCCTTGTAATAAAACTCAACTTAATTCTGTGGTTTCAAAAATTGATTCACATTCGCATCAAAAATCGTATTAAAGTGTAATTAAGAATCTCTCATGCATTAAGTGATAAGATTAAAATTCATCATCTTTATTGTTATTGTATGTAAACAGCTCGTGTGCTTATCAGACACCTCAAAAACAACAATTTTTCAGACATAAATTTATTTAAAGCTTAAAACTTAATTTACTGTACGACTGAGCTTATCACAAATCGCTTTTGCTGATGGAAATGTATGAAAAAATTATTAAACTTAATAGGAAGGCATTAAGTATCGCACAAATTACTTTTTACATCGTCGTCAGTGTTGTTGTCGTGCGACAAATCTCTTTAGTAATTAAATTTATTCATTCGCAACAAATATGTGAACTTGTGAGTGTGTGTTTGTATTCATCTATGCTAATATTCTTGCTGTTATTCTTATTATTTATGTGTGTACATTAAAAGTTTACATGCTTGTATCAAGATTATAAAAAAATGATTTGGTTTTTATTATTTTCATTTATATTGAACATGACATTTATTTATATTTTTTGTCACGCACTATGGGAAAAAATAGGAAAAAAGCGGCCATCCACTTTTTTTTGGGAATGTTTCAAATATCCATTCCAAAGTGATTTATTCTTGTAGAGGACATAAAAGTAGACTTGTATGCCAAATTTCAGGTCATTTGGTGCTGTTTTCGCGATTCTAGGGCTGTTTGAAGTTGAAAAGGGGTCAAAAATCTAATTTTTTCACACCATATTCAAACTGGGAAATCTCAGCGATGGTTAAAGATATTGAAAAACAGGTTTCAGTTCCTGATAGTGGTATATAAGAGCTTTATTTTGACGTACAACAAAGTTTATAATTTTGTAGTTATGGTACCGGTGTGCTAGGTAATGTATAAAAATCATAGGAAAAATACCTTTGGACATGCCGCAACCACCTTAGATGGCCAGGTCGTGGGTAGTAAAAGTACACTCGCATATAGCCCTTGACTTCTAGTTTACAAAACTGTATAAACATTGGAAACGGTTCACACTCAAAAAAAAGTTATGGCGATTTTAATGAGTCGATCTATATTTGACCAAAAACTAACTTTTCTTAGAAAAAAATGAGAAGTAAGAAAATAAATATGTTTTTTGATGTTTTTGAATGATATTTAATGTTTTAAGACAAATTGTGAAGAAATTTTTTCAAAAAGTTTAAAATTTACCGAGATATGGGGTACATGTGCTCTATGACGACTTGACCCCTTTTTGCCTCACTTAAACTGCTGTAACTTTTACAGGTTGTAATATTTTTTAAACTTGTTTTCTGTTTATTGTAGCCTTTATCAGTACCTTTCTAATGATGTATAATACTTGATGGTTGAGTATGGTCTTGGTCATGAACTCGGTCCTTGTTTGTGACCGACCCCAAACTAGTGAAAATCTCAAACACATCATTTCTTGATATAGCATTTACGAACATAATTAAATATTGTATTTAGGTTTTTATGTTTAGTTATGATAATTATGACCATTTAAACTCAAATTTTGTGTTTTCGAATTTTTTCACAGGCTGTGCATAGTCTTTTGGTAGCCTCCTAATATGTATCCTAGTAGTCTCTATTTGGTCAACTAATCTTACAACTAAACTTATTTTATTGACTTTTATTGATTGATTTATAATATTTATGCATCTTCAAGTTAAAATACATCTACTTTTGGTACTTTTTATCAAGAAAATGGCATTTTTGATAATTTTGTTTGAGATTGGCTTGCGTTGGTCATATTCAATACACTACCATCGAAGCAAGGACTACGATATATTCAAGTATTATACATTTTTGTAAAGGTTATAACATCAGCTATCAAACACAGAAAACAGAAATAAAAAATATTTCTCCTGGAAAAAGTTATAACCATCTAAGTAGTCTCAAAAAGCACCAAGTCGGCAACCAGCTTAGACAAAATTAAAAAAAAAAAATTTCGAAGAAATTTTAGACTTGTTTTGCCTTTTTTAAGTTTGTTTAGGATTAAAAATTAGTTTTTGGACGAAATCCTTTCAAAATTTCTTCAAAATTTGGTTTTTTTGTAATTTCGTCTAAGCTGGTTGCCGACTTGGTGCTTTTTGAGACTACTTAGATGATTATAACTTTTTCCAGGAGAAATATTTTTTATTTCTGTTTTCTGTGTTTGATAGCTGATGTTATAACCTTTACAAAAATGTATAATACTTGGATATATCGTAGTGTTTGCTTCGATGGTAGTGTATTGAATATGACCAACGCAAGCCAATCTCAAACAAAATTATCAAAAATGTCATTTTCTTGATAAAAAGTACCAAAAGTAGATGTATTTTAACTTGAAGATGCATAAATATTATAAATCAATCAATAAAAGTCAATAAAATAAGTTTAGTTGTAAGATTAGTTGACTAAATAGAGACTACTAGGATACATATTAGGAGGCTACCAAAAGACTATGCACAGCCTGTGAAAAAATTCGAAAACACAAAATTTGAGTTTAAATGGTCATAATTATCATAACTAAACATAAAAACCTAAATACAATATTTAATTATGTTCGTAAATGCTATATCAAGAAATGATGTGTTTGAGATTTTCACTAGTTTGGGGTCGGTCACAAACAAGGACCGAGTTCATGACCAAGACCATACTCAACCATCAAGTATTATACATCATTAGAAAGGTACTGATAAAGGCTACAATAAACAGAAAACAAGTTTAAAAAATATTACAACCTGTAAAAGTTACAGCAGTTTAAGTGAGGCGAAAAGGGGTCAAGTCGTCATAGAGCACATGTACCCCATATCTCGGTAAATTTTAAACTTTTTGAAAAAATTTCTTCACAATTTGTCTTAAAACATTAAATATCATTCAAAAACATCAAAAAACATATTTATTTTCTTACTTCTCATTTTTTTCTAAGAAAAGTTAGTTTTTGGTCAAATATAGATCGACTCATTAAAATCACCATAACTTTTTTTTGAGTGTGAACCGTTTCCAATGTTTATACAGTTTTGTAAACTAGAAGTCAAGGGCTATATGCGAGTGTACTTTTACTACCCACGACCTGGCCATCTAAGGTGGTTGCGGCATGTCCAAAGGTATTTTTCCTATGATTTTTATACATTACCTAGCACACCGGTACCAAAACTACAAAATTATAAACTTTGTTGTACGTCAAAATAAAGCTCTTATATACCACTATCAGGAACTGAAACCTGTTTTTCAATATCTTTAACCATCGCTGAGATTTCCCAGTTTGAATATGGTGTGAAAAAATTAGATTTTTGACCCCTTTTCAACTTCAAACAGCCCTAGAATCGCGAAAACAGCACCAAATGACCTGAAATTTGGCATACAAGTCTACTTTTATGTCCTCTACAAGAATAAATCACTTTGGAATGGATATTTGAAACATTCCCAAAAAAAAGTGGATGGCCGCTTTTTTCCTATTTTTTCCCATAGTGTCACGAGGGAAATAAAAAAAGTTTTTTATTCGCATTTTAAATTGAAATTTTTATTAAATTCAATTTAATTGTTAAAAAAGTACATCTTTGTGCCAATTTTCAATGAACTACAAAGAACTACATTTAAACAGGTAAATGACGTAAGGTTAAATTATACTGTTAACAGCCACTTATCATTTGTCACTGACGTCTCAGAAACAAAATAAGCTAAAATATCTGATCACTAAAAAATGATTTTATTAGGGTACTAATATGCAGATTGGTAAACACTATCATAATAATGAATTACTTCAATTTAGATAATATTCCAGGAAAAGTATATTAAACTGATGATAAAAATTACAATATGACTTGAGATGATTTACACATAAATGATAACAGAAATGCAAATAGGTAATTAAATTATAAAATAGATGTAGGGGTCATTCATAAATGAAAGCTAGCCAAAAATGAGAATTATTAGAGCCCTTTATTTCCTTTGTCATACATTTTTCATACAAAAAAATATACGGAGTGTCACACAGCTCCAGACCCCTCCCCTCTAAATTCTGGTCATTATTTGTGAACAACCTCCAGCAAATTTATTTTAAAATTATTTAATTACATAGAATTTGACGTACAATTGCCGAAACATTTAAAGATCCGCTGTGATATAGTTTGTTGACAAAGGCAGTGTGTAATAAATTTCCTTCTATTATGATTTTATAACCGAAGCAAATTTTGCACATAAAATAATAAAGCCTTGAATATTTTGATAAGCTATTTTATATAAATCTGTAAATTTTTTGCATCTTCAGTTTAAAGATGTCAAAGTGATCAGTTGTGCAAGTAATATCCAAAATGGGTACAAAAGTTGTGTTTTTGGTTTTTATAATATTAACAAGTCTTCAAGGAATTATCTGTCAGAATGACTTTATTAACTGCACCTACAGTAATCCTTATCCTAATAGTTATCGTTGTAATCTTATAATAAATAATGTACAAGGCTTAGACGATTTCAATGATATATTAGGAAAACATATCGATAACCAAACAGATAATGATGTCCAACATTTAAGTTGCCATGGCAATATTATTTCTACAAACATTCCGTCAATAATTTGTGAGAAATTCCCAAATATTGTTCAGATGCAATTTTATCGCCTCGGAATAGAAAGAATCGACAGCTATTCATTTAAAGGTTGCAAAAATCTTAAGATTTTGTATATTCAATACAATCAGATTTCTAAGATTGATGAACAATCCTTTGCAAACAATCGAAAACTTCAATATTTGGAACTATCATCCAACCAGTTATCAACCCTTCCTGAAAAGCTGTTCTCGAGTCAACAAAATTTGGAAACGTTAAATATTCGCAGTAACCAACTTTTTGATATGCCAGATAAGATTTTCCACCCATTAACAAATCTGACTTCATTCGATCTTGCGGTCAACTACATTCAAAAACTTAAATCTGAATGGTTCGAAACTTTGGAAGCATTGAATCACCTCGAATTATCAAACTCAAACCTAACAGGAGAACTTCCAAGAAATCTTTTTGGGTCCTTAAAAAATATAAATTACATCGGATTGAGATCTAGCAAGATAAAAGTCATCCATGCCGACACATTTGGAGAATCATTATTCATACCTCAAATAGATCTAAGCTATAATAAAATTTATGCAGTTGACGAAAAATTCATAGAAAATACTGGACCATCATCTTTGAGCTTCTATGGAAATATATGTGCTGATTTCGGAATCAGTGATAACTCAATGTATAGGAAGAAAATGAAGGAAGCTCTGAAAGATTGTTTTGAATACTATAGGATGCTGATTGGTAAGTTCGTTTAATATTTTTATAATATTCATCTTGTTCTTTTAAAGACTATAGATATGGGTATTAGTCATGGAGTATATCTAAAAAGGGATCGTTCACTTATTACGTTACGCAAAAAACGAAATCTCAGAACCACCCCTAAAAAGCGAACGTAATAAGTGAACGACCCCAAATAAACCTCACGATTTTATAAAGATAGAAAAATTAGAGAGGATTTTTGGTTTTTTAAACCCCTCCGAAAAAAATGACCCCCATCAAAATATAATCAATATATCCAAGCAGAGTGTGCAGGACTCCAGAGGTCCGGACACCAGTGGATTCCAAAGTCCAAGTTTTCCACTTTTTTGGAGTCCAATCCTCCAGGTGTCCGGACTTTTATGGAGGCACCTCCAAAGTGGGCTTTGCCAACTCTCATTCCAAGCAATTTTTAATTTATATAATTTCAACAGTATACAATCCACCAACAACAGAGTCATCAATTGCAACAACAGAAAGATCATCAACGATTTTAGATGCAAAGATTCAAATAATTGAAGACGAAATCAGAAACCTTACAAAAATCAACGAAGAAATGATCACAAATTGGGAGAATCAATATATTGCAACTGCAGAAAATAAGGAAGAAATAGCAAAGTTGCAGGCGCTTGGCTCTGATTTGAAGAAAGAAATGCAAACTTTAAAAGAATCAATCAATGGAAAGAATGAAGGTGGTGCTAAGAGCAAGGATCTGACGCCACACAATGCTGGGAATAATTTTGTTTCTATAAATTTTGAAGGAAACTACCCTAAGCATGAAAGCGATTGAGAAAATTTTATAAAAATATCTATTAGCCAGGGGCGTAGCCAGGAGGGTCTGGGCCCCTAAAAATAATTTTGAGCCGTGCTCTCGCTGCGGTATTAGGTGATGGGAATTTAGGGATATAATCTGAAATATTATGCAAAATCCACGCATTGCGTGCAAGTTATTGTATTTTATTTTTAATCCTTCAATAAAATATTTGAGTAACACAACCTTACATGGATTTTAGAGTTTGGAATTATACAGGGACGTATTCAGGGAAATTTTGACTCCTTTAGGGGTCGTTCGCAAATTACGTCACGCTTTAGGGGGATGGTGTCGAAGAATTTGTGACAGTCCAAACAAAATAATTTTTTCTATTGAAAATTTGTCTTGTAGCTGCACATAATTTGCGAACTACCCCATACCCCCCCCCCCCCCCCCTCTAGGTGGAAAATTGTCCTTAATTTCCTATGATTCTATAAAAAAATCCAAAAAAATCTGCAATCTCTTTACAATCCATCCTGGAATGTGCTGGCTATACCTCTGTATCTGCCAATAGCTACATCCATGCCAATCCTTATCCAAAAAAAATTAATAACTACTCGATTCAACATTATTCTCACCTCTAAAACTGAATCAACACAGACATAATCCATATATGACAATAAATTTTTATAATACATAAAAAATGTTATAAACGCAAGCAGGCAGTTAAAAAATGTTGTGAATATTATCACAGTTGCATGGTATGCATCAATATTTGTACAGTCTTTTATTTGCATACCTTCATTGTCTATACTGGATTTTTTTTAAAAAATTATAAATATATTTGAGTGAAAGCGGAAAATAATCCGCAATTGATAATTAAAAAAGATATGAGGAAAATTTGTTTTTTGCTGGAATTTGTAGGAAAGTGGGGTAAAAATGGATGCCGAATCAGATTTATGATATCAAAGGGGTTCTAGATCTTTCAGTTTATTTTTAGAAGAGATTTTAGAGTTTTGTTAAATTTCTTTATTTCAGGGCAGAGGCGAATCCAGGAGGGTATTTTGGGTGTCAAAACAAAATAAATTAAAATTTTTTGGCTACACTCCTGGTTCAGGGGGAAAATTACTTGGTGGAAAAAAATCATTTTTTACCACTTTTCCTGGCAAAAAAAGGTCAGAAGTGCTTAGATTAAGGTTCTACATATGTTAGCATCAAAAATTTGATTCATAGACCCCTCTGGTTTTCTACCAAGTATTTATCCCCCTACTTTAATACAAAATTTTCTAAATTTTACAGAGGTGTTCAAAAATACATCAAAATGCGCTACATCCACTTCACCACCAACCATATATTCTCAATTCATCATTGAATTTTTTATCGATATTTGAGAATGTGTGTGAAAAAAATTAATTTCTCGCCTCACTTCTCTCTCAATTGTTTTCATATTTATTCATGCTACGCGATAATCTGTGTCTAAATGATAATTTTTTTCCATTCTGCAATATTTTTATTAAAATTTTCTTTTTTCTCACACATTTTGCGAATCATGTTAAATTTTGTTCAACCATCGACTGTTGAAAAATTTTCATGCTCTTTGACATTCTCGGCGTGTGTGAGAAATTTTGTCGATAATTTGTAATAATTGGAAAATTATTGTACATTCTTGGGAAATTGCTGTAAGGATTTGTAATGATAGCGTTGATAAGAATATCAATGTTAATAACAGTATCAATGGTAATATTGTTTCATTATAAGCACATAATGTAAATTACATTATGTGAATCTCATAAAGGATACATAAATTTTGGGACGTGTTAGATTAGAGAAATGGGGGAGGGGATTAGATAAATTAGATTTTCAAAAATGAATGTGGAAAATTGGTGTCTTTTAAAAAGTCAAATGATTTTTAAAATAAAATTTTTAATATTTTTAAATACTATTTTCTTATTTTTCAAAAAAAAATTTATTTACAATTTATTTATTTTTATAATTTAAAAATTTTGAATTTCAAAAAAATTAAAAAATAATAAAATTAAAAATTATTAAAAAATTCATAAAATTCATTTCATTAATATTTTTAAAAAAACTTAAGCATGATTAAGAATTAACAAATTTTATTTAAATTAAAAAAAATTTAAAAATGATTTAAAAAATTAACAATTTTTTTTAAAATTAACAAACTTTTAAAATTTTGAACTAGTTAAAAAAACTAAAAAACTAAAAAAGATTCAAAAATAATAAAATTCATTTCATTAATATTTTTAAAAAATTAACAAATTTTTTTGAAACAATTAACAAACTTTTAAAAAATAAAATAATAAGTTCAAAATCCTCCAAAGCAAAGTATCAACTTAAACATTTATTCATTTCCCCACATTAAAGACAAGTCTCTGCCATACGACCTAAATTCATTGTCAAGCCTACAAACCGAGAAATATGAAGCATGACGGAAAGAATTTACAAACAAACTCAAAAATCGATTTTTTCCGTTTGTTTCAAAAACTTTAAATTCATGAAAACTTTATAATTTTCAAAAAAAAAATTGAGAGAAAATTGAAAATTCACGTGCAGTCGAAAACACACGTGCTGTTGTCGTAGAATCGAGAAATTTACATAAAAATTGTTCTTTTTATTTCTGAAATAATTTTTATCTCAGGCATGCGCTGTGGGTCAACAACATAGAAATTTGAAGCACGACTGCACGAATCGGGTTACTCTAATTTTACATGATTTTGTTTTGGACTCAAAAATGCATCAAAAAAATTAACAAAAAAAATGTTTAAAAATATTTTCAAAAGCATCAAAGCGGAAAGGAAGATGCGACACAACAATCAGGAAAAAATCATACAAAAAAATTGAAGACACAAAAGCTTCATTACACAAACATTTGTATGCATGTAAGCGATTTAATTCCGCAAATGAGTTTTTCATTCAAAGAAATTTTTTTCATATTTTTACCTCGAAACAATTAAGTCGGTTGAGAATCACGCTTTGTTTATTAATTATGACGGAGAAGAAGGTAAAAATGTTTGTGTGGAAGAAATTGAGTGTGCAAGAATATAACAAACATTGTCTCGTAAACAAAAGAGGCACGATGATGCTTTGTGATGATAAGCAACAATGCTGGATTCTAGAGAGGGGAATTTTTGAGATTTTTTTGGAGGGAATTTTTCGAGATAATTGAAATTTATTGCGTAAATTTAAAATTTAATTTCAATTTTTTGTGACATTTTGCTTCAATTTTTTTAATTTTTGTTTCAATTTTGTAAATTTTTGCTTTAATTTCATAAATTTTGCATCAATTTTGTAAATTTTTGCATCAATTTTGTAAATTTTTGCATCAATTTTGTAAATTTTTGCATCAATTTTGTAAATTTTTGCATTAATTTTGTAAATTTTTGCTTCATTTTTGTAAATTTTTGCCTAAATTTTGTAAATTTTGCTTCAATTTATTTCTTTTGCCTCAAATTCATAAATTTTTGCTTCATTTTCAAATCAATTTTGTAACATTTTGCTTCAATTTTGTAAATTTTTGCTTCAATTTCATAATTTTTGCCATAATCACCAAAAACTCTAATCCCTAGACTCTCAATCACATTTCATCCTTGTAACAATTCATCAAAAAATTACAAAGAATCACTTCTCTATACTCAACTGCTTCTATGTTCTCATATTCATTGTTTTCCCACCTTACAAACTGTAAATCCAATTCATACACAGACACATAAATTCATCATGGAAATCACTTCTTGATTTACATTATAATTGCATGTAATCTCTTCTCTATTTCCACACTCATCCTTTATTCAATTTTATTTGCTTTCTAACAATTCAAAATCATTTGATGTAATATGAGAGATAGACGGATTCATTACACAGAGCACATGTTCTTCATTATTTCATTTATTTTATCATCATCGTAGTTATTGTTTCTGTTTGTTGAGAGGGAAAAAAATTACTGTTGAGGATTAAAGTGAATTAAAATTGTTTGAATTGAGAGAGTTTTTAATTACAATGGATTTTGAAGAGGAAAATTTATTAATTGATTAGTCTGCATTTGCTATCAATTATGATCTATCAATAAGGGTTAAATGGAGTTGTAATTAATAATTTTTTAATAGGATATGTTTGATGTTTTGAAATTGACCTAAAGTACTCAAATAGCTTCATCATGTTGAGTTTAATTGGAGGTCCTTCTAATACTCCCTTCCACTATTCAACTCCTCCTTCTTTTATTTTTTTAAGTCAAATTCTTCTCTAATTTTAAAAAAATTCTTCAAATTTTTCCCATTTACACCTCGAACCACACCTCAATGACCACCCCACACAAAAATAATCCAAGAAAATTCCCACCAACCTTCCTTTCGATTATTCCTCTTCATTTCAATGCATAAAAATATTTTCACATCCATTTTAAAATGAGGAAATAATTTATTTAAAACAATATGCAAATTTTTCCGGTAAAAGCGACCGCAAAAAGGAGCATTTAAGTGGTAGACTAATGTTAATGTTATTGAAGGGTCTTCATTCACCTTCCACCTTTTTTTGTGTCTATATTCATTGTTGTATGTTGTAGTTCTTATTTCCTTCATTATGCACGTGCGAAAGTCAAAGTTGAATTAAATTATTGGAGAAAAATAGGAAGGATGCTCGTTAAATTTTGAAGGAAAAAAGTTTTTACAAAAAAGACCTTTAAAAAATGACGCAAAATTTAACAAAAATCATGCAAAATTTGATAAAAATGATTTCCAAATAAAAAAGATGCAAAATTTTACAAAAAATATGCAAAATTTCTACGAAAAGGACGTAAAATTTGATAAAAATGATTCTCAAATATAAAAAGATGCAAAAAATTTTTTTAAAAAGATGCAAAATTTTACAAAAAAGATGCAAAATTTCTACAAAAAGAACGCAAAATTTTAAAAAAAATGACACAAAATTTCTACAAAATGGACACAAAATTTTACAGAATTGATGCAAAATTTTTACAAAAATTGCTGGAAAGCTTTACGAAAGTGATGCAAAATTTAACATCACTTACAAAACTTAAAAACTATATGCACATCACCCAACATAAAGCAAAACTTTGTAAGACATGTGAATTTTCTATGTGTAATAATTCTTAAATAGATGCGAAAAATATGCAAATTTTTAGCTTTCTTCTCTTCTCGGCCGCTTATTTATGTTGAATGCATTTAACAAAAATTAGAACGTCAAAATATTTTTCTGCCTCTATTTTACTTTCATATGTGTTAGTGTGAAAATTATTTTTCCACAGACACACACATTTTGTATGGTGAACAATGGAAAAGAACATAATTGGATTAATTACGGCATTTAAATCATATCAGTTGATATAAATCACATAATCCTTCATTACATTACGCTGTGTAAAACAAAAACATTGCTGATATCGAGTATGTGTTGAGAAATTTTCTTTATGGATTGAGTATGTGGTTGGGGTAGAATTATGTATTCAGGAAAAATAAGCACTGGAAAAAATTATTTATTTAAAAAATAGTGAAAATCAGAAATAATTTTTAAAAAAAAATCTTAATATTTTGGATTTTCAAAATTAAAAAAATTTCTCTGAGTGTAAAAAGCAGCACAGTGTTGATGAATAACTTACTTAATTTAAATGTATCAAAAATTTCTGAATACACAAATTGTGTGGATTTTAATTTAATATAATATAAAGTTTTTAATCTCTTTGCGGCTTCATTTTATTTTCCTCATCTCTGCCAACGAATTTAAAATTAATCTTTTTCGTGAACATTTCGATATTCTCACTATTATGATGGAAATAAGGATAATGTTTAAAGTTTTGTGAATTAATTATTACAAACATAAACATTTTAAAATGATCTAAATAAGATCGAATTTACTTCCATGGTGACAGCACCAGGGGCGTATCGAGTGGGTGATTTGGGTATTTAAACACCATCCTAGATGGAAATTTTTTCAATTTGCTAGGATTTTTTGAGAAGAAAAGTCAAAAACACCTCCCAAATATTGCCGTCCATATAAAAAATCAAAATTTCTGTCTGCACAGAAATTAAATACTCAAATTTCATCCAAAACTGGACTCTACTCTTCAATTCCTTTCTGTCAATTGCTAGTTGGTATTTTAGAGTCAAAATGACCGTTCGTGAATCGAAGATTAGTTAAATTTATTAAAAGAGATAAAATTCAATAAAACCATGTCATTTTTAGCTTCCAAACATGTAGACCACTGAAGCGGTAACTTCACACTGACAAGAACTCATTGATATGACCCGATCCTTGCAGATTCAACCTTGCTACGAAACCACAATTGTCACACAATCAATGTATCCTACAATATAGACTGACCATCTACTTAAAAGTGGGACTTTTACATTATCAACACCAGTAGTAATTAAGTTCACCAGTGGTGTAGCAATGTAGCAAGTTCTCGTCGCCCGGGGGTGAAATTAGATAATAAAATTGAGCGCATTTAAAAAAAATTGGTCCCCCTAGACTCAATTAGCAATTTATTTTAGGAGTCATTCGTAAATTACGTCAAGCAAAAAATGACTTTTTCCGCCCCCTCCTCCCAATTGTCACAATTTTCCATAGAAAAGAATTTTTTGTGTAACAGTCTAATTACAAGTTCATCAAACCCCCATCCCCCCTAAAGCATGACGTTATTTCACAAACAGTCCTTTATTCAATTTCCTTTCAATTATTTTTTTTCAATCCCCGTCAAAACATATTCATTTCAATAAAGCATTACGACAATTTTATGTTACATAAATACCACCTACGTATGCAAACTTACTCTTATGTTAATATTAATTAAATTTTATGTTCAAAATTACTATTTTTATGTTGCATAAAAAAGTTAAATCAGTTCAAAGAACCAAAAGCAGTTGAAGAGGTGAAAAAAGAAGAAAATTTCATGTTAACATAAAGTTTTTTTAATATTTTTTAATTGCTTGTAATTTATCGTGAAGGGAGGAAAGTAATGATTTGTATTTTAATTACGACATGAAAATAAATGCAATGAAAAATTTCTGAGCAGTTTTTGGATGTTTAGTTCCAGTTTATTGATCAAAATATGAACAGTTTCATCACTTTATCCCAAATTTATTTGCTAAAAATTCAAGTTTCGTCATCAACGTCCTCTTCGTGTATTCTTGCAACTCCGGACTCAAATAGACAGCCACGATGAAAATCAGTAAAGTTGGTAGAATCAGCATGTCCGCCAGCTTGATGGTGATCTTCAATGCCACATAGCAAACCACTATTATGCACAGTAAGAAAATGACGAATTTCGTATCCACTTGAGTGATGTCTTTAAGTACTTTCGAAAAGTTCATTTTCTTCTTTAAATTGAAAATTTTGAAGGTTGAATAAAAATCCGTCAAAAGTGAAATTTTGGAGCTTGAATTAAATATTACGCGAAAATTTAGATCGTCAGAAATGATTTGTGAAAAAATTATGAAATGCAATGTTTACTGCGATTAAAATTTGCAAAAATTATTGAAACATAAAATTTAACGAACTTTTTGAATTTGAAATTTCAAGATTTTGTTTTTTGATAAATATGCAATCTTTTCTTAGGGTTTGTTCAACCCACGGAAATCTCAGTGTCGAAGGAATGCCGAAATTTTAAATTAATTTTGACCGTTGGAAAAATGTAAACAAAGCAAAATGAAAATTCATAAATTTATGATTAATTAGACAATTAAACAATGTCGAAGCAACTTAAAACATTCATTTATTTACTAAAGATGTTGAAAGTCCTCGTGTTATACATCGAGGGAATTAAGCGCATTTTCCCGCACAGATCAGTAAATAAATCCATAATTCAGAATGAAAAAATAACTACCCACTTAATTTATTTCCCCAAATGAATTGAAAACATAGCATAAATGCTTGAAAAAATGCTTGAAATATATTAAAGTTGTATTTGAAAAAAATTCCGGGAAACTATTTCAAAACATTTGTATGGTTTTAGTACAAATTAAATCTGTCACTTATACTTCACAAGTAATGACAGCAACATTTGTATGGTTCTACATACATTTACATTTCGAGAAAATAAAATTTATGAAAAAATGTACTTTTTTGCTGTTTTATGACTCAAAAAAATTTAATTATGCATTAATAAATCATAAAATATCATAAAACATCAAAAAAGTGTAAAAAAGAATCAAAAAAGTGTAAAAAAAAGTTGCCCGCGGAGAGGATCGAACCCACGACTTGAAGGGTTTTTTAATATAAGTATTCTTTTTAAGCGTCACGTTAAACTTTGACTAATCCAAGGTCAGTGATTTTTTCCACCAAAATAAGAAAAGTTAATTTAATTAAGTTTAGGAGGGGAGTTTTAAAAAACTAAATACGTTGCGCACCCCTACGAAAAATCAGCTATTTAATGCAAAAAACCCGAAGTCTCTACGTGCTTCCCCTGCCGAGTTTTTGAGGGAGCCAGCGGGCCAGCGGGCCAGCCAGCCAGCCAGCCAAAGTGGACCTTTAAGCGCATTACTTTCTAAGGAAAATGCGCTAAAAATGGTTTAGTTAAGTTGTAGTCACTATAATTGTTGATTTTACGGTGAAAAAATTAAATTTTCGAATTGTCAAATTTATTGTTATGATTTTATTGTTGTTTTTTTGATAAAAATGTAAATTTAGATTTAAGATGATTTAAACATTTTAATTGATTATTCTTCTGCTGAATATGAATCTGAGATCTTAAACAATGAAGTAGTATCAATATTATTAATTTAATTAACATTTTCCAATTTTTTCTAACGGTTAAAAAAATTTAAATTTGAATGTAACGGTCATTTTCGACATTTCCGTGGGTCGGGTTTGTTTACAAATAACGTCTGACTGTGTCTGAATTTTGAAGTAAAAGGTGGTTTTAAACTGCGTGACATGCCAAAGATCTTTTGATTTGAAGGAAAGGTAGAGGTGTTCAAAAATTCCATTTTTTAATAGACGTCATTTGCAAACAATCCCTTTAAAAAAAATTCATAACAGACAAAATTTACATAAAAACTCAAAAAGGAAGCGCAAAATTATGAGCAACACTTTTTCATTTACATTTTCCTCATCAAAACACTTACAAGCATTAAACGAATTTTCTACCTTGTACAACATATCCATATCATTGAAGATTATCTTCACCTCAGCAAACCCCAACGAAAAAAAAGAAGCCAAAAGAAACATAACGATAAGTGTAAAATAATCACGTAAAACATTTAAATGCTAAGCCTCTCATGAGAAAAATATGAGAGATGAGAATCGTAAGGTATGGAAAAGGAATTTAGTTTAGGGGTTACTTTTGGATATTGGGAGGGTGAAAATTGTTCATTTTGAGGTTATGGTAAGCAGTTTTACTGTATTTAATGTCCAATTTGCACAAAAATTATAATTTTTTAAAAAAAATAATATCATTTTCTAATTTAAAAAATTGAGCACTTGCAGGGACGTATCCCCTGAATATGCCCCTTAGCACTTGATCGGCATTCGAGAGGTGCAAGGTTCAATTTACACTTGGGATGAACAATTTGATGAAATAATTTTTTACACAATTTTTCGAACCCTCACACCTTTGAAGCCCCAAAAACTCACCCCCACCCCTCCCAAAAATTCATAAAATCAAGAAAAAATTATATGCTTATGTAGCAATTTTTGTAAGACAAATAATGAACCAAACTAGAAGAAGCCAAAAGGAATTTCGTAGAAGCAGTGAATATAAATCGAATTGTTGAATAAATTGTTTGGGCAAATCTGATGGTCGTGACTTGAAAGCCAGATGCACTTGATGCTGAAATCATAAAGAGAAATGATTAAATGAAGATTTTCGAGTAAGGCACGCGAGCTTAAAAGGATTTTTATGTGGTATCAAAATGATAATGTAATAATGGTGGGAAAATATTGCCAGAACGGCTCAATATGAATCCATAATTTGCTGCCTGCTCCCCACTTCTTGAAATAATAATCGTAAATTTGTCATTTATATTCAAATAAATTTATTTATTCAATATTCAAAGACGCTATGAAGCATAAAAGATCCCCTTTTTTGCTGCTCATTTTCTTTCTGTTTTTATACACAGTACACAGCAACTTGTTTACGTCCATGAACTTTTGAAGTCGCATTAACATACAGTCACTTGAGATGAAAAGAGGAAAATTTTACAATTTTTTTCTGCTCTCTTTTTGTCGGCAGTCACTTAAATTAATTAACTTATGTCTATGATAAATGTTTGTAAATAAATGATCATAGAAAATAGTAACGAGAAAATATGGACGAAAATTAATGAATGTAACTCGTCATAATTAATTAAGTTGTAAATTTCTATAAACGAGCTTGAGAGATAGTCAGATGATGATGATAATTGAATTGAAGCTGTTTATGTCGGATGGTTGGAATTTATATTGGGAAAATTTTGAGTTGAAGATGTATTTTCATCATTTGAGGTGAGTTTTGTGGTGAGTTTTGTGGTGAGTTTTGTGGTGAGTTTTGTGGTGAGTTTTGTGGTGAGTTTTGTGGTGAATTTTGATTATTTTCTTACAACTGAGGTGAATTTTAATTGTTTTCTCACCATTGAGGTGAATTTTGATTGTTTTCTCACCACTAAAGTTAATTTGGATTGCTTTCTCACCACTGAGGTGAATTTTAATTGTTTTCTAAACGTTGAGGTGAATTTTGATTATTTTCTCACCACTAAAAGTGAATCTTGATTGTTTTCTCACCACTAAGGTGAATTTTGATTGTTTTCTCACCACTGAGGTGAATTTTGATTGCTTTCTCAAAACTAAGTTAAAATTATGATTACTTTTTAAGTACAATATTCAAAATCCTATTCTAAAACCAACCGTCCACAATCCCTAAACGCTTCAATAATATTTGAATAAACATTTTCAGTTTCTGTACATTTCCATACACATTTTTTCAGCAACAAACAGACTCCATACAAAAAAAACTTCCTCCATCAACAAAAAAGTATGAAAAATGATTCAATGTTTCACACCAGCAAATAATATTTAATATTATTCCGAAATAAAAATGAGAGCTAAAGAAGAAGAAAAATTTCATGATTAATTTTGGAAGCAGAAATTTTTATTTACAAAATAACAAGTAGGAAAAAAATAGAAAATGAAAAGAGAAACATGAATAAAATGTATTCAGTATTTGGTGTATTATGTAAATGTTTATCATCACGTAAATGAAAAAGCAAGTAAGCAGCATTCAAAGTCTGTGTCCATATACTAAAATTTTATATGTTCTGAGGGTAGTTATCATATTTTTGGAAGTGAAAGGTAGCGAGACATTCAGATATGATGTCCTGCATTCCGGTGCCGGTTTCTAAGGCTACCAAGGGTACCATGCCCTCCACCTTAGGTACCCTAGGACAGGGTAGGGTAGTGAACCCTTTGTTGAACCCTTTGATAGTCTGAATTTTGTGATATGAATTGCTCCAAAAATTCCTACTTCATGTTAGACGTCATTTATAAACGACCCCCAAAGGAAAGGGGAATTTTCGCAGAAATTATTGTATAGGGAATACATTAATGGTAACAAGCTACTAAACTCTATAATTCCTATGAAATCAAATCCCCCCAATCATCAGAAAAGAAAAGGTAAACATCTAAATAAAGAAAGGAAACAGAAAAAAATTCTAGTCTTATTGTTGTGCGTTACTCCCACCAATTAATATTCATTTCCTTGACCATTAACAGACCTTATTTATAATTACAATCAATAAGTGATTGTACATGCTTTTTTTGGTGCCACACAAAAACAAACATTTGACGAAAAGAATGAATAAAGTACAAGGAAATAGGAATTATAATTTTTAGATTTCTTGCCATTCATTTCTATTATTCTAGGCGATTGTGAGTGTGAATATGCGGATGTAAATGTGTGTGTGTCAGGAAAAGTGGCATTAGAAATTTATCATAATCGTAGATTTCACGCGAAATCCACATTAGGAAATGTTGCACACTCATAGTTTTTGCCCTTTATGTCTTATGAGTTGGGGGCACGAGAACAAAAAGTTATGAAATTTTAGTCTAGGCATGAGAAGGAACGTTCTGATTTGTTTGTGGAATTAGCTTGAAAAACTTTTTGATTACAGTTTTTTGGAAACAAAATTTATGGAAAATTGAATTATATTGTTGAAAAAATACAATTGATTCCTTCTTGTCTGGAGGGTTGATATACATATTTTTCATACAATATTGTGGTCTATCGTTTCTTTTTTTGGGGCGGTTGCTCTAGGGTATACCCTAGCGTATACACTACCTATAGGGCAACCCTATATACTCCAGGAGTATCGCCCAGGGTTACCCTAGGGGTATGGAAAATGTAGCCAAGGGTGGTTCATAGGCATGGATACCCCACCTCGAGATCAAATCTCTCCTTAGTGTTTGGGCTTTACCTGTCTGGATCAAACAACTTTTATGTCTAGACATGATATTTTTGTCTTGGCAAGCCTTATCTTTGTTACACACAGATCTGATTTACAGACAAATACTCAGATAACATGGATTGAGTCATTCATTAGTGCCGAGTTGGCAGGACTCTAGCGGACTCCAAATTTTTTTGGAGGCGCTTCCAGTGGAGTCCAGACTTTCGTGGAGGCACCTCCAACTCTGAACTAGCAGCGTTTTAAATTGAATTAGTAGACATCACTTCATCACAATCAAAGATCTAGTTTAATAGCAGTCTGAAAAAATAAACAATTAACACATCAAATCCCAGTGACCTGAACTAACCCTTCACTTCTCCTCAAGAAAATTCTTTCTCACTTCCTTAGTCTTCATATTTTTTGACAACAGTAAGCAGAATAGGAAGGGAGAACAAACAAGTTAACAAAAGAATAATGAATGATTTTCAAGTTGTAAGATTTGACGCTTGTGATATTTTCCCTTAAAATAGTAAATAATACATTAATTAGTTTATTTGTTGGACTTATTAACTCATCTAGATGTAACTTCAAAATTCATTAATCATTCTTTTTTTGGGGTCGTTCGCATTAAAAAACAAATTTCTAATCCAGAAAATTTTATTTTCCATTCACAAACATAAAAATCGATTTTTATGAGAAAAATAAGAAACGGAACCGCAAAAAAAAGTGTGTCAAAATTCAATTGTGAATGGAAAATTGTAATTTCCATCAGATAAAGTTCACTGCTAATTGAAATATTGCTCGAGCTAATTAGAATTGATAATTATGAAATGATAATTAATGCAATTAATGTTGTTATGTGCGATAAATGGAAATGATATTGTGTTCATACTTTTTGATTCTTTAAGTGGCACTTTTGGATTGTATAAAATTGAAGGGGACTGTTGGGGCTTTGTTCTGATGGATGTTGGATGTTGATTAAATTTTTCTTCTTCAATCCAACCAGATTGAATTTTCATACAAGTTGATTCAATTTTAATTCAATTTTCTACAAAAATAACCTCAAATCTATTCTCAAAAGAATAATAAAAGCTCTCAAAACTAATTAATTTAATTTCAATTTTTTCCCCATTTAATTCCACTTCAATCACAGGCACGAGAGATGAAACCTCAAAAAAAATTCATTCCGCGATTTAACACAAAATAAACAGCACGCATCATGTATCAACATTGTCGCATGCCAGGAGACAAACATAAACACAAAAAATATCACACAAAATAAATGTGAGTCAACATTTTCCTCTATCATCTCTCACTGACATATGTAGTAGGACACATAAAAAAACTGAAATTCAATATGTGAAAGAGTTGAGTCGATTTTAATTCAATCAATATTCTGATTCATTCGCACACATTTGAGAGAAGTTTTTGTTTTGCTTCAAATTGGGAAATAAAAAAAGCTCTAAACTTGAAATTTTATTTCGATCTTTTAGGATTTTTTAGCCATTTTTTAAGGAAAGTGTTGTTTTGTTTGACAATCCGACCACAAGTTTTAAAATTGCTAAATTCCTTAACTTAATGACTTTGATTTAATTATAGACAATTCTTGCCACTTTTTTACATCCTTTAAAATCAAAATACATCAGGTTTAAAGTCTATTCAACGATAAAATCAAGAAAAACTTTTCGAAGTGGGCGGATTACTGAGTTCGGATTAAACGTTTTCTTATGAAGAAAATTTGAATTTCAAAAATTCGTTATTTTGAAACTTTGGAAATTTTTCACAAAACTTTATTAATCAAAACAAAAATGCGCCTCACATTTTATAACCTCACAAATTTGAACCAATACTCTCAACATTTAACCTACACATCACGTACGTTGTGCCGTTGACGATAAAAAAGAGTGCTTTTTGAATATCATGACACATAGAAATTGAGACAATACAAATGTTCATATTGACACAATAAAGAAGGGGAAGGAAGAAGCCGAATAGAGGAAGAGAGCAAAAAAAGTTGTGAATGTGAAATTTCAATTAATGTTCGCAACAGTTTGATAAATTTGAGCTCTTTTATTGCTTTTCAATTTCTGATACAGATGTGAGTTGGAGTAATTTTTGAATGACAATTTTTGAATCGTTAAATGAATTTTTATGCTGAATGGTTTTGAGGTTAGATTGATGGGAGGGATGCGGATTGTGGGGTGAGGATTGACTGATTTTTGAGAAGATTTGTGAATAAAAACGATTTAAGAACTAAAAATTAAAGTTTTAAATCCTAACCTTAAAGTATTTCATTCATCCTCAAAATCTACAACTTCCATTTAATTATCTCATATTTTGCCTTCAATTTCCTCCAAAATGCAACTCTATCCGGATACAAGTCCACTTTCGCCTCAAGCAGTGTTCTTGCATTTCCATTCTCATTTCCTATTCTCATGTAGTTTAGTGGAAATTTAGTTGCCGATGGCCAAAATTGGTCCGAATGTATTGATGGATTTATATGTCCATTATTTGGATTCCTGTGAACAAAAAGATTCATTTCATGTTAATTCAAAAATTTATCGACAATTTTCTCACCCCGTTCTTGCAAAATTTCCCCACAAATGTGGCATTATTCGATGTAATGCTCTATCAAAATCTGTTGGAATTGATGTATAGAATTGTTTGCTCTCATACAATGGAAATAGACTCAAAAGTTCATCCATATGACAAGTTCCATAGAATTTCTTTCGTCCGAACACTTCAGTATGGCTTGCAGCACCTTTGTGGCAATATAAGTAGATGTAGGTATTGTTGTATGAGCTGTTATGGAAACGGGAATTGAGGACGTCAAACATTCCAAAGTAGCCGCCACCATCGGTGAAGAGCTGTTGGATTTTGTGAGAAATTCTCATTAACAATTAAGGATTGTGTCAGGGTCGTAGCTAGGGGTCTTTGTGGGTACAATCACATGCACCTCAGATGTTTAGTTCTAAATTCTCTAAAATACTCACATTCGTAATATTGTCAATCCTATTCGCCGTCATCTGTTCATTATTAAAGTAAAAGTTTTTAATTTCAGTTGAAATCGCTTTCTGCTCATCCTCATCTAAGTGATCATATCCCATATACATTGAAAGTCTATCATTCCATTCAAACATTTTGACGCCATCGTCCGAATATAAGTTAACAGTAATCATTGCACCTTCTTCACTGTTGATGCCAACCAACCAAGGAATTTCTTTTGCACGTTGATTGTAGGTGAAGGATTCTGGTGTTATGAAAGGTTCGTCGGTAATTTGTGAAATATTCTCCATTACGGGTAGGTAGGGTGTTGAGTATTCTAAGAAAATGGACTGAATATTTATTAGATTAGTTAGTTTCCTAAATTTTTGGTAAACCTTTGAGGTCACAAGTTAACGACCTCAAACAGAATCATTGCAAACTTACGAATAAATCAATCAAAGTTTTGGCGAGATTCTTAACATCCTTTTCTCTTAAACAATCAGCAACCAATTTTGTATCTTCAGTATTCGAACAATTAAGGTGTTCAGCTACTGACAAAGCTCTTTCCTTTGCTACACCAGAAAAATCTGGATCAGCCCAGAAGTTTTGTAGAGTTCCAGACTGCGAAATTACCCGATGAAACAGATTTTGTGACATTGGTGAGATCATGTGGTAGTTTACGCATACTCCACCGGACTGGAATGGGATTATTACAAATTTATTGCTATTTTGGATTGAAACTGGATCATTTTAACAACAAACAACTCACCGATGATCCAAATATTGTCACAGAGTCCTTATCACCTCCAAAAACTTCAATATTCTCCTTAACCCATCTCAAAATCGATACTTGATCTTTCAATCCATAATTTCCAGGCATATTATCATCCTCTGTGGACAGAAATCCAAAAACACTCAGTCTATAATTTCCTGTCACAAGAATCACATCAGTATCGAGGATATAATCAGGTCCAAATTCACTAATTCCACCATGACCTGTTAGTAGACTTCCACCGTGAATCCAGACCATGACGGGAAATTTTGTGTGCTTTTCATGATTTCGATGCTCTGGCGCATAAACATTTAAGTACAGACAATCCTCTTGACCTTCAAATTCGTTGGTTTGAAAATGCAATTGTGCACATTTTGGAGGCTCATTTTGTGTCGCAAGAATATTTGGATGCCATGATTTCTTTGGTTGTGGTGGACGAAACCTTAAATCACCTACTGGTGGCTCTGCATATGGAATTCCCATAAATGCTCGGATTGTTCGACCAGTATTTGACTTCATGTACCGTCCAAGAACAGCACCATTTGTTGTATTCACTAATAAATCCTCTGACTGCCTTGCGGCTATAAAATTCACATTGAGGATGAAAAAAATTAAAATTGCATACACTTCTGCCAACATTTTAAATACAACTGAGCAGATTGTTTCAGATTCTTTAGTCTATTTTTTTATCACAGAAATTTTTTCGTTAGTATTTTATAATCTGAGCATAAGGTTATCGCATTCTAATTGATGAACCAGTTTTAATTCTCACATCTGTTTATAGTTGCATTGATTCGGTTCAATAATTTTGATTAAAATTGTTTAATTTTAACTTTCACGAGGACACTGAGTTTTCTCACTGAATTTTCAATTTCAAATAGTTTTTAAATATTTTTTTTGTATATTCACTTTGGTAGATTCGTTTAGTTATTGTTTTTAAATATACTTTTTTATTTTTTAATCTTTTATTCAAATATAATCCACAGAAATAAACATCTTGATGTACCGACTTAACACTTAAAACATGACTGCACTTGCAATTATTTGCACATCTTCTTTTATAGTGTTTATGGAGTCATAAACAGCAACATTTATTGCTTCTGAGTAAAATGTGCATAAAATCGATCAATGTCTTGATCAAGTTCAAGATTTATTGTATTTTTATTGCAAAATAAATGAACAAATGATTTCAATCACTTAACAATCAGGCTTTTGAGGTGTTAGAATTTTAAAAAATGCGACTGTATAAAAATTATTAAAATCTACTAAGAGGTACACACGTGAGCTTTCATACTATGTAACACAGCAGGGATAGCCGATTTTTCAGGAATATCCTAGGGGTATATGCTAGGGTCTCTAGGGTTATTTGGTAGTACCCAAGAAATCAGCCCCAGAGGGCCAAATTTTCCAAATTTTCCTCAAAAACGAATAAAATTCCTGGCTTTGCAAATGTCCTGAAAAAAACTCAAAAATTATATCATTGTAATAAATAACATCCCATAAGTAATATTTGTGCATTCTCTGTATCCCCATAATATTGTTTTTAAATCATTAAACAACTACAAGTACACATGTAATTTAATGATGCAGAAAAACTGTATCAAACAATCAAACAGCACTAAAGGTAATGAAAAAAATTCAAGTTCATAGACTGTCTGCTGCAAGTACTTCTGTGTTTTTCCGCATGAATGTTCAAACGAATATTGTGCGTACGGAAATTGAAGCACGTATTGTTGAGTTTTGCTAATTAAGTGATACGTAGTGGTAATTGATGAAGAAGTTAAAGTACAATTTAATTAAGAGCTGGTTGAGGCTTTATTCCAGTGAAAAATAGGAAAAATATAAATTGAATTGATTTTGAGTAGACATATCTTCAGATCAACATGAATTTCATCGCATGATTTATTCAGAAACACCAAAACATAAGACTTGCTCTAAAAAAGGTCAAGAAACTCAATTTTTGAGGAACTTTTTGATGAATTGAACTAAAAAGGTTTTTGAAAAAATTTCGTTAACCCAAAAGTGAAGGTTTGGAAACAGAGTTGGCAGGACTCTGGGAGTCCGGACTCAACTGGAGACGCGTCCAAAGTGATGTCCTGCCAATTCTGTTTGGAAGATTCTTTATTAGAGAGAACGACAAGTTGTCATGTCGAGTTTCGAACCAATGATCACTATCGCTGTATTGTCGTCAAGGACACAGACCTAATAAATCACTTTTGATCATTTTTGACCTTTTTTTTAAAAAAAAAACATTATTTTTATTTTTGCTTTTCAGTATTTCAATACAATTTTTAAGAGATCTAGCAACAGCTATTACAACTTAATTATGGATTTATAAATGAAAATTTATTGTTTTTTTTGATGCGAAGAACATCCAGATGAGACTTATGTTTGTTTTATGCTTTTTGTCATTTATAACGATTGATTTCCAACTCTGCACAATTGCATGACCCAGGGTATATCAATGCAATGTACCTAGCCACAATTTGTGTGCAGACATCACACAAACCGAGTTGATATGGCTAGAACAGTGAAAAAGCACCCAAATCCGACTAGACATTCCCTGGGATCGAACCCGGGTCGTTAGAGCCGAAGTCCGACACTCTAACCACTACGCCACAGCTGCTTTTCCACTGCTACTAGACATTCCCTGGGATAATCATCATCATTTTTGACCATTTTTTGATAATTTTTTGTCAATTCTGCAGCTTCCACAACTTTCGACACCAAACTTGTCTAAAATACCAGAGCAACCAAGTCAAAAATTCATCAAATATCTCAAACTTTTCCAATCAACCCCCAAAATAAGCTTCTCAACAAAAATTTCTAAATAATTATTTAATTCACAAATGATGAAATAATTACAAAAAAATTACCCACAAAAGACCTTCCTTTTCCAAAATGAATCCCAATGAACATAATTTTGCGTGAAAATTCATGAAAACTTTATGCAAATTACAACAATATGAAACCATTTTCATGATGACACGTGAAGGCCACAAATAAAGGCATAACAAAAGTTTCCGTTGTTCAAAGAAAATTAAATTCAACTTAAAATTTGCATTTTGTGCCTTAATGTTGATGTAATTGATTCCACATTAATGTCTTGTGGGTTGTCGTTTATGGTTTTCTTATTCAAATTTTCACAACTTTAAGACTCAATTTACATCTTCTAATTTATTACATATATGTATGTGGAAAATTAATATGCCATTTTGACTATCCTTTGGTAAATAAATGGATGGGGGGATTGGAAATAAATTTTTGGGGTTCATTTTGCATATTGAGGAATATTTGTTGAGTTATGTGTGTTAAATTGGGTATGGGGTAAGCAATGAAGCAGCTTAATTTGGAATTTATTGTTTAATCAATTATTTTGCAGATCTAAGTCTCAAAATATTCAATTTTAAGTCAGAAAGCCTCAATAATTCTAGTATCTGCACCAAGTATCAATGAATCTAATTTTCAAGACCAAAACAACCCTGAATTCAAGAAAATCTCCCTGAATTCTATTTCCACATGCCAATTATATAATAAAGTCTACAAAACACATAAAAGTCATCAACTTGTTTGTGCATTTTTCGACAAGAACAAAAAACTTTTCTTAAATTAATTGATCGCTGCCGTTGTGGATTCTTTGCAAGCTCGCTGTTCAAGTTTATTTATTTTTTTGTTGTTGTTCAAGCTTTTTTCCACGTTATATGTATTGAAACAATATGAAAACAATCATCAATCTTGTGTGGAAATAGGAAAAGATGAGAGTGAATAGAAGTCGAATTTTCTGAGTTTCAAGGAGAATTGGAAGCGATGAATGTTGAGAAAAGAAAAAAGGGAAATTAAATGAGAAAGTTTCGAGTATTGATGATTAAATTAAAGTTGGAAATTGATGTTGATTAAAGAAGCTTGTCGATTAATTTGGAATCAATGATCTTAAAAAGTCGGTTGGTGTTTAAGGAATGTATCCATGGATAGGGGTCTGTCCTCAGTCAATACAAAAATGGAGCTTTTGAAATTTCTTTTATATTTTTTCTATACAAATTCGAACGACATACTTTGTAATGTTGACCATACGGAGATCAAGTGGACAGTATAGTCCACTTGCTACACTTGATCAACTTCAGATAGGTAGGGTACCCCCCTACCTACCCCGGGTTTGGTAGGGTAAGGTAACCCTAGAAACCGGATCATGAATAAAAATTTTGGAAAAAAATTGCAAAATTATCAAAAAATTCTAACTTTTTCAAGTAACTTAAACAAAATTCTCAAATAAATCATCAGAAAATAATATTTGGCTCCCCATATTCAATGTTTAGTCTCATGAAAATTATTGGCAAAAAGACTTGCTGCTTAATTTAAACAAATTTTCCCCAATATGAATATTTATATTGTAATAATAAATAAATAAATATTTCCATAGTTTTATGTTCAATGTTTTGTGTACATATGAAAATTCTTCCATAAAATAGTAAAATCAGAATACTGCCAAAATTGATGATGTTTATTCGAAAAATATTGCCATATTACAGCAATAAAAAAGACAGCAACAAAAATGAGTAAGGAATTGTTTTGTAAATTAGTTGGTTGTATGGAAAATGTACTTAATTTTGGAAATTTTTAAGTCTAAAAATAGAAGAGATTTGGCAAAACCCTCAAGAAATCAGAGAGCATAGTAAAATAGAGGATAGTCATCTGAAAACCAAGCAGATGGTCAGAAAAGGTATATTTGAACATGGTGTACTGCAGGGGCATATCCAGTTTGACTACCAACCCCCTATTTTTTTAAAATCAATCTGGTCATGATTCGAAAAGAGATCCGAAAAAATCAGAACCTCTCCTTCAAAAAAACATGTTCTGGATACGACAGGCACGTAGCCAGGGGGGATTGGGAGACAAATCCCCCTTGACTGAATTTTTAAATCTAAATTTTTTCATACAAAAATATTGAAAAACCCCCCTCGAAAAATTTCTGGATACACCCCTGGTATACTACCTTTAATTAAGAAATCCTTTCCAAAGCAGACAATTTGACAAAATTAGGATATAAACCTCACTTCCCATAATCAATATATCCTTTAAAATAAGCATAAACAAAAATGTAAATTGAGACTTTGAAGGAAAAATAATTTTTTCCGAGAAAAGCGAAATGAAAGGAAAAAATTTTTAGTTAAAATAAATCGAATGCCAGCCTATGAGACTAGACACAGTAATTTTGTTTCTTCAAAACAGAACGTTCTTCTCTTTCAAGCATGTATGTGGTTTTAACTGTCTTCTTACATGCAAATGCATAACTTTGCACGACTCGTGCTTTGCAATTTTTAAGGCTTTTTACATTTGTTGAAATGGCTATTCATTGTAATCCTATTTTGTTGCTTATTATTTTTGGCTTTTGTTCACTTTTCGCTAGGATTATAATATTCATAAATATTATGGTCAGAAGCCGTACATGAATAATATTAGTGTATTTTTTTGCAATAAACATGAGAAATATGTGGTGTATGAAAAATGAAGAATAAGAAAAATTGAGTTGAGAAGCTACTTATTGTAGGAATTTGAAACATGAATGGAATTTGATTTGCATTCTTGAAGGCTTTTTTAGGTTTGGCATGTATCATTTTAATATTGCATTCTTTGTATAGGTAGCCCAGATAAAAGAATTTTGGTAAATTAAAAATAGAGATGGAGAGTTTTTGATTAATTCTTGGTTGTAGCTTGAACGAACATATGATTGAGGTACAAAGAAATTCAAACTTTACTAAAAAATTTGTGGTATCAAATTATAGAGGAATTTTAGATCAAGATCCAGTTTCTAGGGATACCCAGGGTACCCCAACCTACTACCCTGGGTATACTCTATGGTACGATAGGTGGAAGGTACCCTACCCTTATACCTTAGAGTAGGGTAGGTGGGTTAGAAAACTATGAGAAATCTACAACCCTATCTGTGGTATCAAGCCATATGAAGTAAAAACGTGTATAAAACCTTCTTTTGTGTGGACGTTGATTCGATTCCCACCTGAAGTCCATTTCTTAATCATTACATAGAATCTTGTAGCATTATATAGACGAGATATGACAAGGATCGTGTCATGCCTACAACATTACAAAAATCTTAACCAGCAATCCTGTTTTTTGTTCAAAAATCTTAAGATCAGATTAGTTTCCAGCAAATCAATCCTTAATTGCAATCTTATTTTCTGCTGACACAAACAATTCAATAAAAAATCACTGTCCTTTATAGTTGTTAATGCATTTCTGGGACTTTGACAAAAAACAAATCAAAAAAAAGAAAAGCTTCCTATGTTGTACATCCTATTTAACATTCATAAAATAAACATTTATTCAATTATTATCACCTTTTCATTCAAACATTCTCATTTCGTAATTCTTTTATTTTTTTACATTTTGTCCCATTATTATGACTTGCATTAAAGTCAGAAGAAAATGTGAATGGGACATGAAACGGAATCGAGTGAACAAAAAAAAGTATAAATGTATGGAAAATTAAAATGAACAAACACAAACTGTGGATAATGTTTTAATGTGATTTATGAGTAATATAATAATAATTTTATTACTTATGGCGTTTATGAAAAGTCTTTGACTGTTGATTTGTGATGTGGAACTATGAACAGTGTTTGAAATGCACAATGCAATATGAAAGGGGGTGTAATAAGGAGGAGAATTTTAAAATTCGGTCTAATTAGACTGAAATAATTGCAATTGAATTAGCTTGATGTCGGAATTGTTTGATGTTGGAAGCCATGTCAATTGGATTAAAATTCCACTTATCCTAAGTTGTACATGCTTTTTTCAAACAAAAATGCAAATTTATGCCTAGTTGAATTTTCAAGATTCATTCAATTATTTTTTATTAGCTTATTTGTACATGTACCTTTTGTTCGTTCTGTTCCAGGTTGCTGGTTTAACGCGATCCTTCATTCCTAACAATAAAGTCATTTAAAATTTTGAAATTTTCAGTATATATTGCATTAATATTTACATTAGTGAGTTTAATTAAAGCTTTTCAGCTGTGCAAACAAAATTTTTACTTTTGACTGAATGGAGAAGGTTGAAGTAGATTAAAGAAAGGAGTCAAGCATACCTATTCAATTGCAATAATTAACGTATGCATATGAATCTACAAGAATCCTATTTTTAAGAATCTCAACAAGATTTCTAAAAAATGCACAATATTTAGACCAAAAACACAAATTACACCTGCATATTCATGTAAAAACAACTTACATTCATGTAAAGCAGAACAAACTTACGTTCAGCTTACACTACTAAACTAGAGACATAAAAGTGAGTCAAATAAGTGAATTTGTTTTAATAAAAAAGGAACTGCACGACAAAACGAGAAGAAAACGAAGCAATCAGGAAAATAAAATCTAAATAAAAAAGAGACGAGAATGAAAAAAAGGCAGCCACAACTTTTTTTCAACAAACGACAGTGATGTTGTTGTTTTTATTCATTTCACACCTTTAGTGCCTTTTTTTGTCACTCACTGAACATGCGATAACATGAGAAACGACAAATTTTATGTGTATATACACATATAGATGACAAATAAGGTTCTTTTAAATTCAATTATGTATGCAAGTACAATAATCAGATCCTTTAAAACTGCTAGCAATTTCCTTCAAAGCTGACAAAAGAAAGTCGGTGGAAAAGATGTTTAAGGAGCGATAAAAATGAGAGTGCTGTGCATTTTGACCTTAAAACTGTTTGAAGTATTGAAAACTATTTATTTTGAGAAATGTCCCTGAAACTGTCAGATCAGAATCACATTTGAGTCAAGATAAATAATTGTTTTAGAGGATCAAACCTAAGGGCTAGTTTCTTGACATTCTTGACATTCTTCTTGAAGGATATTCGTGGGTATAATCTACTTTTTGGGATGCTGGTACTCTAGGGTTGCCCCTACGGTAGGCGCGTACACTCATAAAAATAATTCTAAAACTATGTTTTTAAAATGTTTTTAAAAGCCATTCTAAAAATTATTTTTTAAACCTAAAATTTTGTTTTTAAAATATTCACACACAATTAAAATTGGTGTGAATATGATTTAAAAAACTGATTTTTAAATTTTTTTATTGATATTGAAAAGTTGCCATGTGTTTTCACATGATTCAGTGGCGTAGTTGTTAGAGCACTGGACTACTAACCCTATAGGTCATAGGTTCGATTCTCACTCCGAGCAATTTTTTTCAGAATATTTATTTTAAAAAAACGTTTTTAGAATCTAAAAATTATTATTAAGAGTAAAATCCAAAAAAAATGTTTTTAGATTTTCTCATACAAAACAACAAAGCGTTTTTAGATTATTTCTATGAGTGTAGGCTGGAGATTTAAGGGACAAATCCTTAGCAACCGTGTAGGCAGGTAGACCAGGTGAATCCCAAGGAGCACTCGACTGTTGACCCCTGAGGTATGTTTCTCATGATACAATTCTAGTCCTACCTTTGCAGGACGGATATACTCTAACAGCCAATTCCATATATTATGACCTGCAGGAGTTAACCTTAAAAGGCGCCTTACTAATGAAAAGAACTCCACATTTTCACCTTAAAAGAAACGAAAACTTTTTATTATGCAATTTTTTTCGCACAATTTTTCTTATGCTTTCTTTTCCTTCTAATTTTTCCATTTCCTGATTGTAAAAGAAAATGAAAATTGTCAAATAAGGAGCACAAAGAAGTGTGAGAGGTGTTGAAATCGAGAAAACATGTAGATGTGTGTAGAGAATTGTGACAAGTCATAACCATACCATTTCTCTGGCTAATAAAACTTGTCGTCTATAAAGGAAAAAGATTGAGGCAGCAAAAAAAATTTGACGACAGTCTATCTACGCATTGAATGAAATTTACCAGAAAACCCTACGTCTTTAATTTTCCAAAACATTCGAGACGGAGAGAATGATAGGGAAATAAAAAGGGGCAAGTGATATAAAATGAAGACATGTACACATTTCTCATGTGAATGCGTAGGAGAATAAAAATAATAAAATAAAAATGAGAGAGGCAAGGACTCGAGAAGAAATTTACTTTTTTTGGCTTTGTTTCTCATGAGATTTGGTAATTTTGTTTGTGCAATTCTTGCTGAGATGATTGGATGTGGAAATGAAATGAATTTTTCAGGGTTAATGCAATTATGTGACAATTCTTTGTTGACAAATTGGGTTGCTGACTTGAAAAGTTTCGAGGAAGAGATTCCGATTGACTGTATGATTAGAACCAAGAAGTAGCTGTTTCATGAATTTAGCCATTTAAGGGAGTGGGGGGGAGGATGCTAAGCAACCACCGCTTGGTTCGATCTAAGAATATGCATGCTCTAAATAAAATTGTTTTTTCCTAGGATTTAAAGGAAGTCTTAAATTAAAATTTAAGCAAACATTCAAAATTGTCTGAGAAATTTGTGTCAAATCAGATTCCTTTCAATTAATTGATAGTATCATATTCGTCTTTGCTTTGTGTATACACAAGAAATAGAAATGAAGTGCAGCTTTAAAAGATGAAAATTTGAATAGAGATTCATATCCGTAGGATTTTACTCGAGTGTTAGTGAAGAAAGTCTCATTTTTGCCGTCAGACAACTACCAGGATACCATTGCTCGGGTTAACTGCATACTGGAATTATTTAAAAGATGATCAACAGAGTCTTTATAATTTATTTACATCCATTTAAGATCTAAATACAGAGAAATGGAATCAGTAGCTGAAGTAGTAGAACATTACATTCGTGTCCATAATCCCATGCTCAAACTTTGGTTAAGTTAGTTGAATTCTGTTCCAAAATGTATATCATTTGTTAGATATAAAAAGATATTCTAGCATCGCTAAAAGCAATACTGAATACATAAGCTAGCAGGCAATCGATGCATTCCTGTCTCCAAACTAATGAACTCTCCAGTACAGGGAGTCACCAGAAAATTGATTGAAGGGATGACATGGATCACAATATGATCTGTACCAAGATTTGCTAGATTCTAATCATAATCCTATATAGAATATTAGAAGCTGAGAAGCATGGATTTGTACGGTCAATGAAGTAAGTCAGTAAGTATCAGGTGCGTAGCCAGGAAGGCTAACAACCTCGAGCAGCACAACATAGTCAGCAGGGCACCGCTCCGTCGCCGTGTTGATGACCCAGCTTCAAATAGAAGTTGGGTACCCTGACGGTACTGTGCCACTTGGGTACGACCCTTGTAATTACCCTAAAATTGATCAATTAAGTTCTCTCTTAAAAATTCCATTAATTCCAAATCAGTCCACTTTAAACCTCTAAATTCAAAAATCATATAAGCATTAAATAAACATATTGAATGAACATTCACATGTGTGAAGATTAAAGTACTCAATTAATTATAGTGTGGTTGAGTAGTAATCGATATAACCAATGAATACATTATGGAATTTGTGTTCTCATTTGAGATTATCTTCATTGTTGTGTTTTAATGTTTTTCTGTTTTTGTTGCTCGATGCATTTTATGTATTGTGATTCTCGATTGATTTGAGATTTGTGTAACTGGATGTGCTTTAAAGTTGGATACGGACGATTTTCTATTTTAAAGACTAACAAATGTCCCATTTGAGTATTGATTCTATCCTTTTTGTTACACTTTTCAATCCTTTAGGATAATAAGCTTTAAATTTCCTCATTTCAGACTTTCTGCATTCATAATCCACACGCAACATTTACAATTTATCACAATATCGATCTGTAGATGTCGAGACAGAAAAAAATGACACAGAAACATCAATAATACTCTCAAAACTGTAAATAATTCACATTGAAAAATTTCCCACAAAAAAAATGAAAAATCGTTGGATTTATTTATTTTTTTGCAGCGGCATATGCGATGGTTCCCAAGCTGTTTTAAGCAGTCATTGATTTTTATATTATTTACTACTGCTTTATTTTTGAATTTTTATATTGTATATGAAAATATGATAGCTATCATTGCTTTGTTAGTTTAGTCTGGATTTGTTTTGATGATTTTTGAATGGATTTTCGGGGAATTTGTTGATCAGGAGCCGTTTGCTCAGTATACCCTAGAGTTTACACTACCCCAGATCTTACCACAGGGGTATCCCTAGGCTATACCTCTAGGGTAACCCATGAGGTAGTGTATACCCTAGTATATACTAAACAACCGGTTCCAGGATCTAGATTTTATAGTTGAATTCGTCTTATTTTGACCTATAAAACCTAATAATAAGCGTAATGTCATTTAGATATACTATACTATCATATCCTTGTGTACCTTCAATTATTCCATCCAAAACACTAACCGAGTTTAGTAACTATATTGGAGTAGTGAGCAACGAGTTTTCAACTAAACCTGAAATAGGATCGAAACCTAACCTTCAATTAGTAGGGCCAATGGTCTAGAACATCAAGTACTTATGCTTTTTCACCAATATACAATGAAATTTTGCAATCAAACTCTTCATATCACTCAAATCAAATTCAAACTCAACAATACCCTCAAAACATGATTCATGGCTTTCGAATTCTTACAGAATCGTGTGCAAAAAGTTCATTAGCATCAAAATTCCTTACCACTCTATAAATTTCACATGTCTTTATTTCCATTTCCTCACATCAACATTCTATCAAAGGAGGATCAGATGTATCATAATTCATATCTCATACCATACTTGCTCCCATTACAGCTGTATAATTCCTACAATGATAAAAATGACTTCGCAAATTCTTCAATTCCATCAATTTCTCATTGTTCTCTTTTTTTCTCGCCATTCCATTGACTCGATAGTATTACAAAACAAACAACAAATTTTGACAATTTACAACCGCTAAAGCCAAAGAGTCAATTGACACGATAACTGACAATTGGACATAGACGAGTCACAAATATATATGTCTACAAACACATCCGATATGCATTAGATGTAGGATTAATGGAGAGAAAATGCATTCGAAAGACTTTTGCCATTTTTTTTTCAAAAATACATATCGTGTTCTGTTCTGTTGTTTGTACAGCATTTATAGCAATAAGTAGAAGGTAAATAGTACAATATATAGACCATTGTTATTTTCATTGATATCCATCTGATGATTGCATTGTTTGATTTACAACATTGTGAATTGAATGTCCGCAAATTGATGGCGCTTGTCAGTGTAGTAGTTGTTGGTATTTATTGTGGAAGAAGCTACTTTTTGCAGACAGGAAATTATTCTTTTGATTAATGGATGATTATCGATTTTTTTTCTCTGTATTTTTGATTTTTAAATTGGGTGGTTATTTAAATTAGGTATGACATAAATCATTCAGGTGGTTTAGTAATGGAAATCTTGACAACTTTAAGTGATATGCTAATATAAGTGCTATAAATTTGATTTAAAAATGATTTTCAAAAAATTCTTCGCCTAAAATTGAGTACAAAACTGAAAATGGATCTAAAACATATAAGGGGTTGTTCAAAAATTACGAAACGCTAAAAACGACCTTTTTGAA
This sequence comes from Chironomus tentans, assembly GCA_963573255.1. Classification (NCBI taxonomy): domain Eukaryota; kingdom Metazoa; phylum Arthropoda; class Insecta; order Diptera; family Chironomidae; genus Chironomus; species Chironomus tentans. The sequence goes on from OY754302.1 coordinate 21,290,312, forward strand.
CCCCTCCCCCCTTCTCACAAATTTTCTATAGAAATTTTTTTGGACTGTAACAAATTCTTTAAATCCCCACCCCCATAGGGGTCGTACACTTATTACGTTCGCGATTTAGGGGGAAGGAGGGGTCTAGGATTTTGTAACAGGTTAAAGTAAAAAAATTTCCAGGTTCGAAAAGGGTTGCTTGTTGTTCTACGCAACGTAATAAGTGAACGACCCCCCATAAACCATAACGTAATTTGCGAATTGATGTTAATTCAATTTTGACCGCAATTTTTGTTTTCGTTAGCAAAGCAAACCTTGACCAGTTAAGAGTGATTGATATTTAAATGATTTTATCCATCAAAATTGAAATCTTCTTTTTATTTTCCCATTTTCAATCAGTCAATCGATTAAATTCCTAATCCATGTTATTTTTGACAGCAGCTAAAGCTAATTTATCCAATAATGATCTGTTGTGAGTATGTCAATTATAGTCTTTATCATTTTCAATTAAATTATACTTCACATTGAGTAGTTAATTGAAAAGTTCATAAAATGAGGTTGAATGTTTGGAATTGTTTTGGAAAATGGCTGTGAAATTGTAATATAATAGTTGATATCAACACATTTCTCATGAATTGATGGGAAATTTGTTTGTTAAGGGTAGTTCTGAACCTAGGGGCGCTAGCAAGGCTTCCCAGCTTCTAATCTATAATCTTTAATCCCATTAAACAAGGATTAAAGATTAAAAGCTGGGAAACCATGGATGCTAGGGTCAACCTAGGGGTCGTTTATAAATGACGTCCAATTTTTAGGGGGAGGGGGTCTGTCGCTGTGTGACACTTCCACACAAAAAAAACAATTTTATTTGAAAATTTTGTGGCAGAGGGAGGAGGGATTCTAGTAATTTTTATCTATTTCAATATCTATGCTAGCTCGGGTCTTAGCACTAAGTTGCAATTTAAATACAACAAGGTCTAGAAATCCCATTTTTTGATGGATGTCATTTGTGAACGATCTCAAAATAGAATTAAAATCTGGATCAAATATAGAATATATTCAAAAACCTCCAAAAATCCACAACAATAATTGTTGACTATTTTTCCAATTATTAAATCAAATCTGTTCAATATTCATCCACAATCACGTCCAAACATGCATTGGTTATTAATTAGGATCAATAATTCGATTGATTGATTTTTTCTCTCTCTCATTTGCAAATTGAAAGTGAACTCTGTCAATGAACCCAAAACAAAACTCTCATAATTGCCTATAAATAAACGACACAAAAGGGTAATAAACTTGACCATTATAATCATTTATGAACAAAATATTTTTCCTCAATTCAATTAAATTGCATTGCGAGAATTTTTTTAATGAGAGCAAAAAAAATTGTTTTCATTGGCTCGAGGCAATTCATGCTCAAGAGCTCAAAACAAGCATGTGACATGAAAATGTAAGGCAATAGCAACAACCACGATTTGCATGCATTGTTTTGTTTAAGAACTAAAACTCTTGACTTGAAATTGCTGCCAGCTGGAAAATGCACACTTAATTAAAATGATAAAATGAAGTTTAGTTTGGCGCTGTTCTCAAGGATTTTTCAGAATATCATTATCCTATGTGAATGAACTGAAGTGGCTCGGTGGCGTAGTGGTTTAGTGCTAGGTTTGAGACTCGGCCGGGGAAATTTTTCACTTGTCCCTTTTCGAATCATATGTACTGGAAATGAAGCTCACAGCCTTCCTTTGTAGGCTACAGACAGAAATGTCATCAAAGGAAGTGGTTCGGATCCCACTATAAGCTGTGGGTCCCAGGCACTGAGCGATGTGCTTATCACATATTCTCACATCAATGCCTGTGATAAGTGATATTGAAACGTTGAAATCAACGCCCTAACACTTCTTAGAGGAGTACAGGGACCTACTTATCTTATCTTATTATCCTGTGTCTATGGAGTGTCTAGTAACTCAATACCCCCTAAATGTTGGACGTTACTCTTGATGTTTTAGGCAAGTTTTAGGTTAAAAACTTAAGTGCTTTACTTGCGATATTTTTTATGGTATTTGCACAAAGCTATTAAGAGCAATAGGCCATGAAATACATTAAGAATCCCTTCTATTAGGGAGTGAATAGTTTGTTCAGTTCCTTAAGTACGAATAACATTTGATTTATGCCAAAATGTCTACAAGTAAATATTTAAAATAACAAAAATATGTCAAATATATGCAAATCAATTCAGAGTTCAAATCTCAAAAATCATTTAATAAATTTCAGAAAAATATATAACAGACTGGTAATTTATTTCCCTTTTTTTACTGAAAAGACTTTTTTACTACAATCAATTCCTCAAAAATCAACCCATCACATTCCCATCCATAATTCCTGTAAAAAAATATATATTAAAAAAGAAGTAATTCAAGTCATTATGCGCGTGGGAAGAAATTTCCATGCAATCAGCTGTTTATAAATGAAGATGATGGAAATAAATGGCTTTTCAACCTCGAAACGAATGGAGAGACACAAAAAAATTGCATAATTAATTAAATTATAGGATTTTCCATTTTACCGCTTGATGGATTTTTACCTAAATTTACATAAAAAGCAATAAATGTTGATACGTTTATTAAGTGACAAACTTTATTTTCTTAAATTTTTTGTGTGACCAATTGTGATTATGTTGAAAGAATTAAAAAGAAGAAGAGATAATGGAAATTAGGAGAAGACGGCTAATTTGTTTCATGAGAGAAACGAAATCTGTGCCTAATAATTATCATTAAAATTATAATTGAAAAGTTCCCTTAAGCATTAAAATCTGATTTAATTATCATCATCTTCAATCTTTGGAGCGAGGTAGTAGCGAATGTATCCCAAGTCTGGAATCTGATATTCAACGACCAACGGTACATCCGGAGACATGCTCAAACATACTTGTGCTGACAATGGAGTTGCTTTTGTAAAGGAATTCAAATACTGGCATGCAAATGTTAAGGATACTGGCTCTTGCATTTCAATTGTCACAGCTTCATCCTCCTTATCTACTGATGATGTTTGGGAAAGCTTAATGTTTGCAGTTCCTGAATCTCCGCTTGATGAGAAACGAACACCTTCCTTTGTGCACATGACTGTCACTGAGTCACCAAATTGAGTCAAATCACGACAAATGCGAGCAAATTCATGTGCTGGCATACGAACAACGCATGCATAATCAGTCTCTGGAATTCCCAAATGCTCTTGATCTAAATTCATTAATTTCATCTCATAATCTGACATCTGTGGATTAGAAATTGAATATTTGTTAGTCACTGGATCTTACTGGATCTCAAAATATATGTATTTACCTTTTCCTGATTCTGTGACTCGAACATGAATGTAACCGTATCAGCATTATCTTGAGCTTTAATTGTCACTGTATCATTGTTATTAGCGCATTTAAGGATTTTAGCCATATTAGCAAGATTCATTCCTAAAGATAAGTTACGATCACATCTGTATTTATCGAAGCCATCTGATCGTAAGTTGAGTGACACTAATGAGACATGTGAGTTGTCCATAGCTTGCAGCTGTATGTTGGAAGTCGAAAAACGGAAGTTAAGGCAGATGTTCATAATTATGAAAATTAATTAAATTACCTGAATACCAGAATCAGAGCAGTCAAAAATAGCTTCATTGAGTAAATCTTTAATGGAATCGAGGACCTTTTTGAGTGTTCCAGAACTGACTAAACGTGCTTCAAACATTTTGTTCGGCTTTTTGTTGACTTTTTCTGTAAATTTACACAATTTGTTGAAATTAATATATTTATACTCAATTCTTGATTATCTTGATGATTAAACACTAATTTAAGGTCTAAGTAACTTACACAAAATAATAAATTAATTTAATTTGACAGGATAAGGCTTTAACTAAGCGTATTAAGGTTTCAGGCTTGATCTTGATTGATCTTATAACAGTTTTGGAGGGAAGCAATTTCCGTAGGAATATTTTAGAACAGTTTTTTAAAAACGAAACGACCGTTAATAAAAAGAGGCTTTAGGAAGCACATTTAACCACATTTTTAAGGATTCCACATGTAAAAGGAACTTTTAACAAGCTGATTTGATGAAAATTTTAATTTAATTGATTATTGACCTTCAAAATGATTAAAAGAACATGAAAGATTTTAACGGTCAAGTAATTTTCAAAACTATCAACACTCAATTTGCTTCCCTCCAAAACTGTTATAAAATAATCAAGATCAAGCCTTAAACCTTAATACGCTTAGTTAAAGCCTTATCCTGTCGAATTAAATTAATTTATTATTTTGTGTAAGTTATTTAGACCTTAAATTAGTGTTTAATCATCAAGATCATTAAGTATTGAGTATAAATATATTAATTTTAACAAATTGTGTAAATTTACAGAAAAAGTCAACAAAGTTCAAGTTTCGTTAATTATTATCAAAAAATGGATGTTGCTGATGCACATGCAGGACGTTTGTTAGTTAAGGACGACGTTGCACTGAGATGCCAGAAATTGTTTGCTGATTTCCTTGAAGAGTAAGTTTGTTTAATGAATTTTACTAGACATAAGGCATTAATTAACATAATTCTTTGTGCTGTTTCCACAAAATTATAGATTCAAAGAGGATGGCGAGGTCAAATATTTACGTGGAGCTATGGAACTGACCAATCCAGACCGATTTACTCTTGAGGTTAATTTTGAGGATGTAGAACGATATAATCAGTATTTATCCACGGCTATTATCGAAGAATATTACCGGTAAGTCCAGAAATCAATCACAATACATAATAAAGTTAATTAAAATGAAAAAATATCTTCCAGAATTTATCCATTCCTTTGTCAAGCTGTCTCAAATTTCGTCAAGGACAGAACAGAAGCCAAGAAAGCCAAAGAATGTTACATCTCATTCACAGATGTGCCTACACGTCACCGAGTTCGTGAACTTACAACAGTCAAAATTGGAACTCTTATTCGTATTTCTGGTCAGGTCGTTCGAACACATCCAGTACATCCAGAGCTTGTTATGGGCACTTTTATGTGCATGGATTGTCAGACAGAAATCCGTGATGTTGAGCAACAATTTAAATTCACAAATCCATCGATTTGTCGTAATCCAGTTTGCTCAAATCGTCGTAGATTCATGTTGGAAGTAGACAAAAGTCTTTTTGTTGATTTCCAAAAGATCAGAATTCAAGAAACACAGGCAGAACTTCCTCGTGGTGCCATTCCACGTTCCGTTGAAATCATTTTACGTGCTGAAAATGTCGAAACTGTTCAATCTGGTGACCGTTATGACTTTACAGGAACTCTTATTGTCGTTCCTGATATTGGTTCCATTCAATTGCCGGGTGCTAAAGCTGATGTCCGTTCTCATCATAAACAAGGCGATAATTCCGGTCAAGGAGTTCGTGGATTAAAATCACTCGGAGTTAGAGAACTTAATTATCGTATGGCATTTTTAGCATGTACAGTACAAGCAACATCCTCACGATTCGGTGGACATGATGTTCCAATGAATGAAGTTACAGCTGAAGACATGAAAGCACGAATGACAGAGGATGAATGGAATAAAGTCTATGAAATGTCTCGTGACTCGAAATTATACAATAATCTCATGAATAGCTTATTTCCATCGATTTACGGAAATGATGAAGTTAAGCGTGGCGTATTACTGCAATTATTTGGTGGCGTTGGAAAGACGACACATGAAAAAACAACACTTCGTGGTGACATTAATGTCTGTATTGTCGGCGATCCATCCACAGCAAAATCCCAACTTTTAAAGCAAGTTGCTGACTTTTCACCAAGAGCTGTCTACACGTCAGGCAAAGCATCATCTGCTGCTGGTCTTACCGCTGCTGTCGTACGTGATGAAGAAAGTTTCGATTTTGTTATTGAAGCTGGTGCCTTAATGCTTGCTGATAATGGAATTTGCTGTATTGATGAATTTGATAAAATGGATCCACGCGATCAAGTCGCAATTCATGAAGCTATGGAACAGCAGACAATTTCCATTGCCAAAGCAGGCGTTCGTGCCACACTTAATGCTCGCACATCAATTTTAGCAGCTGCAAATCCAATTAATGGACGGTATGATCGCTCAAAGCCACTTCATCAGAATATTTTGCTCTCTGCACCAATCATGTCACGTTTTGACTTGTTCTTCATTCTTGTGGATGAATGTAATGAGATCGTTGACTATGCTATTGCCAAAAAAATTATCGATCTTCATACAAATGCACAACAGACAACAATCGAGCAGGTTTATCAACGTGAAGATGTTTTACGGTATATAAGCTTTGCAAGACAATTCAAGCCTTTAATATCAAAGGAATCGATGAAGCTTCTCATCGAAAATTATGGACATTTACGTCAACGTGAGATTGGATCAAGTAGTAAGAGCACATGGAGAATTACAGTCCGTCAATTGGAAAGTATGATTCGTTTAAGTGAGGCACAAGCTAAAATGGAATGTTCAGGTGAAGTTTTGCCACGTCACGTGACTGAAGCTTATCGTCTCTTATCAAAATCAATTATTCGTGTTGAACAGCCAGACATTCATCTTGGTGATGACGATGAGAATGGAATGGATGTTGATGAAGCAGTGCCAGAAAATGGAAATAATGAAAATGGCAATAATGGAACTGAAGAGGAACCGCAAGTAACAAAGAAGACATTCTCATTGACATTTGATGAATACAAAAATCTATCAAACATGCTGATTTTACACTTGCGTGATGAGGAAATGAAATGTTTAGCACAAGGAACTGATACGGAAGGAATTAAAAAGAGTGAATTAGTTCAATGGTATTTGGAACAGATTCAGGACTTGCTAGAATCTGAAGATGATTTAATTGAGAGGAAAGTTCTTGTTGAGAGATTAATTGAGCGACTTATTACACATGATCAGGTCTTAATTCCACTTAGAACGACTGAATTAAAGCAAAGAGGAAAGGATCAGACACAAGAACAGCAAACAGACGAGTCGGATGATGCTGACGATCCATTTTTGATGGTCCATCCAAATTATGTTATTGATAAATAAGTTATCGTTAAGTTTTCATTAAAATTTCAGCACTCAGGGATGTCGATCAGCATCTCGTACATTTCATAAGGCCTTTTCGTTAATTTAAATTTTAAATCCATAAAAAGTACAATAGTATCTTTCTTGTTTAAGGTTCATTCTGTTTTATTTGTAATAAAAACAAACATCATTTATAAGTTAATTTTGTGGCCCTTGTCCATTTGCTATTATATTACAGGTTCTCGACTTACATCCAGAAGACAGCTCGAATTTTATATTTTGAACAAAAATTTGTAACGGTTATTTTATTTTTAAATTTTTAACGGTTATTTTAATTTTAAATTCAGTAAACTTACAATTGATTTTTGCAAGGTAAGTTAACTTGATGGAAAAATGAACAACTATTCTTAAAACTTGATTGATATCACTAAAGGTTGATAAAATTAAGCAATAAAAATAGGAAGAATGTTCAATTAAGGTCCGTGCTTTATACTTGGAAAAATCCTTTTTTCAAGGTGATAATTTCTCACATTTTTATCACAAAGTTATCACGTCCTGGATCTTTTTCTTTTTACATTTTTATCTTAAGCACGTCGCTGTGTGAATTGTATCATAATTAAATCTATTAAATGTCTAAAAAGATGGGAGTCGGCTGTGTAATTTGTACTGAAGAGTTTTCGCAACAATCTGATGAAAATTCAGTCGTATTAAAGTACTGTAAGTTAATTAAATTTTTCAAACTTAAAAAAATGTATTCTGAGGCTCTTGTGGTGTATCTTAGTGCTTAAACTGTCAGATTATGTATCGTAATCCTTCAAAATTCTTCAATAGAAAAGTTAATTATGGGTTGTTTTAGGTGGTCATGTTTTCCATAGTTCATGTCTTAAAACCTGGTTGGAAAGATCAAAAACATGTCCAGTTTGCCGTCATTTGACTTTGGATACACCCAGCTATGTTGGAAGAGTCCATTTACAGCGTCTGTCTCTCGATAATCGAGCAGTTAATAATTTGCTGGAAGAGACATTTGCATTGAAAAATAAATTAAAAGCTAAAGAGCTGGAACTAAAAAAGAAGGAAGAAGAGCTTGAAAGGAAGGATGAAAAATTGAAAAGGGCAGAAAATATTAACAAGGAATTAGAAGGAACGTTGAAAGAGGTTAAAACTCACACCAAAAAAATTCATGATGCTATCAGAATCCTTAATAACCCAATTATGGATGTAAAAGAGGAAGACCTATCAGTTGTGGAGGTTCCATTAAGTAGCAGTTGTGTCCTACCACGACGCCCTATTGTTCGAACAGCTCGAGCACCTTTAGTAAGCTGCAGCTCAGTATCGGCAGCTCCAACTCGTCCAATTCCAGCTATAACTAGAAGTGAGTTCCACTGGATCTTTAAATATAAATAATGATCTTATCTTTTCATTCTTATATTACAGCTATCAGACAAATTGGTGCCCGCGGTCGAGTCGCTTCTTCCAGTGTTTTGAACACATCAAGGCGTTCATAGAAAGGAACTCTATAAATTGCTTCATATTTTCTCATACTTAGTCATTAAGCATAGTGGAATTATTATTTTTTTTTCTGTTAATTGTTATTTTTATTGCTTTTAATAGATTTGGTCATTGCTACTGTTTGTCGTCCTTAAGATGGCACTAATCTTGTGCATGTCCAATAATTTTATTACTTATTATATAAGCAAGGAAAAAAGTTTAAATTTTGTATAATTTTGATAATTAATTCAATACATCCCCAGATGTCCATTAAGCTAAATATGTAGTTTCATTTAAACATCGTTAATCTGGCTTAATTAATCGCAGACATGAATATTTTAACGGTTTTGTAAAATTCAAAAATTGTTATAAACTTTCAATTCAAATCTCAAGTTTCCGTTAAAAATTGAAAAAAGTAAACTAAGTTGCATAACTTACAAGCAACGAATTATAATTAACTCACTTATTTCTATGGAAAATAGTTCAAAATTATCATGCTTGAAATATTAAATGTATGCAAATACATTCAATTCGATTCATTATCGACTGTTCAATATTGAATATTTTTTCGTGAGTAATTGAGAGATAAGTAAAGTGTTCATTGGAAATTTAAAAAACAAACAAATCAAGTCTTGATTCATCTGTGAAGTGATTATTTTTAATTGAGAATCTTTTGAGATGATTTTCTGGTCATTATTTGATTGCAAATTGAGTATATAGCACAATAATTGAGAATTGCTTGATATTTGTGTGAAGAATTTCAAACCAAATTTTAACGGTTTTGTAAAATTCAAATTTTAACGGTTCTGAAAAATTCAAATTTTAACGGTTTTGTAAGATTCAAATTTTAACGGTTTTGTAAGATTCAAATTTTAACGGTTCTGAAAAATTCAAATTTCAATGGTTTTGTAAGATTCAAAACTTAAAATTTTCAAATTATAAATTCCCGTTGAAAACCAAAACACAGAAAAAATAATCAAATTAGAAATAATTATCAAAAGCCGCCGTTAATCCAAACTGTAAGCATAACACAATCGTAAGTAGTTAGACATTATCACATTTATATTAAGAGAGAGTCAATCAGAACATTCTCTGAGTTTTTTAAAGTTCTTTGAGCGAAATTATTTTTTGTTGATTAATTTTATTTAATTTGCTGCTCATATCAACTTATTATTCTTTCTAGCCTGTGTCTGATTACAAAATATTCTCAGTTGCATTTGTTTTTCCCAATTGAAGTGTTGTTTACGATGTGATTTATATTTTAAAATTTAATTAACTAAATTGTACATAATACTGAAAAAGCTAAAATGGTTCGAAGGCGGCTTGACATTATGCTTTATATTGTGATCTTTTGCACTATGTTCGTGGTTTTCATAAAAATAAGGGAATCATCATTTCGTAAGTAAATCAATTTAATTCACTGTATTACAAAATACAATATCTAGCTTATTCACTCCTTATCATCTCATAATAGCTCAATATGTGAATTAATTGAATGAAAATGTCAATAAACTAGTTTTTGAGACACCAATTCGATCTGTAGGAAAAATAAAAGAGAACGTGGATTAATTACGTGCACAATCGTCTTAGTTATCTCCCATTTTATTAAGGAACATTGAATATGTGTGATTCTGGCGAATCTACGATGATACGTGTGCATAAGATTAAGATTTTTGAAATGATATTTTTGGTCAATTTAACGATCTTTTTTATTTTAAATTTTTTGCAATGTTCAATTTTTTAGCTTTCATAATTCAAAATTTTAAAAACCGTTGAATTTCAAAATAGTTATTTTAATCCGGCAGATTTATTTTAATCCTGAAGATTTATTTTTAATCTTTTAGATTTATTTTTAATCTTTTAGATTTATTTTTAATCTAATGGATTAATTTAGATCAGAATTTACATTTCTTGAATCTTTAATTAAACTTTTGTCGGCAATTCTCATTCCAAACCATTAACATCTCACAGCCATAATAACCAACATTATTTATGAAGCATGTCAATTCACATTAAAATAAATTAAATCATTTTTATTATTGTAGAAAATTTCCAAAACCAAAACTCAGATTTCTATGAAAACGACACTGTACGGGAATTAAATGCAGTCGATGCAAAAAAGTCACAGCCACAACAACAATATAATCCGAACCAGCTTAAGTCAATTCCACTGAAGAAATTATTGGCAATGAAAAATGTCGAGCAGAAGATTCTTAACGAAAATCGCTACGGGCCAGTAACCAAAGAGACTATTTTTATCACAATCCAAGTCCACAATCGCATTAAATATCTGAAATATTTAATTGACAGTTTCCGCAATGCAAAGGACATCGATAAGGCACTGCTGATATTTTCTCATGACGTCTATGATAATAATATTAATGAATTAATACAGAATATTGATTTCGCAATGGTCATGCAAATATTTTATCCATACTCAATTCAATTATATCCAAAGATATTTCCCGGCAACGATCCAAGAGATTGTGAGCGTGATGTTGGAAAGGAGAAGGCAATTGAGATTGATTGTCTTAATGCTCAACATCCAGACACTTACGGACATTACAGAGAATCAAAATTTACACAAATGAAGCATCATTGGTGGTGGAAATTAAATAGAATTTTTGATGAATTAAAAGTCACAAAGGCACTGAAAAACTTTATGTTATTGCTGGTCGAAGAGGATCATTATGTAGCACCAGACTTCATTTACATCTACAAACTCATGCAGAGACAGCTACATCTTGAGTGCCCGAAATGCAACATAATATCACTTGGAACGTACTCAGAAAAATTGGACTCAATGTCCTACAATCAAATAGAGATTTCGCCGTGGACCACAAATCTTCATAATATGGGAATGGCTTTTAATAAAACAACGTGGCTTAAAATCCGCAATTGTGCTGAACATTTCTGCACATATGATGAATACAATTATGATTTTAGTCTGCAAAATATTAACAGGAAGTGCCTCAAAAACAACCTTTTTACAGCACTGATTCGTGGTCCACGAATTTATCATGTGGGCGAGTGTGGGATTCACCATGCAAAATCAAACTGTGATGTCGATAATATCATTAAACGTATTGATATGGACATTAAGTCGGCACAAAGGGATAGAATTTTATATCCAGAGGACTTGGAAGTTGTCAGCACAAATCTGAGAAATCCAACAAATCCTTTAATTAATAATGGCGGGTGGGCAGATAAACGCGATCATTGTTTGTGCCTTGAAATGACAGCAAACAAGAAGAATGACGAGTGCCATAAAATATTTCCAGCTACTAATGACATAAATGATTTATGAGATTGTTAATTAAGTGTACTTAATTATGTTCAAGTACTTTATATGCAAATAAAATTATTGTAATGTAAAGTGTGTAAATAAAAATGGACTGCTATTGTGAATGAACATGGATTAGAGCTTAATTATTTTCTAAATGCTGAAACCTTCTCCATTTTTTAACGGAAAATTGAGATTTGAAAATTATAAAAATTTGAATTTTACAAAACCGTTATTATTTGAATTTTTTCTGACCGTTAATTTTCAAATATTTTGATCGTTTTGCAACTTATATGATATTAAATGTGTTCTTCTTTTAACAATTTTTACCGTATTTTTCAAACTTGTTTCGAAAAGGTAGCTGAATAATGCACTTTATTCGATTGGAACACATTAAAAACTTTTTAGCCAGAAATCGTAGAGTTCTAGTTTTTTGTATGAGCTCCAACCATCGAGTTATTGGACATTTAAAAATCTCAATATCACTGTTAAATACTATAATTAATGATTTTTTTGTTTTTCAGTACAATTCAAATAACTTTTGACGGAAAAATTTCAAAATTTTAAAAACCGTTAGAAAATTTGAATTTCAAAAAACCGTTAAATGACAAACCCATTTCAAAACTAGTTTAAATTGAAAGACAATTGGATTATTACTATTGGTGGCTGAAATTCAGAAATTAACAAAAAGCTTCTAATTTGTGTCTGAATACATACTAGCAAGTTTAATTTACGTAGATAAATAGAAATAACAAAAGAAACTGGCTTCCCAATCGTATGCTTGGCCTTAATGATCTGCGAACATCCCTGAAGACAATATTGTGTGATATTGACACATAGTGACGACAATCTACACAAACGCCTACGTTAATATGTTTGATTATCAGCATATTAAGGTTGAATCTACTTTAATAATAGAAATAATTGTAAAAAATTATGAATTTTTGAATCAATCAATGCTAAATCTGCAGAAAGCACTTGTTGCTTCGTCATTTTCTCTTCTCGTCCACATTCAACAATTATTTTTCCTCAATTTTCCCCTCAATACAATCTAGTACGTCATGGAAAATGCCACAATGAAAAGCAGAATGAAGTAGAATTTTCATTCATTTTCCATTATAAATATAACGTGTTGCAAGCACGTTGAAGGCAGAAGTGTTTATCCGTTGGTTCTGAAAAGGTAAAAGAAATAAGCTTAAGGAAGAAAATAATAAAAAAAATTATTATCTGTGGATTAAAATAGAGTTTATTCATTTGGAAATAATTTAATTGAAGTGAAGTTTTTTTCAATAAATCCGTGAATAATTAAATCTTTTTTTTTTTTTTGAGGATCATTAAAATAGTTTTTCCTTTTAATTTTTCCAACCACGTCTTTAATTAGGTACTAATCAAGTAAATTAATTTTTTAGCTCATCAGCACTGAAGTGAAAATATAAAAAGAACATTTTCTGTGTTTATCGATAATTGAAATTTCCTTGTGAAACAGTGAACGTAGTTCTGTTGGTACTTGTGGATTCACACAGAAAACTTTTCGGAGAAAATAATTAAAAAAAAGTTCGGTTAAAAAAAGGGGAAAAAACTCTCAAACTTAAAAACTACAGAAATTTTCATCAGTAATTGATTGGTGAGTATGATTTTGGAGATGGAATTAACTTAGATAATGGGAAAAATGAGAATCGAGTGTCTAAATGCATAGACAAGCAGAATTGTGCTGCAAAAATTAAAATATAGCCAGCTATGATCAGGAAATTGAAAAATTGAGAAAATATAACCTCAAATTTAAAAAATTATAAGCTCAAAATTCAAAAATTCAAAAAATATAACCTCAAAAATTGAAAATTCAAAAATTATAACAACAAAATATAAATTTTGAATATTTATAAACTAAGCATCAGGAAATTTAAAAAAATAATCTCAAAATTCAAAAAATATAACCTAAAAATTTAAAAATTCAAAAGTATAACCTCAAAAATTGAAAATTTAAAAACTATAACCACAAAATATAAACTTTGAATACTTATAAACTAAGAATCAAGAAATTTAAAAATTTTAAAAATATAATTTCAAAATTCAAAAATTCAAAAAAAATAACCTCAAAATTTAGAAATTTAAAAAATATAACATTAAAATTTAAATTTTGAATATTTAAAAATTAGGTATAGCTTTTATTTTGCTATATTTTCAGTCGATTTAAGATACTCCATATTTTCAGAAATTTAATAAAGTTAATTATTAAGTTAGCCTTGTTTAATTTTGAAACTTGAAAAAACTCTAAATTGAATGAAAAACTAAAGATTTTGTAATAAAAATCTAATAATAAAAATAGTAATAATGGTAACAACTCGGTGAATCCAACTGAGGGCACTGCGAATCCAATTGAATCTAATTTACCATACCCTATGAATAAACTTAAACAGAAGTTAATAGATAGCTCCAATCTAAGAAAATTCTTAAAATTTTAGTTTGAGAAAAATTTTAACTCTTAAAATTTTAATTTAAGAAAATTTTTAAATCTTAAAATTTTTAATTCTTAAAATTTTCTCGACAAACTGCTTTTTCTACAATAATGTCAAATAACCTCATCAAGTGTCAATTTAATGGCAATTTTTCACCTTTTCCAAAGTGGCAAATTTACGACTCTTATTCAACTTATCAGCCATAAAGCTTCTAAAAATTAGAAATTCAGATTAATTTCACGATATGTAGGAATGAAAATAAATAAATGACAGCTTGAATTTCAAAAAAAAATCCGCAGGCAGATTTGATTCAACATTTTACAGCGCTTCATAAAAACATCCATTAATTACACTTGTATCTACCTTAAAAAGACAATAATTAGGATCTTTAATTATAAAGTATCACTACAAATGATGCGGGATCTAATCATAAAAGCAACGCCATTTCCAAATGACGTCCATAAAAAATGACACAGCTCTCTAAGATGCGTTGGACGTCATAACAGAATAGTTCCCAAATACTAAAAATTGCTCACTTGAGCATGTAAATTACATAAACCATTTCATTCAAAAGTGGGAAAATAGGAAGCTTTAAATGCTTTACAATACTGAGCTGTTTAATTCGCTGAGAACCTTTTGTATAGAAATCGGTGAATTAATTTGATCGAATGATGAAAATACGACATAATCCATACAGCTACAGAATTTATGTTTAGCTTATTTCATAGTCGGCTTGAGGAATTTTATTGATTTATGTGAAGGGATCTAAAGTTTTATAGATTTGGATGTTCTTGATGCTATTTTTCATAAATCGAGAAAATAAATAGAAACTGCAAATTAAACATGTATGAGCGTTCATTACGATTGAATGAAAAGCTTCTGCTGCATTTTTGCGCGTTTCAATGAGAAATAGTCATGCACGAAAACTGTGAATGGAAATTTACTAATGAGAACTAGTTTGTTGACTAAAATTCTAATGAAAAGCATTAAGTATGGAAGAATCAGGTAGATGTGGCACTAAGTAGCTTCAATTTAGCATGAATTCAACTTAATGTTCATGAATCTGAAGGAAGGTATGCTTCCCGAGCTGCACGCTGTGGGAAAATGTCAATTTTTTGAAGTAAAACAGTTTTCATGGTGCGGTCAGGGCATCTCTATGTCTTTATGATGTTTTGCCGTTAACACCATGTCTTAGTGACTATCCTCGATGGCAGGCAGTGTTAAAATGGCAATATATGTGGTTCTAGATCTGCTTAAATGCGGCTCCACGCTGAATTTCATCAAATTTAGGTTTCTGGTCATTTTTACCCGTTTGCCATCCAGGTATGCTGTTCTATTAGAGTCAGTCGAGTCAACAGCAAAAAGAAATCACATAGAACTCGATTCGTTAATTAGCCCCTTCAAAATTCAAAAATGACATCCATTACACAGCTTTAATTCTCTTCTACTTTCGCCTAAAAGATTTACCTTATAAAAGAGCAATCCCAAACTTGTAAACAGAGTAATCTACAAATTCAAATCCATCTGATGACTATCTACAACTCAAAACAAACTAACTCTGAACTATGACATTTTTCTCGAACAATAAATGTCAAAAAGTCTCATAAATTTCCCTTCCATAGTGGTTTCTAATTAGTAAGAATGAAAAAAAAACATTTTTTATACCTTTTTTCCATCTCAAAGGGATTAAAAAATCGGAAAAGTTTTGATTTTGTAGAAAAAGTAAGAAATTAATTTATATTCTATAGTGGTATCATTTCAATGCGATATTCCCAAAGATATTTTGTCTCAGCTCCTAATTTAATTAAAGATATCTTTTTTGTCTTCGGAATTTTTTTCTCTACCTTTTTGAATGTTATTTAGTAAAATATTTGAGAATTAAGAGGCCTTGCTTTGGCTGTTATTGAGTGGATATAGGTGGGAAATTGATAGAGAATTGAATATGTCTTAATGTCATTTCCAATAGGAAGCATCTGGGTTTAGCAGAATTTTGTTAAATTCTGTATAAGGACCTAGCCAGGGGAGGGGGGGGGGGTCTGTTGGGTGCTAGGACTTACTAAAACGTAGCATCTAGGATGATTAACGGGAAAATAAATTATTTCAAAAGTAGGGTACCCCAAGTAGCCCTAGAAACCGGTCACTGGCTACGTTCTTGATTTTATATCCTCAAGTCCCCATCATTATTCTCACAATTCAATACCTGGGAACTACCTGGATTTTTGAATTCAACCCCAAAATCTACCTTCAATGATCCTATAAATCTATGGAATGGATCTGTCTCTGTCTGGTAGGAATCGAACCCACATCACCAAAGAGAGTGTTACAGATTCTTGATCTGCGACCTTATTACGACCACTTAACCACAGTCGGTTTACTCTTGCACTTGCAGGTTCGCCTACATTACACTTCAATACTTCAAATTGCATATTGTCATGATACAATAATA
The DNA here is from genome assembly GCA_963573255.1 of Chironomus tentans. Taxonomy (NCBI): domain Eukaryota; kingdom Metazoa; phylum Arthropoda; class Insecta; order Diptera; family Chironomidae; genus Chironomus; species Chironomus tentans. The sequence continues at coordinate 21,306,988 of OY754302.1, forward strand.
TCAATAACACACGAGCTTATCTAACCTCAAATTAAATGCGTCATTATTCCTTTCATCCACATTTGCCTCCCACTTGCTGTTCCCTCAACAAAAATATTGTTTCTTCTTCTTTCTTTCTTCATGAATATGATGGCATAATGAAAAAAGAAAGTTTTACTCTTGATTAATTTCCATACTTTTTTCAAATAATGCAGATATGAAAAGGGAAAATCTCAGAGGCATCTTGCATAGAAATAAATGTCATCACAGAAGAGAATTAAATGCATGAAACTGCTGCTACTTTTTCTTACTTCAAAGAAAATGTTTTTTTAAGAATTTTTTCTTTCAAACTTAGTATTTTCTTTATAATTGTTGTGAAAAAAATTTTCTATCCACAAACATCAGGTGGAAGAATTCCTTTGAGAGTATTTTGCCAGTTCCTTCAGTAGAGAATGTGTGTGTATGCTGAAAAATATGTTCATTTGGTTTTTAAAAGCTTCAAAAGAATTAAATTTAAGAAATTTTAAGGTATTTAAAAGTTTAACAGCCTTCAGCTAGAACTGGATGTTTCATACATTTATTTGACTATTTACTGCCATTTTCCGGCATGTAGGATAAATATCCGGTGATTTCTGATTAACTTATGAAGCTATAAAATCAATTTTTGTTTTAAGATTGAGATTCTTGGAATTTGATTTGAGTTAGGTGTCTGTTAAACTTATGGACTTCCTTTTTAGAGGAAAAGACGTAATCGGTTTAAAAAGCTAGAAATTATGGTTTCTAAAAATTAAGGCTTCTAAAAAATTCTCACTTTCAGTTCTATTCATGCCTTCTTTTAACTTTGAAACAATTCTTCTTAATACAACCTTTAATGACGCAATTAAATCGTCAATAAAATAACTTTAGTTTTAAAACTAAAGACTTTTCTATAAGCAGCGTAAATACTCACGAGAAATTCTTAATCTCAACAAAATGTTACATTTATTCTCTAATGAATTGGATTTAAAAGTCTGCTGAGTTTAAAGAAATTTATAGTTTTTTGTGCTTGACATGAAAATTATTTTTGTATGACTGTCACGTAAGGTTGTTTGTTAGTTTTTAATGTAAAGAATTCAAGGTGTGGAAGCTTGAGGTGCCGCGACACATTGATTGAGAACCACTGGATTCTAAAGTAATAAATTCTGTAATTCATATAAATGCACGTAACAATGCATTTCTATTAAACAACATTTCACAATTGCACACGACATTTTTTTTTAAAAAGAACTTCGACGACAACAGATGTAAAATGAAATCTCATAATGTGAAATTCTACTATTTGTAATCACATAAACAACGATGCTTGAAGCTCTTTAGTTCTCTAATTATTTAAACTTAGCTTTTTACTCTCGAAAAGTACAATTTTTGTCATGTAGAATGTAACTTAAAGGAATATGTCAGTGACTTCTTCGTGAAACATTTCTCATTTGTATTTTACGTCAAGAATTTTTTTATAATGATAAAATAAAGTAACATGGTTTATTAACAATACGATAAGTCACAAGGTTTGTTATTAAAATTTATCTGTTACACTCATAAAAAAAATTAAAAAACCGTTTTTAAAAAGTTTTTAGAAATCAATTTAAAAAATATTTTTAAAATTTAAAAAATGTTTTTAAAGTTTAAAAAATGTTTTTAAAATTTAAAAAGATGATTTTTAAATTTTTTCAATATATATTGACAAATTGTCATATAAATTTACATGCTTTGGTGGTCTAGTGGTTAGAGTACTGGGCTACCAACCAAGAGGTCACTGGCTCGATCCTCACTCCGAGCAATTTTTTCAAAATATTATTAAATCTTTTCTATGGGTGTAGAAAGGCTAAAGTTTTTTTTGGTTATATTCTTAAAAGTAGAGTTTGAAGGACTCTATTGGATAATATTGTTATTTTTTGGACTCCCGTAGTCTAAAACTCTAGACCTTCAGAGCTCAGACACCACATTTTCTTGGGTACCAAATTTAAAAACCGCCAGAGTCCTACCAACTCTGCTTAAAAGTACACAAGAAGAAAATTTAAGATTGTTTAAGATTGTTAATGTACCTAATATTTTTGGGTCAGTTGATATTTACTGAATTATCCAGCGGCTATTTTATTGAATGATTATATTAATAGCAAATTATTAACTTTTTATATCATTATAGCCACTAAGTCTTAGTTTGAATTTAGCCAAAACAGGCATGAAAATAACTCTTTAGCTGTTGGCAGTAGAGGAGGTGGCTGATTCAAATGATTTTATACTTTTTTTATTTTTATATCCAAAATTCGAATCCTACGACCAGAACATATGGAAACCAGAAGGCATTGGATATATATTCAAATCAGGACCGTATGGGTTTTCAAAAAAAAAATTTGGGGGTGGGAATTGACCCCCCTGGATACATCCTTGATTATCGAATTTTCTTTAAATCTATTTTAAAAAACTAAAACTATCAAAATATCTCAAATATAGACACAATTATAAGTAGGGTTAACAGATATTTTCAAGAAAAATAGAGGACATTTCCCATGTCGACTAGTTTTATTTGTTTTTTGGACGAATTAGAACATTACAAATCTTTTTTATTTTTGAAAAATGGAAAAATAGAGGACTGTCCTCTGAAAAACCAATCAGATGGTCAGCCTACTTATAAGTTGAATTTCCGTCATCAACACAAAAATCCAATTAGGTATCTAAATCCATCACTTATCAATTGACCAAAGCTTTCATCCATTCATAATCCTACAAAAGCAGCCATAAATTGCAGCACAAAATCATTTAGTAAATTTAGCAATGCACATTACAACAATTAGCATTAAAATCAAGGCGTGGACACTCAAAAATATGCTGGGATTATTGGGATTATTTGGGATTATTGGGATTATTTGGGATTATTCGGGATTATTTGGGATTATTTGGGATTATTTGGGATTATTTAATAATTTTTGTTTAAGACTTTTTAATTTTTACACACAACTGCACTGCTTAATATTATTTCTAAAGGTCTTTCAATTACTTCACAGTAAATAAAAGTGAAAAATATCATTGTGAAATTTTTTTCGACTCAAAATCATCATTTTAATCAAATTTTACCGGGGTTTTCGGTTATTTTGTTAGATTTTTTACTAATGTACTATGTATCGAAGTCAAAATTATAGTTTTAAATAATCTTTCAACTAGTTAGCAAATTTTGAAGTTTTGCACGTCTGTAAGTTTGTATGCTTATTACCAGAGTCGGTTGATTAGCCAATCAGCTGAAAATTGGGTAATTTGAAATTTTGAGCTTATTATATTTCCAACTTTAGCAAAATTTGACATAAAATCTTTGTATTCAGTGTACAGAACAGTTCAACCCCGAGCGACATAAATGACAAAATCGAAAAAAAAAGTGGATTCGTTCCCTGCTTATTACAGTTTATTCGACCAAACTAAACCAAGTTTGTATGAATTTACAATACTTCCAGCTTTAAACAATTAGTTAAACAATTTTCAGATCCATTCTATAAATATTCCTTTCATAAGGTAATCTAGTAGCCCATGATCCGTTTTTCCCGCTTTTGGCTTGATCTCGTTCATTAAGCAGTCGAATTATTCAAACTTTAAAAAAAAAGTGAATACAATAACTTGCACGCAATGCGTGGAAGTTAAAAACGGGATTTATCTTAAACCCGGTGTTAAGACATACAACTTGGAAGTCGACTCTATTTAAGTTGACTATATTTAAGTTGTTTTGAGTCGACTCGAAAATAGAAATCGACTTGAGTCGAGTTGACTTAAAAAAATTTAATCTACTTTGAGTCGACTTCGAGCTCTGCACTTTCACGAGGTGATTGGGTATATTTATTGGGTCAATAAAAAATTAAAATTGCTTGGGTTCTTGGCAGGTATTTCATTTTTCATTGTATTGTTTTCAAACATTTTTAACCATTTACTCCCTTGACAGGCGCGTAGCCAGGAGGGATTTGACCCTCCCCTTTCGTCCAAAAATTCTTCAATTTGCTAGGGTTTTTGAGAAAAAAGCCTGAAAATCTCCCCCTAAAATTTTTCCATACAAAAAATTTGCAAATCCCCCCTTGAAAAATTTCTGCTGTCCCTTGAAGCTACAACAATCATTTAATTAAAATTCACCCGTCATGCTTGATGGGAAATTATGCTAGTTTAATAAATTTTTCGACTATTGCACCAGATATCGAAGTCAAAAATATTGTTTTAGGGGTTTTCGGCTAATAAACCAAGTTTTTTGACTATTTTAATACATAGTTTTATTAGCACGTATAATAAAAGTCAAAAACATCATTTTTAATCCATGTTTAGAATATATTTGAATACTTTTCTAGCTATTGTAATATTCTCCGGTGGTTATAAATTTGAATTAAAAAAAGTTTTTAATAAAATTATCAAATAATCCCAAGTTTGGGATTATTGGGATTATTTGGGATTATTGGGATTATTTGGGATTAATCCCAGTGTCCACGCCTTGATTAAAATCATTAAATTAATATTCCAATTTAAATTATTATCACAAAACAATGAAAATTAGTATCGATTTGCATTCAATGAGCATCAATTGGACGGCTTTTGTAGCTAAAATAGGAGCTTTTCTATTTGCATTTTATTTAGAGCAATCAATTTATTCATTCGAAAAAGGATTTAAATTTGTTTTAAACGTTCAATGAAGCAGATTAAAAAAGCTCAGTACCTGAACGTTTACAATTCGATTGAAATGGACGTTATTCAATGGATTTTAAGCTTTGTCGAGCTATAAAATCTGATTAATCCTATTTTTCTATTAGACTCTTTGTTAGATAATTTATTTAGATGTGTGAATGAATCAAAGCATGCAAACAGAATCTTTTGGTTTCATGGCTACAAAAGAATGTGAAGAATTGTATCCAATAAGTTTTAATTATGTAAATTATAAGATTCATTTAAATGTTGCTTTCAATAAATGTTTTTCTCAGTAATTTCATCAATTCTAGTCAGTTCTGGTTACCTAAAAATTCATTTGTTAATTAAGAATTGAGAAATTGATAGAAATCCTTTAAATAGACCAACCCAAATTTCAGAAAACAAAAGACAGAAGAATCTTAATATAATTGAATAAAATATATCTTCAAACTAGCATGTCGTGCTGCAAATACATCAATTAATATAAAATTGAAAGGAATTGAAAATAAACTTGATGTTCTTACCCCAAAAAAGTACAATAAGATTTGCTTTTGATATTCAAAATGAGAAAATAGGAAGTTCTGTTTATTAATAGCAATTCCTTCTATAAATGAATAAGAAATGAAAATATTATAGATGTACACTGCACGTGATGATGAACATCATGGTTTTAATTTTAGCTCTGAAAATCTAGTACAACCTTAAGCATTGTGCTGTGATAAAGCTGAATCTTTGGTATTGGTCTTGTGGGTGTTGATATTTAGTAATAAAATGGAACAGAGACAGGTTTCTCGGTATACCTTAGAGTCAGGCGCGTAACCAGGGGGTATTTGGGAGACAAATCCTTCCCCCTCGACAAAAAAATCTTCAATTTTCAAGGGTTTTTGAGGAAAAAAATTCACAAAATTTTCTGGTCTAAATTTTTTCATGCAAAAAATTTGAAAATCCTCCCCTCGAAAAATTTCTAGCTACGCCCTTGCTTAGAGTATACCCCAACAATTGTATTTTGTATGGCAAGAGTATACCAGAGAAACAGGCCCAGTGCAAAAGATAGTTCTTTGTGTTGAAGCTTGTGAACAATAGACTTTGGAGATGCCTTCAGTGGAGTCCGGACACCAGTAATCCAGACTCCATTTTTTGGAGTTTGGACTCCCTTAGTCCGGTCATTTCAGCAATAGACTAAAAATTCATTTCCCGTAAGAAACTGATATCTACTCACTTTCTAACTATCTAGTATGTGTATCTTAGTATTAGAATCAGGAAATACAAAAAAGCGCAATATTCCCAACTCAAAACTGACAGACAAAAATTCTCTGCCTGACACAAAAAATTCACATCAAATCCATCCATCAACATTTTTAAAATTCAAAAACATTTGCTTTCTAGTCAAATTTCATTAATCAACCATCAACTATTATCAGATACTTAAGAGAGTAGTAAAACAAGTCAGAATAAAATACCGACCCATATCATTTCTAATTTCATATTCCGAAAAACTCTCATTGAAATTTTTTTACACTAATTCACTATTTTTATGTTAATTCCGCTATTTTCATGTTAATGCAATCCACCGAGGAAATTTTTTTCTGTGTGGAACTAATTTTGTTTATTACATACGACACTTTGCTGTAATGCCTACGATCATTAGCAATGAAAAAGGACACATTATAATCTGCATTACAATTGTTATACATTTTTGAAGGACAATCACACAGACATTATCATTTATTGCTGCTTTAAGCATCAACTTTAAGAACTGAATACTTCCAGACGTGATAAAAATGCGGAGGCAATGACCATAATTATAAAAATGATAAATTGAAACTCAACATATGATTCATTATCAAATGGTATTTAAATAAATAAATTAATGAACAAACCAAATGCTTTTGCAGCAACTGCCTCTTACTTTCATATCCAATTGTGTGTGGGGAGCGAATGAAGACCACACTTTATTAATCTGTTGCAGCTCATTAAATTGATTATGCTACCACGCTTAAGTGCGATTATTATGCAGGGAATCTCTCTTTATTGTAGGCTTTTTGTGAGGAAATGATGATGAGTGGAGGATGGTTGGTGCTATGGCAAATTGGCTTTTCATTTTTGAATTGAATTAATGATTTTTGAATTATTTTGACGAGCCTTAATAATTTAGAAAACATGTAATTTCAAAATTTGAACTGCTTATAATTCAAAAATTAGACACACGATTGAACTAAGATTTATTTTGTTTGATTCTTGCCACTTTTTTAAACTAGAAATCAATTGGAAAAACTAAGTTTAATCTATTTTTCGAATAGAAAATCGCAAAATTAAATTCGAAGTGGAGAATTTTTTTAAAAATTGCGGCTTTGAAAATTCAAAATTTAAATTACCGTTAAATTTAAAATTGTCAAAAATTCACATCAAACCTTCTAAATTTGCTTTCTGAAGAGATGATTTATCAAAACTAGTAATAACAAACTAAAGGAACAGAAAATGCCCTTTAAAAACCACCCTCAATATTATTCCTACCTGTTCTGTTTCAAATTTACATTGTATGTTTTTATTATTTCCGTGGAGATACTTTTAATGCAATATGATACACCTGTGGTCAATTAAAATATTAATAAAAAGAAGCCTCTTACTCATTTATTCATTTTCCCTCTCTCCTCCTCCTACGTTTTCATTTTTATTATTTATTTTATTTATCACAAATGAATCATGTTAATATACTTTATGAAAATTAAAATAATATAAAATAATTGACGGTTAACACAATAATTGATGTCAAAATTACTAGCGGGTCAATAAAAAAATTTTAAAAATTGCCATTCAATTTCTCTCATGTGATTAATAAAACTTTTTAAATAATTTGCATTAAAATTTGGAAAATTTGTGAGGTGTCTGAGCTAGGGGAAAAAATTTGAGCCGTGCTCTCGCTGTGGTTCAAAACTTTTTGGGGGGTGCCCAGACCCTCCTGGCTACATCCCTGGTCTGAGCAGAGTGGAATCTGGAGTATCGAAGTAAAGCCTCTGTGGCCGAGTGGTTAGGCAATAGACCTCTTTGAGATAGAGAGAATGTTGTCGATATGACAAGAATTCGTACAATGCTCACGACATTACAATTTGTAAACTTCAAAATAATAATTTCGTCACACATAACGACCTAATTTGAATATTTGAATCAATCTTCTGCAAGATTAGTTTACAAATAAAACTAAACCAAAAGCAATCAACCCAAATTCCTATCCATATTGCATAACAATTAAAAAAAAGTTCTACCCAAAAAACCCCCACAACAAAAACAATTCACATAAGCCCGCCATCAATGACGATAATCTTCAAACTCAATGTATATCCGAATGTAGAACAACAGCACGTAATCCTCATTCCTGTGGTCATTAAAGTTAGATCAATGTTAAATCTTAAGCTAAAGCAAATAGTTTTTCATGAATGAGTCACAGATATGAATGAGTGAATAACGTGATTGATAGTCAATAGAATCGTGGCTGACTAATTTAAGGAACTAAATGCTTTAAAGGATTAATTAAGATTCAAAGCCTCATTTTGAGTGAAATTCAATTTAAAACTTTTACACGCTGTGCTTTTCAACAGCCATTACGCAAAAAAATGCAGGAGAAACTTTACATTTGCATTTGATAAGCACTAATTACTAAAAAACTTTCCAACATGGATTGTCATTCGATGAGTACGTAACATGTCAATTTCAGATAGAATTTTATCATCATTCACACGCTATAACTCGTGGACATTATTTATGAGAATTGAGCCGACATAATCCCCGTCATGTTAATTAGTTTGATATGTTTGTGGGCTCAATCTGAAGATGCTTAAAGTTGTTTACATAAATTTTCAGAGGAGCATCAAATTTTATTATTTTTAAGGAGAATTTAAGTGAACGATGGTGTTGATGGGTTTACGGAAGTAATTACGAGTAGATTGTAAAACATCCTTGAATAAAGCTACCCAAAATTTCTTTTGTTTGAGTTTTTGGCAATAAATTTTTAATTACATTATCTTTATAATTTTGAGTCATTATTAGGACAGGAACTTTTTAAACAAATCTTGTTTTACTTCCGGTAGAGAATTAGTGTAGGAAGAGAAATCTATGTGCAGTCTATAAAAGCGCATAAGGTAGACAATTGGATAGCTTGAATTGTATAGTCATTATAGTGCAGTTGTCAGTACGAATACATCAAGATTCCGCCCAGTTCCGCCAAGAAGTAATTTATTAACATCAAGTGGATTCCTACTCCTATTGGCAGCCATATGGAAGCCACACGGAAGTGAAATCCATTATTAACAACAAATCACTCCGTAATCTTGATGGAAACGTGGTGGCAATTCTGTCATTTATAGGCTATTTCTTCAGAAAACTGTCCTCTATAAATATCTGAGTCCTCTAATTTTTTTGACCCAAAAATGGTCTAAATTAAATACTTAATAGCTTAATTTGGTTTAATTTAAGGAACGTTCTCTATTTTTCTGAATAATTTCGAGTCACTCCTAATTTTGTTCCAAGAAGTTAATCGAAAATGTTGTCAAGAAGGCATGTTTATATTCTTAGACAATCCCTCACCAAGAAGCATTAGACATAATACTAAAAGTCAAGCTGATAATAAAAAGAGTATGACAAGGTTGTAAAAATTAATAATTCATGTACGACCATTGATCCAACACAAATTTGCTTAATCTTTGTTTAAAATTAATGACTGAAATACAAGCACGAAGTTCAAACAACTCATAATCGTCAAGATGTTAATAATGTTCCTTCCCAACCTTCCTAGTTGTCACCACTTCATCATGCAGTTGATACAATTTAACTAGCTTGAAAACTTTATAGAAAAAAGCCAAATATAGTCTCATAACTCAATTGCAAATGTTAATTTCATATTGAGATCAAAAAGACAGTAAATACCACATTTGTAGTTAAGTAATTACAGAGCTGTGGACGTTCCATTTAATTTTATGCCCAAGACACTAATACATTCATAATGACTGAATAAAAAAGCAAATGAAAATTTCAAGGCAGCATGTGAGTGCCAAAAAGTATTTGTACGATAATCTACTTATGTTTATCATTCCAAAATACATAATTTGTGATGCTTGTGGGATGAAAAGAAATTTTTATGATACAAATCTCATAAGTCTCTGTGCACATACAGATGCAGAGCAAATGTTGACCATTAATAGTCATACATGGACTTTATTATCAGGGCATTTCTGAAACTGTGTTATTTACATAAAAGGAAGTGATAATGAAGCTATTTGTAGATAAACACATGATTATGCTTTTAGGATTGCACATACCGCAAGAAAAATCAACAAGCCGCAGAACTAATGTATGGAAATTAGGAGCTAAAGGGGATGAACTACATATTTTGGAGCTAAATCATTTTTTAAGCAGGGATTATTTTGTTGACCGAAAGTTGTTAGTATAAGTAAGGCTACATAGCATTTTTTAAGTAGATTGGCTTGCATGGAGCTTGCGGTGAATGTGTACGAACAGAAGTCAGATATTAGTGACCGTAATGCATGGATCGCCACCTAATTGGACTGACCACCTTATTTGAGAATGTTGGACCGATTCCCATTTAATCCAAAGATAATACAGCAGTTATAGCCACCTACCTGCCATTTCTTAATCATTTTCATCTCTTTACTCTAAATAATGTCAATATATTCGAAATTTATTAATTCTTGAAACGACGGCAAAGGGACATGATGGAATTAATTTAGGGAGTTGATGATGATAATGTTCATCTGCTGCAGTAATGAAACTGCAAATCATCTGTTTGCAAACAAAACTCAAATAATCTTTTCGTCTACTGCGCTGTATTGACTGCCGTTGGCAATTTTGTCTTCAATTTTGTAGATTATTGACATTGGATTTTTGCTGGAAATTTCTACACTTTTCTGTAGGAAGTTCAATGTTAAATTAATGCAAACTAAATTGATAGGAAATTGTTATCAACACTTTTCGAATGAATCTCACTTCCAATTATTTTATTCGATTCTGCTCGAAGATATTTACTTGTCATGGTTGATTGAAGCACGAGTTAATTATTTTATTCCATTTTTGAGATTTTTTTCTTCAAAATTTTGAATTTAAGACTCAAATTACTTGTTTTAAAATCAATATCTAGGAATCATATGATGCCTTTAAGGTTGTTGTTATGGAAAAAGTTCATTACGTACTCAAAATGGCTCAAAATATTCGAAATTAGCTTAAATTTCAACCTTGCATGCGATGTGGCTTCCAAATGGTTTTGGGGGTCAAAACTCCTACCCTTTTTGGGAAATTTTTTCAATTTGCTAGGTTTTTTTTAAAACTTTCAAACAAAAGTATTTCAAAACCAATCCCTAGAAAAATTTCAAGGCACCTTCACGTTTTGCCCAAATAATTAAAATTAATTTAAAAATATCAGCAATATTTACCAAAAATCCATTATAATTTTATCCTTCATATTTTTTCGGAATTAATCCGTCACATAAATAGAAACAAACTTTTAGGTAAATACGACGAGAGCATCATGAATTCTTAATAAGCCATGCATTATTGTTGTGACAAAAGTAATTAAAAAGCAATTGTTTCTTTTGTTTGATCAACATTTTTTCACTTGAATTTTTACAAAGCAGCACGCTTAATATCTCATTAGAAGAAGAAAATCTCCCGAGAGACATTTTTTTTTGTGAATGGGTGTTGTTAAGCATTTAAGATGAGCATTTACAATAGACTTTGATGCTGTATAGCTATTGTGAAGAAATTTGTAAGTAATGGAGGTTGGTTGTTGTTGGATAATATTTTTAATAAGGAACTTGAATTCACATGGGACATGGTGTGAATTTTTATTTTTTAGGTGTGAAAAGTTTGGGATTTCTGATTGGATTACAAACTAAAGAATTCAAAAGCTTTTGTCGCATGGTTTCCATACTTACTGCTACAACTAGCTCATTAAAGACATTATTTGATGTCATAATGAAAACGTTTTTACAAGTCTGACTTAAAATATCAGCTGTAGATGATTTGATGTAAGCTATCTAATTAGATGGATTGAGTTAAAGACTCAAATATACTCATCCCGGGTGGACACTTGACATCAATGTCAAGTGGAACGTTCCACAAAAAATGTCATTAGTCCACCGTAAGTCTAATTGACATGGATGTCAAGTGTCCACCCGGGCATTAATCTAAGTTTCACCCACAAATGGTAAAACCCAACTTTACATAAACAAGGATCCATATAGCTGCAATAGAACGATGTAGCCCATGACTACTGAAAAGTATGACATCCTTCGATGATATTACTTTTAGTAGTCATATAACTCAAACCCACACCAAAACCTAAACCCTTGAAATTAAATACTAATTACTAATTAAACAAAATGTATGTCAAAGACGAGTAGCTAGGGAGGGATTGTGAGATTCAGGAGCATATTCAGGGGGGTTTTAGGGGTCAACCTCCCTAGTTTTGTGAAAAACCAATACTAGTTTAAAACGAAAAGGTCATGATTGAAAGAATACAAAAAAAGGTCATGATTTAAAAAACCGCTCCCAAAAACACATCCTGGATATGCCTCTGGTAGAATTTGTCCTCCTCTCACCGGAAAATTCTTCAATTTTTTCCCCTAAATTTTACCATAAAAAAATTAAAAATACCCCCTCCCCCCAGAAAAATTTCTGGTATCCATATCTGATTTTACCATATAGTTAAGATAATAATTCCAAAAATCCAGTAATTACATAAAAACAACAAATTCGATAATTAATTTTAATCAGCTAAGCGACATAATCTCAACATTGTATAAATTTCTTCAAGCTATTGAAGAATACTCATGTGAGTAGGATTTCGAATGACACAGAGCATCTGAAAAGTTGCCTTAAGGAATACTGATATTAAAATGAGATTGGATTTTGATTTTGTTGCTGATGTGGATAATTAGCGATTGAAGGACATTCGGTGCTAAATAAATGTCATTTTAAATGCCAGGAAGTTATTTTGTCTGTCCTTAGTTAAAATTGTATCTTCTGTGAAAAATCAGTCACTAAGCACACTTGGTATATTAATTAACATCACTGATTTTTTTCTCGAGATATTCTTCAATTTCCAAATAATTTCCGACGTTAATTCCAATTCAATTTTCTTCCCACACTTTACCTTAATTCCCCATCTCTGAGGATGGCATTTTGAAAAAATTTCAATAACATTTTTCTGACATATTTATATGAAACAGATTTGCACAACTGCTTGCAATGCTTACAAGCAGGGGCGTACCTAGAAGAAATTTTTTTTAAATATAAATTGTTATTAATTCTAATGGTATGTGATTGATTAACCAACAAATTAGAGCTTGGCTTTCTCCTGGGGGGGGGGGGATCCGGGCCCCTTCGAATGCCCCCTGTTACACCCATGCTTACAAGAAATTCAATTTCAAATTCCAACCATTTTAAATTACATTTGCCAAATTCATTCATCATTTTCAATTTCGCCTTCATAATAATCCTCGAATAATTTGTTATGCCTACTTCAGACATGCTTTTTAGTATTTACATCCATTTACGTGAGTAAATAAAGAAGAAAAATTGTCTTTGGCGGTCACAGATATATTTTTTTTGAAGACTTCTTGGAAAATTAATTTGTTCAACTTTTTGTTTACTTTAATGGAAATGTCCTGGTGAATTTTATAAGAATTTTTAATGGCTTTAAATAGAATTTTCGGCATATTGACTTAACAATAATTAGCTTTGCAAATGCACCCCTAATTCCATCGTTATCTCTGATTTTGACATTATTTCTTTTGGAATTATAGATTCGAATAAAGTCGTCTGTCAACGATAAATCACTTGTATATGTAACTTGTATATGACATTTAGCAATCCCACTCAGGATTCGTTATTCTTATTTCTTTTGTTTTGTCGTCTAGAAGTTCGTCTCCTCACTTCTAAATATTTTGAATAATTTCGTCATTAATTTTGTTTAACAGCTCCAAATTACCCACAAACTGACACTAAAAGGTTAATTCTAATTTTATTAGCTCTAATAATAACAATTTTGTTCCATAACAATTTTCCGGCTTCTTATTTTGCAAACTAAACAATGACAGTGCATTTTTATTATTAGACCTATACACAGTTTGACGTGAGAATTAAAGCATATGCATGGACAATTTAATCATATAAATTTTATATATTCTTGTGGATTTAATAAGCGGTCAGCAGAATATTAGACAATAATCAATATGGTTAGTTATGTCTGCAGTCATGCCAGTTTTTAAATTTTCATAACTTATGACATTCTAGACTGATAAATTGAGGTCTAGAATACAGTCTTTAATATGCAGTAAACTAGTCACGACTTGATATCACTTGAATAGCCGAACATTTTCCATAAGATATTGAATTTAATGGGATTTAATGTTACAAGGTTTAAAATATTTGCTATATTCTGAATATGTCAAATTTACAACCAGCATGGCTTCAAATACGCAACTTTATTTTAAGGATTAAAATTCAAAATAGATCTTCTTTGCCAAAATAATTTCTATTCTAGAGATTCTGAAGGATGATAAAAATATTATGAGATTTTTAAAGAATATATTTTTTCAAGCACATTTCTATGAGTATCAATCATAAAATCAATTTTTATATTCATCAAGTCTTTAAGTGTCTTAAACTTTATAACAACTTTGATCCTTTTAGTAGAAGTAACAATATTTTTTTAAATCAATAATCAAAAAATCTCAATTTAGAATTTATAAGCTGAATTTTAAAAATTTTGTAATTTTTTATATACCTCTATCAAATTAAAATTAAAACTTAATTCTATGCTAGATGATAATAGCCGCCAATTGAATCATTATGTACCATAAATTAATTTTACAACTTGACCAGCTTTACATCAAACACTTACAACTCCCAAATGAAGAAATAGAATTTTTACATGTCCATAAAAATATTTACGACAAAAATATTTTTATGGCTATTTAAAGCACTTGATTTATGCTTTATATGCTAAAAATATTCTACATTTATTTAGTGTATCCAACATAACCTTCATTTTATGAGAAAATGGATGGAAAACTTAACATTGATTGAATATTTTATAGTTGCCGGAAGTATTCGATCCTGCAAGTTTCTAGAAGCTATGGAAATGACATTTTCCAGCAACAAAGATATTTTTAAGTATGAATTTCAATTTCCTTCGAATTTTTCTTAATTTAGTTCGATTGGGACTTAGTTTCTCACAGCTTCTGGCTATTTATTTTGATTTTAATTTGTCATTAGAAGAATTTAAAATTTACTCCGCATTTAACATTTAAATCACATAATCCAAGCATTCTGCTTCATATCAAATAAAAGAATTAAAAACTTTTTCACAAAAAATTCCTCTGAATAATTTTTATCATTTTTCATTCACAAAAGAGTTCAGAAGTTTTGAGCAAGAAAAGATTTTAAATAAAAAGTTTACAAAAAGGGGATTAAACCTTTATGCAGGATTCATCATCGACAGTTGTAAGCTTTTTGTTTTTAAACCCCATGTTTCAACATGCTGCAAGCAAAACTTTCACTCTCTTATCATTTTTGTTGTAAAACTCTTGAAAAAAGGATATTACTTGAATTATTGGATTTAAGGCGCAGATTTAAATGTGCTTGAGTGAGGTTTAGGTTGTCAATCATAGACTATTTTAGTAGTGGGTAGTATATTCTAAGATAAACATACTTAAAATTACCTAGTCATGAATTGATACTATAAAGTTGAAGCTGAGTGGAATCTGGGGTATCGAGCTATATGTAGACGAATCTGACAGTACGAGAGTATGGCACCTGTGGATGAGTGGTTAGGTAATGAACCAAAAACCTGTAAAACTCTCCTTTGTGAGGATATGGGTTCAATTCCTATCAGAGATGATATTTCTATGTCATTACTGGGGCCATTCATAAATGATGTTACGCAAAAAACAAGATTTCTAGACCACCTCCACCCCTCTGTCACAAAATTTTCATACAAAAAATGCATAGTGCATCATCAGACCTGGGGTATTACGGGAGGAAGGCCTCGGTGAACTTTATATAAATTCTTTTTCCCCCTAAAAAATTAGACGTCATTTATGAACGGCCTCATAGAATGCCTCCAATACCTGGATCATTTAGCACTGAAAGTAAATTCAATTTTATTTGCAACTATCTTTAATAAATTAATAAAATTTTCATTCCTGTGGACTTAAAAATCACATAAAACTTTGAATTTTCACCACAGACTTCATCTTACCATAAAATTTAGAGTACACAAAAACCAACTTTCTTTGACACAAAAATGTTAAAAAGTTATATTCATAAAAGCATATCTGATTTTCATAACACAATGATAAAGATGAATGTGCTCACACGAGTCTGTAAAAATTCACAAAAAAAACTTCTGATTCTCAATGGACATGTGATATACTGGAGAAGGTCAGAATATTTAAAAAGTTTGTTCTTTCACCAGATTGTCTATTGTTCGTGGGATAGATGTAATGTTAAAAGCATGTCAAGTCATAGAATGAATTAAACATTATCTATTCAAAATGGATATGAATATTACACACCATAATTCCTTATTAAAATGTTTTTATAGACAGTTTGTTGTAGATAAATTTTTTACTAAAGAATTTTTAGTGTTAGCAATGAAGAACGTCTACCTTCAGTGGCTTTAAATGACATTTCACTTATGATGTCAAACATTTTTGGGGCCAGAGTGGTCATAGATCTGTGAGACACCACAGAGAATTTTTTGTATGAAAATCTTGTGACCTGAAATTTAGCAGTTCCAAAAGTCCAATTTTTGATTGACATTATATTTGAACCTTACCAGAAAAAGAATTTTTCAACTGAAACAAAAGGAATTTTTGTTGTATAAAAGGAAGAAAGAATTTTACGGTTAAGTAGGTCAGTGTTATGAAGATTCGCTCATTCATTAACACCACAGCATATTTATAGATTTAACATTTCGGTGAACGTGAAGAGGAAAAGCAGGAAAAAAGTTGAAACTTAATAGACATGTCCAATGCATACAAAATGTTCTACATAAATGCTACAAATATATTTAATATTGCTGACGAGCTTTTGCTTATTTACGTCATAAACTGAATAACAAAGATGATTAATTTTTTTTATAATGCTTGGGACGCAAATTTACTTTGAACTAATGTAAATTTCGAAGAATATTTTTTTAATAAATTGTTCATAAAAATGTAGGAACTAATACAGGAAGGATATACTGATGAATTAATTAATTAAGATCTATCAGGATGATAGTGAGCTGAAGTGACTTGATGGTCTAGTTTTTTGGTAGTTCGGTACCTAATTATTATGACACTGGCAAAGATATCATGATTTTCAGACTAGGCAGCGCAACTTGCCCCTTTAGGAGTCGTTCACAAATAACCTCACGTTTTAGGAGGGGGTATTGAAGAATTTGTGACAATCCAAATACAAGAAATTTTTTTAATAGAAAATTGGTGACAATGAGGGAGGGGGGGTGTCGATAAAATCATTTTTTGTCCATATCACCTATGTTAAAGTGCTATGGTCAGATAAACCCTCAACAATAAAATTATCATTACTTATGGACAGCGCTCGTTGGCCTGAGCAGTCAATAACTCTTCAAGTATGCACTTAAACTCCTTCAATTTCCAATAAAACTTTCTCATTCAATCTTTTTTTACTTCCCTGTTTTCCACTATGTAATAATGAATGTCGAGCAACAAGTGGAGCAAGTGTAATAAAATAACGGGAAAAACAGCATATACTCCAAAATGAATAGCAATAATAAAGTGAAAGTATAAATGTAGTAAAGTGTATAAATGTCACAAACATAGTCATCGTCACATGTAAATATTTGAAGTCACATTTTTAATGGCTAGTGCAAATATGTGATCATCATGAAACTTTTGTCGAAAAAAATGGGAATTAATTTCTTCATGTTTTACTTTGAGTTTGACAGTTGTGACCTTTTGGATCAATTTTTATTCATATTTGAGCTTTCAATTAATGAAATTGATAGTCATGTTCATGCTGATTGGTTATTTATTTTCGTGTGAATTATTCGAGTGACTAAATGCGTAGTTTTGAGTGCTTTAGCCTCGATTATGGACATACTATGCTAGTCTTGCATATTAATTGATATTCGTGACCTCCTGTTGATGCCATCTTTTCCTTGATTTATAATTTTACGTGAAGAGCCTAGCCTTATGAAGTGGAGGCACTGTTGTTACAGAATCTATTCAGACCTACAGTTTATAAATTCAGGTCCTTTTAGCGCGTAAGGCAAACGCTCTACCATTTAGACCTTTGATGCCATTTTACATCGTCTTGATTAAGTAAGAAAAATCTCATTAAAATACTCAAGTCATAAAAAATTCAAAAATCCTTAAAATTAAGCCTAAACACACTTTTAACTCCAAATCATACTCAAACATCCCTCCAATCAATTTATTCGTCCTTCACTCAATTTTCCAATATACATCATTTCTCTGTATTCCGTCCGTAAATGTTTACTTAATGTTCATCAATTATTTGACTAATGGAACATTTACAAAATTAATTTAATCGTTCGGAAAAAAATTAATTGTTATGATAATAAGGCGATTATGCTTGGAGGTGTCTCAGTATTACAAACAGGGGTGTATCGGGGGATTCAATAAGTATGAATCATATTTTCCTTATCCCCTTCCAAACAGTACAAAGATAAATTCTTCTTAGTAATACTCTGGTCATCAATACACCCCCACACCATTACACAATCCATTAATCATCAATCGAGCATTAATTTTCAAAAAATGGAAATTATTTTCTGAAGAGAATTATGAAGTGTTAATCAAATATCATTTTTCATTATTCTTTGAGCGTCATGAAAGTGATGAGATTAATTACTGACTGTAATTTAATATGTTTGATGATGCCGATAAAATATTTAAATGAAGCTTCTCAAAAAAAATTATTCATCAATTTAATGGAAAAGTTTGAACAGCTTTTAATGTTAACAAGCTGATCAAAGAGCTGGAAGGAAACTTGTTGATCAGCTACAATGTTGATGACACAACTCCAAACGTTATAAAATCAAAGAGTTAAATAAGTGAACGAAACAAATTATTGACATTTTAAAACAAGTACAAAAGTTTGTGAGGCTTCAGGTGACAATGATGGATACCTTGTTGTCCTTGATACATCTTTTTATTAAAAATGAGTTTTTCTTGACATTATATTGAGGATAACCCTGCAGGGAGGTTTTTGACCTCAAATACTTTGAAAATTCAGATCCACATCTTATGGCTTAAAAATCACAAAATAAAAAAATATTCACGTTTCAAGCCAGCATATCATTTTCAGATTTATTCACATCCCAACTCGAGCACCTTTATGAACGCACGACAAATGACACAATTGTTCCGAATATTTTATTACTTTCCAAAGAAAAAAAGAGACAAAAATGCTTTTTTATATTCTGGGTCAATATAGCACATGTTGGTGATGCCCAGTGATACCATTATAATATTATGTAAATTAATCACCATTCAAAGTTTATATATAAAATTTATTCGCAACTATTGTTGTCAAGCACGTAGAATAAGAGCTCATAGTTATTTTTTGTGAATTTATAAAATCCTTTTGATATTGTAAATCTGGATTTAATTTTTTTTCATGTAAAAATTTGTGACAGTGCCTTGCTGATGACGTCCAATCAGTGTTTATTGTCTATCATGTTCCATGGAAATTATTTGAAATTGTTGTTAAATTTTGGAGCTGTCATCCTTATAGCCTGCACTAAGCAAATTTCCAAAACACTTTTACCAGCCCTTAAAAGTGAAATTTCCCTGATCAGGTATCTTTCTTCTCCAAAGGGGGTCCAAATTTTTTTTAAAAAAAGTCCAAATATAAATTCCAATCTCAATGTGGATCAGACACCCTTTAAACCCCTTAAATATCAATATCCCCAGTCAATGCTCAGCTCCCAATTCTATAATATAAATCCACAAAATCTCATCCAATTTAAAACATTGTTTTACAAAATCAATTATGCAGAACTTAAACGAATGAGATATAAAAGCATAATAATCGATAATTACCTGCCAGTAGTCAACCGATTCGAATTAATAATGGAATTATCATATTGCCATTTTTTCCAATTTCTTCTTCTCCTTTTGACCAGTGACATCGAGATCCAATATCAACCTTAATTTATTCTTTTTTCACTGCAATCTCCTTTTTCAATTTCCATTTTTATATCCTTTTTCATTTATTGCTCGATTTATTGATGAGATAGTCGCGAGATTATTGAGAATGAGATTGGTGATTTAGATGCTGGATTTACATTTGATTTTATGTTGCTCGCGAATCTTACGAGTTAATTAAGTTTACTGAGTGGATATTGAAGATTTATGAGAAAGATTGTTGAACAATCATCATCAGTTAGCAGATCTTCTTATTTTCATCATGAAATTTCAAACAACGCGTCTACGCTGTTCATTAACCTCAAAAAGTTTTACGACAAAAATTAAGAAAATCCAAATCCTGAAAATTCTCAACACAATATTATCTTTGTAAATATCTTCGTACTCATTATTAAAGCCTCTCCTTTTGTGTGCTAATTAACCATAGCATCCGTTCAGTATAAAATCTGTTGCCTAATTGAAAGAAAATATTATTGAAGTATCGATTGCATTTATTAATTTTGATGAGGAAAAGGTTCATAATTTCTGGATACCCTCAAGATGTTGGTTTAAAATAAGTCTTTACGACAGCTTGTTAGGAAGTAAAATTTTTTAGGATGTGGGCAAAAATCAAAAATGTACTAAATTTGCTAACAAAAATATTTCATGGTCTAATAACCCTTGAATATTCGACGGGGTATATCCAATCAGCTCAAATGAAATATCTGAGTCAGAAGCGTAACAAGAGGGTGGCGATCGGGGTCACGGTTTGATTTGGTTCTGAGCATCAAAAACCACTGCTACACCGCTGATCTGAATTGGCTGGAACTTCAGATTAATTTAATAATTTACTTACCTTTACTCTCATCCTCTTTAAACCCTCTTGCATCTCCCAAAATAATAATAGAACAATGGTCAGAAAGATTATTTATCAGCATTCAAATAGACACGCAATATTAATTAAAATTTATGGTTCTCATTTTTCCGTCCCAGTCATTATTTTAGCACATGATAATAACCCTCAATTTTCAATTCTCTTTATTTTAATTACAGACTCTCTTTTATTCGTTTAATTAAGAAAATCACAATAGAAAAATAAAATCATGAATCAACTTAGTTTGGTAGCTATCAGTCTAGTTTTGGTCGTATCATCATATGACGTAATCACTTCGGCAGCCCAAGCAAGCGATGATGGTAAGCTTACACAGGATTTTCTAAAAACTTTCCAATTGACTAAATTTGACTAAATTTTTCTACGTCGTACAGCTTCAGTGAAAGCCTTCTACGAATATTTGCTTAATAGAGAATATGCCGAGCCATTATCCCTCGATCATACAATGGAACGTAAAGGTGTAAGGTCACCATCTATGAGGTTGCGTTTTGGCAGACGAAGCGATCCGGATGTTCCATTACGGGTATGTAATTTATGGTACTTTATTATGGTGGAGCGCGATTTTCTTGGATTGAAGAAGTTTGGTGTTAATTCTTAATCTGGATTCAAGGATTTACAAGTATAACCAAGTAACCGGTCTCAGACAACTGCAATGAGATTCAAATCTTTATTTTTTGAATCCATCAGTTTATCTTTTCTATTTTGTATAGTTCACAATAAAAAAATTGCCGAGAAAAACGCGTTAATCCAAAAAAAATCCATCCTCAACTCATTCAGTTGAGTTCACTTAACTTGAAATAATTTTTCCCTCACTTTTTTGTTCTCATTGCTCATGTAATAAATACATCGAATGTCCACTTTTCTAAAAACAGGATAATGAAATCGATAATGAAATTGAGCAGAAATCAATTAGATCACCATCAATGCGACTGAGATTTGGAAGGAGAGATCCATTAATGTCGTTACTTAATGAGGTAAGCTTCCTGTCAGCACGATTGTCTGTCTTAAATCAAGCAATTAATTCTGACTTTATTTAACAGGAGACGATGCTTTACGGTAATGAACCACTCAGTAGAAAGGCACAAAGAACGCCATCAGTACGTCTCCGCTTTGGCAAACGCGACTCCTCCATGCTTGACAATGAAGTAAGTGCACATTTTATGAATAAATAATTTTAAATGCAGCATGCAGTTAATTTTATGACTTGAAACTTTTCCATTGCATATTTATGGGTGTTGTTGAAAAATATGAAAATTGTTGATGTGTTTTCTTTAGCAAAATCAAGCAATAAAAACTTCTTCTACTTCTTAAAAGGTTAAGATATTGTCGACGAGGGAAATTGTCCAATGTTCATTTAGAAAATTTATTTCTCCTCTATTTGATTAAATTGTAAACTTTTACTGGTTTTGAGACTTGCTTTTTTGGCAGATACTATGGATGGGATATTTCTTGGTGTATTCTGACGTAGTTGGAATTTAAATTTAAAGCAGGGTTCATGGTTGCTTAGTTTTGGGTAGAAAGGTTGGGTGGTTCCCCCTACCCCTCCCTTAACAATGCAATTGACGTTGTCAGATGTCATCATGGGCCTAGAAATAAAATTGCTGCCTTGATAATAAGACGATTTAGCCTATCCAGAATTTTAACTAATCTGTCTGGATCTGATAATGTCTAAGACAATGACTAGACAACCAAACATAATTTTTCATTGTCCTGGGGATTCTTATCTTTATCACAGTCAGATCTGGCTCTGATTTTGTTTGTCCAAGGCTAAACAAGTTCTGATTCTTACCTAAATTCCAGTTCTGATAAAAAAACAAGTCTTTCACCAATAATACCAAAAAACTACAACGAATCATCAATCCATACACCCTATCCTTCCATATCTGCAACCGTATGTTTGTACTTTCTAATGAAACGAAGGTGCAACGATAAATATAAGCAGTAGAAGCATAATTGTATGATAAGGATAGATAAGTCGTAGTTTAAATTACAATTTAAACAACAGTTTTTCATTTTAGTTGAGATTTTACTCGAGAACTTATGAATTTTAAATGAATCTGATGGACTTTTATGGGATAAAGTTGAAGAAATTGCTCTGCTGAAAGATTTTTATTGCAACGGGAAAAGTTTTAAATGTGGGATTTTATGTTGGAACTGTTGTTCATGCATTTAGGAAAGCAGGGTTGGTTAGTTGAGGGAGGATTGTCTGAAGCTATTCAAACCATTTTTAAATGACATTATTTATAAACTTCCCCTAATTTTCAAAGTTAAAAAATTAATAAAAAATATATTTTTTAATTATTTCATTAAAATTAAGGTAAACGATCAAAATCGAGCTGACGAAACCAATTAAGAAGCATTATCATTACCAATACAATCGCCAACTTTCTCTCATCCTGGCTTAAGTTCGCAAAACTCATACTCTTAACACACACAAGGAAATTATAAACAATTAAAGCAAATTAGTAAAATAAAAAAAATCAACAAAAATGAGAAGAGACAAAAACTATGTGAATGCATGAAGAAAACGAGGAACAACATCAACAACAGCAGCAGCAGCTCGTCGTCATGTGAATTTTCATTTAATTTATACTCTACATTCTATTTTGTTGCTGTCGGTAAAATTTATGTTTCACTTTGGTGCTTAACATGTACATGGGGAATATGCAAATGTAATTAATACCTTTAAGCTTAACAATCATACAAAATGCAGCGTACAGGAAGTTCCTTTTAAGTATTTTTCATTTGTAATTTAAGTTTTTTTATTCGAGAGTTTTTAATTCCATTTTTTGAAATTTTTTTTTGTTAAAATGTGAGAAAGTTTACATACTTTGATAATTAATGCTTGTTAAGAACAAGAGTTTGTAAAAGAGCATAAGTCAATTGTTAGGGTGAATTTTAAACAGTTGCGTCACAGTTGCACGATAAAATGAACTTTACGGTTGAATTCTTATTTTGGGTAAGAAGATTAGAGAATTAGTCATTCAAAACTCGATTGCTGTCATCAGCTCACCCGTCTGACACAAGTTGAAATGTTGATCGTATGCTCGAATAGCACATCGTAGTCGTTAGAGCACCACCACATCGCAAAGCATTAAAAAGAAGTAAAGGAGGTCTGAGGATGCCCTGACGGGGGTTTTTAGTCCGCCTTGATAGCTAAAGGTGCGGTTTTGACACAATATCCTGCTCGAGATGGCTACCAAGAGGACAGTAAATTAAGAACCATATGGTTGTTGGCAGCCACCTGGCAACGTGGTGGCGATCGCTTGGTTCTAACTATACTATCTGCTTGGCTCCCATATTGTCAATATTTTAACGTATGTCGATCGGGTCAGTTATAATGCTCAAAATTTTTAAAATGGAAGCTTCAAAGTATCTTGGAGTCTTTGATCAACAAAGAATTTTAAAATATTCTATGAACTAACTCCCTATTGTAGAGTAATAGAGCATTATCTTCATCAGTTCCATAATCTGAATCCTATAAAGTATTTTGACCGAATATTTCTTCTAGCAACAATTGTTCACTCTTTGAAAAGATAAACATGAATTTTCATTGTTATCAGTCTAATAAATTTTGGAATAAATATACGTGCGTAACCACAGAAGATTAACGTTTCTATGCCTATTCTCAAATATAATTCTGCAATGATCTAAGAAATTGTGGGAAGGAACATAAGGAATGAATAAAAATCATGAATGGAAATTTTAACCTTCAAAAATTTTCAAGGTACTCACAAATGAGAAAAAAAAATATTTTCCAAAGATTCAAGCTGATTTTCATTGAATTTTACATCTCCTTGAAAATTCTTTAAAGTCTTGCCTTAGTTTCTTCTTAGGTAGTATCATGTCAGACTTCCATAAAATTTTGATTTGAATTTATTAAGTCGCATGTGGTTTTAAAGGTAGACAGAAATTTTCAAGCATTTTTGACTGTTTTTAAAAATTCTTGTTAGACTAAAGGCATTTAGTAAACATGTTGAAAATTAAATACCTGTGCAAAAGAGTTGAAAATAACAATAGTTATTGGTGGTTCTGCCTTAGGTGGTAAATAAATCACGCTAGATTTCAAACATTGTTATTGATGTTATTGCTACATCAATCCTGTTGAAATCATGTAAAAATGAGCTATTTGAGGCTAGTGTTGTAGATTTATGAAAAATTGTCAATTTTAGAGTAGAAAAATTAAATTTTAATTTTAAAATTTATTAAAATGAAATTTTAATTTTTTAAGTATTGTTTGAATTTATTCCGAGGATATCCAACTTATGACACCTTAAATCACACCACAATCCTCAAATAAACGCAAAAATTGCTCAGAAAAATTAATCACAAACAACTGTGACACGACTGTTGAATAAAGCCATTACAATAATAATAATATATGCAAACGGGAATAAATGTCAACATGTTATAACCACTTAACAATATACCATTTACTAAATACCACAAAGTTTAATTAAAAGACATCTCCAGCATTCACACATCATAAAAAGTTCTTTGTAATTCTTTATAATAATGAATGGAAAATGAAAAAAAGGAATAAAAAAATTTTCTCTCTCTCGTAAAATGTAAAGTTATAAAAAAAATAAATTCATTGAAATTAAAGCTTTTCTCTCAGTTTTCGCCCATCAATCAAGCATTTCTGAAGACGTGGAATATTAATTTAAAATAAGAGAAATTCTTCTAAATGTGCTTTTTGCATTAAGAAACTTAATCAATATTTATAAAAATGTCTCCTAATGTGACAGTATTAGGAACAGCAAAAATAATAAAAGAATTGTGTGGAAAACAATTAATTCTTAAGTGCAACTCTATTTTCAATCATAGAACAACTAAAAAAATTATATGACGAGTAACACAGGATTGTGAGGGCTGTCACATGGTTGCTGTTTGAGGATATTACTAAGTTGTTATCTCTTGCCTGAAATTTTTTAATTTAGACTCATTTTTAGTAGTTTAAAATCTAGTTTAGATATTTTCTTTTTAAATTAAACCCGAGGAGCACAAAGGCTTCATGAGGAATCCATAGAGATGGCTCATGGGAGTTGGAATCAAAATGGATTTCACAAGGCTGCATATTCCTCCTTGTGTCGCTCGAAAAAGGTCAGTCCTCAGAACCAAGTAAATGTTCAGATCAGGCTAACATCACTCAAGTAAACTAGATTTGAATTTCTTCTAAAATTCAAACTAAAGTTGAACTAACTTTTTTGCGTCAAAGACGCTATTTTAAATATTTTTTGACCGTTATTTTTTAACTTTTTTTTTTCGATTATTTTTGGTGTTTTTAATGCTTGGATGACCGTTATGGGACTTGGGCTACTCTAGTGTTATAATAAGAGGGCCAAGGGCCAAAGTCAGTAATTTTAAAAAAATTTAATAATTAGAATTCCTCAATGTTTATTAAATTTATTTTCCTTCTTTGCCTCAAACGTTAGGTCTAAAAAAATAATAAAATAATAATATTAGAACCTAATGTGATCCAGCGCCATCTTGACAACCTTCACAAAATTCATAAGTTGCTCGATAAAGTTCCTTTTTCTTTAGAAAATTGAACTAAAATATTAAAAGAAAATTATTGTATAAAAAATGTTCGCAAATCTTTTTTCCTTAAAATTGCGCTCAATACAAACCCAAAACTTAAATTTCCTCTACTTCAAATTTAATAAAACAAATATTTAAAGGATTCTCTTCTTGACAAAAAAAAAGTAAAAATAAAATTATACATTCCCATGTTATTGTCTCTGAAATGAATGAATTAAAATGCACTGAGAAAGTTTATATATTATTCAATAAAAAAAATACACAATTTTAATGTACATACACTGAGACATTCATGAAATTATTAAAAATGCTATGTATCGTTAAATAAAAATATATATAAAGAATTTTGACGGTTATATTACAACAACATGCATCAATTAGTTAATAATAATTATATTAATGAAAATAACAATGATGAAATAAAGGATAATTTGAGATGACTATGAAAAAATGAAAAAAATGGTGTTCTTAATTTTTTTTTGAATTTTCAGGTTATAAATCATTTGCTTTTGATATCTAGCCAGGTATCTAGCGTTTAGGGGAATGAGGATGATGTCCTTTTACTCTATGTTGAAGTGTACTTTTGAATCTAATTTGTAGAATCTTATCTGAGCTTTTAACAAATGTACTCATTTTTCCGTTTAGTGATTTATGTAGCTTGTTTTCAGTGAAAGATATGTGTGGCTCAGGGGCGTACCCCAATTTTTTTCGATCTTATGCTCTACTAAAGTTTTGGTAAAACGTAGGAAAAACTTTTAGACCCCTCCTTTGTACACCTATGGTGTGGCTGACTGAATCCAAGGACAAAATGCAATGGACGTAATCAGAAAACATCAGAAGATTTGCACCACTTTGTGTGAAAAAAATAATTTGAAGATATTACTGACAGCTTAAACGTAGCTAGAAAAATTTTTATGGGATTTAAAAAATATTTTTATGTTTTAACTTCCACGCATTGCGTGCAAGTTATTTGTATTCACTTTTTTTGAGATTTTCACTAATTTTGATTTTTTGAGTCAACGGAAGCACGAATCTTTACGTTTTTGGTCTCATATGACAGGTATTGAAAATACCTATTACCTGAGGTATGTTTGGTTCCAGTCAGTTCCGTTGCGTTGGAACTAGACGCAAAAAACCGTTAAAAACCAAAAATTTGTATGGAAAATTTTTTATGCGGTGACTTTTATACAGTTTCTTGTATCTGATACGATAGGCCGTACCTTAAAACCAAAAAGCGCTACTTAACATCTGAACTTTATGTCCATTTAGTGACCGAAAAATGCAAAAAACATGATTTTTTATGACAGTTGCGCCATTTTTGATTCCGCACTGGAATTAACATTTCAAGCATTGAAATAGGTATAAAATGAAAGATCAAATCAGGATCTACATTTAATATCCGCTATGTTGGTACTTTAGAAGCTCCTGTAAAAAGTTACAGCATGAAAAAGATTGTTATAAAAATTATAACACTTTTGTTTACGTTACGTAAAATCCTTACTTTACGTAAAATTACGTAACTTGAATTTCACTTAAAAATATTTGAATGAATATAGATGCTGTATATGTTTACTGGATCTCGTTTTACTGGACATAGAGGCTGTAGATGTTTACTGGATCTTGTTTAATTGGACATAGAGGCTGTAGATCATTACTGGATCTCGTTTTACTGGACATAGAGGCTGTAGATGTTTACTGGATCTCGTTATACTGGACATAGAGGCTGTAGATCATTACTGGATCTCGTTTTACTGGACATAGAGGCTGTAGATGTTTACTGGATCTCGTTTTACTGGACATAGAGGCTGTAGATCATTACTGGATCTCGTTATATTGGACATAGAGGTTGTAGATCATTACTGGATCTTATTTTTATTGGACATAGAGGCTGTAGATTTTTACTGGATCTCGTTTTACTGGACTTAGAAGCTGTAGATCATTACTGGATCTCGTTTTACTGGACATAGAGGCTGTAGATGTTTACTGGATCTTGTTTAATTGGACATAGAGGCTGTAGATGTTTACTGGACATAGAGGCTGTAGATGTTTACTGAATCTTGTTTAATTGGACATAGAGGCTGTAGATGTTTACTGGATTTCGTTTTACTGGACATAGAGGCTGTAGATGTTTACTGGATCTCGTTTTACTGGACATAGAGGCTGTAGATGTTTACTAGATCTCGTTTTACTGGACATAGAGGCTGTAGATGTTTACTGGATCATATGTTATTGGACATAAAGGCTGTAGATCATTACTGGATCTCGTTTTACTGGACATAGAGGCTGTAGATGTTTACTGGATCATATTTTATTGGACATAGAGGCTGTAGATGTTTACTGGATCTCATTTTTATTGGACTTAGAGGCTGTAGATCATTACTGGATCTTATTATTATTATTATTATTACCACGTTTTTCTTAACTTGCTTTCTTGTCTGTTTGTTTGTCTTGGGTAAATTTTGCAATCGATTTTTCGACCACTTCTACTGCTCTAATCGAGCTAAAAATTTTTATACATATGTATTCTCGATGACAATACAATATTTTAGCATTTTGGAATCACAAAAATGCTTAATTATAGTATAATTTAATTTATGAATTTTTATATGAGAAAATAATCCAATATCAATGATGTCATTTTCTCATGGACATTCTTTAAGAACATTTGATTTTTCCGAAATGTCATGGGTTCAAATCTCACCAATGACAAAAAACTTTTTTGATTCTTTTTTACACTTTTTTGATGTTTCATGATTTATTTATGCATAATTAAATTTTTCTAAGTCATAAAACATCAAAAAAGTACAAAAAAGAGTGAATTTTGTTTTTTGTATGAAATGTCGATATACTTCACAAGAGCAATAATCTTAGTCTATACATACATATATGTACATTTGCCACACTTTCATCCAAATTTATGGTTTGTTGTTCGTAGTGACATGTAAATAAATGCAAGTACTGTGACTCGATAGATAGGTGGATTTTATTAGTAATTGAGTTTTGGTGAATGGGACAGTGTTTTTATATGCAAATTTTTTTTTGTTAGGATTTTGCATTTTAGAAGTTTATGTGAAGGGATGGAGAAAGTCGTGTCACGCTAACAATTATGTGGTATGTCAATGACGAGTATCATGAAGAGTTATAAAAATGTATAAAAATCAGTTTATACACGGTTTTATGGGGCTTATATGAACATTTAAAGTTACATAGCATGTAATAATAAACCGTGTACAAAATTGTATAAGTGGGATTATTAAACGTCTGATAAATTGATAATATATTGACACTACTACGTTTGAGTAATGGTCGGGCGCAGCTCGAACATAACATTAGAAGACTGTAGATATGTGAGAAAGTGTTGGTGATTTGAGTAATAATAATTCGAGCGGAGCTCGAATATAAAAATTCGAACGTAGTTCGAACTAAGTTGAGCGTAGCTCACAAATTTTTACGTCCTGAACGTAGCGTAGCGAGTGAAGGCGTGAAAATTTTCCAAAGCCGTTAGAAAACTGCAGATATGTGAGAAAGTGTTGGTGATTTGAGTAATAATAATTCGAGCGGAGCTCGAATATAAAAGTTCGAACGTAGTTCGAACTAAGTTGAGCGTAGCTCACAAATTTTTACGTCCTGAACGTAGCGTAGCGAGTGAAGGCGTGAAAATTTTCCAAAGTTGTTAGAAAACTGCAGATATGTGAGAAAGTGTTGGTGATTTGAGTAATAATAATTCGAGCGGAGCTGTGAGAAAGTGTTGGTGATTCGAATAAAAAGTTCGAAAGTAGTTCAAACTAAGTTGAGCGTAGCTCACAAATTTTTACGTCCTGAACGTAGCGTAGCGAGTGAAGGCGTGAAAATTTTCCAAAGTTGTTAGAAAATTGCGGATATGTAAGAAAATTTTGGGTTAATTCCTGTGATCTATAAACAGTCGAACGAGCGTAGCGAGATTCGACAACCCCTGTGATCTATAAACAGTCGAACGAGCGTAGCGAGATTCGACAACCCCTATGATCTTAAAACAGTCGAACGAGCGTAGCGAGATTCGACAACCCCTGTGATCTATAAACAGTCGAACGAGCGTAGCGAGATTCGACAACCCCTGTGATCTATAAACAGTCGAACGAGCGGAGCGAGATTCGACAACCCCTGTGATCTATAAACAGTCGAACGAGCGTAGCGAGATTCGACAACCCCTGTGATCTATAAACAGTCGAACGAGCAGAGCGAGATTCGACAACCCCTGTGATCTATAAACAGTCGAACGAGCGTAGCGAGATTCGACAACCCCTGTGATCTATAAACAGTCGAACGAGCGTAGCGAGATTCGACAACCCCTGTGATCTATAAACAGTCGAACGAGCGTAGCGAGATTCGACAACCCCTGTGATCTATAAACAGTCGAACGAGCGGAGCGAGATTCGACAACCCCTGTGATCTATAAACAGTCGAACGAGCGTAGCGAGATTCGACAACCCCTGTGATCTATAAACAGTCGAACGAGCAGAGCGAGATTCGACAACCCCTGTGATCTATAAACAGTCGAACGAGCGTAGCGAGATTCGACAACCCCTGTGATCTATAAACAGTCGAACGAGCGTAGCGAGATTCGACAACCCCTGTGATCTATAAACAGTCGAACGAGCGTAGCGAGATTCGACAACCCCTGTGATCTATAAACAGTCGGACGAGCGGAGCGAGATTCGACAACCCCTGTGATCTATAAACAGTCGAACGAGCGTAGCGAGATTCGACAACCCCTGTGATCTATAAACAGTCGAACGAGCAGAGCGAGATTCGACAACCCCTGTGATCTATAAACAGTCGAACGAGCGTAGCGAGATTCGACAACCCCTGTGATCTATAAACAGTCGAACGAGCGTAGCGAGATTCGACAACCCCTGTGATCTATAAACAGTCGAACGAGCGTAGCGAGATTCGACAACCCCTGTGATCTATAAACAGTCGAACGAGCGTAGCGAGATTCGACAACCCCTGTGATCTATAAACAGTCGAACGAGCGTAGCGAGATTCGACAACCCCTGTGATCTATAAACAGTCGAACGAGCGTAGCGAGATTCGACAACCCCTGTGATCTATAAACAGTCGAACGAGCGTAGCGAGATTCGACAACCCCTGTGATCTATAAACAGTCGAACGAGCAGAGCGAGATTCGACAACCCCTGTGATCTATAAACAGTCGAACGAGCGTAGCGAGATTCGACAACCCCTGTGATCTATAAACAGTCGAACGAGCGTAGCGAGATTCGACAACCCCTGTGATCTATAAACAGTCGAACGAGCGTAGCGAGATTCGACAACCCCTGTGATCTATAAACAGTCGAACGAGCGGAGCGAGATTCGACAACCCCTGTGATCTATAAACAGTCGAACGAGCGTAGCGAGATTCGACAACCCCTGTGATCTATAAACAATCATATTAGCGGAGTTTGAACGTAATAGAGACTACGAATATACAAAAAACTTTAGAGTTTAATCACAAAAATTCGAGCGTAGCTCGAACATAAATAGTTCGAACGAAGTTCGGACTAGGTTGAGCGAAGCTCACAAATTTTTACGGCCTGAACGTAGCGAAGCGGAGTGAAGGCGTGAAAATTTTCCCAAGCCGTATGTACAGTACGGGAATAATTTACAGTGAAGTAATAAAAAATTTATAGAATACTTTGTGTCATAAACTACGGCGAGCGTAGCTCGCCTTTGGATCGATATCAACCGGCGAGCGTAGCTCGCCTTTGGATAGGTAATTGCCGTTGGCGAGCGTAGCTCGCCACGTGGAAGTTTGTGGTGTGATCTATACATCGTGTTTTTTTTACTTAACTTTTTGTACTTATTGTTAATTTTAACAAATTGTGAATAATTAAATAACAAATTAAATCTTGGGAAAATGATGAAAACTATTTTATGGGGATCCCAACCCCCTCTTAAACCCTTCCTGGTTATGCCCCTGACTGACAGATACGAATGAATATTGACACCCATTGAATCTTACAGACTAGTATTAGCATTCTATCAACACTTTAAGCACTCCATAATCTTAGAAGATACATAAGGAATTAAGAATTTTTGTCAGAATTCATAAAATGAGCGTCACCACCCCTCTATCACTTTACTATTAAAGCTCTCACAAAATAAATGTCCAAAATATTTCTATAGCAACAATTGCTCAGTAAATCCACATCATTAATCAAAGTTTGTAAAGAAATTATCAAGATGAGTAATTTTCATAGAAAAATATTCATCAACAATTTTTGACACTTCTGTTTGATTAATTCAAAGAAAGAAGCTTGATGAATGAATTTTCGAGAAAAAAGGTGAGAAAAATTTTTATTTTAGGTAAAAAATTCTTTTTCTAGTAAAGTTTTCTTTTGAATTAAAATTTCTAGCAATTGAATTATCTCAAGCTGTGGTCGTAAAGATGAATTTATTGCGCCCACAAAACATTGCGGTTGATAAGATATTAATTCATTAATCATCAATTTAGTCTAGCCACAAGGCAATTATTGAAACCCTTTTACCGCTCTTGACAAAGTCAACATTTTCTTATTGCTACTTGATACTAATTTAGGATGTGATGAATAATTAGGAGTGTTTGATCCACTTTAATTGTTATAAGTGAATTTTTAAGCAAACCACTTTATTTACAGACCAAAATTTATCAAAATTTCATGTCTGTCAATATTTTATATCAAAGTCCAGCCCTCATTTCTTTTTACCCAACCACAGAAGCCTTTCACTGTCAGATTCACCAACAATTGACTCAAAACTCATGTTTTAATCTGCTTTGACACCACAATTTTGTTCTGGTTTACAAAACTGACATACATTTGTTAAAACACGTTGACAATCCCACCTGATGTGAAGATTTCCTAAATTAGTAACGTGAACAACTCTTCAAGTTCATCGACATTTAAATACTTTATAATTGACCTCTTTACAGTCACACGATAACCTCACACTTAACTCCACTCAGGTGCTTCTCAAGCTGATTTTAAAGGTTTCCAAATCTCAGTCACATTTTGCATCAAACAAAAAAACGAATGAATGTAATCCTGATTTTAATTCCAGAATAGAAACAAACACAAAAGAAACACCACCAGAAATGTAATTTGAATTCACGAAAAGGAACCAAAATGAAAAAGTTTTAATAATGCTCTTGAGAGTAAATTAACATTTATGAGTAAAGATATAATTTCTTGTTAAGTTAAAAAAAATTTGCGGAGGCGAGGAAAAGAGATTATTCATCCTTTTTGTGGCTTCGAAGAAATTGTTGTTCAAATGGAATTCTTGATGCTACTTACATCTGGGGGGCAGTCAGTATCTTTTTAGATGGGGTCATAATTTTTATTCTGTATTTTATGTCATTTCTAAAAGTTTCTTATACTTGCTGCTTTGGGTTGGTTTTGAGGTCAGTTTTGGAGGGACATAAGAGGGTGTTTTTTTCGGTTCAAACCCCCTACCTAGATGAAAATTTTCCTCAATTTCCTAAGGTTTTTTAAGAAAAAATCTCATAATCTTTGGCTACGACCCTGTTAAGATACATTCACACCCCTGGATACGACACTCCTAGATACACCTTAGTTGTAGTGGAAATGAAATTTTTGCGTAGAATAAGAACAAGAAACATCAATTAAAATGGCTATGAATTTTACTCCAAGTGTACAACTCAGATCTTTGTTATTTAAGCTCATAATATGTTAAAACAGAAAAGAGTTCCAGGATCAGACGATAAAACGGGATAAACAATATGACGGTTTTATAAAGCCAAGATACAGCATATTAATAAAAAAAAATATGTTAAGCCTTTCATCGAAGAGCTGAGACATCAAACCATAGGGAAAATATGTGACTGTAGTTAGCATTCTTCAAAGTTTATCAACAATTCATTGCCAAACTACAACAGGTGCCAATTGACAGCAAATCAAAATATCGTCAAATTTCATCAAGCAGTCCCCAAATTTTGCATACCCAAATATAATAATTTTGGAACCTTTTTCCGCCACTGGTTCACACAGCTGATTTACAACAAATAAAACTGCAAGAAAATAGCATTATAAAGAACTGTGAATGACACAAACTCAATAATGAATGTGTTATTCAGCGAGAACATATTGCATGGATCAAAAGAAATTTTTTGATGTAAAAATTGCATCTGCAAGCTTTCTATGAATCCAGTATAGTTCCTGTAACATCTCGAATAGCATGATAATTTTACTTCAATTTTTTGAATCTGTTAAATGACAAAATTAGAATTGGCATTGTTTCACTATTTTTCTCACTCACCATGCTGATACAATTTTGACAGAAAGAGGAAATCAAGAAGTTAGTAATTAATGGAATTAATATAAAGAATAATGGCTCAAAATACAAGTTTTTTGTAAAAATATGAATAACAAGGAAATGTCCAGACGATATAACAGAGATGATTATGCTCATTCCATACAAAATCATTTGAATTCCAAACATCTTTTCAATTTTCCTCGACATCATCCATAAATTCGTAAGAATTCTTTGATATACGACGAAATTATCCTCAGACAGGATATTCCAAGTTAGAAGTAGCTGTAAGCGATTAGTGATTATGTAGACATAAATAATAAATTTCATTAATGTCAATTGAGTGCTAATCGCAATAAATTTAATTGCAGCTGAATAATAATCAGGTCTATGATGAATGAGTGGTGAATGACGGAATATCCGAATTATCAAAATTAGAATAAATACAGTAAAGCTAGCATAAAGCCAGTTTTTGACTTTATTAAATCTTTTGATGTTGATGGGAAGTTGAAGGAATTTTGTCATCAATTCGTCAATTTGATCAAGAGTTTTCCAAAATTTCCAGTCAGTTTCTCGATACCAAAAGTTCAGCACTAAAGTCATCAAGCCATATGGATAGAACCACCAGATAAGACACATTTTTATGTAATTATCGCGAAAAATCAATACTTGTGATGTCAACATATAATGGATTAAAATTGCTGTGAGAATTAACCATTTAGTAAAGTACTGTATATATCCAAAATATGCAAAAAAATTATCTTTTCTGTTATGAAACTTTGACTTCCTTATGTCAACAAAATGGAGGCCAAAAATTTGGAAATATTTAACACACGAATAAGTTGAATTGGGGTTTGCTGCCATTTTGATTTACTTTTGATACAGACTCTATAGCTTTGTGATGTAAATTGATGGATTTCTGACTTGCTACTAAAAACTAAAATCAATTTTAATATTGTATTTTATCATTTTCATGAAATAAAGCAATTAAGTTGAATGAAATTGAGGCATTATTTAAATTTTTAATGCAAGTAGATGGATTTTCAGCATTGAGTTTTTACAATAATCATATGATTAGTTTATATTGATCTACTGATATAGCCACTACACAGTGGCTTAGGCAGAAATTTAGGCTACACCACTGGCACTACAAAATGACGCAAAACGTTGAAAACTCGTGCCTCAAAAGTTAAAGTTATTCCACAAAAGAAATAAGTTTTGAATGTAATTCTGT
The DNA here is from genome assembly GCA_963573255.1 of Chironomus tentans. Classification (NCBI taxonomy): domain Eukaryota; kingdom Metazoa; phylum Arthropoda; class Insecta; order Diptera; family Chironomidae; genus Chironomus; species Chironomus tentans. Next base: position 21,342,797 of record OY754302.1, read on the forward strand.
AAGCCAACAGTTATTAAATTAATACTTTGTTTCATTCAAGTACAATTCTTAGATTCCATAGCAGTCAGCAAAAACTTGACCAATTGACTCATTGATGTTTGTTCAAACTTCAGACATACATTTAATTTTTCTCGCACAAAACAAACGAAGAAGGTTTCTTCATAAATGACGTCCAAGTTTTAGGGGGGAGGGGGGGTCAGTGGTGTTTCTGATGTTGTGTGACACTTCCATACAAAAGAAAAATTTTTGTTTCAAAATTTTGTGATGGAGGATGTATTATTTTTTGAATGACGTCTTTTATTAATAGCCCCTAAGTAAAAATTGCGTCAAGTGAAAACATTTCATTTCGTCAGTAGCTATTAACAATTTACATTGGAAATATTCTTATGAACAAGTTAGTAAAGTATGGTATGACAACATAATAAATAAAATAAATTTTATTGACACGTAAACTTCTGTAATAATGACTTTATGTAGTCCTAGAAGAAATATGTGCTAATAGTTATGACAATATTTATATATAATATTGGTACGTATACGTTTGAGCCCACGCGTAAAAATACGTAAAGTCAAATTTTTCATGGAAAATTCAGAAATTTGAAGATTTATTTGGAAAATTCGAGCATTGCTTGTCCAAATATAATAACTTCAGTAGTTTACAAAAATGTTAGTTAAGGTTTAAGCCTATTTTAAGAGTATACATGTTTTGAAATTTAACGGTTTTTTTGAACGTATTGGTACATATATAAATATTGAGTTATGACTTTGTTGATTCATAAGTAAAAAAAACTTTTTCTGAATTTGTAATGGTTTCTATGAAACGAGTTTAAATGTTGTTGATAAATGACGTCAGGTAAAATTATGATTATCAAACTCGTTTTCAATAAATGTGTTAGGATTTTTAAGGATCAATTCCGAGATTTCGTCCCTCCGTCAAATACTTCCACGTAATAACCCGTTAGGGTCCTTAACTAGAGTAGGCGCATAATCTAGGGTAGTTTTAGGGGTATACCAAAAAACCAGCTCCAGGATCTAATTCTAAGATTTTTGTCATTCGGAACCAAATTGAAAATTAGCGCCCCCGTAAATTAAATTTAGGGCTTAGAAATTAATTTTCAAAAAATATTTCGAAAAATATCGAAAAATGTCAGAATTAGTATATGTCTCATGTCAAATACTCATCATGCTCATCGACATCCTCGTTATATGACTCGATTGTGTAAATTAAAATTAATCGAAATGACCATTTGATAACATCTTTGTCAATTTTATATTAAATTACTACTTTATATTTGCTCATACATTACTTTTATAATAGCTATTTATAAACTCTTATGACAAAAATACCACAGTTAATGCAATTTGAGACGAAAAATAATGTTTTGATATAGATAATAACTATACAATATATATATTTTATTATTATACTCAAAAAGTAATTATCTCCCGTTTTATAACAATTCAATTTATTTTTATTGTTCGGAAGTTGATATTGTTGACTTTGGAATGAAAGTAAAGCTCTACTGAATGAAATAAAGCGCATATCATTTTAATTCTAATTCTATAAATTTTCTAACCAAAATGCTTTTCAACCCCAAACGCCACCGAACTGAATATGCCCTTTTCAGAGATTTATATTATATAGGCAGACCATCTGCTTGGTTTTTCAGAGGACTGTCCTCTATTTTTTCATTTTTCAAAAATAAAAAAAGATTTGTAATGTTCTAATTCATCTAGAAAACGAATAAAACTAGTCGACATGGGGGTATCCTCTATTTTTCTTGAAAATGTCTGGTAACCTTATTTATATATCACTAGCAACAGAATACAAGGTTTATTGCCTTTTTCTGGCAAGTAATTATGCTGAACAATTTTAAAATCAGTCAATATAATTTTTGAACCACCAATTTCAAACCTTTTATATTAAAATATAAAATTACTTCGTTATTATCGAAATTACCATTCAAAAACAGCATTTATGATAATAGATAATTCAATCTTTCATCAGTGTTAAATTTAGCTATCAAAAGAATATGGTAATTAATATTTTCTAAATTTTAATTGAAAATTACTTCAATTTTGTGCTAAAATAATCAAAAACAATTTATTTTATATTAACTTAAGGTTTTTTAAATTTTGTAACTGAAAATAAAATGGCAGCTCAATATTGATTGATTTACTGATGAATGTGACTAGATACATGCTTATATAAGTGTAGTTTACGAGAACTCTGAAGAGTTGTAAAAATAATAATTAAATCTTATCTTAATTAGAATTATAGAAACAAAAGGAAGACAAAAGATTAAATAGAATAATGATTATAACACATCCGAGTAACACTAGACTCCATTTGACAGCCACACATGTTTCAGATTAATATTGCTTTTGTCTCTTTTTTAGGACTTTTGAGACAGATAGCATTGCTTTAACTATTCTTTTGTACTATCCGCTGTCCATCAACTTTTAGCAGGAACCTAAGACCTTTGAGGCAAATGTCACTCTATGATTTATAATATTGAATAAAATATTTAAGTATTACATCATCAATATACTGAAATACTTAGTCATGAATTGCATAATACGCTGTTTGCTCTTCCAACTTTCAGGTACATCAGCTGTCATTAACAAAACTTCAGTACCAACACTGAGTCAATTGTCAATCACATTGAAATGTGCATGACTTTTTTTTTTATAAATACAAATACATTATGTATGAAACTTATACATCATTATTTATATAAGTGAAATAAGAGTTGCTGAAATTGATACTTCGACATAAACATATTACTATGAAAAACCGTGTGAATTTTCCTTGAATTTGGGTCTCTGTAGAACATAGTTGCAGGGATAAAATCTGCTGATGGAAATTGGTACCTTCATGCTAGTCGCATCTTTTGACATGCCAATTTACTTAAAACAACGATAATAATAATACAAATTCTGTAGGCTAGCCGTTTAGAACAAGAATTTCTTCCCAACTAAATTTTATATCTAGAATCTTTCATAAACAGCACAGTTTAGTTTCAATAAATCATGTGCAAAATAGTCTGGAAGAGTCACAAATGTTTGTCATAAAAATCTCTAATTTATTTCTATTTTACACAACATTTTTCAGATAATTTTGAGTAATCCTCACATGAACCAAACTTATTCGACATGTGACTTAAGTCTGTGAAACACATCTTTTATTCATCCTGACAATAAGGGAGAATGATAAAATTTTCGTTGTCACATCCATCAATTTTTGTGATGTAAATTCTGTCAATTATTGCTAAATGTTTAGTGTAGGATGAAAAAATCTAAGCTAGTGAGTAATTAAACATTGTCAACGAAGTTCCACAATATAACCTAATTGATAGATATTTAGTGACAGTTGCATAAAAATTCATTATGATTCACATTTAAATTACATAACCTACAAGAAAATCTACTTTTGGGCCTCTGTTGCTGACGCTCATATAGATTTACATGTATGAATTAAATAATGTGCATTTGTCATCAGTTGTGTATTCGAGAAGGAAATGTTGACATCAAAACAATAAAGCAATACAATAAGTAAATGATTTTAAGTTCCTAGAAAAATAAAGTTGCTATAATGACGTAAGGATAATTAAACGGAATCATGAAGCAGTTGCGTAAGTTCAGAGTTTTTATTTCTATTATTGAGTGTCTTTGCTGACATACTTTGTATTGTTCAGTTGAAAATTAATGACTTCTGTGACTTTTGCAAGGATCTTTAGTTTTTCAGACTGTTTATCTGTCCTTCTATCAGATCTACCTCAAACTGTCTCTCTATATTACTGTTTGACTCATCGCCACCTTATGTACGTCAATATTAAATCAACATCACTAACGTCATCGCCAAAATTTTATTCCAAATATCAACCATAAAAGTCATAAAAATCCACATTAATATTTTATTTAATTTGAATAATGATCGTAAATAACAATTGTTTTCACCACGACATGGGTGTAGCCGAAACTTTTTTGAAGAGGGATTTTTAGGATTTATTAAGGTATAAACAAAAAAATTTTGGAGGAGATTTTTAGGATTTATTCCTAAAAATCCAGGCAAATTGAAGAAAATTTTCCATCCAGGGGAGGATTTGTCCTCCTAACCCCCTGGCTTCGTACCTGGTTTTCACACCAAACGCGTCAGCCAGCGCAATAAAAAAATATTCTCTTTGGATTTGTCAATTGATTTAAATTTCAAATTTGTATTTTTTCCTTCATTTTTAATTAGTGTAATTATTGAATATGTAATAATGGTTGTTATTTGTTACTTATTATTTTATTTCAGGGTGTTTGAATTTTTTATTACTTTTTCATGTTTTAATAAATTTTTAAATTTTTAATCCATAAAAAATTAAATTTATAAGATTGCCAAAAAGTTTTTTAATGTTGTACCCCCAAGTACCTCCCAAATAACCCCCAAGTACCAAGTAATTATTTTAAACAAACTACTAAGTCCACTTCAATATCTCTTAATGCCACTCTAGAAATAAATCCACGTCTAGTTCCTCAAAGTGAAAAATTACCTCCAAGAACAGATCTCTCTCTGTAACACATGGATGAGCAATATTTCATGGAACAATAAATTTTGATTAATCGATAAGAGATAGGATATATGAATATACTGAGACATATCCACAACCCTTTTTCCATCTCATCATATTCCATTTTATCGCCATTCATTAATGAAAAAAAAAAATATTTTAAAAAAATTATTCATTCAGTAAAGGTTGGACATAAAAATATTGATTATTCATGTTGGATATGGAGTTAAATTTGTAAAATTTATGGTTATATGAATAGACTTATTGTATTGTTAAGGTCGTCAAGCTGATTAATAGATTTAAAATTATTTTATTTTATATTATTCCTGAAAGTTGATTAATTCTTTATTTAATCTATAATAAATAATATTTTAAATAATTTAACACTTTAGTAAATAATAAAAATAAATTAAATTCAAAAATTTTAAATTTCAATTTTTAGGAATCTACAATTCCAAAGGTGGACAAATCCCCTCCCCGATGGAAAATGTTTTTCAATTTGATTGATAAATAAATTTGCAATTTTTGATAAATAATTCAAAAAATCTCCGTTAAATTTTTTCCCATACAAAAATGTCATATTCCAATCATCAGATGTTCATCTAACATTCTGACACATTCCTGAATTTCCAAAAAACATTATTTAGCATATAGTTGACGCAGAAGACTTAACTGTGAATATCCAGTGTTAAAAATCTGTAATAATGAATTAATATTATAAATAAAAAATGTTAATTTTCGTCATCACGTCATATCAGAACGTTCCCCAAACAATCAACCTATAAAATAACACAAAATCACGTCCACTAACACTTTTCGGACTTTGTGACATTCTCATAACCAAAATACACATTCTCTTAACCTTCAAATCCTTAATTGAATACCAGTTTGCGTCATAAATTTCATTACTAATATTTGTACTCAAATCAATCAACTTCTGTCCATGATAGCATAATAAATAGATTTGAAGGAATATTAAGACCAGCACACCGCTATAAATTAAAATTTGTGTAGGATCATCGAGAACCACAAGTTGAAAGCAGATAAGACACAAAACAAATGAGCCATAGGAGAAATTAATGAGCAGAACGGATGAGAAAATTGATTCCAAGAGGTTGCTTGCTTCTATTAATTTCATATGATGATGTACGACTTGTTTAACATCATCAATTTGGACATTCGAATCATCTAAGACGACTTTGAATCTTTTACCAACAATATCGAAGTTCATTGATAAAATTATGATGAATGAGTAAAGGATCCAATCACCAATGTATAAAGCAGACGAGCTAAGATAAGAACTGTATGTCATACAGATGTTCCTTTCGAGTGTTAATGCCTTGACAATTTATTTTTAAAATATGACATTAGATTTTCAGAAAAAAATATGTCCTGAAAATATAAAAAGTTAAGCTCACACAATTTTTCTAAACAATTTATTATTTAAATTAAAATAAGGACAATAATTAAACCTTCTAACACTAAATTCTCATCAAATATTGAACTCAGTAATTGGCACTGAACCCTGTCGATCTTGCTGCTTGGTGAAATATACACAATTTGACGATTGTTCTATGCAAAATAGAAAATATATAGTTATAGATACAAAAAGTATAACCCGAGCGACACAACGTAGCTATTATTTCTAAAAGACGTAAGGGTGCTCTGGTGGTAGTGATAACAAAAATCGCGGTATGCTGCATCGTACTGCTTGAGATAATATCAATTTTAAAAGTAATTATGGATGAATATGGGAAATTTTTGTATAATTGGAAGAAGAATTTCAGTTCTATTTGTGGATGTATCAGTTACAAAAATGTTTTAGACATGCCCAAAAAACCAATAATTAATTACTATTGAATAATTTTGATTATTCTAATGTATTCTAGAACAGTCTAGGGGTTAGTTCATAAATGACGTCAAATTTTTAGGGGAGAAGAGAGTCTGACGCAATGTGATACTTCCATACAAAAGGAAAATTTTTAAATAAAAAATATTAGATTCTAAAAATCTCATTTTGGGCGAGACGGCATTTATGAATGGCCTCTAGGACCTTTTGTTCTTCAAAAATTAAGACACAATTTTTTATCTAGAAATCTGAAAGCACATTCTTCAAATTTCCTTAATTCCCCCTACACAAAAAATACACTTCAACTCACCTTTCTCTTGAACAAAGTAAATGTGCTACGGAAAAACATAACTGTACAGCACATAAAAAGTTATGAGTATGCAGATGAGAAGAATTGCTATTGATGATAAGACCACTATGAGTATTGTCGAAATTTCTGGCTCGTCTGATTTTTCTACCAGCACTAAATGCCTGCATATCATAAAAAAAATAAGATAAATTTTAAAAAGACTTTTTTTCTTTTAAAAACTTTTGCTTTCATTGTTTGTAGTTGACAGTGTTGTTATATTGGAATCTTGCGGGGAGTAGCTTATTTTGGCATAAATAATTGATGTTCTGAATCGAACATTTAAAGCTTAGACAGTTCAACTCAGACTGTTCATACTAGACCTGACTCAGAAATTATTATTGTCTACATATTAAGTACAAATAACTAGCACATGGCCTAGATTATCTTGAGTACCAAGTGGTAGTGATATTCAACTGAGTCCCCAAATAACTTTACTTGAGAACTCAGATTCAATTTCAGTTGAAACTGGCATGTCTTTTCTTTATGTCTCTAAAAATGTAAGAAAATAGCTTAAACGTACTTAGGTAGACTAAATTTTTTGATACTATTATGAGTCTGTGTCCCTAAAACAAGAATATAATGATGTCTGATTTACTCAAAGATCTAACAACTTAACAAGACTAGATTAGACTAACAACACTGGCAACATACACAATTCTCCCATCATAATTCTTCAAAGACAAGAAAATACAAAAAGGTAGCAGTTAAAAGTTATTTTTACCTTGTCGACTCTTCGAAAATGTCAGTTATTGTCACTTCTTCCTCCGTCGTTGTCTCCAGCATTGTCGTCGTTTCAACTTTTGTCGTTTCTGTCACCTCCTCCGTAGTTGATTCCATCGTTGTACTCGATTCCATCGTTGTACTCATCATCATTTCAGTTGTCGAATCATCATCATCAACATCAAAATTATAATTCTCTATGCAATCATCGTAAAGCCACACGTATCCCTCACTGCAATTTTTTATGCATTCATTGTCTGATCGCATATAAAAATTTTCGTGACAAATGCATCCATCAGACGTACATACACCATTTATGCATGGCGGCTGGCACATTGCAACACATGTACAATTGCGATTATCTAGAAATTTGTAACCCGGAAAGCATTCACAAATATTTGGTCCAATGCAATTACCATTGATACAATCATGTCCTTCTTCAAATGAGCAAATTGGCATGCACGTTGACGTCTCGATTGATAATTTATAATCTGGTGGACATACGCATTGATCCTCTAAGCATTTGCCATTAATGCACTTTTTATGGCAAATTTTAGAGCACTTGCCGTTATACATTTCATATCCATAATTGCATATGCATGTTGCATTTTTATTACAGCTTCCATTCGTGCATGTTCGACGACAATCTCTAAGATCCTTGATCACATTCGCCTCAAAGCATTCGTTTGGTATTAAATATTTCTTAAAGTTTTCATGACATTGACAAATGTTTGGTTTCACACAATTTCCATGAATGCAAGCAGGAACACACTGTGGCATGCAAGTTCCATTTGAATTTTTCTCATATCCTTCATTACATTCACAAATATTGGGACCAGCACAAATACCATTCCGACAGTTATCGCACATTGGTTCACATTCAAATTCTGATATCTGTTTGAATCCTTCATGACATCGACACTTGCTGGGTGCATAGCAATATGCATTAATGCAGTCAAAATCTTCCTCTGTAAATGAGCAAATTGGATCGCAATGTGTCTCATTGACTTTCTTGTAATTTCTTTTGCATGTACAGTGATTTGGTTCTGAACATTCCATGTTGAAACCGCATGGATGATCACATGTTGGCATGCAGTTGTATTCACTGACTTTGTGGTAGCCTGTATTACACTGGCACTAAAATTGTAAAGAAAATATTTAGATTAGATGATGGTTGATTATTGGGTGACAAAATAACCCAACCTCCCTCATACTAATATAAACAATGAAATCTAATCTAAGAGCTAAGCTCGTTTGCAAATTACGTCACGCTTTAAGTAGAAGGGGAGTTGAAGAATTTATGACAAATAACAAAAAAAATGTATGGAAAATTTGTGACAAGGAAGAGGTTGGGGGTCAAAAAAGTAGTTTTTTGTGTATTTAAGTTCAATTTTGCGAATATTCTTTAAATGCTTAAAATAAATCCCAGACTCATATATATAAGATATAATCATGGTATTACAAAGAGGGGTCCGGACCCCCCTCCTTTATCCTAAAGATGAACAAAAAATTCTGGCTACGTCCTGAAGCATGAATATTGATAAAAATGACCAAGATTTTATATCTACATCAAAACATGCATCCAAATATGTGAAAAAAAGATAAATTTATAACTTTTATGGAAATGTGTTATCGAAAAATTCACACAATTTTTTAAAATTAATTTTCAGAATTTGTTATCTTTATGCTGTGCACTTTCTGGTAGGAAAGTCTCGGTTTTTGTACAAAAATCCTGCTTTTAACAAAAAATGTTCAGATTTATTTATGAATTTTTTTAGACAAAATTAATTTTATTTAAAATTTTCCTTAAATTTTTTAGCTTGTCTCGTATTTTGAAGGTTGAAATCGAGAAATATCCCGCTTTTTGTTCAAAAGTCAATGATCATCCTATTTTTATCTTACATTATTTCTCACAGCGGAAATGCAAGCTCAAAAAGTCAACAAAGTTAATGAACAAATTTTTTTTTATACAGAAATACATTCACTTCAGGGGCGTAGCCAGAAGGGGGGGGGGGGCTTTTGAAACTTTTGAATGAAAAAATTTAAACCAGAATTTTTTTCTCTCAAAAACTCTAGAAAATTGAAGAATTTTTGTCGAGGGGGTGGGATTTGTCCACCCAAATTTCCCCCCTGACTACGCGTCTGATTCACTTCAATATTTAATGGATATTTTCCTATAATTTGTATTGATCTTCAATAATAAAAATTATAGTTTCTACAGTCGGCATTTTTCATAACACAGCCACTTTGACACAATATTTACATTCCAATTACTTCATAATAAATCTCAATAAAATGCACAGCAAATTTAATGAATGAAAATTTTTTCTCGTACAACAATTTTCCTTCCTACTTCTTTTCACACAAAAAAACAATAAATAAATGCCAGCTGTCATTCAGCTGTGGAAAAAAGATTTTCATCTGTTTCTGACTCTCTCATAATAATTATTGAACTGAATACTCACCGTATTATTTCCAATACAATAACTGTTCACACAATTTACTCTCCCACAATCAGGTTCACATTTATCGGCTTTCTTGATGAAGCCCTTACAACATCCTTGAATGCTTTTGTTGATCCAGTAAGGTGTTGATAAATTGGTTACGACTAATTGTCTGAGAGAAATGAAAGAAGAAGACTCATGTGAGATTGTTTATTTTTAAAAGGGAGTTTAATTTGGTTGTAAAAATGCCGTAAATCATTCCACAAATTTGTAACCTTCAGACGCGCACGAACGCTAGTTTTGCAAGTGTATAAACAATGAGTTTATGAACTGAATGAACTTAGATTATAGCGGAAAGCGCCATCAAGTGCTTGAAATTTTAGAAAGTTTTCACAAAATTTTTAATTTGCCATAAATAGGAATATTTTAAGATTTTTTTAAAAAATTTATATTCAATTAAATCTTGTCTACAAAGAAAAACTGTGCATGCCGCCAATAATACCAGATGTCACCTCTTTCAAAAAATTCATAAACTGTTTTTTAGACTTCGAATATTTTTTTTATCATTTGACGTTTGGGGGTGATCATGGTCCGTGATCCATTTATTTATATATAAGACACTTAACTTTTAAGCAGTACTGTTGTAAATGAAACTGAACAAGTGGTAGGTGCTTCGCTCTGGTCAAATGTACATCGCTTAGGGGTCTTCCGTAAATTTCATCATACTCTCCTCTCCTCTTGTCACAAATTTTCCATCGAAAAAAATTTCTTGTGTTTAGAGTGTCACAAATTCTTCAACACCCTCCCCATCGCCCAAACCGTGACATAATTTGTGAACGACCTCTTATGACGTTGTGACAGAGGGTTGGTAAACGGACAATAGCATTCAAGAATACAGCCATAAATGATCCTTCAAGAGGGTTTTGACCCCTAGAACACCCCCTTTATAATGCTCCTGATAACATTTAAATTTAGGATATACTTCAAGATTTTTTTGATTTTTACTTCCAAAAAAATTAATTTCAATATATATTTTAGCCTTTGAAGACTAAAATTTAGAATTCAAAAAATTAAATAATCTTCATGATAATTTCAATTATCAAACGATCATTCAGTAATAAATTATTAATGTGATGTGAATATTATAAGCGGAAGCATTCGTTCTACATATTGTGAACTTAACAGCGACAACTTTCCACATAAGCTTCCTTAAATCATTAAATTATTTTAGTGACCACAAATTTTTTCCTCCTATGTCTAAATTCAGTCAAAAACCCTCAAAATCAGACATTAGCTTACGGTATGATGACCTCACAAATTCCAAAATCCAATGCAAATGCATAATGCCGAATGTGAACTAAGAAGATTAAAATAATACTAAAAATTTTCGTTTTCATTCTATGAAAAAAATTCATCTACAATAATTAAATAAAAAATACTGCAATTTAACTATCGAACATCTCGAAAGAAACTGAAAAAGTTGAAAAATTTTTGTTTGAGATTTTTTTAAAATCAAATCCGAGAGAGAGATGAAGAGAGGAAGAAACTAGCACAGAAGTGGTCACTCTTGGCTGATGTAAGCGCATTTTCAAAACATGGAATTGAAAGATAAAATCGTTTAAAAATGAATATAACAATTTTTTTAAATTGAAATATGAAACAAATTTCAAAACTGTCAAAAATTATTTAAAACTATGTTTAAAAAAAATTTGAATGTAACGGTTATGGAATATTTGAAAAACAAAGGTTACAGAATATTTGAAAAATAACAGTCAAAAATTTGAAAAATAACGGTCAAAAAATATTTAAAAAACTAAAGAAATATTTTTAAAAAATTAAAAAATAACTGTCAATAATAAACAGACGAACAAAATTCAGACAATAGCATCATTTCAGGAAATATAGGCTTAAAATTGAAGAGAAATAGTTAATATAGTAATTGTTTTTTTCTGTTTTGACAATTTAATTTCCAGAAATGAAGCTGATAATTAGTTGAGTCATGAGCATCTCTGCCTTCCATTCCATTACATTCTCATACAGCAAGTCTCTGTCGTAATGTTTAACGAAATCTCTTATCAACTTTCTTCCGCTTTCAATTGTTTTTATTTTTTCATTTCCATTTTTAAACAGAACAACATTAATGACAAATCATTTTTGGACCAATGCTCTTTATCTTCTTGTTCTGCTCTGTTCGGATCACTTTTGATGAGGGAGTGAAGGAAAGTTAATTATTTGTATGGATAATTTTCTTTCTTCTTTCCGTTCTGTCTGAGAATGAATCGTGTTATGGACGTGAAAACGATTGTAAATTCTTTTGCGGGGTTTATGTGGTAAATAAAATTTACGGGGTTTTATAATTTATTTCTTGTTATGTCTGCTGAGTTTGAGTAATACAAAATTTTCAGAAATATTGTAAATAATGCTGATATTTTTGAATATTTTGCTAGAATTTCTTTGTAGATTTCTTTTTTTGAAATTTTTCGTAATTTAAAAATCATTTTGAAGAAGGGTCAATGAGGTCATCAATCTCTAAATAAAGCTACATTTGATGCAATATTCTATCAAATATTCACACAAAAACCAAAAAAGTTGATTAATTTCATTAAAACTACAGAAAAAAAAACTTTTATCAGAACTATCATACATTAAATAGTATCTAAATAAAAAGATGTATATCCATCCATTTTTAATGAGCTCTTATTCCAGTAAAAAAGGTTAATTTTCTCATCCAAACAAATTCTCGTGATTTCATTCAATTTCTTAAATGAGCAAAAAAAAATTAATGATTTTTTTAGTCAGAAAAATAGCAATCAGTTCGCATTTGTAAGAGCAAAAAAAATGGAAACTCAATTTTCTCTCGGTTTACAGAAATAAATCAGATCGTATTTCCGAAATTTGATTTTTGAAGGTCGACTGGATCAAAGGTTAAATAATTGAGGAATTATTTGGGTTAATTATTTGTAGACATTATGTGGGAGAATTTACGGTAAGAAGTTTCTAATTAGTATGACATCGGGTAAATGATGAAGTCATCGTGGGTGAGTAAGTCTTACAAATGTCAGTTGATAAAAGTGTCAAAAAAGTTTGAAAATTTGACTAATGTTTATTTTAGGGTACGCAATGTTATGACGACATAAAATTGTCTTATTTTCAATCAGATCCACTCAAAATTCCTCAATTTACTCACAAATTCCTTTACTATTCAAGAAAAAATTTGATTCGCATCAATAAACTTATTAATTACTCTCGATGTAACATCAAAAACTCACTAAAATGTAAATAAAAATTTCATTATCATAACAAAAAGTCAAATATTAATCCCACGAGGGCTGTAAAAAATCAATCAACAAGTTCGAAGTTGAATGTATTGCAATAACGACCAAAACGGCATCAGCATTTTCAATTGATTCGATAATGTATGGAGATTTTGTCAGAATTTTGATAAAAGATTTGAATTTTAATGGATTTTGAACATTTGAATTTTAACGTATTTAAAAAATTTGAATTTTAACGGATTTTGAAAATTTGAATTCTAACGGATTTTGAAAATTAGAGTTTTAACGGAATTTGAAAATTTGAATTTTAACGGATTTTGAACATTTGAATTTTAACGTATTTAAAAAATTTGAATTTTAACGGATTTTGAAAATTTGAATTCTAACGGATTTTGAAAATTTCTAATTTTGTTTGTCATATAATTTTTGGTTCAACTTTAAATTCCAACTAGCTGCAATCCCAGTCGACAATAATCTGACAAAATTCCCCCTTCACAGCACAAGACATTTTGAAAAGAAAAACAGAACTCTGTTTATTTAATAATGTTTGACCATCTGACATAGGTCTGAATATTTTCTTTCCTTCTTCTTTTTCTTATTTCTTCTTCATAATATTTACACTAAGCGTAAAAGAAGAAGGAAATTGACTAAGAAATGATTAAAAATGATTACAAGTCGTGTGTTGTTTAATTAAACTTTTTATTGATCTTTTTCCAATCGATGACACGAGATGTCAAACATTCGTGATGTGCGTGGTTTTAGATACAAAGTTAGTACTTGATACACTTATTACCACTCTTGAATTTTCGATCTTTGACGTAGCCTGAAAGCAGAGAGAAAAATTAGTGAAAATTGTTTATTTTTATGGGAATCTGAAGTGCATTTTGAGGTTAATTAGATAAAGTTTAAAATTTGTCTGATATTAATAGAAAGTAAAGCATAAGGTCTTTTAGAATCAACTCTTGTCATCTTGTTAACTTTAATTTTGTTGAGTATATTGACAGTCAAAGCTTAATTATTAAATTTAATTCAAAAACATTTTTGAAATGAGAAATTTTTTACAGAATTTTAAAAATTCAAATTTCAAAAAGCCGTTAGAAAAAACTGCCTTTCTAAAACAGAATTTCTCTTAAAAATTCAAGATATCAGTCATAAAATCCAATCCTAAAAGCAAAAATCTTGACTATCTAATCTCATCTCTTGAAAATCATGTGCTGCCAACAGCACCTATTACTTTTATAATTTGTATAACTCTATAAATAAATCCCATTCAAATTTTAGTAAAAATAGCAACAACAAACCAGCGTAACATAAACACATATTCGGTCCAGAACATATGCCATTTTCACATGTTGGATTACACGTGGGAACACATCGATGCGAGTCAGACGCGTCCTTGACATAGCCTTTATTGCACGTACATTGATTTGGTCTGCAAAAATAATATAAATAAATGAGAAATCATTCATAGATTTTTATGACATAAACAGACCCAGTACATTTGCCGTTTAAACACTTTTTGTCACATTTTGGAGAGCAGAATTTTTGGGTCGAATCAGAATAGTATCCAGGATTGCATTTGCAGGTACTGTCGGGGTTGCAGACTCCGTTTTCACAGCCTGGAATTATGAAAAGTTAGATTTTTTAATTAAAAGAATAACGGTCAAAAGATTTTTGAATTTTTAACGGTTAAATTTTTTTTAATTTTTAACGATTAAATTTTTTTTGAATTTTCTAAATCTCACTTCAAGGTCAAATTACAAATACATACCAACGGGACACGTAACTTTGCACTCTCCAGCCTCATTCCTAACATAATCAGGATAACAAGTGCAAGTATCAGGTGCCGTGCATATTCCATTCACGCAATCCTTACTACAAATCGGCAAACATTTTCTAAAAATATGCTTACTTCGCTGATAGCCGTCACAGCAAGTTTGAATTCGCGATAAACTTGGGTCAGACTTGTGGAATTAATAAATAATAAAAACGTACAAATTAATGTGAAATGGAAAAAAAAAGTTTTGTAGGTTTTGTGTCAGGTTGTTTGTTCTGTGTCAATTAATTTTAATTTACAGGCATTGGATTTAGGTAATTTAAACTTACACCATTACCAAAAACATTTATGTTGTTTGTCAGTGATGCGGTCCTTATTTTAAGAATAAAACAAACAAAAATTAAAATTTATGAAACTTTTACATCATCTTTCATGACTTACGGCACTTCCTTTACACAAATTCCACTCGGCATCGAGCTCAATGTCTTGTTAATAAATTTATCCAATGCTATCTTTGATACATTCGATGGTCTTGTCGGTCTTGTCGGAATCAAAATGCTTTGATTTCTTTGCTGATCCCCATGGTCATGTTCCGACATATTGAGTTGTGGATAAATATTTTTATATCTCCAGTCCTCACCCCTCTCGATATCCTGCAAATGTTGCGTGGAATTTATCAAATGACTCACGTCAACATATTGACAGCTGACTAAGCTGATTGCGAGAAATGCTAAGCCGATTATTGTCTTTGAATCCATTCCGATTGACATTAAAATGAAAACTGAATGCGAGAGCTTCTATTTTGTAGTTTCTAGCTCATATTGAGTATATTTTTGCTGAGATTATAAATTGAGAAATTACTGGAGATGACTTAATTTTATTGCTTTATGAGATTACGTCTAGAAACAGTAACAAATTGTAAATGCGGATCATAAGCGCAGTTCACAGGATAGGGGTCATCAAAAATTACGTCCCACTAAAAACTACTTTTTCGACCCCCCCCCTTAAGACCCCTAAATCAGTGTCTACAAAAAAATGTTTAAGGGGGTTTGCAAGAAGTAAACTTTTGATATCAATACAGACAGTGAAGTAGCTTATGAGAGGAGGAAAGTGATTGGATGTCATGTTACCTTCTTAGCGACCGTTTATGGTCACAAATTCTGAATAAGTATGCTATTAATACAGAATCAGAACCTTTTCTAGAAAATTAGATTTAAAATAAGAGTGCCAATGCCAAAAACTGACTAAAAAGTCCTCTAATCTTCTCTATCAATCCATGCACCTTAGTTTCTAAGATAGTGTCTGAAAATAAGTTTTGCTGATAAAATATTACCATAAGTTTTACGTAAGAAGACCAAGCTGTGTAGGAATCTAATTTTAAGTGTGTACAATGTTAAGTAATAGAAATAAGATATGTATGTTGCATAACCTACAAAACAATAATGATGAATTAGATGTAAGGAATATGCTGAATTTCACGTAAACATCTTCTGCTGTTAAGAAACGTAATGTTATCAATGATTGATTTTATTGTTTCTAATCGAATGTTTTAAGGAAGGAGCAGGGGAAGGAGCAATTAAATTTGATACAACTGACCTGTCCTTTTGTACTTGCTGTTAATTCTAACGGTATGTGACTGATTCAAATTTAAGTGAAAAATAATTTTCAATGTAAAATTTTTTTTCGAGGGGGTGATCTGGACCCCCATAGGACCCCCTGGTTACGCCCCTGTTGCAAATATTTCTTATAACCAGGATGGCTGATTTAAATCATAAATCAAAATTAAAATCATTTTGTAAAGATTTTGAAAATGATTTCATATTCATTTGATTTTCATTTTGTATGAAGATTTTTTTTTTGGAATTTTTGATTTAAATCTCAAACATCTCCCCACCCTGCTAATTTTTTTAAATTAAATTTCGACTTTCTTAATCCCTCAGCAAGTAAATTAAGCCATTTCAATCACAAAGTGCTCCATAATAATTACTGAGTTCAAACTTGCTAATTTGTTTACAAATAATTTCAATTCTCAATTTTAAATCTCAATTAATGAGTAAAGCAGAGATGATCAAATTGCTATACTCACTTTAAATTACTTCCAATTGAGAAATGAAATTAATTAAGAGAGTTGAAAATTTGAATTTTCGTTCAATAAAATTAACATTCCGACAAGAATTATAGATAGAGTGTCAATAATCACCCAGTTAATTAATTTATCTCCACCCAGACATGATTAATCCATTCCACTTCAATTTCTGAATAAAAGAAAAATGATACAAAAGAAATTTTCTTCACGCTTTCGTCACTTTTTTTCTCTCTCTTTTGACGCAATGAGTTACATACATTGTGTGCATGTTTGTTCTGATCTCAGATGGTTTTGTTATCAATTATAATTAATGTTTTATATTAACAAAAGAGAGCGTAGAAAATTATTTTTTATATAATATTTCGGAAATCGCGAATAAAAGAAATCAGCAAACAGGATGTGGGTGGTAAATTATTGTTTATTTTTGTAATTTTATCGAGTTTGCTTGTGGGAGATTTTTCTGATTATCAGAATATTGTACAGGATTTTTGAAAATGCGAGATAATTCAGGAAAATTCAGAGTTTCATGATGTGACATGTGAAACTGTTAATTTAAGAATTCTTTATACAATTGACTCTAAAATGGGTATCTAGGGTAGTGTATTTAATGTAATTAAAATAACTTGAAATACTTAAAATGACCAATAATTTTGTAATCCAAAAATTGTTATAAATAAGCTAGTATCTTCAATAAAAGGATGACCTAGTCATCATTGTTGACATGGTAATAATTGATTTTAGTATGATCAGTCCTTCAATTTTGCACCTTTATATTTATTAAACCCTAGCAGTCAAAAATCATGATATCACATGGAAATTAGAAAAGGAAAGGAAGAAATTAGACCTCGTAACCATTTTTCCCCTTTTTATAGCCGTGTCATTCAAACATTAGCAGAGTGAACACTTCTGATTAAGACCTAGACGATAGAATTTGTTGGTTGTTCCTAAATTTCAAGGTAAGACGGTTTAGTCATGATTTCTCAGTGAAAACTTTCCTTCAAAATTTTAAGAATTTTTTTTAAAAAATACAATTTTAGACCTTATTTAAAAAAAATTAGAAACAAAATCAACAGATTTCTTAAGATCTGCTTTATATTTTTGTCACATTTAGCCTCCATGTTAATTTATTCCAGACCTCAAAGTCGAAATGAGTTTTGTATGAAATTGAGTCAACTCGACCTTAAAGATCAGCTGAGAACAAATTTTCATTCCTTCATTGATCATCAGTAAACAACAGTGTCACATTTTCAGTCGTTTCAATTTTTACTATTTTATTTGTAAACATTTGAATAAACATGCTTGCTTGTTTCATTTTCATGTTGGTTTACAAAAGTAAAGAATTCTCGCGCAAAATATGAAAATTGAAGGTAATTTGATTATCATTGAATTAAATTACTTTATTTTTTGGAGGTCTGTACATTGTACACAACATCGCACAATATGAGAATGTAAGATATTTTTTATGATAAGAATATAAGAAGTCACATGAGACTGAGAGGCTGGAATTTATTATTTTGATGTGATTGTATTTGATGTTTTCTTTTGCTGTGGATCGCTTATCAGTCTCTCAAAAATTGATTGGCTCAAAAACTATGGTTTTTTGTAGTTTTAAAATTGATTATTGGAAGGTCGTCCACAAGTGACGTACATCAAGTGACCCATTTTGTTGTTACCAGTTTCTAGAGCAATGGTAAGCAACCTGAGAACCTGTTTGTGTGCTACAAGAAAATTGATGTAGAGAAAATTTTCTTTTTGGCCTACCACTAGCCTAGAGTGAAAATTTCATGAAAATCTGGGAATATTCTATAAATTTTCTTAAATAAAAATTTGAGATGGCAAGTGCTGGCCTAGTTAAATGTAAAATCCCAGGGGCCAGGGACGTATTCAGAAATTTTTCGAGAGAGGTGCATTTTTTGTATAGATGGGAAAATTTAGGTGGGTTTCTTAAAAGATCCTAGCAAATTGAAAAAAAAATATCCAAACCGCCTTTTTGATTGAGTTCCAAGACCCCCTCCCCTGAATATGCCCCTGCAACAGGGGCCCTGTTCAAAGCTGTTCCCAGAATTAAGAATTTTTGAAACACTTTCAGCAATTAATAAGAGAAGTCGTGTTGAAAATAGGAATAATAATCTAAAACTGCTCCTCAAAATGACAGCCAGATCCATAATTCTCACAAAAACTTGTCAGAACCAATAAAAATGCCCCAATAACAATTATTTCACGCAGCTACAGAAAGCAATCATTGTCATTATCATTATTATCAGCGATAATTTTTGAGTTTATTATACCATTTCAGTCTATAGATTAAAAATAAATATTACAAGGTCATCGACTGGAGAATATCACTCTAAATTTTCTACTTTTTGCATTCACAACACACCCAAAAAAAATCGTTATCAGATGAGAAGTGCCAACAAAAGAATTATCACGAGAAATAAAGTCAATAAGGTAGACATAAAAAATTATTGTCACAGAAAACATTCAAAATTATTAAAATCGAGGAAAAACCAGCAAAAACATCTCAAAGGAAGTCCAGAAATTGAAAATTTTCTCACAAAAAGTAGCGAACTGACCTTCCACATCGAAAATCGTCATTAGTAGGCCAAGATAAGCTCTTCCTATTTATTATGTTCCTTTATGTTTACAATTCAATTCTTACGCAAAACAAAAATTTTTCACTCGTCGTCTCTCACATGTGGGCATGCATTCATTCACACATTTATAGGTTATGCCTTCTGCGAGCGAAAACTGTCTAAGTATTAATGAAAATAAAACCGTGTGTGAGACGAAATAAAAAAAATAGAATTGACTGCTCTTTATTGTTTGCGAATTGCTTATATTTCGTAAAGTTTTAAAACACTCGCATCACTTGCCATTACTACACAAAAGTCCAGAGTGGAAGCAACGCGGTCTTCAAAAAATTTATAAAAAGTTCTAAGAAATTAAATAAATAAAAAATGGAATGTGATAAATTAGTTGAAATTCCCGCCAGTGATTGGATTGAATTACGCGACATATTCTTACTGAATTGGCCTGACAATCATGTAGCATGGCATACGATAAATAATTATGTAAATTGGCACCGAAAACAATCGTACATACGAGACTTAAAAATTTATAGTTTAAACAATTCGTGGCGAAGTGATGGAACTTATGTTGTGGTTGTGAGTAGAACGAGCATAAAATTTGTTTATTTAGCATTAAAAGTTGTTTTGGTTCTTAAGGTTTTTGGACTAAGGCGCATTTTCTCACGTTTAATTATTCTCGATGTAAACATGTTTTCGTAAACTGGAAGAGAACTTTTTTTGTTATTAAAACTAAACGTGTATTTATCCAAAAGGGTGATTCACAAATGACGCCTATAAAAAATATTTTATTATACTCCCTAATGCGTCACAAAATTTCTAAACGAAAATATTTCTTTTGTATTGAGTGTCACTCAGCTCCAGAGCCCATCCTAATTTAAACGTCATTTGTGAACGATCCCTGAAGGGTTACAGAGGGGAGTCTGAGATTTTGTGCCAGTTCAAACAAAAGTAATTTTTCTTTATGGAAAATTTGTGACAAAGAGACGAGGGGGTCCAAAAATTGTTTTTTACTTACGTCATTTTTGAACGATCCCCATATCAAAGTAACATTTTTGACTGTGTCGGAGAGGTGTTAACTAGTGTGAATAATATTTTGATACCTTTCTATTATGATTGAAAAATTATTTTTAATGCTTTATTTACAAACAAAGTATTTTGCTGATTCATAATCTGTTTTCAATTTTGATAAGTTTTGCATTTAAACGTGAACATTTAGCGACTTTTTGTGGACTTTAACTCAGCAGTCCCAAATGGCACACTGCTGTAAATTTCATTTTTGGCATTAAATGGATTGAAAACAGCTGTAACGTTGCCTTTAGGGCACCATCACGTCCTTTTGCCGTTAATACAGCTATGTAGTGGTGCCCTAACGACTAAGTTGTACAGCTCACGATTTAAGCTTGTTTTTAATTACTAAAAAAATTTGTTGAATTTTAAAAGTTAAAAATGATAAGACTACGTTGCGACATAGTTGTGTGTTGCGGAGTATAGTTTGAATAGCATTAAACTCTAGATTAATTGAGAAATTTCTGACTACACTCCATACAGCTTTGTTTGTGATATCTAATAAGACGTCATTTGTAGACGACCCCTATAAACCACCTCAATACTTTCACCTTTAATTCAAATATTTCGCTCAAATCAAAGTCCAAAAATATCATTCTCCAAAACATTTCCCATACCAATATAAACACGTGACTAATAAAATTAACAAAAAATTTCCAGGATCGATATCAATTATTCATCTATTCCCTCCAATTATCAAACGACAAATTAAAGAGAGCACTAAGCTTAATAGACTGGTCGAATGGATACTTGGTCAGCTCATTTTTAAGACGTCATCGATCAGCTGTTTTGGATATAATCAGTAGTAAAAAATTAAAAGTCGAGTCAGATAGTCTCACGTTTTTGTATTACTTGTCCAAAGAGGAAGTAAAAAAGAAGCATTTGGTGTAAGTTCTCGTCATGCATCGCGTGTATTGAGTCAGTAATTAACATTTCATTTTTCAATCCACAGTGCACCGAATGACATCACACTCAAACCTTTGTCCGTAGATGACAGTGATCTTGTGAATAATGAATGGCCCAACAAATGCAGTGGATCTGATTTCCTAGTAAAGAGACTCATCGAATGGAATCCCAATATTGGTGCCTTTGATGAAAACAATGAACTTATGGGATGGTGCTTGAGACTACAAGCCGGTCCACTCGGCGCACTGCAAGTTAACAAAAAATTCATGCGACGTGGCGTCGGCAGCCTTTGCGTACTTGCAATGTGTAAAATTCTTGCCAACATGAATTTAGACACATTCGCTCTGGTCAATGAACTCAATTTCAACTCACAAAATATGTTCGTAAAGCTGGGCTTTAAACACATTGATGACGCATACTGGTTGAGAACGCTGCCGACGAATGGAAATAAACCAAAATGGATTGATCAAGAAATTTATTACTGATGTATGATTTTGGGGTCGATCATAAATGATGTCTGAAATTTAGGGTGGGTAGCTCTATCCATATCACTGTACCTAGGAAGTGGGTATATCCCTAAGGTAAAGGGTTATGGGTAGGGGTATTTGAAGAATCCGAGATATAACTTTATAAGAACAATTGATTAGACATCTAATAATTTGATGGACGTCATTTGTGAACGATCCCTTAGATTAGATATAATTTTACTTGCACTTTGTTTGCATTTTAAATTATAATTTTTTTTTGCGGAAGCAAAATTCACTGCTGCAACGATAATAAAATTACTATATTTTCATACTCACATAAAATTATTTCAATGTCACGTTCATTTCTACATTTTCCCTCGCTCTTTCTCTCTTTATTTTGCAACTGCTCGTCGCTCTCTCATTCTCAGTAAACAATAAGCTTTAGTGTCTTGTAAGTCGCGTCAAAAGAATGAAGGAAATTTCGCTCGACAATCTTCAGAAATTCGAGGAAATATTCAATGTAGATCGTGAAAAGCATATGGTGATATTGCTCACAATAAAGACTTTTGTCTATCGATTCGAGAAATTTCCTGAATTGAGAAACAAAGCAAAATTATTTGCACTGTCGGACGACTGGGAGAATGATGGATATTTCTTTATGACTGTAAGATATTCTTTGTAGAAATTAAATGATATAGATTCTATGGGCTATATTAATAATTTTTCATTTACATGACGTTAATATGCAGTTGACGTTTTAACAAATTAATGGGATTGTACATTTTGCTGACTAGGAAATGGAAAATTATTGATTAATTACGTAATTCACCGGGTGTTCTGAACAATAACTTCTCATTCATAACCTTTATATTGAAACATGAATAGAATTGGGATTTTTTGTAAAATTCATTTTTTTTGGCAAGAGGAAAGAGAGTGGAAATTTTCCGGGTTCATTTGACTAAGTTAGCTAATATTTTTAAGATTCTAGACTTCGTAAGAATCTTGTGATTTTTTAAACATTTAATAGATGAGGGGCAGGCTTCTTCTTCAGTTTTGAAGTCATTCCACATAAGATAGTTAAACTTTTATTCGACGATTATCCGTCAGTCAGTGTACAGGATCAGTGGTCACCCAAAGAGGCTGTTTTTATGATATACCCCAGCTTGGGCTATTGTCTTAAGTATGGCAAGGGTATACCCAAGAAACTGACCCTCAAAACTCGGTATATTCATTATAGCAACAATAATCAAAATAAAATTGCAAAAATACCTCAGATCATGGCATGGATATATATTTGAAATTTCATCTTTACTTCTCTACTTTGTGCATGTATATCAATAAATAATAATTTCATATGAAGTGTCGAATATCAGCTTTTCAAAACAATCTTATTAACCGTAAACAGTTTCTTATCGGCTTATTCAAGTACTTTTTATTACGTGCCATTATTCTAAATTTTGAAAACTAAGCAAAAATAATTTACTTAGTAGAACGAAAATTTGTTGAGGTAGTTATGTGCCCACATAATTTTTAAATTGTCAAAATTCTATTTTGGGCCTTAAATATGCGTGAAAATGTAGTGGCAGCTTACTACTCGTAGTTAAAAAATATTGTCAAATTTAGAAAAAATGGGTCGAACAGGGTAACGAGTGCCAAAAATGCTGACATGAGATTAAAGTGACAAAGAAACATTTAGGATTGTTTTCTGAGTGCTATACAGGCATGGCTTCACACCTAGTAGTATCTAATAAATCTGGGAAGAGGGTTTGACCCTGAACCCCCCTGGATACACCCCTGATAGAAAATATTAGAAGCTGGTCAGGCTCTAACAACCCACCAGCTCCTGCCAATCTGAATAATCTCCTTGAATATTGTTCATATCTTCGGGAAAAGTCTTCATTCCACTTGACAACTTAAGTGCATTTTAATCATTTACAATCTTCTAGAAGAGTTGGGATTTGATAGCATTTACTTAACTTAATCATTTAAAATCCCCAGTATTTATAACTCATGATTACTGACTAAAAAACAAATTTACATGCAATTGCAGTTTGGCCTTCAATAATTTTCTTTTACTGCAATCCTCTCTTATTAATATAACTCTCAATTATTCTCTCAATTTTTTTTTAAAGTTTGCAGTTTGGACGGAGCACTTTGTTTTCTTCGATTCTATTGACGACTCAACAGATGTTTTGAAAAATGCGTTACGATCATTGGACTACAATCATTTAATGTGTTTGTTTTCAATAAGGAATGAATTTCATGACATGGTTTGTGAGTTACGGGATGAACTTGGTTTGAAGCTACACATTGATGCAGACACAGCCTGTTTTCATCTTCCAATGGCTGACTCGCTAGCATTAGAGTGTGAACTTCCACCAAATCTTCATGTCAAGGAACTGACAGACGAAAATGTTGATAAAATAAATTCCATTTGGCCACATCGATCTGAAGGATCAGAAATCTTTGTTTCATATTCAATCAAGTATCATATGAATGTTGGATTGTTTGACGATGATAACAATCTTGTTGCATGGTGTCTTCGCTATGATAACGGAGCCTTGGGAATCCTTCAAACTGATGCAAGTTATTTACGAAAAGGACTTGGAAGTGTTGTTGTTAAAGCTTTATCAAGGAAGATTTCTGAGGAATTCCAATGTGATAATATTGCTCTTGTCGTTCAAGAGAATGTAAAGTCTATGAATTTATTTACTAAGTTGGGATTTAAGAAAATAGGTTCGCACACTTGGTACAATTTGATTAAAAAGTAGGAAGATAGGGAATGAAAATTAAAATTATGAATATTTTACCACATTTAAAAAAAATACATCCATCTAACTTTAGGATTCAGACAAGAATTTTGTTTGTTATGCACCAAAAATCAGAAACTTTCAAAATTAAATTTTAACGACTTTTGGATTTCAAAATTTTAAGGAGTAATCAACTAAGAAATATAGATTTTTCAAATTTTCATAGTTTCAAGCCCCTTAATTTACAAAAAAAAACATTTATTTTGAAAAATTACAAAATTTAAGGATTTAAGAAACATATTCAGTAAGTTAAATAAAGTTATATTGTTAAAAATATTCATTTAAATAAAACGCTTTACAAAATTAGCAGTTTTGCTTTGAATTTGCTAAAATCAACAAATTTTGTCACTTAAAATTTCTTAAAGAATCAAAAACTTGTATTGGCATCAAATTAAAGCTATAATCTACTCAGCTAGACAGTTTCTAATCTGATCATCAATTTAAAAAGCATTTAAATCGACCAATGAACTATTCAATCAATCAATCACATTAAAAGACAAATCAGCTATTCATTGAAACATTATTACCGCAAAATCACTTCAATTTATCAATCAAGTTATCACAGATAATTTCTGATTAAGCAATAGCTTACTTAGGTTTTCATAAGATAAGCAATTCCTCATTGCCAACCGCGTTTCTCACTGTGTTCATAGCACCCATATAGTTAGTAGTTTGCCTGAATTCAAAGTGTAAACATGTCTAATTCGCTAGTTGAAGTTCCAGTCGAGTCTCTGCCAATATTAAGAGATGCTTATAAAGTAAATTGGCCAGAGCACATTGTGGCTTTTAGTTTTCTGGATAAAATGATTAAAAGGTTTAAGGAACGTCCAGAACAAAGGGAAAATGTTAAAATTTATTCAATTGATGGGAAATTAGATCAAGATGCAACGTTTATCGGAGTCACGGTGAGAGAAATAGTAAGCAATGAGAGAGAATTTTGCATTTATTTCAATGTTTTCAGAACAACGAAAGCATTGTCTTGGCAACATTGGATTTTACATTTGAGCGCCTAAACATTGGATTAAAATGTTTAAATTTTGATGTTAAGAAAATCTTTCTTTGTGTTCGGGAAATTTATCGTGATACCATTATGGAGTTCATTAAGAGTCAAGATTTGAAAGTATTATTCGATGATGGAACAACAATGGTTCACTTAAGCCACGAGAACGCAATCAATCTCCAATATGAAGTTCCACAAGGTCTCATAATTAAAAAACTATCAACATCACTTGCTGACAAAATCAACTCAATCTGGCCTCACAGATCACCTGGATCTGAAAAATTTATTGAATATTGTATTGAAATGAACCTTTCTGTTGGACTTTATGACGAACAAACTGGAGAGCTTCTAGCTTGGTGTCTAGAACATGATAATGCTAATTTATTGGCACTGCAAGTTGATCCTAATCATTTAAGGAAAGGATATGCTACGATAGTTACAAAAGCCATTACTAAATCAATTGCACAGGAACGAGGATTTGATGTTCATACAAATATAGTTAACGCAAATTTTAAGTCATTGGGATTGTTTGAGAAACTGTCGTTTAACAAAATTGATAAGAATTTTTGGATCGGTGCTGTGAAGAAATAAAATGAAGGATTTTGGGGTCGTTCACAAATTACGTCACACAAAAAAATGCCATTACTAAATCAATCAAATGAACTGTCACAAAATCTTGAAAATCTCGTAATTTGAGAACGAACCCTTTAGGGAACAATTCAAAAAAATCAAAAAGTTTACCACTTTACTTTTCAAAAAAATCACTTCATTATTAACAATACCCCCCCCCCCCCCCACTCCACTAAATGTCTGACACCTTAATTTATAAACTTAATCTTTATTCAATCAATTGTGGTCGTTCGTAAATTACGTTTTATGTATCATATTTATGCAAAGTTTGACTATCAATAAACATACATAAAGCAAAAATAACGACTCTTTCTACTCGAAATAAGGACGATCTGATAAACGTCATTTGACTTCAAAAGCCTCCCCTCTTTGTCAAATGACGTTCATCAGAAAATGAGATTTTTAATTTTTCGTCCTTATCTTGAGTTGTATCTATCAGTTAAAAATCCTCCTTTAAAAATGAAGGACTTCAGTTGGGGTCATTCAAAAATGATGTTCAAGTTTTAAAGGGGTGGGGGTTTTGAGCTGGGTGACTAGAGATTTTTTTGTATCGAAATTTTATAAAAAGGGATAGATAGATAGATAGATAGATAGATAGATAGATAGATAGATAGATAGATAGATAGATAGATAGATAGATAGATAGATAGATAGATATGTTTATTTACCAGAAGGTATTGGTTGTACAAAAAAAAGGGATCCAAAATCTCATATTTTTATGGACCTCATTTGTTAACGACCCCATATGTTTACAAAAGTTTTAAATAAACTTGATTGATATCGAACTTTTGTGTGCTTTTATAGACTTACATTGAAGAAAATTCTCTCAGTTTCCAAAGATTCTCAAAACTTTTTTCATATTCAAAATTTCAAATAATTTATGTCCGTTACACAAAAAACCAATTTAATGAGAAATTAATTAAAACTACGACAGCGTAATTAAGAAAACATTCATCAGAATTTTTTTCTTTCTCCCCAATTTAATCCTTTTCACATTTGAGTATAACCTTAAAGATTTCATCACTTTCTAAATTTGAGAATTTTCTATACGACAATGACATTTTTCACAAAATGCTTAATTAATAGCATTCAATCTATCCTTGTGATGTACGAAACATGCACTTGCAAATAATTCATTAGCAACCACACACACATCTATGCAACATCTTGCCTTGACAATCAATTTGGTTTCCGCCTTCCATGTCCTTGACCTTATTTTTGCTTGTTAATTTTTTTTTCGAGCAAGTTTAAATGTTTAATCGGATGAAAAATGCACAATTTTTTAATGCGTCATGTCGGAAGAAATTTTTACTACGTAGATGAATTCAGACAGGCGAAAACGAAAGAATATTTAATGAAGAGCATAACAGAAATTTTTTTCGTTAATAATCAATAATTTCAGGATCACAAAAAGCACCGAAACGGAGAAGTTGGGAATGCAAATGAAGGCAGTACGGATGTTTTCATTCGTGACTGACAGAGACGCATTTTGTAGAAAACAGACAGTTAGTAAAATAGTGACCAGATAGACTGGAAGATGAACAGACAGTCAGGCTGGTGGACAGACAGCCAGGCAGGTAAAAAGGCAGCCTGGAAGATGAACAGACAGCCAGATAGATGGACAGACAGCCATGTAGATGGACAGACATTCAAGCAGATAAACAGGCAGTTAAATAGATGAATAGACAGTCAAACAAGCATACAGCTCAACAAACAGACAGACAGACAGATAAAACACAGACAAAAGCATCATTTCCATTTAGAAAAATCACACTAAAAAGTCATCAAGGAATAATTCTGGCACTGTCGCTATGAGAGTTAATCTCAATCTTTCTACGTAGTTTCATGTTTTATTTTCGTACTAAAAAAATATGTGATGAGTAAAATGAATAAATTATTGATAAATTGAACTCGTTATGACATGACATGAATAAATAACAAGGAGACGCTTTACATCACTTTGTAATAATAAAATTGATTGTCCTTTGAAAACTGTTATACAGTGTTGTTATGTGATGAGTGTGTGGATCACTCACATGCCATTGTGGATTATAAACATAATTGTTAAGTTCTGTTAGTGATTGCATGATGTTATTTTGTTGGATACTTTGGAATTCTTGTATTGTACTTATTTAAAGGTGCATCTTATGAAATGAGTTATCTAGTAAATAAATGAGGCCAAGGATTTGTTAAATTGAGTCTTTTTAAGGCTTTTTAAGATATGGGGAGATAAAAAAAAAGCAAAGTGTTATCAAAATCGCTAAAATTAATCCTAAAAGCACACTTTTTCAAACGTGTACTTACGCATGAAGATGATTTTCTTTAAATTTGAATGTCATTGTGCTTCTAAGGTGTGTTTGCATATTAAAATCTACATGGATGAGATTAGGAGTAACTATAACTAAATGTTGTCGTCCAAGCTGTTTGCTGAAGCACTAGTCAGGAATGTATCCTGGGAGACCTCCCCATTTTTTTGAAGAACAAATACTAATTTAAAACAAAAAGGTCATGGTTGGAACAGATCTCCCAAAAAAGGTCATGATTTAGAAAAATCCTGGATACTCCTCTGACATTAGTAATCTGATATATCTTTGATGGGGTTCACAAACTAATCTGCAGGTTTTTGACCTGATTTGCTCAAAAATGATCCAAAATTGGTCATTTGTCACATAAAATATGCTCTCTATTTTTCGACAGGTCTTCAGTCTTAGTGGCGAGCATACGACAGGAATTTGGATACCTTAGTTTTTACATAACTTAAAATCGACTCGATTCCATAAAAATATGTAAGTCGATTTTTAACTTTTTGGACGATTGTGCTCCAATTTCTGATTCTAAGCATTAAAATTTCACGAAATTATTCAATTAATGTTTAACATCCATAATTCTATTCCAAAAGAACCACAAAAAACATCAACAACTCTGCAAAACAGCAACCTTGATAACAACCATCAGTAATTCATAATATCACAAGTTTTCACTCACATCCAACAATAAATTTGTTGCTTAATTTGAAAGAAAAATAAAAAAAAATCCTTCCACAAATTCATGATAAATAAATCCATGCATGAGCTACGTAAAGCCTTTTAAAATGAGAATCACAAGACAAGTTTTTAAATGGATCAAATAAGTAAATAATTTTACATAATCACAACAACTTCTTAATACGATTTTTAAATGCTTGTGGAGAAATTGAAGTCATATCAAAAACGAATCCAATTAACAACTAAACGAGTGCTAAATAAATTGAGATTAAAGTGGAAGTCACAAGTACTGACTTAGTCATAAATAATAATCACATGTTCTTGTGATATTGACATTGAAACTGACAAGGTTTTTCAAAAGAAATTGTTGAAGGATAGCTCAATTGATTTTGCGATGTTATTTACTTACGGGAAATGGAGCATGGCAAGAGAAAATGTGTTGGTGGTTGTGTGATGAACTTTTCATGTTGATCTTCGTCCTGAAAAATGAGTTTAATGGAAAATTCTGAGAATCTCCTCATGACTTGCTTATATCTCATAATAATGTATTTTCTGCTTTAATTCTGTTCCATTTTTTCCTCAAGATCATCTCAAATATCATAGAAAATGTTATAAGCAATCATGGCATGTTTAAAGTGAACATGACATATTTAAATTCAATGAAAGAATTAAAGATGTTGTCAGGTGTTGGGAGAAAACAACAGGGGTATTGCCAATTGGCAGATAGTGGCTAACGATAGAGGCAACATCAGGTAGGGAGGCCATGGATAACAATTGACCTGTACAGTCAACGAAGTAAATAATTAAGTATCGGAAAAAGGTTAGTCCAATATTCATAGTTAGGACTGATCAGCCGTTCTTAATCCTATCAAAATTAATCATCTGAAACTTTAGAGTTCTTAAAAACCCTAGTAAATTAAACAGAATTTTTCCAAAAAGGAGGGTTGACCCCAAACAACCCCCCCACTGAATACGCACCTGACGTACAGACTCCAAAAACTTCCGGAAGATTCAGGGAAGTGTGAACCGCACACGTCTGCCAAGTGGGCAGTATACATAAAACTAAGCATACGCTGCATGGTAAATAACTGCTTGGTGGCTGACAAGTGATACAGCATACATATGGGTTCAGTCAGAAGGGCAAGGCATGTCGAAAGGACAAGGCATCGATGTCAATGTTTGGATCATTAGAAAAACTAAAGCCGTAGTTTTGGAAATTTATTTTATATTAATCCCAGTAAATTGAAATAAATTTTCCATCGAGAGGAATTTTGAACCCCAAACCAGTCTTTAACACATCACCGAGCTCATGACTAGGTAAATGTGCACCAAGTATTCAAGCCACATAAACTTTTTGAGATTGTTAACCCCTCAAAAAATAAATATCATTCATTTTTCTAATCAATATTGACGGATTTTCACCAGACTAGTTTAATTACCTGAAGCTTAAAAATCATGTCCTGTCATGATTAATCATTTCCATTCTAGCTTTTGTCAGCAAATTTTATTACGACGTTTATTTTCTCTCACACAACGCCTTTTAAATTTATCAAATTTTAAACTCTTAATCCGAAATAAGATAATTTGTTTTTTTAATCAAAAAAACCGATGAGCCGGGTGATGAGCTTAATGTCAATCCACGCTTTGATGATAATAATGAAAACATTACTGATAAGAGCCCGTCGCTTCTCCAGAGAGTCATAAGACGTCGATATCTGATAAAAAATAAAATAAAAGCAGTAAATAAAGTTAAAGCCAATGGCTACGAATGGGCTTCCGATAAAAAAAATAATGAAAATGGATAAAAATAATCTTTACAACGTGACTGAAAAGTGTTTAATGAAAAGGCATTAAGGTTCATTTATAATTTGACTGAAAATTTTGCTTTATCAAATATAATAGAATAAGTAAGCCCACAAAATACTGATTGATGACTTTTTGTGCACTACTGACTTTATCTTCTCTTAAAATACAATCAATACATAGAAATTTTTCGTGCTTAAGAACATTTTCTTCTGTATCGAAGACTACAATTTAAAACGCAATTTATGAAGGGTAATGAGTGTCATTTAAGTGATGGTGGATGGTTGTGAACTTCCATGACATTTTTATTTTTCTAATTTTCCGTCGAAGGAAGGGAGTTTGATTTAAACTCTCTTTCTTGTTAATAGGATAGCAGTCACTGGTGGTAAGAGGGGTGACTTTTTCATAAAAGTTCAAAATTTAATTACTCATGCAATTCATTTTAAATGTCACCATCCTGACTACGCAAAAGTGAATATCTTGATGATATTACGAAATCATGATTCAGTAACATAGCAATGATGAATTTTTTTTTGTATGAACGGAAATATTTAGGGGTGTTTTAGAATAATTTTTTCTTAGAAACCCCTAGAAAATTGTAAAATTTCCAAAAGGGGGTAGGGTTGATCCCAACCCCCCTGAATACGCCCCTGGGAGGGTATAAAAAAATTTCATTTGGTTCCATACACCAAAAACCCTTGCCACTGATTACTGATCATACTCATATTAAAAGTATTGAAATTAAAGGGGTCATGTACTTATGAAGTCCAAAGATTTTGAAAGGGGGTTGGGGGGGGGGGGTGGTAAGAGGTTCTTGCTGTATAGTAATTCTAGAGAAAGAATTTTGCTTTTTTTTGTGCACAAAGATGGTCTTTACAAAAACTCAAACATAACATCAGGAGTGTCTATTCCTTATTTTTACTCTTTATTGCCCTTAAATTTATTTTTTTTTTAAAAAAAATCATGACTTCTGAATTATCTGTTTTATAAAATATTTTTAAAGGGTCCCTATTCACATTCTTCTACCTAAGCCATAGTTTTCAAAAATAAAAGAAGGGATACAAAAGTTTCTCAAACGTTTCTTCTCCTTAGTACTAAGAATTGAGAGGCAACCGAAAGGTTTTGGGTTACATTGGTTAAAAAATGGTAAAAAAAATTTTACCTGCATGCGTTATAAAAAGTGAAAGAGTAAATAAAAGGGCAAAGTCCAAGAATTTTTAATTGTAAGGATTTAAAAAATCCCTTTTAGCTATTTTTTTATGACAGAATGTTTGATAAATCTTCATTTTGGCAATGTGTCTGTAAAAAAATATTTAAAAAAACCATTTTAACTCTAATTCATTTTGGGTCAAAAGCCAATGAGGTCAATAATTTGAAAGATCTATAATCCTGCAAAAAAATACATTTTAGTAACTTTCAAAACCAGCCATGTGACCTAAATAAACCAAAAATTTCCTCGTCCTGCGTGGAAGTCATAGTGATGAAAATTTGCATTAGCAGCAAGTCACAAACAATGTTTACATCATACACATACATACATTCTTATGCATTTCTGCCAACTACTCAGTCATATGTTCGTTTGCTTTGTTTGCAAACTAGAGCATGCGCCAATACGTCCACCGGTGTAAATGTTCGTGTTTTTTTTTTCTTCTTTCCTAATTCTTGAGCTCACTTTTTCACTACAATCGGTTTTGATTCTTTCAACTCGCTAGACGTGTTTTTACGCTCCCGTTTTTTCAAGAAAATATTGAAAAAATTTTTTCTTTTATTCTTTGAAATAGAAACAAAAGAGGAAAAACTGGCGGAAAGGGAAAAAAATTTCACTCAACAAAAAACGCCCAGAAAATGAATAAGTGCTACATTAAAATTAATAAATAAATTAACAAGTGCAATTTTAAGTTGCTTAAAATTATTATTTCGTGAAGCTTTTTTGATTTTTATTCAACATTCAGTAAAAAAAATTTAATTTTCGTGTGTGAAAGAAAAATCAATTCTTTTTTTGCAACATACAAACCAAATGGGAGTCGAAGCTGGCTAACTAAAACTCATCATAATTAAGCTTCAGCATTTTAACAAATAGTCGAGACATCGAGAGGAATTTGCTTCAAGACAATTTTCAGCAGCAACAAAAAATTTAATTTTTCACGTCAATAAGGAAATAGAAACGACGACAAAGAAGAAGAAAAGCTTTTCTGGCTTCATTTGCCATTTATAAAACAAGAGCGATTATCAGCGATTGCATAACCACATCATATTTTACATAGCAGTGAAATTATTTCACAGCAGAGGAGTGCGACAGTGTCGAGAAATGTATGTATATATAGAATTTATTTTTTCATGTTCTGAATTTAAAGAGCACGGATAGAAAAAATTTTTTTTAGCGCATATTCATATTCAATTATTGTGTGTGAAGAGATTCTCGTACAATTTTATATGTTTGTGAATTTTTTTTTAAATTAAGGCATTAAAATCAATATGAAAAAGATGAAAGATTATTACATAGAAAAATTGAGAAGATTCCAAGTTGAAGGACGTTCTGTGTCAATTCCTTTGTTCAGTGAAGAGAAAAGCTTTTGAATTCTAAATTTGATGATATTCTTCATACTTTTCTGTTTGCTTTGAGTTTATTATTTGGAAAGCTTGTGGGTTTGATTATGTTTGTTGTTTGAGAAAGGGTCGATCAACTTTTGGGTACCAGCAACGGTTTTTGGTGTTATATTTACAATAAATGATAATATGGGATGGTATTTTGGGTATACGATAGAGTGCGTATTAGAAAATTACCCAAAAATGGTACCCCATGGGTACTGACAAGGGAACTTGGAATACTGACGGTTGTTCTTTAGAAGATGCCATCAGGGATGCCTTTTTGGTTGACTTCTTGCAATATACGCTTAGATGTCTTCAAAAAGCCGACCTCAAGTGTCTTTTATTAGAAAAATTTGATCCAAAAATCTTGTTGTTATCCAGAAGTTCGTCTTCATAAAACATACCCTAGAAGCTAACCTTAAAGCCTTCCTTGAGTCTGATTTGAGGCAAACTGGCTTACTAGCAAGGGACCATTCACATATTACGTTACGTTTTTTAGTTTAGCCTGTTACAAAATCTCAGACCCCCGTCCCCCTAAAATGCAAACGTAATAAGTAAACTACCCCCAATACAACTTCATCCAATGTCCAAAATGTTAACCCACCTTGAATAACTGAATCTCATCATAAACTTTCACGAAC
Organism: Chironomus tentans; assembly: GCA_963573255.1. NCBI lineage: Eukaryota > Metazoa > Arthropoda > Insecta > Diptera > Chironomidae > Chironomus > Chironomus tentans. The sequence goes on from OY754302.1 coordinate 21,377,336, forward strand.
AGCAAGAAGACGAGACTTTTTCACTCGAGTATATGCAAACTTGCCAAGTTCAAATTGCCTCCACTTATATTTTGTAAACATGGAAACAGATTAGAAAGAAAATTTCCAACTTTTTAAAGGAAATTATTCACAATGAAGAATTTTTTCTTTCCTTTCTTACTTCCAATCTCTTTTTTGTATCATTTTTTCTTCATCTTATGCGCAAGTGGAAGAAATTAATTTTGATTACATGTTTGAGTATCATATGAAGATATATAGAGTGTTTATCAATAGATAGACATCTTTCGAGAACTATGAACTTCTTTAGAATGGGTGCTCAAGATTTGAATTTATATCATATATGCTGAATGTCAGTAAAGCTGTTTGAAGTTGATTCAATTTTAATGAATACTAAGGGTGTTAAACCACGGGGGATTACGAATGAGTAGGACAAAAATTGAGATTCCATAAAATAAAATAAATGTCTCAGAGGTCAAGATGTACAAGCATCGGTTTCTTTAAAATATGCACTATAATAAAGAGGGCTTGGGTTCGAATCCCAATGAGATTGTCTGTCATTTTTTACACTTGTAATTCTTTCTTTTAAATTTCATTACTCATTTATTTCTAACATGTATGCTATTACCCCCCATAAAATGCACCTATTCGAAAAAGGAACCCCAAAAAAATGCAACTTTAAAGAAAACTCAAAGAAAATCAATTTAAAATTTAGCTCAGTGTCAATGATTTAAAACAATACAAGAACTTTATGAACTGAAAATGGATTCGTGATTTGAAGCCATACTTTAAAGCTGCTTTAAAAGTTTTAATAGCCAGTTCATGCTTCATCTATTCAGTATAATGAATTTTTAATTTAATTTTAATGAACTTAGTTCAAAGGAAATTTTTTTACATTAATTATTATTCTACGGAAAAACAGCTCTGCTAGCAGATGGCTCCAACCTGTAAAAGATATCAGGTTTAATGGAAAGTTTTTAAAAATATTTTATGAATCAGTTTTGTGCTTGCTATGTGTTTACTAAATACGTCATTCAATTCAAAACCGATATCAGATACCGAACACTCACACATGTAAATAGAAAAACATTTCCAGTCCAATTCGGTAAATATTTATATTCTAATAATCCTTTAAGTATAACAATGTTGAATTTCTGATAATTTTAGCCATTTTTATCAGTTTTTGATAAGAAAAGAAATCAATCAAGATAGAAAAAAAATTAATTTTGTCTTTTTTAAGTGATTGAAATATGGAAGGTAGCTGATTTGTGGATGTATGTGGTAAGGAAGGTCTGCACTTTGATAGTTACGTAAAATATTTAAGCATAAATTTGAAGGTTATTGAACTAGTTCTCGTAAAGAAATTATTGATCCAAATATTCTTATGGGAGTCATGAAAAATCCTAATAAGATTTCCTTCATTTGCAAATGGGAGTTTTTGACCTCTCCTACTCGACAACATGCTAGTAATAATTGAAAAATCGGCTTCTGTTGGAAATCGAACCAACATTCTCACAAAGAGAAAGTAAAAGATATTGGATCTGTTGCCTAGCCACTGCACCACAGAAGCCTCCTCGCAAATTCCCTTACATATGGTTCGATAATCCAGATTCCAATCTACTACCCTACTCAGACACTACACCTATCCACTCAAGTCACAAAATTTTCATGGCTTGCAATTATAAATGAAGTTTCACATGAGTCTAAGAGAATTAGGGCTGGGGATAGGGGTTGGGCTGGAACATTTAAACCCATGTTTTTGTATGTACATGTGTGAGTGTTCGGTATCTGATATCTGTTTTGAATTGAATGACGTATTTAGTAAACACATAGCAAGCTCAGAACTGATTCATAAAATATTTAATCGTAAAATCCTACCAGTTATACAAACGCTGCTGCTGTCTCAGAGTCTAAAGTATAGGCAAAGAGTTGATACTAAAAAAAATGTTGAGCCTAATTTCTTTAAAATTTCAGGTTACACCCCTGTCTTAGACCCCCTTTCTCTCTAAATGTTGGACGTAATAAATTAATGACCGCATAAAAAATTGCCTAAAATTCCATCACCAAAAACACTAAAGTTATGTCACTCCATTCACAATATGTCTCATTAGACAACCTCAGTAATGATATAGATTTTTCATCGCGATAAAATAAACTTTTTCCTTTATACAACGATGGAAAGTTGATTCATCAGCTGATTCATCTTCTTTCCATGCTGATGGAATAAATTTTCCATACTCTTTTTCCCATCACGTACACAATCTCAATGGGATGTCTTTAACATCTTTAAAAAAAGTAATAAGAAAATGATTCTCATGGCAATCATCAAGTTCTTGATATTTTATTTTTTCAAAGCTTTGTTCTGAATTTTTTGAGGATTTAAAATGTATTTTAAAAAAATTTTTGATGGGTTCAATGAGCCGTGAACATATTTTGATAAAATTATTTAGGTCTATGCTCATTCTTATCTAGGAATCTGTTTATATCATGGCCTTAAGGGCTATTCAAGGATCTTGTATATCGAAAACTAGAATTTTCAAGCTATGGGATGTAGTAAAGCTTCAGATCCATACTTTCGGATTGTTGGATGTCATAAATTGGATGTCTGTAACTTATATACATGTACAGATATTTTTACACCTTAGTTTTGTGTGTGCCATAATGAAAGAGGTTTGTTTTAATGAGAATCTTCATAAAGTGCCTTTAAACCAGATTATTACGACACACCAGACTCAAAATTATTGAAAATCACTCATCTGCGCTGACACACTGCGCTTAAAATTTTTATCAACAAAGTCTACATACTTCTACATTTCACGATACACAAAATTTTATTTTTGACAAATATTATCTAATAATGATGTCAATGGCATCGTCAATGTTTATATTTACAAACTACCGCGCTCGTTTCATCAACAAAAAGAAGAAATGAGCTAAAAATTGGCAGAAGCCATTGCATCGTTGATTTTCCATTTCGATTAAAAAAAGAATTGCAATGAAGAAGAAAAGAAAAATCTCAAAAAAAATATTCTGACATGCAAGCTCGTGTCCGCAATAAAATAGTCGTGTTTGATCTATTAATTGCGTAAAAATCTTTTTATTTTTGTCTATTTTAAATTGTTACACAAAAAATTAATTTCTTAATTAAACATGTAAAGTGCGAGCGTACTAATTGGAGGTTCTAGGGAAATCGAAATGGCATTAAGATTTCATTAGCAGTCATTCATATTTCATTAGTAATTACTCGATAATTCTTTTTATGCTCATCACATTCTTTATTTGTTTGTATGAATATTCATGTTGTCATAGGAATAAACACAATTGGGTTTGTGGGGGTTGTTTGCATGTTCTGGGACCTAATTTTTAACCCCATCGTCCCTAGTTGTAAAATAATCTGTATGACAATACTTAAAAAAATTGTAATTTTACAACCCCCCTCCTTAAAGTGTCACGTAACTTCCAAACAACCCCAACCATTGTGTTGCTTTAAATTATTTATTTTCTCTTGTCACCCAAAGCTTATCGTTCATGTTTTATTTTTTCTCGCCGATAAAAACTGTTTTTTAATAATTGATGGAAAAATAATGAGCTATTGACGAGTGCAATCGTGATAGAAGAAATCTCGTGTTATTTTTGAGTATAAGGCAATCATGTATTTTTTTGTACTACGTCAGGATAATTTTGACGGGTTGATTTAAAATTAATCCTCAATTATAATTATAGAAATGATTTTATATCTTGAGGAATGTTGTTTTTCTGGATTTTTCAGGCTTAATTATTTGATTAATTGGTGATTTATTGCAAGGCTGATGTTTTGAGTATGTATTTAAGTTAATTAGAGCGGAAGTAGAGTTGAAAACTATAAATTTAATGGTTATAATACTAAGTTCAAGGATTTGATGATCAGTGGTGGGAATTGAACCCACATCCTCACAAAATGGCTAATAATCTGCAGACAGAGGTCATTATTAAGAAATATGAGAGAGAGAATGGGTTGTGTCACTCGTTTGTCAAGACCCAACCACCTTCCATTATAAAGACTCTATTAGTAATTAATGTATGGCTTTTCTTCCACTGAGGAGGTCAATAGCCAATCCTATGGGGCCGGTTGCTTGGTATATACTATCCCAGGTGTTACCCTAGGTATATAGCCTTGCATAGATCCCTAGACTCTATGTCTTGCAAACATTCCATTTTAAATCTTATGATATAACAACCTGGATCGTTAAAGCTTGAAGCCAACACTCTAACCACTACCACACATCTGCTTTTTTATTATTAAGTTCAACCTAACAAATTCTTCTAAAATATTTCAACATCTTGAGTCAAACGCTTCAAAACTCATAACTTGATTACGAAACTGTTCTGGAACGATAAATTGACACATTTTCTACTCAAGCTGTCAACCGCTATTACAACAAATTGCAGACCTTTCAATCATTTCCTTTTCATTACATTATAAATCCTCACAGTAACTTTGTGTTCGAACACTGGTTCCATCCTACTTAAAAATGCTTAAAATCCCACTCAAATCCGATCGACCGGAAAGTCTAAAAATAAAAAATTAATAAGCACCTTTTATAACTTATACGATAAGTATATAAACACCATTAATTCTCCTGAAACACATGTATTAACGAAAAACATTTTCATTTCAAAATTATAAGTAATAAGTTATTCACGAAAATAATGTCGGGTGAATAAACTTGTGGAAAATAATTTTCATCACCAAATCCCACCGCATCGTTGCGTTTTCTTTTTCATTTATGTTCCTATTTTTTTCTGTGAAAAATTTCGTTCACACAAAAAATTACGATTTACGATGTTTAATGACCTTTGAATTCGAGCAATTCGGCTTCATGTCCTATTATAAATATTAAAATTTCGAATTTCTGTTTATTCGTAGTATTTCCTTCCTTCTTAAGTGCTTGAATATTTTATTTGGAATGGAAATTAATTTTGTTTAAGTCAGAAAAAAGTAGCACATTGCGGATTTATGTTGAAAGGCTTGAGGCAGGCGCGTATTTAGGTTGGTGATGCCAATATTACTCAAAATTGTAAAATCATGGAAATTGTTGGTTCTTCAAAAATTAGTTGAATTGAAGTAAAATTGAGCTGAATTGAGGCAACGTTCAGCTAAATTGAGACAAACTTCTTTTTGATCAAAAAAGATTAATTGCACCTCAGAAAATTCTGCATCCGCACCTGTCTGGTTGAATGCTATCTAAACATACATCCTAACCGATGGAAAGCTTCTATTACCAGTAAATTTTACAGAACAAAGATTGAATTAATTCCATTTAATACCACAAAGACTGTCGTCCTTCTTGGAAAACTAACCGGATACAGTTGGATTTAAAGAGTTTTTTTTTGATGTGAGCAAATGTCTGGAAGCTTTTATTCTATTTGATCTGTTGTTGATTGAAATGATGAACTTGTCATGATTTTTTTTGGGTTAAATTGAGGAACATTTTGATAGCTGTGATTTGAATCTTTATTTTTTTCCGGAAAAGGATTGATTTGATGCTTTGTTGTCATATTATTTAGATGCAGAATTGTAATAGGGAAGTCGAATTTATAGATTTTTGTTAATTTCTGAGGAATGGAACATCTGTGCCATATCGTCCCTCTTACTATTAGTAAACCTTAACCAATTTTTGACTGTATTGTTTGACTAATAAATGTAGTTTGAGACAAGGAATAAGTTCCTAATGTCACAACTTTAGTATACAAACAAAATAGTCAAAAAACAATGTATTTCACCTCATAATTGTCAAATGTGACACAGACCCTCAAATGTATTCACATGCAAATCAAAATATGATCGATATTGTATCCAATTTCATGCTCAGCTTCAATTATTTATCAGCATGGAGATGACAGTTTTTTAGGAAGTGATTCTTATTATCCTTTAGGGAAATGTTTTTTTGAAGAGTATCATGTTCATTTTTCAGCACATCAGCAAATTTTCATTGCAGATTGAAAATTTTTCAATTTAAATCTCTCCAAAACTTTCCATCCTCGAGGCTATAAAAGCCATTCATACGTATGCATTTGTTCATTCATATCAAACACATTTCCTACAATATCTGGTACCAGTCTATTACGTATTCATTTATCGATTTAGGTACTGAATGAGATTTCAATTTTAACTACAATCTGTCACACAAACAGCTCATTTATCTGCATTCACAAGGAGAGCTTCACGTCAGCAATATACATGCTTACGAAGCATTATGAAAGTCATGACAGATTGTAAGCAAGTGTCTAATTTTTGAGAGAGAAAAATTGTTTTCATGTTCGATGAAAGGAAGCGAAATTACACTTTTTTCCTTCTTCATCGCTGACATTTACAGCGTTTTCTTTCATCGGTTTTTATTTTTATACAATATTTCATCTATTTTTAGATTTATCCATAAGTATATTGCTTTTTATGCTTTGTGCTGTTAAGCAATTTTCGTTTTTTTCGCATTAAGTCTTTAATCAGCATAAGTAACGAATTTGTGAATGAAATGAGTTGGAATTTGGGATTGGATAGTGTGGTTGCGGGTTCAACATTCTTCTGTGAATAAGATTATCATTGATTAATCAGGAATTGAGCTGAATTTATTTAGATTAAGATTATTTAAGCTAAATTGAAGCTAAATAAGTTTGTGCTGAATTGAAGCAAACTTTAGCTTAATTGAGGCAAAATTGAGCTGAATTGAAGCAAAATTGAGCCAAAATTGAACTTAATTGAAGCAAAATTGAGCTGAATTGAAGCAAAATTGAGGCAAACTTCAGTTGAATTGAATCAAAATTGAACTGAATTGAGCAAAATTGAGCTGAATGGAGGCAAAAACGAGCTGAAATGAAGCAAAGTTAAGCTGAATTGAAGCAAAATTGAGCTGAATTGTTCTGAATTTTCTCATCAATACAAGAATCTAATTTACCTTTAAATTATTTAAATGCGGATGTAAACATTAAACATTTTTATCCCTTACGCTGTCCTTATAATCCCTAAATTGATATTGAAACATATTAAAAATTTAAATAGGGCACTTAAAGAACGACCGACTTTTGCAATGCAATAAACATTAAATTTATTTTACTTCTTTAATTCCTTTCCGTCATTTACAAGATGCACATTGCAATAATTCAAGTTTCTGCCATGATTTTTCATGTCACATTATATGATACAATTTAACAATAACAACAATTAATTGTTATTGCAATAAATTTTTATTGTAAAAGAGATTTTCTTTCTTCATGATTGTTATCGATTTTTCCAATGTCAAAGAGAGCTCTTTCTCTATTTTGTTGCTCTCTATTCATGCGATGGAAAAATGGAATACATTTAAGATATAGAGAGATGCACAAAGAGAATGATGGAGAAGGTAAAATGTATAGATGGGTTGCGGATGACATCTGAAGGTTGGATGAAGCGCATTTTGTAGCTTTAAATTGAATTTTTTTTGAGGTTAAGAAAACAATTTTTAGGTCACAGTAAGCAATTTATTTGATTTGAGAGAAAATCTTAGTAATCATTGAGTTTTGAAGAAGTTTAAAAGTTTGTTCAATTCTAATGGAAATAATTAAAATTTAACAGTGTGAATTTTGAAGCTTAATTTTTGATTTTAACAGGTATGAAAATTTTTTAACTTTAAAGTGATTGTAAATGTATTAAATCACTGTCTAGTAACATTCCATTCTGTCCCTGCCTGAATACATTTTCTTTGAAAACTGCATCAAAAAAACTTTTATTTGCGACAGCAACAGTGTACGTAAAAAAGTTTGTTACACAAAGTTTCAATGAAGGGATTTAATGATCTGAACAAGTTGATGTGCATCAACATCATTTAAATAATAATGAACTGCATGCATAACAACCAGAGGTGTAGTAAGGGGGTTTGTAGTCAAAAATCACCTAAGGGTATGGTCCAGTACTCCATTTGGCTATGTGCTTGACTCAAAATTTGTTCTTAAAAAGTAATGCAAAAAAATAACATTTCAACCCTTTTGGATGCACCCCTGACAAGGGAGATTAAATTTTTACCTCCCACTCCTCACTAAAGCTGACGTCCATCTGCAACTGAGAACTCAATCACACAGAGAATTTTAAAATAATGCGCAATAAGGTGGAATATTAAATATGAATGGATGATATGACCATAAATATCGTATGATGTTACATAATTTTTCTCATGAAAATGTATCCTACTATTTTGCGCATTATCTAAAATGGGAAATATTGCACACGTGATTGTCATTTTATATTAAAAAATCTAAATCTGATGCAAGTGTGCATAAAAATGATCAAATTATGATGCATATTCTACTAATTAATCTTCTCGTGTCAGTTTACATTCTATTCTTATAAAAAAGTTTTTTTAAAAAGAAAAGTTTGAGCATTTATCATTTTTTAATAATCTCCATCCATGCATATCGTGTCGCTTCAAATTTCAATTATCATTATTGAAATAAATATTTTCCCAAATTTATATCTCAGATGACGCAAGCGTTTCATTTCTTTTCGCATCTATCTTGACTTGTCAAAAAATATCTTCTTTCATTGTTTCTGATGTGTTAGTTGGCAGCACGCGATAATCACGCTAAAAATCAAATGCGACATCGGCTTTAAGTTGTCGAAAATAATTTATTTTTGGCATAGCAAGTGAAAAAGAAGTTCAAAAACTTTTTATTCATTGCCCTCTTTTTTCATAGCGTGCTGTGGCACGTTTTGCACTTCTTTTTAGCCACGAACGATATAACATTTTATGAGTAATTTGTTGATATCAATTTTAATTGTGGACAAGCAATTAAAGTGTCGTTAAAGTGCAAACGAGGGAGGATATTGAAATTTTTGTGGTTGTTATGAAATTGATGTGTGGAGATTAATTCATCGTTTATGGATTTACAGCATTAATTATTGAAATTGGGAAATAATTGGGTGGATTATTTATTAAATTATTGATTGATTGGAAATTTTTACGTTTTAACGGATTTTATTTTGAATTTTTCGCGTCATTTTTTAATAAAAGATGGAGATTTTTATGACGATGCAAAAATTTAGTCATTTCTGCATCTTAAGATGCAAAACCTAAAAACTTGCATCGTTTGAAGCAAAATAAATTTTGCATCTTTTGACGATCTTTTAAAAGAGAATATAATTTGCTTCTTTTGATGCAAAAGTTAAATTTTTTTGCATCTTTTAATTGAAATTATTTTCTAAAAATTTGCATCTTTTGATGCAAAATATGAATTTAAAAAGAGAAATGTAATTCTCTAAATGATCTGAAATAATCCAATAAAATTCCTTTATTTACACAATTAAATAAACTCAAACATCCTTGAGTCTATCATCGCAACTCAGAATCCATCCAACTGATTCCACGCAATTCAATTTTTCAAATCAATTAGTCAATTTAATTGGATTTTTTTTTCATACCTAATTGGATGATTCATTAATCCAAACCTAAAATTAAAACCTAATCGACGATTCAAGTGTTTATAAATGCATGTTGATTTCTAGGAAAATATCACGTGTTAATTAAATTTTAAAATTATATAAAAAAAACTTTCCACTTGATGAGATCATTAAGTTGAATTTAGAATCAGAAGTAAAGCAGACAAACTTTCTCAATTTCAATTAAAAGGAATCTACGACGAAGTTCTTCTTACTTGCCTTGTTATTTAAAAGATAAACTTTTTATAAATATTTATCGGATTATGTTACGTTCGTATAATAAGCTACGATTATTTTCTAAACGAAAATAAAACTAGGCAAAACACGTGCTTGCGTAACTCTAGGAAAATGAGGAAATTTAAAAATTGACTTGAAATGTTTAGACATTTAAGAAAATATAGTAAATGTAAAAATTAACTGTCGAATTCCTTCAAAGTTTCGTCTTTGAAGGTACATCGGCGAAGGTTCACCGATTGTCTCGGAACGTTGCCAGAAAATTGTAATAAATGTGACGTATTAATGTCAAGTAATTAAAATAAATGTGATGAAAATATTAAAATGTTTTAGAAAATTAAAATTTTGTATAAAAAGTCATAAAATAGTAGCTGTAATTTTTTATGAACTACTAATAAGTTGAGGGACACATGGGATTGATGTCGTAAGACCTAAAAATAATCTTTAATAGTTCTTGAATAACTTTTTTTTTATTGATTCTCATTTTCTGTGTTTTGTTTCCACTAAAAACAACAAGAAACTTTCATAATTCCAATAAAAATTGAACAAATATCCATAAAATCTTTTTCTTTTCTTTATCATCAAGTTCAAGGCTAAAATCATATCAGCTTTTAGTTTGAGGTTGTTTATGAATGAAATCATTCAATAAATAGAATTTTAGAACCTCCATTTCTTATCTTATAACTGGAGTGTCTTAGGTTTAAGAACCCCACCCTCCTTAAATGTTGGATGTCATTAATGAATGAACCACTTCCTCATATTGTGAGTTAGCATCTTAGTACTGGCTGTAGAAAAGGCACTGTTTAATTGATTCTATTGAAGATTGGGGTTATCAGGGGAAACTTACCCCAACCTTACCCTACCCCGGGTAGGTATGGTATACCCTACGGTAGGATAGGTGGGGTACCTTAGGTGGAGAGTAGGGGTAGTGTAGGATGAAGTACCCCGTGTAGCCCTAGAAACTGGCCTTCCTTATAACTAAAACTAAGCTCTTCATATCCTAAACACAAATTTCAAATTTTCCATGCATAATTTTTTCCGTGTCAACATAATTCCAAAAAATTTTCCACGAGTACCTTAACATTGCGATGATCCAATTTCTATGCAAATAATTTTTCTGCAATTCATCATTCTGTTCTATTCTGCTGATTATATAGCTCAACAATTTTGAGACATTACTAGCATGCAATATTGTATTACAATGTATAGGATTACATACAATTTATTCTTATTAAAATTGGTAACTGACCTGCTGACGATTTGTCACTGACCCAAGCTATTTTTGAGCTTAAAGAATTTCATGGTAATAGTGATGAGTCTAATTAGTTCAGAAGGTAATTCTCGCATGGAAAGTATTAGATTTCATTGCATAACTTGGGTGACTATGTGATTTGAAATTGAAGGGAGAATTGTTTGGGCTATTAAGGCTGGAAATGTGTCATTAAGTAGATCAGGGTTGGTATCTATTGACCTATTGAGTAAGGGTGATTATGGATCAAAAATTGCTTTAAAATATGCCAGAAAAATCCAAAATTCCTTTAATTTCATCAAGATATCCATTTGTAGGCTTTAATGCAAAAATGAACAAAAATCCAACCACCACTCAGCATAATTTTATTGTCAAGTACTCATAATTACACGTGCAGGTACTTTCCATATTCCTCAAGTACAATAGCATAAGGAAACCATAGGGAATAAAAGAGAAGAGGAATAATAAATTATTGCACATTTAAGAGCTCGTGCAATGCTCTGCTCTATCTTGCTTCATTATCAATTCTCTCCATGCTTTTTTAATAATAGAACTTTTCATTGCATTTAATGATGATTAAGCTTTATCGTGGTTAGTGACTATTAAAAAAGTTTGTTCAAAAGGAAATGAAAAGAGAATAAAAATCTGGTTTGATCGCGAGTGGGTACTTGTATACCTTATTAAGTGGGCTATTTGAGAATTTTATTTGGTGGATATTTTGGGTCAATTGCTTTAATTAAACAATATATTTTAAAGAAATGCTCACTATGTGATTGATACTTTTTTAAATATTTTTTGACCGTTCAAATTTTCAAAAATTATTTTTTGTCGTTTGGTGACCCGTACCAGGCCTTGCTCTACTAATAATTAGCTATAAATATATGAAATTATTTGAAATTTTAGGGTCATTCATTAAGTTTGTCCAACTTTTAGGGAGTTAAGGAGAACAAAGACTCTTTAGCAGTTCTTTTCAAACTTTGTCGACTTATGGCACTTTAATTGTCATTTTGAAAATTGGGCACCACACTAGAGTCCCAAAATGTTTTACTTTGAACTCAATTTAAAATAATATAGTAATTAGTGGTGTAGTCAGAAGGGTTTTGGGGTCAAAACTCACACAATGAATAAAAAAATTTAAAAAAACCAACCCCCTAAATTTTTCAGTCAACACCCTGGTCCTTACAAAAAAATCTCAACTCCTGTTCCTCTTCTCAAAAAATTCTAGTTTAGAGACTAGTCTAGGGACTCCTAGACTGAAAATCTTAAGAAAATTTCAAAAAAAAAATCTAATTCTAATTTTCTAGCAACAATAGCACAAAGTTCGAACTGTCTTAGGTAAATTGGGGCTCTGCTTTAGATGTCCTCCCGGATTTTAATGTGTTAAGAGATTTTTCATCACGAGGGGGGTTCATGTTTTTTGTATGAGTAGGCAACACCCTTTTGTTCACTTCTTCCCACTCCAAACACCAGACTTTCAAAAGTATCACGCAAAAGACTCATAATCTCTCGCACTAAAACTCAATGATGGCAATCATCTTCCTCACAATAATTATTATTTTTCCTCCCATACCTCTTAATTTTCCAAATTGAAAATAGCAATGAAAAAACATTTAATTGTTTGTATATGAAATTCAAATTCAATTGTATAAAGACTTTTATGAGCCCCCATGTTGCCAATATCAATTATGAAAAAATAAAATTGTTTCGATTTCCATCTCAGCTATTGATATACTCACTTATTTATAGAATGAAAATTGTTTTTCAAAAATTTGTGAATGGAAAATTACCAAGATTTTTTGTGAAACATGTTTTGGTGGTGTTATGGATTGTGTAGGCATTAAAGAAGGAAGCTAACTGAGTAGAAGCTGTTCATGATTTATAGACTCAATAAAAACAAAGTTTTCTATGAAATAACGTGAGGAAATTAGTGAGAATTAGGAGCAAATAGAAAGTATTCAGATTTTGAGGTTATGTTGATTTTGTAACCATAGAATGACGTTCGAGTTGACGCATTCGCAGATTGAGGTTGATTGTCACCTGCAGAGATGTAGTGTGAATTATAATAATGAGTTTTATGCATAATATAGAGTCATGGGGATTAAATAGTTGGATATCAGGATGTGAAGACTTCCGGAGATGCAAATTTGGCCTTTATTTTATTCTACTCGAGTATTTGCTTCAAGATAGAACAGAGTCATCAAAATGCATGATAATGGGGTCGTTTGTAAATTACGTCACACAAAAAACTACTTTTTGACCCCCAAAATTTTCCGTAGAAAAAAAAATCTTGTGTTTGACTGTCATAAATTCTTCAACTTCCCTAAAGCGTGACGTAATCTGCGAATGACCTCAAATCAAATTGGCTGTTCACAAATGACGTCCATAAAAAAGGAATTTTTGTAGCTTAACAAAATTATCGTTCCTAAATCCATGGAGTGTCTCATAACGTCATTTGTGATCGACTTATCAGTCAGAATTGGTCTGCAGGTAGATAATTCGAGAAAAGCCCGCCAACGGTCACCTGCGGCAGATGACCGAGTGATCATGATTTTACCAACTCAGCCATCAGCAGTACCAAAATCCCTCAAAATACACCATACATTGACCCATTCACTCTAAAAATAACTAAAAAATCTCTTACATAACAAAAATTTATAGCAAAACATCTCGTGTACATATTTAAAATTGGACTTTTAACCAAATCACGTTGTTGGTTCAAGGCGCAGTTTGTCGATCCCATAAGCCGTGTTACATTATGAAAGCACGGTAATAAATTACCAAAAATAAAGCGTAGAAAAGAGAAAATTCGTGACTATCCTCACCGAATCTTTATTCACACTTTTGATACATTTACGCACTGTGCCAAGTTTTACTCGATAAATGACACGAAACAAGAAATCTTCTTAGTCCTTGAAATTTTTTCTCACATCTTTTTGGCTATTTCACATTCATCGGTCGACTCGAGATTGTCAGCCGACCAGTCGTTAAACAATTTTTTTTTCTATTTTCATGCCAAATGTGAAATTTTCACACAGTAAAATATTCGGCTGCGTCATCGAGTGAGATCAACAGCCTAGATATTTATGCGATGCTCGATAATAATAGATGAACACATAAAGTTAAAGAGCCAGAAAAATGTGTAAAAGTGTGATTTTGTTTATAGTTTGGTTGATAATGTTTGATTTTCTTATTGAATAATTTAGAATGTTTATAAACAAATCGGGGGTTTGGTTGTGGAAAGAGGAAGTTGATTGAAGAATGTGATTAGAATTTGTGAGAAATATATGGAAAAAATTATTTCAAGTAAAAAAGATATAAATTCTGACTTCTCATAATCCACAACTGCAAAATTCTTATTACACAAAATAATTGTCATCCATTGCCTAGCTCAGGGAGGGACACATAGGGTCCAGACCCCCTTTTAGATTGAAATTTTGCAGTTTTTTTTGAATCCCTATTAAAAATTAAAAACCTACATTGGAAATTCAGGTTCAAACGTTTCCTTAATCCTACAATGACCAACAAAAATTCATTCCTATAAAAAAATTCTGGACACATACCTACCGATGACATCAATTTTCACCACAAAGAACCACAAAAAATGACACATGATATCAATTTGTAATTATCGCATTAAGTAAATTCGATGAAAAGACACAAAGATGTGCAAAAAAAAGCCAACTGTAGTCAATCATTCATTTTCTGACATGTCGTAAGTGCGAATATCTTTATAAAAATGTCGTACGACAAGTCACGTAAGGCGATAAATACATGTCAGAAGTGTCAAAAACGTAATCATATAAACAATTTATATTTTTAAGAAATATTTCAAAAAAAATGTGTGGCACGGAATATTTTCATTGTCAAGTTTTTGTGATGATTTGAAATGGAGAGGCATTTTTGGGTGGCTGACTTAATGTTTAGTAGGACTCGTCACGTACTTAGGGTAGGTTTGTTTAGGAGTCAAAAACTGCTTAGTTTTGGATTATTTTTGTAGATTAATAAGATTTTTTCAGTCAGAGACCGCTAAGCATGCCTCTGTCATACCTGAATTTGCCAAACTCTATTTTGGTCTAGGTAGACTGTGTAAAAAGTTTCAAAACTGCAAAGTTCATTTAAATTTATTTTAATAAATAGTTTAATCTGATTCTTGAGAGTTTGTTACGGGACACAGGTGTGCAGCAAACGTATTGTGCCAAAAATAGTGGTTGAAACAGACAGTTTGAATATTTTGAGCTTAATTTGATCACTTGATTGTACAATTATTTGTTGCTGCTTGTTCCCAAAAATCTGAATATTTGTATGAACTAATGGAATATTAATTTGTTAAGAATTTAATAATTTTCAGTAAGTTGACAGTTTTCTTTTACGATTTGATCATTTTCAACTAGTGCGTGTAGCTTTGACTTTTTGCAAATCGGTTTTTACCATAACCTATATGGGAATTTGTTATTACGGTAAATCAGTTAGCCTAGGATCAGTGGCGTAGCAAACCAAGGCTTTGACCCCGGCCGCAGTTCAAAAAATTTATCCAAAGAGTCGCAATACTTAATATATGTGGGTACAAATGTTCAATTTGTCCCCTGGTGACAAAAATCCTTGCTACACCACTGGATAGTACTGAGCAAAAGGCTTTTGATAAAATAAGATATAAGTATATGGTAAATAACCAATAATATAAAATGTATATCGTTGTCCAAGTGGCACAGTCTAACGACTGAGTTGTCAAATATCAGTAATTTTAAAAGTTGTGGGTTCGATTCCCAGAAGTTCCAAAAAAATTTGTATACTTAATGGTGATTTGATTTTTTTTTTGCATTTTTAAAGGAGTTATTCACTTTTAATGTAGTACGCAAACTATGCTCCGCGACACAGTAGTGTGTCTTGAAAAGTTCATAATGGTATATCAGATCAAAATAGTATATCAGTGTGTCGCGAAATTGGACTCATAGAAAAGAAGAGAAGGTCCCAAAATAAGGTTACAAAACAATTTAATCTAAACATCAACAACAAGAAACACGGAAAAAAATATTTGGTATCAAATTAATAAACAATTATTAGGCTCCTTTCTGTCTAAGCCGTAATCCGACACTTATTGTAAATAAGGGGTCGTTCATAAATCATGTCACGTTTTAATTTTTTTTCCTAGGAAAATGACAAAGGGGGGGGGGGTCGTTGGTCGAAAAAGTCGTTTTTTGCGTGATCTACTTTACGAATGACCACCTAAAGGCTAGTCACAAGACTGCACCGAGATCTCATCACACAATGTGTTATCAAAAATATTTGTATTTGTCATTTGAGTACAGTTTCATGACATTTAAACTTGTTTTTCTTAAACTCTTTTTATTTTATTTATTTCCATCTCTCCCGTGCACGTCACATATGAAAATATTTTTTTCGATTCAATATTTATTGATCCTTACGTATGTATACTAATGTTTTTTTTATTCTTTATTTTTATTGTGTTTAAACACAAATAGATTCACAACGTCCCGCTTATATTGCCGATAGCCGATCATCAACAAAAAAAACGTAAATAGAAGAGAAAGAAAAACATTTTCTCAACGTTCGGAAATCAACAGAGAAAAAAATCCGCTGTGTAATTCATTTTTTCGTTACTGCTACGCTTTCCTATTCCCTTCTCAGTCAATAATCGGAACGTCAAGCGACAACAATTGGACAACAACAAGGGATATATTTTCTGAATATATATACAGCTTGCCATTCACACTTTAAGCTATCAATAATCAATTGAAAGTCAACGTAAACAGAGAACGCTCCTAAAAAAACTTTTTAAGTCATCAGCTGTTGAAGAGAAAACATGTCAAGAATGAATGGACATCATCATGAGGAAGTGGAAGACAAACTTGTCGAAGTTCCACAATATAGCTTGATTAAGTTGCGCAACATGTTTAAGGCTAATTGGCCGAAAAATATAACCGCTTATTACTTAATTGAGAATTATATGGAATGGCTCGAGAAGGTCAACAATATCAAGAACTTGAAGATCTATTGCCTTAATGGTGAATGGAGAAAGGATGGAACATTCGTTATCATTGTAAGTTTATTAACTGTGATTTATTTTGTCTTCTTGTGCTGGCTATTTTTTGATGTCGTTGAGTTATTGGATGTGGAAATGGTTTTGTGAAGAAAATTAAATATAAGTGAGAATATAAGCTACTGTAACAAAATAATCGTAGCAATTAAGTTTCATCAGCAACCCTGAATATTAATTTATTTAAAAAAATTGCAGTAACAAGGCAAGGAAAAGCTGACCGACCAAGGTTGTGGTTAATGATTTTGGGATGGAAGTGTGAATATAAATCAAGAATCCTGTCCAAGATATATATTTTTGTAAGAAGATTAATGACTAAGCTGGGGTTTAGATATAAAATTTTCGAGTGGGGGTATTTTGACATCTATAACATCCCATGGATACGTTCCTGTGACTAAGGGTAGCTTAAAATAGTCAATTATGACTTTTATATTATTTGTGGCTTTTTTGGCGCCAATTACTCAGTGTCATTTATTAAAATCCCTAAAAGAGAAGCTTAGAAGCTTGTGGCGTGCCTTAAAATTTTTTAAATATACAGTACAATTCTGTGAAAGTGATGCAGATGAAAGGGTTTAATTACCAGTTTTCCAATCTTCATGAAGCTTAGTGATAAAAATCATGTGATAAAAAGTCATATGACGTGGGTTCGATTCCCGTTAGTGACAAATTGTTAGGAAATGTACTCTTATCTGCTAAATATTCAAATCATAAATATTTACTCGATCGACACACTTTGAAATATTGACTACACGGCGACCAAGCAGGTAGCATCTGTAGAACCAAGAGGACAGTATACTTGGAACTATGAGGCGGCCATGTGGCAAATGTAAGCTCTTTGGCAACATTTCAATTTGTGTCGATCAAGTTAAGCTTCGAAATCGAGTTTAAAGAAGATCCAAAAGTAGTTATAGTGAAAAATTCATGTATCATACGAATATACCCTAGATACCCTAAAAACTGACCCCTGGTCAACCAATAACACCCCAATCATTTAATTTCATCACGAAATTAAGCTTCCTAAACTTTCTGTTCACAAAAATACTTTTCCTCGTCACAAAATGACTCAAACTACTGAGTCACTAGTCACATTATTAACAGGTAGCACGTCATGTCACGATGTTCTAAATTTATTTAACTTTCCGATTAGATCTCTTAACTACATCATACTTGTTAAATACAGTTAAATACTACTTAAAGTATTGAATAAGTTGCACGATATAAGATATTTTTCAAAATAATTTTTGTATCTCATTCATACATTTTTAATACAATGGGATTAGAAATTTAATTCCCAAAATGGAAAAGTTTTTGCGTCTTGTTGCCAGAAGCTTTTCCTTCAAGCTTTGTAACAAAATACCAAAATTGATATTCAGTCAACAATATAAGGTTGCAAAGCATTTATTCTATTATGTTGAAAAACAGCCTTAGAAATATCAAATGTCAAAACACAACGAACTTAATGCACCAGAATATGAGCTTAAAGCAATGCTTTTGTGTTTACAATTCTCCACGTATCTAAGGTCACATCATGCAAATGAGCAAAAAAATGTAAACAAAATCCTAACAGAATAGAAAGCTGCTTTAACCACATTAAGGGGTAGTTCATAAATGATGTCTAAATTTTAGAGCAGTGGTTCTCAAACTGTGTGCTGCGACACTGCATTAGCATTTACAATCAATTCCAAACTAATGTGTTATGAAGTATACAAAATGACGGCTAGTACCAAAATTAAGAAGAGTATACCCTATACTCTAGGTATAGGCGTACCCAGAGGGGGGGTCCGGATCTTCAAACTCAGTATAAATAGAAGTAACTTAAAAAACTAATGATTTCTACAAATTAATTCGGCCAACCTAACTAAGAATTAAACAAAACTTTGTAAAAAGTTAGTACAGTCTTGTTGAAAAAAGAGTTTGGAAACTCCAGACACCTTCTCGGTACGACCATGACCCTAGGTGTATACCCATCCCTGAGTTGGAAAACCCCAATTTTAGAGAATAAGGCATCTATTGCTGTATGTTGCCTTATAAAAAATTAAATTTTTATGACAGAGGATTCTAAAAATCCCGTTTTATAATGGACGTCATTTGAGAATGACCCTCCAAATTCTCAGTGCTGTTTTGGATGCTTTTCATTTATCTACGACTCATATTTTGAAGGATAAAATATTTTTAATTACATTTTTGACGCCAATAATCCGATAAGTGTGCATAATTGTCTTTAAGTATCATGGTCATTAAGGTTTATAGACGAAAATAGTTAATAAATTTTGACTTGATATCACAAACTCAAACGAGTGCCTGTGGTGTCATTTTTAGACACAAAAGTCTCTTAATTTAGCCACTGAAGTAGCTTATTGAGCCATTATGATCACTTATTCATTTACTGACGCTTAAAACAGCCATTAAAGCTCTCGAGTGAACCACAAAAATCCGAAAAAAAATTCTGAAAATAAAACACTTATAAATAAACATTTAACGACCAAAACACGACATCCAAAATTAGCCACAGATTTAAAATAAAATGAAATTCCATTCCGCTTATAATTTCCATTAATCCATTCGAAATTAAATTTTCAGGATCGCTATCGCTTATTTATGTACACACTCGATGAAAGCAATAAAAAATTGAAGCGAATTCTTAATTTATTGGATTGGAGCAAAGGTTTTGATGTCTCGTCTGTTTGTCAGCGCCATTTGCCTGCTGTTTTGCAAGTCATGGAGAAGAAGCGATTGCCAATTGAGAAATCATTTATGCTTAATTTCCATTATTTGCCGAAGGAAGAAGCATTGAAGTTTGATACAGCGTAAGTATTTTTTTTTATTCTTTTTTTTGGGGTTTACTAGGGAATGTCCTGTTATGGTTAATGGGGGTTGTAAAATTCTTGAATTCTAATCTAAACTAGGTATTTAATCCTTGGATTTATTTGAATCCAGGATTTAATTCTGGGATTAATTTAAATCCTAGAATTTAATTCTGGGATTAATTTAAATCCTTTATTTAATCCTAGGATTAATTTAAATCCTTTATTTAATCCTAGGATTAATTTAAATTCTGCATTTAATTTAAATCTAAGGATTATCAAGGAATTGACACACAAATCGCTCAAAACTCTACATCCAAAAATAATTTCCACGCAATAATACCGAGAATATTTAATATCATTACAGATCACCTGAGGGTATCTATTTAAAGCAATTGGTACCAGCCGATGGACAAAAAATCAATGACTTGTGGCCACATGCACACAATGGATCCTTATACTTTATTCAACGGTTGATCGAAATGAATTTAAACATCGGTGCTTTCACGACAGAAGAAGACGAGTTGATTGCATGGTGCTTAAGGTACATGAATATTGCATTTATCGACTAAATAATTTCTAATAACTGTCATTGCTTTACTTTCGTCCAATAGAATCGAAATGGGAAGCTTCGGCAGTCTTCAGGTTGATGAACGTTTTCAACGTCGCGGTCTCGGTTCATTGATGGTTAAACTGATGTCAAGACGTTTAGCCGAACAGTCAAAAGACGTCACAGCCGGAATTGTCGATTCCAACTACAAGTCACGGCAAATGTTCCAGAAATTAGGATTCAAACACATTGATGATACTCACTGGTTCACAATCGCTCCAACAATTCCACACTTTCGATGGGTCGACTAAGTTGCTACACATTTGCTGGATTTTTCTGTTTGAGGCTTTTTTTAAAAATAATTTTATCAAACTCCTTTATTTTAGTGATAATTTGAATCGGTTTTTAGATCAAATTCATGTATTTTTATTAATTTAGTTAAAGAGAAAAAGATTATTATTAGGCTGTAAGACACACACACATACACAAAGTTAATCGTCAAAAATTCATGGAGATTCATGAGCTAGCGAGTGTTATTTTGAAATGAAAGATGTAATTCAGAGGGAAATTTAACTTCTAAAACTATATAAACAATTTTTTGTCTAGATGATTCAATGGTAGAATTAATGTCGAACAATATTTAGTGTAATTTTGTAAAAGTTACAGTAGTTTGAGGATATTCCTTACTGACTATTGAATAATTACATAATTTACGACATAATACACATAAATATGCGGTATTTAATTAATAAATTGTAATGTAAACAAAACAAAAAAGTCAAAAATTTCAAATATTTAAAACAATTTCAATTCAAGGACATTTCTACCATTTTAAAAACAAGCTAATCTAGTATTACATTTGTGAGTTTGAGTCAAGATAACTTCTATAAAAAGTACATTTTCCATTAAAAATTTCATTATTGAATCAAAACCGATTTAATCATGCATTTTTGACGAATCATTTGTGCTTAAAATTGAGAATTAATGACTTAATATAATAAATTTAGTAACTAAAGATTTTTGTCTTTTTGAAGACTTTATATAGATGATATGATATAAATACATCCGATTGGCATGCTGTCATTAAGTTTTTCTGGGCGACACCAAAAAGTAATAAGCACCAAAAGGCATCTTAAGACCACGACACGGCACCAAAATTGAGATAAACCGCAAGTTTATAGAAACAGTGCCACAAGGGCAACCTAGAGATCGATTTTCGACCATAATAATATTGCAACTTTGGTCCGAAGTTGGACGGTGCTGTGGTGTCCTTAAAATGTATTTTGATGGCTGATTTTTCCGGTGCAGCTCGGGTTTCGGTGACATTTAGTCACTTAATTGATTAATTTTAAACAAAATTGCCTTCAATGTGACAAAAATGGCGCCAAAAAAAGACAATGTGCTTCTCGGGATCGAGTGGAATTATGTTCTATGCAATTATGGTTCTCAGTGATGAATTTCTGCACTATTAACTCCAATAATTGAGTAGAATAAATCCAATTACGTTACAACCAATGGCAATCGTAAAAGAATTACAGGATTTACTTCCTATGTAATTATTTCTAATTTCGTCACACAAAAAATACGGAAATATATGAGTTAGGTGCTATATTCTTGCCTAATGAGCTTAAGCAAAGTTATTCAGATTATAATGGGAATCCTTACAACTGAATTGCCCTTGAATTATTTCCTATTTACATCTTTACGTCAAGCAAAGAAGCAAATAACTGTGTAGAGCATAAAGCCACTCATATAACTTTTAAATATTACAGTAGTTTGCACCGTACTGTGAACTTTATCATTATACCTTATACCTTAAATTTTTTTAGGGACATATTTTGATAGAAGAAAATTTTATTATTGAATATTTTTAGACTAGAATTGAAAAAAAATACTTTATTTTTATTATACTTAATTTAATGAAAACAAAATGTTAACAAATTTATTAAATTTATAATTTATATTTGTAAGTAATTTGCTCAACCTTTTTTGGTTCCTTCCTAAAATTATTAAATTATGATTTTAAAAATTTTAAAAACCGTTGGAAAAAAATATATTTGAAAAATTTGCATCTGAATTTTAGAAGAAAAAAAATCTAGAGAAATGAAAGATGCACACTTAGCGCACCAAATTATATTTCCCATAAATCAATGTCTTTTTAAAAAAAGAGTGCTATGAAATTGTCTTAAAAAATACACACACAAAAAAAATCATAATTAATTAGATTATATCACAGAGTGACACTTTGTCACTTTTATTCGTATTAATCAAGAAAAAAAATTAAAGAATATAGTGATGAATATTATAATGAATTTTATTTCTTTTGTATTTTTATCGAGCTTGTTTCTTGGGTTTGGAAAACTCATTTGAGTGGATGATGAATTTTACAGGGAATTTTTATAATTCTAACCTTGAATTTCAAGTATTAGACAACATTATGGAGGGTCTGCCAAATGCCATCAGCCAATTTACATAATTAAGGCACGACCCTTTCTAATTTTGTCAATTTTAAACCTTTCAATTTCCATCAGTTAACTCTAACTCTATAAAATCCAAATCTTAACCTCAAAATCATCCATTTCAGTGAGTCTTCCCGAGCAACACATCATACCACCTGGCAAGTCGTATGATTCATTAACATTCAAAAAGCATGCTGTCTTAAATGGATAAACTGAGTTTAATCACGAGCAGGATCTGGGGCCGGTTGCACGGTATACCATAGGGTATACACTACTAGGGTAACCCTAGGGTATACACTACTAGGGTAACCCTAGGGTATACACTACTAGGGTAACCCTAGGGTATACACTACTAGGGTAACCCTAGGGTATACATTACTAGGGTATACTCTAGGGGTATAACTATAGCAACCGGCCCCTGTTCTTGGGGCTCGTTTATGAATGACATTGAATGTTTAAGAGGAGGGGGTCTAACACTGTATGACACTTCCATACAAAAGACATTTTTTGTATGAAAATTTTGTAACAGAGTGTGTAGACCTCCTCCTTCTGTTTTTTCGTGACATCATTTATGAACGGCCTATCGATAGCATGCCTCTTCGTCTATTGGGGATCACCATAACCACGATGTGTCGCTCGGGTCCTCATCCCGAAAAAAATCGTCGAGGGCTGTCGTCGGTCATTCGCATATCATCATATAATCAAAATTTTTCTAGACAAAATTTATTTATTGTAATTTGCGAGATATTTTCTTCTTCTGGGAAATCCGATATAAAGATCAAACAGCTCTCGTTGATGTATTTTAATTTTTATTATTTGAGAAAAATATATAAAAAGAGAGAAAAAAAAATCACATGAAAGACTTTGGACTCTCGCCTTATTCCGTTTGCGAAGTATTTGTCTGTGAGTTAGTCTAGAAAATTAAAATTTTATTCTTTTTATTCTTTTCTTCTGTAGTCAACTCTACCTCTTGATTTTCTTTTAATTTATGAGAGAGTGATTGTTGAATATTTACATATATCCTATAATTAATCTTGTTATTCAGTCTTATATTTCAATTTTATTATTCCTTTGATTAATTTAAAAATATGTTGGAAATATATTCGAAATCCTGATAAGGGGTCGTTCACTTATTACGTTACGCAAAAAACGAAATTTTAGACCCCCCCCTCCCCCCTTGTTACAAATTTTCCAAGAAAATTTTTTTTCATTGTTTGACTTGTTACAAAATCTTAGACCCCCCCTCCCCCCTAAAAAGCGAACGTAATAAGTGAACGACCCCTAAGTTGTTGATTTTAATGATAATTTCAATTGTTATAAATTAGTTTTAGTGGACAAATCATGTAAACGACTTAGTGATTGCTGCTATAGAACCAAATAAAAAATTCTTTTGTCTACTTGAAGTTCTATGGAATAACGAAAAATTTACTTAAAAATATGAATAATCTAAAACTTAAAACTAATTTTTTAATTGCACTTAGTAATTTTAAAGTATAGAACTGTTAGTTAAGCACTATTTAATAGCTTATTTTAATTAGATTTGCAAAATAATTAGTTTTAAATTAATGTCAACAATCAAGGGTGTCAAACTACGAAAAAAAAATCTCTTCACACCTCTAATTCAAATTTCAAAAAACCGTTAAATTTCAAATATTAGCTTCTTCAAGTTTGTTGGCTTTTTAATGTGCTTATATAACACATTGTAATGGAAAATTCGTCGAAAATATTCAAAATAAAATGAAGAAAAAAAAGTTTCAAAAAATTTGTCCACTAATCCTTAACAAACAAGACTTTAAAAAATTAAAAAATTTTAAATAAAAAATTTTACAAGTCAAATTTCATTTATTAAAAAAAACTTTACAATTTAATAAAAATTTTATTCAAATAAAAGATCCAAAAATGATAATAGACTCAATAGATGTTGGAAATCCTCAAAAAAAAAATTAAATAAGTAATGACATAAGAAATTTAATCTCCCCACAAAAAAAAGAAAGTTCTCTGCAGAAATGTCATATGAAATATTAATTATTTTAAAAATAATTGATGTTATTTGAGGAATGCTATGAATTAAAAAAAATGAATAATATTTTTGCATTTGATGATGGATAAGCTAATGACGTCGTATTTTTTTTTGTTCTTGTGATTGTACAAATGATGCTGATAATGATGATTAATGTGAATGCTAGGTATCAAAGGTTATTAGAGCTCTGTGACTTTAATTACACGTGAGACACCGTACAACCCTAGACAGCTGGCTATTTAATATCAGAATCAGATATAGGCAGACCAATTTTGTGTCAATCAAGAGATTAATTTGTAAATTACCCAGCAATAATGACCTTTGATCCACCTAGAGCTATGAATTATGAGAAACAAAACTTTTAATCTTTATTATTTTTCATGTCAAAGAAAAGAAGAAAAGTTTTGAAAATATTTCTGTCAAATTTTGATGAAAATCAAAATGTTATTAACAATATTACTTATATTAGAAGATTGCAAACTATTTAGCAACGTGGGTTGATGATGAAAACAAAACTATTAATTGCAAAATAAGGAAAGAAAAAAAAGTAATTAAAAATTTCTGTTGGAAAAACTAAAAAAAACTTTTTTTTTAATTATTTACTTTTGAATTTTCAGATACTTTTATAACTTTACAGCAAACAGCAGCTTGATGTGTAAACAACATGTGAAATGTTTTAATTTAAAATGACCTTTAAAGGCTGCAAATTGCAATTAAATCACGCTTGCTTTGTTTGCTCACGTGCTGTTGGTTTTATTATTTTTTAATATATTATCGCGTTTATTGATTTCCTTGAAAAGGCTTTCTTACTATCTCTGCTAAAAATATGACTTACTTAGTTCACTTATTACGTTACGCAAAAAAACGAAATTTTAGACCCCCCTCCCCCCTTGTTACAAATTTTCCAAGAAATTTTTTTTTCTTTGTTTGACCTGTTACAAAATCTCAGACACCCTCCCCTCCCCCGTAATAAGTGAACGACCCTTTACCAGATTCTTAGTGCACTTTTCTTTAGGTCAAGATTGACTTTTTTTTAAAAAAATTGACCGTTATTTTTCAAAAAAAAATTACCATTATATTCAAATATATTTTTACCGTTATTTTTCAAATATTTTCTGACCGTTAATTTTGAATTTTTCGAGCTTTATTTTCAGCTAGCATTCTATGCAGGGAAAATGCTTATTCACGTGTGACTACATCAGTATTTTTTTAAAAATTGACTTCACGAAATGCTATGAACAATACAAAGTTCAATTTTTTGAACTTCAAAATTCAAATTTTGAACAAACCGTTAGAATTTTTTGTGAATGCGGCTGAATACTTAAATCAACAGATTAAAATTAATCCTAGGATTAAAAATTAATCTTAGGGTTTAAAATTAAATCCACCACTAAACGCTCAAAATGACTACTTACTTCTCTATTCATAAATCCAGCTGAATCAACACAATCACAATTTATCGATTGTAATACTCAGTATTCATTATTTATGATAACATACAAATCGCTGTTTAATTCATCCACATATCTAGTGAATCTCACATCATTATTCTGTAATTAATCTTTACAATCGATCGAATATCAGTTTAATAATAGCCGATAGCTTCTATATCATCATTCTTTCCAAGTAAATTACAGCACGATTAATGATTTACTATCTGTAATTGTCGATAATAACAGCTGTTTACGAACAAACACAACAGAATTGATGGAACAAAACAAATTGCTTTTATTTTTATTCACTTTATTAGTTTCATTTGCATTATTCACTTCTACAACAGGGGAAGGATAATTTTGTGATAATAAAATTTACATATAAAGTTTTTTTTATAATCGTTATCTAACACAGAAGGATTTCATCGTTTTGAACTTAACAACTAAGAATAAAATAATAGTTATCTGAAGCCGACTTTCCATAATTAATTAGATCCATAGATTAAATTATTAAACTCTCCAGAAATCTTGCATTTCAGATTTTAAAAAAATAAATAAGGTAAAGGATCGTTCACATGTGATGTCCAGCACTAAGCTGTGTGACACTCCAAAACCACTTCCACAGACATCACAAGTCAACGGCGTCCTTAAAGGAAAACTTCAGTTACTCTGCATTGTTAATTGTTTACATTTAATTTATTTTTTCTTCCTTCTTAACCGAACTTTTTATCGTCCCTAAACATGACTACGTTTCGGTAGACGCTCGAAATTTTCAAAAACATTTTTGTGATTTTAAAAATCATCCTCGAAATTTATTTTTTGGGTAAACTTTAAGCCAATTGAAAAATATTGTCGACTGAAACGAGAACGGAAAGAAAATTTCTGTGGGTCGAATTTGTGGATTTATTCAGGCGGGATTTAATTTATTACTTGAATGCAGGATTAAGATCCGAAGGATTAAATTAAGCCAAGATTTAAATCCAAGGATTAAATTATTCCAAGATTTAAATCCAAGGATTAAATTATTCCAGGATTTAAATCCAAAGATTAAATTTATCTAATATTTAAATCCGAAGGATTAAACTAATTCAAGATTTAAATTGAAGGATTAAATTAATCCAGAATTTAAATCCGAAGGATTAAACTAATCCAATATTTAAATCCAAGGATTAAATTATTCAAGGATTTAAATCCAAATATTAAATTTATCTAATATTTAAATCCGAAGGATTAAACTAATCAAAATCTAAATCCAAAGATTTATTTCAAACTCAGGTCCCTAATTCTCAAACTAATTAGCCAACAATTCGATTTTACACGAAATTAATATCATTTTCCAACCTATTCTTACATTTACGACCCAAAAAATCCACTTTCCATACATTCCAACCGACCCACTCAGTACCAGCCTTTTTATTCCTTTTTTACTTCTCCAATAACAATAACTTTTTTTTATATCTCTCACAAAATGGGGATGATAATTTAGGAGTGGAGCTATTCAAAAGAATTACCAGAATTCCTAGCTAATTTATAAAGTAACACAAGCAAAAAAGTTACAGCATAAATGATTGCAAACATAAGGAAATTACTTCACATTGCTGGATGTTCGGGAATAATTGATGCTACAAAGGACACAACGAATGTCCTTGCTATAGTCATCCACGAAACTTGTGGCTCAGAACTTTGTAACTCATCTGAGGGATTAACTAATGGCTCTGTTTCACTATTCTCTGCCTGTTGATTCTCTTCTGTTGCCTGTTCTGCATTTTCTGGTCGTGGAGCTGCTGCTGGTGCCTGTGGTGGTCGATTGACATTATTAAGATTCACGCGTGTTGTATTATTGTTATTCAAACGATTTTGATTCTGTCTGTAGATGTGATACCTAAAATAATACAAAAATATTGAATTAATATTACTGACGTGGATTTTTTGCGTCGTTTACACTTTTCTTTATCATTGATAAGATTAATTTTGTGGAAATGTCTCAATGAAATTGGCTTGTTTCTTATCTTGGGGATTATTTAAGAAGCATTGAGTTACTTATGAAATTTATAAATCCATTTGGGCATTAATTGACTGCAATTTTGGGATTTTATCAACTGAAAATTGGAGACTCAAAATCAGTAAAAATTGCCCATTCAGAATTTTGAGTCGCTGCGGATCAGTTGTGGATTTTAATGTACCTTTCCAATAAGTTTGATATCACAGGATTTAAGACCATAGAATCGTTTCCCAGAAAAGGATCGTTATTTGTAAAATAACGTTCTTAAAACTTTTGAAAAATAACGGTCTTAAAATATTTGAAAAATAATGGTCTTAAAATATTCAAAAAATAACGGTCAAAATATATTTGAAAATAACGGTTAAATTCAAATTTGAAAAAATAACGGTAAAAAAATAAATAACATGAAAATACTCACAAATAGATAGAAATTCCTATGAGAATGACAATAAGACATCTTAATGGCGACGAATAGAAGTAGACAAGACACAAGAGAATCAAGAGACGAGACATGGAATAAACAATATCCAGCCAATCGCGATTTTCTTGCTCATCTTGAATAATGTTTGGAAACCTTCTTTGTGGCTCAGCTGCTGCCGGTTGAGGTGCTTGTTCTACTTGTGCTTGTGGCTGCGGAGCTGCTGCTGATGATGATGCTGTTTCTGGATTAGGTGATTGAATTGTATTTGATGGCTGTGATGGAGTTGGAACTATTGTTGGTGATATGAAAGGCATTTGTGGTTGCATAAATCCAGCAAGATTTGGAGCCTGCTGTGTCTGTTGTTGTTGAACTATATTCATATATTGATTCATGTATTGAGCATAAGCTTGTTGCATCCACGTTTGCATTGCATATTGCTGGGCGAGGACACTGTTAGCATCAAATGGCATATTACCGTAAAAGGCATTATAATAATTACTGGGAATGTTTGTGGTTGATTGCTGCTGTTGTTCCTGTACAGCATTTGTCGTCGTATGTCTCTGTCTCAACTCGCTCGTACTCATGTCTGACGATTGTGATTGATTTGTCGAATTTACTTGTGGATTTTCCTTCAATTTCGTTTGTAGTCGTGAACTTGTTTTCGGCGTGAAGACTAAATGGACTGTATGAGCTTCCTGTCCTTCGTATTCTCGTAGAACGTCCTTTAATACGACCGTGTCGTTTAAAAGTTTTCCAGAATAAATGAGTTTTTGTTCCTCAGTGCTCTACAAAAAAATATATTGCAACAAAAAATAGAGATAAGAATTTAATTCTTTTAGTTTCGAGTTACACGATTTATTCATTTGTAACGTGATAAGTGTGGAATTTATTGAAATAATGTCATGAATTTAGAGCTTGATTTTATATAAAATTTATAGCAAGATTTGAATTTGTCCGTTATAAAAATTTATAGCAAAATTTGAATTTGTCTGCTATAGAAAAAATTGAATTTGTCCGTTAAAAATTTGAATTTTTCCGTTATAAAAATTTATAGCAAAATTTGAATTTTTCCGTTAAAAATTTGAACTTGACAAAAAAATTTGAATTTTTCCGTTAAAAATTTGAACTAAACCAAAAAAGTTAATTTTGTCAACCAAAAATTGGAGACTCAAAACTAGAATTATTTGCCCAATTAGAATTTTGAGTCGCTGCGGATCAGTTGTGGAAGTTAATGTACCTTTCCGATAAATTTGATATCACAGGATCTGAACCATAGACTCGTATTTCCCAGAAAAGGATAAATTTGTGTTCCAATTACCAATTAATTGTCGCTATTGCCGTCTTAAAAACACAAATTACTGCTTGACAATTTGTCGAATTAATTTCTACCACGCAATAGATGATGAAATCAGTATTATAAACACTGATAAATGAATTTAATACTAATATTTATCTTTGTATATGTAGATAAATGTTTTTCTTTCTTTTCGTTAAATTAAGTAAATTACTGACTGAGAAAAAAAAAAATAATGATCACAACATGAAATTTTCACTTTTCATATAGGTACTGTCTATTGACTACAACAAAAACTTATTTTCACTACACAACTAAACAAATTTTAAAACAGTCACGAAGAAAATAAAGCAAAAATTTCCAGGAAATCAACAAAAATTGCGGCTTTGAGACTTGAGCAATAAATTATTAATGAAGCTTGAATATCAAGTTATGACTACTTTTTGAGAACATTATATGACTGTATTGCTGCAAACTGATACGTGTTATCAAAAGCTATAGAATACGAATTTTCAGCTGTATTTAGTATTTATACAGCCGTCTGTAACTTAAATTATTATGAACATTCTATAGAAAATAAAAATAAAAACTGACGTGTCTCACTCTCTTTCGTCCAAATAGACATGAATGATTTTTAATGATGTGTTGAGCAGTTTTTGTTGGGTATTACATCTTATTGTGTCAATATTTACTTTAAATAGACATAATAAGACTGTACATATCTATAAATGCTGCTAAAGTTCAATTATGAAGCTTTCAGTAAACTGGATCTCACATCCAGTAAAGAAATTAATTAAGTTCAATACCAAAACATCTCACTTCCACTATCTTTGATGGCATTTCCGTTCTCAAGGTCGTATAATATCAAATTTATAGGCGATGATACAGTAAATGACCGCGAATGACAAACTTTCCGATAGTTTTTTTAATGAATAAATTAAATTAGACGTAAAAAATGTTCTTGAAATGGAAAAATTTACTTACAGTTGGATAAATTTCGCTCAATTTGCCTTTTAATTCCCTTATGTTCCATGATGCTTTTGCCAAAATCCTCTTATCCTCGAACTGCTGGACTTTTACTATCAAATTGATCATAGTATCCATTGTTTTTAAGAAATTTTCACTTTAGATTTTTAATTTTGCTTATTTTGGAGTTTTTGGCGATTATAATTTCACTTCCTTGATGATTCGCTTGTTAATTACAGTATTCTGAAGCTTTTTGTTGTATTTATTATCAGACTGTTACTTTATAAACTGATTTTTAGCTAAATTACTTCGTTTTTGAAAATTTCATCAGAAAAGAAGGAAAATAATAATAAAAATTTTACATTCACTCACACAACTAAAGTTTAATTAAAGGTTTGCACAATCTAGACTGTAACTTTTCAACTCGATTACGGTGTGTCAACAACTTTTTGCAATAATAAACTGTTTCTAATCGCGAATAGCTATATAATATTGCTTATTAAGTGTAAATAAAGTTAATTATTTAAATGTTTTGAACTTTTCCGTTTTTATGTGTGCGTGAAACGTAGTTTTTTGCCCTGCTGATTTCAAATTTTGACGGTTATTTTTGAAAAAAAAAATCATATTTTTACATCCTTCATTCTCAAATGTCAACAATGGGTTAGTACCACAAATAATTAATTAAATTTTCCGGTAAATAAGCAGATTTTCACTACTTTTTTAGCTGAAAACATTGTAGATGATCCAAGCCTACTCGTAATTTGTGTCGACACTAATCCATCGCAGAGTATTTTAAGAAGAAATCCAGGTAAATTGTTAAATTTTCATGCTTAACAACAAAAAACGTGAATTTAAATATCTTTTAGATGCCCTTAACTCAATCATTAATTGTGTAACTGCATTCGGAAATGCTCATCTGATGCATAAACCACAAAATAAGTTAGCTGTAATATCATGTCATCATAATGGAAGTAAATTCCTGTATCCATCGACGGACAAATCTCTTGAAATCCGGCAAATGGACGGTCAATATGAATACTTCACATTCGTCGAGAAATCAATTAAGTACAACCTCTCAGAGCTCATTAAGAATGCTCCAAAGATTGTTAATAATGTTGAGAGCATGATTGCTGGATGTCTTGCAATGGCTTTGTGTTATATTGTTCGGGTAAGTTGAATTGTATGATGCAAAAGGAGAATCAAATCACTAATAAGGAATAAACACATTTGCAGGTCAAAAAATCACAGCCAGTTGGAAGTAATCTAATCGCTAGAATTCTCGTTGTAACTGGAAGTGAAGACTCAGCTCATCAGTATATGACATACATGAATGTCTTCTTTACAGCTCAAAAGGAACGAGTTGTTCTGGATATTTGTGCTCTAGACAATACTTTAGTTTTACTTCAACAAGGATGTGATATAACGGGTGGACATGTGAGTAGTTCATAGCTTTTTTGGTGCTGGATTCTCAAACTTTTAGGACTAGAAATTGCCATTGAGGAATATAAGGCAAATTCTCTAATTTCCCGTATTTTTCTAGTATCTTAAAGTACCTCAACTTGATGGACTCTTACAATACCTGCTGTGGATTTTCCTCCCAGAACCATCCATTCGATCAAAGCTAGCCTTACCACCACCAGTAAAAGTAGATTACAGAGCAGCTTGTTTCTGTCATCGTGAGCTAATTGATATAGGATTTGTCTGTTCTGTATGTTTAAGTATTTTCTGTAAGTTTTCACCTATTTGTACGACATGCTCAACTGTATTCAAAGTTCCAGTACCAATTAAGCCGAAAAAGAAGAAAATTAAGACATAAAACTTAAGATTTATTGAATAAAAAAAATTAGGGATATTTTTAAGGCATTTAAAAATAGCACCAATATTTATATTTATAAATTACAGTTTAGCTTTCATAGTTTTGTACATGTCCTTCATTTCGCGTCTAAGGATCTTCCCAGTAATGTTCTTAGGTATCTCGTCAATAAATTTAACACCACCGCGTAGCCATTTCGGATTGCTTGCATTTTTAGCAACAAAATCCTTTACTTCTTGCTCTGTCAAGTTACTGCCTTCTTCCTTCACAACGAATGCAAATGGAAGT
Organism: Chironomus tentans; assembly: GCA_963573255.1. NCBI lineage: Eukaryota > Metazoa > Arthropoda > Insecta > Diptera > Chironomidae > Chironomus > Chironomus tentans. The sequence continues at coordinate 21,410,366 of OY754302.1, forward strand.
TCTCCTGCTATTTCATCTGGAATCCCGATCACACCAGCATCTTTAATTTTTGGATGTGACAGCAGCAAACCCTCAAGTTCTGCAGGTGGAACTTGATATCCTTTATATTTGATCAGTTCCTTAAGTCTATCAACAATGTAAAATTGATTATCCTCATCATAATATCCTAAATCACCAGAATGTAACCATCCATCCTCATCAATTGAGTCAGTTGTTGCTTCTGGATTGTCAATATATCCCTTCATGATAAATGGACCTTTGAAGCACAGCTCACCAGTTTTATTTGGACCCAAACTATTTCCATTTGAGTCAACAACTTTTCCGTAAGTTCCTTTAATTAACTGACCAACTGAACCAGGCTTTGCTGTTGCTACATCTGAATAGAGTACACCAAGTGTAGCCTCAGTTTGTCCGTAAGCTTGTAATACTATAATATCGTCATTAAACCTTTTCTTGACTTGTTCCTCAAGATCTTTCGATAGTGGAGCAGCACCAGAAAATATTAACTTCAAACTTGATAAGTCGTAGTCACTAAAAAGTGGTGTTTTTGATAGGAAAAGAATGACTGGAGGAGGCACAGCTATCGTCAGTATTTTATATTTCTATAATCATTAAAATGCCATTTAAAATTTTGATATCCAATATTAGAATTTAAGAATTATTTACTTCAATACTTTTAAGGTACAGCTTGGGTAGGAACTTAGCTAAAAATACTTGTGTAAATTCCCGTGATGTAGTAAACAATAATTTTCCCATAAATCCCATAACATGAAACCATGGCGTGATGTATAAAGACGTGACATTTTCAAACAATGCCTTTCCCATTGGAACTCTTTCAAGGTTGGACGCAATGCATGAAATTAAATTTCCATGAGTCAGCTCAACGCCTGAATGTAAATAATAATATTTTTATGAACTTTAACATTTAGATTAGGTGGACTTTTGAATTAGTTAACCTTTTGGAAGTCCAGTGGTTCCACTAGACATGAAAATCATAGCAACTTGATCGAATAATTTGACAGGTTGTCTCACAAAGCGTTCCACGTCAAAATTATTGTCTCCGTATTTACTGAGGAATGTCTTAAAGGATATAAGCTTATCGTCATCAACATTATTGTCGTCTAAAAGGATGATTCGGGTTACGTAGTTGAACTGCTTAAGTTTTGGAATAACTTCTTTAGCATTTGATGATATGAAGACAAAATTCGGTTTTGTGATGTTTAAGGTATGTTCTAGTTCACCTGTTGATTGAATTTAATTAATAATTCACAGCATTGTAGTAAGATAAGCTAGTTATTTGAAGGTCAATTTTGTTTTAGTTTTGTTTACGATTTAAGCTGTTAATTTTAAATATTCAACAATTTATTGGAAGCTAGTTAATTTGGAAATAGTAAAACTATAATTTCTGTCTAGAAATCTTCAGAAAACAACTTTAACCTTGAGATTCAACAAATGTAAACAATGACAACCTTGAAAAACCATAAACATTTATTTTAAAAACCAAAAGAAATTTACAGCTAGTTTAAAGCAACATAAAAATTTTAGGGAGTCGAAAGCTTGCTTGGAACTAGTTGCAGCTTTCTCTTGGGGGTCGTTCACTCATTACGTTACACAGAATAGCGACTTTTTAGACCCCCCCTCCCCCTCGTTACAAATTTTGTGTGAAAATTCTTTAGTTCAGCCTGTTACAAAATCTCAGACCCTCCCCTCCCCCTAATAAGTGAACGACCCCTTGGTTAATTTAGGGATTTTAGAGCATTTTAAGTTAAAATTTTTAACTAACTGAATATCAATTATTTCCCTTCATAATAAGCTTTACTTTATCTACGGCTGAAAAGGTATTAATTATTTATCCATGACAAACTCACAGATATTAAGAAATATTTCATAATCATTGATTAATCACTTACGTTCAGTGTATGCAAAGTTTGTTGGCGCACAAATAGCGTTTAAATAAAGAGTTCCATAGGCAATTGCTGCATATTCTAAGCGATTCTCAGATAAAATTGAAATAACATCATTCTGTCGAATTCCAGCACCATAAAGTGCTTTTGCTACCTTAACGCTTTGTTCCAAAAGGTCATTAAATGTCCATTGTTGTTCTTTAATTCCATCAATCTGGGAAAATCCACTAATTTATATTTTAAAGCCTCTGAAAAAGTATTCAGCAATTTACCAATGCAATCTTGTTTCCACCGTCCTTAAAATTATCGTAAAGCAATGCACCAACTGTTGGATAATCAAGAGTCTCCTCAAAATCGCCGCCATAAAGAATATTCTGATTATCACTCATATTTTACAACGAATATTAAAATGCTGCTGATTCGATTAGAGGTCAAAATGGAACTGAGAACATGCGTTAGCAAAAAACCTTTGCACAGTTATTAAAAAAAGCCTCAGCTGATTAAACACAGAGAATAACAAAGGTGCTTGTGTTTGTAAACAATTACTTTACTCTCTTTTTGAAGATAAACAATGGAAATTCTCACGTTCTCTCACCAAGCTCTCCATATTATGGTTCATGCTTATTCTCTTATTGAGAGTCTGATCAAGTGGATTTTCCTATCTAAAGATGTAACTTGAATGGGAATGAATTTTAAATTAGCAATTTTTAGTGATCATTATTTTTGAGGACAGACAACAGAAGTCAACCAAAGATTTTTATTAAATTTTAAATCAAGTCTACAACTTAGCCTTCATATTTTTATAAAATTCTCTCATTTCTCGTCTCAGAATCTTTCCGCTTGGATTTTTGGGAATCTCGTCAATAAATTTGACACCACCGCGTAGCCATTTCGGATTGCTTGCAGTCTTAGCAACAAAATCTTTCACTTCTTTTTCTGCTAAGTCACAGCCTTCTTCCTTTACAACAAAAGCAAATGGAAGTTCTCCTGCAATCTCGTCTGGAATTCCGATGACACCAGCATCTTTAATTTTTGGATGTGATAACAAAATTCCTTCTAGTTCTGCAGGTGGAACTTGATATCCTTTATATTTGATTAGTTCCTTGAGTCTATCGACAATGTAAAATTGATTATCCTCATCATAATATCCTAAATCACCAGAATGTAGCCATCCATTCTTATCGACTGTGCTTGCTGTTGCGTCTGGATTGTTTCGATATCCTCGCATAACTAACGGTCCCTTGAAACAAAGTTCACCAACATTGTTAGGTCCCAAACTGCTTCCATTGTCATCAATAACTTTTGCATAAGTTCCTTTGATCACTTCACCGACTGAACCTGGTTTTGCTGTTGGTATTTCGCAATATAAAACACCAAATGTTGCTTCCGTTTGTCCATAACCTTGCAAGATGAGTAATTTATTGCTGAATCTTTCTCTTACTTGATCTTCTAATTCTTTTGTCAAAGGAGCTGCCCCACAGATTATAAATCGAAGGCTCGACAAGTCATATTTGTAGAACATTGGAGATTTTGCCAGGAATACAATAATTGGTGGAGGAATTAACATAGATACAGTTTTGTATTTCTAGAAATAAAAATCATTAATTAATTATTAGAATCAGAATGATTTAGAAATATTGTACCTCAATACATTCCAGATACATGCTTGGTTCAAATTTGTTCAAAAAGACATTAGTGACTTCACTAGATGTTACGGATAAAAGTTTTCCCATAAATCCCATTGCATGAAACCAAGGCACAACAGATAGTGAAGAAAGTCTACCAAAAAGTTGGAAATGTATCCTTACTTTTCTGAAATTTTCAACTGTGCAGGCTATTAAGTTACCCTGAGAGAGTTCAACTCCTGAAAATAATTAAAAGTCTGGGGATGATTTCTTGGGTTACACAGGGTACCTTACCGTACCCTAGGGTACCTATACCTACCCTACTCTGGGGTACCCTAGGTGGAGGATAGCTAGTAGGTTGTGGTACCCTGGGTAGCCCTAGAAACCGGCAAAAGAGGTCAGTATGTCAGAAAAAGAGAAAAATTTCTTACCCTTAGGCAGTCCAGTAGTTCCGCTTGACATAAAAATCACAGCAGTGTGATCAAATATTTTTATTGGCTGTTGAACCAATTTTTCGACATCCAAAGCATTGTTTCCATATTTAGACACAAAACTCTTCAAAGAAATCTGTTTACTGTCTTTAACAGTCTCTCCATCTATTAATATGATGAGCTCAACATAGCTGAGGCTCTTGATCACATCTAGATTCCCTTTGGCTGCTTCAGAAATGAACACATATTTGGGTTTTGAAATGTCCAATGAGTTCTTTAGCTCACCTAGGATGGAAAGTTTGAGAATTAAAGGGTCGTTCGTAAATTGCGTCAAGCCCTGTAGTGACGCACCCTCCCTTGTCACAAATTTGCCATAGAAAATTTTGTGTTTGGAATTGTAAAGCTTGACGTAATTTGTGAACCCTCTAATTCACTTACGTTCTGTATACGCTATGTTTATTGGTGCTATTGTGGCATTTAAGAATAATGTTCCGTAAGATATTCCAGCATATTCAATGCGATTGTCGGATAAAATTGAGATGACATCATTTTGTCTGATTCCAGATCCATAAAGAGCTTTTGCAGTTTTCATACTTTCTTCTAAAATCTCATTGAATGTCCATTTTTGGTCTGTTAATCCATTAATCTAAAATTCGATTGAATTAGAAAATAGGTACTCTAAAATCCATTCATTACATACCAGTGAAATTTTATCACCACCAGCCTTGAGACATTTCACTAGTAAGTCCCCAAATGTTGCAAAATCTAATGAATCTTCCAACTCACCCATGAAAACTATGTTAGGATCATTTTCTTTGTCCATAATTTTTTCTGATTAAGTTATTTATTGATTGATGAAAGACTGAATTAAAACTGAGATTATTTTAATTCTTTTTAAAGCATAAATACGTTTACTGATAAGCAAATGAATTTTTAGATTATTTACTCTCAGAATTCTGAAAATTTCAATTATAAGGTCTTTGACTTCTCAATAATCTTTCATATAGTCACAAAGCTAGCAGATCCCAACTGGGGCGTAGCGAGAAATTTCGACGAGAAAGGGAACTGAAAAATTTAGGATGGGTTACCGTTGAGATTTCCTTCTCAAAACCCCAAAATTGCAAATTGAAGAAAGCTGTCTGTCGAGAGGGGGCTTGACTCCTTCCCCCGGTTATGCCCCTGGACCCTAAAGAAATCAACAAATCGATTTTTCCAACCTAGGCCAAATTTTTGTCTGTTAATCCCTTTCGATTTTGTGAAATAGATAAGATTAAACTCTTATCAAATTAATTTAGCAAAAAATTACTGTTTATTATTATACACCTCAACCATATCATTTTAGTATTTTTAATCAAATATCACTCAAGTTTTTGACAATATTATCAAATTTTCTGTACACGTCAAAATCACAGACTTTCTTTTGACTAGGATTTACAAGTTTGCTTTCATGTTTTTGTAGAATTCTCTCAAATCAAGTCTTAGGATCTTCCCAGTAATGTTCTTAGGGATATCGTCAATAAATTTAACACCACCGCGTAGCCATTTCGGATTGCTTGCATTTTTAGCAACAAAATCCTTTACTTCTTGCTCTGTTAAGTTACTGCCTTCTTCCTTCACAACGAATGCAAATGGAAGTTCTCCTGCAATTTCATTTGGAATTCCAATAACACCAGCATCTTTAATTTTTGGATGTGACAGCAGCAAACCCTCAAGTTCTGCTGGTGGAACTTGATATCCTTTATATTTGATCAGTTCCTTAAGTCTATCAACAATAAAGAAATGCTTGTCCTCGTCATAATATCCTAAATCACCAGTATGTAGCCATCCATTCTTATCGATTGTACTTGCTGTATCCTTTGGATTATTTCGATATCCTTTCATGATAAATGGACCTTTGAAGCACAACTCACCAACTTTATTTGGACCTAAGGTGTTTCCATTCAAGTCGATAATCTTAGCATATGTTCCTAAACTAACGATACCAACCGAGCCAGGTATAGAATTACTTAAATCAGGATTTAACACAAGTGATGCTTCTGTTTGTCCATAAGCTTGGAAAACAGCAATTTGGCTGTTGAACCTTTTCTTAAATTGTTCCTCAAGCTCTTTTGTTAATGGAGCAGCACCAGAAAATATGATTTTTAAACTTGATAAATCATAATTGCTAAGTAATGGTGTTTTTGTCAGGAAGTGAATTAGAGGAGGAGGCACAGTTAACGTCTCAACTTTATATTTCTATTCCAGTTTTAAAAAAACGCGAAAATTTGAGTTTAAATACTTAAAAATTCAAAAAGTCTTACCTGTATGCTTTCAAGATACAATCTTGGTACAAATTTAGCAAAGAAGACGTGACCAAACTCCCGTGATGAGACGAACAAAAGCTTTCCTATAAATCCCATCACATGAAAAAAAGGTGCAACATATAAAGCCTTTACATTTCCATAAACAGCTTTTGCTAAAGGAATTCTCTCAAGGTTGGCAGCAATATACGCAACCAAATTACCATGAGTCAGTTCAACCCCTGGAAAATGCGAAAATTATTTAAAAATAATTAAATATAAAAATTTAAATTAGTTAACCTTTTGGAAGTCCAGTTGTTCCACTAGACATGAAAATCATGGCAACTTGATCGAATAATTTGACAGGTTGTCTCACAAAACGATCCACGTCAAAATTATTGTCTCCATATTTACTGAGGAATGACTTAAAGGATATAAGCTTGTCGTCATCAACATTATCGTCATCTAAAAGGATGATTCGGGTTACGTAGCTGAACTGCTTTAGTTTTGGAATAACTTCTTTAGCACTTGATGATATGAAGACATAACTCGGTTTTGTGATGCTTAAGGTATGTTCTAGTTCACCTGTTGGTTGAATTTATCGACTTTTTATTTGTTCAAGTGGGATAAAAACCACAGTAACGACGTCATCAGGGTATCCCCACGTCTTTTTAACGTTATAACGTCGACGTAGCGGTGCTCTAACGACTACGTTGTACCGCTCGGGTAAATAATTAATATTATAATGAGCTGAATATTTTAACGCGTATATCTAAATGATAAATAAAATAATAAGTTCCTTTACTTACGTTCTGTGTACAGAAAGTTTGTTGGAGAACAAATGGCATTCAGAAAGATAGCTCCATAGCCAATTGCTGCATATTCTAAACGATTCTCAGATAAAATTGAAATAACATCATTATGTTGAATTCCAGCACCGTAAAGTGCTTTTGCTACCTTAATACTTTGTTCCAAAAGGTCATTAAATGTCCATTCTTCTTCCGTAATTGCATCAATCTGTGTAAAATCCACTAATTAATAATTTAAAGCTAGTGGATAAATATTGAGCAATTTACCAAAGCAACCTTGTCTCCACCGTCCTTAAAGTTATCGTAAAGCAATGCACCAACTGTTGGATAATCAAGTGTCTCAGTGAAATCACCACCATAAATGATATTTGGATCGTTGTTCATTTTTAGACGATTACAAAATTGCTGATGTCTCGATTAGAAATCAAAATTAAACTGACAATCATACAAACTTCAAACTGTCATTTGAATACTTTGTTCTCTTTTTACAATTTTTTTTAATGAATTTAAATAAATTAAGTAAGTGAAACAAATTTATGGGTACTTTATGGGGTAAAGAAACTTTAGGAATCACAATTAGTGGATAATTTTCATAAAAATCAAGAAGTTTGTGTATAAAAAAATATCAAAATTCATTCTTTTATTTCTTATTTTTTGTTTTTTTACAAAGAATTTACAACTTGGCTTTCATGCTCTTGTACAGTTCCTTCATTTCTCGTCTCAAAATCTTTCCGCTTGGATTTTTGGGAATCTCGTCAATAAATTTAACACCACCGCGTAGCCATTTCGGATTGCTTGCAGTCTTAGCAACAAAATCTTTCACTTCTTTTTCTGCTAAATCACAGCCTTCTTCCTTTACAACAAAAGCAAATGGAAGTTCTCCTGCAATCTCGTCTGGAATTCCGATGACACCAGCATCTTTAATTTTTGGATGTGATAACAAAATTCCTTCTAGTTCTGCAGGTGGAACTTGATATCCTTTATATTTGATCAGTTCCTTCAGTCTATCGACAATGTAAAATTGATTATCCTCGTCATAATATCCTAAATCACCAGAATGTAACCATCCATTCTTATCGACTGTGCTTGCTGTTGCGTCTGGATTGTTTCTATATCCACGCATCGTTAATGGTCCTTTGAAGCAAAGCTCACCAACTTTGTTAGGTCCCAAACTGCTTCCATTGTCATCAATTACTTTCGCATAAGTTCCTTTGACTATCTCACCAACTGAACCTGGCTTTGCCGTTGCTACTTCACAGAACAAAACACCAAGTGTGGCCTCCGTTTGACCATAAGCCTGCATTACTAATATATCATCGTTAAATCTTTCCCTCACTTGGTCCTCCACTTCCTTTGATAATGGTGCAGCTCCACAAACGATTATTTTGAGACTTGATAAATCATATTTGCTAAAAAGTGGAGTTTTCGCCAAGAAAATGATGATTGGTGGTGGAATGTGTAAGGATATGATTTTGTATTTCTGATTTGTAAAAATGAAAAAATTAATATTTTTGAAAAACAATGACTTAGTCACTCCTGTATAAAAATATTTGAAAAATAACGTTAATAAAATATTTGAAAAATAACGGTCAAAAAATATTTGAAAAATAACGGTCAAAAAATATTTGAAAAAGTTTAAACTGGAGAATCAGTCAGTCTTACCTCAATGCATCCAAGGTACAACTTCGGTTCAAATTTGTTAAGGTACACAAGGGCTACTTCACTGGATGATACGCACAAAACTTTTCCCATAAATCCCATCGCATGAAACCAAGGTGCTACGGATAACGAAACAAGACTGTCAAAAAGTTGTAGACCTAACCTGACTTTTTCAAAGTTTAGAACAGCACATGCAATTAAATTGCCATGAGAGAGCTCAACGCCTGAAAATTAATGTATTAAAATATATTAATAGGACAAGATTCAAACTTAATAACCTCACCCTTTGGTAATCCAGTAGTTCCACTCGACATAAAGATCACTCCAACTTGATCAAATATTTTTATTTTCTGCTGTACAAATTTCTCAACATCAAAGTCATTATTTCCATATTTATCCACAAAATTTTTGTAGGAAATTTGTCGTCCATCATCAGCAATTTCATCGTCTAGAAAGATTATTCGCTGAACATAGCTAAGATTCTTGACCACATCAAGATCTCCTTGAGCAGCCTTCGATATGAATACATATTTTGGTCTTGTTATGTCAAGTGTATGCTTAAGTTCACCTGAGAAAATATAGAAAAAATTCTAAATTTGCATTGCTAACAAATGTCATCAAATTCCACATACAGAGAAATAGTTTAAATAATTTTGAAATTTTATAGAAAACCACCTACCGAAGGTCAAGGTCAATTGCCTTTTCCGCTATCACAAATTATTCAAAATTAAATTATCGACAAAAAACTTTCACAAAGTTGATTCTTTTATCATTTTGAAATTAATCCTTTTAATTAAGTTACAAACATTATAATCTTAAAGATATGTTAACTTATCAGTCAATGACTACGTAAACTCGGAACTTATCAAGTGTTTTCTTTATCAGCTTTCAAGAGATGCTTTAAATAACTTTCACACTTACGTTCTGTGTACGCTATGTTTGTAGGTGCTATTGTGGCATTTAAGAACAATGTTCCGTAAGATATTCCAGCATATTCAATGCGATTGTCAGATAAAATTGAGATGACATCATTTTTTCTGATTCCAGATCCATAAAGTGCTTTTGCAGCTTTAATACTTTCTGCTAAAACATCATTAAATGTCCATTTCTGTTCTGTTATTCCATCAATCTAAATTTATTTTTTAATTATTCAAAATTTAATCGACAATTTGAAAAATCTTAATTTTACCAGCGAAATTTTGTCACCACCAGCCTTAAGACACTTCACAAGCAAATCTCCAAAAGTTGCATAGTCCAATGACTCCTCTAAATCACCTTTATAGACTACATTTTGATCATTTTCTTTTTCCATAATTTCACGTATTTTATTTACTTTTGTGCTCAAAGACTGAATTAAAACTGAGATAATTTTCAATCTTGTTAGTTGTGGTATGCGACATAAACAAGCCTACTGATTAGCGGCAGAGAGGAGAGAGGCATACTAAGTCAATTCACATTAACTTACTCTCTTCAAGAGAGAACAAAGTGTGTGTAGAATTTAAATTAGTTTAAAATTCTCAGAGAGGATTTTTAACAAGATTAAGGAGGTTTTGAAGCATTTGCTGCAAATAATTGTATTATTTTTAATTGATTTTATTTAATTACATTTTCAGAATATTTAGTTGAGACCTAATTTCAATTTAAAACTGATTTTAAAGTAAATTTAGGAAACAGTTATTAAACAAACAATAACGGTTTTGTAAAATTCAAATTTAAGCTTTTTATTGCAAGTTTTGTCAAAGCTTTGTGAGTTTTATTCAAAGCTTTTTATTTTAAAATATGACCAAAGAGTAGTTGGGAGTGGGAAAGTGTTCGAGAAATCGATAAAGTGACTTAGACTCTACAAACCAGGATTCGGTTGCTCTGGTATATTCCTAGGGTAAACCCCGGTGTAGTGTTTACCCTAGGTAGGGTGTACCGAGCAACCCACCCCAGTAGTCGGTTTTACCATGAGTACACCCTTGCCTAAGGGAAATTGTTGGGGTCAGGAGCCAACGGGTGGAGTTGGGGGACAAATCACCCTCAACGGAAAAACTTCTTCAATTTGCTAGGGTTCTTGAGAATTTTTTTTTTCAAAAGTCCCCCAAAAATTTTTCTATACATACCCTAAAAAATATTCGAGAAACCAACCACTTCTGGGTTGTTATCGATGCTTAGCAGGAGTGTAACAAGGGAAAGTGGTCAACTTTTGCCCTCCTCGAGAAAAAGTTTTCTTTAATTTGCTTGCTATGACACTCACACATACTCAGTATACCAGACGAAAATTTAAAAAAATTCATCCTGTCAAATATTTTCCCCATTAAAATACCTTGACTAATAAATCGTCAAATCTAAGCACAAATTCCTCCATAAAATTCCCCCAAATATCCTCAATCACAAAGAGAAAAAAGAGAAAGTAAAAGGAAATAAAAAATTTATTGAGGAGGTAAATTTTTCAATTGAACAAAAATAAAAGGATAAACTCATGCACATGTGTCTCGTACAATCGTCAATAAATACGCCACCAAAAAAATACGGCAATTTCATTGCACGATATTTCAACAAGATCCATTCAATACAAAAAAGTAAGGGAAGAAATTTATAAAAAAGAGAGTAAAATTGATTTTTATGTCTCCAAAAAATATTCCAAATGTTCTTTATTTATTCATGAATTGTGATGATAACAGCACATAGCTACAGCTACGCACATACACACGATAAAGTGAAAAATTCACAAAAAAATACTCAATTTTTTATGCAGAAATTGTTTTTGTTATTATTTTATTGTTTCGTACGGAAATCAATATCATTTCAATATTGTTATGTGTTATTTTGATATGCTCGTATGCATAAAGTGGTTGAATATTGCATATTGTTATGCAGTATATTGACATCTGATTATGAATGAGTGCTTGTGAATTGCGTTAATTCATTTAAAATGTAATAAAATGGTTTTGATTGTAAACTTTTAATTGATTTTACAATTTTCATGGAATTTTTATTGTCGATGGTTTAATGAAAATCGGAAAATGTAACATAAAACTTTTTATGAATTGTGATGTAATGAAAATTTTTGGGAATATTTTAATTTATTTTTTGTTGGTGGTATTTTTAGCATGGGTGATTTTTTCACTCAACCAACCCCCCCTCGCACCCCTTTTAAATAAATTTACTCCCTATTGGCTGCAAACAACATCATGAACCGTTATTTTTTTTTAATTAGGTTACGACTTTTTTGGATATCTTTTCGAATCATGGTTTGTTTTAAAGTTGTGCTGGTATAATAAGTAGGAACCAAGAATAGTATAGTGAGAAAAAGAACACTTTATTTCACTTCTTATAAGATTCGCGTGTTATAGTTTACGCGGTAAGCATGTGACGCTATACAGGACTACAGTGGAGTGAATGTTAGAGTCCGCTGGAGTCCAGCTTCCAACTCTGACCTCAACCACTGCATTGCCATTCCAAAAATTTCATATCCTAAAAGTTTAATTCACATTATAAAAAAAAATTAAAAAATCATGATTTTGGAATTAAAGTTTAATCAAGTATTCTGGCTATTGATATGAGTCTACTTTGGAAAAACAAAAGCACAAGAAACTTTCTCATGAATTGCAATAATAAAACTTCCCTCCTTACTTCTTCTGATTGCATTTTGTGATGAAGAAAAAGTATTTTTTGAAATTTATCGCTTCATTTTCTGAATGTACAAACAAACAAGTAAAAAAATTAAAACTTTTGCACATACAACATGAAATGAGTTGTAAGAGAGTGGAAGAAATCAAAAGCTCATTCAACAATGCAGTGGGCAGGAAAAAATAAAGTAGGAGAAAGAGAGAATGAATCTCAAAGAACATGAAATTTATGGTGAGGAAAGTGCAATGAAAAATAATTAGATGAATTTTCTTTTAATTAGTTTTTATATCCCATTCCCTCGAGTGCATCTCAATTTCCCTAGACTTGTAGTCGCCTTATATGTATGCTCACATTTCTCGAGTACAAGCAATATTAGAAGTTTTTTTTGTATACATTTTGCAAAAAGTTCTCTCGCCATTCATCTCTTCTGTTGTACTTCCCATAAAACTTTTTTTTAGTTTTTCAATTTTTTTCCTCTCTTTGTGCAAAAATATCCCATAAAATTTTTTAATTAGCCATAAATTAAGGACTTTAAACGATCCTTGAAATGAGGGTAAATGAATGAGCAAAATAAAACTGGTTTTTGGCGGCAAGTGAGCCGTGATATTTTAGTGTGAAATTAGTTCCTGGTGGGGGTTTGTTTTTAATAATTATTCAGAGAATTTCATATTTTTTTCTTAGCAAGTAAGTTGCAAGTATTAAGTTTGACCTTTGGGTTATTCATTATAAACAATTGATTAAAAACAATCAGAGCGAAGCTACTCATTTTTGTAATAATATTATTATCAGTTGCATTTCATTATTGTGTGATCTTGACTCAGGGGAGTATTCCGGAAAGAGAGGTGGGGTTGGTCCAAAGAACCCCCTTAATATTCCAGTCCTTACAAAAAAATTCAAAACCTTCTCGACAAAATTTCTGGATACGACCCTGCTACAATCTATTTATAACACATACCTATGACCTGCTCCACTTTGTATATAACCCACAATAATCCCACAAACTTTATAACCTCAAGCACTTTACAATTAGTTCTAACAGTTTTTCACTCTCCATTTTTTATGTTCAGACAAAATTCATCCGCAAGCTCTTAAAACAAAGGATGACATTTGAGAATGACATGTAACAAACTAAAAATAATTTTTTTGTAATTAGATAAAGTGACCAAAAAATCAACACGACAACAAAAATTATCACTGGCACTTTTTGAGATTTGCTGGAAGGCAGAGCAAAAAATAAAATTATTTAGTGGTAAAAACTTTTTTATTTGAAATTTTTTTTTGCTGCGTGGTGCGGGAATGACGATGAGTATAAGAGTGAAATAAACAGACACTAAAAAGTTTATTTTTGCATTTTAATTAAAATTATAAATCATTTTGCTTTTGGCTCGAAAGCATTTTTTCTCGGACTTTTGAAAAATAAAGAGAAAATGTACACACAAAAAAAATTGGGAGGGAAATTGAAACAATTTTTCTCGACTATTGCCATCTAAATTGCATCGTTTACTTTTTGAAAGAGTTTTATTTGATACGCAAATAAAGAAAAAGTTGTTTAGCTTCAGGGTATCCCGGGCAGTGCAATAAATTACGAATATTGGTGAACTTGGATTTTTTTTTGATTGCCTAAAAATATATAAATCACCAACCTTTCTTATTCCCTAAATAGTAACATTTATAAGCTCATTACAAAGTTTGTAAGCATTTTGTTGATAATTTTGAATCATTTTATGTCATTTGTCAATTAATTGAAAGTTAACGGTATTTTAGAATTTGAATTTTAACGAACTTTACTAATTTGAATATTTTTGATCTACTATATGTAGAACTTTTGAACTGAACTTATTCATTTTGTAATTAAGGAACATTTTGTGGCACTTGTCTGTTTTGATAAAAAGCGTGTAAAAACACTTCATATCTATCTGTAAATGTCATGAACATTGAACGAACCCTTGCCATATCGACAACACTATATAATTATTGAGAGATCATCATTTGAAAGGAATCGAACCCACATCCTCATAAAAAAGGGTTACAGATATCCCGGTATGTTGCTCAACCACTCGACCACAGTGCCTTTACTCTAAAAACAGCAGATTCGCTTATAAATACCTCATTACCACAGATTCCACTTATTTCAGACACCACATATTCATATGACGCTCGGAAAACACGACAGAAAATTATTTAGGCTATAAACCCCCTCAAAATAAATTAAAAGCATATGAAAAACTTTTTGTTAAGTTTATGATATGAAGCATACATGCTCGAATGCAAAACATAAATAAAGTATCGATTTTCCCCATAATATTTGAACACTTTTTTTTCGAAAATTCATAAATTTTTTCACTTCAATTCCTTCCATCCCCATTCATACTGACTGTGAGATAGGAAGAAATAAAAACATGGAAAAATTACAGCACCAGCAACAGCAGCTTTTTATTATTTTGACAAAATACACAGAACATTATGCAAATACAGTTTTTTTTCGCGAGAAATTTTCATCGACAAAATATTATGAATCTATTCGATATACGATGATACATGTGTAGCTGTGAATTTATTTTAGGGTGGGGTGGCTACAAAGTTGGCTGGGTTGAAGAAACTTTTAAAAAAATTAGAAGGAATTTAAAAATAGATTCTCAATTGCTGATTAAGAATTTCTAAAATTATTCCATTAAATTTTCAATAACCCTAACCAATTGGTCACCCATCCCATTCATAATCCAATCGGAACATGTGCTGAAAAACGCTTTTTATCACGACGTGCATAATCTACATTTTCCATCCTTTCGACAGGATTTATTTGTAACAATACATTGGCTTTGAAATACACCGCGAATTTTCACGATAAAAAAGCCTTTCAATTGGATTTAATGTTGGTAAATTTTTTTTAAGCATAACGGATCGTGATATGGGGATTTATGCTACTCAACGCATTGATTTAATTAAGTAAAGGCATAAAATATTGTGTAATTTGAAAAAACAATGTAGCTTGATAAAAAAGTTATGAATATTGATGCTAATAAATTGAATTAATATTGGAGGCATGAATCAGGGGTGTTCAGAATAGTGTCAAAGGGGGTCCAGAACCACATTCGATCGAAAAA
The DNA here is from genome assembly GCA_963573255.1 of Chironomus tentans. Taxonomy (NCBI): domain Eukaryota; kingdom Metazoa; phylum Arthropoda; class Insecta; order Diptera; family Chironomidae; genus Chironomus; species Chironomus tentans. The sequence continues at coordinate 21,425,792 of OY754302.1, forward strand.
ATTTGAAAAGTATGAAAAAATCTGGAACCATCCCCTCTCGAGAGGACAGACCCTCCCTAGTTTGTTCATAATATATTGTATGTCTCATGCTCAATTCATGATGCATCGTAGACGATTGGTCGATATTTCAACAAAACAAATCGTTTTCAGATCTATTGGCTGTTCATGTAACTAAATACCTAACCTATGTTTACTTAATACAGATCTTGACTCGAAGATTTAATTATCAACCTTAAAAAATAACGAAATATACTTAACTAGCTAACCGACTGCTTAGTATTAAATTTTCCACTTCAGCCAAATTTATTCATCTCAAATATTCATAATTAACTAATAGAATCATGCCTGCATGACAATCATTTAAAATACTCTAATTTGCAGCTCCAAAAAGCAGAAAGTCCAAAAATCCACATGAAAATTTCATAACTAGCCACATGACTTCCGTTTTAATCCAATATTTTAATGCCAAGATATTCATTTTATTAAAATGTTTGTCTGAATATGCAAAGCATTTAATGAACAATTCCATTCCATACTCTTGTTGGATATAAAATAAATTCACTTACTAAAATAAAAACGAAAATGAAATTGAAAATTTTTCCAACTTGTTTAATATGCGAGCTGTGCTTTATTATAATCACTTTACCATAATCTCTCCCGAAAATCCAATTTGCAGTTGTTAACCACTGAACTGTAAAAACGGACTTGACCATTCTTTGCGGAACAGTTTTTATGCTCGGTGTTTCGTGGGATTAAAAACTTTAACAGTTTTCAGCTCATGATTTTTTATTGCTTGTTTAATTTTTAAAGTATTTCTTTTTGAATATTTATGAAAATGAATTTTCTTCCGTTAGGAATTTTTCTGCTTTGATCTCTGTTAAGTGTGCATTTAATTTTCATCGTCTGAGGAATTTTTCATCGATGCTTTATCTCTATCGTCATCACTAATGCACTGTTCTGAAGTTTTTGTGTATTTTTTACACTTTGAATGTTTTTACCTCAGTAGTGATAAGATAAAAGCTGAATTATTCAGCAATTGCTGTTCATGAAAAGCAGTTTAAGATAGCAAGGTAAAATTATTTTTTTGGTTCGAGTATCAGAATTTAGTAGGGTTCGTGAAGAGTAAAAAAATCTTTGATTTTTGAAATCATTTTTTTCTGTGATCTCAGAAAATCATGATTTTTGAAATCCTACGTAAATCTTTACGTAGGATTTTGATTACGTAACGAAAATCATTACGTAGAGATTTTCGTTATGTAAAATCTTTTTTGTTTATGATTTTCATTATGAATCATTTTGAACATTTCAGTCTCAATTTCTAATACAGATTGATTAAACAAAATGTTTAAACGAAAATTAAGCTGTTCAGAATAAGCACATTACACTTTAGGTGCTTAAATTAACTAAATTTCGATACAAGTAATGAGCATTTTCGTCTGGATGTTTTTTGCTGATCCAGACGAAAATGAAAGTATTGAAATTTACATAAATTAAGCACCTAAAGTGTAATGTGCATATTCAGAACAGCTTAATTTTCGTGAAAACATTATGTTTAATCAATCTGTATAAGAAATTGAGACTGAAATGTTCAAAATGATTCATAATGAAAATCATAAACAAAAATGATTTTACGTAACGAAAATCTCTACGTAATGATTTTCGTTACGTAATCAAAATCCTACGTAAAGATTTACGTAGGATTTCAAAAATCATGATTTTCTGAGATCACAGAAAAAAATGATTTCAGAAATCACAGATTTTTTTTACTCTTCACGAACCCTTCAATTTACTGCTGAATATTTTTGGAAATAGAGTTTTCAGCCCTAAGCTTAGTGCACAATTTAATACATTTTTATATGGACAGATACTTATTTGGGATCGTTCATTAAAAATTGGACTTGCAGATTCCCTCCCCTCTTTATCACCAATTTTTTTTGTTATCATACACCTTCAGACCCTCCTTTCTAGAATTTTCGATACCATTCCATTGCTGTTGACCTGAAGTGTCTAGGTCAGTATTTCTCACACTGCGGGAAATTTTATTTCTTACTGTTAGGTAACCGTCAGGATACCTTCACGTCTGTGTTCCAAGGTTTATTAACACCAAATGGAATCCACATGCGTGTCGATCTCATATGGCTGCCACATGAAAGAGCCTTGACGGATTCGTGTCGACGACTTTGTCAGTTGTGTCACTCGGATCAATGACCAGTAAACTTATTTTAGCTTGGGTAAAATACTTTATGTGACTGAATGCTGAATGTATTTTAATATCTTCTGACATTTAGCTGCAAAAATCAGCATATTTTATATTATATAATTTTAAGCCTATTATTGTTTAGGAAAATATTCATCGTCCTCAAAAAAGCAGCTTTATTCAAAATCCTAAAATTGCAATCAGCTACATTGAAAATTTTCATAAAGGTTAATTGAAAGCACAAAATTTCAATTATTATGCAAATTCTCTAAAGTTTTACATTGTATGCCAACTGCATATAAAAATTCCACGTCCACTAAAATTGATGAAAATTTAATTTTAGAGAACTAATTTGGTGTCCATTCAGCATCTCATTCCTTTCGACAATGTATAGTGTAAAATTAATAAATCATGATGATTTGTAATTTGAAATGTGTGTGATGATGTGAACCAAAACACCTGCGTTGTTTTCAAACTTTTTCTTTCTCCTCGATAGCTTAAAATATTTTGAGATGAAACAAAAGAAAACTACTCGAAGTGATCTCCCGATTGCTGACGTAGTTAAATGGGAAGGTAAAATAATATATTATGGATGAAAAGGGTGTCATTAAGTGGAAAATGATGTTTGAAGTCATAAATAATGCAAAGCATCTCTTTCATTTCCACATCAAATTCATGAATGATAGATAACAACATCCTTCACTATACAGCTCAATTATTTTCCAAAAATAAAGCTTTTAGATTTCAATGCATAAAATTTTCATTCACACTATCGAAATATTCATAATTTCGTCCATGACGTAAATGTGCGTTTGTGCATTCAAATGCGATCGCATAGATGCTTTCAATAAATTATGATAAAGTAAAAAGATCTGAAATTAATGGAACAAAACGCATTTTTATCTAAAGTCGTGAAACTTTTATTGAACTCTTTCTCGATTTTTCAGTCGTAACTTTTTCCGTACAGGATCACGTCTAAAATTAATACATCATAATTTCAAAAAGCTGGTACACTTCTTATTCAAATTTACTCCAGTTAGGAGGAGGTGAAACACATCCAACCTTTGTGCATGCTCTTAAACCTGTTGGAGTACAGAAACATGAGTTGCAACCTTCCTTCCAACGTGTACCAGGAATGCATGGATCATTTGTTTGGGCATTACAATCTAAAATTATTAAAAAATAAATATTTCTATATGATTTACGTCATATTATTTTTTTGCTGTACAAAATGTTATCAGTTAATTTTTTTAAATTAGCGTAGAGAACCTTGAAAGATTTAAATATGAAGTTTGTGAAATCGATTTAATTTTAAATTATATAAATTTTTATTAACAATAAAATTTGAATATTAAATTCATGACTCACAGCAAATAACTGCAAAAACGACAACCATGATTATTAAAAACGATATTTTAGGATTCATTTTAACTTCCACGCATTGCGTGCAAGTTATTGTATTCACTTTTTTTGAGATTTTCACTAATTTTGATTTTTTGAGTCAACGGAAGCATGAATCTTTACGTTTTTGGTCTCATATGACAGGTATTGAAAATATCTATTACCTGAGGTATGTTTGGTTCCAGTCAGTTCCGTTGCGTTGGAACTAGACGCAAAAAACCGTTAAAAACCAAAAATTTGTATGGAAAATTTTTTATGCGGTGACTTTCATACAATTTCTTGTATCTGATACGATAGGCCGTACCTTAAAACCATTTTGTGCTAAATAATATCCGAACTTTATGTCCATTTAGTGACCGAAAAATGCAAAAAACATGATTTTTTATGACAGTTGCGTCTTTTTTGATTCCGCACTGGAATTAACATTTCAAGCCTTGAAATAGGCATAAAATGAAAGATCAAATCAGGATCTACATTTAATATCCGCTATGTTGGTACTTTAGAGGTTCCTGTAAAAAGTTACAGCATGAAAAAGATTGTTATAAAAATTATAACACTTTTGTTTACGTTACGTAAAATCCTTACGTTACGTAAAATTACGTAACGTGAATTTCACTTAAAAATATTTGAATGGACATAGAGGCTGTAGATCATTACTGGATCTTATTTTATTGAACATGGAGGCTGTAGATGTTTACTGGATCATATTTTTACTGGACATTGAGGCTGTAGATGTTTACTGGATCATATTTTTACTGGACATAGAGGCTGTAGATGTTTACTGGATCTCGTTTTACTGGACATAGAGGCTGTAGATCATCACTGGATCTTATTTTTATTGGACATAAAGACTGTAGATGTTTACTGGATCTTGTTTAATTAGACATAAAGGCTGTAGATGTTTACTGGATCTTGTTTTACTGGACATAGAGGCTGTAGATCATCACTGGATCTTATTTTTATTGGACATAAAGACTGTAGATGTTTACTGGATCTTGTTTAATTGGACATAGAGGCTGTAGATCATTACTGGATCTTATTTTTATTGGACATAGAGGCTGTAGATGTTTATTGGATCTTATTTTTATTAGAAATAAAGGCTGTAGGTGTTTACTGGATCATATTTTTATTGGACTTAGAGGCTGTAGATGTTTACTGGATCATATTTTTACTGGACATAGAGGCTTTAGATGTTTACTGGATCATATTTTTACTGGACATAGAGGCTGTAGATGTTTACTGGATCATATTTTATTGGTCATAGAGGCTGTAAATGTTTACTGGATCTTGTTTAATTAGACATAAAGGCTGTAGATGTTTACTGGATCTTGTTTTTCTGGACATAGAGGCTATAGATCATTACTGAATCTCGTTTTTATTGGACTTAGAGGCTGTAGATGATTGAAACATATTTTGGTGGGAAAATTTTCAAATATTTTGACCGTTAAAAAATTTGAATTTTGAAAAATCGTTAAATGGCAAACCATTTTATTATATGAAAATTTACCTCAAAAATTGTTAATTATAATAATAATAATAGTTCATTAAGGGGTCGTTCGCAAATTACGTCACGCTTTTAGGGGGGAGGGGGGTCAAAGAATTTGTGACAATCCATACAAAAGATTTTTTTTTCTTTGGAAAATTTGTGACGAGGAAGGAGGGGGGGTCTAAAAAATCGTTTTTTAGCGTGACGTAATTTACGAACGACCCCTAAGTACATTCATTAAGTTCATTAAAAATGCGGGAAATGTTCAAATATATTTTGACCGTTAGAAATTTTGAATTTTTAAAAACCGTTAAATGACAAACCATTTTAATGTATGAAAATTCACCACAAAAATTGTTAATAATTCTATAACTAATGATTTTCAAGTGCATTAAAAACACGGAAAATTTTCAAATATATTTTGACCGTTAGAAAATTTGAATTTTAACAGCGAGCGTAGCTCAAGCTCGACTCTACTGTGATCCATGTAAAAACTGTAATTCTTAACAAGTCGAGCGAGCGTAGCTCAAGCTCGACTCTACTCTGATCCATGTAAAAACTGTAAATCTTAACAAGTCGAGCGAGCGTAGCTCAAGCTCGACTCTACTGTGATCCATGTAAAACTGTGATTCTAAACAAGTCGAGCGAGCGTAGCTCAAGCGAGCGTAGCTCAAGCTCGACTCTACTGTGATCCATGTAAAAACTGTAATTCTTAACAAGTCGAGCGAGCGTAGCTCAAGCTCGACTCTACTGTGATCCATGTAAAAACTGTAATTCTTAACAAGTCGAGCGAGCGTAGCTCAAGCTCGACTCTACTGTGATCCATGTAAAAACTGTAATTCTTATCAAGTCGAGCGAGCGTAGCTCAAGCTCGACTCTACTCTGATCCATGTGAAAACTGTAATTCTAAACAAGTCGAGCGAGCGTAGCTCAAGCTCGACTCTACTGTGATCCATGTAAAAACTGTAAATCTTAACAAGTCGAGCGAGCGTAGCTCAAGCTCGACTCTACTGTGATCCATGTAAAACTGTGATTCTAAACAAGTCGAGCGAGCCTAGCTCAATCTCGACTCTACTGTGATCCGTATAAAAACTGTAATTCTTAACAAGTCGAGCGAGCGTAGCTCAAGCTCGACTCTACTGTGATCTATTTAAAAACTGTAATTCTAAACAAGTCGAGCGAGCGTAGCTCAAGCTCGACTCTACTGTGATCCGTATAAAAACTGTAATCCTTAACAAGTCGAGCGAGCGTAGCTCAAGCTCGACTCTACTGTGATCCATGTAAAAACTGTAATTCTTAACAAGTCGAGCGAGCGTAGCTCAAGCTCGACTCTACTGTGATCTATGTAAAACTGTGATTCTAAACAAGTCGAGCGAGCGTAGCTCAAGCTCGACTCTACTGTGATCCATGTAAAAACTGTAATTCTTATCAAGTCGAGCGAGCGTAGCTCAAGCTCGACTCTACTCTGATCCATGTGAAAACTGTAATTCTAAACAAGTCGAGCGAGCGTAGCTCAAGCTCGACTCTACTGTGATCCATGTAAAAACTGTAAATCTTAACAAGTCGAGCGAGCGTAGCTCAAGCTCGACTCTACTGTGATCCATGTAAAACTGTAATTCTTAACAAGTCGAGCGAGCGTAGCTCAAGCTCGACTCTACTGTGATCCATGTAAAAACTGTAATTCTAAACAAGTCGAGCGAGCGTAGCTCAAGCTCGACTCTACTGTGATCCATGTAAAAACTGTAAATCTTAACAAGTCGAGCGAGCGTAGCTCAAGCTCGACTCTACTGTGATCCATGTAAAAACTGTAATTCTTAACAAGTCGAGCGAGCGTAGCTCAAGCTCGACTCTACTGTGATCCATGTAAAAACTGTAATTCTTATCAAGTCGAGCGAGCGTAGCTCAAGCTCGACTCTACTCTGATCCATGTGAAAACTGTAATTCTAAACAAGTCGAGCGAGCGTAGCTCAAGCTCGACTCTACTGTGATCCATGTAAAAACTGTAAATCTTAACAAGTCGAGCGAGCGTAGCTCAAGCTTGACTCTACTGTGATCCATGTAAAACTGTGATTCTAAACAAGTCGAGCGAGCCTAGCTCAATCTCGACTCTACTGTGATCCGTATAAAAACTGTAATCCTTAACAAGTCGAGCGAGCGTAGCTCAAGCTCGACTCTACTGTGATCCATGTAAAAACTGTAATTCTTAGCAAGTCGAGCGAGCGTAGCTCAAGCTCGACTCTACTGTGATCCATGTAAAAACTGTAATTCTTAACAAGTCGAGCGAGCGTAGCTCAAGCTCGACTCTACTGTGATCCATGTAAAAACTGTAATTCTTATCAAGTCGAGCGAGCGTAGCTCAAGCTCGACTCTACTCTGATCCATGTGAAAACTGTAATTCTAAACAAGTCGAGCGAGCGTAGCTCAAGCTCGACTCTACTGTGATCCATGTAAAAACTGTAAATCTTAACAAGTCGAGCGAGCGTAGCTCAAGCTCGACTCTACTGTGATCCATGTAAAACTGTGATTCTAAACAAGTCGAGCGAGCCTAGCTCAATCTCGACTCTACTGTGATCCGTATAAAAACTGTAATCCTTAACAAGTCGAGCGAGCGTAGCTCAAGCTCGACTCTACTGTGATCCATGTAAAAACTGTAATTCTTAGCAAGTCGAGCGAGCGTAGCTCAAGCTCGACTCTACTGTGATCCATGTAAAAACTGTAATTCTTAACAAGTCGAGCGAGCGTAGCTCAAGCTCGACTCTACTGTGATCCATGTAAAAACTGTAATTCTTAACAAGTCGAGCGAGCGTAGCTCAAGCTCGACTCTACTGTGATCCATGTAAAAACTGTAATTCTTAGCAAGTCGAGCGAGCGTAGCTCAAGCTCGACTCTACTGTGATCCATGTAAAAACTGTAAATCTTAACAAGTCGAGCGAGCGTAGCTCAAGCTCGACTCTACTGTGATCCATGTAAAAACTGTAATTCTTAACAAGTCGAGCGAGCGTAGCTCAAGCTCGACTCTACTGTGATCCATGTAAAAACTGTAATTCTTATCAAGTCGAGCGAGCGTAGCTCAAGCTCGACTCTACTCTGATCCATGTGAAAACTGTAATTCTAAACAAGTCGAGCGAGCGTAGCTCAAGCTCGACTCTACTGTGATCCATGTAAAAACTGTAAATCTTAACAAGTCGAGCGAGCGTAGCTCAAGCTCGACTCTACTGTGATCCATGTAAAACTGTGATTCTAAACAAGTCGAGCGAGCCTAGCTCAATCTCGACTCTACTGTGATCCGTATAAAAACTGTAATTCTTAACAAGTCGAGCGAGCGTAGCTCAAGCTCGACTCTACTGTGATCTATTTAAAAACTGTAATTCTAAACAAGTCGAGCGAGCGTAGCTCAAGCTCGACTCTACTGTGATCCATGTAAGTAAGAAATAGTTCGGACGTAGTCCGAACTAGGTTGAGCGAAGCTCACAAATTTTTACGTCCTGAACGTAGCGAAGCGGAGTGAAGGCGTGAAAATTTTCCCAAGCCGTATACACTGTATGCTACTATGATTTAAAATGAGAAAAAATGCGACATTACACTTTGAGATTTGGAAAATCTGGAATTGGCTGGAATTTTTTAGTTGACTTGAAGGGGGTCTATGGGGGTCCCAAAGTTGAAAATTCGAAAAAAATGTCATTTTTGAGCTAATTTCAAAATTAAATTTCCATATAAGGATTTAATCAAGTTAAATTAAGTTTTTGACATAAAATCTATCATAATAAGATCTTTATTTTAAGCTCCCACGTAAATTAATAATTAATAATTTTGCTCAGATTAAGAAATCAGTTTTTCGTATTTTGTGAGAAAGAGAGGTAAAACAGCCAAAAATGTTCTATGCAGAAAAGTTTGTGCCTGAAATTCTACATCATGTTCAAAAAACGGAATTGAAATTAGTTGAGGCATTGTCGAGAAAATCGCAAAATACACTTTCTGTAAGCAAGCAAACAAGCAAACAAGTTAATCAGCAAGAAATATCCAAAACGAGACATCGTTGAAACTTCTAGTTTTTTTGCAATCGATCCGTGCCGCCCTACAGAAGAACTGATTAGATTTTGGGCATGGTAGGTATAGCCGTTGCTTCTGAAAAAGCAAAAAAACGAGCGGAGCGAGATTCGACAACCCCTGTGATCTATAAACAGTCGAACGAGCGGAGCGAGATTCGACAACCCCTATGATCTATAAACAGTCGGACGAATAAAAAATTCGAACGGAGCTCGAATGTAATAGTTCGGACGAAGTCCGAAAAAAAAAATTTTCCCAAGCCCTTAGAAGACTGAGGATATGTGAGAAAATTTTATTTTTTTATACTGTAATCTATAAACAGTCGGACGAGCGAAGCGAGATCCGACAACCCCTGTGATCTATAAACAATCATACTAGCGGAGTTCGAACGAGACTTCGAATATACAAAAAAACTTTAGAGTTTAATCACAAAAATTCGAGCGAAGCTCGAATATAAATAGTTCGAACGCAGTTCGGACTAGGTTGAGCGAAGCTCACAAATTTTTACGTCCTGAACGTAGCGAAGCGGAGTGAAGGCGTGAAAATTTTCCCAAGCCGTATGTACAGTACGGGAATAATTTACGGTGAAGTGATAAAAAATTTATAGAATACTTTGTGTCATAAACTACGGCTCGCCTTGGGATCTATATCAACTGGCGAGCGTAGCTCGCCTTTGGATCGGTATCAACTGGCGAGCGTAGCTCGCCTTTGGATCGATATCAACCGGCGAGCGTAGCTCGCCTTTGGATAGGTTATTGCCGTTGGCGAGCGTAGCTCGCCACGTGGAAGTTTGTGGTGTGATCTATACATCGTGTTTTTTAAATATTTTTAGTAAAATTTGCTTGCAAAAAAGCACTTAATCAGTTACAAAGACCTGATTAAACTGAACTGTGAAATCATTTAAAATTGAAAAAATTAAGAGTTGAGATCAGACAAGTATGAGAATCAATTGCTTATATTCTCCAACTTTCTCTCTATATTGAATTGTATTGTTTTTATTTTTAAGAAAATTCATAACAAAAAAATCTCTTATTAAAAAATTCTGAAATTCTCCTGGAAATATTCTTGTGGAAGCAAAAAACTTAAAAAAAATGATATTTTTCTACAAAAACCAAATACAAAATACACCAAAAATGTATGAAAAATACAAAACTTTCTTTTTTACGTCACTGACGTACAAACCTCAGATAGGTTATGTCTTATTTTCTTTGGCTTTTAAATACGAATCATATTATGTTCAATAATAATCTATTAAACTAGACGTTTAAGCAATATTCAACACTTTTAGTTTCACGAGAACACTCAATTTTCATATTTTTAAGTTGCAATCTTCTTTCCAATGTGTGTGCACGGGAACGAACGCGTCATTTGTTTGGGCATTGCAATCTGAAATTGAAAAATAAGTTTTTGTGTGATTTACGCCGTAGTTTTTTTTTTGCTGTACAAAATGTTATCAGTTAATTTTTAAATATGCGTAGAGAATGAATTTGATAAGTTTAAATTACAAAGTTGAATTATCGATTTTTTTATTTTGAAGATTGAAATGTTAAATCCAGAACTCACAACAAATAATTGCAATTATAACAACGATGATTAACAAAACCATGATGCACAAAAAATACTTAATCAGTTACAAAGACCTGATTAAACTGAACTGTGAATTCATTTAATATTGAAATATTTAAGAGATGAGATCAGTCAAGCATGATAATCATTTTGTCATATACTCCAATATTCTCTCTGAATTGAGTTTGCATTGCTCTTATTTTTTCAAAAAAAAAATCAGAACTAGAACGAATTTATCTCTAATTAAAAAATTCTAAAGATGCTCTTAGACATACATATTCTTGTGGAATCAGAAATGTTCAAAAAAATTGATATTTTTCTACAAAAAAATAAAATTTTATTGACATTTTAAATAGATTTTCAAGTAATATTTTGATAGGGTCAATATTTCAGAAAAAAATCAATGAACTTAAGTTATTACTGGACATTCCATAATTGTGCAAACAGCCACACCATTTGTTGAACACTTGCATTTATTGCAACTCTTCGTTAACGTTGTTCCTGGCTCACATTTTTCTGTTTTTGCATTTTCTTTATCATCTGCTGCTTCTACTTGATTGTCTGAAAATTAAACATTTTAGGAATAATTAAGGAAATACCAAGTTGTTGAATGAAGATCGAAATTGTGTACAATGACATCCATTATGGCTAGGGGGTGATTTGGGTGTCAAAACACCACCCTTGAAGGAAATTTCCTTTAGTTTACTATGATTTTTTAAGAAAACCCCCTAAAACACCCCCAAAATTTCTGTCATACTAAAGTATATCTAATTTTTTCGATTTTACATCCACGCACCCTAAGAAGTTTTAATTAGAATTTTTTTATTATTTTTAGAATTTTCGAAGAATATATAACTAAAATAGTATGACAATAAATTTTTTTGACTGTTTTAAAAAAATTCTGACATATTCCTATAATACTGTCGACATTAAAAAATTTACAATCCAGGATTGAAACTTTTTACTTACAAAAGATTGCGAAAACGACTAGAAAAGCAATCAAAATATTTATTTTCATTTTGACTTATAAATATAGCAGATCTAAGCTTGATTTGAAGTTTTGAGTGTGATTAAATTATTTTCTTTGAATTTGTGGCTTTTATATTGAAAAATTTAATTACATTATTTGCTAAAAAATAACAAAAATTAATTAGTTTTCAAAGCTTATCTGTTGGGTTGTTAATAAATGATAGTCAAATGTTTTTATGTCATGCAATCAAAATATTGAAGAAATGTTATAAAGTTTGAATTACCTTATTAAACTTAGTAAACTTGAGTCATTTTAGTTAAGGACAAGGGTGCTTTGCTGCCCATTCGCCCTCTTTACTTATTTCATGCTTAATGCTTATCAAAAAATTAATTTTTGAACTTAAAATTTAGGAGAACCCCGATTATTCTTAATTTTTTTTTGAATCCTAGACATCATTGATGATTAACCCCTCCGTAAAATGTACAAGTATTAATTTTTGTTAACGATAATTAAAACGCTAATTGAAAAAAGTTCATTTAAGACAAAGTGAACTGCATTTCTCACCGTAAAAAAATCCCCAAAATGTGATAGAAAATAGACAAAAAAAATCTCATTTCCATTCAGTGCAGTGCCATTAAGCTTCAAAATCATTCATTTCATGTCTTTTTCCATCACTTTTATTTTTGTTTTGAGATACGTATCGGGTGGATGGGAATGAAATAATTTTCATGAATAAATTGGTGATATACCACAGACTGAAAAAGGCACATCCTGTTACATCAGAAAGGCATTTATGCTTCCATGAGTAGCACGTTTTTGTGGTTGGCAAATTAAATCAACAACTGAAATATCTACATGCACGCATTTTGTGGATATTTATAGCTTCTGTTTTTACCATTTCTTGCACATTTTCTCACTAAAATTCGTTGGCATAGTAAAAGTGACAGATATCATATTGCATTATGATAGAACATAACACTCACAACCGAAAACACATATCAGTAAAATAAAAAAAGGCATCATCATCATTCGTACATCCATACGTGCAATTACGAAATGACAATTTTCTGCCATATCGCTTCAAGCCAATGCACATCATTTTTGACACGTTTGCGGTGTGAATTCAATTTTGTTTGCAATCACAAAGTCATAAAATATATCGTTTTTTAAAAATGTAAATTGAATATGCTATAAAATTGAATTTCGATGATTTGCATGCATGTAGCGATGATCTTGTACTTGAAATTGATACTTTTTTGGAATGTTTAAATAGATTTTTTGGTAAAATTTAAGTGAGTTGAGTGTAAAGGGTTTTTTTTTTGTTCAGTGAACATATATTTTTTGGGGGGTGGGGGTATTTTTGGACATTTAGTGCTGGTGTCGGTTTCTTATGTCCTGACGTATCCCAAACTGCCCTACTCCTACCCTCCACCTAGGGTACCCTTGAGTTGGGTCACTCTAGGGGTATCTTAGTTATAGGGTATGGTAGAGTAGCCCAAGTAGACCTAGAAACCGGCTCCTGATTCATATTTTGGCTTGGTATGAAACTCTTTGTGATTGTTCATAACGTCCATCAAAAATCAGTAGTTTTGCTCTCCATTTTAACACCTTTGTCTCAAAATTTTACACCAACTTAGTCCTTACATGGACGTCAGATAAGAACAACTTCTTTGAAGAAACATTCCATCTCCAATAAAAATCCTAAAATATTTTATAAAACTCATTTAATTTAAAAACTTATGATCAACTCTACCACATTGAAAATAAAATGCCTGAAAGTTCACAATTGAATCTACATTTTTATTATAACGTCGCACAATAATGTCATTTTATTCAATTTTCGGAATTCGATTGAATAAAAGAAATTCATTGAAAGTTTTTCAATAAAAATAAATTTTTAATGATTTCAATATGAAGTCGAAACTAAAAATTAATATCGTTGAGTTTATTCAATTCCTTGTTCATTTCTACTTTGAATGGAGAAATTTTCTTTATAAAGTTATTATGAGAAATAGGATAGTTAAGTATCTGTCGTAATGATGCTATGAAAATATTAAAATAGAGGTTTAAATGCAAGGTGTGGGTAGTTTTTGCTATGGTGGTATAATAGGCTAAGCCAAGGACGTCAACCCACCTCAGACTCACCTCTCTCATAAACATTGAACGCCATTTCGACAAAAATCCCCCAAAACTACATAAATTCATGATCCTCAAATTTAGATATTTCATAACTTAAATACTGAACATTAACCGACCCCATCTTTATGCTCTCATTTTTCCTATCGCAGAATTCCACATTAAAATTTCTTAATTTATGCATTTTTCCAATTTCTTTTTTCTCATTTCTCTATCACTACTTTTCAATTCCAATTATATTCTTCGTGTTCGAATTGTTATTACAGAGGATTAACTTAGAAAATAAACTTTATTGTTTGGCATTTGTTCAAATATTGCTGCAACTAGAAATTTCTTCTCTCTTTTTATTTTCATTTCAACTCATAAAAAATGATTGTTAAAGTTTTTCGTGTTGAACTTGTTTTCAAATTTTTTTTCTACTTTTTCTATTGCATTTTAAAAATGAAAACTTTAATCGAAGTTACATTGCAATCTCATGCTGTCATATTGATATCAAATTTTTTTATCCGTTTATTGGAAGTTGAAGTTCATAAAATTGTTGATAAAGGTTGTGCTGACTTTTGGTGGAAATGAATGTGTCTGAGGTGCAATTGATTAAGTATTTAGTATTTTTTTTTTGAATTTTCATAGAAATTAATTATAATTTTTCGTTTATTTTTCAATTTTAGAATTTTAAAATTTTCAATTTTAGAATTTTAAAATTTTCAATTTTAGAATTTTTGAAATTTCAGTTTTAAAATTTAAAATTTTCAATTTTTATAATTTTAAAACTTTTTAAGGTATTTTAAATTTCGTAAATTTCAAATTAATTTGTTAATATTTTTGGATTTAAAAAAATTAGGTTATAATTATAATACAAAAGTTTTAAAATAGCACAAAATTTGAATTTTAATCCACATCCTTCACATCTCCTATGCATCCTCACTTTTGCTTCCTCCTGATTTAATATAAAAATATCTCTCGAATTTTTATTCAAGCTCACAACATGAGCACATGCACGATGATGAAGTGAGAAGCAAAAAAATATTATAATGATGTGGATGTTCTGCTTTCATGCCTTCATTCAAATATTTTTTCAACCAGTTATATGCTTAAGTACACATACTTTTCAATCCATAGCGTGCATGATATATACTGTTCAGTTTTTTTTTTTCAATAAAGTTAGGGATTATCTCGCCTGATGATGCTTTATTTATTTACTTTCATAAGCTACGTGAAACTTTTTTTTTGTGCTTTTACAATGTGGATTTTTTTGATGTTATTGAAACGTGGAAAGGTGAAAATTGATCACACAGGTGTGCTTTTTGATGGAATAATATTTTTTTCTAATTGAATCGTGAAGTGTGCTTTTGGAATGAATGAAAATATCGGAAGTTTGATGAGAATTTAGGATGAGATATGATAACTTTAAAGATATTTAATGTTTTTAACACCACAAAAAATGTTTAGTAGATGATTTTATTGATGATTTAAGGAACTGATTTTCATACTATTGGGGCGTAGATAGAGAGGGGTTCAAGGGGGTTCGGACGTTCCCACCAAAAAAATTTTTCTATGAAATGAATAAATTATGATCTAAAATGGTCAATACTTTGAGGTAAATTTAGAACTCAATAAATTGTCCTTAAAACAATTACATAATAATTCAAAATTAAGCACCCTAAAAACTTTTTCATACCAATTTTATTAATTACCGGAACAAATTTAAAATCTCCTTTTTAACCTCCTTATAAAAATCAAAAAGTCAATTAATTAATTAGATTTTTACCCCCCAAAAAAATTACATCACAAACCTTTTCCATCTTCCTTCCTCTTACCACTCGTAATTTAACATGACAATAAATATAATTTTAATTAATTTAATGTACATCATCATGAGAGATGCTTACTCAAATGATAATAATGAAGAGAATTTTTTTTTAAATGTCATCTCTCAGAATATTTTGCACAATGAATACATTAACGTACATGCAATAAAAAAATGAAATTTATTCATAAGCATCTTGAATAGAAATTGCAAAGATTTCAGAAAAATTCATTACCGGAATGAAAAGAAGATGCTTGAGATTTGTCAATGCGCATGTCATGCTGAATTTCAGAGGGGATGGACCCGAAGATTCTTCCAGTCTGGAAGAAAAAAATTTTTAAGGAGAAACTCAACATCCAACAAAATTTTCATTTTAGTGTCCAACGATGTTTCATCACGTTGGGGAGCTTGTTGCCATAATTCACCGCAGGTCAGGAATAAGAAAAAAAATTCTCGACGATATTTTTGATGTTGAATTTAACAGTTTGGAATGTATGTGAACAGCATAATAAATTACTCATGAGGATTACAATAATTTTATTTTTTATTTCATATTCCTGTACACAGACGAATAAACAGCATGAAAATTTTTCTTTGTATTAAGTCAGGGCAGGGCGCAGTTGGAAGAATTAAGGGGAGGGTGACTGGGATCAAGAATGAGGTTCATGTTAGGTGCACAATTTGTAGAGCTTAAAAAATGAGGAACTTGTCAAACTAAAACTTTTCTGGGGAGCAAAATTGTAAATTTGGCTTTAGGTCCCAAAAGTCCAAAAAATGGACCCCCCTTGAAAATTCGCAAACTACCCCCCTGAACCAGAAAATAAAAACAGCCGTCATTCAGTGACTCAATTGATTTAATTTTCCACACGATTTTTACGCATCGATAATTTAAACAAATAATTATTATGCTTGAATAAATGCAAAATCAATTTAATGGCATCATCTACATAATCGGATGATATCATTATCCAACGAACAATTTACTGTATCATGTATACAGTTTGACATTTGATGGGCTTAAAAAAATTTCTATCGAAATGAAAATTTCTTTAGCTGGAATTAGAAGGAAGACTGAACATGAGGAGATGTTTGTTGTCAAATTTGCAGATCAATATCAATGCTTGTTAGGATTTTGGATAATAAAAGACTCAGTGTTCATGTTTATTTGAGTATCTGCTTTTGAAATTCGATCTGGAAATTGAAATGAGTTAGAAGAAATCAAAATTAGACAGATTTAATCAAATTTAATGAATTAATTGCCATTTAGATAAGATTTGAACATCAATTTGTTTGAACTAACGTATAATTAATTATTTTTGTACTAAAATTTGAATTAAGTACTACTTATTTGTGGACAAAAGCTGTTACAA
Organism: Chironomus tentans; assembly: GCA_963573255.1. Classification (NCBI taxonomy): domain Eukaryota; kingdom Metazoa; phylum Arthropoda; class Insecta; order Diptera; family Chironomidae; genus Chironomus; species Chironomus tentans. The sequence continues at coordinate 21,442,772 of OY754302.1, forward strand.
AATCATATCGATGAGAAAAATACAGAATAAATAGAAATATTTGATTGTTGTGGCTATTTTTCCTTATTTTGTCACAAAGTAAAATTAAATTATGAATTAAATTATCTAAAATCTTTAATATTAATTAAAAAAAGAATCATAATATTGACGAGAAAAAGATAAACTTAGTTTTGCTCCTAATATGACTTTGGATTAGCTGTTAAAAATTCAAATTCAAATCGTAAAAAATAACTGATTTTTTCTATTCAGAGGACTTGGACTTGAACATCAATTCGTTTGAATTTGAAAAATTTGGGGAAATTTCTCTTCAATTAATTTTTTCTGAGAAAATAATTTCTACTTCTTTGAAGTCAATGCTCATATTGATCTTATTATGTTCTTCCAAGAAATCTGTATTTGAAATAAATTTTAGATCAGGCATTTTTGAAGTCAGTACTTAAACGTTCTCTTAAAAATCGTTATAAAAAGATGTGAGTATGAAGTCTTTAATGATATAAATGTTGAGGATAGCATGTGGTTGCCCAGAAATTGGTGAGATTAAGTTTAAGATTAAATTTCAAATTCTCAGTATTTTCTAAGGACATGTGTATCAATTTGAGGATAATTTTTAGATGTTCTTAAATAAAATATTAATTTAGGGCATTAAGTTGATATTTTTCTGATTGCATTTTTAGTTGAAATCAAAACCAAGCGTAGCAATACACGTATTTTTAGTTGTAACGAATAATTTTTGGTTGTTCATGCTTGTGTCGTTAGGCATTGATTCACCTTTACTTAAGGATCATGAGGTGAGTCGATAGATTGATTATAGATTAAATATGACAAATATAACAAATCTTGTAGAAAACTTTGATCAACTATATACGGAGTAATACGGACTTCCCAAATGGTAGGATATGGTACCCTTAGTAGCCCTAAACATCGGCCCCTAAATGTCATAGTAATATTTTACAACTTAGTTCTAATCGAAATAAAGATCAAAGACACAGCATGGATAATGATGAATAAATACTCCGCCCATCAAACATGCACCATATCATTAAATTCAGCATCAAAAGTTCGTCATTTCAAACGCAATTAAACTCATACATACTCGCATTCAAAATTGAAGTTCAAATTCATTTTCCAATTCAATAATTTCAATAAAATACAAAATCAATTGATAGAAAATAAATTTAATAGCCTTAATGTTCAGTTCATTAGAACCACTCAATTATCATATCAAAAAAGCAGCTTTTCCACTCACTGATATATATTTCTTCATTTTTAAAAAAATGACATCGAAAATTATCTGATACTTGAATCGCATAGCTAATGAATCGTTAGTCGTTACCCGTAAAATATGATATTCATTATAATGGCAATAAAGCGTGAGGGAAGGGAAAGAAGAGAGAGTGAGGAAAAATGAGACATAAGCGATAAGGTAATGTGCCTCGAAAACTGATGACGACAATGTTGTGGAAAATTAATTTTGGTGTGAAAGAGAGGAAGAACTTTGTGGTGGGAATTTGTCAGAAATGGTTTTTAAGAGCGCATTTGAATTTTGGGATTGTAGGAAAATGTATTTTTGGACTGAGCTTTCTTGATATACAACTTACTCTATGCCCCTTAGCAGTGGTGTAGCTACCAGGGGGTGAATAGGTAAAAATTTACCCCTTCTCTAGAAAAAATGACCCAAACTCAATTTTTTTTTAAATTGCAAGGGGTTTTCTACTGTAATAATTTTTTTTCAAACCCCCCTTAGTATTTATATTTTTCAAGGTGTAGACAGAAGTTTTTCGATGGTACTTGATGTTGTTTCAAAAATTTTGGAACTTTTCTCAAAAACCCCAGCATAAAAGGGGTATTTGTTCCCAGGAGGTGGTCCAGGCACCCTTGAAGTCAAAACACAATTCAAAATTTTATTATTTTTTTATTTTTAAAACAAAAATTTAATTTTTTTACATAAAAAATAATAAAGACTACTCGCAGAATCAATCTGAATCCCTAATAAAATTATTAAAATTCATATATTATTTTTCATTAAAAATTATCAAAAATAAAAATCCTGGTTATGTCTTTGTTCGTACCCCAATCGACCCCCTCTCCGGTTACGTACCTGGTTATATTTTATTTAAAGTAATAATAGCTCGCAAAATGACATCTATCAAACCAATAGTGGGCTTCGATGCTGCTGGTTTTTAATGCCATTTTTTCCAGACGTCTCTACCCTCATATCAACCAATTTTTATAAAAAAATTAAAGTTAAACCATTTAAATTGTCCAATTAGACACTATTAGACCCTCATCATTCTCATCCCCAAAATATTCAGCTATAAAATAAAACTTTTCATTCTGTACGAGAAAAGCTTCTGATGATGCATAAAATCTTTCCTTAAATGATGACTTTATAATGTTATCTAATAAATATTCATGAAGTTGAGTGAGAAAGTGAGTGAAGAATGTGCGAAAGCACTGACGACAACGGATGAGATGAGATGAGTAGAAGCATTCAAATAAATGCGGATCGGCGGTGTGGGTAGAAAGATTAATGAGTTAATTTTATGCGGTGTGATAAAGTTTATGATTGTGTGCGGCTTGAAAAATTATTTTTTTTTGTTTTGGTTTTATTTTTATTAAATTGCTATAAATTTTATTGATGAATGAATTATTGCCTGAAAGGAATGACTTGTTATTGTGTGTATCGATAAAAATTTAAATTAAATTCATGACTTTTAATACTGCAATTTCATGCATACGCCTCGATGAATTTTTGCATCCATATATATTGATTATGAAAAACATCTCGCATGTATAAAAAAATCTTTTCATTTTTGCTATGAAATTTTTTTTCAGCCACAAAACTTTCTAAAAAAAATTTTTTTTTTTCATTTATATCACAACATAGTGAATAAGATTTTTTTAGCAATATTCATTTTAATTCAGATTTATATTTTCGGATTCCATTAATTTTCATTATAATGACATTTAGTGTATTGTTTAACAACGATAGCACCATAGCACATGGCATGTTCTGTATTCACCCACAACTTTTTTTCCCTGTCTCACTTTTACTTACTCCTCTCGGAAGACTCGCTCTTAATATAAATGTTGAGGTGATACATACGACATATGTTATGCTTTTCATATACATTTTTTAGTCTTACTTTCTCATTCTATTTTTTATAAAATAATATATAATGGTTGCAATGTCATGATATGTGGGAGGAAAATACAATGGGAAGAAAATTAAAAGGCAAGCTCCATGGAACTTTTTTTTGTATGATTTTTTGAGAGCTGTTGAAATTTTTATTTGGCTTTTCAGCAAAAATACTATTTTAATGAAATATTTCAGATTGTTGTTCATTTTAATTTATTAAATTGTTGTCTGGATAGATTTGAAGGTTTAGGATTTTCTTGCATGAATGGGTATCTATGCATAGCTATGAATAACGTGGTTTTAGTTGGAACTCATAAAGGTAGTTCAAAAATTATATTGTGTTAAGGGGGATGGGGTTCAGACTTCTATTGCACTTCATTAATAATCTACAATTTATTCACTCAATTGTCGTGTATCAGTGGCGTAGCCAGGGGGGTAGATGGGTGGATTTCCACTCCCCCTTTCGAAATTTTTTTTAAATTGCTAGGGCTTTTGAACTGAAAAAAATATTTTCTACCCCCCCCCCAAATTCTGGCTACGCCACTGTCATGTATGCAAGGAAGAATGACGTTCTAATCAACTCGAAATGACGGAATGGTACAGTACAGGAACGTATCCAGGATTCTTTTGAAGAGGCCATGACATGACCTTTTTTGGATATCTTTTTGAATCGTGACCGTATTAGTTTTCCAAAAATACAGGGATGGTACCCCAAAAACCCCCCTCTAGGTACACCCCTGGTACACTAAGTAAAAGCTTGTAGTGTACTACTTGGGATTCTTAGTTATAGGCAACCACAAAAGTCATGGATCATACTTGATCTGTAAGATCAGCAATGAAAGTTTGTAAGCTGTGGCTTGAAGCTCAGTTGTGGTTTGAAGCTCATCTGTAGCTTATTTTTAGCTGCTTCATAAAGTTTTTGAAACTCAATCACAGTAATGGAAATGAATGATATGATACCTTCATATGAAAATTACCTTCTTCCTGCTCTATGTAAAGTAAAAATTAAAGTAATTAAAAAATTTTTGCACTCAAAAAGTTGAGCATTTATAAAATTCAACTCAATCAGGAATAAGAAAAAAAAGTTTGATAATTTTCTTATTCAAGACTTTTTGCATCATTTAAATGAGGAAACTTCATAATTTTAATATCATTCATCTTTAATGCTCTTTTGATGAGAAAGTTTTCATCAGAAAATCTTCAGTTTACTCATGAAATTAAGCATCAAGAAAGCAGATCTCAGATACTGCATCAACAATTTTTAATGACCATGTCGTATGGAAAATAAGTATTAAATATCTCCATAGAATGTATTTGCTTATAATTTATAATGAAAGCATCCTTTAAAAGGAAAAATAGTATGAAATTGAAGTGCCCTTAAGTGCTATAAAAATTCATGTAGATATATAAGCTCCAAGTATCATATGATAACAATTCATTTTTTCCAGTCATAAAAATATGTTGTTGAATGAGATAGGAAGGAACGAAAGAATATTTTTCATTGCCTTTAATGCAGCAGAAGTAAAGAGGATTCTAAATGTCCAACCTTATTCTTTTATTATTCTCTCCTGTATGTCCTTCTCATACCAATTCGCTGGAAACAATTTTTTTTCTTCTACTATTTTCTTTTTTTGTTCCATATGCTTCACGATAACAATAGTGAGAAATGTGTCGGAGATACGATCGGACAGAATGGCAATAGAAATGAGAAAGAAGCTTAAGTGTGTCCATAAATAATTTAACACATTTGTTGGCCTTTATCTCTTTCAACTTTTTTTTCTCTCTTTTTCGTCACATTGAAAAAATTTATGATGAAAGCATATGGCATACATGAGTAAATGGATATGATCATTTGAAGAGGATTATGAGGTGCAAGGTGGACTAAGTATTGGAAAAATGTTTGGAATTTGAATACTGTTTCTTTGTTTAGGTTGAGTATTTTAGGTTGTTCTACCTGCAATTAAAGATATTGTAATAATATGAGCCTAGACATAGACGATATTTGCGTGAATTAGACTTGGACTGATTTTTAAGCAAATGAGTCAAGTACTTTGGTACTTGAAATTTAATATACAGTAAGAAGTCGTTCGGAAATTTCGTAACGGCTTATGGAAGGGGATAAAAATAGACATTTTTAGCGTTACGTAATATCAGAATGACCCTTAATCAAAACTTCCCGAGGGGATCAATAAATCTTAATCTAATCTAATCATGGATTCAAATTTTGACAAGGCAAGGCAGGTCACTAATCCAAACATCAAGATATTGCCTAGAACCAGGGGTTAATAGCTCGTTGTATGATAGAGTGAACACTATCCCCAGATGAAGTCTTAAGCTACACCCCTAGATACCCCATTAGATAGTCATCTGGGGTCAGTTTCTTGGGTATAACCTCATCATACTAAAGACAAAAGCTGGTTCCAGACTATACTCCTAGTGTATACTAAACAACTTTAAAAATGATACCAAAAAGTGTGAAATCGCATTTTAATGCATGTAATGTTGCCATCAATGACTCCATAGAATTCAAAAAATGCAATTTGCTTCATTAGAACAGACATTACTAAAGCAAATAATTCAGAAATTATTCACAAGAAATTCTTACTAAACATGTAAAAACGCATAGAAAATCAGACACCAAAAAAGGAACGACATTTTTCCAAAACCTCAGACCACCACAATCTCGAATAATAATGTCAATAGCCCCCAATTATTTTTGATGTCAAACCTACATATTCGTTATTAAATTGTCAATAACTTATGCATATGAAAGTCAACAATCGTCGTATACACAGGCACGACTCATCACTCTAAAGTGAGCAATTTTAAACGAAATGAAATGAAAATAGAAGCAGCAAATGAACAAGGAGAAAGTTGAGGAGCATAAAACTAAAACAAAAACTTTTCTAGCTTGTACACTTTTCGGTTATACAATAAAACAAACTATTCCAACTAATTCCATAGCTATGAAAAATAAAACAAATATCAGGTGGCTCGAGGAGTACTAAAATGAAATAAAAAAAGGGAAAAACGGAATTTTCATTCACTCATCTCATTCCCATTTCACATCTTTGTGTCTATTTCCATTTTCAAGAATTGCCACTTTACGACATTTCTACTCTACCACTTTCCTTTTATATCTCCACTTCTGTCTCGCATTACCGAAGAAATTATTTTTCATTGTATAAATCTACATCCATAAAATGTTCCACAACATAAATCCTAAGATTCCGGGCGGGCTACGAAGAAGCAACACACAAAATTTTTGTGCGGATAGAATAATGGAATAGAGGAGAAGCTGAAAAATATAAAAAGATATATAAAAAAAAAGTTTGTCATTTTACCTTTTTCTTCTTTATTTGTGCCTCCTCTCATACTTCAAATAAAATAACAACTGTAAAGGATGGAGGTCTCTCATACGACATTGAGACAGGGGATGGAATCTTTAATTGAGAGATATTATCGTAAATATTAATTGATATTGTCGTTTTTTTGGGGTGCTCTAATGGAATCATTATTTTTATGGCAAGGTGGAATGTTAAAACAATTTGGGGAAATTAAGCTTGATTGTGTGTTTGTTGGGATGCAGTGATATGGAAGATATTAGAAACAAAAGGGGAGGGGGTGTGATTATGAATAAGTTTGAGCTGAAAGAACTTTAAATAGTGCTAATTATATTAAGACGGCAGCATGGATCGGTAGCTAGCTATACCCATGGGTATACCCCTTCAGGGATTACCCTAGTACAGCCTAGGGTATACATTAAAGGTACCCCCAAGGGTATGGGATAACACTAATTTCTACCCTAGTGCTTACCTTATAGTATATCGTGCAACTGGCTACAGGGGAGTAGCCATCGTGTGTTAGGTACTCGGACACCTTTTCAGATTAAAATTTTTAATTTTTTTAAACCAAAATAATTTGGGTAAATACTCAAAATCTTCAAAAAAATCCTCACAATACCACATCTTTTCACAAATTTCCACCCCCTGTCACATATGAACCCTGAAAATGACAAATGCTTGAGAATATTATCAAGGCATACCTAGTTAGTAAGTTCATCTTGCTTATTATTAGGCAAATATTTCACAGAAATGACATAAATGAAATTTTCCTAGTTAAAAACTTTCTCTATTGTCATCATCATCATTTTATAGCTCCTTCCCCAGCCTCTTTATGATTCAAAATTTTCTCTCTTTCCATGTTTAATGTCATTGTTGCTTGTTATTGCATGAAAAGTTTTCTTTTTTCTTTTCCTTTTGGATGAAAATTTCTCCCTGAAGCATTTGGAAAAATAATTTTCCTTTATTAACCTTTTACCTTGTGCTGTACCAGTCAACCGCAAAAGCCAAATGGAAGCAGAGCAGAGGTTTACTCGATAGAGCGATGGTTTTATCTCTTACAGGTGAAAATTCATTTTAATTCCTTGAAATTTTACTAAATTGTTATTTCTTTTAAGTTTTTGAAATGTTTTTCTTTTTTTGCCTCAATTTTGTAATTGAGAACGAGAAAATGTTTCTTCTTTTTGGGGGGTTTGCGGAGATTTTTTGATGGAGTCTGTTGAGTCTAGAGTAAGAAGCATAAGGTAATGCTGCTGAAATAAATGATTGTTTCTTGAGTTTTGTGGAATTTTAGTTAACATGGAAATAAATCTTTTGTTTTGATTAAACTTTTTGGGTTTTGTTTGTGGAGTTTTGTGGATCTTCTGGTACTGGAAATAGATATTAGAGTAATCTAAATTGATCTAGATAAAAATCACACCAAATTTATACTTAGGATCGACAGTAGTTAATTTTTCTCTGAGATCTCTCAGGAGTTCACACAAAAATCATTATTGGCAGCAAACAAATTTGGATTGGACCTTAAATCCACATCCTGGATGTAAAAAAAATCCTCTCTACACCACTGCAAAATAAACAAGAGAATACTAAAACTCGTATTATAATTAAACTTTATCAACAAACCTGTAAGCTCAATTTATAACAGATTTTCCATCACAAAAGCAAACCTGTAACTCAACAGTGCATGACCCGTGAGAATTCAATGTTGCAACGACTTATTAGTTAAAGATGTTACATGCCCACATGACATGAACTAACCTTACCTTCATCATTTGAGATTCTGACACTGTGACCACCTCAACAATATATATAATATGACAATTTTCCATTAAATCTCATCATTTTAAAAGCTTTTTCAGTTTTAAAAGCTCATTTGCAAGAAAAAAGTTCAACTTTTCATTCATAATGCAAATTTTTACTCCATCCTATTCAAGTCATTCTCATGTTAAATTTTCCAAAGAAAACAACATAATGAAAAGGCGATGGAAAGGCACATTATTCTTTCCCTGCTCGCTGTCTTCTTTCCTCTCCGTTCAATAAAAGCACATGAGTTTTACTTTTCGTGATATAAAAAAAATTCTTTTCAAAACCGTACAAAAAAAATGATTTTTCTTCTACCATATTCAGGAACAGAAAGAAGAATTGAAAGCAATAGCAGCAGAAGTAGAGCATCATATGCTGTAATAAAAAATCATGACGGTGTAACATTCTATATAACAATGAAACATTGTGCTTTAAATATTGTTGCTGTATTTGCCTTGGCTGTACATACTCACACTCACTGTATTTAATGGATTATTTGTGCTCCCTTGCTCCAGCTTCCTATGCTGATTAAAATAAAATATCATCTTGGCAATAAAAACCATTCATTGTATGAGGTACATGAAGCGTTACAACATTAATATTTCATTATTCTTTATGGTGACATAATGCTTTCTCTTTGTGCCATTCAGCATGCTTGTTCTCACCTCTTATTCTCGTATATTTTATTTATTGATTTGACGATGATTTTCATTTGAATATCCAACCACGAGAATTATGGATAAGTTAGTCATGATGCCAAACTTTTTGATCCCCACCCTCATGAACTTTATATTCTCACTGCGAATTTCGCTAAGAGATCAAGACTGAGTGGATGGAACAGAAAAAGAAAATTTTTAATGGTAAATCATCCGCTGAATTTGATATTGATGCGATGGAAGTGCTTTTGTGGATTATTGATGGATATTGAATGAATAAGACGCACTTAAATCAAGAGATTCTTATTTTTAAGGTGATTGCTGGATTATCAACTACAGTAAGGTCAACCGCACTGTTATTGACCTATGGTGGTTTGTATGATGTGGGTATTAAGGTTAAAATTTGCTAGTTGATGGAAATTGCCCTAGAAAGTTGAGGTCATGTCTTTTTCACTCTTTATTAAATACGTCCATGGATTGCTTCATAATTGTTGTCTACAACTGGCTCTATTGCTGGCTACTATCTACAAATTTACAATAATATTCAAATTAATATTTTGAAATAAATATCCCAAGATTCCATATTCTTTAGTCAGCCACTCACCCAAAAGTAAATAAAAAATCACAGTCTCATTCAAAAATAACGCAAAGTAAAGAATAGCAAGAAGCGATATAGTTAATTCGAGCAGATAAATATCAGCAGCAGTTTGAAACAAAATATGAATTAAACATAAAGTAAAGAAGAAAGCATTTAATGCTATTCTTGTGTTGTTCAGCTATAATATGATTCATATCTTCATCCATGAATGCGGAGTGGAACTGTTAAAGGAAGTAAAAAGTTTGATTATTGAAGGATGTGGGGAGGCGATAATGGCGATTTGGATTAGAAATTTGAGCTGAGAGGATTTTTTTTTTGTTGAGTTTGCTGTAAAAGTTTTTTTTTATCGTGCTGAGGGATTAGTGAGGATTTACGGTGGCAATGACTTGAATTCTCAATTTTTCGTGGACCACGCAATTTATGATTGACTGTAAAAAATATTCTCGGTCATATGTTCAAGTAGAATTGCAGTAACACAAACAAAAAAAAATTGTCATTGACAGTAGACAAAAAGTAGGAAAAAGTCATAATCGATAGTTCCACATATATCGGTGACATCTCCAAAAAAAAACAACACAACAAACTGGAAAAAAAATCCTTCACATATTTATTTGTAGATGTACACGTTCAATAACAAATAATAGGTAATGCATGGCATCATCCATATGTGAAAATAGAAGCATCGACAATAGAATGTAAGAGGATTATTGAACGGCATGCACAGCAGGACTGAAATATTTAAGAACTTATGATTTTTAAGCTTTTTTGCGTTGATGGACTTTTGAAAGGCACTTATTATATTTGAGGATAATTATAGAATAAAAATGTCAATTAATTGTGATGTAAATGAATGATGAGTATTCCCATTTGCATCTACTTACTTACTACTCATTTCAGCTTAATGTGCATATTTTAATAATTAAAAATGAAACACAAAACGAAAATTACATGACCAGCTATTGAATTTTTCATGCTGTCACAAAGATGTTAATGAAATGGCTGATAAAAATGGTTGATCAAACTTCATTTAAAAAATCAACCATAATTACTGTATTTTTAATCAGTAAAGCTCCTCGTTTTAATTCATTACTATGTAAATATTGATTTGTTGTGAAATTAATTTCAATTTATTTAAATACCCTGCAAAAATTGTCATTAAAAGGACAATCAAAAGTTAATGATTCCTCTGTGATATTTTTTTATTGATGGATTTATTCTTGTGTGAAGCTAGACATGTATCCAAAAGTTTCTAAATGTTAAAGGTGCTAGAACAGTGGCGTCACCTCCGTTTTCTGGAAAAAAGCCCAAACCGAAAAATTATTCAAAATTAATCAATTTTACTGTTTTTGTTATGTATTCTGAGAAAGGGTTTAAGGATCAATTTCTAAGTATGCACCTAGTTCTATGCAGATATTTTTCATTTTATTTGGTAATAAACTTTCTCAGCCATAGCTTAGAAAGCATCTCCTGGGGGCCGTTCATAAATGACGTCACGCAAAAAAACGAGATTTTTAAACCCTCTCCCACTTCTGTCATAAAATTTTTATTCCTTTGTATGGAAGTGTCACACAGCGTCAGAACCCCATTCCTCCCTAAAAATTGGAAGTCATATATGAACGACTCCTAACGGTTCAATAGATTCCGGTTCGATTAGAGTTGTAGTGCCCTCAGTTGGATTCAACGAATCGCTGATATCATTTTGCATTATTATAAACAACCCCTTGACAAATCTCTATAAAACTAGCTTCACAAAAGTATTGCATTACCTACATCATATTATGATACTCATTATCCACTTGAATATTGATTTTCATCCACGTAGATATATTTTTAATGAGCAATATCACATCATCTGACGTGAACATTAAAAACATTGTAAACATGATCCTTATTGGTGCCATCAAAAGCACATAAAAGAACAGCATGCAACACATGTTCCAACATGACAAACGCATGGGAATTGAATGAGTGAACAAAAGGATTGTTAATTGATGAATGATAAAGGGAAGTCAGTGAGTTACTGAACCAAAAATTATGGATTTGAAATTATTAAAATTAAATGTATAAATACCATTTTCACCGTTACGCCACTCATCCGTGTAATCCACAATTGCTTGATTCGGCTTCTTGATAATTCGATTTTTAACTGAAGTGGAAAATTAAATGAAAAAGAAAGAATGTTTCAAAAAGTACAAAATCCTTTGATTCTGAAGCTGCACATTCCACAGAACAAAAAATTATCTAAATTGGAATTGAAGCAGCATGTAACCGATGCTCACAAGGAACAAGTTTTACTTTTATCAAATAATGCACAAAAATTCTTACTTTTATTTAAAAATGTCAGTTCCGTTGTGAGAGTTGTCTGTGGTGCTACGATTTCTATCGAGACACGAGGCAAAGGAAAAAAGTAAATGGAAGTAGAAAAGTTTCTTCATTAGTTCCATCTCATTTAATTTTAAAGTTCCACGAACTTACCATCTAATTTGATCATTCCATCTGCTTTTTTGTACCTGAAAAAAAAAGTTTTGTGAAATAAAAAAGAGAGAAAAATTAAGTTTTTGTCTATAAAAAAATCGATGGAGGAAATGAATGTCCTGCAGCTATAATGTGATGTGGTTATTTTTCCTTGAACATTCAAGGTAGATTTTCATTTTGTTTAAAGCTTTCAATTTCAGCATTAGGGAATACAGTTTGCAGGAAAAAGTTTAAATTCACGTTTATATGCCTTCAATTCATGTTTTAAAGGGGATATTCAGACAGTAAAATGTATTGCACAGTTTAAAAAATGCTATAAGATTAAAACTAATACAATTATATCGAGAACTTGAAGAAATGAATAAATAGAGGGAAAAAACTACAAGAAAATAAAATTTATGGAAGAAGAAAATTGCCATTCATTGGCAAATTCGATAAACTTGATTGAGTTTTGTGTTTCATTTTATTTCTTTAACTTGGTATAATGGATAATAGAGGAATGTACAGAGAGAAGTAAAATAATTTAAGTTTTTCTCATGTTCAAGGGTCGGTTGCATGATACACCCTAAGGTATATAATACGCCAAGTGCGATATAGCCTAGGAGTATAACATAGGGGTACTTTTGGGTATACCTCTGGGGTTAGTGTATATTATATCATAAAGCGAACTGTCCCCAGATCCCACTCTTTGCAGAGTAAAAGGTCATAAAAATCACGCAGATCCCGAAGTCGAGTCAAATAGGCTGTTCCATACAAAATCCGAGTCTACTCGACTACGGGATCTGAAATTAAGTAAATATCGGTTTTTTAATTCTAAATTTTTGTCTGAATTGTTCAAAAATGTAGCTTTGGTCATACTCTGAGATGAAGAAATAGAGAAATGGGGGCTTCAAGGTCAAAACACCCTTAATGATGGAAAATTTTATTCAGTTTATTAGAAATTATCAAAAAAAAATTCTAAATTACTCTTTACATCCCTTAAAGTTCAAGGTTCATCACCAAAATTACCATGTCCTACAAATAGTGGGAAAATAATGCTACCGGGACCATTGAAACATCTGACGTAAAATACTGTACAGCTTCAGAAAGTCTCAGCATTACTTCAATTTTTTTTTAATTTTCTAGTTGCATCACAGATGCTCATCTTAAAAATTTCTAAAGAAATGGACTTTTCTAAACAAGAATACAAAAAGAAAATCACAGAAAAAGAAAATTTCTTTTTTATAAATCAAATCACGTTAGAAACTTCCATTTGAGAAATAAAATCTACAAAACAGAACAAAACGAAGCCATTGCTATAGAAGTAAAATGGGTAAATTGAGAAGAATGAATCACGAAACGATGTAAATTTGTCTAAATTGCAAGTGAATAAACAATTTTAGATGGGGTAACTAAATAAATTAAACTAAGAAGAACCAAACAATTCAAAATAAAGTTGAATTGAAGAAAATCTCATTAAGCTGATGTAGTTTTTTGAATGAATTTTTTTTTTTTTTTTGAATGAAGGGGGGTTTGGTGGAGTTTTTGGGATGTCTGCATAATTTTCTGTAAGAAACTTTCGTGAAATTTGCAAAAACATTTAAAAATTCTACAAAAATTCACTAAGACACACCCTCAGTGGTGGACTTTCGTCATTTTTGAGTTTTTCAAATGACACTCAAGGTCATAGCCCCATTTGCCACCCCCTTACTACGTCATTGCACCCCTTAACTCACCCACATCTCAATCAATTCACAATCTCCCCCCAAAAAATTTTCCTTGTCTTTCAAACACAAACAAAAGAAAATTGAGCAGAAGAAAATAAAATATGAAAAGGCTCAATACGTCTCGTTTATGAAAGAATAAAAACGACGAAAAGAAATGGCAGTAAAAATTGCAATAAATCATTTTTCGCTTTCCTTCTCATTTCCATCGAGCATAGACATTACATTGTTATAAGAAAAGATGAAAAATTATTGCCTCACAATTTATTTTTTAATTGAAGCATATAAATTGATTGCCTTATTCATCGTGCGACTTAATGCTTTATTTTTATGTATTTAAGGAGGAGAGAATGGATACGAAATCCATTAAAATATTGCTTGTTTTATTTTTAGGATTTTGAATGAATGCTAATTCTGATTTTAAGGGTTTTTAAAGGATCTTTCGTGAGGTATTTTTTGGCAAGGGATGGAAATCTTTAGAATGATTTCTGGAAAAAAAAATTTTATTTTACTTAACTGACCCCAAGAATTTTATTAATATTGAAACCTGAAATGACACTATATTCCAAATGGAGGACTATGGCCGATACAAATGGTTCTAAATTCATTTTGACATGTCAGCTAGAAATTATTTGCATTTATCTGAGGTTTGGAGAATTATTTGATGAATATATACGTGGTATGTCATGAATTATGGTCGTTTATGACAATATTAAAGTGCATTTGACTATCTACAGTTACAGAGCAGAGCTAGAAAATGGGTATTATTTCAAAAAAATCAGGCATAAGCAGGCGAGAATCCAAAAAGTTGCATAAACCGGCCTAAACCATCCACTTAGAAATTTATTTGACTTACAGCACATTTTGAAGCTTTAGCGTCCCACTAGAGTCCTAAAAAGTTATGTTTGGATTCGGCTTTAATATATAAAGTAGCTCAAATGTGTATTAATATTTCGGTGTTTTAAAAATTCCAGTGTGTCACGACACGTAGATTGACAACCACTGACATATATGATGACTCTAGTCCAGTGTTTCTCAAACTCAAACAAACTGTTAAACTAGAAAATTGGAGGAAATTCCGTAAAAAATCTAGAAAAATTTCTAATTCATAAATATTTTAGGGCACACTAGTTTGAGAACCACTGCTCCAGTACTAGTCCAAAATATCATTTGAGTAAAATCACAATAAATCGTAACTTGACCTACTTCCTTCTTAAATACCAAATTTTAGCAAGCATTCCATTCCTATCCATCGTGAATTCCACAATATCTCAATCTAGATACAACACAAACTGTATAAAGACGACCTGACTAAGTCATCGTAAATAACATCATCCAAATTAATTTACCACTCAGGTCACGTTAAAGAGAGGATATTCGAGATGAATTCGAATAAAATTTATGAGCCTTTAACATCAAATTTGATGTTACCACAGAAAATATTCGGCTATTAAAACTCTCTTTCAAAATCGTGAGTGGGATGATTGTACACGGAAATTTGTGGCATTCATTTAATTATCTTGCGATTCTCTTTTTTTATTGTTGGAGAAGCGAAAATTCTTGTAAAATTAAATGGCACATTTTTATGACAATCGAGCGATGGAAATGGAATTGAAAATAGAAAATGGAACGAAATTTAGTACACCAAAATAAGAACGATAAACTCAACTATTGAGTGATGAAATGCTATTAAGTATGAATAATGTGACAGTTTTATAATGAGATTCTACACAGCAATGTTGATGATATACACAATTCAAAATTCTGACAACGAAGCTGTGCTGACGAGAGGAGAAAAAAAATTTCGTCATCAACTGAACAATAAAATCTTTGCTATGGTAAAACTCTACTGTCTTCTTCATTCTTTCAAACTAACAAATGTTCATCTCGTTAGCAGATACTTAAGTATGAGATATTTTAAAATGAAAAGATTGTGGAGATGATATTTGAAAAAGGATTTTAGAAGCGCATTTTTTGGGGGCATTTTGAGGTTGTTGGGAATTTAAGTCACTAAAAAGTCTCGTAAGGAACCTCAATTCGACCTCTAAATGTACAACTACCTTTAGTAAAGACTACCATATGTCGATCTTGTAAAGCACTCCATGTCACCCCTTTTAAGGGAACTGATTCGTCACCTTGATAACAATAAAACGTCACAGAGACGTGATGGTCTCCTGATAGTGTCAAGACAGTTGACTGATAACAAAAAAATGAGACATGACATAGTTCATTCCTTGAGTAAGAGTCTCAAATTTAGTAACATAGCAAGGGTTTTTGTTGCCACCCTTTTATGTGATTTTTTGACCTTTTTAAACTACGCCTGAACCCCCATTGCTACGACTCATATTGGCCCCCTAAAGTATCTCAAACTAACCTCTAAAATGACCCACCAAAGCATAAAAGACTCTTATGATCCACCCAGCCATAAAAGCTACAGCAACGCTTCTATCCTACAGAAAAAAGAAAACCTACAATACACTTCTCTACATACTTTTCCAAGAAGTAAAAAAGGAAGAAGAAGAAGAAGCTAATCGAGCGCCATGTGATGCAACACCTTAAGAGGAACGTGTTAAACATACAGAAATTATTTTCATTTTTATTCTACTTAGCATTATTCGATGATATCCATTTGAGACGTGATTTGAATGGTTATGAAGCATGTGTGAATTAAGAATATAAAAAAAAATCTTTTTGCATCTTTCTTTGTGGATATTTTTCTCTTTCTCTCTGCTAGATATCTTCAACTTATCAATTTGTGTATGTTTTTCGATGATCTGAAAATAAATAATTCAAAAATGATGGCGAAACAAGATGAGAATTTAAAAACTTTTTTTTGTTTGTTTGCTTTGGAAAATTTCGTGTTTTGACAATTTTTTGTGTGTGATTTATGTGAGAAATTTTTTGAGAGTTAAATTTTGAGATATTTTTTTTTGGGGAGAAATGAAAATTCGTTTTTGATAGAATTGAATGAGAATGAGAGGATTATGGAATTGTGTATTCAGAATTTGTCTGATGAAAGCTACATTAATGTTTACTTTATCTTATTGGTACAATAAGCTGAGAGTGATTTTCGGGAATTTTGAAACAGATGTAATAATTTTGCATCTTTTTTTACTGAACGAACTTTTGATGCAGAAATTGTTTTTTGAATCTTTTTTCACTGAACGAACTTTTGATTCAGAATTTTTTTAAATTTTTTCACTGAACGAATTTTTGATTCAGACATTATTTTTAGTATATTTTTTCACTGAACGAACTTTTGATGCAGATTTTTTTTAAATTTTTTTTCATTGAACGAACTTTTGCTGCATAAATTGTTTTTTTTTATCTTTTTTCACTGAACAAACTTTTGATTTTTTCTAAATATTTTTTCACTGAACGAACTTTTGATACAGAAATTATTTTTTGTATATTTTTTTTCACTGAACGAACTTTTGATTCAGATTTTTTTAATTTTTTTTTCACTGAACAAAATTGATTTTTTCTAAATATTTTTTCACTGAACGAACTTTTCATGCAGAAATTATTTTTGCATCTTTTTTTTACCGATTGAACTTAGTTTCCTACCCTAAATCCTAAAGAATCCCTAAATCTAAAGGAGTAACTGCATAATTCAATAAAATTGTTAGCATAAAATCTCATCAAATGTTTTCTCAGTGATTCCTAAGAGCATCCTCAATAATCCAAGACATGCATACAATTGATTCAATATTCTAATGTTAAGTTCAGTTGAATTAAGCTCATCGTACACCAACAACAAGATTCGTAAATTTATGTAGATAGAATTATTGAATTGTTTCATGTAGAATAACTTTCTCATCTTTTTTAATATTTTTCCTTCATAACATCCATTCCATGTTTCTCAATAAGTAAATCTCATGAGAAATCAACTAAACGATAGCATATAATATCTTCAGGAAGTTTTTCATCTTTCATGATGTAAAGCTTGTTGTATTTTCTAACATTCTGCATTATTGCAATAGAAGAGAAATATTATGTCTGTCGATTATATGAGAAATAAGTCACGAAAAGTTCATATTGCATACATATAAAGGGATTATATTTGGAAAATTGTTATTTTTGCATAAGCAGCTTGCAGAACTTACAATCCAATGCCAATAAAAAGGAAAAGTTTTTTTGTATGAAAACTATTGAAGATGTTATGGGGTGAGTTATGTGAATGGTAAATTTAATAACTGGAATTTTGGATGATGTGCTTACTTATGATGGATTTACGGGGAGATTGACAGATATTTTATTAGTTTGTGGATGAAAATGACAGAATTTAATCCTATTTGAGATTTTGATGACTTCTTTTTGGGAGGGGTGTCGAGTTATTGTGATTTTTGGAAGGATTGTAGATTTTAGAGATTTAATCAGATTACAGTCGACAGGGATGGAGATGGGGGGTGATTTTTTGATAACTTCTTCCTTTTAATGGAAATATTTTATTGGGTCGTTCACAAATTACGTCACACTTTAGGGGAAGGAGGGTTGAAGAATTTCACACAGTCTAAATATGAGAAAAAGGAGGGGGGAGGTCTAAAAAGTCATTTTTCCCGTTTTCGTAATTTATGAATGTCCCCTCTTAAATTTTAAATCCATTTGACTTAGCCCATGATCCTGGATAACCTCAAAATACAGCCTAATCCAAAACTCACCCTTTTTTTTTTTTTTTTTTTTTTTTTTTTATAAATAATAATATTTTATTTCTGTATGTTAAGTATGTACAAAAAAAAATTAAAATACATGTTCTTGAGGTTGGTTTTTAAGGAACCAGACTTGAAGTCTTTTCGTCACTTAGTTTTGGTTTTAGATTTGAACTGTTTTTGCTTTATTCAGAATTTTGTGCTGCAAGACGAATGTTGAAATTCGCTTGCAATTTTCTGACGTACTCCTCGATGGAGGGTACTTTTGCTTCTGTGTGTAGATCTTTGATCTTTTCATATCTTGATTTGTTGAGAACGATTCTCAGGAATTTGTTTTGTAAAACTTGAAGTTTTTGAAGATGAGTTTTTGCCATGCTTTCAAAAGCTGGACAACCGTACGTGAAGATCGGTCTGATGGCTAGCTTGTAGATGAGAAGTTTGTTACGAACGTCGAGATGTGAATTTCTGCTGATTAGCGGATACAGCAATCTGAGTGCAGTGTGAGCTCTGTCACTCACGTACTCCACATGCTGCTTTAGAGTCACTCTCTTGTCGATGACCATTCCCAAATATTTTGCTTCGTTTTCCCACTTGATGTTTTCGTTGAGAAATTTGATGTTGTTTCTTGGAAGTTGCCTGGAGTATCTGTTTGTGATGAATAAGGCTTGAGTCTTCTGTTTGTTTAGATTTATCTTCCATTTGTCCATGTATTGTTGGACTCTTCTTCCTGTGTGTTGAAGGTGTGTCACTACATCTGCTGAATTTTCTGAAGAATGATACAACGCTGTATCATCTGCGAAGAGCGCGATGTTTTCCGTTGTCTCTCGTACAATATCTTGAGTGAAGATGTTGTAGAGAGTTGGTGAGAGCACTGCTCCTTGTGGGACACCGAATTTGATTTTCTTGGTTTCTGACAACTGACCTTTTATAAAAACTGAAAAAGATCTTTCACTGAGAAAAGAACTAACAGTTTTTATGAGAGGCAGCGGAAACCTGAGCTTGAGCATTTTATACAACAGTCCGTTGTGCCAGACTCTGTCAAATGCTTTTTCTACATCTAGGAAGATCATTCCTGTTGATTTCTTCATTTTGATGTTTTCTTTTGCTGTTTTGATGACTTTGATGAGTTGGTGAGATGTTGATCTTCCTGTACGGAAGCCACATTGCTGATTAGGGATGATGTTGTTGTCTTCTATATGTTCATTGATTCTGTTCAGCAACACTCTCTCCAATATTTTGCTTATTGAGCTTAGCAGACTTATTGGTCTGTAGCTGCTTACTTCGTTAGCTGGTTTTCCCGGTTTTGGGATTGGAATTACTTTTGTGTGCTTCCAAATCTTTGGGAAATGATTGAGCTTGAGACAGGAGTTGATGATGTACTTCAGGTATTCAAAACCTTTAGGTGGAAGGTTTTTGATGAGTATGTTGTTGACGTCATCTAGACCAGGAGCTTTTGGATTTTTCAGATTTCTCACGATGCTCAGGATTTCGTTTACGTCTGTTAATTCTGGACTGTCTTCATTGTTCTGTTCTAATGCTTCCTTGACTGTGTTGTTTACTTCTTGGGTATGCTCTGGGTCGTTTTGTTCAAGTGGATTTTCGTGTGTTGAACGAAAATACTCGCTGAGGACGCTGGCTTTTTCCTTGTTTGTGATGAACGTTTTTTCTGAGCTTGTCAATGGTGGCATTGATTTTGTTCCTTTTTTGCAGTGTTTTGCAATGCGCCAGACAGTTTGATTCGATGGTTTGATTTCTGATAGGCGTTTGTTCCAGTTTTTGTTTTTGCCAAAACTCACCCAACATACTCCAAAATCTATAGAATATTCCTTCATAAAAATTCCAACTTTCCCAAACTCAATGTAAATTTCATCACAAAACCAGATAAACATCCTTTCAACATCCTATCAATATCATCACAGTGTTACAAGCCACATATCTCATTACATTCTCAAATTACACACAAATTGATATTTTTATTTGTCATCAATTGACTCAAATTCTATCAAGATGTCGAATATATGACAGGAATCAGTGTGTAACAGCATGTAGTAGATAATATACAACAGAAAATAAATAGACAAGCTTGTATCAATGTGAAAGAATAACATAATGATTGTCAATAGCTATTGCCAAAAATTAATTATCTGAAAATGAAAAGATAACAAGCTAATGCCAATAAATTGTTCATTATAATCTGTGTATCGTTCTTAACTTTCTGTGCTGACACGTGATTTTATTGATATTGACGTTTAGGTTGTTTTTTAGGGTTTTGGATTTACTGTGTATATTTTTTGTATAATTGGAATTTTTTTGGTAAAGTGCAAGAATGAACATATGCTCAAACAGATTCTCTTGTAGCTACCATTTCTTTATCATTCTTCTGCGCTATATTACTTTTGAAGCTGTAGGACACCTTGTGCTTCTGTCCCAGCATTGACATTTTCTCTAGACTATTTTTTTACGAAGGGTATATCCAATTTAGCTGTTATTTCTTAATTTGAATATATTAATTGAGGTCAGTCTGGCTTGCTATGCTCTTTGATCAATATTGCTAACTAAAATGTCTGTTTAGCTTAGTAGATTAAACTTAAGTTTAGACTTAGTCTATTCCAGTGGATCTCAAACTGTGTGTCGCGGTACCCACCTTTTTAGGGACTCTAACACGTAGTCAAAACTAATATTGATTTCGGTTGTAACCGGACCAATTTCTTGTCCGTTTATCGGTTTTGTCTGCAAATTTGTTAAAAATTTTTATGAAGATGGCACAAATTCTATACCGGCACCACCATGGTGTCCTGCATATTGACTTCAAACCACATTTTACTTTGAAATTATAATTTCCAATTAATTCATTAATCAAAACCCCCCAAAAAATGTATCAACATTTGATTAGTTCATAAAAATTTTTCATCTCATTTCACATCCAGTCACTTGCCTATCGCATGAACAAATAATTAATGTCAATAAATGTTTTGTTAGTAAGATAAGTGAGAAAGAAAAGCAAAGCAAAATAAAGAAGACAATAAATGCTGTCGTTTTGTGGATTATCACACAGAAAATAAACTTTGACAATGATACGCTCTGTTTGATGCCAATCTTGATATCGAAGATAGTAAGAATGGAAATGAAACAGATGTGAAGATAAAATAAAATAAAATTGGAGATAGAAGGGGAAAAAGGATGAAATATTTATGGCTATTATTAGCAGCACGAATGGGGATGTGCTTTCGTACCAAAAGTCATTGTCCCTAAAGTTACGATTCCGATCAAAAACTTTTTGATAAATTTTTCCACAACTTTTCCTTCAGCTAGGAAAACTCAGAAGACTAAAGAAATCAGAGCACTAACTTGTCATGACATTTCCTCGTTTTTAAAAACTTTTCTCAAAAAAATCGATCGCAATTCCTTAAAACTTTCGAATTGAAGCAAATTCTTTAAATCACGAATTATTCACAGATTTCTCTGGCATTGGAGCATTTTTCACATTTACGTGCGTGAAGACGACAACTTAAAGTATTGATAGGAAATTATTTATTAAGCACATGATCATCGTTTCATGAGAGAAATTGTTTACCGTTCAATATCCATGCTTTACGTGCCTCGAATGACAAGAAAAATGAGATTTTCCTCTCGGTTTTTCGGAGAATCTTTCTGATATGGATTTTATATTTTGGAGACCTTAAAGGCATTCAACTCGGCTGATTAAATAAATAATTTCAGTTCGACGTGTCCATTTTATTGATTTTTTTGGAATTTTTTAAGGGGGTCATGTGGATTTTGAGTTGAATTTTTTTGAGGAAGTCGATGAAATTTTTTTAATTAAATTACTTAAAAACTACTTATCGTTTTCATTTTTTAGGTGAATGGAGTCAAGCCTTCACTTGGTTGGGTCTCTGACATCATCCAATATATTTTTAATTTTTGAAGACCCTCCAAATTTTTTCCCATACAAATTTGAATCTCGAGGGTACCCAAACCCCCTTAGACCCCACCCTTGCCTGACACAGACGCACAGTGTTTCACATTCTGGCCCGTTAAATATCTATAACACCCCATATGCCCTCAACCACCTTTCTTACCAACAATTTCCCCAAAAAATAAAATTTTATTGAATAAGAAAAACTTTTTTCATGAATTTCCATGTCTTAAAGGAATTTCCACAAATTTCCACAATTGCCTCCCATACATTACACTCTTACTTATTTTTATCTTACTATGACACACATTTTTTTTATTTCTACTTCTTACTCATTCGAGTGGACATTTTTATCTCTGATTTATTCTTACAATTTTCTTGCCAACTAGCTATAAGTTTTGACTTTAAGTGTAGGAAAAAGAAAATATTTTTTATTGCATTAAAGATAAATGAGTTTGGTATACAATGTTTATAAATTATGCAATTTTTATCTTCTTTTGGATTTTCTTCATGTTGCGCAAAAATAAAAAGAATAAGATGGGATGTGTAGTTTTTGGGGTAAAATGAGACATTTATTCTATATTTATGTTATAGGAAATGGCTAGATTTATTTGCGGAGTTTTGATTTCTGATAAAGAAAGGTCATTGAATTGGGCATGAAATTTTTAGATGAGGCTGAAAATAAAGTCAAATTTAAGGGAAAAAAATTACTTAAAGCATCGCTATAAGCTTGAATTGAGACTAATCAACTAAAAGCATTGACTTAATTTTCAAATAAAGTTAAAAGCATCGACAATATTCTCAATTCAAGCTTAAAGCGTCGACTTTATTCTCAAATGAAGCTTAAAGTGTCGACTTTATTTTAAGTTCAATATTAAAGCGTCAACTTTATGTTAAGTTAAATATTAAAGCGTCAACTTTATTCTCAAATGAAGTTTAAAGCATCGATTTTGTTCTTAGTTCAATCTTAAAGCATCGACTTCATTTTCAAATCAAGTTTAAAGCGATGACTTTATTCTCAAGTAAAACTTAAAGCGTCGACTTTATTCTCAAATAATGCTTAAAACGACGACTTTATTCAACAATTAATGCCAATTGAAAATTAAAATATAGCATAATAATAAAAAGTTGCATCAAACGACTGCATATGATTTTCACTATTTAATTCTATTAAATATTCATAAACGTCCTGCATATTATTTTTGAGATCCGATCAAAATCTGCATCATAAATTTAAATTGGCATTGATTTGAAATTTTCACTCTTCATTATTACTTTTCATCACACTCAGAATTTATAATCGCAACTCCATTTCCATTCTCTTTACGGATAAAAATTATGTTAATGCAAATTGCAAATCAATATCCATGGAAAATTTTCCATTCAGACTTGATGTTGATGTTAAATAAAGAATTTTTTTCGCATCGACACACATTTCACATATGAGATTATATCATAAATCACATAACAAATTCCGTTAACTTTAAAGATTTATTTAATCCATGAGAATCATTCGAGGGGTGCAGAATAAGTTTTTTTCTCTCTTTTTCTTGTTGTTTCCTCGTGTACTGCCTTGTGATCCTATAAGATATATGTGAGAAAATGTAATTTTACATGAAATTGAATCAATTTATCAAATGCTGATACATCTACACGTTCTATCATTTCTCGATCGGAGGTGATTTATACATGCAAAAAAAATTTCATGTTGTATTTCACTCCTTACCAACACCCCCATAGTTTGGTATTCTCCCACTTCTCGGGTTTTTTGGACTGTTATTTATGTCTGTGTTTAAAAAAAAGTTTTTTCTTGTTCATGAGAGAGAACATTGGGGGGAATCTACAGATGATTTTTGATGTGGATGAGTTCTCATGAAGACTGCTGGTTTTCTATGTATAAAAGTTTTTAAAGTTAACGCTTTAAGTTTGAGGCAAAGCTTTAAATTAAAAGTATAGTTCAGCATTAAAGCTGTACTTCAAAATTAAGTCAGAGATTAAAATTTATGTGAAAGCTTCAAAAGTATGTTAGTGCTTTAGATATAAGTCAGTACTTCAAGTTACGTCTGCGCTTTAGATTTAAGTTAATGATTTAAATCTTAGTCAACGGTTTTGATTTAAATCAATGATTTAGATTTGAGACAACGCTTTAGATTTAAGTCAGTACTTAATATTTTATACAGTGATTTCTATTTAACTCAGCGCTTCAGATTTAAGTCAGAGCTTCAAATTTAAGTCAGCGTTTTAAATTTAAATCAGCGTTTCAGAATTAAATCAACGACTTAGAATCTAAATAAGAATCAGTGCTTAAAGTTTAACGCAAAGCTTTATATTAGTAATTATTCAACTCCCTCCGCAGAACAGCCCATAAACAGAAAGCTTCACTCGAAAACAGGTATATCATTCAACTGTTCGCTCACGTATAACCTATTCATTGATGAAATACATATTTTTAAGGGTAATTTAGAATAATTTATTTCTCTATTTAATGCTGTTGATGATGTTTTTCGATTATTTAGTTTGTCTTAATTGCTTCGAGGCCAGCAAAAAAAATTAACATCAATTTAATGCATATTAATAATAAAAAAGAAATTTGTTTCCATCCAACCATGAATCTCCCAACCGAAAAACAAGCACACACAAATATTCCCTTAACAAATGTGAGGCTCATTCTCATTATTAAGCTGTTAGACGCTGCAGCAATCATTATTACATCTCATTTGTAACATGTTGTTTGTTATATTTATGAACTGACTATTTGTAGTCATTTATAACTTTTCATGCTTCCTTAGAAAAGACTCATAATGGCTGCTGCTACATATCATATACTTCTTTATTGCTACGCTGTGCTATACCTATTTATTCTTTTTCTTTTCTCTTGATGACTTTGGCTATTAGCAGTTGATTGATGGCTTAGTAGAGTATATTGGAGTATTTAATGAGAATTATTTTTGGTTTTATTGGGCATTGTGGGTGGGGGTTGTGGGAATTAGCAGCAAGTTTTGGGAAAGTTTGAATTAAGATTGAGTTTGGGATAAAAATAACGAAATTATTATTGCTTATTTGAGGTTATTTAATAGATTGCTTTCAAAGATTTATAGAAATTCGTTCACCTCAGAAAAAATTTACTTCAGATTTTTGAAGTCATCTCAGAAAAAAATTTGTTCAGCTCAGAATAATTTAGTCATTTTAACCAGTTTTCTGTTATTAAGGAAAAACGAATCATCTTAGGAAAAATCCAGTCATCTCGGGAAAAATTCTATCACCTCAGAAAAGTTTAGTCACTTCAGTAATTTTTTAAATCGTCTAAAATGGATGCATTTGCTTTAGAAAAAAAAACCAGTTATCTCAGAAAAAACGGTCACTTCAGAAAAAATTCGAACATTTCAGAAAAAAATTCGATTGCTTCAGAACATAATTTCTAGTCCATCTCCAATCGAATTTAAATTTCTGCCTTTACAAAATCCTCTCCTTTAAATAATCCATCCAAGACATTTCTTCATGTTAAAATTCCAGACAATTGAAGTTACTTTTTCATTCTGAAACAATCATGAAAATAATTCTCACATCTTTAACATCAGCAGATGACTTATGTAAAGCTACAAATTTTCCAGACAGTAAAATTCTTTGTGCAAAAAAATTTTCCACTTGAACAATTTCAAAAAGAATCTCTTTTTTGCAATTCCTTGCTTTTATTTCTAAAAAAAATAAAGGAATAAAAATGAGAAGAAGGACGAGGAAATTTCCATTCGAATGACATCGCAGCAGGGCACAATTCATTATGAAATTGTTGCAATTATAAATTTTTGCTTTATGCTGCACTGTGGAAAAAAATAATAATTTTCTTTTTTTCGTTCTCTTTGCACTCTTGGTGCTTGATAGGAAACTATAAAAATGATTTTTATTGCAGTTGGCTGAAAAGATTTACAGTCCTTTTGGAAGTCATCCAAACGGAGAAATGAAGGAGAAAGAGAAAAATTGTAAGAGCCGAGGTTAGAGATGGGAAATTAAGATCTTATGTTTTGATACTGAATGCATAAATATTTAATGTGATTTCTGCCGTGCATTGGACATCTCTTTAGCATAGTTTTGAATAGAATTGGCATTGACTGGTGGTGTTTGTGTAATGTCTGTCTGGATTTTGGAATTGTCAAACTTCACCTAACGCCAATGGATGACAACAGTAGTATTAACCGTTATTTTTTAGAAATTCAAAACTGTTTCGAAGTGTTAAAATTTTAATATTTTCAAAAATCGTTAAATTTACTTATGAAAATTGAATGAAAACCTATAAAAAGCCCACTTGTCCATCTAATAGATTTTGGCTAGTTTTTTGAGAACTTTTGGTATTGAAGCTTTTATTACACATTTTGTTGAACTTTTATTCAAAATGATCATAAGATTTTAAGAATTTTAGAAAATTTAATCAAAGTTGAAGGTTCGAATCCTTAAAAATTGAAATTATTTATAAGTGGGTACGTTTCTAAGATTTTTTTTTTTGCTTCCAAATGTAATTTCTTTTTAAAAACAATCTTTAAATCTAAAATTAAAACAATCTTTAATTTTTACAAAAAAAAACCTTCCCCTTTTTTAGTTTTGCATAAATATATCAGATGATACTCGAAAAATGAGTCTAAAATTGTTTCAAGAGCTTTTAAGATAGATTTGTCTTGAATCAACTAATTAAGGGTCTGTCAGCGCCACCTATTGCTCAATTTCTTATGATTAAATCAAATTCTACCAAATTCTAAACCCAAAACATTAAAAATGCGCCATAAAAATTCCCAACTCAATTCACTTCCAAAATTGTTCTTTCGAAATACACATGACAATAAATACTTTATTCTATGTATCGTACGAGCATATTATATGTATATACATCCTCCAAAGAAGCATACAAAATAGACAGACATTAAGTACAAGCTATATACTTATGTACTTTATATAGAAAGTGAAATACAAAATAAATGAAGATGAAACCGATAAACAAGAAACCATAATCTCATTTTCATGCATAATCAAACAGGACATGCCGCAGATGTACACAAGCTATTTTTCGAAGGAAATAAAACGAGAGGAAAATTCAAAGTTTAATTTTGATAATGTTAAAGGCAAAATTTTTGCTTTTATTGAAGAGATTTTTGCATAAAATAAAGTAAAGTTTGAGACTTTATGGCTTGTATATGCTGGAATTAAAGATTTTGGTGATTTTTGGTTTTTGAGTTTGTGATTTTATTTCATCGACAATACCTATTTGAATTTTTATTTGTGTGGAGAACCCGTTGAGAATATTTTTGAAAATTTAACGGAAATAAAAAATTTGAATTTTACTCAAATTTCAAAAATTCAAATCTAAAAAAGTCGTTGAAAATTTCTTCAAAAATAATTCTTAAAACTTGAATCTGAGCAACCATTGCCTTTTAAAAATCACTCACTTTTCATCAAATTTTTTCAATTCTTCTTCACGTCTATCAATTTATTCTCCTTTCATCAGTTCTTTCAAATTCAACCTCAATATCCATCATAAATAATTAAAGTGCAAGCAAGATGACAACCCTCGCAACTCAATCATGTGGAAAACCATGCAACGAAGATGCAGACTTTGCAGTTACATTTCTCATCAATTCTCTGACACTAACAAATGAGTCAAAATATTCCGGTGATGAAAAACTATTGACAGTAACATGGGATGGGAATGTCTTTCGGTCAACGGCAAAAGAATCAATGGAAGAATTTACAGGACGTCGTCAAGTGCTCTACATTCATTGTACTCCAATGCAATTAAATAGAAAATTAAAGTCAAGTCCAATACTCATGAATCTAACAGCATTTTGTGCGGATCTTGGTACGGTGAAATTTCCATTAACCGATTGCTTTTGTGATGCCATTCTCTGCACTGATTTTAACTCTCAAACATTGAAGAACGATTTCAAATTCGTAAAGGATGAAATCGAGCATGGGGCGATGGATATTGATTTAAAAATTGAGCGAATGGATAATCAACAAAGCATATTTGATGCTATAAAGAATGCTCAAGTGACGGCATCAAAGAGAAATCGAAAGAAGTCAAAAGCACAAAGTGATTCAGATGCTGACGATGAGGATGACGTTTTATGTCAAGTTGATTTTCCATGTCCAAATGAGATTCCTGAGCATTGCAAAAAGCATCTTGAAATTGGCGAGCATTCATATCGTATAATTAATGGACATTTGATGAATGTTAAAGACAAGAGGGGATTTTGTGGAGATATTTGCGTAACTGCAATGAAATATTGCAAGGAAGTTGGGAAACCGGCAGTGCCCAAGAAGGTGTCAAGCATTGATTTACAGAAATTGTTTAGGAGGAAGACTGAAAATGTCCCAAAAGTGCCGACAAAAATTTTTGATGATATTGCAAATTGGAAGTTTTGTAAAAATTTGGAAGGTGAAAAGTTGAAGGCTAAAAATACAAAACAAGAAAATGTCGAGGTTAGAAATACGTCTAGTGAATGTGCAGCACAGAAAAATGTCGTTGAGAAGAAAAAGAATAAGAAGCGAACTAAGAAGGCTAAAGCTTGTGTCAAGTAAGTTCGAATTTTAACGAACTTTTAAAAATATGAATTTTTAACGATCTTTTGAATTTTGAATTTCGTAAACAAAAATATTTAAATCCAAAAAGTCCGTTGAAAATTAAAATTATTTTATCAACTATCAATCTCTTTGCAGCACATCGCCATCATCAACACCACCAACTTCATGCAACAATGCACGCACCGAATTCATAAAGCAAATGAAACGCAAAGCTGTGGGAAAATATTCATACGAATTTGGAAATTCATATCCATTTCATCGGTCGTCATGCAGTGTCCCAAATGTTTGTGAAAAAGTCCCAAGTCGAATGGGATGGCGACACGATAAAGTCGATCTAGATTCAAATCACCATAAAAGCTGGCGTCCAGGTCAAATCAATAAAATCGTGAGAGTTTTAATGAAGCACTTTTTGAGGCCATATCCATATGACACAATTTGTGCACCGAAATTTCCAGAAAAGCGAAGCAACAAAGATGAAAAATGTGTTGAATTTCTAAAGCCAACACTTCAAGTTTCCAAACAAGATGGAGAAATTTCAATCCTTATGCGACCTCTAAAAGACAATAATCAGCTTGCGACAGATTGCAATCCTTATTTAAATTGCTCACCATTAAAATTCCTCATAAAGCGACATCCAGATGAGATAAAAATGCATCAGGCACGAAAACTAATGAAATCACGTGGCTTCCAAAAGAAATGCAATTGCAATGACATTAAATTATGCCGTTGCATAAGTGGCATACGAAAGGAAATGTTCAAAGATGAAATGAAAAAAGTTTCACGAGAATTGAATATGAAGACTAAGATGCAATATGAGGATGTTCATGACTCGAGTGACAGTGAAATTGATTTCGAATTTACTCCGCCAACAGTTTTAAATTCAATGAATAAATGCAAACCTGATGTTGCACATACGGGTAAGAAATTAAAATTGGAAATGAAATTTATGCATTTTGTGATATTAAAAATGCCTTCTAGGTACTCAATATGAATTCAAGCATTTCTTAGTGACGAAGAAGGAAAAGGCAAAATATTTGGAGATGAATCAACCTTCGGGGTGCTTTGATAAATTAAAAATTGTGAAATAAATTGAAGCTTGTGGCATTTATGAAAATTAAGCATAAAATTGAATTTTAAGTACATCTGGGGGTCTGACCCCCTCGAGTATTTTTTTGTTAGTACGTTTTCAAGTTTTAGTAAAGACTTGAATTTTTTCGATACAAATTGCGACCTTGATGAGGATCTGAACTGCTTACTATGCCTCTGTCCAGTATGAAAATTATTTTATCATTGCCCTCTGCGTCAAATTTTATTTCTTAACGTCAAGAGGGTAGGAAACAGCCATTAAGGTGCCATTACGGTGCCCTCATGTCTTTTTTGATGATATGAAATTAATATGGCGACGTGGAGGTGCCTTTTTGAAGGGGAATTTTCAAATCTTTAGGATAGAAAAAATTTACAAGGAATTTTTAGGATTTTTTCTTAAAAACCCTAGCAAACTTATATTCAGGGGTGTATCCAGAAATTTTTTGATGGTGATGTTTTGAATTTATTTTTGTTTAAACGACAAAATTTAGGGCTTTTTTTATCAAACCTTAGCAAATTGAAAAAAAAATTCCATCGAGTTTTGACATCCAAATTTAACACCCCCTATGGCTACGTGCCAGCCTAACAAGTACGTTGTACCGCTCGAGCTCCATTAAATCAATCGAGCTCCATTAAAATAACAACAAATTCCATCTGAAAAACCTTGAATTATGATACAAATTGATGAGTATGTGTATGCACACAATAATCAAACATAGAATAACCTCAATTGCCATTACTCAGGCAATGATATTCATCTCCATAACTATCATCATCATAAGACAACATCAATTTGAAGCACAGTTCACATTTTCATATCATCAAAATTAATTGCATTGAAAAACCTCTCAAAAACCTTTCTGTTTGCCCGATCAAGACAGTTCAAATGTTGTACATACGGAGGTTGAGCGGACCAGTTGCTTGGATATTTTGGATGTATTTTGGGTAAGCTAACCAAGCAGCCGGAAACTGATTCTTAGAATGCTGTTCAAAATTGAAAAATTATCGAAATCGAGACTTTTCAAGAAATCTTGGGCTCATTCTCAACATCAGTAACTCTTACGGCCACTATGAGGACAACATTTAAAATTGTGCTGATCGGGTTGGTAAATTTTGGGAATCAATATCAAAATTTATTTACAGTATCACATGTTTTGAACTAAGAGAGTCCTTAACATTATTATATGGAAGGTTTGTTTGTCGATATTTCAGCATCAACTTCAAAACTATCATGAAATCTGAGCTCTTTGTGGAACAAACTAAAATGCACGAATTTTCAAATATTTTTATGTCAATTGACATTTGAGATTGTAGGACGTGAATTGAAGAAAAATAAATGTTAATAGCGGTTTAGATGAGGATAAAAATTTTCATTCCACTGATTCCTTTTGGAATCGTATTTAATGTTGAAAACAATACAGCAGGCAGGGAGGCAGGATGAATAACATCGATAGCAATCACAATGTAGATGAATTTTATAGTTTTATGTGAGCGAATGGCAATAAAGGTTTTTTTGATTGATGAGCTGATTCATTAGCGGGAATGGAAGCAAATATCGATATCATTCGATGCTGAATGAATGGCAATAATGCTTAAGTGGATGTACAGAATTAGGAAAATAAAATGAGTTGAGGTATACAGCAAATGATTATGAATAATAGATGAAGAGCACCAGCATAATTAAGTTCAATTAAGACTTATTTTTATTTCCTCCTGTGCTCTACTGCTGCTTGTTCCTACTGCCCACACACATTATACGGCATCAAATCCGTCTGTATTTCCATTTATTGTCCCAATGAGATTTCCGAATAGTTCCAAACCATTTTTATTGCTATTTCTTCCTTTCCATTTCTTATTAAACTGAACATTCTCAGACTAAATCTTCAATTATTCATGCTGCAGCTCACAATTCCCATTTTCTTGTACTCAGAAGTGTCGATTAACTGTAATGACCAAAAACGTTTCCATTGCAGCTCTTCCATTGAACTTAAAACGTGCCTTTAACGCGCTCATTCTTCTCATAGATTTGCTGTCTTAAGTGTCGCATTATTTGAATCAACATTGAGACATTTAAGGAACAAGAAATTTATTTCTGATAAGAAAACTTTTTCACAATCTTAACTCGAGTGCATTGATTCGAGTGAATTTTGAAGGAACAAAATTTAATTTGACTGAATAAGAAATTGGATAAATTATGCAAAACTGAAATCGAAGAATTTGAAAAGAAATTTTCCTTTTTTTATTGCAAATTGATTCAATTTTGAGCTCAAAACTTTTTCTGCTCTCTTGATTTTCATCGCGATGAGGTGGAACAAACAGCAGAGAAAGTCAAGATTGAAGAAATTTTTATTGCATTTTTCGAAGATTGAATTTTTTTATGATTTTTTGTGCTTTTTTAATGTTTTGTTGAAAATTTTTTTTGATTTGTTGAATTTATTTATTGCTGATAAAATTCAAGGTGATTTATTTTGGCAGAGTCTTGTGCTATGAATCAACAATTGATTTGCATGGTCTGCAAAACTGTTGGTTTAAAAAATTTATTGAATTCAAATTTTTTGAAACATGTTAACTTAGATGCATTTTTCAAGTACTCCAATTTTGCAAAAAAAATGTTCGAAAATGAAGATTTTTCTCAACTAGAAAAAATGTATAGAAGTAATTAGGATTTATTTCAAGAAAATTCAAAAAAATTAATTTTCACTTGGAGAATTTTAAAAATTCATCGCAGTTAACATGTTTCGAAAAATTCGACCATTTTATTTTATCAAAATTTCAATATTTCAGTATTTCAGCAGAAGAAGAAATCCAGCAAAAACTCACAAGCAGTCAACCAAGCAAGTAAAGAAAGGCAAAGAAATAGCTAAACAAATTGATTGATTGCCAACAGCAAACAAAACTTTTTCATTTCATTTCTTTCGATTGAAAAAAAAGAGAATAAAAATTAACGAGAAATTCAATTAAAGGTGGAAAAGTAAATCAGCATCATTAACAAACAAGCAGCAGCAGCAAGCAGTAGCTCAAGAAGTTTATGAATAAAATTGTGTAGGAATTGAAAAAATCTTTTCATTTTGAATTGCGAATCTCTGGAGGGAAGTAAAAAGCAGAATGAGAGGATGGAAAAGTAGCTTAATGATGAAAAATTAAAAGACATTTATTGAGAGTTGGCAACAATAATAATTAAAACATGGCAATAGAAGCAACAACAGCAAACAGAAGGAATATTTGTGTGGAAATTTTTCCTAATTAACGTAAGTAAGCAGCAATTAATTATCATTACAAGACATTCACTCATTTCAGTTCGATTTAATGAGTTCAGAAGAGATGCTTGATGCTTTCATAATTCTGTGGAAATCTAGCGATAAATTCTGTTGAATGGAGTTCCTTTATTTCGATTTGAGATGATGTGGAATTGAGGATGATGCTTGTTGACTGAGGTCGAGTGTTGCTGGTCTATATTTAGGCACAAGGCTCCTTATTCTTAAATATTCAACCTTCTTAAAGGATATTTGTGAATTTCCTTCATTTCTGTGATATTTAATGATATTCAGGCACAAAACAATTACCTCTAGTCTTTCATGATGTCACAGTCTGAATATCCAGTACCTACTCTATTATGATCCATTTTTTGACCCCTAATTCCATTGAAATCCACTTTGTATTAAGCTTTGTTCTTAGAACTGTAATCTAGTCATGTTGGACGAGTGGAACTTCCTCATTTTTACACCATTTCAGACGTGGATGTTCATGAACACCTAATTAAGTTTAAACTTCCATTTTTAGTAAAATTTCAAAGCATTTCCCCATAAATTTCCACCTGGGGCACACAAAAATAGCAGCAGCACAAACTCCTTCTATGCTTAACATTTCCTAATCTTTAATTTCAAATCAGTTAAATGAAAAATTTCCTCAAATAATTTATTGAGTATTTTTTGCTTGTTCCTAAGTGATTCATGCCAATGGTTTTCTGAATTTTCATTGGAGATTCCGAAATGTTTATTGGCAGGTGAGAAATATTTTACAGCATAAACAGCAGCACAAGATTAATATTGCCATAAAATTTTCACATTACATTTTACGAAATGTTTTGAAAATAAAACGGAACGATTTTGTTGGAATTAAAATGCCATTTTCGATGTTTCGAGGAGGAAGAGATTGAAAATGTTCAATAGAATAGAAATGTTTGCTGTTACTGCTTGGTGCTGTTCAATGTGCCATTGTGGATCTTGTAAGAATGGCAGAGGAAATATTTGGCAATATGTAAAATGTAGACGGAGAAATTTTCTTATTTTTATCCCTTTTCCTTTTTCTCTTTTCTTGATGCTGCTTTGAATGGCAACAAAAGCAGTTTTCAGTTCCTTTTTCTTTGCTTTTTTATGTTCCTTATTTGTGAGAATTTTATGGGAGACTTTTTGAATGGATTTTGTCAATTTGAGTTAATAACTTAATTTTGGCTCATGCAGGAAGTCCACAACTTTGTATAATTGAATTGGACATGATTGAGATCTGAGTGAGAAATAGAAACAAAGGCACAAGACTCATTTTCCTTAAAAATATTCATCCTCAAAATCAATCACAGAGGAAGCATTTTCAAGAAACATTGTTCTCATGATTTCATTCAGCTCTAGTTCCTCAGTTTCACAATTCATCCAGCAACCAAAGCCACAAAGCATTCAAAAGTCATATTTGCATGAACTTCCAACTGCATTTCACATCCATAAAAATAAAACATTCGCATTTGGTTAATTTTTTAATAGCCATTCCGCAGATTTTTTCATATCTCTGTTCCTTCCACATTCTCATGTGCTGCATGACTTGTGTTTGTGTTAATTGAATCAGCTGTAATTGCTGACAGTCATGATGAATTTTAAGCCAACTTTATATGCAGAATTTTCTTTACTAATTGACTGATTTTGACGGTGACTTTGAATGTATTTTTAATGAGCACTAAACATGAATTGAAATGGAAATTGACTTTGCAGTTCTGTCCCGAATAGACAAAGAGCATGCTCTGAGCACACTCAAATTTTAGCTGATTATACTCGCGTGAGCATGCTCATTCATACAAAATTTGATGACATTACTTTACGCTGTTGAGCACGCTATTTGAGTATACTCTGAGCATGCTTTTTGAGTATACTCTGAGCATGCTCTAGAGCACACTCACTGAGCATGCTCAACAACGTGCTCACTTAGCATGCTCAAATAACACAAAATTAAAAAAAATTAATTAAGTTAACAAATTTTTTTTTCGAGTTGACCGGAATTTTTTTGAGTATTTTTTAAAGTTGTGTGTTAGTAGAATTAATTATTTTATTTAATGAAAATTTGATACTTAGAAATTTTTCCCGTCACCCATCTTTGTTTGAATTCGTCCTTGCGTTGCTTAACTTTCGAGATCTTGAATTTTTCCTTGAAGTCACCATCTGTAAATATATAATAATATAAATATGGCAAAAGACATATTTAAATTATTATATTTTTAAACATGCTAATTTCAAGGAATAACGGTTTTCCAACGTTTAAGGTATTCTAAGGCACAACTGACAATTCATTAGTTAATTTAATTAACTTTTTTCCTTAAAAATATCTGAGCATGCTCAGAATGTGCTCACGAGCATGCTCAGGAATGTGCTCAGGTGAGCATGTTCGAATTTAATGTGTTAAATTTCTGAATATGCTCAGAATGTGCTCAAGAGCATGCTCAGGAATGTGCTCAGCTGAGCATGTTCTAATTTAATGTGTTAAATTTCTGAGTATGCTCAGAATGTGCTCAAGAGCATGCTCAGGAATGTACTCAGCTGAGCATGTTCTAATTTAATATGTTAAATTTCTGAGTATGCTCAGAATGTGCTCAAGAGCATGCTCAGGAATGTACTCAGCTGAGCATGTTCTAATTTAATATGTTAAATTTCTGAGTATGCTCAGAATGTGCTCAAGAGCATGCTCAGGAATGTACTCAGCTGAGCATGTTCGAATTTAATGTGTTAAATTTCTGAGTATACTCAGAATGTGCTCAAGAGCATGCTCAGAAATGTGCTCAGGTGAGCACATTAAATTTTTTGAATTGAGCACGCTCATGAGCATACTCAGTTTAACATGCTCATCAAAATATTTTTTATTTTTTGTGAGCATATTCAGAGCATACTCAAGAGCATGCTCAATTAAGTACACTCAGCTGAGCACGTAAAACAATGTTTTTGAGTATGCTCAGTAACGTGCTCAAAAAACTGAGCATGCTCAATGTTTATTCGGGTGTGCTGCATAAAAATCACAACAAAAAGAACTTTTTCAATAAAAATCACGACTTTTTCTCATTTAAATTCAATTCAATTAATTTTCTCGTCTTTTTGCACTCATTGCTGCTTGCTGCTGATGCCTTTGCATTTCATGTGCATGTTGTTGGATTTTGATTGTTGTTCAAGTGAATTTTCATGGAAATTTAAAGAGCAGAAATGAAAATGAATTTCATTAATTTTGGTGATGCAAAAATATTCAAAAGCATTTCCACTTCTTCATCAGCATCATCAGTAGCATTGCAACTGCTAGTAAGGCATGAGGATTGATGGAGAAAAACATTTGCAATATTATGAATGGAAAATGAGGTCATTGGCAATGAATCAAAATTCATTCGACTTATTTTTTCGTGCATTTCTTCACTTCCGCACTCTGCGCATGTCTCACGTCACTTGGGGAAATTTTCACTTCCCAAAACTCTCAAAATATTCAAACCAATTCTCACTCAAGTCAGTGCTGAAAATTCTTTCAAAGCGAAAAGAAAGAAGAAATTTTTTTGGAAAAAAAACAAAATTTTACGTCGCGATGATGATGATGATGGATTGCCTTCATGAGACCTTTCATCACTATATGCATGTCAGATTAACAGCATTTGAATGTTCCTGCTTTTTCTTCCACTGATGCTCATTTTTGATGCACGAAAATCGTGAAATGAATTTTAAAATTTTTTATGAAGGAATTTTTTTGAGTTGAAATCTTTTTTGGGGAATTTTGGAGGAGTTGATGAGGAATGTGATGGAATTTTGAGGCAATTGAGATGTAAGGCTTATAATTTCTGAATTTAAATGTCTTTTAAGATGTGATTTCTATAAAATTTGAATTTTTCAAATTTTTCAACATTGTAGTCAAATTTAGTCCTAATTTGAAATATTTTTTTAAAATTTGCCAAATTTCTGCTTCAAGGTATGCCAATTTAGTATGATTTGATAGATTTGAACAGCACTCAATTTATGAACTTGAAAATAATTTTTAAAAATAACAAAACTCTTCAAATTTACTAACAATTAAAAAGTTTTAAAACAATTCAAAATTAAACTTCAAAACTCAACCCAAAAAAAGTTTCCATATCAAAATTCAAAAGCTACAAAATATTTGAATCCCGTGGTTTTCATTAAAATAATCAAGCGGTGAAACGAATGAATGAAAAATTTACTCATGATTTCAATAAATTTAATCATTTTGTTGCCATTTCAATGACCATAAATTTGCGTTTTTGATTAAATTTTAATGTTTATTGATGATGTTCATTCAATTTTGTATTCTGCATGACATTTAATGAGTTAAAAATACTTAAATTAAATTTTGTGGATTAAAAAATTCATGAAAAATTCAATTTTTGAAAAAAATTTAAAGATTTTTAAAAAAATTTTAAAACCTATTTCTTGAATATGTTTTAAATTTTTCTATCAATTTTATAATCATTTTCCCAAAAACCCAATTAAAATTCACCCCGTCCACTCATAATTTCTACATCCTTATCCAGCATTTTCCCAAAAAATCTAAAATTCTCTATCAGCATGTTCTGCCAATATTACTTATGTCTGTTGCCTTCTGTTCATGACATATCAACGTGCACATGGCGTTAGACATGTTCATTTTGCAACTCACTTCATCCATTCTCCTCACATTACTTCCATCAATTGAAAGAAACAAAACAATTGTCCGACTTATTTCTCATATTTCAAATCCAATTTTCTGCTATTAAGCAATTCAGTTCCTGTGACTGTGAGAAAAAAAATTTCATGCTTTGAGGAGGAAATTGAGACAATTCTTCTGCTTCGCCACTCTTTTTTATCAATTTTCATACCTCTCTTCCTTGTTTCAATTCCACCCCATTGATTCTAAAACTTATGGATGGATATGATGAGGAACGAGCATATTTTGCTCCCAAAAGTGAGGCAGGAATGGCAAGGAGGAAAGAAAAAAGTCGAACAAGACAAAGACATTATGTTCCTTAAATGTAAAGTGCCTTGTTCCTTCATGTTTTTCCTTCCTTTTCATTTTCCTCGTCTTTGTTATGATACTTGACTGAAAACTTTGTTGTTTAAGACAATAAAGGAGTTCAAGTGAAAGGTTGGTGAACGAGATGTCTTGATGGAATCAAGAATCTTTTAATACTTTTATGTGCATGTAAAATTTTAAGTGCTGAGTAATTTTTAAGGTGTTAATTACTAAATTGATTTGATTATGATTTGGGTCATGACTTGATGTTATTATTATGGGATGTTTTTGAAGTTCATGGAAGAATTTTGATAGGGTATTGAGGTAAATTTTAAATTGATTAGTTTATTAGTTAGATTATTCACATATGACGTCCATCTAGAGGCATAGTCAGAGGGTACCCGGGCACCCTCTCGAGATTAAAATTCGATACAAATTTTAAGTTTTTTTATTTTTAAATTTGAAAAATTAATTTTTTTGCAGAAAAATATTGAAGACTACATGAAAATTCAATTTTAATGTCTAAAAAAGTGTAAAAATTTAATATAAAGGTTAAATTACAGTGATTTTTTCAAAAATAAAAAAAATAGACACCACCTTTAAAAATCTTGGCTACGCCCCTGCGTCCATTATTTAGGAGGAAGGGGGTCTGAGAATTTGTGACTTAATTTTGAATTAAAAATTTGTGTCAAGGTAGAGAGGAGGTCTCAAAAATCGAATTGTGTGGTGGACGTCACTTAACAACAACTTTTTGATGATTTTCTAGAAAAAGGGTTTGGGCCAGGGGTAGCGAACAAAAACTGTACCGTTATTTTCCGAAAAATTCAAAAAAAATCGAAAAAAATTTTTTTGAAAAATTAATGCGAGATACCCCCTGTGAACTATGTGACCAACATTTCAACATATACCAATTGGTACTAGAGCATTAGATCGTCTAAAAATGATGTTAATCAAAAGAAAAGCTTTTATTGACTTCCAATGAAACCAATTAGCAAAAAAATCATAAAAATCTCAAATTCATCTAAATCGACAAACCTCCATCTCAAAAATCATCACGAGCAGCCACACACTTAAAATTTAATCTCAACCAAATCTCTCGAGAACATTAAACTTTACAAACATGTAATTAACTTCATCCTTGCTAAACAAATTCCACATTTTCTCCTCCTTATTAACATAAAAACTTTTTATTTTGTCTAAAGCTGAACACAATTAAGCTAATTTGCTTATCAAAAAAGTATCTCAAATGTTTGGAAGTCTGTTTGTTTTAATTGTATGCCTTCTGTTTAGATGATTTGTAAACTTCTCATGAGTTCATTATTTTAGTGCTTTTGTTTGTCTGTTTGCTTCTAAGATTGAGGTTTTAATGTTATGGAGGTTACTTGATATTTTATGTGGTTTATTACAGAAGCGTAGCCAGAATTTTTGAAGGGTGGGTGTCCCATTTTTTATTTTTGAAAAATTCTCTGTAATATCAGCTTTGTATTAATTTTTTATACTCTTCTAGACATTAAAATTGATTTTACGAGTAGTCTATAACATTTTTTGTAGAAAAGTTAACTTTTTGATTTTAAAAATAAGAAAATTCAAAAAATTGCATTTAATTTTGATCTTTAGGGGGGGAGGTATACCTGAGAACCTAAAGACCACCCCCTGGCTACGCCCCTGTGGTATTGTGAAAATTTTAAAAATCTTAATTTTGATAGCTTAGATGTCAGTTTTAATACTTTTTAGTGGATTTCCCAAAATGAATCATTTTAACGATTATTTTTTCAAAATAATTTAACTTTTTTGTGAAAATGAGTTCATTACCCATACAAATAACAGCAAAGTCAAAAATATCTTGTGTGTATTTGTGTGTACAGCTTGATGTGTTTATATATTAAATTAATGCCTCCTAAAGTCCTGTAGATGAAACCAAAAGGAATTGCGTAATAAATTAATGTTATTAGCATTATTATTGCTGTTATTTAAATTAATCTGCTTCCTTTCGGTCTGTAAAAAAGAGTTTTGTGAGAAATTTGCGTGTGCCGATGATCTCTGAATGCTTGCAGGGCATTAAGCATTTATTCTTATTTTTCTATAGTTTACTTTCAAAAATTTGAATTTTTTTAAATTATAAGTTTTTTTTAATTTAAATTTTTCTTAAATTTTAAATTTTTTTTAAAAAAAATTTGAATATTTTTAAAACTTGAACTTTCTTGAGTTTTGAATTTTTTAAAACTTTAATTATTTTAAAATTTAATTTTTAAAAAAATTTGAATTTTTTTATTTGAATTTTTTTTAATTTTTAAATTTTTTAAAAACTTGTTTTATAATTTGATATTTTTTAATTTAAATTTTTTAAAAAATTGAAATTTTTTTGAATTAAAAGTCTTTAAAAATCTGAGTTTTTTTAAAAAAAAGTTTGAAACTTTTAAAAAATTTGAACTTTCATTTTAATTTTTTCCTCTTTATTCGGTAAAAAGCTTTCAATTCATAAATTTTAGACACCAACCGATCCATTGGCATACCTTTCTACAACTTAATCCACAGCTCCATTTATTGCTCATTTTCATATCAATTCAATGTTATCAAATTAACAGGAGATGTTATAATTCATTCAACGAGCACATAAAAGGAAGGAAAACCAGTTTACGTGTGCATCCACAAAAAGACAGGAATGAGTGAGTGAGTAAGAAGAACAATGAGTTGTTTATGAACGATATGATGTTGATGATGATGACGATATGATTTTTTTATGGTTGTTAAGTAATGCTACGTAATATTTGTGTATTTACATTCATTACATTCTATTGTTTGTGCTTTTACGGACTGTTCACGTTCCCTTTTTTTGCTGTTGTACATTTTGATGACTCAATCTTTGCTTTTATGTTCTGCACTGTGATTTTTTGGTGCTGTGTATTGTTTAATGTCATTAACATTCATTTATTTGTTTAAGAGATGGATATAAAATGGAAGAATGGATGCATTAAAGATTTAAAGTTTATGGTGAATTTAAAGATTACATGTGGCTGAGAATGAGCTATAATAATATGCTATGTCTGATTTAGGTTCAAAACATTAGTTTTATGATGTT
Organism: Chironomus tentans; assembly: GCA_963573255.1. Lineage (NCBI taxonomy): Eukaryota > Metazoa > Arthropoda > Insecta > Diptera > Chironomidae > Chironomus > Chironomus tentans. The sequence continues at coordinate 21,484,019 of OY754302.1, forward strand.
TCTGTCTGTAAACCAAAAGGATATAAATTGGGTCAGTCAGGGGTATAGCTGTGGGAGTGGGGGATTTCGGAAGCTTGAACCAAGTTACTCAAAATCAAACTCAATAACAATTTTCCGATCGAGAATTTTATTTGAAATTATTGAAAAAAATTTTTGAGTTTTTGAACCCTCCTTTACAAAATTTCTAGTTACACCACTGGAGTCAGTTCATATGCCTTAAAAGAATATTTTGGTCAAGAGCCAGCACAAGAGTAGCGTGGATTCATATGTGCTGTGCTTTATTGGCACAAACCCAATAAATAGTCAAAAATTCGATACCAGTATGGCTTGGAAATGGTACCAGCACCATTTTAAGTAACATTTTGGCCTGCGTACGCATAGCGTACTTAAAGTAATGGTGTATGAGTTGATCCTGATGAACGTTAAGTCTTTTCATTCAAGGATGACTCGGAAAACGTAAAAATTTGTTTTTTAGAGTGGAATCTATGACTGTAGTGTTGCTGTTGTAATATTTAGATGTTGAAAAATATTATAAATATTAATATACTAAAACTTCCACATCCTAAAACTACCTCCCTTATAAATTATCAGACAACATACACGACAAAAAATTTCACATCGATATTTTTCCACTCGTACTTTCATTTATTGCTCTCAAAACAGTCATTCACTTGAGAAACATGAAAATTTATCTCAATTAAGTCAAAATTACAACCAATTAATTTCTAATAATTGCTCAGGTTCATTTTGATCCTCCTTCCCGTAGTAATATTTCCTCTCATTCTGCTCTCGCTCTTTTATTTTTTTTTCGAGTAAACATTAAGTGGTTTGTGTAATTAAAATTTATTGCCATCTCGCGTGTGCCGCACTTTATTCCGTTGTTGTTGAATGAATGGAAAAAAATTAGTCACATTTTTCCTTTAATTTGTCTGACATCATTTTGACTTGGCAATTAAATTATCAGAATGACATGACACTGGAATTTCCTTGCATCCTGCAAATCGTCCATGAAGGAAATATAAAAAATGAGATAATCATATTAAAAAAAATCGTGTTAAACTTTTAAGCACCTTGAAGTACGACGATAAAGTACTTCCGTTGTATACTCATAAAGTTTTTATAGCTTCAACAAATTTAAAAGTTTTTATTTTCTCTTTTCACTTTTTTTTACTTCTCTTCTCATCCTTCTTCCCCACTTGCATTTATACTTGACAACTGTGTTTGACTTACGACATTCATAGTTGTCACAAGGATAGCAAGTGGAGGATGTAAGGTGGGAATTTATGAGATTTTTTATATTAAGTAGAAATTGTGTTAAATTGAGAACTTGATGGGTGGGGTTACTTTGAACTTTGCCGACTCCCGTGGTTAGAATGATTATTATTAGTCATGGATATGACTGAGACATTTCTTTATATGCAATAATAATCTTTGAATACAATAAATCAGTATGAAAGGCAAAGGATTTATTCAAGAATCTTCATTTCAAGTCTAAAATGACTGATGCAAGTCTTTGACAACAAGTAGCTCATAGTAATATTGTTGCTGGAGGTTCCTAGAAAAAGTCACATGAACGATAGCCTCAAAAGTATTGCTTATAGTTTAAAATTGCTTTTTTGTGCTAAATATTTAATTCAAGTTTCTTAAGTATCAAAATCAAGTTCTTACTAAACTAGCGATAACCAAAAATTGAGATTTTTGACCCCTTCTCCCTAGCTTTGTCTCAACCTTTTGTTGTTGGATATCATGAGAAACCAGTGGCGTTTTGTATGGAAAAAACTTAGAGTTACGTTTTTTTTCTTAAAAGCCCTAGAAATTTAAAGAATTTTTCTTCGAAGGAAGATTTGTCACCCCATTCACCTCCTTGGTTACGCACCAGATGAGATGAGCTTGGTTTCTAGGTCTACCTTTACCCTAAACGCCTATCCCTGGTGTATACACATGGTGTAGGGTAGGTGTATACCCGGTGGGTAGACTGAGAAACCCAGCCCTGATGTAACACAGAAAATTATCATTTTGGACTCGTTTTCTCATGTCCTGTAACAAAAATTATATCAAGCTTAAAAAATGTCTAAAGTCCCTCCCACTTCAGATAAACTTTTCCAAATAGCCCAAAATGCTCACAATTTTAAAGTAAATTTTTATTTTCAGTTCTTTCATTTTCTTTCAGAATTGACAATTTAAGATATTAAAATTATAATTTTGTATCTTCAAATTGTCTTAATTCCTCTAATTTATTAAGAAGAAGTTTCTTCAAGATTCGATTCCTTTCAATTTGCGCTTCTATTTGCTTTATTGTTTCGTATTCAATTTGCGATTCTGTTTTGATTGTGTCGTCTAATTGTTGTTGCTGTGATGATGATTCATCCTCTTGGTCGGCTTCAAGCGTTAATTCCAACAGATCTTGCTCAGCTTCTTCTTCAACTGGTTCACTTTGCTTTATAGATATTTGGTCCTCTTTTAAACTATTTATTAAATCTAATTTCACTTCCAAATGATCCATTTTTGCGAATACTTCTGCTCTTGTGAATTAAAAACTGTCTTTTTTCCTATTTATACTAAAGCAAAAATGATACTGATTCATAGTTGATAACTGACTCATTCATGAGACTGTGAATGTGATGATTAATTTGAATGTTGTGAATAATATTTTTATTTGCTCAGTTCATTACCGTATATTTATATAAAGATCCTGACTTTTCATATTGAATGAAATTTTCGAATTAGTCAGGATGGTATTATTGGAGTCAACGTCAGTGTGCGGTGACTGACGCTAGTCCTTGAGTTTATGAACTTAATATTTTGGAAGATTCTTAAAATTGATTGGATTATGTCTTAAATGGCATTTCTAGAAACCCTACTCACTATTCTCCCCTTGGGTACTATTCTCAAGGATCTTTATTTGCTACGGAATCATTCACAATTGACGTCCATTCAGGGAGTAACCAGATTTTTTTTACAAATTAACATTAACTCCTTTTTTTGAGTCGACTTGAGTCGACTCGAGTCGATTCAAAAAAAATCTCTCTACTCGAGTCAACTCGAAGTCGACTCAAACTGCATCGACTTCGAGCTCTGCAAAATACTGAATTTTGAACTAACGGATTTTTTTCATTCAAAAATATAGCTATAGCTTTTTACTATCTGTTACTAACTGCAGATAATCAGTTAGCATTTTTCCGAACCATAGATATGCCCTTTACCTTACTTTACCGAAAAATTCTTTAATTTATGGGTCGTTTGCAAATTACGTCACCATTTAGTGTGACAATGAGAAAATAGGGTCAAAAATACCATTTTTTCTGTGACATAATTTACGAAAGAGCCTCTAAGGTTTTTGAAAAAATTTGAAAATCCTTTATACTAAATCTTTTTCATGCAAAAAATTAAATATTTACAATATTTCTGGCTCCCTTCAATGCGAGACGTTATTACCGAATAAAAATTTCTACATTAAATTACAAGAGCTATCCGGAATTGAGCTTAGACTATTCAACTTCCTTACGAGATTATTCCTGGAAATATTACTGTTGGTTATTTCCATTTCCACTGATTTAATTATTACATTCTCTCTTTCTACTGCTGATTTAAATGCTTTCTGTTTCAATTCTCTTTCCTCAGCATCCAACTCGTTCTTTAATTTTATTATCTCTTGCAATCTTCTCTCTGCGCTACTTATGTTTGTTGATTTTGAAATTTTTGGCTCTCTTAATTTTTCCATAGCTTTATTTATGCTTTATTAACTGACTTGTGTATGACTTTTAATTTAATTTAATTTTTATATGCAAAACTGAGTCATATTATTATTGGATTCATAGACACAACCATGACTAACATCACATTTCCTACAAAACATAATCTCATCAAAATCACAATTATTCATGAAAAAGATCTTCATAATGAAGATTAAAATAGGAAAAATTTCAAATTTAGCACTACCAACCCCACCTCCGCCCTCTCATACTCAACATCCTACCAGAACAACATTAAATATTGAGAATCATCAGCATTAATCATCACTCGTACGCACTTAAGTGCCTGAAAAAATTTTATTAAGTATTCATTACATCCAAAGACCTGAGTCATTTAAAAGAGTCATAAGCGATAAGGTAATGTATCCTAAATGTGATGATAAAATTAATTTTCATTCTTCTAGCCTGTAATATTAATAATATGAAGAGCACTCAGAACTTGTTAATGTGTCGAGATTTTCTCAAAATGCGTGATGACAATTTTATGTTTCTTTTCCTTCTTCTTCTTCTTTACATCCCCAAATGCTGATAATGTTTGTGTGTTTTTCTTATTTATTCTCATTAAAAGTTGAGTCGGATATGTGGATGTGAGAGAAGATTAATGGATGGAAATTTTTCATGATTTTTAGTAAGAATTTGAGTGTTTTTTGTTAAAGTTTTTGCGTAAAGATAATTTGAAGAATTTGAGTAAAATATAATAAATAAAACCAAATAAACTACCATTATATTCTGAATATGAATTTATACCGAGTGTCATAACGTCAGAACATCGCCACATCACCGTGTTAACGAACAAATCATCACAGAAACGATGGATATAGGAAAAATAAATCAAAATCAATTTTTAAAACATTTACTAGAGAAATCCACTCAAAATTTAAGTATGACTCAAAACTCACGATAAACAGAACCAATTGTTTTATACATTTACGGATAAAAATTAATTATTAATTTCCACCTGTCATGAGATTATTTGAAGTGCCACTTGATATTAAAATAGAAAGGGAATCACCGCAACATTCTTCAAAATAAAATTCACCAGAATCTTATCATATTTAAGAATTATATAACAGATAAGTACAGAGTTGGAAACTAGACTTGACTTAACTTGCTATGATGATTCATATCAGAAAAGGGATAAATTGTCAGGCAATCAAACATGGGCACTTCTATCATTTTAAAGACCTCATAAAATGTTATAAAAATTTTAATTGAGTTAACTAATTAAGAAATTTCCACTTTATAACTAATTAATTGATTAGTATTTATTATCATTTATTAATTGATTAAAAAGGTATAATTACAAACTCCAAAATTTATCACCATTTACCAAAAAAGAAATTATTTTTTATCGACATGCACATGGGCGATTATTTATTTCGTTGATCTGATCTTGTAACTCTTCTCTCATTTCTTCTAATGCTGACGTAAAATTCCTGCTTTGCTCGTGAATATCTTGGATATCATCTTCAATATGACACACACGTTCATCTATATTTCCACCAATGCATCCTGGAGGTAATGTTAAGGCAGTTGTGGTCGTCTGTTCAAAATATGACGTTGTCGTTGCTGCTGTTGTTGTGATTGTGGTTGTAGTGTCTAAAATTTTACAGTTGGAAATTTTAATTCAATATAATCTTCAAATAATCTCCATCCAAAAAAGATTACAAAATTCTGCAGGAGGAGCTTAGTATGCATTATAATTTTTAATGTAAAGACAATCTAGTTACGTTTTCCACTCACATCGGTGCATATCAAATAGTTTTTAAAATATTTTCTTACCTATCGTTAAATTTTCATAGTTTTCAAAGCATGTCTTCAGAGCTAATCTCATAGAACCTCTTATCATTGTTGTATCGTTGATTAATTTATTAGCACATGTGTTGTTTGTCATATCTATTATGCTCACTGTTGTCTTATCAATTAGTCTTTCATCGAATGCATCAATTTGGTTGTATTGTAAATCAAGTCGCGTTAATTTTAAATGAACTCCAAATGAGTCAGAATGAATGACGCTCAAGTTTGTGGAATAGGCATAAAGTTTGATTAAATTTGTTAAAGGTTTGAAAATATTTTTTGGGAAATTTTGGATTGGATTGTTTTTCAAATATAAAATTTGAACTTTTGAAGCACCAATAAATGTGTTTTCTCCGATTTGTGTTATTTCATTGTTTTTCAGATCAATATAAAGAACATTTTTACAGTCACTAAATGAATATTTATCAAGTTTTTGAATTTTGGCTGGATATAAAAGTATCCTTTCGAGATTTGTAAACTGTTTACAAATTATCGATGGAACTATTGGAGTGACGAATATTTGATCACGAAAAATATATTTAACTAATGCATCCGTCTTTCCTGTCAAATGAGTTCCATTTATTACCGTAAAATTATTTAGTCCATTTGGATTGTAAATCGTTAAATCACAGGAATAGACACTACCGCTGTAGTTGTAATATCTACACTGCATCATTTCATCTTGACCAAATATCAAGCAAAACTTTATCACAAATATAAAAACTGAGAAATAAAACTTTGAACTCATTTTGGCTTTTAACTTTCTCTGCGACTTATGAATGACTGGATATTGTTAACTCTTTATTTCCTTTACAATGCCTTATCAAAAGTTATTTCCCAATATAAAAATAAATTTCTTGGAAAATTGTTAACTGTTAAAAGTATTAAAGGAAATTGATAACTGATATTACTGTGCTTCTAAACATTTTTTTCCTAATGGGTGATTAACTGCAAGCAATAAAGTATATTTCCAAAGTCCTCAAAAAAAGAATTTATTTAATGCTGGAAAAAAAAAATCTTCAATTTTTCTTCACAAAATTATTCACGCAGTTTTACAACCACTGATTTTTTATCTTAAGTATTTGATAGTCCAGTTATTAACAACCTTAAACAATAATAAGTCACAATCTCTAAAGATAAGTTAATAAACAATTAATTTCATTGATTACACCATAACAAACTTGAATTATTTTATCAAAAATTTTAAATGATCAATTGACAACTGACTCATTTGATTCTGTAGTATAACCTGCGTTGCTTCAACATGACACACTTTCTTTACTAAATTATCATTTTGGAGCTAAGATTAAGGCTATTAGTTTTGTTATAGATAATTCTTTAACGTTTAAGATTTAAGGAATAAGAGAATGGAGTTGAAGTGTGAAGCTGTTATAGGTTTTTATCATCCGGGGCGAAATCGAACATTTTATTTAAATATGAGCAAAAGCTCCGATCGCCCCTCTTGTAATGCTTCAAGTGTGATTTTTCTTCTATTGCCACTTGAAGGAATAACGAACCACTTGACATTTGGAAATTGTCAAAAGATTATTTCTGGATTGATATCAGTGTTGTTTTAATTTTTTTTTAACCTAATTCCATTTGGACTGTAGATTATTGCACCATCGATAATAAATACAATATTATAATAAATACTGCCATAGATAAAACTCCGAAAACAAAATGTTGCAATAAAATTAAATCTGGACCAATATTATCAGCTGATAGCAACAAACGTAGCAATCCAACAGCCCTACTACAAAATTATTTATCTCTTAATTTAATTTTAATGAACAAAAAAATCAAATGAGCCAAATTTTCATTAAAGAAAGCCAATTAAGTGAAGCAATTGAGCTGCAAAGCAGAAGCAATTTCACTCTAAACATTTTCCTACCCAAAAAAGGAATCAGTTTCCATCTGATTACACAAAACAACTATTTGAATGGTGTTATGCTACTTCTATGATGATTACAAACCAGACATTTACAGCATTTGGTATAGCAAACACCTTCAATGGAACATTACACCAAACATTTATTTTTTGGATGCAATAAAAACTTTTATTTCTGTGTATTTGTTCCTTCTTGCTGCTTCCATCTCATTTTTATTCAATTCCAAATACAGTTTTAAAATGCAAAATCATGTAAATGCTGGTTCCATTAAAATTAAATGGATTTTCAGTGTAATTTTATGGCTCATGAAGCAAGTGGTCGGCGAGAGCTTTCCTGAATGACTTTGTGTCTTGGACGAGGACACAATAAAGTCAATTTAATTTTGTTTAACTGGAATTTTTTATTTTGTGACTTTTTGTTAATGGAAATTTAGCAATTCAAGCAGCAGGAAAATTAAGAGTCGAAGATAATTGGAATTGGAAATAAATAAAGTTGCGGAAATGATGTTGCAGCAGCATCTGAAAGAAATTTCCATTCTGCTTATTATTAGCTTCCGACTTCCTTTATCCAGTCATAAAAATATGTTTTTGTGAAATATTTCATGGCTTTTTATTCAGCACAAAGTGCAGAGACGACGATCCAGCTTGTCCAATTTGTTGTGTGTCTTAACTTCCACATTTTGTATCTCTAAACACAATATAAGAACAAAAATGGCAACAACGAAATATAGTCAATGACAGTAAGACATGCTTAAGTGTGTCCATAAATAATTTAACACATTTGTTGGCTTTTATCGTCCAATTTATGTCGCAACTTATGCCTTTTGAGATTCTTTTCTTTCTTACGCTGCTTGTTTACCCTCGCTGACCGTCTATACATCTTCCTTACTGCTCCTATTCTCTCCTCCGTCTCAAAAGGTACTCAGGACTGTTAAACCCTCATAAAATTCAAAATTATGTATTCATATGAGTCACTTATGATGCCGTCCATGCCAATATTATAAGATTGTAATGCTATTTTGAGAAGGTTCAACTGCCAACTGCCTTCCTTTTTATTTTCTACTTTATTTTATTTCTTTTATATGAAATTGATATTGAAAGGTTCACATAATATTGAATGAGAACGGGTTGGAAGTGCACAAAGGAGAGAAAATCAATGGAAATTCAATGACATTTTACCTGAACATTCATTCCGTTTTTCGTCCCCATGTCTTTTCACTTTATGAGTCAACAGATTTTGGTGCTTTAAGCAGGGGCGTCTTAGGGAGTAGATAGTCATGTAGATGGCATGTTAGAGAGTAGAGCAAAGGTTTTTGATGCCTAAGGTCAAATTTTATTATCAATTTGGAGTCAATTCTAAACCGTGATGACCGTGGCATCTGTTTGAACCTCCAACCCTCCTACTTTAATTTTAATAAGCTAGAATTGATTTTTTTTCTACGACACTCTGGGCTGAAGCCCTGGTCTACTTCCTCATACTACGCCACTTCTGTCGACAATCCATATTACAAACACACAAACAACAACACAGAAGAACTTTCATGCATAAATGTCAAATGAACTCAATTCCTGCACAATTTTTGATTTTTCATTCCAGCATCAATAAAAAAAAAGTTCTCGACACCAAATTACTTTAAACTTTTATTGCAGTAAAACTGCCATCCATAAATTGTTCCGCAACATAAATTTCTCCATCCAACTCAATTCTGAGCCCGAAAAAAAAAGTTTTTCATGGTCTCATTTGTAAATCTGTCTGGTTAAATGTTGGCATTTTTTACAGCTTCATCCTCGTTTCCGAACTTTTTTTTATATGTCTGTGTTTTAACTTTAAAAGCAGCTTTTGATTGACAAAAAACAGAGAGGATGGGTATGAATAACCTGAAAAAGATGTCACAGCAGTAGATGAAGGACACTTGAAAAAAATATCATCGTATTTGACTTTTTAATGAAGTCGGTGACATTGGCAACGATGACAAAGGGATTCCTTTTTTGTGTGCTGAAAATGAGTCATCAATTTGAATTATTTTATGTCCCATCCCTTAACTGTAATGCCTTGTAATTTTACATTGTCTACCAAAAATAGATGATGGATGGATTTTAAATAATAAAAGAATGGAGAAGTAAAGCCAGACAGGAAGAATAAGAAACTTTTTAAAATTCCTTGCAGAACATGTGACGATTTTAAGGAAAATTCTAATGACGATAGGAATTGCAGTGCCTCTAGCTGAAAAATTAATTATATTAAATTAATGGCAGAATGAAACTCGAGTGTTTCAATTCAAATCAGTAGCTTTATTCGTATATATAAGGGTAATTCCATGGAACGATTTTTCTACAAATTTGTCTCCAAATTGATTTTTCACATCTTTAGACTTAATAATAGATAATAAGCTTTTTACAGAGCATTGAAAAAAGCATTTACTATATAATTCTACATGAAAACCTTCCTAAAGGTGGTTAGTTAGTGAAATATTTTAATTTCTTTGTTATTACTCGGTAACGCTGAATGGAAAAAAATCATCTCTCCAAATTTTGATCTTCATTTTTCTCAAGTTTTAAGCTACTTACAAAATTAAAAACTATACAGAACGATAGATTGTGAAACCATCTATCAAATTTGAGCCTTAATTTATCTCAAAAATGTATAGTTAAGTCACAATTTGTATTCCACGGAAGTTACTGAGATGTTACCGAGTAATATTGGAGAGAATTTCCGCGATAATCTACAGAATGTTGAAAATGAAAATTTTAATTTTGAAGCCTAACTAACTTAAAAATAATTCTATGCTGTTTTAAATTGATTATTCTTCACGAAACAATTAGTTAAGTTTAATAAAACTTCTTAAAATCATCTGCAAAACGAAATATTGAAAATTTTGTTTTTTTTGGCGAAGAACATGGATTCAACATAAATGTAAACATTGAAATTATTCCATGGAATTACCCATAATTAATAATTTTGAAAATAATTGTCGACTCTTGTGTCGTCAAAAAAAATCACGACAAAGTGATGAAAAAGTGGTAAGAATTCAAAAGGGGTATGAAATTATGAAAATTCAAATTATAAATGACCGTTACAAATTTTGAATTCAAAATAACCGTTAATTTATAAAGGAAATAAATTTAATTCAATTCATTTGTCGCAATTCTAGTTGCTATTTCTAGACAATTAACCAAGGTCAATCCTAGGCGCTGCCTCAGCTCAGATTTTCTCACAGCATCAAAAACATCCAAACCTTTTCTAAATGAATAAACAAGCCATTTTGCACAATATCAATCAATTTTCATTCACATAATTAAAAGAATTGTGATCCAATGCGGTAATAAATGTGAAGCAATTTTTCTCCATTTCCCCTTCAACATCAACATTCGTTTTCCTCATGAAAATAATGAAAAGTATATAAATTGTATAAATGATTGGATATTTTTATTATTTTTACCCTTAATGAAAAAAAATAAGAGAAACAACAGAAAAATATGAAATGGAAGCAGATGATTTATGATCGTACGTACCTATTCCTGATATTATTTATTTTCATGCTTGCTTGTGACACATTGATCCTTTTTTTTCATTTTTTCATTCCACATTTTTTTTACTACCGACTGCACTCACTCTTTTGCTCATTTTTTGCGGCTCAAATTGTAATAATTTTTCCCTCTCATATAAACTATCGTAGATGAATAAATGAAAGAAGAATCTCACATGTGAGCATAAAAAATTATTTCCATCATTTTTTTCTCATATTTTCAATGATGTTTGTTGAATCATTCACTCTTCTTTTTCTCGTTACTTACTTTTAGGTGCGATGCTTTAAGTTCACTTCAAATATTTGCATGCACATGAAGAAAAAAAGGTATTTTGAATGGAAATGGGTTGGTGGATGTAAAGGAATGGAAAACTTCAAGTTCATTGAAATGTCATGAATAAAAATAATCGATGACTGTGATAGAAAAAGTCTTTAGACGGAGATTATGTTAAGTACACGGGTATTCATGAACTTTTTATGGGATTATGGTGGAAATTTCTGATTATTCGATCATGTAAATCAAAGGTTGTTCATTTATGGCATTCAGTATTTAGGGGGTCTGCAGTTGTGTTATACATAAAACGTGAGCATAAAATGAAGCATAAAGAATTCGAAATTAATGATCAAAATATATTTGAAAATAATGGTTACAATTTTAAAAAAAATATTTCAAAACAATTTGCACACCCTTCCATAAGCCCCTGTAGTACCCCCTCATCCAACTTACTTAAATGTCGAAACTTACCGTTAAATTTAAATTTGAATTTTTCATGACCGTTATTAAAATTCATAAAATCTTGATTTAACTATAAGTATTATGATCATTAGATTGTTTTTCATAAACTGAATTTTCATTCCTTGTACTCTAAAATGGTTAATTATCGTTTTTCATTTTAATTCGAAACCAACAACAACAATCTAAACAAACAATTCGAAAATTTACAAAATCAAACTTTTTGACTTAAATTTACTTACTTATACTTTTAAAATTCGACTTCGTATTTTCAATAGTGTATTAATGAATTGGATTACTCTTACATTATTAAGTAGTGTAATCAAATGAATTTTTGCTTTAATTTTCTTAACGGTCAAAATAAATTCAAAACTTTGACATTACTTCGACAGTTTTAAAATACTTCAACACTGAGATTTCCGTGGTCTGGCATATGTAGCTTAAAGTTACATATTCCGTAATTCCTATTATATGTACTTTTGAACAATAATAGAAATTCTAGGTATCCCAAAAAAATCCAGATTCACTCTAAGTTAGTCTGATTGTTTAAATCAAAACAGTATCTGGATAAACAAAGACCCAGGCAGCATCTAAATATTTGATTTCTTCTAGCATAGATTGAACTATCAGTAGCAAAATTTGATTTTTGAGGGGTCGTTCACAAATGAAGTTACATTTTTAGAACGTAGATTAAGTCTTTAACCCCCCTAGCTACACCCCTGTTCCTAAGCAAATAAGACTTTTTAGTTGCAGGATTATTACAAATTTATTGAAAACAAAACAAAACAAAAAGCAAAAATATTCCAAAAAACTAGAATCACTAAATCCACTTATAATAACTTATAAAAAATATCCAAACATCCATAAAGCATCCAGAAACCCCTTCAAAAAAATCACATTCCCTTGACAACACAAACTTTATGGAGCGTACAAAAATCCTCTTACCTCAAAAAAAAATTTCCACATGAAGTTTTACTCGTTTTTAAAAAATTCATGCATCTTCATTTGAGGAATGTTACGAGCCCAATTTTCATCTCCATTGGGAGAAATGTAGGAAGTGAGAAGCCAAACCTATAGCAATGCCGTAAAAAAAATTTTTCCACAAACTCAGGAAGAAAAATTTTTTTTTCACCAAATCATGCAATTTTCCACATCCATCAATCATTTTAAGCCATCTGAATGAAAAGAGAATGAAATTCATCATATTGTTTTTTTTATAATCACTGTCAAAAAGGCAGCAACTATGGAATGAATGTGGAGCAAGATTAATTTTTATGTTGAAAAGAAAATTTCATTAAAATTCTTTCGTTCATATCCAGAGAAAAAAAAACGGGGAAGTGAGGAAGTGAGAGAGAAAGCCATAAAGAATTGATGTTTGTTTGTTTAGCGACAGTTGTTGGCGGTTGAATGAAAGCAGGACGATGCGAAAAATCTCGAGACTTTAATTAAGAGATACAATCCGCGAAGTGATTTATGTCCCGTACCGAGAGAAAGAGAGAAATTGAGAGACAGTCAGTTCCTCTCTGTTAACAGAAGACTACATGAATGAATTTCTTCCAACTACAAGAACTGCAATCGGCACATCGAAACCTTCCATTCGGCAAACTTCCAAGTCAGACGGAAGTGCGCATGTCTACACGATTTGATAGAAAAGAAATCATGCTGACTGTTATAAAACGTATACGATCTCTGATAATGGAAAGAAATAAAAGCAAAATGCACTTTTTTGTACTCTCCTTCTAGTTCCTGTGTATATACTTTATTCCGCAAGAATAGCATTCGACTTCACATCATCATCATCATCATCCAACAATTCAGTCGTCTAATAGAATTCTATTGAAGCGAAAGTGATTTGATTTTTCGGATTTTCTTGATACGCGTGGTACGTCGTGAACTGAGATAGAAAATAATAAAGGATTTGAATACGTGATATAAACTGATAAGAAGTGATTGTGTCGTCTTGTGATTATAGATTCAGTGTGGGTGGATTTTGATGTGTAATATTAATAAAACATTTTTTTTGTGAATATTTTTGAATGAATTGAGATCAAAATGTTTGTGAATTTTGGAAATTAAGTGAATTGAGTGGGAATTGTGGATGTCTTGGTACAATTTGGATGGAATTCTTGAAGATCTGCTTAAAGATCGTTCTCAAATGAAGTCTGTTTCCTCAAATGATGTCCAACATCACTGAGAGCGGTAATTGAGCTTCTAAAGTAAAGTGACTTGCTCGAGAAGCTCCCTTCCTGCTCTCAAGGATATTATACATCATTAGTAGATTATTCTAAAGTTGTTTTATCTAAAAACTTTAATTTAGTGATCCAAAAAATAATAAAAATCCAAAAAATCCCAACCTAGATGCAAAAAAGTCCATCACAAAAGAAATTGAACAATAGCATCAAATAAAATACCTTTTACCCACATATTCCACATCATCATCAATGTCATGTAATGTTTCGTAAATAATATAAATGAAATATTATAGTCCGGTAGAGATTCTCATTGTTAGATAAGAAAATTATTGTGATGATGTAAAATTTTGAAGCTTATGTCGGAGCAAAGATTATTCAACTATTATTATTGCATTCAGAATGTGTCGGATGTAGGAAGTTTATTAACGTGTCTGAGATTTATCTCATAAATTATTCAGATTCAGATTTTTTTGATGCTGAGGTGCATTTTAAGGTAGAATGTGAGAAATTTTTTAAGATTATGCAGCTAGACTGGAAAATGTTTATTTTGAGGGATAAATGAGAATATTTAGAGCTTGTATTTTTAATCTATGGAATGAAAGTATGAAATGAGAATTAATATTTTTAGTATTTAATCCTATTATCGTCTGTAATTTTCTTTTAAAAAACGAAAATATTTATTTTGGGTTTAACTTAAGGGTTGTTCACTAGTTTCATTGTTTGAGTCTCTGTTTATCACTAACTGGACGTCATAAGCGAACCAACCAAAGGAGTGTCTTCTATTTTTGTCAACGTTCTTAATTTTTTGGCAATCTTGTTGAATTTATTTAAGTTTTGATACTTTTTTCTTTCAAATAAGCCCTAAAAGGCTTTATTTGGTGCTTAATAACATTTAAATAATTGTTTACAGGGTATGCACTAATTCAGGAGTTACTTTAGGGGTATACCTTAATGGTCCTGACCAAGGTGTATACCCAAGGACATACTCTAGGGTATGCACTATAATTTTATAAATCTTGCAAGATTAAAGCTTGAATTCATTTTGATAAAAAAACAGTTATTAAGAAATTCATGTGCCTAGTCAAGGATGATAACTTCCACCGAGTCACCACATTTCAAAAAGAATGACACAAAAAAAAATTAATCAAAATTTCTAATGTTTTTAATCAGCCCCAAAAAATTCAGAAATTCAAAATTCAAAACTAATTAATTCACCATTAATTAAAAAAATTTAATTTAAAATTTTAAGCAAAATTTCATTCATCATCGGTTTAACCACTTAAGTTTGATTCTAAATAAACGAATAAACTTATTCTATTCTATTCTATAAAGTTTTAAAATTAAAGGCAACTGTCTCCATAAAAATTTACTTGAATTTCCCCCAAAAAACCCAATAATTAATGAGCATTGTATTTAAAAAATCTAGAATAAAAATTAAAAAGTTTTCAATATTTAAATAGATGTCTTAAAAATTGTCAGATATCAACTCCCCCAATTTTTTTTTAAATTCATCGTAAAATTATTTAAGAATCTCTCACTTTAAAAATGTCAATTTATCAACTATCAAGATGATAAATTACCTCAAACTTTTAATTGAAATTGACTCTTGATTTGACCTTATTCTAAGTGAATCTGTCAATTCCTCTCAGCAACTTCTTTGAAACAAAAGTTTTTTCAGAAACTTGTTATCTCTGCTACGAGTGATTCAACATTGTTTTTTGTTCCTTACCTCAAGTGCTAATTTCGTCGTTAAAAAAGTTTTTCAACATAATTTTCTATGAATAACTCAAATGTAAACGTTTTATGACTTCAATGTGTCTGATTTGTGAGGAATTTCAAGAGTGAATCATTCAGTCAATTAAGCTTCTTATGTGACATGTGAGGAAGAAAAAGTTGTGATAAGGGTATTGGCCTTTGACAATGAATCAATCATTTTTGTTTTTTGCTGAATTCGATTTATTTTTGGATTTGGATTTAAAAATAAAAATTGCTTTAAAAAAAATTCTTGAAAAATCTTCAAGTGCTTTTCTTGAGTGGGAAATTTATTTGACTCTTAATTTGATAATTTTATCAAAAATTAAACAAAAAAAATTTTCCGTTCTATTTTTTCGTATTTTTAAAAACAGACTTTTAGAATAAAAAATCCACTTTTAAAAATTTACGATCAATCTTAATCTCAATGATTTTGTTATTTTAAAAAATTTATGCTTGCTTTTTTCCACTTATTCTTTTTATAAAAATAAATCTTGGTGAAAAAATATAAAAATTATGAATTCCATAATTTTCAAATCAATCATCTTGTGTCGCGTGTGCTCAGTCAGGCATTTTTTCTTCTTTAAATAGGTTCATTAAAATCTAAGATGACGTTTTTTTAAAAAAATGAGAAAAATAAAAAATTAAGTGGTTTGAAAATTAAATTTTTGGTCCATTTGCGCAGTTTTTGGTCAGCTTCTCTTCTTAGATAAAAATTAAAAATTATTGAAAATTTTGATTTGTGAAAAACTTGAAAAAACCACAAAATTTTCTCATTTCCACTTTAAAGATTTTGTAATTCTGAATCTTCTTTATTCTTGATTTTCGAACATCATTTTCAGGAAATAGTCAATTTGACCTTAGATCTTCAATCAAATCCAAACACATCATTTCTAATTTGGTCACGTTCCTACTCAATCTCTTTAAAAATCATTCTCTGATCTCGATTTTTATTATTAACAAGGATGAAACATCCAACTTTAAGTCTAAGAAGATTAAAGAATTTCCAACTTTAATTCCGACAAAAAAAGCCAAAGTTTCAATTCATTCATAAAATATTTGTTGTTCATAAAATCCACCACAACGAAAAGTTACAAATTCATAAATATTACAGCGAAAACATAATCTGCTGAATAATATAGAGCACGAAATATTTGATCAAAAAAAATATTTTATGCATATAAAAAAAGCTATAATAAGAGCATATCCATGCGAGGGAAAATTTGCATATTGGTGTATTGATAAAATATTATATATGATTTCAATGTATATGTAAAGCTAACATTAGCATAAATATGTTGTGCATTTTGGAAAATTAGCAATAAAATTTCTGCATCAAATGCTCAAAAATGTGAAAAAAGTTGTGTGCGTGTGCTGAACATTAAAATAAATCATTGGATGTAGACATATTGACTTTATAGTTATAGTCAGCCATAATAAAAATACCAGAGCGTGGAAAAAAAGATGCAAAAAACCACAAAAAGTGCATCATTGGAACATTAACATGAAGCTGAACGGATATATTTGCATCTATTTGTACGCTCTATACACAAATACAATATCTTCATCATTATCTACAGGTAAGTATCTCAGTGATGGGTGAGGAAAAAAAGCGGAAACCACGTTGAGAGCGTTGACAGCTCACAAATGCAATAAGAGCAATAATAGGGATGTGTAAAAAGGGAAACTTATGTGATATATGATGTGGAATTACTAGACATTTAAACAAGCAGTTGTGATGATACTGAGGAAGTATTGTGTATTCTGTGAAAAATAAAAACGTGTCAGGATAAGGAAACAAAATAAGTTGGAAAGTCGTGGAAGGAAAAAATTCGATATAAGAAGTTTTTAAGGAGCTTTTAAGGAATATTTAGAAGGAATTTTTAGGTTTTCAGTAGAAATATAAATTAAGGTTAGGTTTTGGTCCAGTGACTTACCTGAATATTGATGATTTATCCATTTCTTCATGACTAATTTACCATGGGTTTGTACTTTCTTCCTGACTTGCTGTTAATTCTGAAAATATATGAATGATTAGCTAACAAATTAGAGCGTTAAAGCAACTTCAGAATATGTCTTACGGACCCCCCCCCCCCCCCACTTGGGTACATAGGGTCGTAACGAAGGTCCATGGCGCCCCAGGAAAATTGAGGATTTCTGAAAAAATTCTCCACTTTACCCATCCTTGTTACGCCACTGTGGGTATACCCATACTTCTTAATAACTAATAAACTACTATTTTTGTCATATGCTGCTCGGGTTGAACTATTTTTAATTTTTAGGAGGGTTTCAAATTTTTTTCCTTATTAATTTTATTACGAAGGAAGTCTAGACCCCAATGGACCACCCTAAACTATCCTGGCTACGCCCTTGGTACCGGTGGGAAAATGTCAATTGTAAATCTTATCCAATCAAGCTACATCCATACAAAACGAGTCAAAACTCCTGATTGCTAAGGCTTCTAAGATTACCATTATAAATATAAAAGCCTACATTTGTCTGTCTTTCTGTCATTCCGCTCTCAGCCACGCCCATTTTTTCCAAAATTTTTTGTTATTGAGAATTTCAAAACAGTTTATGACATAAACTTTATGTTCTTTTTCCTACCTGAGATTTTTTTTTCTTCATTAACTGAGATTCTTATTTACTGTTTTGAGGTTGACTGTGCTGGATGTTCATATTTCCTATTATTTCCTACTGGATGTTACTGTATCTAACGTTTTTGGTACTGGATGTTCATATTACCTACTGGATGTTACTGTATCTTACTATTTTGGTACTGGATGTTCATATTACCTACTGGATGTTACTGTATCTTACTATTTTGGTACTGGATGTTCATCTTTCCTACTGGATGTTACTGTATCTTAATATTTTGATACTGGATGTTCATATTTCCTACTGGATGTTACTGTATCTTAATATTTTGGTGTTTTAACTTTCCCACTTAATTTTCCCGCCATTTTTGAAAATCCATGAAAAAAATACTTAACATAATTGACAAAAATTATTAGGGTTGGGCAAATATACGTATATATACGTATATATACGTATATCGAACAAGAAAATATACGTATATATACGTATACGTATACGTATATGGATTTTTCAAAGCGTAAAAAATACGTTATTAATTTGTTGAAAAATATGTTAAAATGCTGAAATTTGGACTCCAATTGGTTAAATAAAGTGACCTAAGGCTCCATTAAGCACTTTAGAGGTGTTTAAATAAGGATTTAGTTTAAAAATGGAAATTTTTGCAAAAATTAATTTTTCTTTGTTTACAAATATTAGGGCAGAATTTGAATTTTTTTTGGCCGTTACAAAAATTTCTTTAAACAGAAAATTAAAGCATTTAGATGCTTTTACATAGCTAATAATGACAATTGAGCACTGGTAATGAATAACAAGTGCATATTATGTCTAAAGAAACTGAAAAATTTTTTAATTTATTGTTATTTATATGTAACGGAAAAAAATTTGAAAAATGAATATACGTATAAATATACGTATATATACGTATAAAATATACGTATATTTATATACGTATATATACGTATACGATTCTGCCTAACCCTAAAAATTATACGTGAGTGATGCTTACTTAAAGTGATTTTTTGAAGCATTGCTGTCACTTTTAAGGGTAAAGAGAAAATCAAGAAAAACAAAGCGTCACTCACGTATAACTTCTTTGTGACGGGGCCCTATACTAAACCAATAAATCAATCAGCTTTATGTTGCTATATCAAAATCAAGAAATCGCAATAACATTAAAATATTCATTGCTCAAGGTGTACATCAAGGAAAGCTTCTTAAAAATGATAAAATTTTCACACAAAATGTTGTTTATAAAAAAATATTTAATATCTAAACTGCTTAAAGTTTGAAAATAAAATTGAAATTAATCGTTTATGAATATAAATTTTACTGTTTTAAAAGAAGAAAGAAATGCCCGTCATGCTTGACGGGGTACTACACTAGTATGTCAAGATAATTGCTCAAAAATCATTTGGGTATCTTGCATCGAAAGAACAAGAATATAAATAAATATATAAAAGATATATAAAATAAGTACTGATAATTATATTGTAAATATGATTAAATATTATTTTAAATAAAGCCAATATGGCGCTAATTTGAAAAAAATACCCAGGGGTATAGCCAGGAGAAAGTTAAAAGGGGTCAAGACCCCCTCAATATTAAAATATTTAAAAGATAAAATTGATCTCCTCCTTAAAAATAGAAATTGTATAAAAACAGAGCCCCTTCGAGAAATGGGACCTTCCTGAAAAAACCTGCTACACCCCTGAGCCCACCCTAAATACAACATTTGTCATTTACATATATGTAAATCGAAACCATCCCTTTCTGACACAAAAATTTTCAAAGCACATGAAATATTGGACATCATAAGTGAATGACCTCTATTCTAGTCAATGAAATCGAACAGTCATCGAAAGTCAATCGCAAAACTCACCAACTAGTCAGCCAGTCAATCATTCTACATTCACATTTGTCACAAAGTCACACGCTCTCGAGAGAAAAAAAAAAGGCTGACAGTAAAAAGTGGGTGAGAAAGCTGTTTACACTTATTTTAGCTTTGTGATAACGACACACGAGCATGTAATGGAAAGACACTCATTCATTCAAAGGAGGGTAAACAGAATAAGAATAAAAATAAGAATGTTAAAGCACACGCTAAGTGACGTGAAACACATGAAAAAGAGTGAGAAAAAAAGTGATAAAAAAGTTGTTATTCCTCTCACTACGTGCTCTACTGATTGAGGCTTGTACGATGATAATATCAGACGACTTTAATGTAATAAATCTTTTATAATCCTCGTCGTAGATAAGATGCTGCCTCAAGTTTTCCTCGACTTTTACTATCTCTGCTATTGTGTGTGCAATTTGTGCTCAAAATAAAAGCATTAAATGTTGGAAAAGGAATCTAAAGCTGTAATTTTACTCTGATTTCGAGCATCTTTATGTGTGATGATGTGGTAAGGGTAATTCCACTTGGAAAGTGTTGCTAGAACTTAAAGATGAGGCTCCTTGATATGGGGAACTTAGTGAGGGTTTGAAAATAAGTTTTCCTTGGGATGTCTTAACAAATTTTGTTCAAAAGTGCATTTAGTAACCATAAATTACTTCTACAGTGCATTCAGTAACACAATTTGTTAAAAAAGTGCATTCAGTAACCAAAATTTGTTTCAAAAATGAATTCAGTAACAAAACTGCTATCAAAGTGCGTTCAGTAACCAAAACCTGATTCCAAAATGTATTCAGTAACAAAATTTACTTCAAAATGCATTCAGTAACAATTTTTTTTTCAAAAGTGCGTTCAGTAACCAAAATTTACTTCAAAAGTACGTTCAGTAACCAAAATTTGCTTCAAAAATGAATTCAGTAACAAAATTGCTATCAAAGTGCGTTCAGTAACCAAAACCTGATTCCAAAATGTATTCAGTAACAAAATTTACTTCAAAATGCATTCAATGTAACAATTTTTTTTCAAAAGTGCGTTCAGTAACCAAAATTTACTTCAAAAGTACGTTCAGTAACCAAAATCTGATTCTAAAGTTCATTCAGTAACAAAATTTGCTCCAAAAGTGGATTTAGTAACCAAAATTTCCTTCCAAAGAACTTAAGAAAATCTCCAAAAATCCTTAAATCTTTTCCACAACATCCCATGCATTAAAAAAAGCATCACCACATCTGGATGTGTAAAACATTTACTGTTTGAGGATTTTCCGAGGATGAAACAATTATGTTGCGATATAAAGTTGTCTGTTAGCAACACGATCGCAAATTGTTATCCATGTAACTCACATTAATGACACAAATTGAGGGCTTCAAAGGAGCAAGTGTTAAAATCAATATTGAAGCTTCAATGTCAATAAAGCAAAAAAAAAATTTGATATTACAAAGTCAAATTTCAATTAAACTTATTTTTCCTATTACTGAATTGCTCATTTTTGTTCAAATATTGACACTGAAGTACGAATATTGACATAGTAAGTGAGAAATTGAGATGAAAATGGAATAATTTTTGTCGAAATGGGAGTGATAAAAAATGTTTGACGAACAATTTTTGTAATGTTAAATTTGGAACTTGAATAATGTAGAACTGGAAGAGAAGAAGTGTTGAGTTACTGATTGTCTAATTGACTGGTTTTTAAGGCTATTATTGTGTTTATTATTCATGAAAAGATTTATGAAAAGTATTTAAAAATTTGAATTTCTAAAGTCCGTTAAAATTTGAATTTCCAATGACCGTTAAAATTTGAATTTCTAAAGTCCGTTAAAACATTTTCAATAAAAGCTAACTAGTTAGTCACTAAAACTAACTAATCAAGTCATGGCAACAATTTGCCATATTCCTCAAATGCCTTAGCTTCTACCCAAGCAAACTGCCAGATGAAAGAAACTAAACTTTTCTTTTCAATAAATTAAAATCGGCTTAAATGTTCATAAATCAATTAAAAAGTACTCAAAAGATCAAAACTAAATAGACTTAAAATCAAAAGAACATTTGCAAATTATCAAATATACATTTTTCAATAGAGGAATTAAAAAACTTTTACAAAAAATTTCAAAACTTGTCTTCAATTCAATTAAAATAATTCTCAATCAATTAGTCCTTCCTGAGTTGCTATCCTTATTGTCTCACGTTTCTACTTCCAAAACTTATTTTTTGTGTGATAAAAAAAAATTTTTTACGGTACGAATGAAAAACTTGTTTGTTGATGTTTATCGGAAACTTTCCTTGACAATATATCTTGGTATCGATTAAAAAACTTTTTATCGGTTTTAATCTTATTCAATTGATGCTATTATGTCGATATTATAGTTTTAAACAGTTTTAATCGAACGATGATCATGGATTGAAATTGTTGACATGAGAATTGATTGTAAATTTTTTTATTGGATGGAGAATTTTAGTTTAAAATTTTTTATTTTCCATAGAAAATTCCATGTAAAAATAAATAGACGAAGAATTTTTTGTGCATTTTTTAAAGATAAAAGATCGTTATTTTTCAAATATTTTTTGACCGTTATTTTTCAAATACTTTTGACCGTTATTTTTTCAAATATATTTTTGAAAATACAATTCGTGTCCCTAAACTATAAAAGTTTTAAATATTAATTCTTTATTAAAACATAAAATTAATAGAACTACATGAAATTAAATTATTGCCTTATTGCATTTGATCCACACACAATTTAATAACTTAATATCTACCATCCATTCAATTTACTCTCCTAGTTCATGAAAATAAAACTAAAATTAAGTTAGCAATATGAAACTAAAAGCCAAAATATCCACAATATATATTTTCTTGAAATGTAGCCAATTTATTTATTGCATTCACCCACCCGTACATACATGTATAAATGCACACTCTCATTATAATTATAATCATATATAACTTTCATTCCAACAGGAAGTAGCGGCAAACAGAAGCTTGAAATACCAGATTCACAAAATAATGGTTTGTATAAATCAAATCGAAAATCGTGGCCCATTAAAAAAATGAAATGAACATTTTCAGAAGCCAATTTTCCGAGGTTCGCCGAGCCAATACCAAACATAACTGTGACTGTAGGTAGAGATGCTTTACTGGCGTGTGTCGTGGATAATTTGAAAGGTTATAAGGTATGAAAAATGAACAATTCCCTTTTTTTGTTTTTATTTTATTTCATTATTTTTTACCCCCGTCTATTTCCCGTTAGCCAAATTCATTTAGTGAGATTTGCATTAAGCTAATTGCCAACTTTCTCTATTGCCACAAATTCTTCTTTCATTCTTTTCGTCCTTCTTCATGTGTTTTGAGTCACACACAGAATTCTTTTTCGGATTTTTATCGCTTGATGTTATCCCAAGTTAATGAGATTTGCTCGTGGCCTTCGTTTAAAGTTCTCTTGCTGCTTGCCACTGCTGCTCTCATTTATTTGTTCATTTCTTTTTTTTCCTCCTTCTTTTCAACTTTTTCTATTCGCTTGCAATTTCGACAAATTTATATCGTTTCGTGATTCATTCTTCTCATTCTCTCCCTTTACACTTCATGTCTAGCTTGTTCTGTTCTGTCTATTATTGCTCCAGCAAGTTTCTAACGTGATCTGATTTACCAAAAGTATTTTTTTCTTTTCTCTGTTTTGTTTTGCTATTTTTTCCAGCATTTGTTTTGAAGTCTGTGGAATTTTTTCTTGATCTGGTCCATTAGAATTATTTTGTTAGATTTGAAAATAAGTTGGTAGGATGTTCAAACTATATGTAGGTCAGTCTACTAGTGTGGATGGTAATTCATGAACAATCTGAAACAATCTAACAAATTTTTGTGAATTATTACAAAGCAGTCTCTTTCGTGTCCCATCCCTCAACCCATTCTTAGTCATCACAAAAACCCAGCAGGAACCCTTGAATACGCTCATGTCTATGTCATTTATTTGATTTTTCTCTCAAAGCATTCAAATTATTTTTCAATGACATGGACCAAAAAAATTCATTATTCTTCCAACTGGGTCTGAACATGAGAAAAACTTAAATTATTTTACTTCTTTCTGTACATTCCTTTATTATCCATTATACCAAGTTGAAAAAAAAAATAAAATGAAACACAAAACTCAATCAAGTTTATCGAATTTACCGATGAATGGCAATTTTCTTCTTCTATAAATTTTATTTCTCTCTCCTTATTCATTTCTTTAAGTTACAGACATAATTTCATTTCTCGTTCCATTCTTCCGACTAGTTTAAAATGAGGTAAAAAGAATTCCGAAGGAAATTGTCGGAAGTGTAAATTCCATTTGGTAAAAATATCTCAATTCGATAAAAAAAGAGAAAAATTCTTGTGTTTGAAAAGTTTAAATTAATGAAATTTCAATGATCGATCATTTTCTGTGGAATTACTTTGTGTACGGACACAAGTGAAAAAATCGATCTGAAAGTTAAGTTATAAAAATAGCGAATATTGAGTTCAGGCCTGAACTCACAATTTTACTAATTATGTAAATTAAAAAGAGTGTATTTCCGAATGAATTAGAAAAATATCTAGCTTTATTACAAAAAAAAAATGCTGAATAGTAATTACCATTTTAATTACTCAAAAGCCCAAGAGAGAATATTCTTCTCTAAAGAACTCTTCCCCGTCAATCTGTGGTCGCGGTTCCATACATTCCGTATACCAGGCGCGTAGTCAGGTCCCCCAAATCCTGATCAGGTCCTCCTTCGACAAAAAATTCTTCAATTTCCTAGGGTTTTTGAGGAAAAAATTAAAAAAATTCTGATCTAAATTTTTCATCCAAAAAATTTGAAAATCCCCCTCGAAAAATTTCTGGCTACGTTTCTGCCGTTTGCTAACTTCAAATTCCATTATTGAAATGAATGTAAATGTTAGCTCAATGGACTCGTCAAATATTTGTTTGACTTTTTCTTGTGTTTAATTTTAGCTTTTTTGAACTGAATTGACGGGGTGAAAAAGTTTAATGAAAGGGTAATTGGATGATGAAATTTTATTTGTACAGACTATTTGATGGCGTGACTTGAGAGGGAATATTTCTTTGTTTTTTACGTAAGACGGAAGGTTTTCTTCTTAATTGAGGAACTATGGAAAAAATATTTCATTTTTTGGTGGTCATAAAGAAAATATGTCGATCGGATGGATACTTTTAAATGGCAATAAACCTTATAACTTCCTTAAAATTCCAACAAAATTATTATTTTAGTTGAATAACAACAATTCTCGTATAACTAAACTAATAAATATCCTTCCAGGTTGCATGGGTGCGAGTAGACACACAAACAATTCTGAGTATACATCACAATGTAATTACACAAAATCCACGAATAATTCTCACACATAATGATCATCGAAGCTGGTATTTGCACATACGAGAAGTCGAGGAATCCGACCGTGGATGGTATATGTGTCAAGTATGTGTTCTTATCACTCAATTGAAGCATGAAAATTTAATGAAATATTTTTATATTAATCCAGGTCAACACAGATCCCATGAGATCGAGAAAAGGCTACCTTCAAGTTGTCGGTAAATATTTTCCACATCTATTTTTATTAAATGCAGAAAAACCTCAAAGCCACAACTCATATTTTCCAGTTCCACCAGTTATCATAGAGTCATTGACAAGCAATGATTTGGTTGTGCGGGAAGGAACGAATGTGACGCTTCAATGTAGAGCACAAGGCTTTCCCGAACCGTATGTTATGTGGCGACGAGAAGATGGCAATGAGATGTCAATTAATGGTGAAAATGGTAAAAACATAGGAAAACTCTCATCTGTGCTGATACGTACAGATTTCCCTTGATAAGCATTTTTAACCTTTTTCTGTCCTTTTTTTGTGCTACTTTTATTACATCGAATGACGATGATGACGATAATTTAACCGTACTTAAATCTAGTAAATGTTGTTGATGGAGAAATATTGTCCGTAACGAAAGTAAGCCGACTTCATATGGCTGCCTATTTATGTGTAGCATCGAACGGAGTTCCTCCAAGCATTTCCCGTCGTGTGATGCTCAAAGTGCAATGTAAGCTATTTTTCTGATTCCTTTAACTTAAATTTTATTCCAAATTTTCTTCTTGTTCAGTCCCTCCAATGCTATCGATTCCAAATCAATTGGAAGGCGCATATGTAGGGCAGGATGTAATACTTGAGTGTCATACGGAAGCATATCCTGCGTCTATTAATTATTGGACTACTGAGAGGGGGGATATGATTATATCAGGTGAGATTCTGTGGATTTTTGATGGATGAATGTGTCTGGTTTATGGATTTAAAAAATATTTTACTTAATTTTTGCTAAAAAAAGAAGAAATTTGAGCTATTATCTCAAAAAAACTGTTTAACTGAGCAAGTTTGAAAGAAATTTAGAAAAAAATAACTGAAAATGAGCAAAACTGAGCAAATTTTGAACTAATTTGCTCAAAAATCAGTTAAACTTAGCAAATGTTAAATTAAAGTGCTCAAAAATGAGCAAAACTGAGCAAAATTTGAACTAATTTGCCCAAAAATCAGTAAAACTTAGCAAATGTTAAAACTGAGCAAAATTTAAACTAATTTTCTCAAAAATTGAACTAATTTGCCCAAAAATGAGCAAAACTTAGTAAATGTTAAATTAAAATGCTCAAAAATGAGCAAAACTAAACAAAATTTGAACTAAAATATCCAAAACTGAACAGATTTTCAAATAAAATGCCCACAACTGAGCAAAATTTGAACTAAATAGCACAAAAATGAACAAAACTGGGCAAAATTTGAACTGAAATGCTCAAAAATAAGCAAAGTTTAGCAAAATTTGAACTAACTTGCTCAAATATGATCAAAACTGAACAAAATTATCAAAAATGAGCAAAATATTTAACAAATTTGCTAAAATCATCGCAAAAAAATAAATCTTCACACCTGATCCATACTTCAATCCATTCATCCAAATAAAATCACATTTCATGACTTTTTCTCAAGACATAAAAAAGTTTTATAAGGGTTATTCCCAAAAGAAGCAACCTTTTGCTTCTAAATTGATTTTTCTACTTAAAAACCCTTAAAAATTTCACTTAAAGCTCTTTAAATTCCACCTTCTCTCCCAATTCATTGCTCTTTAAGCTACCACAAATACAAAAAACCGCATGATATTGTTTACAAACACAATATTTTCATAATAATAATTTTTATCCACATTCACACCGTCAGATACCTCAAGGGCAGGCGACAAATACGAAACAATCTCAACAAATAGTGGCTACAGTAAGTTCATGAAACTCAAAATACGAAATGTTGGTCCAAATGATTTTGGTTTTTATCGTTGTGTCGCGAAAAATTCATTAGGTAAGGAAATGGCATGAGCATTATGGCGGATTCTTTGGATGATTTTTTGAAATTTTTGATCAAAGAATCGAAATTTTACTGAATTTTTCCATTCAAGGTGCCCATTTAATAATTTAAAACAATGTATTTATCCAAAAACTATCATATTTTCATAATTTTGGACATTGAAACTCTGTATTAATTAAGATATTTTGATTCTTTAGTCAATAACTCGATAACAAAAATCGGAACTTTCAATTTTTTTCATCCAAAGAATCGAAAAATAGAAAAAACTGAAGATATTACCATCTAATAACAACTGCTAAGAGATAGAACAGACTAAAATCTATCATTTAATTGTATCGTTTTGTATCGTTATTGTTTAATTAAAGAGATATTTCGATTCTTTGAAAAAAAAATTTTGTTATCGAGTTATAAATAAGCTTTTTTTGTCCTAATCCAGGATAAAATACAGAATTTTCAAAACAGAAAATTTCAATTTTCCACTTAAATTGCTATTATTATGACGTTTCAATAGATCGAATATAAAGATTAATTAGTATTTTATGATATCCAACTGTTTTTGCTTATCCAAACTCTATAAGTAAGCAATATTTAGGAAATCATTTTTTTGGAGTCGTCCATCATAGACACAGGATAGTTCAAAATTTCAAAAGCTCATTTTTTCGAATTCCACTCATCCAAAGAATCCGCCTTATCGATTTTTCAGGTTTCAACTTTAATTTCATGATTTTTTTGTGCTTCCTCACAGGTGAAACAGATGGAATGATCAAATTAGATGGTAAGTTCGTGGAACTTTAAAATTAAATGAGATGGAACTAATGAAGAAACTTTTCTACTTCCATTTACTTTTTCTTTCTTTGCCTCGTGTCTTGATAGAAATCGCAGCACCAACGACAACTCTCACAACGGAACTGACATTTTTAAATAAAAGTAAGAATTTTTGTGCATTATTTGATAAAAAGTAAAACTTGTTCCTTTTGAGCATCGGTTACATGCTGCTTCAATTCCAATTTAGATAATTTTTTGTTCTGTGGAATGTGCAGCTTCAGAATCAAAGGATTTTGTATTTATAAAAAATTCTTTCTTTTTCATTTAATTTTCCACTTCAGTTAAAAATCGAATTATCAAGAAGCCGAATCAAGCAATTGTGGATTACACGGATGAGTGGCGTAACGGTGAAAATGGTATTTATACATTTAATTTTAATTTTAATAATTTCAAATCCATAATTTTTGGTTCAGTGACTCACTGACTTCCCTTTATCATTCATCAATTAACAATCCTTTTGTTCACTCATTCAATTCCCATGCGTTTGTTATGTTGGAACATGTGTTGCATGCTGTGCTTTTATGTGTTTTTGATGGCACCAATAAGGATCATGTTTACAATGTTTTTAATGTTCACGTCAGATGATGTGATATTGCTCATTAAAAATATATCTACGTGGACGAAAATCAATAATCGAATGTGAAACTTTCAAGTTTGAAAGTAATTTGGGTTTAGAAGGATATAGCGCTTTTTTAAAGTTGAATTAAATGGTTCTTCCAGGGGCTGCTTTCTAGTGCTACTCGGGGTACCCTAGGACACCCTATCCTACCCTTGGGTACCCTAGACTTAAAGAAAAGAGATTTTGATTCTATTTCTGATGGTCACTATTTATGAGCGATACCTTAAGCTAATGTCCAGTACATAGTCCAAAGTTTTAATTCACATAACCTCAAAATTTAGAATATTCTCCAATTTTCCTCCCAAAATGCATCTAAAATACACACAATACCTTAATATCCAGCTCAAAAAATATAAAATAATGTGAGCGCTTAATCGATAACATCAGCAACAGCAGCATCATTATCATTATAGTCTCATTATCCTCTCATTTATTCTCATTTTTTGCACCTATTGATATAAATTTTAACTACATTATTTATCCATAAAAAATATCCAACAGATTATAACGGCGATTATATGCAATCATCACGGTCACCACCATCAATACGACATCCACCTGGTGCTTTTCATAATACCGCTATCGCTTCGCGTGTTCTCACAGCTGTCACAAATCGTAATGAAATTTTCATACGTCTCATATCATTAATTAGTTGTACGTTGCTCATTCAGTTTTATTTCATGCGATTTATGACAAGTGTAACGATGAATAGGTGAAAATTAATTATCACATGAATATGAGAATAATGTTTTTTTGCTCATTAGCGATAAATATTTATAAAAAAAATTTAAATGAGATTTTTAATCGTAAAAAAAATTATGAAAACTAAGTTGTGAAAAAAAACGGTTGCCGTTGATCGGATAACTTGGAGAGTGGTTTTGTGGAAAATTTGGGAAATCTTTGTGTGATTTTCTTAGTGAATCTTGTAAAATTTTGAATTTTTAAAGATATTTGATGGAATTGTAAGTGATTTGAGTTACTGAACGAATAATTTTCAATCTTTTTAGTACTGAACGAATTTTTCTGGAGAATTTTGTTACTGAACGTACTTAAAGATCAAAATTTCTTCACTGAATGCACTTTCCATTCAAATTTCTTTACTGAATACACTCTCACTTCAAAAAGATTTTCTAAAAGTTTAATTACTAAATCAAAGATATTTGCTAACTTTTTAATCAATTCTGCTTCAAAAAAGTTGCAAAATCATAATCCAAATACTCTATAAACTCTATAAAATCAATAATTCAAAAATATTCTAGAATTTTTCAAAAATTCTGTTTATTAAACATAAAAATCCCAAAATTTTCCACAAAATTGCTCTCAAAACTGTACATAATATGATCAAAAAAATCAAAAGTGAACGTGAAATCATAAAAGTGATGGAATTGAATGTAAAATTTCATCACAAAGCCGCTTCAAAGCATAAAAAAGATAAAAACTTAATCCTTTTTCATTAACAAATGACAAATTGGCATATCAGAATGTATAAATTTAATTTGCAGAATTTGAATATGAAAAACTATAAAATTTGTAGCTTACAAAAGCAAATCATGAAAAATTAAATTAAATCAAATCATTAGTGAAGCATGGATGAATGGAGACATAAAAGAAATTGAAATTGACGCCAAAAACTAATTTAATGATAAAAATAAAAATTCATTTCAACAGCAACTAAGATGTAGCATAATCTTGTATATCTATCATCAGAAGGGGAGACAAAAAAATATCAGAAAATGGAAATGGAAAAAGAATTTATTCTTGCTCGTGTATCAAAATAAAACTATGAGTATGGGAATATATAGTGAACGACAATGATAATAATGCAAGATTTAACAAACTTTATGATGAAAAAAAACTAAAAGAAATAA
Organism: Chironomus tentans; assembly: GCA_963573255.1. Taxonomy (NCBI): domain Eukaryota; kingdom Metazoa; phylum Arthropoda; class Insecta; order Diptera; family Chironomidae; genus Chironomus; species Chironomus tentans. The sequence continues at coordinate 21,514,824 of OY754302.1, forward strand.
AAATGAAGTTGACATTTTCGTGATAAAATCAAGTCGCTGAGCAGCAAATGAATGAAATAAGAATAAAAAGTTCTTTTTTTCGTGTTTGAGACAAAAAAAAACTAAAAGAAATTCATTTTCTGATTGCTCTTAAAAGCAAGTGTTGCTAACAAAATTTTTGAAGAAACTTTTTTTTGTCTCGCTGAAAACTTTTTTAATAGTCTGACAGGATATACTCAGATTACAGTGAGGGCCTTGAAAAAAAACTTTCTTGTTTTTAAAACAATTTTAATGGTTTTTATTTTTGACATTTTTAATAATTTTGTTGTTTCTCACTTCAAAAAGTATTTTGCTGTTTTTCGATGTTAAATTAATTAAATTTGTAAATGTTTTGATTGATTTTGGTTCAAAAAATTGGCAAGAATCCTTTTTAATCAGCCAGCAACTTCTAAAAGCCCAAATTTTGAGGAAATTTTCCAAAATCATTTTTAAGCACCCAGAAAATTCTTTTTAATGGGGTCCAATTTTTTTTTTCATTCTTTTACTCAAGTTTTTTGTTCTTGTTGTTAATTATAATAGTGTGTATAATTAGCTAACAAAGTACAACTTCGGGAACATGTCAAAAAAATGTTTAAAGAAAAATTATTTTTCATGTAAAAATTTGTCAAGGGGGATGGTCCGGACCCCATTGGATACCCTCCCCCCCCCCCCTGGGTACTCCCATATTAACCACTAACTAGGGTGTTAAACCATCAACCATCTTTATATTAGAATCTTATGACTATTGAGCTTTTCAGAGGACCCCAGAATATTGGCTACAGAAGCTACAGAAAATTCACAATTTTAGCTGCTTGCCTAAGTCTCCAGTCTCTCAATTAAGCATTCCAACTCTCAAGCTTCCTGTCACTCAAGCAAATTAATACCCATAAAGTCCAAAGCAGCTTTCTGCTTCTCCCTAATTTCCATATTGAAATAATTCAAACGAGCAAGAAAATTCATGAAGAAAATTAAATACAAAGTAGAATCATACATAATTCAAGAATGAGCAGCAACAAAAGATTTTTTTTTTTGTAAATAAATTAAATTAAATAATGAACAAAAAGAAGTTTTGTAAATATAGACAATTGCAGTTCTGTACTATGCAAATAAACAAGAACAAAAGTTATAGTGTTGTGAGATATGATGGATAAGTAAATTGTATGTCAAATGTAATGTGTATATATTCTCAATTACATCTAAGTACATAATACAATATAAAAAAGCATAAAAAAATAATGCATAATTTTATGCTTCCGAAATGTGAAACTGTTTTTTTGTTGTTGATACTCGCTTTCTGTTGACTCACATTTTTGTGATGAAATGTTTTTGTTGTGTTTTATTTTGGAAGTGGGGGAGATTTTTTTCGGAATTATTGGAAATTTTGGAGATATGCAATTTAAGTTAGGAGTCAGGATTTTAGAGCTTTACAAGAAAATATTTATTAAATTTTATTACAAAAAGTTTGAATTTTAAGGTTTAAAAAATTCAGTTAAGTTCAAAAAGTCGTAAAAATTAGAATTGTAACGGTAAATTTTGAATTTTTTTCACTGAACGTGCTTGATTTTACACTCTCACTTTGAAAAGTTTTTTGTCATTATTTCGTGAATAACGAATTAAATAAACACTTTTCAAGTCAAACTTGATAGAAAAAACTGGTAGAAGTTGATATTCATCATTTTAGACATCCTAAAGCTAATATTTGTCTTGATTTAAGGAATATTCTGAAAAATGTATGTATTGACCACGTGTTTTTTTTTAAAAAATCAGTACAATTTGAATTTTTTAAAGCCGTTAAACGAAATTTTCATTACTTCTCTGGAATTTTAATTTATTTGAACACTAATTCCAAATTAATTTATATTTTATTGAGAAAATAAATTTATATTTAAAATTCCATCAAATTTTCCAATTATTAAGTAAAAACCTTCCCCAAAACTCAAAATTTTCAAGGTTTTCTCCTCGTTATTTTTCTATACATATGATACGATATGAAAACATGGAATATGATATATAGATAAATGAATTATATATGTGCTATGTCGCATATATTGTGAATAAAAAAATATACATAGATGAAAAATTTAACCCAAAGAATTATACATCCAGCTTATGTTGCTTTCCTTCCTGTGCGAGAAAAAAAATACTCGTGAACAAATAAATAAAAATAATGAAAATATAGCGAAAATTTATAAAAATACAACATCCAATTTATTATGAGTTAAATAAACACAATGAAACCTACAAATATTGATAATGTTATGTATATGTATATCAGAAAACCAGCAGATGAACAATATATTAACAAAAAAAAAAGATAATAAAATCGGAAGTGATAAGGAGATTGTTTGTTTATCGCAAGCCACTGTGGAATTTTTTGAGCATCGGAATCTGGGGCCGGTTTCTAAGGCTATCCGGGTAGGTAGGGTATGCCCTAGGGTAGAGTAGGATAGCCTAGGGTAGGATAATTGAGGATATCATAGGTTATACCCAGGGTAGTTCTAGAAACCGACTTATCAGGGGCTGCATGGTGGGTTTATGAAGAAATTTTTGAATTTTGAGCATGGGCTCTAGCAGGGGGCGTTACCAGGAGTTTTGGGGTTAAAAATCTTTACCCTGGAGCCTGTTTCTTGAGTATACCCCTCGCATACTAGAGACAATAGCTGGGGTATACCCTAAAAACCAGTCCCTTTGTTTCCGTGATGTTTTGATCTTGGTATTGTCTAAATATTGTAAATCTGTTGAGATCGAGACATTAGGATCTAATGACTGTTTTTAAAGATTAGACTTTTCTGACTTTTCTTGAAAAATTAAAGAAAATTCAAAAAAATCATTTAAAAAAATTTTATCAATCAAAAAAATTCCCCAACAAAAAAAGTTATCAAGGGTGAAAAGTCATTCCTGATTGAATTAACAGCAATCAACATCATTGATGCTATAATATTGGAGATTCAGTTTTTGTTTTGCTTGAAAATAAAATGAAAGAAGAAATAAAAAAAGTGAAAAAAAAAGTTTTATTGAAGAAATTTTTTTATGTCGAGATAGAAATGAACTGTTGCCGATTTATTCAGTTATGCTGTGTACATTCAATAATCCTCTTTTTATGATTTTGTCGTTCTCCCTGTTTCCATTTTCACATATGGATGATGCCATGCATTACCTATTATTTGTTATTGAACGTGTACATCCACAAATAAATATGTGAAGGATTTTTTTTCCAGTTTGTTGTGTTGTTTTTTTGGAGATGTCACCGATATATGTGGAACTATCGATTATGACTTTTTCCTACTTTTTGTCTACTGTCAATGACAATTTTTTTTGTTTGTATTACTGCAATTTCACCAATTCTACAGTCAATCATAAATTGCGTGGTCCACGAACAATTGAGAATTCAAGTCATTGCCACCGTAAATCCTCACTAATCCCTCAGCACGATAAAAAAAACTTTTACAGCAAACTCAACAAAAAAAAATCCTCTCAACTCAAATTTCTAATCCAAATCGCCATTATCGCCTCCCCGCATCCTTCAATAATCAAACTTTTTACTTCCTTTAACAGTTCCACTCCGCATTCATGGATGAAGATATGAATCATATTATAGCTGAACAATACAAGAATGGCATTAAATGCTTTCATTCTTCTTTACTTTATGTTTAATTCATATTTTGTTTCAAACTGCGATAGAAGATACTGGAAAGACCATCAGATGTTGTTCTCAGAATTCCCGCCAATTTGGTTGAGTATATTAACAACTTGATCATTCTATTTTAAATGAAGAAAGAAATTAAAAAGATGAATGGTTTCCTAATAATGATTTAACTTACATTCATTTGTGTAATAATCTTGATTAATGCTGCCTTCTCTGGCGTTGGGGTCATATCAATTTTTACCACTTCCTGCTCATTTTTATAAAATTTAGGCTTTTCAGCTAATCCAAGAGTTAATTCAGTGTCGTGTATTTCTTCTTTCCAATCGTTTGTAAAGTGCTGATATTTGGGGAAACTTCCAATAATCTCATTAACATACTTTGTATCACAAACAAGAGAAATGTCCACAGTGCTAGCAGGGATATCGTTTTGTTCACTTTTCGCTAACGTATCTAATATCGACTAAAATTTAAAATATCAAAACAATAAAAAGGCAGTCATATCAATTAACTAGTAATGCGTCCACGGGCTGCGGACGGAAGTGCATTTTCTTAAACTACTGTGCCCAGAAATTTAAACGTATAAAAAATTAGTAATGATAAAGAAAACTAATGCACGAAACACTGACGCAAAAAATTAGTCAAAAATATTTGAATAATAAATATAAGTTTTTAAAAAGAATAACGGTAATTTCTTTTTTTTTGGAAAAATAACGGTCAAAAACTATTTGAATAATATCGGTCAAAAATATTTGAACAATAACGGTCAAAAACATTTGAAAAAATAACGGTCAAAAAATATTTGAAAAAATAACGGTCAAAAAATATTTGAAAAAATAACGGTCAAAAAATATTTGAGAAAATAACAGTCAAAAAGTATTTGAAAAATAAAAATAATACCCCCCGTTTTACTCCCCCCCCACCTTCATATACACCCCCTCGTTTAACTCCCCCTCCTCCCCTTTCAATTCACACCAAGAAAGGTTTACGTAATGTAAATTTACATAACACGTATTTTTACATAACGTAAGCTTTAATTAATTTAACTTCGTGAAAAGTTCGGAAAATGTGAGGAAAAAATATGAAAATGGAAAATTTTATCATAAAACGTCATGAAATATCAAAAAAGTGTAAAAAAGTACAAAAAAAGTTGCTCGGTGTGGGGCTCGAACCCTGGCCGGAAGATTGTAAGAAAAATCACGTTTTTAAGGGCTACGTAAAAAATACGTACGTAAAACGTAAGCAATTTTTTCAACAAAAGTTAATTTAATTAACCTTCTACTGCACCGATCAAAAAAATCTTTGGTCAACCTTTTGCCTGACCTAGTCCACACATTTTAAGCAAAAAACCGTATCGAAAAAGCTTAAACTGGAGGAGGAGATAGGGCGACAGACAGACGGACGGACGGACGGACGGACAAAACGCGGACAATAGTGTCTTTTCCCAATGGGAAAATGCACTAAAAATAGAAGTGGTCAGCTAAAGATTTTTGAGTAATTTAAACGCTAATATTTAATAGGGATGAGTACAACACATAAAACATTAATTGATAAACTCACTCTCATGTAGTTTTTATATTCATTCCTCGTAAATGTTCGTAATATATCATTTTCATTATCGATGACTTTTTTTGATCTTTTCCCGTCAAACAATACGTACTCTTTGTCGAAAAGCCATGGATTGCGAAACGCAAGCTCTGATTGCATATAAAATGTTTTATTCTTGAGCGACTCGTTGCGGTAATCATATGTTAATTTACTGAACTTTTTCTTAATAAAATCTTCAATTCTGTGAACATAATTTTCGGGATGTTCGCCTAAAAATGAATTTTTAAGTTATTATTGGAAATAATGTATACAAAAAGAACACTTACGTTTCATGATTCTATTAAAAATTTTTGCTGTTATCCTCCATAAAGTGTCTTTAATACTTCCAGTGGAAAAAATCTGGTTCAATTGTGTGTACCGTTGAATGCATTGTAACAAAATTTTTGTTTCTGGGTCTAATTTACCCATACGTTTATGTTTTCTCAGATACGGGAACTGCTCATCCGGCAACCTGTTATTATAAAACATTTCTTGAATTAGTTCTTCATATTAGAAGACCACAATAATGAATAATCTGGTATGGACCCGGAATGGGCTAGATTATACGATTTTATGCTTAATTTTACGTAAACTTACATGTTTTTAATCTTAATAAACTGTATGCTCATAAAAACCATGTCAGAAGAATTTTTAAATTATTAACAAAATATATGGAAAATTCAATTTCAATTATTTGAAAACAGATTTTTTTTTTTTTCAAAGTTTACTACGATTTTTTTGTTTGCAATTCATCTTATTTGTACAACCATTTATATACATTACACATGTTTATTTGTAATCGGTCACATGCTGCTGTCTTATTTTATTTATTTACATTGCGACAACTCTCATTTAATTATTTTTATTCCGAGATTTAAAAGTATTTGTGCATATAAAAATGTCTTGAGTCAACTTTTTGCATTTTTTGTAATACTTATCTTTTGAACAGCTGGTGTCGTTAGAAAGCGAAGAAAACTGTCTACAATAAAGTGTGGAAATTTTTGTTCCAGTCGAACAATTCATTCAATTTCCAAATTAAGGCATTATACATGTCATTAATGGTTTAAGTAAATGAATCCAAGTTCTCAAGATTACTTATTTCATTTATATCTGAAGATATTTTCTAAAAATTAAATTCGGAATTCACTTTTTCGATATACTTCACAAGAGAAAGCAGAAATCACTTTTTCGATATACTTCACAAGAGGAAGCAGAAATCACTTTTTCGATATACTTCACAAGAGAAAGCAGAAATCAATTTTCCGATATACTTCACAAGAGAAAGCAGAAATCACTTTTTCGATATACTTCACAAGAGGAAGCAGAAATCACTTTTTCGATATACTTCACAAGAGGAAGCAGAAATCACTTTTTCGATATACTTCACAAGAGGAAGCAGAAATCACTTTTTCGATATACTTCACAAGAGGAAGCAGAAATCACTTTTTCGATATACTTCACAAGAGGAAGCAGAAATCACTTTTTCGATATACTTCACAAGAGGAAGCAGAAATCACTTTTTCGATATACTTCACAACTGATTAGTTTTTTCAGACTTTTTGTAGAAGGAAAAATTTTAGTACAAATATTCAAAACTTTTTCTTTCTGATTTCTGCTTTCTCTTGTGAAGTATATCGAAAAAGTGATTTCTGCTTTCTCTTGTGAAGTATATCGAAAAAGTGATTTCTGCTTCCTCTTGTGAAGTATATCGAAAAAGTGATTTCTGCTTCCTCTTGTGAAGTATATCGAAAAAGTGATTTCTGCTTCCTCTTGTGAAGTATATCGAAAAAGTGATTTCTGCTTCCTCTTGTGAAGTATATCGAAAAAGTGATTTCTGCTTCCTCTTGTGAAGTATATCGAAAAAGTGATTTCTGCTTCCTCTTGTGAAGTATATCGAAAAAGTGATTTCTGCTTTCTCTTGTGAAGTATATCGAAAAAGTGATTTCTGCTTCCTCTTGTGAAGTATATCGAAAAAGTGATTTCTGCTTTCTCTTGTGAAGTATATAGCATAAAAACGAAATACTTAAAATTATTTTTTTTTGTGTACTAAAAAGTTTTTTTTTTGTACTAAAAGTAATTTGCAGTAGTTTCCCCCACCCAAGAACTCCCGGTTCCCACCTATCCCCCCTAGATTGTAATTATTTTAAGTTAAAAAATAGAAGAAAACCCGTTAAAAAAACAACTAAAAATAAAAGTTGATTTTCTGGCGTAGTTTCCGACCCCTGATTTTTAAAGTTGTTTTAGATTGTGTCCCCACGTGGGAACTATGCATTCCACTTTTTATTTCAAGTTTCTAAGTGCTAGGGAACTAGAAAAACACTAAAGCATGTGGGCCCAGAAAAGTATAGAATTACCGAGTTTTGATTCTCCTTTCATTACTTCCGTAATCACTGAGTTTGGTATGATTGTGTTCTGGTAAAGATAGCCTGAGAAGAATAAAATGGTTAAAAATTATAAAATGCGCAATAAATTTGTCATTAATTACAATTAGGTAATGTCTTCGAGGCAAATTGAAAATCTGTTGCAAATAAACTGTATCCGACAAAAAAAAGAGACTGTTAAACAGAAAAAGATCGTATAAGATTCGATCTATTTTTAAAAAGGTTTCAGCAACATCATCAGTTTGAGTCATCTTTTTATATTTTGTGATTGATTGTAAAGCAGTTTCATTATAGTCTCGGTGATTAAATTGATGATGATCATATTTGTGATCGTATCTTGTTAAACTTGTGTGTGCATTGGCATGATCCGCAGGAGTTACGCATGAAGGTCTTCCACACAAATTGCATATTGAGGATGAAACTCCGTCATATGTAAGTACTGCATGTGTTATTAATGCTGATGATTGCGGAACAGCTGAAGGTATTGCCTTATTTAGAAAACGCTGAAAGCAAATTGACATAAAATAAAAATTAGGTAAATAATAAAAAGGTTACATTTCAACATTCTACATAAATATCAAAAAATTAATTTTTCTGATTTTGTTCAAACTTTTTCCCTCGCAGCACTCCTCAACTAATTTTTTTTTTCTGGAGTAAATCAAATTGAAAAAAGTTTTAAAAAAACATTCAAAAATGAAAATTCGTGACCTATTTAAGTTGAAAAATCAGGAGTTTGAAGCTCGTTTTAGCATGGGCTCTATATGAGTCCAAACGGAAAATTTGATTCGAGAAAAAATTAAAATGCACTTTGCAAATAAATACTTATAAATACTTATAAATTTTTGAAACTCCAACAATATTTCTTGTTCCTGTTTTCTGTTTTTGCTAGCTGTTAATAACTTTCCAAAAATGTATAATATTTGGATATATCGTAGTCTTTTCTGCCATGGTCGTGACCAATGCAAACCAATCTGAAACAAAATTACTAAAAAATCCCAATTTTTCAGTGCTATATTGCCTAGATACTACCGACATGGCAAAAAACGTCAGTTACAGAAAATTTCAAATTTTTTGAATATTTTTTGACCGTTAACAGAAAAATATTATTTTTGCTTATTTTAATATAAATTAAGCATTTAACTGTTTTGTTACATAAAATGAAACATTCTTAACAGTTTCTATATGTTTTGGACTCAAGTTAATTAATTAAATGCACAAAATTATGCTAAACAAATTTTCACAACAAATGTAAACAAAAAATGTACATGTGTTAGTGAAATTTTTCGTAAATTTAATTTTTAATGATAAACTGCTTATTTTTACTCATTTTAATGTAGCAAACTGATTAAATGGTCAAGAAAATGCTAAAGATTATGATTAATTAGAAACATTATGATTAAAATTAATGAAAATAGCAATTTTTAGCTTTCAAAGATTTTTTGTTTACATTGTTTTAACGGTCAAATTTAATTTGAATTTTCGTAATAAATGTCGAATTTTTTCGAAATAGTTGTCGAATTTTTTCGAAATGGGATGTCGGTAGTCTGTAAATTTCATACATCTTCACAAGATGTGTCATTTAGGATATATAAGCAAGTAGAGTTGGGCAAATCGAATATATTCGACTATGAAGAAAAAAATATTCGAATATATTCGACTATATAGTCGAATATGCATAATTCAAAACCGAAAAAATACGTTAAAAATTTCCAACAAAAAGCTTTAAATTACTGATATTAGAAGCATAATATGTTAAATGACGTTTCTTATGCTCTAATTTCTATGTTTAAAGAATTTTGGTAAAGGTTTTTAATGAAATTAAGAGATTTATTGCACAAAATAATTTTTGTTTGTTTACTAACAGTTTTGTAGCATTTGAAATTTTTTTAGCCGTTACAAAATTTCTGAAATAGACATTTATTAAACTTTCTGTTGATATTTTATGAATTACATGTGCATGTAAGCACTGTTTATGCTTACAAATTACATTTAATTGATAATTTTAATGCAAACAAGCAAAATCAACAAAATATCCAAAAATAACGGAATATTTTTGAAAATTGCATATTCGACCATATATTCGCCAAACGCTATAAACAAGTCGAAACATTCAGCAATCCCATCCACAAAACTGCATTCTATGCTGTATTTTCAAAAAATTCCTGATGCTCCCAAAAAAAAATCAAACTCAGTGGATGATTTACTATTAAAAAATTTCCATCTTCACTTCGTTCATTCCATCATGATCTCCATGAATATATAAAGTGTAAATGGAAGGGATCAAAAAGTTTACAACAAGAATAAGTTATGCTACTGATGATGCCTTTCATAATAATTCCTCGATTGCTTGTTTGGTGTTGATTATATGACGATGATGATGTTTTAGAAGAAAGAAAAGAGGAAAAAAGCTGAAAGAAAACTTTCTCATTCAGACAATAAGCTTTGTTTGTGCAAGAACTAGGAATCAATGTGAGAAGGAGAAAGTTTGACTTTTGGCTACAAGGAATTATGAGAAATGATATGATGAAACTTTACAGTCAAGATTTTACTGTTCCGTACAGTAATAATAATCCTGTAGAAAATAAATGAACTTTGTGGCTCGAATAATCAACTATAAATTTTATTAGATTCTACAGTTCCGTTCCTCAGACAAAAAAAGGCTAGATAAATTAATGCTCTTAGAATTTACATAATAAACATTGAAAATATCCTTAATGTCAATTGTTTCAGACAATATTCTCAACTTGGGAACATGGAAGAGCGCACAAAGTTTTTTCGGCTATGCCAGCACAAAAACCCTCTCACAAATTTATGTTGCGGAACATTTTATGGATGGTTGTCTCATTGCAATAAAAGTTAAAGTAAATTTTAAATGATTTTGATTTTCAGTTCTCGTTTTGAAACGATGTGGAATTAAAATAATTGAAGTTTAGTTGACAATTTTGCTGTGTTTGGGGATATGAGGAAGTTCATATCAGGGATACCCTAGGTATATATTAGAGTAAGTGGTATATCCAGAGGTATGACTCAAGGTAACCCTAGTATATACCCTATGGTATACCAAGCATCCAGTCTCATTAGCCTGGATACAAACTTTAAGGCGTATCCCCTGCTTCTCACAAAAATAATATTCATGAAAAATTCACAATCTTTACCGTTTGTTTGTCTACAATACGAATGAATTTGAACCAAAATCTGTTGACTCATAAAGTGAAAAGACATGGGGACGAAAAACGGAATGAATGTTCAGGTAAAATGTCATTGAATTTCCATTGATTTTCTCTCCTTTGTGCACTTCCAACCCGTTCTCATTCAATATTATGTGAACCTTTCAATATCAATTTCATATAAAAGAAATAAAATAAAGTAGAAAATAAAAAGGAAGGCAGTTGGCAGTTGAACCTTCTCAAAATAGCATTACAATCTTATAATATTGGCATGGACGGCATCATAAGTGACTCATATGAATACATAATTTTGAATTTTATGAGGGTTTAACAGTCCTGAGTACCTTTTGAGACGGAGGAGAGAATAGGAGCAGTAAGGAAGATGTATAGACGGTCAGCGAGGGTAAACAAGCAGCATAAGAAAGGAAAGAATCTCAAAAGGCATAAGTTGTGACATAAATTGGACGATAAAAGCCAACAAATGTGTTAAATTATTTATGGACACACTTCAGCATGTCTTGCTGTCATTGACTGTATTTCGTTGTTGCCAACGAATTGACTGTATTTTGCTGTTATTATATTTAGCGCATTTTCCTTAGAAAACAATTCGCTTAAACAAAATTATTTGCATTACGTTATTTTTTTCTACGTAATAATTTACGTATGAGCAATAAAATCAGTGATTTTTGACTGCTGATGTAACTGTCCCTCGGACGCCATGAAAAATTAATGCCGATCGAGAAATTTGGAGAATTTTTTTTTTAAATTCTAACATAAAAATATTAAATTACTCTAATTTCAAATATAAACCAACTCACCTCACCTTGCTCAATAGCATGATATAGATCAACACCATGCTATACGTACTAAATATCATCCTCACCAAAAAGTTCATCAAGCAGCAATTTCATTGAATAATTCATAAACTGGTGCGTCAAATTTCTCTTTCTGTTTAGTTTAATTAAATTTTTCTTGTTGTATAGCAATCAAAGCAGCAATTTAATACATTTTAAAACTACTGCCGCAAAATTTTTGATTGATGCTTGATGAATTGCAAGAAATTTATTATAAGTGGTAATGTTTTCATGTTATGAGAGTGGATTTAAATATGGTTAAAATTTGACAATTTTTTTGTTGCAAAACTGGTTAATTGATTTTGCTTGAAGGAGGTAGTCATCATAAGATAAGTATATCCCTGTACTCCTCTAAGAAGTGTTGGAGCGTTGATTTCATACTTGTGTCCTCATACTTGATGTTTATTTTCGAATTTATGATTTTCTGCATTTTCAGGTGATTATTTAGGGTTTATAGCATCTGATAATTGAAGAATATTTTTTTATTTTCGAAATCAGGAATAAAATATCAATTTTAGTTTTACTAGCTCGAGAATCACTATTTCAGTATTACTCGTTTTCAATACCTAGCTACAATCTGTGTGGATTTTTCATGTATTTGCCTTCCTTGTGTCGCTCGAGAAGAGCCTCCATATGAAAAACTTTAACTAAGGATTCCTTAGAATTTTCAATGGATATAAAAAAAATTGAGGATCTTCTAAATATGATCATACCTTAGCGGGATAAAGTAGTCAAAGGGAGTCATAAGAATTCAAATCGAGTCCTAATGGTGGCTTATGCCGCTCGAAATAAAGCCTAAAAAATAATAACTTCCTTCATGATTATCAACCAAATAACACTTAATCAGATTAGATACTTACACTGATCGATTGATTTTTGGATTGATGGATCAACTACTGAAAGAGCATTCATGCCAAATTTGAACGATTTCTTTAAATTCATATTGCAATGACTACTTTCGGTTTTGATGATGTTGCTACACATTCTACTCTTTTTCTTTCTTCAATTAAATTATCTCAAAATCTTAAAGAAAGAAAAAAAGTGCAAGCATACACAAAAGCCTCTTGTTGCTTCACATCGTACGCTCTAATTTTTTTTCTGCTTCTTTTTCGGTGGGGTGAGATGGCTAAAAGTTCCAAATCGCAGTAGTGAATAGTAATAGCTGTATAAAAATTTTTTTAGTATATAAGGCAAATTTTTAGTCAGGTTTGCTATCACAACTCAAACTCATCCAATACAGTAAACAACTTCAAATCTCAAAAAACCCAAAAAAATTAAAATTTGTAAAATGGCAGCCAAAATTTGTGTAAGTGACAAGAAAAGTGTGAAAAAATTAAAGGATTATTTTTTGACGAATTATAATTTATATTTCACACCTAGATCGTATTGTTCGCCCTTGTTGCTGTTGCACTCGCCATGCCAGGCGGTGGTGGTGGACAGTAAGTATCTTGTGCATAATTGTGAAAAAGTTAGTGGTGCTTATGTCCTGGAAATTCATCCAAAAGTTCTAAAGAATCATCAAGTGTCACACAAAGATCACCCAAGTGATGATAATTAATAGAAAGCAACCCAAATTGATGCATAAAACAATCCAAATACTATTTTGCATAATAACAACAAAAATTCCATTTCAACTTGCAAATTCCAAACTATATGCAATTTTCATTTCTCTTCCTACTTTTCAACACACAATATGTGTGAATGATCTTGAAAAAATCACCTTCAGCTTACGTGAAGTAATTTAATAAGCATGAGTGAAGAAATTTTTTCATCATCTTGATTAAATTGATGCCGAAATAATTCAAAATTAATGTTTCGAATGAATTCATTGGCCGTGAAACTTATTTCATCCTTAAAAGTTTCGTTAGACATCAATGGGGTTCGTTCAAAAAATTACGTCACACAAAAAAACGACTTTTTTTGACACCCCCTCCCTTTCTTGTTACAAATTTTCCAAACAACAAAAAATTTTGTAGTTGAACTGTCACAAATTCCTCAACACACCCCCCCCCCCTCCTCCTAAAGCGTGACGTAATTGGCAAACGATCCCCATTGACGTCTGATAATTGATTTTTTGTAATAATCATCTTACTCAACTAATTGTGAAACAATAATCCAGCAGAAAGATCCAAAAAAAACAATTGGACACACACATTACATCTACCTTCACGCCTTTCAATCGATCACCAAAAAAAATTGTGTTATGAATTTCAACAATTAAATTATTACACAACAGTGACCGTTTTCTTGAATTTGCTCTCAAAAAGTCACAAACAAAAAAAAGAAAAAAATTGGTAAAATGCCAATCATAAAAGAATATATTCAGCATGAGGCAGTTGCAAGTGAAAGCATGCTTTAATTTTTTTCTTTGGAACTGCTGGTCTATTACGATTTCTTCATTTAATAATGTGACTGGATTGAATTGCATCACATTGCATGACATATCACTTACTTCCCTCATTTTCTCGTCAATGCTTGCTGTCGAAAAAATGGTAATAACCTTTAGTTATTGCTCAAATGAGAGAAACAGCATAATCAGAAATAATTAAATCTTTTTGACTTTTTTATGGCATAGAACCACAAGCCCACTATAATTGTGACTTAATAATTTCCGAAAACTAATAAATCACTCTCAATTCCTTCTATCCAAATAGCAAACACGTCAAGATCAATGTCCCATACCACATCCATACAGTTCACCACCATCATGTTGAAAAGGTGCCAGTCTACAAGAAAATTGAAGTTCCAGTCGTTAAGGAAGTCAAAGTTCCATTCCCAGTTCATGTTCCCATCAAGGTACCATATCCAGTCGTAGTCAAACCTCATGTTGTCTCAGTCCCAGTCCAACACTATCCAGTCCACACCCAAGAACATCAACATGATTTCTCAAGTGGACATTCAGCTGACGGACACTCATCAGGAGGATACTCATCCGGTGGACACTCAGCTGGCGGATCCATCGGACATGGATGGTAAATACTGTGATAAAAGGAAAAAGCCAAAGAAGCTGTAGAATCGACAAATTTTTGTGTAATGCCGTTATAAATATTTTTTGGAGTTTTTTAGTTAAACAAATTTCATAGCAGAGAGCTTTTTATAGCTTATGAGTGTAGAAAGCTTTCTCATTGTTGTAAATATTCTTACTTTGCTTTAACTCCCCTAACTCTCATGTGATGTCATTGTTTTCTACTGTTTGGAAATCATTTTGTATAAAATTATTTCATTGTTGAACTATTTTCATCTCATAAAAAAATATAACTAATGACTGGTAAAAAATAAAAGTCATTAAACTATTTTGTTAAAAAAATTTTTTGCTCTTTTTAATTATCGAATTATGACTATTCCATTACTCACTTAATATTCCGCAAAATCTACTTTCTTTCAGATCAATTCGTAACAATTTGTTGAATTTCAAACAAAAGATTTCAACTTAGAGTGAAGCTATTGAAGTCAGTAGATTGTTGTACACACTCATAAAAATATTTTTAAAAACCTGTTTTTAAAATCAATTTTAAAAAATATTTTTAAAAAATATTTTTAAAATTTAAATTTTTGTTTTTAAATTTTAAAAACTGATTTTTAAATTTTAAAAACTGATTTTTGAATTTTAAAAAACTGATTTTTAAATTTTGAAAAACTGATTTTTAAATTTTAAAAAAACTGATTTTTAAATTTCAAAAAACTGATTTTTAAGTTTTAAAAAACTGATTTTTAAAAATGTTCCCAAATTTTTCCATATAGGTTGACAAGTTGCCACATGTTTTCACATGGTTCGGTGGCCTAGTGGTTAGAATACTGTACTACTATACAAAAGGTCACTGGTTCAAATCTTACTTCTAGCAATTTTTTTAAAAATAACGGTTCACAAAAATCAAAAATTTAAAAAATATTTTTAAAAAGTTAAAAAAAGTTTTTAAAAATCCAGTTTAAAATTGTTTTTAAATGTTTCCATACAAATTTAAGAAATATTTTTAAATTTTTTCTATTGGTGCAGTTTAAATAAATCACAAAAGAATTATTTGAATTAGAAATTAAAATTGAAAAGCGTGAATAATTTTTGAAATTATGTTTTCAAGTCATTTGCAGTCATTTTAAGAGAAAGTTTTTTATATTTATGGATGGATAACACGAGGACTTTCCGCATCTTTTGTGTTTAGAGATACAAAATGTGGAAGTTAAGACACACAACAAATTAAACAAGCTGGATCCTCGTCTCTGCAGTTTGTGCTGAATAAAAAGCCATGAAATATTTCACAAAGAACATATTTTTATGACTGGATAAAGAAAGTCGGAAACTAATAATAAACATAATGGAATTTTCTTTCAGATGCTGCTGCAACATCATTTCCGCAACTTTATTTATTTCCAATTCCAATTATCTTCGACTCTTAATTTTCTTGCTGCTTTAATTGCTGAATTTCCATTAACAAAAAGACACAAAATAAAAAATTCCAGTTAAACAAAATTAAATTGACTTTTTTGTGTCCTCGTCCAAGACACAAAGTCATTCAGGAAAGCTCTCGCCGACCACTTGCTTCATGAGCCATAAAATTACACTGAAAATCCATTTAATTTTAATGGAACCAGCATTTACATGATTTTCCATTTTCACAATCAAAATTCATGGAAAAGTTTTTGTTCCTGTTTCCATCCCTAGCCATGTAAACACAGTGCATTGCAGTAGACAAACAGAAAAAAATTTAATAGCCACTCGCGGAGTGAAAAAGTCACATAAATTTCAAATAAATTTAAAATTCCTCTTCGTAGACAGTCCAAAAATACATAATCCCCTGATAATTGCACGTAGGTTGAGTATAAATTTTAATTAGAACCATTCTCTTAAATGCTAATGATGTCATTGCCCGTTTATCATGAAAATAAATGCAATAATTTGCGTAATGATTTAATAACATAGTTACAGAGAAATTTTTAATGATAAATGAGGAGCATGATAGTAATTATACAAAATAAATCAAATATGAACAGGTTGGGTAGGCACAGGTAGGTATTGGAAAGTGCTTTTAAGGACAATAAAAATCACATTTTTATTTTAATTTGAAAAATTGCTCAAAAATTGTGAATATTTTAAAATCATGTATATTTTTGACCCTCAGGGATGAGATTCTCCAAAAATATTAAATTTCGTATTTTCAAGCATAAAAATTAAAACAATCCAAATTTATCGTAGCATTAAATAAAACCAATTTCACAACAGAATTGAAATAAAAAAACACAATCACTCAAATTATCACATTGTGTTTAATTCGTTTGTTATTATCATAATGGAAATAATCGGCGATTATTATTCATGAAATTAAACAACACGATATCACAATAAATAAATGATGATATGCTACAATTATGGAATCGATGAAATTGATCATTAATAATTGAATGCCTTAATTAGAACTATTAACGTGGAAATATTTGAGAGTGCCTGGGGTCTGTTTTGTGTGGAAAAATTTGAAGATTGCATTAGTGGTGTCTTTATGTTCTAAATTGAATGGATCTCCATATTAAAGGATCATTTGGATATTATCCGATGCGTGTAATTCAATGAAAGTGACCATTTAAATTTTCCTAATAAACATGTAAAAATTTCTTATTTGTCTGTCTGTCATACAAAATTCGGAATTTAATACCCCAGTTTCGAAAAGAACAGTTTTTATAGGAAATTTCAAGGAAAAGTTAATGTAATTAATCATTTGTAGCAATAACAAAGCTAAATGATTTGTGTAATCGATAAAAACATTGAGAAAATCGATTAAAAAATCCAACGGTTTTTTGAAATTCAAAATTCTTGACCTGTGTATTTTAACACCCCTAGACTTTCGATAAGTCTGTCGAAATTGAATTGCACGCATCGGGATATTATGTTACGTTAAAATGTGGCTTTTTAGAGCATTTTATCAAACGTAAAAGTTTTCAAATATTTTTTGACCGTTGTTATTTCAAATACTTTTTGACTGTTATTTTTAAATATTTTCTGACCGTTACTCAAAAAAAATTTGATCGTTAGTTTTTAAATATTTTCTGTCAGTTATTTTTCAATTATTTCTTGATTGTTTTTTCAAATATTTTTTTTACAGTTACTTTAAATTTTTGGTCTTTCTTTACAAAGTTCTGTGTGTTGAAAATCTTCCATCATTCACTAGTGACCAAATCTGTACTAGTTTAGTCATTTTCCTCATTTTCGTGACACAAAGGGAAGCGAAACATCACAAAAATATTTACTTTTCAAGAACAGCTCCATTTTCGCACAATCAAAAGCTTTCCACAATAAAAAACATTTATATACCATCAACTGTTACCCTTCCTCACTCCATATCAAAAGAAAAATTCCACAAAAACCACACTCATGTCCAACAGCAACTCATCCACATAATTCCTTTTAAACATCCTTACCGAAAATTCCTCAACCAACCCTCAAAAGAATCTCAAGAACTCAAAGTGTCGAAAGGATTTACATAACTAAGGTTAAACATTTTTTTCTTCTGTATCTAACTCCCCGCTACAATACAATTAAATCCCCTAAAGAGATACCGAAGAGTACGAAGAAGCAGAAAGGAGGCGTTGAAAGAAATCCCAAAGTCTCTCAAATAAGACAAGCATTACAACACAACTTAACAGTAAAACATGGCATTTATCACATGATAACTCTATTTATCCCGATTTAGTCGGAAAGATTAGCATTCATGAGAATGTCGCTTTTTGCTATTGAAAAATGCCATTGAAGATATAACGAAAAAAATATATAAAAACCGGTGAAGATGCAGAGCATCCCATTTATTTTTCTCATACATAAATTCAAGATTCAATGGGATGGAATGAAATGACTTTCTTCTTCCTTCTTCTGTGTGCTCTTTGCCTTTTGTTGTACGATGCAGGCATTCCTCGGTGGAAATGTTTTCCTTCTTTTGCAATAACATACACCATACACAAGATTGTTAACCATCACGAGTGAGGATGAGTAATGAATGAGCGAATTTTGATAGAAAGTGGCTACTTTTCTTTTAAGTGGAATTTTTGGTGGGTTAGATGTTCTTTTAACTAAGTTTTCATTTTTGAGGATCTAGAATTCTCAAGTCCTCAAATTCTTGTCTACAGTTGTGAAGGACATCCTACCGCCTCCTACTAAGATGTCCTATGATTTTCCACTTACCCTACCTAGGGTACCATGGGGGTAGGATTGGTGGGGTACCTAATGGTACCGTAGGTAGGGTAAGTGGAGTATTCTAGGACATTTTAGTAGGATGACATAGGCTTTTCAACTGTAGACCCTAGGAGTAAGATGGGTGTGATACCTTAGAGTACCCTAGGATAAGGAATGGGGTAGGGTAAGAAGAGGCACTATAGGGAGTAGGGTATGTAGAGACACCCTAAGGGGTAGGATAGGAACCCTGAGTAGCCCTAGAAACCGACCCCTGTTTTTTTCCATTCAAAGTTTGATTGAGATTACCTACCCCTTTAAAAAAAATCTGGCTAATCAGCTGTCTTGATCAAGACTTTAGTCACTCAGTAGGTCCCTCGGCTTAAGAATTCTGTGAGGAAGCCACAAAGGTTCCTATAATAATTTAACCACAAGTAATACATATAGAAATTTTTCTGTCGAGTTGATATCCCCTCAATTCTAAAGTGCACAAAGCAAATACATTAAAAAATTCAATTAATTCTGAAACATCACTTTAAAACTGCATCCAAAGCCAAAAAGTACCCGAAGCAATTTCTTCAACATTTTATGCTAAATACACGAAAAGAAATCCCATTCAAAAAAAATATCGGAAAAACATTTAAGAAGAAATCTGATAAGCGAGAATCATGAGAAGAAGCAATAGAAAATTGTGTCAATAATTTCTTTCCCTACTACAATAATAATCTCCCATTTTCCTGTAGATATTTACACAAATAAAATTTATTCTACAAAAGTGAAAGGCATAAATTACATCGAACAAAATTCTAATGCTGAATGAACGATGATTATCTATTATGAGGCAATAATAATGATAATAAAAGGTAAGTTAGTCAGGAATTGATATGAGTGTATCATATAAAGTGTTTATATTATGGATTATTACTGTACTAAACGAGAGAAAATCTTTTCACATGTTACACATCTTCAATTTTCTCAATATAAAATATAATGAAGATGAGATGAGATGGAATGGAATTGAGAGAAGGAAAAATTGACTACAACAAACGATGCGCCATATGCACGATGATATGTCATGAACAGAAGGCACCAGACATAAGTAATATTGGCAGAACATGCAAGAATTCGAATTTTTGTTAGGAAAAATTGCTAGAAAATGAAAAAATCGATCGGAGTTGAGGAAGGGGAGGGGAAACTGTTGAGAAATCTTCACGATTCTATCCTGCAAAAATTCAAGAAAATTTCTTAAAATCAACCAAAATTCTATATTTTCATGAATATTTTAATCCACAAAATTAAATTTAAGTATTTTTTAACTCATCAAATGTCATACAGAATACAAAATTGAATGAATATCATCAATAAACATGAAAATTTAATCAAAAACGCAAATTTATGGTCATTGAAATGGCAACAAAATGATTAAATTTATTGAAATCATGAGTAAATTTTTCATTCATTCGTTTCACCGCTTGATTATTTTAATGAAAACCACGGGATTCAAATATTTTGTAGCTTTTGAATTTTGATATGGAAACTTTTTTTGGGTTGAATTTTGAAGTTTAATTTTGAATTGTTTTTAAAAGATTTTAATTTTTTTTCATTAAATTATTTTCAAGTTCGTAAATAAATTGATCTTCAAAACCATCAAATCATACTTTGAAGCAAAAATTTGGCAAATTAAGACTAAATTTAATTAAAATCAAATTAAGACTAAATTTGACTAAAATATTGATTATTATACAAAAACAGTTCAAATTGAAACAAAAACTAAATGACGAAAAGACTGAAGTCTGGTTCCTTAAAACCCAGTTCAAAAACATGTATTTAAATTTTTTGTACATACTTAATATACAGAAATAAGAACTAAGTAAAAAAAGATTTCAACTCAAAAAATTCCTTCATAAACAATTTTAAAATTCATTTCACGATTTTTGTGCATCAAAAATGAGCATCAGTGAAAGAAAAAGCAGGAACATTCAAATGCTGTTAATCTGACATGCATACAGTGATGAAAGGTCTCATGAAGGCAATCCATCATCATCATCGCGACGTAAAATTTTCTTTCTTTTTTCCAAAAATTTTCTTCTTTCTTTTCGCTTTGAAAGAATTTTCAGCACTAACTTGAGTGAGAGTTGGATTGAAAATTTTGAGAGTTTTGGGAAGTGAAAATTTCCCCAAGTGACGTGAGACATGCGCAGAGTACGGAAGTGAAGAAATGCACGAAAAAATAAGTCGAATGAATTTTGATTCATTGCCAATGACCTCATTTTCCATTCATAATATTGCAAATGTTTTTCTCCATCAATCCTCATGCCTTACTAGCAATTGCAATGCTGCTGATGATGCTGATGAAGAAGTGGAAATGCTTTTGAATATTTTTGCATCACCAAAATTAATGAAATTCATTTTCATTTCTGCTCTTTAAATTTCCATGAAAATTCACTTGAACAACAATCAAAATCCAACAACATGCACATGAAATGCAAAGGCATCAGCAGCAAGCAGCAATGAGTGCAAAAAGACGAGAAAATTAATTGAATTGAATTTAAATGAGAAAAAGTCGTGATTTTTATTGAAAAAGTTTTTTTTGTGATTATTGTGCAGCACAGAACTGCAAAGTCAATTTCCATTTCAATTCATGTTTAGTGCTCATTAAAAATACATTTACAATTACAAGTCACCGTCAAAATCAGTCAATTAGTAAAGAAAATTCTGCATATAAAGTCGGCTTAAAATTCATCATGACTGTCAGCAATTACAGCTGATTCAATTAACACAAACACAAGTCATGCAGCACATGAGGAGTCAAGTCATGAATGTGGAAGGAACAGAGAAGTAAAAAAAAAATCTGCGGAATGGCAATTAAAAAATTAACCGAATGCGAATGTTTTCTTTTTATGGATGTGAAATGCAGATGAAAGTTCATGCAAATATGGCTTTTGAATGCTTTGTGGCTTTGGTTGCTGGATGAATTGTGAAACTGAGGAACTAGAGCTGAAGAAAATCATGAGAACAACGCTTCTTGAATATGCTTCCTCTGTGATTGATTTTGAGGATGAATATCTTTAGGAAAATGAGTCTTGTGCCTTTGTTTCAATTTCTCACTCAGATCTCACTAATGTCCAGTTCAATTATACAAAGTTGTGGACTTGCATGAGCCAAAATTAAGTTATTAACTCAAATTGACAAAATCCATTCAAAAAGTCTCCCTTAAAAATCTCACAAATAAGGAACATAAAAAAGCAAAGAAAAAGGAAGTGAAAACTGCTTTTGTTGCCATTCAAAGCAGCATCAAGAAAAGAGAAGAAGGAAAAAGGATAAAAATAAGAAAATTTCTCCGTCTACATTTTACATATTGCCAAATATTTCCTCTGCCATTCTTACAAGATCCACAATGGCACATTGAACAGCACCAAGCAGTAACAGCAAACATTTCTATTCTATTGAACATTTTCAATCTCTTCCTCCTCGAAACATCGAAAATGGCATTTTAATTCCAACAAAATCGTTCCGTTTTATTTTGAAAACATTTCGTAAAATGTAATGTGAAAATTTTATGGCAATATTAATCTTGTGATGCTGTTTATGCTGTAAAATATTTCTCACCTGCCAATAAACATTTCTGAATCTCCCATGAAAATTCAGAAAACCATTGGCATGAATCACTTAGGAACAAGCAAAAATGCTCAATAAATTATTTGAGGAAATTTTTCATTTAACTGATTTGAAATTAAAGATTAGGAAATGTTAAGCATAGAAGGAGTTTGTGCGGATGCTATTTTTGTGTGTCCCAGATGGAAATTTTTCGGAAAATACTTTGAAATTTTACTGGAAATGGAAGTTTAAACTTAATTAGGTGTTCATGAACATCCACGTCTGAAATGGTGTAAAAATGAGGAAGTTCCTCTCGTTCAACTTGACTATATTACAGTTCTAAGAACAGAGCTTAATACAAAGTGGAATTCAATGGAATTAGGGGTCAAAAAATGGATCATAATAGAGTAGGTACTGGATATTCATACTGTGATTATCTTGTACCTGAATGTCATCAAATATCACAGAAATTCCCAAATATTCTTTAAGAAGGTTAAACTTTTAAGAATAAGGACCCTCGAGCCTAAATACAGACCAGCTACACTCGATCTCAGTCAACAAGCCTCATCCTCAATTCCACATCATTTAAAATCTAAATAAAGGAACTCCATTCAACAGAATTTATCGCTAGATTTCCACAGAATTATGAAAGCATCAAGCATCTCTTCTGAACTCATTAAATCGAACTGAAATGAGTGAATGTCTTGTAATGATAATTAATTGCTGCTTACTTACGTTAATTAGGAAAAATTTCCACACAAATATTCCTTCTGTTTGCTGTTGCTGCTTCTATTACCATGTTTTAATTATTATTGTTGCCAACTCTCAATAAATGTCTTTTAATTTTTCATCATTAAGCTACTTTTCCATCCTCTCATTCTGCTTTCTACTTCCCTCCAGAGATTCGCAATTCAAAATGAAAAGATTTTTTCAATTCCTACACAATTTTATTCATAAACTTCTTGAGCTACTGCTTGCTGCTGCTGCTTGTTTGTTAATGATGCTGATTTACTTTTCCACCTTTAATTGAATTTCTCGTTAATTTTTATTCTCTTTTTTTTCAATCGAAAGAAATGAAATGAAAAAGTTTTGTTTGCTGTTGGCAATCAATCAATTTGTTTAGCTATTTCTTTGCCTTTCTTTGCTTGCTTGGTTGACTGCTTGTGAGTTTTTGCTGGATATCTTCTTCTTCCTGCACTCAATCACAATATTGATGTTTTAAAGGAAATTTTAAAATGGCTGAAATGTCACTGGATCTTGTATTAAGTTTTGTTTGATCCTGACTTTTGTTCTATTGCCTGCTTCTAAGCTGCTATTTTTAAAAATATTCTGAAATTTTGGTAAAACTCAAAACACAAAATAAAATGGTCAAATTTTCCGAAACATGTTAACAGAGATGAATTTTTAAAATTCTCCAAGTGAAAATTAAATTTTTTCAATATTCTTGAAGGAATTCACATTCCTAATTACTTCTATTCATTTTTTCTAGTTGAAACTGCATCGAACAGAAATTGAGAAAAATTTTCATTTTCCAACAATTTTTTATGCAAACCAAATTGGAGTACTTGAAAAATGCATCTAAGTTAACATGTTTCAAATAATTTGAATTCAATAAATTTATTAAACCAACAGTTTTGCAGACCATGCAAATCAATTGTGGATTCATAACACAAGTCTCTGCCAAAATAAAGCACCTTGAATTTTATCAGCAATAAATCAAATCAACAAATCAAAAAATATTCTCAAGAAAACATTAAAAGCACAAAAAATCATAAAAAAATTCAATCTTCGAAAAATGCAATAAAAACTTCTTCAGTCTTGACTTTCTCTGCTGTTTGTTCCACCTCATCGCGATGAAAATCAAGAGAGCAGAAAAAGTTTTGAGCTCAAAATTGAATCAATTTGCAATAAAAAAAGGAAAATTTCTTTTCAAATTCTTCGATTTCAGTTTTGCATAATTTATCCAATTTCTTATTCAGTCAAATTAAATTTTGTTCCTTTAAAATTCACTCGAATCAATGCACTCTCGAGTTAGGATTGTGAAAAAGTTTTCTTATCAGAAATAAATTTCTTGTTCCTTAAATGTCTCAATGTTGATTCAAATAATGCGACACTTAAGACAGCAAATCTATGAGAAGAATGAGCGCGTTAAAGGCACGTTTTAAGTTCAATGGAAGAGCTGCAATCGAAACATTTTTGGTCATTACAGTTAATCGACACTTTCTGAGTACAAGAAAATGGGAATTGTGAGCTGCAGCATGAATAATTGAAGATTTAGTCTGAGAATGTTCAGTCCAATAAGAAATGGAAAGGAAGAAATAGCAATAAAAATGGTTTGGAACTATTCGGAAATCTCATTGGGACAATAAATGGAAATGCAGACGGATTTGATGCCGTACAATGTGTGTGGGCAGTAGGAACAAGCAAGCAGCAACAGAGCACAGGAGGAAATAAAAATAAGTCTTAATTGAACTTAATTATGCTGGTGCTCTTCATCTATTATTCATAATCATTTGCTGTATACCTCAACTCATTTTATTTTCCTAATTCTGTACATCCACTTAAGCATTATTGCCATTCATTCAGCATCGAATGATATCGATATTTGCTTCCATTCCCGCTAATGAATCAGCTCATCAATCAAAAAAACCTTTATTGCCATTCGCTCACATAAAACTATAAAATTCATCTACATTGTGATTGCTATCGATGTTATTCATCCTGCCTGCCTGCCTGCTGTATTGTTTTCAACATTAAATACGATTCCAAAAGGAATCAGTGGAATGAAAATTTTTATCCTCATCTAAACCGCTATTAACATTTATTTTTCTTCAATTCACGTCCTACAATCTCAAATGTCAATTGACATAAAAATACTTGAAAATTTGTGCATTTTAGTTTGTTCCACAAAAAGCTCAGATTTCATGATAGTTTTGGAGTTGATGCTGAAATATCGACAAACAAAACAGCACATTTGCTGAAGCTTAGAGTTTGAAAAAATTTCATAGATGCTTTCAACTGTAAGTGGAATTAATCTAGGAATTTATATTGAATTTTACATGCTGTTGTTCGAAGGAAGGGTTGAATGGAACTTTTTTAAAAGTTGGAGGAACAAGAAAATCCATCATTGAGTGTCGTCGTTTGTGGATACAGTAATGAAGCACAAATATTATATTCCGATTGTCAGTGAAGTAGCATGGCGTGTGCTGTGATTTAAGAGGCGTAACATTAAGGAACTGGCCTATCTAAAAATATAAATACTCGCCCTAGGCGGAATAAACCCTTGTTCCACACAAACCTTGCCCTACGCCCCTATTCCCTTTACTTTCACGTCACTGTGTGAATGACATCATCTGATTGATGCACCCATCCCAAAAATGGCTGAACATTAAAAAAAACAAAATCCGTCATTTCTATAAATTCAACATAATTAGCACAACTACCTCACACAAAAAAATTTACATTGACATTTAGAATTCATCGCCATCAATTAAACTGCATCTAAAAATATTCATTACAAAAAAGATTTCCTGCTAATTTGACGATAAATCCTGAAACTCATATGTTTTATGGAAGCTAACATAAAAACCATAATTGCTTTTCAAGTGTTCGCATTTTCATTATTGCCGTCAGAAATTAGCAATAAGCTTCATGTTACAATACATATTGAATGTGCTTTTGTTATGCTTGGTAAATTGAGAGCATTGAATTAATTTGAAGTAATTTATGATTAAAACGGAATTTATGGGAAATGGCATTTGAAGTTTATTTGAATGATTTGAGTTTTTAGTTTCAGGATTGAGGAGGAATGGCCTAAAGAGCATCAAATCTATTTTCGGTGGATAACGAAAATTATTTAGCTCAAAAATGCATGGAAAATTCTTAAATTAAGAAAATGAAAAATCAGGATATAATTATGAGAGATGAATTTTTGGTCAAACGGGGACCTAGATGGAATAATTTCTTAAATTTGCTATAGAAAAAAAAATTCCAAAACCTCCTAAATTTTGCTTCATACAACCTTTTTCGAAAAATTTCTGCCTACTCTCCTGATAACATGCCTATCTTTTTATCCTACTCCTTAACCACCAATCAAAATTTCAAAAATATAAATAAGTAAACCAACTGAATGAAATGACGCAAACAAGTTCCAAGAAAAACCTACACTACTGAAAAACAATTATGAGATATCAATTACACCTTAATACCTAAGATGCATGTTAATGATGTGTAACCAGAAAAAGATTTCATGAAGACAGTGGGGTTGGCCTCTGTCTGATAGCTATGTAAATAAACGCTATGTTCAAAGCCTCGTGGACAACCTATACTCACCATCATCATCATAAATACTTAAGGGGGTTGAAACTATGACACATGGATACACACCCAACCAGCCGATCCGTTACTACACAACCAACTATTCAAAAGCTTAAAAATTCTTCATCAGATTCCAAAAACCCACTGCCTTTTAATATCCTCATGTTTATTTTATGTTCATTTCCTTGTAATATCTATCAAGACTTACTTACAGCACACAAAAAAAGAAGGAATTTCGACAAGAAGTGAGCAAAAAATGCTTTTCATCGACTTTCACAAAAGATTATTGAAAGTTTATCAGAAAGGAAAATATTTTTTCAATTTTTTTATTCATGACTGAATAAAAGACAAGAAAAAATATTTTTCCAATTGAAAATCTGCAGTTTTATTCATGCAAAAAATATTTCTCATCTCTTTTTATAATCCAGAATCTTGAAGAGTATTAAGACATCCTTACGATATAAAAAATCTGCAATTTATTAAAGATTTTTTCAATTTCCACACGACAATTTTATTTGGATTATGAAAAGATATTTCATTTCAATTTCTATTCAGTTTTTTGGCATAGCAGTGCAACACCACGCTTAATCCAGTGCTCAGGATCGGTATTTGTATTAAGTAAAATTGCTACGACGTAATTTGTTGAATGACCTGTCGTCGATAACGTTCCTTTACGTTCAGCTGTCTTATAGAGCGGTGAATTGTAGCGCGAACTCTCATTCAAGTCCTTACCGAGAATTGGCTGTTGGGGGAAAAATAAACAATACCAAAACAGGAGGTCACGTAAGATGATAATTCATTTCAATAAATTGAAAAAACATGAGTTAAACACATACCAGAAAATGAATACAAGGAAAGTCATTAATAATGACTTTTGGCAGCTGCTCACACAATGATTTCTCATTAGTACACCATCTTGCACCTTCAATAAATAATCCATAAATGTAAACACCATCGGGCGGTTGTGCTGGGATTCTAAAGTCGAAAGGAGAAAAAAAAATATTTGAAATTGATAAATGATTCATGTGTATCCATGTAGATGACTTGTAAATGTGCAATGGATGTGGACTTTTAATAGGTTTGTTTGATAATCTTATGGATATTCCTTTATATTCTGTGTTACTGGATAATCCTAGCTTAAGAAGCCCACCGTTTGTTGTAATGGTTCCTCTGTGGTTGTCTGCTTGTCGGTAAGAGAGGTCTTTGTGAGTCAGCAGAGGATTTAAGACTTGAATTCAATAATAATTGTAGGTCAAAAGAAGAGGAGGTCAAGAGGGATTTATTTGGAACCAAAAAATGTTCCTACGTCAGTCACGAATGATCACGTCTATAATAGTTCTATTTTATGAATAAAGAGATGGTATCGATTAAGAGAGTCTAATGTTCCAGGAAGCTAGGATTCTAAAGAGTCTGAAAAAATTCTTTACTTAGGGCTCCATTTATATAATACATCCAAAGGTACACTGAAGGACCAAAGGTTCCATGGTTATACCACTCACAGCAGGGGCGTATCCAGGATTTTTTGTTAGAGAAGGTGTACACCCAAAATGACAACCCTTGACATACAAGTCCACAAACATGCCACAATAAAAAAACTCACAAATTTCCATCAAAAACATCCAGCATGCCGAAATCAAACGCCAGTGTATCAATTGGAATTTTAAATTTTCTCGCATAATTTTGCATAGCGCCAGTCAAAAAAGCTTGTGTGAAGAAAAATCCCGATAACCAAAAACATTTTGGCTTTCCGCACTCATACCACGTTTGAAGAAATGCCAATCGTTCAACGAAATCACGGATGTATGCACCGACGCTCTTTAAACTCGGATATGATTTCTTCATCCATGCATCAGGTATTTTTCTGACTGTAAATGCTGTTATAATATCCTCGTGATGTGGCGTCATGGCAATCTTGCCAAAAAGTGCGTCTTTAAGTTCACGACAACTTCGTCTAATTTCTGTTAATAAATTATTAAATCTTTCCATCTCCTGCACAAGAACCGTGTTCATTGACTCGTTATAATCAATTGGATATTTCTCATTCGCTTGCTCAATATCAAAATTCGATGGAAGTTGACTTGTTATGTCACTCAACATGTTCATAATGAGCTTTTCACCCTCCTTTGATGCCAGTTGTGCTCCTCCAGCTTGTGTCATTGTTCCATTCATGGCATTAATAAAGTCTCGTGATGCATTCAAATCACGTATAATTCCGGCATTTGTATGAAGGCCAAATATTTCCGGACTTGGATCATTTGGTATTCTCTCATTGATATGCTTGACAACTTCACGATGCTCCGTACGACGAGGAATAATATATGTACTATCAACATTTGAGAATTTATAGACGGGATCGAGTACGACATTCTCATTAACGAAATCTTTTAAGAGAGTAACAATTGTTCGTCTATCCCATGTGTCTGTAACACGTCCACCATAATTACATTCACCAGTTAGATATGCTATTGCATCATACTGTATCGTCTCATATTGATTGAGAAACATTTGCAGTTGCTGGACAGATATTTGAAAATCGGATTCATTAAAGCCATAAAGTATATTCCATCCGAGTGCACCGAATTTTCGTCTCTCTTGGACGAGTGCATGGAAAAAGGATATTCCGTAGAGGAGCTTTGTAAATGCACGATCCTTATCGGGGCAACCTGAAGAATATTAGATTTTAGTTAGAGATTGTTATTGTTTTTAGTGCATTTTCCCAAAGGGAAAAGACACTATTGTCCGCGTTTTGTCCGTCCGTGTGTCCGTCCGTCCGTCCGTCCGTCCGTCCGTCCGTCCGTCTGCCGCTCCACACCGCCTCCAGTTTAAGCTTTTTCGATGGGGTTTTTTGCTTAAAATGTGTGGACTAGGTCAGAGGTAAGAATGACGAGAGATTTTTTTGATCAGTGCAGTAGAAGGTTAATTAAATTAACTTTTTTGAAAAAATTGCTTACGTTTTACGTACGTATTTTTTACGTAGCCCTTAAAAACGTGACTTTTCTTACAATCTTCCGGCCAGGGTTCGAGCCCCACTCCGAGCAACTTTTTTTTTGTACTTTTTTACACTTTTTTGACATTTCATGATGTGTTATGATAAAATTTTCCATTTTCAGATTTTTTCCTGACATTTTCCAAATTTTTCACGAAGTTAAATTAATTAAAGTTTACATTACGTAAAAATACGTGTCATGTAAATTTACATTACGTAAACCTTACTTGGCGTGAATTAAAGGGGGAAAAGGGAAGTTGAACAAGGGGGTACGAGGGGGGGGATAAAACGGGGGGGAGGGTATTATTTTTATTTTTCAAATATTTTTTTACCGTTATTTTTTCAAATATTTTTTGACGTTAATTTTTCAAATATTTTTTGACCGTTATTTTTTCAAATATTTTTTTACCGTTATTTTTTCAAATATTTTTTTACCGTTATTTTTTCAAATATTTTTGACCGTTATTTTTTCAAATATTTTTTGACTGTTATTTTTCAAATAATTTTTGACCGTTAATTTTTAAATATTTTTTGGCCTTTATTTTTCAAATATGTTTTGACCGTTATTTTTCAAATATTTTTTGACCGTTATTCTTTTTAAAAACTTGTATTCCTGCTTGTATTTATTATTCTGGGCGTTAGTGTTTTATGCGTTAGTTTTCTTTTTCATTACTAGATTTTTATATGTTTAGATTTCTGTGCAGAGTAGTTTTAAGAAAATGCACTTCCGTCCGCAGCCCGTGGACGCATTACTAGTTTTTATTTTATGAGTGAATTTTAGGAGATGTGAATGGAAAATGAGTGGAGATTGCTTCTAAATTGGAAATTTTTGCTTTGTCATTTTGAATTATTGGATTATTGGGTAAGTACACTTCGGTTTATGGATTTAAAATATTTTTTTATTCTAATTTTACTGAATTTTGCAAAGGGCTTTTTAACAATTTAACGCCCCCACCCCTGTTGCTTCTTTGCAAGGAGAATTGCAAAGAGAGCCTCTAATCAAACCACTAAGTCGACTAGACCCTATGGATCATTAATAGAACCTTTAATCGCTTGGGTATTTAGAATTCGAGTCGACTTTGAGCTCTACTCCAACTATTAAAATGAAAATTTTTTTAAATCATGTTTGAGTGGCTATTACTCAGGAGTCGATTGCTCGAGGTACCCTAGGATATACTCTACTCTGGGTATGGTAACAAAATACCCTACCCAAGCTATTCTAGTGTATTTCTATATCATACTCTTGGGTATACCCGGTACCATACCCCTAGTAGTATACCCGGTACCTCTAGTAGTATACACCTAAGGACACCCTTGGAGTATACCCTAGGCTACCCACTCCTAGCAAATGTTCATTTAACAATCACAATCATTCCACATAGCACCACTTCACAAAAAATAAAACAATTTCCACTCGAAAATAAATAAAAAATAATCCTATCATTCCAATACACACCAGAATAAAAAGCATCATCGTTCATCGGCTCAGAGTTATATGACCGCAAAAGATTTTTCTGTAAACCTGTTGGCGGTTCATTTGTTATTTTGATGCCATTCTGTAAAATGGCTGTTGGAAAGCATTTCGATGGATATGATGTTAACCACAAACGGAATGTTGAGTCAGTATTAAACATGTCCATATGTTCCCACAAATATTCGAGTGTTGGCATCCATGAATCAGCTAAATGACAATTTTGTAGACATATCCAACCACCAGATTGCTGTGCCTTCTCAATCATCTCACGAGCTTTATCACCCTGTCCCTGGCCCAGCGAGACATATTGGAAAGTCTCATCAAATTTTAATTTCTCAGCAAACGAGAGAATCGACTGCATTGGATCAACACCAGGCGATAGGATGAATATTAATGGTGTCAAACAGTTTGAATCCTCAAATGATTTCGAAATATCAAATGGTGGTGGCGAGATAAAAGTTTTTCCCATTTCACGTTCAATAAAGACCGCAACAGCAGCAGTAAATCGATCAGGACGGATTGCATTGATGAACAGTAACTTCTCAAATGCTGTCAATATTGTTTCCAATTTTCCAGGCATTGTGATCTCTTCAGGCTTCAAATCATCATACATTCTCTTCCATTCAATTAAATTCTCATGAAATCCACTCACAAACTTCTCTAATGTTACATTCACATCCATCAATTGCAATATGCTATTCCATATTTTATCACTTATCCAATTAGGATCTGGATTTTCAACTTCTCTGTTCATCTTCTTATTTGTCATTCCACTCTGTTGACCACACAATAAAAATTCCAAATCACTGATTCGCAATTGTTCATTTGATATCATAATTTTCGTTGTGAGGATGAATGAGAATAGAATTTTATCTTTCTCGAATAGTGAGCGGCACACATTGTTGTATAAATTAATTGTGACAGCATCAATGAGGAATTTTAGTCGTTTAACAATGTGCTTGGATTTGCTGGCATTCTCGATGCTGAAAATGTACAAGTTCACATACCAACTAAGTGAGAACTGATACATGGGATCTAAATTTGGCAAGTCAGTTATGGAATAATAAATTGTTGCCGCATGTGTTGCCACATGTTTATAGCTCTCACGAAACTTTTCCAATTTCTGTTCCGTCACGATTGACTCCTCTTGCTTTAATTTTATCTCAACAGCAAGTGTTTTTGAGTCGTCGAGCATTTTTATTGCCGTTTCGTCTTCTAAAATATCACCAGCTGATTCTGATAATGTCTGTAATATACTGTCCTCGATTTCCCTCAGCATTTGTTGATTTTTTGACTTTTCTCTGATTAAATTCTGTCGCAGTTCCTGCAAATCAGGTCGTTCCTTTGCTACGACAATTCCCAGTAGCTGATCCTCTAAGCCTTGAAGTGTCAGAGCAAAATTAATGATGCTGACTTTATTAAAAATCTCTGGCAAGTAGTGTGGATTGCGCAATGTTGTTGTCATGTACAGACGGAATTTTGATGAAATCTGTAAGACATTGTCGCCCAAATTAATAAACTCGGCATTTCCCTGCATGAATGTTTGACGTGATAAAATTGGATCCAATGGTGCTTCGAGCTCTTCCAATATGTTCTCGATTAAAACAGGCCTACCTTCTTCAATGCACGACTCAATTTTCTTCATGTAATCGCTTTGGGTAAATTTAACAACAACAATCTCATTCTTGCGCTCCATTTCCTTAATCCATTTATTGGCTTGATTTTGTGGATCAATAAATAAGGAATATCGAGTTGAATTGTCCATTATGATTGCATTCTCAATAGAGAAAATGTCATGAGGTAATCCAGCAATGTTCCAGTTCTGTATTTTCATTTCCGTTCCCAAAATGGAAATGAAATTAAAAGCCTTTGATTGCGGTATGCCTAAATCCACACACATTTTATGCCACTCATTTACACATTTATTTCGATAATCAGATGTGAGTGACGATAAGTATGCAATCAGTCCGCATGATATTAAAATATCTCCAGGTAGGCAATCGTAAATTAATTGGAGTTCACCTGCTGCACTTATCCAACGATCTCGTTCACCACCGAGACTACCAAGAAGGGTTTCAGCTCTTTCCAGCTTCTTACGGCACACTTCAACTTCATCCTCAACTTGCTGACGACGGAGCATTGCTTCATCCTGTGAAGAAATTTTTTTGAGGTTAATTAGGAATTAGACAAAGATCTAGGAAGGTTTGAAATAATCTAGATTAAAAAAATATCGACCTGACCGACTAAATTGCATTTACCTCGTATAGAAAGTGAATAGAAAATAAATCCCAAAAAATTCGAAATTAACGAACAAAAATATTTGAAAAATAATGGTCAAAAATATTTGAAAAAATAACAGTCAAAAAATATTTGAAAAATAACCTTCAAAAATAACGGTCAAAAATATTTGAAAAATTACGGTCAAAAATATTTGAAGACTCACTTTTGGAATTGAAACTACCCGAATTAATAAGCCACAGCTACAATTACAATAAATTCCTCCAACAAACCAATTTGACCCTCATAATAAAAAAAATGTTCAGCTTACCAAAGCATTATTCAATTTTATGACACGATTCTCAAGTTGTGCTGCCAATTCTCTCTTCTCCGTCAGCAATGTCATCGTTTCCTCATACTTTCGTTTTGCCTCCTCCAATTTAGCCTTTTTTGGTGCGACAATTTTAGCAACGGCATCATACAAGTCCATAGCAATAATCCATTTACACAAACCCTCAGCAGCACTTGATGCTTTTAAGACAGTTTCAGGCTTAAAATCTTTATGCGGTATAAAATCTTTTCGAATCTTCACCATAATTTCAGGTTTGATATTATCCTTATCATATTCCTTTAACGACTGTAAGAATTGCATATCGCCAAGTAAGCGTTTTGATGGTCCCCAATAATCTAAAACTTTCTTTCCCGATGAATCAGGAACCTTATCTGGAGCAATGGATTTCATGACACAAACAGCAGCCATAACGAGCTTAACTGTATCGGGTGGATTTTTCATTGATTTTACCAACGTGATATCAGATGGCTTTAATGTATTGAGAGATTGAATTGCATCCTCTAAAATTGGAATAGCACTTGCCAAATCCTTTTCGCATTCAGCATTTAATGCCAACGATTCAGCTGCCTGCTTATTTGCAACCAATTCATCACGTTTAACTTGCTCCGATGCCAGTTCCGCTTCAATTGACTCTTTTTCAATTTGTTCCATCATCTGACGTGACTCTTCGGCTAGAACCTTCAATTGTGGCTGTTTTGCCTCCAAATCAATTTGCATTTGTGCGACTGTCTCGGCTGCATCCTTCAATCGATCCAAACCGATGAGATAACGTGCCTTATTATCCATCATTTCCTTTTGTTTGCGCGCAATTAACATTGCAAATGATTTTATAAATTCAAGATAGCTGGCTGATGTGAAGTATGTAATTCTACCCGTTTCCCTTTGAAACATGTCAGACATTTCGAGTGCATTGATGTGAAAATGTTTGAAAATCTTGACAACATTCTCTTTTGTATCGTCTGGAATGTTTACATCTTTTACATATTTCTCAGCGACCATTTCGAGTGCACTCTCCGGCCATGAATCATACCAATCTATCGTACAACAGTTCACAAGTGATGGATAAAGTCGTAATCGTGTACGAAATGATGATCCAATTGGACTAAAGCATAGGATTAAGTGGAGCTTCAATTTACATCGGTTAACGAAATATTGAAAGACTTGAAGTGGCGGAATATCCAAATTACGGTTGCCACCTTGAGCTGCCAATCTCACCATTTCGAGGACCTCTTGCTTCTCATCTATTTGAAATATATTTGGTACTTCACCGAGATTAAGAAGACATTCAATGTCTTGAAGGAACTCTTCCATCTTCATCTGTCCTTCAGTGAATTGAAAGACTGTATCCTTTCCACCACCGCCAGCTTCCTTCAGCATCATCTTAAGATCATCACGAAACTCATTAAGTCCATAATTTTTGGTTATTTCAGGTTGAAAATGTTTTTGATTTAAAATCGCAGCAGCAAGACGTGTCAATGACTGTCTACCAGATCCACCCATACCAACGAGTAAAGCTGAACCACCGGGCATGCTGATGATACGACAAATCTTATTCAAGTGTTGAAGTGCATAATCAAACAAGACAATATCCATTTTTCCATTATGCGTCGCATTATATTCCTCGAGACATTGATAAGCAAGCTCACGTAGGGCATTGGCATTTGTGACAATCTCATATTTTCTCTCGTCAATCTCCGCGTCCATGTCAAAATAGCTACCGAATAGAAGTGAATTCATTTTCTCACAAGTCATTTTTCCATTGTCGTCTCCGAGCAAGTCGTCAAAAATGTCATCAATCTTATCCTTAAAATGGACACGAATGCATTCAGAGATTTTAACAAATGCCTGCTGGCGGTCATCAGAATTTGTTAAACGATCGAAAAATACTCTCGACGTCTCATGACACCAGATTTTTGTAAACATTTTTTTCGTATCTGTTGATTCCTTTCGTAGTAATGCACATCCATTGACGACACGTGAAATGTCACGTAGATTGAACACATAATGTGATTTTGATGGCGTTGGTAGCATTTCATTTATGGCGAAATTATAGATGTCAATTGTTGCATTAACAATATTTGTACAGGATTGGATAACATCTGCCGCATGTCCATTACGTTTATATACGTCTAACAATAATGTTTGAAATATGCGAAAATTTGTCTCGTCCGAGAATAAATTGATAGCAAATATATTAAAATGACATAAAAAGCGCTGATATACATCTTGCCTCGAGCCACCGACAAGACCGCATGCAGCAATAATGAGAATATCATGTAAATAAATTTTTGATGTATCTTTCGAGTCGTACCAGTGCTTCTTATCAAAATATTGTCGAATCAGCTCAATTGGTGGCTGTGCACCATAAATGTCCTTTGCTGGCATATTCATATCGTCAATAAATAATACACATTTACGTCCTTCTGGCGGTCCAAAACAATTTCCTTTCTTTCCACCCTTAATCAACTTCGATAATATCAACTCTTGCGTCTGATTTGATGTAATTTGTGTCGTAAATGTTACAAAAATCGGAGCATATTTATCTTCTGGCAATTTCATCATATTGTTTTGAATGTAAAACGATTTACCCGTGCCTGTTGGACCAGTTAGAAGAAATGATCGTTGATGTTTGAAATGTAAATTGAATAAATATGAATAGCGTGCTGTATCGATTGTTGGAACTTGCATTGTTGACACACCGAATGTCTCAATCTTCATATTACGAACAAGATCCGGCCAATATTTCCATACGCCTTTCTGTTTAAATATGTAAACATAATCAATGATTAAACCATCCGTTGGAACTGAGACTTCAATCTTTCCAACTTCCGCAGGCAAGGGTGTATTCCAAATCTGAAGTTATTGTTTATTGAAAGAAATAAAGAATGGAAGAAAAAAAATTTTGAATGAGTAAACAAGATATGATGAAGCTTTTTTGCTCGTGTGGGATTCTCAGTGGGTTGCATTGTCTTCTGGGACTTCTGATTAATATTTTTTATCGGAGCTGATCAAAATTTACATTCAAAAGTATTGTATATTTAGATTAGAGAGATTTAGGCACATAATGAAGATCGTAGGGTGGATGGGGTACCCCAGGTAGCATCAGTGGTCCCTACGGAGTACCCATGGTACCCTTGGTATACCACCTATTCTACCCTATATCTACCTAAAGCAACCCCCCCCCCCCCCTTCGAGATTAACTTTTAATAAATGATTATTTTAATTATAAAAAATGGGTACACTTCCTTAAAAAAACCCTGGGTACGACCCTGTTTCTGGCTATGCTTCTAAATCTCAGAATATTTCAGAATTTTCCATTCACAAAATCTAATCAACAGGATTCACAAAAGCTTAAATTCCAATTTAAAAATCCCATTTTCATTGCTGTCTCTTAAATTACTAAATTTCAAATCCCCATTCTTTTAATTCACGCACTTAATTCCTCAATCTCAATAGACATGA
Source organism: Chironomus tentans (assembly GCA_963573255.1). Taxonomy (NCBI): domain Eukaryota; kingdom Metazoa; phylum Arthropoda; class Insecta; order Diptera; family Chironomidae; genus Chironomus; species Chironomus tentans. The sequence goes on from OY754302.1 coordinate 21,552,029, forward strand.
ACAATAAAATAGCACCATACTCCCAGCATCAGCTTAACAACAAGCAACAAAGACAGATTATTCCCATTACATTCCCAACAATCAGAAAATATTGTTGAAAAGGCACATAAATTTACATATATGCAGTAATAATGTATGAAAAAAAGACGTTTCATTTATGATAAACCTGTCAACAATAAATCATTTTGCGGTACAGTAAAGAACATAATCGTATAGCATAAAGAATAAAAAAATAAAATAAAGAGGGGAAACTTTATCTCCCTTTACCTCACGATAAAATTCATCAAATTTAATTCGTGATTCCGTATTCATGATGCCACTTAAGCCCCACACGACAGCATATGAAATGGCTGCTTGAAACCATGATGTGATAAATTTTGCATATTCATCAGAATTCTCATCAACTGCATCATTCAATAGCATCTCGAAAATCGATAATGTTGTCATGACAATGTTAATGTCGCCAGGCTTCAAAAACTGTTGACAATTTTTTCGTATGAATGTTAAACAATCGGGAATTATCCAGCGTAATATTGCCATAATAACTGGTCTGTACTCATCATTCGACCATATTGGATTGCAATTCTTTAACCATGATTGTGTCATTGCCTCCCACCCTATTGACGATGCTTCCATGTAAATCATACCGCAACGTGATACCTGCGATGAATAAGAAGGAATGTTATTAGGATTCGAATTTTCAAAATTTAACAGTTTTTTCATTTTCAAAATTTAACGGTTTCTTGAATTTTTAAATTTTAACGGTTTTTAGATTTTCCGTTAAAATTTAGGATTTTGAATTTTTAAATTTTAACGGTCATGCTTTCAAAATTTAACGATTTTTGAATTTTATAATAATAAAGTAATCTTACCGTAGCTGGAGATGCCTGTGCCAAGTCCATAACCTCAAAAATCATCGACATCTCATTTGACATTGTTATAACCTCGCCGGATGTTAAGCAAAGCTTTTTGTTGTCATCAAGTACCGTATTCATATTCTCAATCCAAACAGCATCAACCGGTCCATCAAATACAATCCATTTTCTATCAAATGATGGATCATTTGCAAAATTACGAAACATTGTAGCAGCAATACCATCAATCCACTCGTATGTAACTTGATCAAAAGCACCATACAATTCACCCAATGTTATTGACTTTGGATTGATTGTATCCCATTGGATTTTCTGATAAAAGGGACTCTCATCGGGATATGTTTCATGTAATCTTGTTAAACATTCAGCCAATACACGCAATGTACTTGTTTTGCCTGAATACGGTTCTCCAACAAGCATGAAACCGTGACGAACAATCATCATTTCGTACGTCTGTATGACTTTGATGAGAAATTCCTTTTTCGGTTGAAGGTTTAATTCCTCACATACGACGTTAAAAACTTCCGTTAAATGTTGATAATCAGCTTCCGGTAGTGCAACATTTGGAAATAAATCGGAAATAATACCATTGAATAGTGGAACGTCAAATGACAGAAATTTCGGTAGATTCACATCCAATAAGCTCCGCAATAGCAAAATATCTTCTCGTTCATCAGGAAACTGCTTCTTTAAATTTCCACATGCTTGCAATACAGTCTTTACCGCTCTCATACCGTAATCGTAATGATTCTGTGAACTCAATTGCTCCGAGCATAAACGGTATGTCGTTACAATTTTTATGGATAATGTTCGTGCATTCACAAAACCGTAGCTGTAGAGGGAAATTTCTCCAATCATTGCATAATCTGGCACCATCATAGCAATTGAACGAAATAAAACTTTCAAATTATCGGGTAATTCACTTCTGCCAGCGTAACCTGGATTCATTGTTATGCAGACATAACACGACGGATTAAGTCTTAATTCTGATCCTTCGAAATTAAAAACTTCGAGATTGCCTCTAATTGCCAGGACAATTAAGAGAATTTGTTGAGCAATTACAGACAGAACTTCAAGTTCAATTCTGTTGAATTCATCGAAACATGCCCAAGCTCCGGAGGATGCGAGGCCTTTAAAGAATTTTCCCATTGATTTATAATCGAGACCGTCTGAACAATTGAACACTTTACATTGTACAGCTAATGCTTTTGCGAGATCCTTTGTTGTTTCGGTCTTTCCGGTGCCAGCAGGACCTACAAGCGATAATTAAGAGTGTTGTATTAATCAATCAATCTACCAATGTAAAATCTCTTTTATTATCATGTTTACAGAAAATTTAACATTAATTTTAGGAGATATGGAAAACTGGAAGCAGATTGGCAGTTTGGTGATGTCACGTACTTCAGTCATACGTTTGGCAGTTTTTTTTTTAAAAAAACAACTTTTAAAAATCAAATTTTAACGCTTTCAAAAAATCAAATTTTAACGGTTTTTTAAAATTCAAACCTTAACGGTTTTCAAAACTTCAAATTTTAACAATTTTCAAAAAATTCAAATTTTAACGATTTTTTTTTTCAGAAAACTGCTCTTTAGATACCCACACATAACAATTTTCAAACATTATCCTACATACCTTCCGGTGCACCATTCAAATGAAGTTGATAAGCACCCATTAATGTCCGATAACAGCGATCAGTCAATGGTGTTATAACCAAACGATCTGAATTACCTAAATATTCGTAGGCATACGGAACACTAGCATTGATTATTTTGACCCGTACAGCATCATCAATCATGTAATATCTCAATTGTGCCAACCATTGAAAATCATTCTCCGTTTCAATATTATGCTTTGTCAAATCCTCAACAACATCCTTAGCATGAACATCAATCACAATAAGTGCACGAATCGTAATACGGGCAAGATTTGTTATGTCCTTGCTTCTTATGAGGGTGACAGTATCTTCAAGTTGTTGCTGTAAACTGTCAGAATAATCCTTTATGCTTTGCTTCATTGAAAATATCCTCTCAATCTCAGCTGACCAAAAGATTTGTGAGACGCAAAGCACAACCATACCCGGCCATCGTACCATCCATTCAGCTCGTTTTACTTTCGGATAATGTTCCAAACTTTTCTGTGTTTCAGTTCTTATAGCCAATAGCATTTGTTCTTCGGTCTGTAAAAGCCATTTCTCAACACTACCACGTGCATCTTTTGTTGAAATTTTATCTATAAATGTAACTTCTTCTTTCTCTACGCTTATCATTGCTAATGCTTCCAATAGCTCATTGAATTTCAACTTATTAATGCCCTCAAAGCACTTATTAAGATGCGGTTGCACGCGCAATGGATCTTTTGTTTCGGATAAAATCTCCAGCATTTCATCATTTGAAAGGAAGAAGAATCGAGGGAAGTACAGTCGTTTCTTCTCCAAATAATTATTCACGCCTGCATTTATATTATCCATCATGATATTGGCATTCTCCATTGCCTCGAGGAGTCCTGGCTGTGATGCTGTTTCCATTACGTTCGGTTTTTTGGATACTGCCTACAATTTAGTGAAATGAAATTTTATAATAATAAATGTTGGGATGTAAAATATTAATAATATCAAGGAAATGGTTTTGCTGTGGGTGTGTAACAAGTGCGGGAAAATTAATTGGCTTTGAACATAAATTATTAGACTTTATTATTGGATATTTTGCAGAATTTTGGTTGATTTTTCAATTTAATAATTTTTTGGAATTTAAATTTCAACGGTTTTTTAAAATTCAAATTTTAGCAGTTTTTGAAATTCAAATTTTAATGCTTTTTTGAAATTCAAATTTTAACGGCTTTTGAAATTCAAATTTTAACGATTTTTTGAAATTCAAATTTTAACGGTTTTTTAGAATTTAAATTTTTTTCTATCTCACAGCTATCTAAACCCAATCATACAAAGTGTATCATTAAGCATCATTTTATCAAATAAAAGCCTTGTCCAAATAATAAATGAGACTCAATATCTTGATCATCGTAAGCTGTTCTCACAAGACATGAATGATTCAATCTAAACAACATTACTCACCAACATATACCGCTTATAAATTTGATCAACTTGATTAAACAGTCGTCCTTCCTCTGGCATTTGAGCAACGATATCTTTCGATGAGAAAATTGGCAACAAATGAAGCCAATTTGTTTGAACTTTAATCCACTGCTCGATGGTTGTTTGTACACGAATAAGTTTACTGTACCATTCCTTCACCTCCTGCTCGCTCGGTTTTACAAAAGCACTGCCACGCATAGACAAAGTTTTGATGAGATGATCATCGAGGAGGGATTGTATATCCTCGACATTTTTGAGGATTGTTATGTCACTGGTCTTGAATGTTCCCAACGAGAATTCAACGTTGTTCCATTCTTTAATCATTTGCGCGAGATTAAGTTGTAGTTGGAGTTCCTTACAAGCTCCAATTGAGATAATTTCACATTCATCAAGACAACTGAGATTTAAATTAATGATTTTTCTGAGAGTTGTTCCTGCATCAGGTTCTAAATTCATTCCAGCAACTTCTGACATTTCATCCCAGTGACGAGGACGGAGAGCTTCATTGCACATAATTGTCACTACATGCACACCATGTCTAAAGTCTTTGATTGTTTGAATCATTCGAGCGCAGATTTTCAACGGTGCTGGAAGTTTCTCAATGTCTGGATCTTCCAATTGTCCTTTGAATCTGCATTCTGGATTTTCTGTGTCTGACTTGATTATGTTGCGGTAGAATTTCTGGAACTTTTGAAACTCTTTCAAGAAATTATCAGTTATGTTTTGAACATCGGATGGTCTCAAGTCCTCAAAACGACCGTCCATCCACACATCATACTTCCTATACCACTTAATACAGAGATGGACCAGCTGCTTGAATGGAATCACAAAATTCTTCATTTCCTCAAGCAGCGTCGAATTGGTTTTTGGAAATTTAAACAGCGATTCCTCCTTATTCAGCCACTTGACATTGTCATCAAAAATCACAATCTCGTCAGTGAATTTCTGCAAGACTCGATGATACTCGTGCAACTTATCTGACTCCGTCATGTCATTAATTATTGTCAAGTTCGGTGCCAGTTCCTTTAATCTCTCTTGATTCTGTTTCGATACAACAGCAAGCTTCTCCTCAAATTGATACTTCATTGCCTCGAAATTCGATCCACCGAGATCGAAAATCTGTGATGAATTGTTGTGCCAATTCACTGCCTGCCACAGCAGTTCCTTATGTGATCGATCCATCTCTGTCAATTCGATTATTTCTCCGGTCAATTTTAACGAGTTTCGGATCCGTTCACCAAGTTCATCCATAACTGTTTTCTTGACATGCAGCAAGTACTCGCCAGTTTCAAAGAGAGCCTCAGTTGATGACGGAATTTCCAACGCTCGCTTCTTAATCTCCTCATATTCATTACAAATGTCTTTTATGTCAGCTCTGTGCTTTTCAACAATTTTGTCTGTGATTTTCTTGACAAGTCTCTCGCCCATCCGACGCAACGAACTTATGGCATCTGACTGTGAGATTATTGCCTCATTAAAGTATTCCTTTTGGACGATAACCTTTAATTTTGCTATGAATTTTTTATACTTTTCAACTTCCTGAAAGAACTCTTCAATTGTTCTGTCTGTCTCTAAATATTCATTGAGCTCATTCATGGCTTGATTTGAGCTCAGTCCATAAAATTCCAACTGAAATGAACCCAAATAATTCTCCATTGATGCATACGACATTTCCAGAGACTCTTGTAAGACTGCATGTGCATTCTTGAGTATCCTGCTGTTTAATTCAACCTTAATGCTCATCCGCTGTCCATCGCAGCTATTAGGATGAACCAGAGACTCAATTGAGTCTAAATTATTTCCAACATCATTAATGATGTCAATGAAGCCATGATACATGTCATAAATCTCCTCAATCGTTGGACATAAATCAATTTGATTCTCACAAATTGCGATAATTTTAAGGAACGGAATCTCGTGACGATTTAAAATGACCTCATTAAGATGCTCAATGGTTCGCATTTTAAGGAGATTTATTTCACGAATTATGAGACCTGTTGCACAGTCCCATGCCTTATCCCATTGTTTTCTGGACAACCGGTATTGTAGCTGCTTGCCGTAATGCTTTTTCATAATTTTAATGATTTTCGGATACCAAGTCTTCTTGATAAATGCTGAATTTTCAGCTAGATCCTTCTTCGTGAAATCACGTATGTCATGAATACCCAATTGCCCCATTGCTCGATATTTCTTGAAATCTATTAATGTCGATGGAAAATCAATATTTGAATAGTAATGGATGCATCTTACGAACGGATAAATTAACATCAAATTCCTCTTAATTCTCTCACGATTCTTCAGGAATGTCTCATAATTCTCCGTACGTCCAAGTCGTTTAAATTGAAAATTATCTCTTAATGGCACCAGATCATCCGGTAATGGCTTCAATAGCTTATTCATACTAAATGCTTTCATTAGTCGATCATATTCATCATGTACTTCACTCATGTATTCATTAACAATCGATGGATATCTGTCACGTAGACTTTTCGATGAATAGTTTATGATTTTTTGCTCGGTGGATTTTTGCATTTTTGGAATGGGCGTATTGCGTGCATAGAAACGAAGCTTGTGGATGAATACGTGAGGATGAACACCAACCAGTGGTCCATTGTCGTCTTCTTGGTCTGGTGGATGGCGGCATACTGCAAATTTTGACTGGAAGGAATAGAAATTTTGGAATTAAATTGAAAAATTTAAGGAAATGTTTTTATTAAATTTCACGAAAGTTGTCTCCAAAAATGACGGATTTTAAGTAATTTTTAGGTCCATAAACCTAAATCTGCATCAATTTACCGAAAATATTATCAAATACCCACCTTAATTGCACTCAATTCATATCTCGACTGCCTTCGATAGCTACGAATCTCATCAATATTCAATTTCAGCAGTGGATTCTTCATATACTTCTCATTATCATATTTATCCAATTTGTCACAAGGCTTATGAAGGTTCTTCAAATATTTACTCATAATTTCCTTCTATTTTCATCCACAAAATATTATTTTATAAAAATAAATTTAAAAGCTTGCTATGATCGGCAAATGAAATTCATTTGAAATTTTTGTTTACACAAAAAAGCTGTTGGCATAGATACTATGTTGTCTAGTTACGACATACCATATGATTTTGCATTTTGAATTCCTTTACATTGTGGAATAAATTCCATCAAATGCAACTCTTTTCTATGGCAACAAGACATTCCATTGAATACAAATATGTTAGTTTTATTATAAACTTAATGACATTCCAATGCACTCTTGTTTGTTTGTTTTCATTAATATTAGGGGTTGTTGAGTTTTGGTATGGTTCATTTCTAACCGTTATTATGAAGATTTTTGAAAAATCGTTAAAATTTGAATTTTTCAAATATTAAAAAACCGTTAAAATTTGAAACAAAACTGTTAAAATTTGAATTTTAAAAAACCGTTAAAATTTGAAATTTAAACTTACAAAAAATAACCAGAAAAATTCAAAAACTTTAAATTATTTGATAGAGGTAAAAAGGAAAATCACACAAAAGGACTCGACACTTCAAAAACCAATACCACAATTCACTCTAGACTTGATACAATGTACAATTATTGAGTCAGAAATTTTGATTGCAATTTATCACACTTAAAACTGATTTGAGGAGAATGTAATATACTTAATAATGGCATAAAGTCATTCAAATGAATAACCAAGGATTAAGGTTACATAGTTGTTTGACTTTGTGTATGGTATTTGATGTATGGCACAATAATTTGTTTGCTATTCTGAGAATAGAATGGGAATGCATGTAGGCAAGAGAAAATTCCTAATCAGACAATTTATGTCAGATTTCATTAGATAATTGAATCAGAGTTGGCAGGACGCCGGGCGTCGGACGCCAGTACTAATTTTCAATTTTTTTTTGGAAATTATGGAAAATGGTAGAAAATGATGAAAATTGGTGGAAATGGTGGAAATGGTGGAAATTGATGAAAAATGATGGAAATTCATGAAAATTGAAGAAAATATTGAAAAATGCTGAAAATAGTAAGAAATTGTTAGGAAATGCTGAAAAAAGGTGGAAAATGATGGAAATTGTTGAAAAATCATGGAAATTAGTGGAAAATGATGAAAATGGTGGAAAATGATGAAAATTGTGGAAATTGGTGGAAAATGATAAAAAATAATGAAAATTGTTGACAAAATGTGGATATGATAGAAAATGTGGAAAAATTATGAAAATGGTGGAAATTATTGGAAAATGATTAAAGTGGTGGAAATTGATGGAAAATGGTGAAAAATGATGGAAATTTTTGGAAAATTATGAAATTATAGGTAATCAATTTCCAACAATTTTTCACCATTTTCCAACAATTTATACCAATTTTACTTCATTTTCCTCCAATTTTCAACAATTTTCCACCATTTTCCACCAATTTTCCATCATTTTCCAACGATTTTCCAACAAATTTTCACCATTTTCCACCAATTTTCCATCATTTTCTACCAATTTTCCATCAATTTTCCACCAATTTTTCATCAATTTTCCACCAATTTTCCACGATTTTCCAACAGTTTTCCATCAATTTTTCACGATTTTCCACCAGTTTTCCATCAATTTTTCACCAATTTTCCATCATTTTCCACCATTTTTCCAACTATTTTTCACCATTTTCCACCGATTTTCCACCGATTTTCCATGATTTTCCAACAATTTTCCAACAAATTTTCACCATTTTCCACCAATTTTCCACCATTTTCCACCAATTTTCCATCATTTTCTACCAATTTTCCATCATTTTCCATCAATTTTCCACCATTTTTCCAACGATTTTCCAACCGTTTTCCATCAATTTTCCACCAATTTTTCATCAATTTTCCACCAATTTTCCACGATTTTCCAACAATTTTACACGATTTTCCAAAAGTTTCCACCAATTTTCATCAATTTCTATCATTTTACAACCATTTTCACCACTTCCGAATATTTTCCAACAATTTTCATCATTTCCCAAAAATTTCCACAACTTTCATCATTTCCCACCATTTTCCAACAATTTGCATCATTTTTACCATTTTCCATCAATTTCCACCATTTTCATCAATTTTCCACCATTTTCTATCATATACACAATTTTCCAACAATTTTCATAGTTTCCCAATAATTTGCATCAATTCTCACCATTTTCAATCAATTTCCACAATTTTCATCATTTTCCATCTTTTTCATCATTTTCCACCATTTTCTATCATATTCACAATTTTCCAACAATTTTCATCATTTCCCAAAAATTACCACAATTTTCATCATTTCCCACCATTTTCCATCAATTTCCACCATTTTCATCAATTTTCATCATTTTCCAAAAATTTCCACTCATTTCCACCATTTTACTACAATTTCCATAATTTTTCACAATTTTCCACCATTTTTTATCATATCCACAATTTTCAATCAATTTCTTACTATTTTCAGCATTTTTCAATATTTTTTTCAATTTTCATAAATTTCCATCATTTTCCACCAATTTCCACCATTTCCACCAATTTTCATCATTTTCTACCATTTTCCATAATTTCCAAAAAAAATTTGAAAATTAGTACTGGCGTCCGACGCCCGGCGTCCTGGCGTCGGACGCCCGTGGCGTCGGCCGCCAACGGCGTCGGACGCCATTGGCGTCGGACGCCAAAAAAAAAATTGGCGTCCGACGCCACTTGGCGTCCGACGCCAAAGTAGGACGCTCCCAACTCTGAATTGAATATAAATTAATTAGGAAACATTTAATTTATTTTTAACACAGAAACTCATTAAAATTTCATAATAAATAAATTGCTAATAAATATCTCTCTCATCTAATTCCCATAATAATGAATAATAGGATCTAGCGTCATGTCAACAATCTAATCATTTAAAATGAAAATTATTTATAATACATTTCAGAAAAGCAGCTCATTTAAGCTGAAAATTAAATTTACTCGCAAAAAATTTTTACCACTAATCATCCGGCATTGTAGATGATGATTACAATAAGGAAGATAAATTGTGTGTAAAAAAATGATAAATAATCCCAGCAGACAGTATTTCATCATGTGGAATAAGGGCATCTGAATATTTACTTGTTTTATGAATAAAATGTGAGATTTTGTGGACGTTTTAGGTTGATGAAGATTAAATAAAGCAATTTTTTTAAATCTAAATATTGTTTTTGTTTTAACGGTCAATTAAAATTTGAAAATTTCAAAGTTTCAACTGTCATTTAAAATTTGAAAAAATTACCAGCCATTTAAATTTCAAATTCAAAATGACCGTTATTTTTTAAATGAATCAAAAATTTACAAAATCCTGCATAATAAGCCAACAAATGCGCATTAATCACTCAATTATTCATTCCATCATAAAATTTTTAACAATTTTCATTTTCACCTCATTTTACTCAAAAATAAATGCGAGATGAATTTTTAAATTTCTCATGGGACATCCAACGAAGAAAAGTAATTTACATTTCTCTCTCGAGATTTTTTCAATTTTCATGCTGAATTGTTAAAACATTATTTATTTTTGCATTCATTATGACCTGAAAAATAAATTTATAGCTGGGTTGAAAATTTTTATATTTTGCGGCTTATCAAAAAAGCTATAAAGTTCATGAATTGTTGCACATATACACAAAAATAAATAAATATTGAAGTTTTGTTGAATAGCATTTTATAATTTTGTTCATTTTGTTGCCTATTCAATGACCAGAAGTTTGGTTTTTTGATTAAAAATTTCATTTGTCACATAAATTGTTTTTTCAATAAATGTTTGACGATGATTGTTGAAGCTTAAAAATCTATTAACTTTAAATTATTTTTTGTGTGATGTTTTTCAATTTGAATTTTGGTTTAAAATGTTGATTTTTTGGGAAATTTTAAACACCTGACAATCGATTTTTCTTGATCTGAGAGGATCTAATGTTGCTAGACCCGAGATGACCTAATGTTGTGCGACCCAATATGATATAACTTTGCTCAGCCCAAGATGACGTAACTTTGCTCAAACCGAGTTGATCTAAATTTGTTTAGCTTTAGATGATCTAACTTCACTCGACTTGAGATGACCTAACTTTGCTCAAACCGTGATGATCTAAATTTGCTCGACCCAAGATGATCTAAATTTGCTTAACCCAAGATGATCTGATTTCCTCCAAACCAAGAATTATCCCTCAAAAAAAAATTAAATTCTTCCCAATCAATGTTACATTCAAATCATCAGTTATCGATTCACAGATCAATGAAAAAATTTCAATCAAAAATACTCCGCAAACATAAAACAATACTAAAAAAATCAGATTGATTTTCAACACAGAATAGAAATGAAACGATAAAAAAGCAAGCAGCACAAAAAATTTGAAGCGTAAAATTGAAAAGAAGGAAAAAATTGTTTGAATTATGTGACCAAACGTTGTGCAATAAAAATCTTCATAAATCATATTTTTTTCTCGTTCATTAAACAAAAGAATAATGAAAAAAATTATTATTGGCCCAGAGAAGTTTGAGAAAGATTTGTGGCCTCAATTTTCATCGCCACAAATGGCTTCATTACAAAGAAAAGTGCTGAAAAAGAGGGAAATTTTCCATCCATTAAAGCCATTTATAGTCGAATGAATTAATAGAACCATAAGACAATCATGATAAGTGACGAGAAAAATAATTAGACAGAAAAGTAAATCCATGTCAATTTCATTCGTCTATTTGACACTTTCTGTATGGCTAGAAAATCTCGGCTGCTTGTTAGTCTTATCACGTTTTCACTACTATCCAAAACGAAAAGCGATTGTGTGAATTTGTGTATATGTGTATAATATAAATGTTGAATAAAATATCCTCGATTTTAGCTTTTTATTGGAGTTGAGATTAGGGGTAGGACGGTTTGTTGGCGAGCGATGGAAAACAACTTTTGCGTTAAGGTCATAGCTATACCATATTTGGGGTCAAAAGAACCCCTTGAAGGAAATTTTCTTCAATTTGCTAGGGTTTATTGAGAAAAATCTCAAAGCACCCCCTCAAAAAATTTGTGGATCCCCCTTGTGTAGTTATAAAGAACTAAAAATTGTAGTCTTCCATGCAAATTGACGTCATTTGTGAAAGATCCCTACGTGGTTACTTGGAAATCTCCTAAACCAACCGAAGTATAGATGATTGTTTCTTATTTTGACTGAATTATTTCCATAAGAAGAATGACGAATAAAATCTCAAAATGCAGGTCCACAGAAATCAGAAAAAAATCTAAGGTACCCAGGGCAAACATAATATCCAGATACAGGTACCTGGTACCCTATCAGTGGTAATTTACCCTAGGTTACACTAGGATACTCTAGGTATATTCTAGGGTACCCCCACATATCTTACCCTAGGGTACCCCAGATAGCCTTAGAAATCAGTCCCTTGTTAGTATATCCTACTATCCCTACTCTTGTTATGCTTGATAGCTAATTTTGATTTTAAGAGTATAAGCAGAATTACAAAAATCCCTTCAAACTCCAGAAAAATGCGTCAATTCCATTCAATGCACTAAAAACCCATTAACAATATTTCCCATACAAATTCCAATTTTATCGAATGTTGATTGTTAAAAGCTGGCAAATAAACGAGAATGAATGGATTTAATGGAGAGCGATAAGGATAATCTCGCACAAAATGAATTATTTTGCAATTCTTATCCTTTCTAATAAACATTAAGATAAGAAGAAACTGTAGCAATTGCTTGCAGAAAAAACTTTATTTTTTTGTTCCTTTTCTAACAAAAAAAAGTTTTTCATTCACATTTTTTTATTTTATGTAGAATAAAAGAAAAATTGATTTGCAATATGATGCCTTTCTAAAGCAGTTCTTTTTTCAATGCTTTTCAATAACCATTTTGAACGTGCCGTGAATCATGAATTATATTACATACAAATCGGCATGAGAAATGGAAAGGATGAGGTAAGTTTGGGATTAGATTTGGATGAAGTGGTATAAGCGCATTTTAGTGCTTATTATTTAATCAATTTAAATTGATACTGGAATTCTCGAGCAGTTTAGCATAGGGTTAACCCCGTCAGAGTACTGTCTCGTCGCCGTATTAATGATGAATTGTCAAATAGACATAGAGGTGTCCTGATGGTGCCTTGATGGTTATCCGACGACAAACAAAGATACATAGGGTTGTCCTGATGGCTTGAAAAAATCGATGTAACATAAACTGTGTATTAAATTTTAATACTTCTTTATACATTAAGATTGATTTTGTGGATCTTCAACATTTTTCTGTAAAAAATTTAATTTTTTGATTTTAAAAATAAAATACTTAAAAATTTGTATTCAATGGGGGGTGACTAGGTACCTAAGAACTACCCCCTGGCTACACCCCTGCTTTGGATTGATGCAGTATAATTTAAACTGATTGGCTAGGTTGCCAGTCAAAAGCACCTGATGGTTTACTTAAATTGTTAAAATTTTGTAGCAAAACTTATGAGCTGAAGTGTTTCTGTGGTGAAATGGACAGATGATTCTGGGTTCTGAAAATCTTAATGATTACGGATTCTTGTGTTCGAAACCCAGCAAATGAAATCTTATTTTTCGGTTCCATTACTTAATTGGAAATGCTACTCAGAGCATCCAACTTCATCGATACAATTCAACTATAAATAGAAATTATCAACAAAAGACAGCCACATGCCCCGCCAACAATATGCTCATTCATCCCTCCCAACCCACTATATTTAAAATGAATTGGCTTTGTTAAAATGTTTCTCAAAACTTTTCGGCATTTTTCACGTTCTCATGATTTCTCTCTTTTCTCCATTCTCAATGCTGCAAGGCTGTAAACGATGACAAATCTTTTGTAAACGAGTCAAAGGAAGACTTTTTTTTTCTTCAGCATTACAAATTTGTTTTTCCCTTTTATTCTGATTTTTTCCTTTTCTTGTGAAATCTCATATCTTCATCTGCTAATCTCAAATGTAATTTTTGATTTTTAACAAATCGATTTTTTCTGCTTGCTTTATCCTCCTCATCCTTTCCATCGTCTTTTGTGATTTTTCATGTCCTTCCTTTATTTCGTCTGCTTTCTTGTTCTTCTTCATCTATTTATTTAGATTTTGACTCAACCTAAATTGGAAATTGTGCTTCAGTTCATGTTTATGCTTATGTTATATGAATGAAATTCATAAATTATGCAATTCTATATACATTCTATCCATTCACTTGAATCCCAAATTAGATGCTATTTAATGTGTATGAAGAAAATAAATAAAAAAGCTTAGGGGTCGTTCATAAATGACGTCTGTCGAAAAAATTGATTTTTACTCCCCAAGTTGTCATAAATTTTTAATATAAAAAAATCCATGGAGACTCATGCAGCTATGGACCCCCCCCCCCCTCCGTGCCATTAATATTAAGCTTGGTGAATGACTTCTAAAAATATTTTTATAAAACGTTTTTTTGCATAACGTAATAAGTGAACGACCCCTTAATTTCTCGAGCTTTAAGTCCAAGAGCTGGAGTCAAAAGTCTGGTTAAGATATAGGACTTCCAGTTAAATGAAAAATGTCATGTTTTCCTCATTACCTTATAAATATTAAATTAAAATTCCAAAATTAAAAATATGTTTAAATAAAAACCTCAGCAAAAATGCGACGTCAAATTAAGTATTTTATTTCACATTTAATGAGCTTAAGCTGCTTAATGCTAATTAATATTAGAATTTATTCAACAGAAATTTCATCCATAAATTTCCAGGTAATGATCATTTTATTAAATACGTTTCCATAATTAGCAATACAAAAAGCATTAAGAGCTTACAGACATATAAATTATCAAAACATTGTAAACAATTTTGTAAATTTACATCTATCAATTTATTTAATCATGTTCTACTACTGCAAACTTCATCATTCCCATGTAACAACGTATCTATATCAGAAAACTTTCAAACAATCAGAAAAGCTTGAAGCAAGCAAAAAGTCTCAAGTAAGTAAGCTATTGCATCTTTCATCAAGAGAGAAAGGAAAGTTTTACATGAATATTTTATAGTTGTGCAGTGGAGAGTGTCAAGTAATGTCCATTTTGTAAAGCACATAACAATAGCACAAGGTTGATTTACTTTACTTAATGTTGTGGAAATTTGCAATGGAGACGAAGTGTGGCATAACATTAGCTTAACAAACAGAAAGAGAGAGTTCAGGTCAGAATTGTTGAGTTATAGTAAAATTGAGACTGACTAGCATAACATTAGACATTCAAAGCATTTTTTCTGGTAGAATGTATATTTTTGGTCCGGTTTCTAGGGCTACCGGTGGTATCCTACCCTGGGATACCATAAGGTAGATGAGGCACCATAGGGTATACCCTGCCTTCACGAGGTATGGTACCCTACCTCTATCTTCCTCCTAGAGTATCTTAGAGTATACCCTACTTACTCGGGGTAGGGTAAAGAACCCCAGGTAGCCCTAGAAAGCACATTTTCAAAACAAATGGTCAAAAAATATTTTTAGGCGCCAAAATGTATTCGTCAATCGCTTCTTCAATCCTTGGACGGACAGATTATAGACAATAAAATCCATTTTCTCTCAAAAACACACTCATTTCATCCTTAAATCCTCAACTACTCGATGATTTATTGAATTTTAAAAACAATCCATTTCTTCATGCTACAGTCACTCTTGAAATGTTGACGTACGTATGTGGAATCAGCATCAGATAGATAAAAAAAATTACAGATAGAGAAAAAAAAGTTTCTTTCATGTTTCAATATTGATCATATCAGAAATATGTGTGAATCCAATTTAACATTGAAATTGATTCAATTTATCAATCTCACAAATCTCAGTCAGTACTGCTGAATTGTATCATTTTCAATATAACAAAATGATTTATTTTCGTTACATTGTCGCAATTTATTTTCCTCAGCTGCAAAAGTACTTGAAAAAGTTTTTTTTTTAGATTTTTGCTGACTTTTTCTGGGGGGTGGGAGGCTTTTCGGATGTTGTTGGGGGGATAGATTATTTGATAGATTTTACAATTGTCTAGAACTTAAAATCATATTAGGTGATTATGGATTATTTATTGTCATGTGTGTGTTCATTTTGGATTAACTTTGGTTGGGGTAGCAGGGACGTATTCAGGGAGATGAAGTGGGTGTCAAGAGTAAATGTTTTTTTTAAGAAAAAATCTTAAAACATACTTTAAATTTTGCCGTCCGTAGAAAAAAAAATTAAAACACCCCCTCGAAAATTTCTGGGTACGTTCAAAAGGTGTACACTAGACTGCTACTCCAAGGAAATGACATAAAAATACACTAGATGTATAGTATACGGGTTATTCTAGGATATAACCCTATCATACTCCTGGTACCATTTAGGTATACCTCAGGACCTAAGGCTATGTGTATGAGTACTATTTCGAGTATATTCTTAGCTTTACTTAAATTTTACCCCCAAATTTACAAGAAAGCCTTACTTAAATAAACTTAAACCAATTTATAGGATTTCCTGAACCAGTCAATTCTACTAAAAGTTAAAAACTCCCAAGACAGTTGCCAACCCCCACCACCTCAACTGTGTATGACTGTAAAAATTCTTAAACGCATTTTTCATGATTATAAGGCCGTAGAAAAAGTTTTTAATAACAAACACGAAAAAAGTTTTCTTGTCTCATCACAGCAAATTTCGTTTGGCTGTTTATATACATTTCGGAAGATGAAATTCTTCATTCCGGAACGAAAGAAGAAGGAAAGAGGAGAAAAAGTTTAAAAGCGGAAATTCCCACAGCTGGTACTACTGCAATGAGGCACACAATCAAAACTCATCAAGAATTCATTTCAAATTCATTATCAATTATCGCGGTTTTCCTACTTCTTTCCATCCTTCATCACCCCGCCCACACCAAAAAAACACACAGATCAACTTTTTTTTTGAAAATGATGAAATGAAACTCAAAGGAGATGGAAAATTTATGCAAATTTATATAGCGACACTGAAAATGTTTTATTCAAATGAATCACGTTCTTGACTTATGAATTGAAATATACTAAAATAGCAAATTTATTCGCAGTTATTTGAATGAGAGAAAATAAATTTTTTAACCTCAAAACTTTTAGTAAAAATCATTTGTGAGATGCTTTAGGATCTCGTGTTTTGAAGCGCATATGCCTGGTACTAATTATTGAAATCATATAATAAGAGTTGTCCTTAGTATAGCAAGGGTACTCCCCAGCTATTGTCTTTAGTCTCGGGCAAGGGTATGCCATTGACATGTCGAATCCTAACAAATTTGAGAACCACTGATCTATTAACTTGTATTGTAATGTTTTGTCAGGTACATTCTAGCATTTAACTGCCTATGGAGTATTTTAGGAGTCAATATCCTCCTACTTTTCATATATTATGACTTTCAACTGTTTCTAATGGAAATTTTTTACCTCAGATCTCTAAAAGAAGTCATTGGAAAAATTAGCTTCCACCAATTGTCAAACCTAGGATTCCTGTATTTGTGTTAAAATTTTTAGATGCCAAATCACTTAAAACCTGACTCAAAGGCGTATCCAGGATGTTTTTGGGAGGAGTTTTTCAAATCATGACCATTCTTGTGTATCTGTTCCAACAATCGTTTAGACCTTTTTGTTTTATACTAAGATTGGTTGAGAACCCCCCCCCCCCCCCTATCTCCTAGATACACTCTTGACCTGACTTAACTTGTCCATTTCATCTAATAAATGACTATTTAGTGCATTAGTTTCAAAGAGTAACATACCCGAGAGACACAACATAATCATCAGCTCACTATTATGTCGTTGTGTTAACATCAAAGCATAAAAAATATTTCACGTTACCCTTACGACTATTTGCAACTTTTTTGACTGCAAGAAATGAAAGTTGACGCAGCATACCGCTCAGGATATCATTAAGATGACGTCAAACACAAACCTAATTAGTAGCAAATTTTCCATCAAACTCATTGCATATCCTCATAGCCGTATTCTCAACATCAACCTCATTTTCTCACAAAAACTGCTGTTAACAATTTTTTTTAATATCTTAATTTTCTACCCATTAAAAAAGTTTATAAATTATTCTGTGTTAAAAATGAGATGAGAGAATGAAAGAATGAAAAAAGTGTCGTAATTAAGTGCTCGTTGTTCGCATTTTTAATTACAAATTCAATGATGATTCTTGTTCCTCATTTTCATAATATCTTCATCCATTCATAACTTTTTTTTTCACCGCCTTGTACAAATTAATTTTAATTCAACCCCTTAATAAAATAAAATTTACACTTTGATGCTGTCTTGTGTTATCAATTATTCTATAGAAAATGACAATGCAAATCTCTTACGTCCTAGTTCTGATCTAGTTTGATAATGCAAATTGAACATGAATTTATGATGAAAAATAAATACGGAGAGGAAAATAATTCAAAGAGATTGTTATCATACATTTAAAAAATAAATACTGTCCCACATGACAAAATGTATATTTCATTGATATTTGTATAAGAAAGGCACATACGTATGCATATAAAAGGTAAAATGCTGGTTCATTCTATTTACTCAGACGAAATAATAATTGGCCTGAATATTTTCTTTTTTTATTTTTTCATATGAAGTGAAATTCTCATTGGAAATTAAGAAAAAGTTATTTGATGCATGAATATCGAGATAATTGGGAATTTGTGCATTTGAAACTTTCTGCTAACAAGATTTGTTGATGCAAATGAGAGTTTTTAAGGTTAATTATGCAAGAAATATTTTTTGATAGAGATGTCTTTTGAATAATTTTCTGTGTACTTACTAAAAAGTTGAAAAAGAATTTGTAGATTTAAAGTTGAGAATATTTTAAATACTAGGAAGTGTTAGGAGGCATTCATAAATGACGTCATGCAAAAAACTAGATTTAACCCTCTATCACAAAATTTTCATACAAAAATATTTATTACAGGGTCAGACACAACTCCATCCCTAAGAATTGGACGTCATTTATGAACGACCCCTCTCTAGTTTGGACTGGTATCATATCTTGCCATATCTGCAGATACATCACAGGTACACAAATTAGATACAGCAGTGGTGTAACAAGGGTGTGGAAAGTGGGACACTTGCATGGGGTGTCGTGATTTAGGAACACAAATTCAATAAATTTTAAAACAAAGGCTAGAAAATAACAAATTGCATTTGATTTTTGATTTTCCGATTTTTTTCAGATTGCCAAAACAAATTATATTCTAGCATTTTACTCAGTCGTCGAGGATCCTAGTTACACCACTCTGATACAGTAGAGCTACCAATATCAAAGGATATTATATGAGATCACAAAAAAACCAGACCATGTATAGTCTATTTTACACCTAGCATACCCTGTAGTAAAATGGGCCTTGAATTGAAAATTCTTCATCACAGTGGGTGTATGAAGCAATTAATTGTCATGAATACCTGAAAAGGGGTCATTCACTTATGACGTACATTAAAAAAATGGAATTTTTAGATCACCCCTCCCCCTCTTGTCACAAAATTTTAATTCAAAAAAATTTCTTTAATTTAAAGTGTCACAAAATCTCAGACCCTCCTCCCCCCTAAATCATGGACGTCATAAATGAATCAAAATAATTAAATTTATATCCTCATAAAATAAAACTTTCATCATAAAAAAACCATTCCATTTTCAAAGGAAATGTCATCATTCAAATTAACAGAAAGAATTCCTTTCAGAAAGTAAATAATTCACTTCAATTCCGCTGCATTTTCATTTGCATTCCATATTCCTATTAAATGGATATAATTCAGTATTGAAGTACATTTTTGAGAGCATTAATACGAAAATTATAACAATGGAAAAGAAAATTAAAATGCAGCTGAAGGAACAAGAAAAAGAATTTTCCACTTGAATGACATGAAAGATTTTTTTTTTCATCCATTCCAATTCACTGCTCTCATGTCGAAATGAATTTTTCAATTTTTATGCAGTTTTTGCTTTAGCTTTAAATGAGTGATCCCATTATTAATTTCTTTAGAAATATTGCAGCATATTCCATAAGCCGTTTGAATAGCTTTCTTTAAAATGACATGAATTGGATATTTTTGGATGTGCTCCAAGATCTGGAAAGATCAAGATGGGACATGATGAATTTTATATCAATTTTAGCACGTAATTTTTATATTCATTCAGATAAGGCTTGGATCTTGATTTTTTTTAAAGAGCTTTTAAATTTTTTGAGGGTTGGGTGGAATTGGAGTGGGGGAAAATGACGAAGGGGAGCACAAAATGGTCAAGTCCGATTAAGCTTATTTGATCAAAACAGATCAAAATAACCAAAAATCCAGAATCATAAGCCAGTTTCTAGAGCTACCCGGGGTACTCTACCCTACCCAACCCCTATGGATCCTAGACTATCCTAGGGAATCACACCTACACTGTCCTGGGCATCATAGGATAAGGGTAGGGTACCCCTGTCAGCCCTAGAAACTGGACCTAAATGTAAATTTAGAAATTATATGATAAGTCACTCCTAACTTGTACTCTTGACTTACAAAAAAAATTAATTAAAAAAAATTTGCGCTGCAAAATCCATAAAAACTCACAAACTTCAATTCCTTGCTTCCATTTTTTGTGCCTTACTAGTTTAAATATTCCTATATTTTTTCTCACATGAAGCTTTAACATACAGCAGCAGACACATGTTGGTCGATGAAATCTACCGAAAAATTCATCATGTCAAGAAAGTGAGTGAAGAAAGAAGAAAAAAATATAATCTTGATGCACAACAGCAGTCGGTCATTTGCATCTAAAATTTGATTTCACACCATTCCCAAAAAAAATATATAAAAAAATAAAACCAAAAATACAAAACCGTAATCTCGATGCTTTTTCTCTCAAAGTCTCATGCATAATCAAATAACAAAACCACAACTGTATACATACAAAATAGTTTGTATATGTACATATTTCTACTTGCTCCAGGATAATGGCTACAAATGCATTCATGAATTTCAACTTTAAAAAATTCTTTTTTAGAATAAAAAAAACTTTATTGCATCACATCTCAATATGTTTGGATTAAATATGCTTTTGAGCTGTGTTGTAGTCTGGGAGTTTGGTTGAGGCTGATAAAATTTTAAAGCCTCCGGAAAGTCCAATGATTTTGCATGGCAAATTTACTTAATTGACTTTTTCTGTTTAGTCCTGGCCTATCTTCCTTTTATTTTTTTTAAAAAAAGGTCAAGAGTCATTTGAAAAAGAATATTTTTTAGAACGATGAGTAAGCTTTATGTGGCAATCACAAAATCGGCACCAATTTTTCTTGGCGACCGGATTGAATCCATGTGGAAGCCAAACGGTGAATATCCCACAAAAGTCATTACTTGACCTCATTGGCAGGACTTTGGTACTCCTGTGATTTTCTTTTTATTTTTTGAGTCCGGACTCCAGTCGAGATATCTCCAAATTGTAGTCCTGCCAACTCTGCGTATACCACTCCATTTATTGAATTTCTGTCTGTTACTTTACAAAGTTCTTAGTTCGTTTGAATTTAATTTTGATAGGTTTTGGGAGCCATTGCTTTAGAGTAGCTTGTTTTGTAACTCTGCATAATTGTAAGACTCATGGTATATTAATACAATACAGCCACAATTTATGTATCGCGAAATCATACAAAGACTAGAACAGTAAAAAAGCATTCTACTAGTTATTTACATAATTCTGTGAAATTCTTTTTATTATGATGAAAAATCAGAAGCTATTCGTAAATTACGTCACGCAAAAAACGAATTTTTCGACAACGACTTTTGTCACAAATTTTTGATAGAATTTTTTTTTTAAACTTACAAATTCTTAGACCCTCATCCCTCCCAAAGTATGACGTAATTTGCGAACGAACCCTTTTATCTTCTCTTACAATGAATTTTTTCATTAACAAATTCTCTCTATTTATTAAATTGTTTACTCATTCAGAATATTTCGTTTTATCTTTTTGTAGATATAGTGCGATTATTCATACATTTCTGGAACGCATATCATAATACAATTATGTTTGTGAAATAAATACTTAAAATTATTTTTAATGAATAGCTAAAATATGTTTTTAAATTTTTAGTCTTTATTCTTCAGTCAGTCAGTCAAGACACTTCACACAAATGAAATTAGGCAGAAATGTAAGTATTCATTAACCGTTTAGATCAATCATGATCCATAGGCCCTTTAAAGTGCCATTGTAGCTAGCTTGACGCTACAATTAATTTTTCTAATTTTTAAATAATTTTAGAACATGTTCAATCAGGATTACCATACATTGCGTCATCAGTGTATCGAGTCAGGAGTGTTATTTGAGGACGAATTATTTCCAGCATCAAACGCAAGTCTTTATGAAGAAGGGTCAAAATATTTAAAAGGAACTGCAAATCCATATTTCGACAAATGGTTAAGACCAACGGAACTTTGTAAGGAACCAAAATTTTTGAAAAATGGCTGTTCAAAATACGACATAAAACAAGGACATTGTAAAGATTGCTGGTTTCTTGCTGCTATTACGAATCTGACCTCAAATGAAAAACTTTTATTTAAAGTCGTTCGTGCTGACAATACTTTCGATCCGAAGTTTTATGCTGGAATATTTCATTTTAAGTATGTATAAATTATTGTTCATTAAATTGATTATTGAACATGATTCCTTTGTATTTACAGATTCTGGCAATATGGAGAATGGATTGATGTTGTTATTGATGATCGCTTGCCAACATATACAGCAAATAATGCTAAGACAAGATTATCTTATGTACATTCATCAGATGAAGATGAATTCTGGTCAGCATTATTAGAAAAAGCATTTGCAAAAATTCACGGTAGTTATGAGGCGTTAGGGAAATGTGGGACATTTTGTGAAGCAGCGGAAGATATCACCGGTGGTGTTGGCCAGAAATTTTGTATAAAATATAAGGAACATCATACAAATTGTCATGCCAATTGTTATTATAACTCCATCACTTTTTGCCAGCTTGAAAAAAGTTTTAAAATGGGTAGCTTCATGAGTTGTTTTATTCGAAAGCAACAGAATAGAAGCAATAGAGAAAAGTCACTGGAAGAATTGAGGACTCCTGAAAAGTTAGTTAAAGCACACTCATTTGCAATAACAAACATAATTCGAACAAAGAATGGTGGTCAATTAATAAAATTGAAAAATCCTTGGGTAAGTTGCTTACAACCACACCCCCTCATCACAAAATTTTCTTTTGTATGAATCGTCACAAACCTCATAGCTCCCTCTTTCCTTAAAGGTTGGACCCTTTATGTATAATTTTTATGGGAGTGGAGAGTTAGGACCTTAGCCAGAAAGGTTTCAAGGGTCATCCCTAAATAGGTCAAGATGTGTCCCTGAATAGGGGAGTCTGCACCTTTTCTGCACTATACATAATAATTTTTTATGGAAAAATTTAAGCAGAGAGGTTCAGAAACCCCACTTATTATGGAAATCATTAATCAAACCCGCAAAAATAATTAAATATTTTTTTTATAAATTTCAAACTTTATATCTAATACAGGGTCATTACGAATGGAACGGTGCATGGAGCGATAAATCAAAGGAATGGAAACAATCATCCGAAATCATGAGGAATAAGCTAGAATTCAGAATTGCTGATGATGGAGAGTTCTTTATGTCATACGAAGATTTTTATATTCGCTTCGATGTGGTTGAAATTTGTTATTTAAAATTTCCATATTCATTACTTGAAGTGAAAAGTCAAGAAACGTATTTCATATCTATTGCAAGAAAGTATCCAAGATTACTTCCAGATGAGAAAATTATCAGAAAAAGTTTACTGTCATTGGAGTTGAACTCAGCATTAACAGTTAGCTTTGAAGAGTTTAAAAAAATGGTTAATTTTATTGCTTCAAACAGTGAATATAAAAAAAGGAGAAATTGGGAAGTTAAAAGGAACAATGTTATTCCTTTATGTCCCAGAACACATCATCAATGGAATGGTTCACAAATGAATTTAATTAGACTAACTTCACACGAGGAGGAATTGTTCATTAGGCTTTTTATTTGTTGTCAAATGGCTCACAGTGTAATACTCAAATGCATTTCTGTTCACATCAGAATTGTGGAAAATTGCATCGAATTATATAAACCGAAATGTGAAAAAATCATAAATGAATATAAATAAAGTAGATAAAGTAGATAAAATATTTCGTAAATCTTCTTATGTCTTGGAAGTTCGGAGGTGGAACTTGTAACTTGGCCTGAATATTGTCCTAATGTAGGTTATTCTAAGTCATCAATTAGAATTTTAGGTCACGCTTAGATTCCGAGATACATTCATGCCAAGTTTCTAAGTTGCCTTTCGGGTCTGTATCCCCTTATCCATGTCTTTTTGATCTGATTTTCATAGAAACTTCTTGTTTGAAAGCCAGTCTGATGGATTCATACTCCACCAGATCATAAGAATGGTATGTAATGCCTAACTTAACGCAAACCTGTAGTTGGACTTCCTTAGCTGAATTTCTAGTATTCAGATTAAATTTCATCATAAAATCTACCTCAGCTACCTTATAAAAGTCTAAAGTCATGTTTCATTATAAAAAAAATCTATGAAGTTAAAATTAAAGCTAGAAAATCAATCATCTGCTTCTTTTCAATCTCATCATACCTACGTATATTCAATACTGAGTTCGACAATTCGAGGAATCTCATGTATATGCTTTTATTTGAATGTTTGAAAATGAGGAAGGAGAAACCTATCAGAAAATTGATACTGACATAGAGATAGATATTAGCATAAACGGATGTTCGCAATTTTCATTTCTATTGTTCCAAAAAAAAATCATTCCTTTTTGCGTAAGTATAAAATGATTTTTTTTCTCATTCGAAAACAGAACCAGAATTTTTTTTCAATGAGAAATCGGAAAAGAGAAGAAGTACAGTCAATTTAGAATAAAATAAAACTTTTTTCGCGTTCTGTTTCCTCTTCGTACAAAATTAACAAAGAAAAATGAGATGGAGCAAATTTTTTCCTTTCCTTTCTTTCCCGTCTCAACTTCATATTGAGAAAGCAAATGAGGCAACGACTTGAGGGCAAAATCTCGAGTGAAATATATGCAGAATAAGATTCGGCAATTTACATTGCTTTTCCGCCTCTTTTTCACTCACTTCATGATACTTCTTGCCTACAATATAGACAGTTTTTTGAGCGGAAGTTTGTGGTGAATTTGTTTTCATTTTGACTGTGTCAGTTTAATGTTCAGGATATGACTCAATTGAGTAAAATAAGAGATTAGTAAATTCATTGTATTTCAGACTAGTTTTTGTTGTTTTGTTTTAAGTTATCGTATTAAATATGATGTTCACGCGCAAATTTGAGTATTTTGCTAAAATTCATCATGTTTGTATTAAAACTAGCACTTTTTAGTGCAAATGTAGACAATTAAACATCTGTAACTCTATTCAGCAATAATTCAGCTCAATTCAGCACTTTGCAACTCTATTCAGCACTATTAAGTTTAATTCAGCTTCATTTAGTCCTACTTAGTATTCAGCATTTTATGGTTCTATTCAACTCAATTTCGTATTTTTTAGTTCAATTAAGCTTCAGTTCAGCATTTTTTTATCTATTTAGCATTAATTCAGTCACAAATCAGTTCAATTCAGTATATTGAAGTTCTATTCAGCAATTGTCAACTCAATTCAGCATTTATTATTTCTATTCAGCGCTAATTCAGCATTTTTGATCTTATTCAGCACTTGTCAGATATTTTAACCTCAATTCAACATTTTTTGATCCTATTCAGCATTAATTAAGCTGAATTCAGCATATTATAGCACTTACCAGCTCAACTCGTCGTTTTTTGCTCCTATTCAGCTTTAAATTAGCTTAATTCAGTGCATTGTAAGTGTCTTTTCAACACTTTTCTTTCATATTAAGCTCAACTCATCAACATATGATTCTGATCAAATTTTTTTACAATTATTTCTTCATTGAATAGTGAAAGCGCTCTAACCTTCAATATCATCTAAAATTTCAATAATTGTCTCCCTACAACCAACCCCTACCACAATCGCTCAAAGTTGTATTCCTTACAAGAAATTACCTAATTTAAAACTGCTTCTCATAAAATAAAATAAAATAAAATAAGAAAAAAACTGAAAAAAAGTCTCGAGACATACCACAAAGTTATGCCGTTTGCGTGCAAATTTTATTTACTGTTCATTGTTGTAACGAACGAACGCAGGAGAAGGCACAGAAAAAGTCTCATAAAAAGCAATGATTTCAGATGCTACAAACAATTTTCTGCCTTTTTTCTATTCAAGTTGAATCAAAATTTTACATCATTAAAACTTTTTTGATCAAGTGTGAGGAAGGCAAGAAAGTTTGTGGAAAGAAAAAGTCTCTCTCTCTTTTTTACAGAGATAGAAATTACTTAATTATGATGATAACAAGCCAGAAAGGCTCAAGAGGGCAATAAAATTTAATTTAACAAGTCATTGAGCAATTAATAATTTTTTTTGCCGGTCGGAATGCTTTACTTGTTAACTCTGTGGGTCATTTGAATCAGAGAATGAAATTTATATCCTTCATTGTGGATAGAGGAATCGTCAGGAGTGAGAAAGGGTAATTGTTGCTGTGAGAATTTATAAGTAAGAGAAATATGCCTGAGTAATCAGTAATGAATACTAATTGTTGATCTCTTAACTAGTGACACTAAATTTCTGATTAATTATATGATGAAACTAGTAATGAAGCGATCACGCTTCATGGGCATATTCACACCGTTTCAAATTTTTTCATTCATAGCTTAGTATTATGTTACTAACAAGACTTACGAAAAATCGTAAAGTTTTAGCTTATTTAGTCAAAAATATCAAAGTTTGAATTAAAATTAGTTTGGCGTAGCTTCTTGCCTTTTGAAATCTAAAAGGCGTCAGTTCCATATTCAGGCACAGCAAAGGAACCTACATACCAAATTTCAGCTCATTTGGTCAAAGTTAAAGCAAAAATCAATTTTGCGTAGCTTCTAGCCCCTCGAAATTCAAAATGGCGTTGGTTCCATATTCAGACACAACAAAGGAACCTACATACCAAATTTCAGCTCATTTGGTCAAAGTTAAAGCAAAAATGAATTTGGCGTAGCTTCTGGCCCCTCGAAATCTAAAATGGCGTCGGTTCCATATTCAGACACAGCAAAGGAACCTACATACCAAATTTCAGCTCATTTGGTCAAAGTTAAAGCAAAAATCAATTTTGCGTAGCTTCTAGCCCCTCGAAATCCAAAATGGCGTCGGTTCCATATTCAGGCACAGCTAAGGAACCTACATACCAAATTTCAGCTCATTTGGTCAAAGTTAAAGCAAAAATCAATTTGGCGTAGCTTCTAGCCCCTCGAACTCCAAAATGGCGTCGGTTCCATATTCAGGCACAGCTAAGGTACCTACATACCAAATTTCAGCTCATTTGGTCAAAGTTAAAGCAAAAACCAATTTTGCGTAGCTTCTAGCCCCTCGAAATCCAAAAAGGCGTCGTTTCCACAATATCTATCAGATGCAAAAAACCGGAAGTCTTAATATTGAGTTTGAATCGAGTTATCGCGGAAATTAACTTGCTAACTAACTTGCTAAATGACAGAAAGCGTTTTTTTGCGATTTCTCGGCACTGGAAGCACCAATCGAGATGCGGTTTTCACTATTAAATTGTTAATTTTAGGCACAGACTTTCCATACTGAACACTATGGGTCGATTCCGAAAGCCTGAAGCAGCAAGTCCAAAAAAGTAGTTTCACTGAAATACCAAAAACAATATATTCACACACAATTAAAATTGGTGTGAATATGATTTGGCACAAAATTAAAATATTGTCATTCCTTTCATATTAGATCATCAGATCGTCAAAATCCAGATTAAACTATTTAAAATTTTATAAATATGAACAAAAAAAATAAATAAATGAATAAACCACATCCATATGAGATACAATGAAGATGGCTGGCTTCTAAATTGAATGAGAATTTATTAAACGATTACGTAATTGGAATTCACGAGAAGAGGCAGTTGATAGAGACAGTATTGCACTTGGTATTGGAAATTGGACAACTAAGGGAGGTCATGGATCACCATTGATTTGAAAAACTTGCGAAGTAAGTGAAAAAGTACGTAATTAGGATAATAAAATTGCTAATTTAAAAATCAAGCTCATAAGGGGTCGTTCACTTATTATGTTCGCTTTTTAGGGAGGAGGGGGGTCTGAGATTTTGTAACAGGTCAAACAAAGAAAAAAAATTTTCTTGGAAAATTTGTAACAAAATTTGTTTAAAATTTCGTTTTTTTCCGTAACGTAATAAGTGAACGACCCCTAAGTTCTTTCTTTTTAGACTCTTTTTAGGCATAGAAAAAAATTCACAGGAGGGGGTGGGGGGGTTGAAAAAAATATTTTGTATGGAAGTGAATTTTTTTAAAAACCCCCAGCAAATTGAAAATAATTTTCAGTCAAGACGAGGGGTAGATTAGGAAGTCAACCTCTCCCTCCCATCCTCCAAGTCACGTCCCTGCTGTGAACATTCCAAATATTACTATTAAATCAGCTAAATAGTAACAATAAGCTAACCCATCCAACTTTATACTACTTTTCTGAGAATTTAAAATTCATAACTGACTAAAACTTTGCTTAAAATACAATAAAAATTAATTATCATTCATAACGATGCAATAAAAAATTTAAGCGCAATTAAGCTAATAGCAAATAATGACAACCAGTTGTAGATTCATTCAACTATTTCATAAATAGTTATGAGATAATATTAAGCTATTTGTTGAATAATTCCTATTATTTTCTATCATTTCTGGTTGGTTTAGTTTTTGTGCATTATTCATGTTCAGCATTCAAGAAGTTAGGGGGTCTGGAGCTGTATGATACTCCGTAGATTTTTTTGTATCATAATTTTGTGACAAGGAGGCAACGGAGGGTCTTTTAAATGAAGTATTTTTTTAACATATTATGCCTGAAAATGCCAATGAATCACAAAAGAAAAACACTAAAATCATGCGCAGCTATAAATATGTAAAATCATGACAAATTTCCGCCTAATTTGCGAATAATTTCTCATAAATGCATTAATGACAATTCCAAACAATGAATTATTCAACAATTAACTTAAATTTAAAGTACTCGACTTGTCGTATGCCAAATTTATTGATTTTGCATTTAAATATCGCGGGAAATAGGCTCGTATCATCGATAAAGCACTTAAAGCAGGAATTAAAAATTCATTAGCTTCTTACGTCATGATCGATTTTATTGATACTTTAAAGCCAATCGACATTGAGAATTTTAATGTAAAATAAACCTCTACTTTAAATTAAACATGCTTACGGGGAATGAATGTATAAAAATATCTTACAAATCTGTTTCAATTCACTCGATTTGCAATTTTGATTTATATGCTAATTTAGTGCCATGTTCGGATGTTACAGATTTTTATTCTTTTTATCGAAAATGTTTAATTGACATCGGAATGAAAGTTGTAGCAGATTGTTACGTTGAAAATACTAAAACTATAGCATTCAATGCACTAATTAATTAACGAATTTTTAAAATTTAAAATTTTAACGAACTTTTCAAATTCAAATTAGAATTTTTTTCTTTAAAATTCCATAAAATTCAAATTTTTAAATATCAAGCCCCAGTTTTTCAAATCAACCAATTTAATCCATTTAAACCGCAAACTAGAGCGCATAGTCAGTCTAATGACCCGAAATTCCAATCTACTCATATAAAAACCCCTTTCATTTTCAAAATCGCATTAAAAATTCTCAAACGCATTTAGTTCTGTTGATGTAACCTTATCAGCATTACAAATGAGAACAATTTATATTCAGAATTAAGTTATGAATATTCAATGACTTAAAAAAATTTAATCTATAAATTCTTATCTCATTTTTTACTAAATTGTTTTTATTGAAAATCATAATAAAAATTAAAATAAAGTAATTGTTATTGAGTTGGGTGTTATTGATAAACTGTTGAGGAAATAATGCCCAGAAATTTGAATTGAATTTTTAAAAGCCGTTAATTTTATGTTAGAATTGTTTTTAAATTTTCACATTTTATCACATAAAGTTTAAAAGTTTTGAATTTATTAACTTATTGATCAACAAAAAATAAAAAAAATTAATTAATAAAATAAATTTTCAAGAATCAAAACATAAAACAAAAGAATTTGCATAAAAATCACGAGAGTCAAGACAAGCGTCACATTCAGTGCGAGACTTTGTGTTTCAAATCGGTGGATAGACTTCAAATAATGATGAAAAAAATTTAAAGTGACTGAAATATTAAGGAAACTTTAGTTAATTAGTGAATAATCAATCTAAAAATATAATAAATATGAACACAAGAACTTAAAGAACACAAAATGGTTGTGCAAAGTCAATAAGAGAGTCAATATTTTAGTGAAATTTAGTAAAAACAAATCAACAATTTTTTTTCCATCAAACTTCCAGACATGCTCATAAAGTTTTTAAGTGAAAAAACAACATTCATGAAGAGCTGCAGTCAGCTGGTTCGATAAAGAAAAAAAAATATTTTCTCAAAGTTAAAAATATGTCAAAAGGACAAAGGATTGTTGGTTCAGTGACTTGCTAACAAAATTCAAATTTTTTCTTAAAATTTTTTTAAATGCTATAAAAAAAATTATTTAGTGTAACAAACAAACAAAAAAGAGTGCTGGAAAAAAAGTTTAATACGGAAGGCAAAAAGAAATAATCACAATTAGTTTCTGTCTCTCATTGTCGTCTCATTTGTACAAATTAATCGTAATAATATTATAATACAAGTTATACAGCATCAACATAATAAATAAATTAAGTTCATTTTCAATTAAATTGAATGTGGAGGAAAGGAAAAAATGAAATCAAAATGTAGATTGATTGCAATTTGGTTAATGATTTCATTTAATTCATTTATCGAAACTGGTGAGTGATTCATACACAAATCGATGGATTGTTTATTTAGCATGTCTGCGTTAACAACAAGTGCAAACATCAAAAAGATTATTTTTTTAAAATATGAGAATAAGTGACACGAATGAAAAAAAGAAATAAAAATGCAAATTGATACGGTCCGCTAATTTGAGCAACACTGAATATGATTCATTCTGTATATATTGTACAATGTGTGATGGTTTTTTGGTTCAATTACCTTTAAACTCATAATCCACCAGAAAAACTCTCATTTCCTCCACTTTTAATAGAAATTAAAAAAGAAAATCTCATTTTATATTTTATAGTTTATTTTTGGTAAATATTATTCCAAAACTCACCTGATCTCAATTTTATGCTCATCAGTGTTGTTAAACTGGATGCTAAAGGTATCAAATTCTTGTTATGTCTACAAACAAAAGTGAGGGTTTCAGATTTACAGTCTTTTGTTTATACTCCCACACTGGTATATAACCCAATAAATCAGATTACACTCTATTCCGACACAACATTAGGCGTGATCTCATCAGATTACAAACCCTTGTAACCATACCCCTCTAAATTTTATATTGAAGTTCCTTATAAATATCGATGAAATTTAAATGGACAATAAGACTTTATCTTAGCTGGTCTGGTCTGGACCTTAAATACTGTCTAAGTCTAGACACTAAGATGCCTAAGCTTACACACTGTCTAAGTTTAGACTTCGAGATACCTAGGTCTGACTTGACTTAGACCCCCAGAATAATTGTATTGATTTGAATATCTAGGTATTTGGCAATAGATGTGTGTCTGGGTATCTGAGTCTAGATTGTATCTGGGTATCTCGATGTTTGATCATCTGGCTAGTTATCGATACATAAATGGGTCATAAACAGGTCTGAGTCAGATTTATTGATCAGTAGCAGCGGGTTTTTCGGTATAACCCTACCTCTACCTATCCTAGAGGTACACCCTTAAAGTTTCTCGGTATAACCCTACCTCTACCTATCCTACACCCTTAGGGTACCGAGAAACACGCCCCTGGACCGTCTCGGGCATACCCCAGCTATTGTCAATTTAGTATGGTAAGGGCATCCTAGTATATACCCTATAAATTGACCCAATTCTAAATAACCAGTTACAACACTGATGCTCATATTTGAACTTTTTATTTTATCGACCAACAAAAAAATCTTCTTTTCTGTTTCTACGAAATTAAATGAGTTAAGCTAAACATCGAATGAGCAAAAAGAAAGAAATGAAAAAGTTAATGAGTCACAATAATACCTGCCTTATGTAATTTTTGTTGCTAAAAAAACTTTCATTACATTTCATGTGCTTGTGTAAATTTTATCTCGTTCTTTCAACTCCTTCCCTCAAAACAACCCTCATCATAAGCTTCATGATTGCCTTTCTTTATTCTCAAATCGAGAGAAAAAAAGTCATTTCTTCTTTGTACATGTCTCGTCAAGTTCGTTTTCTTTCTTATTTCCTTTAAAAAAATTTCTGTTTTCTTCTTAATTTAATTAGCGAAATTTTTCTATTGAGGCAATGAAATTTCCAATTCACTTTGACTTGCTAACTGTAACTTAATTTAAAAAGAAATGAATTAATTTGGACAATTTTGTATTTGAGTGAGCTGGACCATGTCAATAACAAAAGATTGCTTACTTGGCCTAGTTATTTAAACTGAATGAATAGTGAAATTAACTTTAGGTTGTTGACTGGAACTTTTCTTAGAAAATTATGACAAACTTAAATTGAATTTGAGGCTTTTTAAAGTGTTCTTAAGTAACGAGTGCAAGGCTATTGTTTTAAGTAGTTCATAATGTAATAACAACCTTGCGCGTGCAAGTATGTTACTTTATCATAACAATAGCTATTTCCCATTGTAATTTTTTTTCTCAGAATTGAAGAATGAATTCGATTGGATTTAGTTTACTGGATCTCATTTCAATGGAAATTTAAGCATCAACTCAATATTCGGCCGTCAAAATTTGATGAAATGCATCTTGTTTAGCTCTGAGACATTCCGGACTGGATGTTAAAAATAAATTGAAAGCCAAATGTTGTTATTTACAATTTTAAAGATATTCAATGCTATGAAATGGAAATGACTTTGCTAATTATTAAATTGAATCGCCAAAATCATTTACTCATTAATGAGTCATTGAGTTGCTAACTGGATGTTTCAGTAAAATCATCAAATTAACAATTTATAATAATCAAACCTGTTCCTTTTGATTAATGATGTGTTAGAGACCAAAGAAGCTTCGTTCATTTGTATGATTTACTTTAATTAATATTCCAAGAACTTTAAAAAGAGAATTGAGTTGGAATTTTATGAATATTAATTAAGAAAACACGACAGGGTGTGAAGCTATTGCAGTAAATTATATTTTCATATTTCTACACCCTTAACAGGCAATTTGAATTTCAAAAGACTGTTAAATTGCAAGAAAATTCTGTAATCAAAACAACCTTGAATTATGCGCCAAAGCCTCTCAATTTCATGCTTTAATGTGACTTTTTCACAATCGTTTCTTTTCTCTATTATCTTTCATAATAAAAAGATTTAAATTGCGATCCGGTAGTCTTATTATCCATTCATGAAACCATTAAAATAGAAATTGTCTACTTACTATTGCTAAATCAAATTATATTGTGTAAACATTTCAGTGCGTTATGCACATGAGAACCGAGATAAGAGAAGAAAAAAACGCATTTCAATTCATTGTCGACGAGGAAAGAAATTCTGTTCTCATTAAAATTCACAGACAGAGAAGAGAAAGAAAAACATACCCCCCACGTATCATATACACAAACTGAAATTGTGCATATACATTCAGAAAAAGAAATGAGAAAGAGGAAGAAAGGAATGAAAACATCTGATGACAGTGGTGTTATGTGTAGATGAAAAGAACGAATGAGCATGCATTTTATGTCACTTTATGTTTGCCTTGTTCATTTGCAGATTTAAATTCTTTCACTTCAATTTAAAATCAATTTAATGAAAAATTAGAAAAACTAACAAAAAAATATATTTTTCATTTCATTTTAGGATATGTCAAAGAAAATGGTAGGTGTTGATCATATTACTGTGCACATCCAAACAAAGAATTCTTCAGCAAGGTCATTCTCGTATATTATTAAGTCACGAACAAATTGAAGGTCGTGACTTGAACAATATAATTAAAACAGCAATTTGCGGATACTGCAAATAATTTTCATAAAGCTTCAATAACAAAAAAAAATAAGTTGGAAATTAATAGTTGAAGTGCAGTTTCCATGACATGAATCAGAAAATTTCTGTTTGTTGGTAGCAAAAAAATGTTTATGCAGGAAGTTTTGAGTCTGTGTTGTGGTGAAATTCTTGTGAATTCGAAGGAAAAAAAATTTATACAATAAACAAAAAAAGTCTGATGAAATCTATCGAAGTAGTCATGGTCTAGCTGCAAGTGTCGAGTATTGAGTTTATTTTTTGTGATTGCTCGAGGGAATTGATTGAAATATTGAAAAATGTAAATGAAGTGCTGAAATATTTTGGGATGTTATGATTAGGAAAAAATTGAGAATTGGCAGTTATGATGGCTTATTAAAATAGTATTAATTTAGGGGCCGGTTTTCGAGTTAATTATGGAATTAACTAGGATTTATACTAGATAAGAGGGTAGACAGAATTTTTTGAAGATAGATTTTTAAATTCTCTGTAAAAATTGGGGGGGGGGGGATTTTATGGATTCTAGAACCCCAGCAAATTGAAGAATTTTTTGAAGAAGTAAAATCACTGAAATCCCCCCTGGCTCCGTGATACTCTAGTAAAAAAGTAGCTTTGTACAGCGGAATATCCAAAAAAAATTTATATGGACGGCAAAATTTAGGGGATGTTTTGGGATTTTCTTCATAAGAAAACCCTAGCAAATCGAAGAAAATTTCTGTCGAGGGTGGTATACTCAAGGTAAGGTATACCTACAATAAGGTAGGGTATTACCTAGGGTACACCCAAGAAGCCATATCCAGAGATTCATCTTAGATATATTCTTCTTAGGTATTCCTATCATATAACCTACCCATACCGCTACTAAGCAACTAAATGGGGTAGTTGATATGATATGTACACTGCTCAAGAAACCAAGCCATGTTTTCCGACTGTAAATCCACCTTGAAAGCTATAAGTCTCAATTGCAGTAAAACAAAACAACAAAAATACAAACAAACTCAAATTTACATCATCAATAAGACTTTTAGCACATACAGAATCTACTGTACCATAACATTTTCAACAACTATCATCAAGCATAACTTTTCATTCATAACAATTGAACTTGAATTGACTTACATCATCTAAATATTTAGCAACAACTTAGAGCTCAAATTCCAAATGAATAACAAGATTCTTGAACAAAATCAAAATAATTAGTCATTGTTCTGTGGAAAATGTACTTCAGGCTTCTTCCAACTTTTGTGAATGACTTTTTGTGCCACTTTTTTAATTACCTGGCAATTATTTTTGCTGCGGTTATGTAAAAAAAATCTAACAATTTTGTTTTGATTTTATAACATTTTTTTTCGATTTCATTTTTCACTTTTTTTCTCGTAGGCAAACGATTGAATGAATACATATCGCATTTTGAGACATTAAATTACGATACAAAACATTTGCATGCTAAGCATAATCGTGCAAAACGTTCCATCGGTGAAGATCAGCATGTTCATTTAAAATTCTCAGCTCATGGTGAAACTTTTCATCTTAGACTTAAACGCGATTTGACTACATTTAGTGATAATTTAGAGGTAGATTTTTTTGTATATTCTATTTTGTGTCTTATTCTTACTTCATTGTGAGATTTTTCTGTCTAAACACCATTTTCATTAATCATGATTATTTTGGATTTATGGATGTACCCATGGAGAGAGATTATAATGTTCGAAAATCTAGAGTTTTTGACGGTTAAAATTTGAATGCAAATTTTTGAAAAATTTAACGGTCAAAAAATATTCAAATTTTTCGTCAACAACTAAAATTTTTAAAATTTATTTTTTATCAAATTTTTTAGTTTCTAAACAATTTTCAAATAGAGGAACTGAGAGCAACGATTGACAACATGAAATTACACACTTCTAAACCAAATATGACCTAAATTGCAGCTTATTTCCACTAAAATTCCCAATTTTGGTTTTCAATTTCCTCTCATTTCAAAATTCAATAACAAAAGCTATATTTACAACTTCCAGTCATGTCTACAACAATTTACATGAATACATTCATAAATCTCCATCATTATTCATCATCAACTTCAATTATTCTAATTCTTATCTGTTTTCTCACATCAAAAATTTAATTTTTTTTTTGTAGATTCATCATTTAGAATCAGATGGAAAAGAGAGTAAAAGGCTTATAGACACAAGTCACATATATGATGGACATGTACTTGGTGATAAAGACAGTTACGTTCATGGTTCCATAAGTGATGGAATTTTTCATGGACAAATAATCACATCAAAAGACTCATATTATATTGAGAACGCTCACTATTATTTCCCGAATCACAGTCACATTGTCGATGGCTTTCATTCAGTCATTTACAAAGATGAGCATGTAGACGATCCGTATAGAGATCGACGAACAGTTCATCCAAATGGTTGTGGACTCACGGATGATGTGTCACAATGGATGGATCGAGTACAGCATGCACATGATGACGATGATGAGATTGATATAGTACCAATTGAGAATAATGAGAAGGATAAAGTTGATAATAATACGCACTATTATCAGCATGTAAATAATCGAATTTATGAAGATATTGACGACTCCGACCATCCTCACAAGAAATACTCCAAAGAAGCCAACGCAAGAGTAAAACGTGCAACGTCTCGTTACCAAGAAAAAAATACATGTTCATTATATATTCAAACTGATCCATTAATATGGAGACATATTCGTGAATCAATACCTGATGTAAGTACCCATAAAATTTCATATAAGCTGAACCTGACTTGAATTATTGCTATTAAATTGGTTTTTGGCACGTGATTTTGTCAGTCTTGTGAACTTTTTATGACAAAAATTTCACTTTAAAATTAAGCGTATATCCATGATTCAGGATTGCATGTAAATTGATAATTTCACACCCCTTTTGTTAACATTCAAATACTAATTATCCGTTATATAGGACAGCAATTTTCCCAATTACAGACGGAACAAGTCTGATGACTAAATTGAAAAAAATTGTTTAACAATTTCCCTCATTTTTCCATTCATTTACAGCACAATGATCCAAATCGTGTGAATATAGTCGATGAGAAAACAAAGGAAGAGATTTTATCACTTGTCGCACATCATGTAGCTGCTGTAAATTTCATATATCGTAATACAAAGTTTGATGGACGAGTTGAGCATAGAAATATACGTTTTGAAGTTCAAAGAATTAAAATTGATGATGATCAAGCATGCGGTCTGTATTATCGCGGTGAACCAAATCAATTTTGTATGGAGAATATTGATGTCTCCAATTTCCTCAATCTTCATTCGCTCGGCAATCATGAACATTTTTGTTTAGCATATGTGTTCACTTATCGGTGAGTATTTGCATATTTAAATGGCTTTTTGTTGGCTCCGATGTTATCCTAGCTCGTGGATGGATGGAAACGTGATTTCATTGACGTAATGTGATTATTTATGACAGTTACAAGTGATGCATATTGAATTGATAATCGACAGAGGGAAATTTGAATGATTTTTAGAGGATTCACTGTCTTTTACACGGTTCTATCCAATACGAGACAGCTTTATTTTATTTTCGGACATGGGAATTTCGAATTCGAAAATCATTTGTTTACATTTTTAAAATGAATTTTTGTTTCTTAAATTTTGGCTTAATTTCATACTTATCAACTGGATAATGGATTGAAAAGCACTTAATGAGTATCATTAAAGCTATTAGTATTACTAAACAACAACAAATAGCAGTAAATAGCTAAAAACTACAAAATTTTAAAATTAACAATTTTCGAATACAAATTTCAAATTTCTGAAAAAATAACGGAAATTTCTGTCATTGTCTTGTATTAAGATTCAATTAATTCAATCTACGAACTAGTCTACCATACTTTAATTCCAAACTTAACATTCTTATTCCTTTCCCATAAATACAGAGATTTTACTGGAGGTACTCTCGGTTTGGCGTGGGTTGCAAGTGCATCAGGAGCATCAGGCGGTATATGTGAAAAATACAAGTCATACACAGAGACAACGAGTCAAGGAATGTATCATAGCACAAAACGTTCTCTCAATACTGGAATAATAACTTTTGTAAATTATAACTCACGTGTTCCACCTAAAGTATCTCAGTTGACATTAGCACATGAGATTGGACACAACTTTGGATCTCCTCATGACTATCCTGGTAAGATGAGATTGATTTTGTCAGTTTTGTAGAATTTTTAATTAATTTTCCTCTATCCAATATAGCTGAATGTCGTCCAGGAGGCCAGGCAGGAAACTACATCATGTTCTCATCAGCAACAAGCGGTGATCGACCAAACAATAGTAAATTTTCACAGTGCTCAATCCGAAACATTTCAAATGTACTCGATGCAATCGATGATGCGAAGAAAAGAAATTGCTTTAAAGTCAGTGAAGGTGCATTTTGTGGAAATAAGATTGTTGAAATCGGCGAAGAGTGTGATTGTGGATTTAACGATGAAGAGTGCCGTGATAGATGCTGTTACCCAAGAATCGTATCCGATTACGATTTAAATTTAAACTCGTCAGCAAAAGGTTGTAGTCGTAGGGCAAAGACACAGTGTAGTCCAAGTCAAGGACCATGCTGTGATCCAAATAGTTGTACATTCGTTCCAACCAATAAACGTGCCAAGTGTCGTGAGGAGTCAGAATGTTCGTGGAGCTCATGGTGTAATGGAACGTCAAGGTAAAATGTCAATCACAATTAATCTACATTGTATCAAAGTAAATTAAGTTACAACGGAATCACAAGAGGTCAATTAATGAAAACAAACATCCAGATCTTGAGAAAATCAAAACGTCTACATGGATACTTTTGTTTATATTCATTTTCATGACATCCTCTGACTAATTTTCAATTTTATTATTTGTGGAAATTTCCATCATCAATATCCTATTACGAATATTTATCAAACCATTCTTATAAATTGACATAATAATGTCTTCCTACATTATCTTCTTCGAATGATGATAAGCAGATTGAGGGTTTTGTATCGGATTTCAATTAAGATCTTGTGATGACTTTATTAATTATTTTTTGTAGGCTGTTTGGGCTTGAGATTCCATTACGTATCTAAAAAATTCTTTTAATATGTCTATCCTTGACATTTAGAATACCAAATTCTAACCATAACTTTTATTAAAGTCAAAAATTCATGTTAATATGAATTTTTTCGAATTTTGAATCAACAAATCCCCCTTCCAGCATCGTAAAGTCAAACAATACCTAATTTTTTCAATGAACATCCTCTCCAAAAATATCTCTATTCATTGATTCGCCCCGAAGCTAGACAATATCAAATTCAATTTTTCATTAATCATATTTATCAATTTTTATATTATTTACAGTGAATGTCCTGATCCGAAAGCTCGTGAGGATAAGACAAAATGTAATAATGGTACACAATTGTGCATCAGCGGAGAATGTACAGGATCAATATGTCTTAGTTGGAATAAAACCGAGTGCTTCCTAACATCATCCTCACATACGAAATATGACAAAAGACGTCTCTGTGAGCTTGCTTGTCAAGACGGCAATGATCTTTCAACGTGTCGTTCAACGAGTGAATTTGGACATATTTATGGACTGCCAAAGGAGGGTATTAGTTTAAGACCTGGTTCACCGTGCGACAATTTTCAAGGATATTGTGATGTTTTTCTAAAGTGCCGAGCTGTCGATGCTGATGGTCCATTAGTCAGACTTAAAAATTTGCTTCTCAACAAGGAGACTTTGCATACATTGAAGCAATACGTTATAGAGAATTGGATATTTTGTGTTTTCATGGCTATCATATTTTCCATCTTTATGGGCATATTTATTAAATGTTGTGCCGTGCACACGCCAAGTAGCAATCCTAAAAAGCCACCAGCACGTAGAATTAGTGATACTTTAAGGCGACCCATGAATACTTTAAGACGGATGGTAAGTGTTGGATTTAATATTTTGAATGAGGAGATTTTGTCATTTGACTTTGCTGTAAAAATTTTAAGACTGACTAGTTGTGTAGCTCAGTGGTCTTTGGGATTTTTTTTTATTTTTTCGGATGACAACTAGGTCTGTGACCCTGGTTGCCCCTCCCTCTTGCTACGCCACTGAGACTGACCCCCCCCCCCCTTGGTATCCCATATTTTAAGACAACCCACTTTTTCAGTTATACCCTTTATAAAGATCATTAGTTATATACTTTAATTGATGAGCATATCCAAGTGCTTCTATGAGTGTTGGAATAGCGAGAAGCAAGTCCAAAAAAGGTCAAGCCTTTCAATCTGATAAACCACATTTAATTTATTATACAGTCATTGCCTAAAAGCATTAACCCCATGAAAATATTATAATAAATGACCTCAATGACAATCTCGTTGAAATTTGCATGTCCCACAATGGTCTAGAATTGGAAAAAATATATGTTGTAGCCACAAGTAAGTAGTTTATGGAAATGTATAAGTTTTGGTCCAGAAGCTCTTAGTTCCGGAGATATAGGCCAAAATGTGTGAAATTTGGGTTCGGACAAGTCATTTTCAAAGCTCTGGTACTCGTCACTGCTACATCCAATTTTTTCAAACTTT
Source organism: Chironomus tentans (assembly GCA_963573255.1). Taxonomy (NCBI): domain Eukaryota; kingdom Metazoa; phylum Arthropoda; class Insecta; order Diptera; family Chironomidae; genus Chironomus; species Chironomus tentans. Next base: position 21,592,736 of record OY754302.1, read on the forward strand.
TTTTTATTAGATAGGTATAAGTAAGAGCTTTAATATAAATATACATTTGCTATACTTTTGGTGCTTCCTGCGCTTGATAGACTCGAAAAGGTCCAAAATTAATGATTTTTCATGGAATTTTCAACCCTGCGACTACGCTATGCAATAGTTTTTATTGAAACATTCTGTAATAGTTAAAGCTTATCAATATACATAATCCATATGAAGAAAGTGTTTTGATAAGTTTAACCATTGTGGAGAAAAATGAGTTTAAAGTTGAATTTTTTTGATTTTTTGCCTTAGGGGACCCCAGGTACCCCAATGATGATCGGTTGCGCGACATTTTATTTCGGAATATTAAAGCCCCTATTTATACCTTTAATTTAAGACCAAAACGAAGAAAATTGGCATGGACCTTTTTCCGCTAGAGCCATTTGAAGTTTGCTACCTGGGGTACCCCTATAAGGGAACTTTAATTTTTCACATCAAAACTTTGTCCAATCTTGATGAAACTTTCAGATTTTATGTAAATATTGATTATCTTAAAATTTCTGTCAAAAAAATTTGACACAAGGCGAAATTTTGTCGAAAATTGGCAAGAAATGATTTTTTGGGGTTTTGAAACCATATCATGGTACCTAAGCCTACTGTAACTAAATTTTACAATTTTTTCTCTCCTTTTATTGCATAGCGCATTAAAATACCTTTTCAACGAGGTATAAAACATTACAAATGAATGAGATTTGTATGATTTATGGCGAAAAAACTGAAAAATTGTTCAAATTTGAGCGAGTTTGTAGGTTCATACTTTATATTTTTGCTTATATTTCTCCCCAATCTTAAGTAAATGTAATAAATTTGGTATCGTTGGAAAGCTTATGGTAGTGGCTATTCAGTAATATAAACATTTGAGTTCATAAGTTGTACAGTGCATGGTTAGGCTATGTCAAAAATGTCAAATTTTGACTACCCTCACGTTGGACAGCAAATATCCAAAAAAAAAATTTTGACCTTTTTTCTACAGAATCAAGTTTAAACTAACATAAAATGACCACAGAAGTATTTTTCCTTCACAAATTGCAGTAAACGAGCTCATAGAAAAAACATCATATTTTTATAAAAAATTAAAAAAATTCGAAAATTCCAAAAAAATTGATGCTTTTTCTATGAGCTCGTTTACTGCAATTTTTGTCGAAAAATTACTTTTTTGACTATTTTATGTTAGTTTAGACATGATTCTGTAGAAAACAGGTCAAAAATAAATTTTTTGATATTTTCTGTCCAACGTGAGGGCAGTCAAAATTTGACATTTTTGACATAGCCTAGCCATGCACTGTGCAATTTATGAACTCAAATGTTAATATTATTGAATAGCCACTACTATAAGCTTTCCAACGATACCAAATTTATTACATTTACTTAAGATTGGGGAGAAATATAAGCAAAAATATAAAGTATGAACCTACAAACTCGCTCAAATTTGAACATTTTTTCAGTTTTTTCGCCATAAATCATACAAATCTCATTCATTTGTAATGTTTTATACCTCGTTGAAAAGGTATTTTAATGCGCTATGCAATAAAAGGAGAGAAAAAATTGTAAAATTTAGTTACAGTAGGCTTAGGTACCATGATATGGTTTCAAAACCCCAAAAAATCATTTCTTGCCAATTTTCGACAAAATTTCGTCTTGTGTCAAATTTTTTTGACAGAAATTTTAAGATAATCAATATTTACATAAAATCTGAAAGTTTCATCAAGATTGGGCAAAGTTTTGATGTGAAAAATTAAAGTTCCCTTATAGGGGTACCCCAGGTAGCAAACTTGAAATGGCTCTAGCGGAAAAAGGTCCATGCCAATTTTCTTCGTTTTGGTCTTAAATTAAAGGTATAAATAGGGGCTTTAATATTCCGAAATAAAATGTCGCGCAACCGATCATCATTGGGGTACCTGGGGTCCCCTAAGGCAAAAAATCAAAAAAATTCAACTTTAAACTCATTTTTCTCCACAATGGTTAAACTTATCAAAACACTTTCTTCGTATGGATTATGTATATTGATAAGCTTTAACTATTACAGAAAGTTTCAATAAAAACTATTGCATAGCGTAGTCACAGGGTTGAAAATTCCATGAAAAATCATCAATTTTGGACCTTTTCGAGTCTACCAAGCGCAGGAAGCACCAAAAGTATAGCAAATGTATATTTATATTAAAGCCCTTACTTATACCTATCCAATAAAAAAAAGTTTGAAAAAATTGGACGTAGCAGTGACGAGTACCAGAGCTTTGAAAATGACTTGTCCGAACCCAAATTTCACACATTTTGGCCTATATCTCCGGAACTAAGAGCTTCTGGACCAAAACTTATGCATTTCCATAAACTACTTACTTGTGGCTACAACATATATTTTTTCCAATTCTAGACCATTGTGTGTCCTTGATTAATAAGTCCATTTATATTTACTCTTTTTCTAGCGGCATCCTGCAAACGTAGCTCGTTCAATACCACCGCCTGGTCATGGCGAGAGACGAAATAGAAGTCGAAGTGGTGGACAGAACAGACAAGGTGGACAGCCACGGCCAGCATCAGCGCATCAAGGAGGGTATAATAACAGTGGTCGAGTGCGAGGTCAATGATTATGCTAAATTTCTTGTGAAAATCATAACTGCATTATTCCCTTTTTATGTATTGTTTTGTTAATGAACTCATATGTATGCTTTCTATTATTTATGTTCAAAATTATGTTGTTTTTTTTGAAAATTTTACTTAACATCAAGCATGTATGTTACTATAATTTAAATTATTTGTTATTTTTAATGGAAAAAAAATCCAACCTTTTTTATTTAATTTTGGAAGAGAATGATTTAATCATAATGCAAAAATTACGGCATAAAACTTTGGCTTCATACTTTCACCATACCATGTCATGTATTTTGTTTGCCTTTCTATTTTTTTCTCGCATCTATCATGTAAAAATTTCTTTATTTATAAACTTTAATTTAAAGTTTAGTTAAACGGAGGTTGTTTTGGCGGGAACATTTTTGGAGGGGCAGACAAGTTGAAAATAATGTTGAAATAAGCCTACTTTGATTGAGAATTACTGGCACATTGACTTAGAGGCATGAGACGCTTTTCTTAAATCTAAATAATATTTTTTGACCCTTTATTCCTCGAAATTTAATCAAAGTACGCTGTATTACAAGTTATTTTCAACTGGTTAGCCCCCTTGGAATGGGTGTACCCAGGAGGGGGGTCCGAATTTTGAAACTCACTATAAATGCAACAACCCATTGGAAAAATAATGATTTTCTTAAATTAACTATGAATCAAGAAAAACTTTGAAAAAAGTTGGTACAATCTTCTGGAAAAAAGAGTTTGAAAACTCCGGACCCCCCTGAATATGACCATGCCCCTTGGAATTTTAATTAAAATATTTCCACCAAAGCAATCTACTCATTATGAATTTATTATTCACTGACTAACTGAATCAAAATTTATTATTCTCAATTTATACAGCCGACGCCCCGTTAATTCCAGTACAGGGTTATAATAGACGTGCGAATGATCCGTATGCCGAGGGATACACCGAGAGACAACAACAAAGTTGTGAAATGCAAATACGCTATCCAGCCGCAAGTGCACCACCGCCAAAGGCATGACCGGTATAGGATATTTATCATTTAAATAGAAATTATAATTATTTTATGAATGAATGACAAAGTATAAAAAATGACTACAAAACGATGTGTATGTGTTTTTTGGGTCCAGTATAATACAAAGATTTCAATTTTTCTTTCCTTTTTACAAATAATAAACATTCTGTTCCATTCTCAACAACTCTGAGTTCTGTTTAAGTACGAAGTGTAAATTGTAAACGATATTATGATATAAAATAGTGTAGTGATGATGACAAGTTTGAATGTTGCAGCTTGATTAATGTCAAAAAGTTTTAATGGGGTTTCAAGCATGTAAAAAGAGCAACTTTTAAGGAATTAATCATGTGAAATTTTCTGAATCATAAAGTTAATTGGAAAATTAAGTGAAAAACGTGCATGAGATTTGAAATGTATTCACAAATCACGTGGATGAGATGAAGATGAAGATGACAGTTTTGTTGAATAGTTGATTACGTGCTATTATCTGTATCTCATGAAACAGAGGATTTGAATTTGAAATTTAATTTAGTTGAATGGTAATTGAGTTTAGTATTCTCGGAGTGAGTTGGATTGTCATATTTAATGGGAATCTGATATTTAATGGTTCTTTTGGATAAGCTTGTGGCTATTTTAGTTGGTTTCTCAGAGGATATTCCTTTTAATACGCTTAAGTTATATCCTTTTGAGTGTTTCCTTGATATAAGCTAAGGTACAAAATAGATATTCTCTAAAGACATGGGGATGTCCTCTGAAAAACGCACTATAGGAACAGGAACCCAGATGAACATAAGTTTGAATCAAGGGCACCTAAGTGGATCAAGGGTATCTTAGGTACAACCTAGTATACTGGGGGACCATTTAAAGCTAGAATAGAGTAGTGGAGTTCGTTTGAGACAAAAAGGCTCTGGGGCGATGATCTTTTGTACCATTTCAGTAAGATCAACCTATAAAATTTCAATATCCTTGATAAAGCTTACGAAAAGTCCTTAAAAGGTAAAGAACCACTTTCTAAATTTTGGATCTAAACTGCCATTAAACATGGACTGCGTTTCTGTGGTGTCCAGGCAGATAGAAGCTGCGGGATCAAGCTATATGTAGGTAAATCTGTCAGCGCGAAAGTAAGGCTTCAAAGAGCGTAAATGTGCTTAGACAATAGACTAGATATATGTAGCTCTTTTTTGTGAGGACATGGGTTCTATTCCCATCAGAGACCGATATCTCAATCACCATGATTCGCACAATTCTCACAACAACATAGATTCTAATTCATAAAATTCAAAAATAGCCCAACCAAGTCTCGAACCCATGATTCAAATTGTTTACATAATTTACAGATACCAAAGCACTAGACAACTACACCATCGAGTCTCTTCAGCTCACTAAAATTTAATTAAGAAACATTTTTTAAGCTCCAACATTCAAAATTCTTCACTTAACTTTATCCTTTCATTTTTTTAAAAAAACATTATCATTAAAAATTTTAATCTCATACAGACGTTAAGCAGACGCATAAAATAAGTGAAAAATAATAAGAATCAAACTTTTTGTTTACCACAACTCGAAAAAGTGAAAACTACGAAAAAAGTGAGAAAAAAAATTAATTAAATTAAAAAAGTAATAAGGATAAATAATTAATAAATTAGAATATTCAACAAAGATTTCAATTAGGAGTTAAAAGAATTTAATTATTTTATACAAAAACATAAAAAATGAAAGGAAAAAAATATTCATCTCTTTATTTAAGTTTATTCGCGTGGTGGTTTTGAGGTTGGGTGGGAATTTGAAGGAGAGATCATGACTTGTCGGGTTGTTAACCCCAAAGGTCTGACAAAATTTTATCCAATTTGACTCTTTTGGAGTGTCTACCATCAAATAAGCCCCAAAAAGCCAATAAAAAATATCCACCCATCCACAAACCACCGTAATTCACACATTTTCCTACATAAATATTGACGAAATACTTATTAAATGATGATTATTCCTTTTGTCCTTATTTTACAAGAACCAACAAAACTGTAAGATACCAGAAAAAAATATTAGACATGAAACAAGAATAAAAATTTAATAAAAACAAAAAAATAGAATATTTTTATGAAAAACAGTTTATAAAGGAATGGAACATTAGAAAAAACAATGGCATCAATACGCTAAATGTGATAAAAAAAATTGAATGAATTATTGATAAAAAAATTTATTTTTCTAAAACGTAAAAAATGGAAAAGAAAATTCTCTACTGGAAAAATGGATGGAAAAGAAGTAAAAAAAATATTGCTCGAGGTGTGGATGTGTTGGCTTGTTTGGTTTCAATTTGGGTACTTAAATTCATCCAAAATCTAGCAAATTTGTGTTTTAGATAATTTTTTTTGAGTGAATATTTTAATTTTTTGTCAATTATTTTTGGGATCGTTCACAAATAGACACCCCCCGATATGTAAAAGAATCTTTATAAAAATAAAATTCTGAAACGTACTATACAGCTTCATTTGTTTGGGATACCCCTGAGGTAGCGTATACCCAAGGGTATACCAAGCAGCCAGCCCCTGACCCTTCTACCAAGGGGTAGGAAGGTGTGTGGCATTTTTTCAAAAAAATTTTATAACGATTTTGTGACAAAATTGGAATGAGATAAAAGAAATAAATTAAATGTGAACGACCCCTTTAGTAAATAGAATTTAAGATGAGCTTTTAAAAAGGAAATTATTATTATTATTATTACCGAAATAGAATTTAATCCTAAGCTGCAATATTGGTCATGCTTTAAATCTCTTTGAAAAATTTCATTTAAATCTGAGAAATAACGTGAATCTGAGGTCGTTTTCTAGGGTTATTCTGGGTACCCTACCTACTCTATCGCTATCCTCCACCTAGGATACCCTGGGATAGGATAAGTTAGGTAACCGTAGAGTATCCTAGTAGGAGTGGGTAGGGTAGGTAGTGTACCCTGGGTAACCCTAGAAACCAACCCAAAAATTAGAATTTTTAAAAACTTACAAAATTCACTAAAAAATTTAAAAAAGCCGTTACAAAAGAAAATTTAAATTTTGGGAAGATTTACTGCAGAATCGCCGAGAAAGTGATGTATTTCATTAGTATAGCCCCATTAAATCTCAAAATCACAGTATTAACTAACCAAATGAAGCCCAACAAGATCAGTTCCCACACCTTGACACCCTTTAGAACATTATTCATTTATCTTATAGAAAAAAGACTTTTATTTTCTTTCATTTTATTCTTTTCATTGGTGAAAAAAAGACATTCTTTAATCTCAAGTGATTCATTTTTTATTTTTCTCTGCCTTTTTTTTCTCTTAGTCAGCGCTATATTTTATGCAAAAGAAGCAAAATGCATGTCTCATTTTAAGAAAGAATATTTTATTCAATTGACTCAAATGCTAGGATGGAATAAATGACTTATGAAAAATTTCCATAAATTTTATTTTCTATGAACATAAAATGCTCAATTTCTTCTTGAGTTGAAATTTCATTTTCGTAAGCTTAAGTAAATTATTTTTATCATGAGAATGAGGAAGTTTGGAAGTGATTACGGAGATAAAAGTTGAAAAAAGTTCATTAAATTTGGAATTTTTCATTGTCTCGTTCGGATACTTTTTTAAATAAGAAATTCAATTCTAAGATAGCGTTTTTGGATCTTTTTTGTGTCAGCTTTAGATCTAAATTGAGGTTATTATTCTGAAAAATACGAATTTTAATTTGAATAATTGATTTATTTAGAAAATTCTGTATCGCAGGGTAAAAACTACAAAACTTAACAGCTAGAACTTTTAAACAAAATGCAAATTTCAAAAAACCGTTAATAAAGCAAAAGTGTGAAATTTTTAAATTTCAAAAAGCCGTTATGAGCAAAATTTGAATTTTTTGAATTTCAAAAAACTGTTATAAACAAAAGTTTGAATTTTTTGAATTTCAAAAAACCGTTATAACGCAAAAGCTAAATTTCAACGAGGTAATCGCTTCCAACATTCTTAATCATCCAAACTCATTTCTACAAAGCTTTTTAAAAAACAATTTTAATAAATAATTTTTTTCTCAATACATTTTTGAAATGAACTTAGCGAATTAATGAAAACCTTTTTTTAATGAATTGATAATACTGTTGCATAATAAGTAAAAAAAAGAAATTATTGATGATAACATTATTCAAAATGATGATAGGTAATTGTAATTTGTAAAGTGAATGAAGAATTAAGAAAATCGCGATAAAAAAAATTATAAATATTTAAGTTTACTGTTTTTTGCCAAATAATTGTGAATGAATTACAAGTGTAAATTAGCGAACTATAAATTTAAAAATGAGTAAAAGAAAAAAACAAAGAATTTGTCATTATAATGAAGAACCGATTATTATATAAATAAAAAGTGAATTCCTTCTAAAAAATAATGATTTTGTGCTTTATTTTTTTAGGATATTATTTCTAATTCAGCACATTTTGATGAGCATGCAAAATATTTCAGGTCACTTTATTTGAAAGCTTATTTTGAAAATTTCAAAAATTCTGCACAGTCATTGAAGGATATTGGTTATTTCGATGAATATGTTGCATTATTTTCAACGTTTCAATTTTCATTGTTGCTTAGAATTGAAAATAAATATTCAATCTAGGGCAGTTCGAGTAAGGGGACGTTCATATATTACGTCACGCAAAAAGTGACTGACCAACAGCGGTAAGCCAAAAAAAATTTTTAGGGGAGTGGGGGGGGGGGGAAGAGCAGGGTTAATACCTAGCATTTGCCTTTGAAAAAGACCATCTAGGTGTAGGCAATTATAAGTCAAATGCCTTTGATGGTGCCTTTGAAAATCTTTGATGGTGCCTTTGACCATTATCTTTAAAGAAAAATTATAAAAATATGAAATGTTTATTTTTTTGCACAGACAAAGGTAAATTCAAAGGCAAGAAAAAGTTGTCTTTGCAAAGGCACGACTTTGCTAGATCATAGGCAAAATCTGGTCAAAGGCACCTTTGTATCAGCCCTGGGTATGAGATGGTAAGATGGGGTGAACCAATTCATCCTCCCTGACTCCGCCACAGCAGACCAAACTTCGTGATCCGCTCCTTGCCAACTGAGTTAAATTCTTTATCAGCATACTGAGTTCAATCATTATTTTACGTCTAGTCTGCACATCAAAAAGCTAATATTTTTAGAAATCGAGTTTCTTAAACCTTTTATTTTGGAAGCTAAGAAGACATCCCATCACATCAAACCAGAACTTTAATTCCAGTTTCCATTTAAAGCTATAAATCGATTGATCCTTTCAACATTCACAACAACGAAAAAAAAGGCAACAAAGACACGACCGAAAGGTGGAAGGAAAAGGGTGAAAGGATTTTTCCTCGTGAATAAACCATTGAATGTAAATAAATATTTGAAGTCAAACACTTTTTTATGCCACCTCGCCTCACATTCACATTCATAGGAGCTTTACCTTTTTCTACCCTTTTATCGACAATATGCCTTTATGTTCTGCAATAACATCGTTATAAAGAACCTGCAAAAAAAATGTACATGATACAAAGCTTTGTGCCGAGAATTGAAAAAGGAGGAAAGAGGAAAATTTACTGCATTACGAAAATTGAATTTTCACACTGAATTAATTTTAGTAACTTTTTATTATTTCCTTGATAAAGTCAAGATATTTATCAACACGTGTAAATACTTCTGGTTCATTAACCGTCTCACAGCTCTCTAAACCTTTACTAACAACACCAACAATTTTCTTTTCACCCCGTCGATAAATTATCAATCCTTGTCCACTGTCGCCTTGACAGCTCGATGCTCCAATGCCTTTTCCGCATAAGCACATTGATGAATATTCAGTATAGTTATTAAAAAATAGATTTTGGCATTCCCGAAGTGGTATAATCTCATAGTATGCATAATTAGCGAAATTTGCGGTCGGACCGGCTGTAAGGATTAAAAAAGAATTTATTATAGTCTACATCGCTGAGCAGATTCTAAAAAAAACTTTGTTTTTACAGTCTCCAAACTTTCCATAGCCCGCAATAATGCCTCGAAATCCAGTGTATTCACTCTCCGCGTCATAAACCGTCGGCAGTGCAATAATTTCGAATGCTATAAAAGAATAAACATCGTTTTGCATTAATTATAGTATTTTTATTAATCTATTAATACTCACTATTATTTAGACTCGATAACGATCGTCTTAATTTCAATAAAGCTATATCGTTGATAATCTCGTTATCATAATCAAATTCCGGATGAACAAAAACATTTTTCACACGAACAATATGATCCAAATCGTTTGTCACATTTCCTAAATATATGATTATTCACATTTAGCAGGTGGACAAGATATAATCTTCTCAGTGTTTTTTTGTATTTAATATGTCCAGATGACGTAAAAATCACACATGATATCACGATATTAGCAGACAAAGAACTCTTTTTTTTGATAATTTTTAAAGATTTTAATAATTTTCAGACTCAATTGTTATTAAATTGAAAATGTGTTTGCAGTGAAATGCCGACTTGTTGTGATCATTTGCGACCGGTTTTTTCAGATGCTTGAAGTGGCTTTTTTTGCTAATTAAGAGGTGAACTGAATTAATAATGAGGATGGAGATCATCAGAATAAATATAGAATGATCTGAACAACTTTTGAAAATTTTTGTGTTTTAAAAATATTTGGCGCCAAAAGGTGCAGTGCAGTCTTACTAGGATATCGGGAGAGAAAAAAATATTTTTCGTAAAGTTGCAGAAATAAAAGGTCAATAACCAGATACGTTTAAGATCAATAAGTTCTTTACAAATGACTTCCAACTTTTTAGTGGATGAGGAAGCCTGGTGCTTTGTGGCACTCTAAGGGTCGTCTATAAAAAATTCTATTTACTAAGACTTTTTGGAAAAAAATCCAGAACCCCCCCCCCCCATTTTTGCATCCAAAAAAATTATAATGGTTTTTAATTTTTAAAATTCGTTAAATTTTCAAATGTTTGAAAACCGTTAAATTTTCAAATTTTTGAAAATCATTAAATTTTTTTAAAACCGTTAAATTTTCAAATTTTGGAAACCCGTTAAATTTTCGAAATTTTGAAAAACGTTAAATTTTAAAATTTTTGAGAACTATTAAATTTTTTTAAAACCGTTAAATTTCAAATTTTAGAAACCCGTTAAATTTTTAAATTTTTGAAAACCGTTAAATTTTCTACATCAAGTTGAATAGGGTCGTTCAACATTTAGAACCTGTGATCAAAAGAGAGGAATTTGTAATATTCCAGGTTGTTAACTCTTTGTTAATTAATTTAATTATAATTATTTACACCCGGTTTTTATCTTGTTAGCAGAACATTAAAAATTCAAATTTATCTTCGAATCGCTTTACCAATCTTGATTAAAATTTTTACTAATTTTTCTCGTTTTAAATGATGACTCATAATGTTTACAGCTGAATCTATAAGCCAGTATTTTCACATCGTAAGTTTTTTTCTAAATAAATCACAAATTCCGTGTCTGCTAATATTGTTCATATCACTAAAACATTTATTTCCATACCTATGAACACATCAATCACATCAAATCCATAAACACAATGAGCGCTTGTTATAATCCAATAATAATCAATGATGCTACCCGAACACGAATATCCTTTAAGCGTTTTACTATTTTCACGAGCAAAAATTTTCACCGTATGCAATTGCATATTAGCTCGATAGTCAATAACTGTTCTGTATGCACTAACATTGTCATCCGTTGAACCATTGTGAATTTTAAAAATTGCGTAATTTGCGTGAAGAATATTAAAAATTATTAATAGAAAATTCAGCACAACGATATTATTCATTGTTAATCGTTGATCGCTCAACAATAACTGAGAGTGAGAATTCTCAATTCAGATGTTTTAAAAGCTCAAAGAACCAAACGCATTGATAACAAACAAGAGAAGATGTATGTGGACATGAATTCTTAAAATACAACGTGTGTTCGGTCTCTCTCAACAGAAAATACCACAGCAGAGAAGATTACCTCAAACTTGACATACTGATGATGTCACAAGCACGAGCCATAGAACTGTAGAAGACATTTAATGATGAAAGTTTTATTCAACTCAACATCAACTTGTTATGATGATACTCAACTCATTTCATGTTAATCTATTAGTTATATCTTCATTTTAAGATGATTCTCAGTCGCTCTATGACTTGTTGTTGAATATTCATAGTCTAATTCTCTCTAATTTATTTATTTCTTTGTGCTTTACTTCTTTTAATCTCCTGACAAACATCGAAGGATTTTTTTAAAAAGCTGCTTGTGGTAGTGTTAAGAACCTGGTTCCAAAACAAATTCGAGTATAATTAACTTGAAGATCTAGAGATTAATCGTTTCGTTGAACTATCCAGTTCTTTAAAAATAAATTGTGAGAAATTCAAAATGTTGAGTTTCTTTTACTTTTGTAGCTTCTTCGTTCGACATTTTTTTTTTATAAAACTCGTTAAATTTGAAAACCACATGGATCGGGGTATCAAGTGGACATTATGGGGATTTTGAAAGAGAGGTAATATAACAATTGGGTGGGATTATTGACCCTTCTTACTTATATTGTCACAAAATTTTTAACAAATTATGTAAAAATAATGTCAATCACGCTCTGACCCTTCTTTTTACTAGTTGAGCTAGTCTAAAGCTAGTTTGCTTGACTCTGGTATCTGTTAGAACTTGATTTTGATTACTTAAGGAACTTTAGCTTGTATTTTAAACAGAAATAAGCATATTGCTTAAGCGTAGCCAGGGAGAAGTCCAATGGGGTTCAGAACTCTTCCCCCCTCGAAAAAAAAATTTTTTTTTGAAAATTTTTTTAAAAAAATTGTTCTTTTTTTATTTTTCCAAAGTTTTTCCTAATCATTAATTTAGAGTTTAATCATTCAGTTACCATTAGAATTAAGAAAAACTACAAAAATATGAGTACAAAAACGAAAAAAAAAATTTGGGCTCCCTAAAAATTTCCCTACACCCTCACTCAGGGGCGTACCCAGAACTTTTTAGGATGCTTCAAAATATGTTTTCTTTCTTATGCTTATGGTTACGTACTTACTTGCTAATTCTAACGTTACATGAATGATTAGCTAACTAATTAGAGTTTCAGAAAAAATCTCAAAAGGAAAAAATAATTTTCCATATAAAAAATTTTTCGAGGGGGTCCGGACCCCATAGGACCCCCTGGACGCCTATTCACTCACTCTGAAAAGTTTATTTGGTATTATCGTTAATGTGGTTTTATTTGGGACCTTTCTTCAGCGATAATACCCTCAAAACAGCAGTACTCCAGTCAAGAGTAATTTGAATCTGTTGGAATCGTTATTTTGTAAGAGTTGAATGGTTAAATGTGAAAAAGTTTCTTTTATTGCACTAAAACTTTTAGTGATATTCTCTTTTTGTAATTCAATGTTTAATGTTAAGGTTTTTATACCATCTTAACTAGTTGAGGTATTAGTTAACATGGCTTTTCCTTTGACAGAAAGATAAGAAAATAAATAAATAATAATAATAAGAGCGTAACCATAAATTTCAAGAGAGGGATTTCGAAATTTTTGGAATTTTTGCGTTAAAAACCCCAGAATCTAATAGAAGTTATCAAAAATGGTATGGACTCCAAGAGCCCACCCTACGCTCCTGACTATTGTCCGCAAAATATACACGGACCCACCCTCCCACGAAATATTCTTCTGAAGCTCTAATTTGTTAGCTTTTTTGACTCTAACTTTGGATTTTGTGAGTTTTTAGACCCCCTCAAATTTTTTCTGTTTACACCCCTGTTTTAAGCACTATAACGTATCTAGAGCCTTTTGTGAGTACCAATACTGTATCAATTTTAATACCTATGCTGAAAAACCTAGTTCTTAAAGTACTAGAATTAATCTGCTTCATTTAAAGCCTTTCAAGTAGATAGCTCGGACTGAGAGCCATGATCCTGAACCAAAGTCACCTTAGTTGCATCAAAATTTAGCCTGACCTAACTCAACAATCCAAATCGTTAAAGAAAATTTTTTTCTAATAATTCAGAACCTGCTAAAAATAAAAATAAAAGTTAATTTACATATCGAGGAAGAAGAAATGAATAATTATCAAATATTAAGGTTCAGAATTAGCAAATTTACGTGCTAAATCTCATGTGGAACTCTTTCGAGAGAAAAATAAACTGGTCGAAAATTCCCCAAAAACGATTAGTGCATTTTGAATATAAGATACGAATATTATATTTAGCCTAAGCTGATAATAATGTGAGGAACATGTCCAATACTTAGTTGTTATATTTAGTCTTGTCTCTTATGCAGTAAGCTAGGTCATTCACTACACAAATTTACATACGTCAGATCAAGAATATTATTCGTGATTCAACACTGTCAATATTTTGAATGTTATACAATACGACACACACGACTACTTAGTGTGCCTTTATTGACATTGTGGACAGAATTCTTTGAATATTTGAAGAATTTTTGAACGGTGATGAGTAATGGTGATTAAAAGAAATTTTGATTCTGCATGCAGGTTTGATTTATAAGAGTGAATTCTTTTGTAGCTGGCTACCGGAATGTCTAGAATCTAGGCTTCTCTCAAGCAAGACGGGTAAAATTTAACATAATTATTACTTGGGATATCAGGGGCGTAGCTAGAAACTGTTTTTAGGGGGTCCAAAATATTTTTCGTTCTTTTATTCAAGTGCTTGTACTTGTTGTTAATTCTAACGTTAAGTAAATAATTAAACTTCAAAAAAAAGCTTCGGAAATGATTTATCAAATTTTAAAAAAAATTCAAGGTGGGGGTCCAGACCCCCTTGAACTCCTCCCTGGCTACGCTCCTGAGTGATATTATGCAAAAAATGTTTAGAAACAAAACAATAAAAATGATACATCTGAAAAGATCCAGTTGTCATCTAGACACATTGAGTACAAAATTTTCAAATCCAGTTGAGATCCAGATCCATACGATGCATCCAGATGGATACTATAAAATACAATAAGACCCCCCTTTCCCCCTCATTACAAATTTTGAACGAAAAAAATTCCTTAGTTTAACCTGTTATAAAATCTCAGACCCCTCAGATAAGTGGACGATTACATACCCATTATACCCAATAGAAACAAGATCCAGTGGACATTCTAATCCATCATACAAACAAGATTAATTTGCCGTCTGTTTCTTAATTCTTAGTCTTTGCTTAAATGTCCTGAATTCATTGATGCAACAGTTAATCCAGAAATTTTTCAAATTGACCAAGGGATATAGAAAAGCGTATTTTCAACATTTTTCCCGGGCACCATTAACCTTCGTTACACCCCTGCGGATATACCCTAGCTATTGTCTTGAACAATGACTAGGGTATACTCGAGAAACATGGAAGGTGTGATTTTCTAGGAAGAATAGATTCCTTTCAAAAGTCCTTGCAAACTAAAGGAATTTTCCGGTCGATTAAAAACAGGTTAATTCCAAAAACCCTCCAGGATACGCCTCTCTAGCTAGAAATTCGATTAGCTCTGTTTTGCCTAGATGTAGGATGCCCCTAGCAAACAAATTTGCTCAGAATAAAAAATATTACCACAAAAACTTTAAATTACCACAACAAGCTTTAAACACAGATATTGTCTGGCATCCAGTTCATACCAAATCTCTTCAAATTACCATAATAACCTCATTTTACAACCGCAAATCTTCCACATTATCTCCAGTCAATTTTATGTATTGATTTTCTATATCAAATTGGATTCTATGCAATAATGAAAAGCCACAAGGAATGGAAAACAAATGAATTCATTTACTTTAATTGTTTTGTTAATTAACTTTAGAAATAACCTTTCCATTAAAATGATGAGGGTGATGTAAAGCAGTCTAAGGTGAATGAAAATGCAAAATTTGCTTTTAAAAGACATTTTTTCTTTATAAATCAACTAATTGAGTAGGGATGAATAAAGAGGCACTTGAGCTACTTATTTCTGGTATATGAAATATAAATATTTGTTTTTTAAGGACATTTCATTTCTCGGTCTTCTTGCTTGAGGGCATTTTCCTCATTTTCTCGTTCCTTCATATTCTCTTTAGGAAGGAATGTTGATGGAAATTAATTTGAGAAAAATGTAGATTGCGATGAGAAAATTATATTTTGGAATTTTTTTATGCTATTTTAATGGCATGCAGAACAAGAACTGAAAATTTCTTATTTTATCAGCGCATATAGTTGGATATTTCGTAAACAAGGCACAAAATGACACTAGAGTCCTTCGTTTGAAATTAAGTTACCGAAATGGTGTAAATCCCACAACTATGTACACATCTTATATGAAACACATAAGTCTATGGAGTAATAATCGTACGAAGCACACCACTATTGTTACAACCTCTAAAAATACCACATACCTCAATATTTTCCTGTTTCTTTCGACTGATTAAACCCTGCAAATATGCTTGATTCTCACAACGCAGCCCACATCCAATTGACATTAAAGCTTAATTTTTCAGTACTCTTTTCTTTCTTTATTCTTAATAAATTTCATATGAATTATCATCCAAAAAAAATATTTGCGTATAAATGTGCAGCATTTAGACAATCATCTCTAATTCACGAGCATAAGTGATTGCCATTTCAGCTAATTCAACAGATGGAATTGGTTCCTTTACTTTAGGTCCTTCTTGACTAACAAAGTGATAAAGTCCATCACCACCGAGAGTCCAATTGCGTCTCTTTGCAAAACTAGTGATGTCGTCCTTAGATGATAAGTTGAGACGCTTGCCGGCTTCTTGGATTGATACTTTCTCATATGCTCGTTCAAGACAAGCTCCAATTTCATTACGTACGGTATCAAGGAGAATATCGATGAATAAATTGAAGCAATCAGCTGGTGAATCATCCTTTGCCTTGAATAACTTGTTGTATCTACCTTCCATTAAGCATTGTTCCAACGACAATGGATGTTTAATGAACTTATTTGACTGGATTATCTCGCATGGAAGTAATTCAAGTTCAGTATGGAATTCAGCAACACGATTTTGCGAGAGCAAGTAAAGGAGATTTAATCCAAGCAATTTATACTTGTTTGGTGATTCTGGGATCATGTTTTTGTAGTCATAATAATAGCATTTTAATTGAGAAATGTATCTCTCGAATGCCTGGATATTTTTAACCATCACACTATGTTCAGCACCGATTTCAAGTGTATCTCGGGCAACAATCAGTTCCTGTTGAGATGCTTGCGAGTCTGTTGTTGGCATATAAGAGATTTTGATGAGACTTATCTGAAAATAATTAAATTTTTATTTTCTAAACAAATGACTTTTTTTGTCTAATAACTTACTTTGAGTTGTTCCAGCAAAGTTCCACATTTCTTCAAGTCGCGAGTGGACTTTCCAAACTCTGCTTTGAGTTCTTTAAACAATTGATTGACATTTCCTAACGTAGCCATTCTATTTAATCGATAATTTAATAAAACTATATTTTTTAGGATGATTTTCTTATTTCTGCAAATCACTATAATGTACGATTTGAATTTTACAACAGCCGTTGGATTATTTTGTAAAAAGTGTACGGAACAAATCCTCATTATTTATATATTTTGACATCTACCTGATTTAATTCGTTACCTAGTGGATTAATAACATTTCTAAACATATTTTAAACTAACGTGAATTAAAAATTTCAAGAAACTTTGGATTCACTTTAACGGTTTTGTAAAGTTCAAATCAATAAAAAGTCGCGTTATGGCGGTAACAGAAGCTACGCTTTAAAGCAACGCGTTTAAATTTAAGAAGCTTGATATAACTTTATTTTGTTAATTTACCAGTTATCGTATGATTTAATCTTACAGAAAGACATAAAATAATTAAAGAAAGTTAATTGGCGTCCAAAAGAAGTGAATATTAGTGAGAAAACTTTAAAAAATTGTAAGGAAAAGTTTTTTTTGAAATTTTTTTAATGTTTACATTCTAAATAGTTTAAAATTTAATTCAAGCTTTGATGATAATTAAGAATGGGACGCGTAGCAAAGAAGGCACCTGAAACACCGAAAGCTGTCGAGGATTCTCCAGCACAAACAGTCACGCAAACGAGAGCAAAAAGAACGCCAAAGCCAAATCCAAAATATGCAAATGATTCCGTTGTTTTGCCACCAAAAATCGAGTCATCGGAATCGAATGGATCTACAGACATTGAAGACAAACTACCCGAGACAAAGATTGTAAAATCAACAAGAAAGACGATACATAAAATTGACGAGTCTGTGACTAAAGTGAAATCAGTTTCTAAAGGCAGGACAACAACGGTTGTAGTTAAGAAACAAAAGATTGAGTTTGATGACGATGAAAAAACAAAAGATGCTGACGAGGTTCCAATAGCTGAATCATCGCCACCAACACCAACAATGCGCTCAACAAGATCCGGAAAGTCGGATGATAAAGGTGAAATTAAGGTGGGCGAAGAGTCTGTTGCTATAATTGATGTATCAAGTATAATTGCTAAGAATACACCAGTAAAACAAGAGTCACCTAAAGGCAGAGCAGCTGGTAGAAAACGTCAAGCACAAGAAATTGTTGAAATTAAGGAGGAATCACCGAAAAAGAAAAAGGAAGACGATAAGCCATCATTAATTACAGCCAGAAAATCATACATGCCAATGAAAAAGGACGAAGATGAGGATATAATTAAAGAGGAGGAGGATGAAGAGGAATTGCCAGAAATTATCGAAAGTAAAGATATTGCAACAGAAAAGAAGGAAGTGGATGTAAAAACGCCAATAAGTACAATGAAAACTCGTCGAAATGCAGCAACAACACCCCAATCAGCGGAACCAGCTGAGAAGAAGACAAAAATTGAGGACATTAAGGCTGAGATCATAATAAAGCCAACAATTGAACCGAAAAAGCTTCCAGTTATGAGAAAGGAACAAATAACAAAAGTCTCACCCGTAACTTTACCGTCATCAAAGACTATTATCAATAATAATGTTGCTGATTCAGCAGTTGAACCAAAACCAGCACCACGTCTTCTCAACTCAATGATTACACCCAAAGGTGCTAAATTCTCACCAAATGTAAAGCTTGCTGGTGACGGAAGTAACAAAAAGGTCTTTTCAATTGACATGTCCGATGACTCATTGATTGAGAAAAAGGCAATAAGTGTTGCATCATCGCCCGTCAAAAATCCACCATCAGCTGTCAAGGAGAATGTCGCAATTGTACCTAAAACACAGCCATCAGTTTTGCTTAAGAATAAGCTTGAATCGGAATTGAATCGAATGAAGGCATCAGCGAATCTAATAAAACGTCAAATGCTCACAACACCAGCATCACGTCAAGCACAAAATGCTCATCAAAATGCTGGAATTACAAATGTTACGTCTAGCGGTGCTCGTCGTATAACTAAATTTGAATCATGGTATGTGATTGATGTAAAGAATAACGATACAGTTACGCCATTTAAGCATCATACGTCGACATATCCACTCGTAAGAATTGCTAATAAATTAAAGGAATTACAATTGCCATCAGCAAAATGGGACTATAAAGTCTCACTGCAAAGGAAACAGAATAATAATAATGATGAGGATGAGGACGTCTACACTGGAGATGTGCATGATAAGGCAATAGAAGCTGAGAAGCATAATTTCGAGCCGAATTCTATACTATTTAAGAGAAGTTCACGTGAGAGTAACAAAATTTTAGTCGATCGATCGCTTATGCTTAAAAATAAGATTTATACAGTAACAATGAATGGTAAGCAATGTCATCTTGTTGGCGCACCCGACGACATTAAGTCCCTCGAAGATCTTGAGATATTATTAAAAATAGTTGATAATTGTAATATTGCACATTCATGCATAGAGACAGCTTCCTAGAAACACTTTATTTAACTTTCTCATATGCATATAAATAATAATATTATTTTGCAGTAACTACAATTTTAATTATTATAATTCTTTTTAAATCATATTTTACAAAATGCAGATTATATAAACTAAATAATCATCTCGGTTTTAAAATTTCATGCAAAACTTAAATTTAAATATTATTTTACTACTTTTTCTTGCTTTTGTTTTGACAAACTTTTTTCTCTTTAAAACTTATTCATCATTATTTCTTCTCTTTCCTTTTGAGTCTAGTTGGAAAAAATGTAGAGAATATATATTAATTAAGTTATACATCTAAGGAAATATGCAGAAAATGCACACAATGCGATGACTCTGTTAGGTTTCTAATTATCTTATCTTTCCTCCTTTTAAATTCACATTCGTCGCTCTTTTTCCTACTCAAATTCAAGATCCTTATAATAAAAAATTATAATGTAAAAAAATCATGTTTGAAATAAAAGAAGATTTTATGAAATTTTAAGAAATAAATTCAAATTTGTAACGGACTTGTAAGATTTAAAATTCTAACGGTTTTGTAGAATTTGAATTTCAAACGTATTTTGTAAAGTTCAAATTTTTAACGGTTTTGTAACATTTAAATTTCTAACGGTTTTTTAAGGATTCAAAACTAACTAGGTCGAAAAATTTAAAGCAACAAGCATTTTGAAAAGGCAAGTAATCCACGAATTAATTTCTTCATGCCTCAAAACATTCTCATTAATAAACATTTCTCTTTTATTTCGCAGATTCATCTCACAAGGCACATGCAACTTTAAAATGTAAAATGTAAGCATCAAAAATGAATAATTTATGTGAATGATTTATTAAAAATTCAATATGATGATAATATATTCAAGAAATTGATTGAAGATGAGACAAAAGACGAAATACAGGCACGATTTAATAAGAGTTGGGTAAATCGATTCGCATGCAACTTTTATGACTCGAGAATGCTTGACTTTTTGTTCAGCTGTTTCTCTCAACATGATCAATATTTAAGTTTTCAATCTGACTTTATTTTATCATGCTTTGAAGTTTTAATGAGAATTCTACCGGAACTTTTATTAATAATGTCTTCTTATTTGCTCTTAATTACAGATTCCTTTCATGTTCAAATGCTGAGAGTCACATGTTGAAGCACATTTCATTAACGTTTTGAATATTTTATGCTATATGGAAGTAAGATTCTGTTGACATAATAAATGTTGCACAAGCTGTAGTCAAATGTGGATAAAAATAACAAGAGCAAGTCGTAATCGAGCTTCGTATGCAATCAGATCTATTTGAGAATAAAACAGCTTTCTGTCATGTACAATCAAGAAATTTTAGGCAACTGACAGAAATGTGACGTTATTTTGAGGATGCTGGATCATAAACTCATGAAATCAATTAATTAACAACTTTGTAAGAGCTTGAAGCGACCAAAAGTGGTTATTGACAACAATGTAAACATAGATTTGTTCCTATATCATTATTTTTCAGCAGATTCCGCTTACAGCACGTGAATCATCACGTTTTTCAGAATACAGTCGACTTAATTTGATTCATAAATTGATGTTTCAGCCACGAAAGAGTAATATTGACCTTTCTGAAATTTACAAAATTTAACGGCATTGTAAAATTTAAAAAATAACGGTTTTGTAAAATTTGAATTGATTAAATATTTAACGGTTTTGTAGAATTTGAATTATTCAAAAATTTAACGACTTTTTTCAAACTAAGAATTTTATGATGCCTTCAACTTTTATGATCCAGCCAGGTAATTAAAAAGTGAATTAGCATGCAATTCAACACTCTACTTTTATGAGAATCAACTTAGAATTCTCAGAATTTTATTTTTCATTCACAAAGAGCATGAATTGCAGTGTTAAATTACGCATAGTCATCATCTAACCAATTTTATGTCTGATCTAGTTTCTTTAAATCATCAATATAATAAATAAATTATTAAAAATTTAAAAAAATGTAAAAAAATCAAATTTCAGTTATATTCAAAATAAATGCCATAAACTATCAAAAAAATTCTGTTTAAATCTCATAATAACAAATATAATTTGACCCTCCAAAAATAAATCTATTTCGTTAAATAATAACGGTCTGAATAATTTTAAAAATCTCATCGAAAAGAAGGTACAAGAGAAAATTTCAAATTTTTCGAACCATCAACCTCGGATTAGATGCACCAATTTTAATTAAATTAAGGTTTTGTATTAAATTATAGATAATTGTCATTTAAGAATAAAAAAAATTAAATTTTTAAATTCAAAGTTAATAAAGCAAAAAGATTTAAGAAATTCCAGAAAATAAAATAAAAGTTTAAAAATCCCAACGGTCAAAAATAAATTCAAAAAAGCAGGGTACAAAGCAGGGGAAAATCAACTCTGCCAAGATTTTCTCAATATAATTGACTTTTAAATCCGTAAAATTTAATTAATTTGGCAAAAATACGCGAACATATGGATTGAAGTAGATGATAGACATAATACTGCCATGAATGTGACTGAAGAATAAATCAAGAGAACCTCGACTCGGGAGCAAAAGTGATTTTTAATTTAAGGCCCTTTCTAGTGTATTTTTTGTGTGTTGTTTCTCAAATAAATATTAAATTAAATTTCGCATTTATCACACATAAAGTTAATAAATGTGATTAATATTTTCCACGATTAGATAAGTGAAAAGAAAGTTACTGTGTTGTGCAAAAGTTCGCAGTTCTGTTGAATGAAATAGTGGAGAAAAATAAGAAGGAAAAAAAACATCCAGTAGTGAAAAGGATTTCATTTTTTTTATGGAAAATTAGGAGAAGAAAAAAGAAAGAAATATCAGGGAGGAGTATATAGGAGTGAACATACAGAGGAATAATATAAAAAAGAGCGACGAAAAAAAAATTATATATAAAATATTGTAAAGTTAGAAACCTGAGAACATTTGCTTTATGGATGCCGAATTAATTCATTGTCATAGTTTTTATTACATGGAACAATAAGCATAATTCGGATGTGTTGTATGTGTTATTAAAAATAGACATCTAAAAATTATTTATTAAAATGCACTTGAGTGTAAATTAAAAAATAAAAGAGAGAGCATAATATAGAATATCCGGAAGTAATTTAAGTAATATTCATATTCTATGATAAGCGTTCAATGAACTGAATAAGAAGAAAATAGTTATCCAAAAAAAGCAGCATCTATACATTTAAGAGTATACATAAAATAGTTTTTTCACTCTTTCTCTTCTTCTCTGTACACAATTCACAATACAAGACATTTTACTCCCCCATAATCCATTAGAATATTCACATACATCATGTTTCCGTAAGTCGAACGGCTGTTTATTTGTTATTTTTTGCTTTTTTTCTCTCTTTGTCGTAGGGTTCCAAAAATGGAATTACTCCTGACTGGACTTTCTAGCCATATTTGACCCTGAACATTTAAGCAGGAAATTCTTAGTAGTGTGCATAAGTTGACGACATTTTACGGCTATTTAAATGCCTTACAATACAAATCTGTTTGTGTTGCATATAATTATTTAAAGTCTCTTTTGTAAATCTGAGTGAAAGGCTCAGAAAGTTGCATATTCAACCGGTTTTGCAAAATTTAAATTTTAACGGCTTTGAAAATTTTGAAAAATTGACGAAAAATTAAAGTTCAATTTTTGAACCTCGTCAATTTTGAATTCTAAAAGGTCGTTAATTCTTAAAATTAATTAAATTACTCCCAGTGCAATGATTCACATTTCCTCATGTGATTTCTTATTAGTATCTGCATTAAAGAAAAATGTTTTTAGTATGCAAATATTTTTCGAATTAATCACGTAGAATTCCTGAGTAAATTATTCACCGCTGAAGTCCATTCATAAACAAATTAAAAAGTAATTCGAGGAAACGGCATTATTTGGAAACTCTATAATTTTTTTACTACTTGATATGTCCATGAATTGATGTTAATTAATTTGATTTCCTTTTCTCTCCTCCTCACTCACCTACAACTGCTACATACTTACTATCATCATTATTCCATTCAAAAAACACAACTTTTATGTGTGTAAATTGCGACAATCATATGAAATGACAATAATAATGAGCAGTGAGCAAAGTATCATAGGGGCACGAGCCTCAGTAATGATCTATGATGAGAATCTAAAGAAATGGATTCCATCGGGCAATTCGAGTGGTCTCAGTAAAGTCCAAATATTTCATCATATACAAAATAATACGTTTCGTGTTGTTGGGAGAAAATTACAAGATCACGAAGTCGTCATAAACTGCTCGATCGTTAAAGGCCTAAAATATAATCAGGCAACGGCAACGTTTCATCAATGGCGCGACTCAAAATATGTATATGGATTAAATTTTTCTAGTCAACAAGATGCTGAGAATTTTGCACGTGCAATGATGCACACATTAGAGGTTTTATGTGGACGAGCCGTGGCTGTGCCGCCAAATAGCCAGCAGCAAACCTCACAACCGCAAAATCCACAACTACAACAACAAAACTCATCATATGATGAAGATATGGGATATAGAACGATGACGAGAGAAGATGCTGATATTGTGCTAAATCAACAGCAGCAACAGACACAGATTTTGTCACCCCAAACGCCAACTTCACAAACTATTCAACAGCAACAACAACAAAATATTCAAGGACATCATCGAGCAAGCAGGTAACTAAAACTTTCCAATTTCCAATATTTCTTTTTCGAAAGGGCTTTTTATTCATCATCATATTTTATATTCATAAAATTCTTCATTTAGTAATCAGATAGCTCTTGAGCATTTACATTCGTCATTTTTCTTCCATATTAACTTGTAAATTATAAAATCACGCCGCGTCATTGGCCAATAATAAAAATTTTCCTTTTGTGCTTCATTTCATATTCTTTTTAGCGCTCCACAAGCACCACAAATGCCAACCATGTCAGTTATGCCACAGCAACAGCCAATGCAGAATTATCCACAACAATATCCAATATATGCGACCGGTCAGCCACAAATGACTCAAGTTAATCAGATGAATCTTCAGCAACAGCCACAAAATGGACAAATTTACGTACCGTCTTCGATATCAATTCAAAACTCGTTAAATAATGCAGCAAATGTACCAAAACAGGCACCAATTCCGCCGATGATGCCACCACAAATAAATAATAATAATAATATTAATAGCAACAACAGTAATAATCCATATGGTCATGGCAATCAAATGATGCAGCAACAAACACCGCCTATACAGCAACAACAACAAATAATTCCACCGGCACCACAATATATACCAACTTTACAGACACAAACAAGCGTTCCAGCTGCTCCACCGCCGCCTCCTTCAGGTTTTGGAAATCCAATTCCTCCTTGTCCTCCGCCAGCACCAATGATGCCGACAAATATAGCACAAGTAGCACCAAATAATGCAAATGTTACGAATCTTGCAAATGGGAGTTCTTCTGCGCCTCCCCCTCCCCCTCCGATGCCAATGAATAGCTCCAAACCAGGAATGGATATGGGATCATTAGCTGCACAGTTACAGCAAGCTAAATTAAAGCGTACAAATGTACCGCCATCAACACAGCCTAACGAAAATAGTGGAAATAGTACGTCAAGCAGCGGAAGTGGAGGCGGAAATTATGGAACAATTGGACGAACTGGAGGTGGAGGGGAAATGGCATCTATGATGGACGAAATGGCCAAGACACTAGCTCGTCGTAGGGAAAGACAGAAGGATACTGTAAGTGATATTTTATTTTACTTTTTGTTAGCTTAAACATTTAATCCTTGGATTTAATTTAAATCTCGGATTAATATTTTGGATTTAAGTTAATCTTAATCCTCAGATTAATCGATAAACTTCAGTTCAGTCTAGAATATTATCGAGTTGATCTAAATTGCTATCATATACCTTTATGCATCACTTAACCTACATAATGCAATAAATTCCATATTTGTCTTCCTCGCAGAGCACCCAAGATGTCGATAGTGATAAATGGGAAAAATCCAATACATTACCACATAAGTTGAGTAGCAGTAATTCACAAACACTTCCATCATCTTCATCATCAAATGCAGCATCATCGCTCGCCGACTCACCTCAATCCCGTAAACGTTTCGGCAGTGCCTCTGAAGAGACAATTTTGAAGGTTTGCCAAAAATTTATTCTTAACTTATAAAAAGATTCTTCATGCATATTAGTCAAATGATTAAATGGATGAAATTTTTTAATCTCCCCTCCGCACATTCTTTCCTTTTACTCATCATAATTCATAATGAATCATTTAATATTCATGTTTTTCCTAATTCTCATCTCTCTTTTTTCTCCTTCAACTGTCTACAGCAAGTAAATGGTGGAGATAACTTCTCATTGCCACCATCATTCGATATGAAGGCTTTTAAGGCAGATATCCTAAAAGAAATGCGCAGCGAAATTACCAAAGCAAAGAATGAAATCATTGACGGTGAGTATCAAGACTATAAATTTAATTATATATACATGTGATATCGTGTGACGTCACGTTTTTAACACATAAAAAAATGATTCAACAAAAAAAATCTTCTGTTTATTTCTTGAAACCCACTTTCCAATGATTTCCGCTTTTGATGAATAATCGATTTCGATTTCTGCTTTTATTCCATGCGATTTTCATATTTATGTGTAATTGGTGTCTTCTTTGGAGTTCATTTTGACCGATTAATAAGTGACAAGTTAATTATTTCTTGTTGACCGCTAAATTTTGAATAAATTCAAAACCGCTAAATTTTTGAATGTTACAAATTCGTTAAATTTTTGAATTTAACAGTTTTTGAATTTTACAAAACCGTTAAATTTTTGAATTTTGTAAAACAGTTAAATTTATTGCTCTTGCTTGGTTTCAAGCTCAATAAAATTATTATTAGAATTGACAAAAATTATTCGGACTCGACAAGTCTTGATCTCAACAGCTATAAGGACTTTAATTTGAGATCAGATCTTAAAGCACAAAGAGAATTTAATGAAAAAATTCCCAAGAAATATCGAGTTTCTTTTGTTTACCGATAAAAATGAAAATCAGATTGTCATCGAGTCGAGAAATTCTCGCTGTGAATCTCAAGATAATCGATTTGAAATGTCAAATGAGAAATTTTTCATCTAGCCTTGAACAAAGGAGCGTTAAAGCCTAACACATTGCATCAAATTTACGGAAATATGTTTACTTGCCAAAACTTTTATAACTCAATAAAACAAGTTTCATGTAAAAATTTGATCATTAAATTTTGTGTTTACTAGCACATTTTCAAAAGGGGAGAAAATTGAAAAATCACTGGGAAATATCGATTTTTCTGGCCATTTCCTGATTAATTTAATGAGTAATTATGGCAGGAATTAAAGAATTAGCAGCAAGTGAACTTTGAATAGAGAAAACTGGGTTGAATGAAATTGCTTATATTTACATTTTTCTAACGAATTAATTTTGTTTCGATGAGTTTCGTTGATGATTCATCGATTTATTTGTAATTTTGTGGTTTTCTTCCATTGACTCGTTCTGGATAAGATTTCAATTTTTATGCTAGATTTTTTTAATCATTTGGATTACTTTTTGGACTAGATTTTTAATCCATCGAATTAATTTTGTTCTAGATTTTTAATCAATCGGATTAATTTTTGTACTAGATCAACTTTATTCTAGATTTTTAATCCACTGGATTAATTTTGTGCTAGATTTTTAATCTATCGGATTAATTTTTTAACTAGATTTTAAATCTGGATTAATTTTTGGACTAGATTTTAAATTTAGATTAATTCAGTACTAGATTTTTAATCCGTTGGATTAGTTTTGTACTAGATTTTTGATCCATTGGATTAATTTTGTGCTAGATTTTAAATCTGGATTAATTTTGTGCTCCATTTTTAATCCTTCGGATTTATTTTGGATTAAACTTACAAAGATTTAAAACTTCAAAATTAATCATCAACTCAAAGACTGATTTATGAGACATAAAATCCATAAAACACTCAAAGCTTATCAAAACCATTAATTTAAATGCGCACAAAGCGATTAAATTAACAACGAATTTATAACTCAATCTTAACATAATCAAATTTACGATCTGTTTATTATTGAAAAGAAATTTTTTATTTATTTTTTCTCTTTTTCTTCTTTTTCTCTTTCTCATTACCATTTTTAGCTATCAAAGTAGAACTTAATCGACGCCGATAAATACTAGTGCTGATTATTTTGTATTCATCGATCTACAGTTAATTTTTAATTTCCTATTTCCTTAAAATTAACTACATATTAAATTTATGGAAGATACAAGAAGCAGATGGAGAAGTTTTTTGTCTTATTGAAGTATTTATACACTTACTATACGCATTTACGAATTGAAAAAAAAATGAATGAATGAATGAAAAACCGCAAAAAATGACATTATTATCCCGTGACATCCAATTCTAATCAAATTTCTATTTAAATTAAGGTAAATACATTATATACACATAATTATAACTACCTATAAACAATGAAAAATAATAATAAAAGATCACAGCAAGAAGAAGAAGAAGAAACAACATTCAATATCTATTAATATGTTTTTTTGGACAAGTAAATGAGTCATGGATAATAAAAAAAAGCGATTGTTACAACATAATATTTTATGAGAAAAAGAATAATATGAGAAACTTTAGTTACACAACAACACATATACCTAATATACAATAATGAAAAAGTTTTTTTTTAATTTACTTTTTTTATTCTCTGTATTTTGATATACGGCAGTAAATTTTTTATATGCATATAATTAAAGTATCTATGATAAAAACCTATTTGCAAGTGATTTAAAAAATTTGAGAACTATTATTGTAGTATATTATTATTATTAAAGACCTATAAAAACGGACTTAAGGTGATAATGAAAATGCGTCAGGGCTTGGTCATTTCGATTTGAAATGTTTTAATTCTGTTGAAATTTAACGGCTTTGAAATATTTGAATTTTATGCACATTTTCAATTTTTTGGACTTGCTGCAATTAATGGGAGAAAATTCGGTTCCTTCACAAGATCCAGCTTACTGGATGTTACTTATCTTACTGGATCTTTGTTTACATATTTTTTTTTACTATTTCTGTTCATATCTTGGTCATATCTCATCGGATCATAATGAATTTTGGTATGTAGGTTATCAGGCTGTGCCTTAATATGAAACCGAAGCCATATTGAATTTTGGAGGAACAATTCTAAACTTATGTTAGCTCTAACTTTGATGTATTTTTTGATCAAATGGGCTGAAATTCAGCATGTAGGTTTTCAGCCTATGCCTGTTTATGGAGCTATACTGATAGCTTTGCTGATTTCAACGTATGGGGTGAACATTGATCGATCAATAACACTATGACTTGTAATCTAACCAGGAAGTAAGAAACTTATTTAGACACATTTTGAATGCATCAACAATTTTTTAAAAATCGGGATTTATCATATAGCATGATTCGAAATTAAGCCTAAATTATAATACCAGAATATTTTTATTGGACAACAAGACTGAAAATTATTTTTAATTGCATTTTTTATACACAAAATTTAGTTATATATGTTTGCTAGTGATTAATCCCGAATTTCATGACTTATTTGCAAAATTGAAATCTAGAAGTGATGCATTTATGAGTGATCCATCCTATCCTATGTAGTAGAATCTGCAGATCGAACTTTCTGGCTAAAGTTGGTTATAGTTGGTGAAAATTAGTTTGAGAAAAAGTTTCTAAACATGTGCATTCCTCTTTTTGATAGTTTTTGGGGTGTCACGGAACATAATTTGAGAAGCACTGATCCAGAGCTCTAAAATACCCCCTGGCTATGCCCCTGATCTCTGTTTAGAGCAGCATTTCTCAAGCTTTTCCGAGTACGGCTTATCAAATGTAAAATAGTGTATCTTCCATACTATGTGAGACACATCAGAAGCTCTAATGTATCGCAGAGCACAGTTTGAGTAGCACTGGTTTGGAGGATCATGACGATTCTCTGAGCTACTCTAGTTTTGGATCTAGAAGCTGACAAATCTCAGAAAACTACAAATCTAGCCACAGTAGATAAAAGCGACATACAAGGAAAGTTAGTCAGCTATCAATGACATATGAAACTTGTAATTTGGCAACTGACAATTATAATTATTACTAGACAGGCGCGTAGCCACTTGGAGGCCAAATCATCCTCCCCTCGCTTTTTCATACAAAAAATTTGAAAATCCACTACTTAAAAAGTTTCTGGCTACGTCCCTGTTACTGGATCATCATAATCCACTGTCAAATGACTCTCCAAGGTCAATGCTAGGTTGGGATATAGTTGTTATCACTAATTAACAAAATGTTAGTTATTCCACTGAGACAATGGTGATAAAAATAGAACTTAATCAAGATACACAGAAACACAAAACAGAATTTAATCGAAATGACCAAGCATATGATGACTCTTAAAGAAGAATAATTTGATATCCATGCAACTTAATCAGTATGAATATTTCTGTTTATATTTCATTTACGATAAAAATAATTACATTAAGCTAAAAAATAGTATTATGACATTACACAAAACAAAAAAAAATTATATAATTTGCCACGAAGGAATGTTCCGTTAATGTTGTTGGTGTATGGAAAAAGGGAGGAAAAATTATTGACATTTTCACAGCAATAGCAACATACACACCTCAAAATTCCTTTTTGAATGTTTGCTTCTTTGTTTTCTTTCATTAACCATAA
This sequence comes from Chironomus tentans, assembly GCA_963573255.1. Taxonomy (NCBI): domain Eukaryota; kingdom Metazoa; phylum Arthropoda; class Insecta; order Diptera; family Chironomidae; genus Chironomus; species Chironomus tentans. Next base: position 21,622,955 of record OY754302.1, read on the forward strand.
AATAGAAAATAGATTTTTCTTTTATTACCATAAACTGATGATTATTTATGTTTCCATTCTATTGAATACATGTGACCGTAATGTAATTCCAAAATTCTTTTTGTACATGAAACATTTCCTTTAATTAACCTTTTTTATATTATTATTATTATTATGTCGAACTCATGCGTTGTATAAAAGAATGTTTACCAATATTAATGCAGTTTATAAGAATGAGTGATCCTTAAATGGCATTTTTAATAATTGTTCGAATATCCTCGCGATTATTGTAGTAAAAGTTCTTTAACAATTTTCTCTTCTCATTCACGAATTTTTATGGGACATTGGAAATTTTAAAGCATTTTTATCCTGGAATAAGCTTTGGTTGTATAAAGATGTAGGCTTTCCTGATTTCTTGGTCCTGTGAATTTTTGGAACACACCAGATATTTTTGTCCATGTCCTGGAAATATTACAGGACCGGGAAATCAGAAATGAACCTCACGACTAGTCTGGTCTTCTTACAACCTTAGATTGGAAGTATCGATTGTGTAAAAGTTTCATCCTGCACACCTTCGTCTACCTAACTTCGTTAAACGACTAATTAACGTTTTTGTTACTTAGACTACCTCTTAGAGATAGAAAAAGGTGCATTGGATGGAAATTTTACGTGAATTTAAGCATATGAATCGGTGACTTTTTGGATTAAGATGTAATTTTTCTGGATTTAATTTAAAAATTCTACAAAAATGGGAAAGAATTCTTGATTTTTTGAATTCTTTAACATGTTGGAGATTTAGCGTCAAGTAAGGGTTACTGACTTTTGAATCCTTAGCCGTCAAAGGCAGGCTACCATTAGAGTTTTCTGGGACCTGTGTCTCGAGATCTTCTAGGTTATACCACTTAAATGAACCTTTTAGTGTCCAAGATATGTTAACAAGTCAGATGCATATCCAGGAGGATCAAACCCAAACCTCGACCTAAATCAATTTGCTACGGTTTTGGAGAAAGAAATTCCAACTCTCCCTCTAATTTAAAGGTTTGCGCTCGTATGAAAAAAATCAACCTAATCTCCTTGGAAAAATTTCTGGCTCCTACCCTGTAACTAGGACACATTAAGGTATACCATTTGAGAAATCGATCCTTAGATCTGACTCAGCTTCTTCTTGAGAAAAATATTGTTCTATTGCCTCATTTTTGATACTTTGCAGCAAGCTTCATCTTCTGCTTCATCTAGAATAGAATATAATTAAGGGTTTTCTAGAAGTCAAAAGGTTCTGCGATCAATAATCTATTATATCATCTCAAGTTTCTACGATGAAATCCCAATGTCCTTGATGAAACAATCGATGTCTGAATAGCGCTGCTTGCCTATGTCCTCAACAATTACAAATCCTTATTAAAGTGCTTAACAAGCTGTTCACATAATGACATGATTATTCATCTAAGTGCGCTAGTTAAATTACTATATTTATTGATCATATTCCACTTGATTCTAATATTCCTTGAGACAACAGAGAACAATATCCTTTCCAAGGTTGAAAAAAAATCCCAAAAGGGGGGGGGGTCAGTTTGACCCCGAAAACCCTGAATACGCCCCTGCCCACCCCTCTCCATTTTTTTAAAATTCAAATATAACAAATCCGAAGGAATCAATTTGAGGTGGCGCCAGTGTGGGGTAGATTCAGAATATGGACATCACCAATGTGGTTCTAAACGACATTTTCTCAAATGTGCAATTCTTTAAAAGTTCTTCTAATTCCATCCAACGAAAGAATCCAGACTGTCACCAACCAATGCTCTATAACAAAAAATACTAAAAATATTTTAACATATTCTTCCATTCTTCTAAGGAATTTCCATTTGCAAAAAATAATTTTTTTCGTTCATGAAAAAAAAAGAGATGAAGAAATTGCATGTAAAAATAAATTTTTCTAGTAAAACGAAAATTGAAACACTTTCTAATCATTAAACAAGTGAATAATTGTAAACAAGATAAACAAACAAACAAAATGTCTATTCGTGAAATTTCCATTAATGGGAGATGATAATCGTAATTTATTAATTAAATATTAATATTTAAAAAGTTTAAAAAAACATTGAGATAAAAAAGTGAAAAGTAGAAATTACAAAATTGATGAGAAATCCACCCTTATGCTGAAAAAAGTAATTACATAGTAAATTTAATGCACACATGGAAATTTTTTTCTTTCTCTTCGTAATTTTACCTCTTTGGATATATGACAAAAAAACTCCTGCAAAATATTATGCAAATTTAATTAATTAAACAAAATGTTGTTCTGCACATGACTGTTTTTAATTATTACCTTTACTTAAATGAAAAAAAAATATTGAATAATATGAAAATTAAAAGAATCCATACCTGTGCGACATGAGATTGGACGGGAAGTCATCTGGATAATGAGCGATTAAAGTGGACTGAATGAAGTTTTCTGGGAAAAATTAGCAAAATTCTCATTATTTTTAAAAAACTAAAAAAAAAAATTGGAAGTGGAACTACTCACCAAAATTGAATTAATTATACTAATAAAATAGTGGAAATACTGACCACTAATAAGTGATGATACTCACCACTAGACTACCGAGGAAATTAAATCCATGACAAGAATTTCGTGCTCGAAAATTCTGCTGGAATAAACACCAGGCGCGTAGCTTGGGGTTGGTTGCTAGGTATACATCTAGGGCTACCCTAGGCTATACCGAACAACCGGCTTCTGCTTTTCCATATAGAAAATTTGGAAATCTATATTCAAAAAATTTGTAGCTACGCTTCTGATAAACACTAGATTGAAAATATATCAAAATCATACAAGTGATCAACTAACGCCCTGTTTCCTACTGTCTATTCTAACCGCAATTTTGACAGGATAATCATACCCCCATTCTACGACATTTACTATGGGAGTATTTGCTTGGTTTATTCAAGATCTGTGCTTCATCAAGGTTAGGTACCTAGCTACTAGCTCTTATTGACAACAACGCATGATGCACTCAATAAATTGTTCCTGAAATTTCCTCAGCAATCAAAAATAAAGATACTGTAAGGTTTTGAACAGAAATTTTAAAAAAAATACACCAGGCTCGTGATTCTCTCCCTCTTTTGAAGCAGAATCCAGAAACCCACCACCCTCCCCCCCCCCTCCCTAAATTTTTTCATATACAAAATTTGAAAATCCCCTCGAAAATTTGAGAGACGATAAGACAACCTTGAAGGGTAATCACTAGACAATATACTCAGGAAACAGGACACAGACCTCTGAAAAACTAGACCCCCATCGTGATATTGTAATCGGTAGGTAGGCATTATGGCCATAAAAAATTGAAATGACTGAAATAACTTTGTCTGTGGTACAATGAAGTAGCAGGCTTTAATCACATTAGAGTCTAAATAATTCATAATTTAAAACCAAAGTTGATAATCCTGAGCTGACAATTTTTGCCATCCTTCAACATGGTACATGTTATCAGCTAGGATATGACCGAATTCAACGACTAAAATAATAACGACCTTAGCAAAGCTGACTGCGATGGCTTAAACGTTTATTTTCCCAGAAAAAATTTCATTCTTCTTCACCATTTTTCGTCCAATTAATCAACGTCCTTCCCCTTCGTTCTCGCTCGTAGCTCAGGAAAAATTATTGTAGGATGCAAAAATAAATAAATTGGATCTGAAATTGATAACTTTTATATTATAGAAAATTAAAATGATGAAAAAAAAGCAACAAAAATAAAGATGAAGAAAACCAACTGACATATATAGTGAGATTTTATTAAAATTGATATAAAATAATAATCTAAATAAGAAAAGAAAGAAAAACTAATCAGGTATGAATGAGTATAAGCAAGAGAAATACTGATGATCATAAAAATGATGTAATTTTACCTTTAATAAAAACAATGATGATGAAAATTTTGTCCCATTCGATAAATGATAATGTATGCTAATATTGTATAGAATTTAAATGGCATTTTTCTTATCATTTTTACAAATGAACACGATTTGATATGAAAAAGAAAAATAATGAATTTTTTATAAAAATATGAAGAAAAAAAACGAGACATAAATTACAGTGAATGATGATGAAGTCTACTTATCTTTAGTTTATAAGGCGAAATATAATAAAAATTTAAAAATAGAAATGAGAAAATTGATGAAGTAATCAGTTTTTTTTTGTGCGATAAGTGACGATTAAAAATGCATCTAATCAAATCATCTAGAATGTAATCGGATGGAAGGGAGGAGAGAAAAATGTTTTTTGCTAGTTCTGTGTGCGTTTAAAGAAGAAAAGAGAAAAACTTTTACTGTTTAAGAAACATAAAAAGTGAACAGAAAAGTATTTTTATTTAATTTTAACTTCTTTTTCTACTCGTAAAGCGGAATTCCATTCGTGGCGTATTTTCTTTAATGGATTCGATGCTATTTATCTGACTTTTATTAGCTTCTAGTCTGTCTACCACGATAACCAAGGAGTTGTCAAGTATGAGCTAATTTTTACAAGGACTGGAAAATGTTTTTTTCTTATGTGACATTTAATTAAATTAATGTAATTTGGAGAGTTAATCGAGGATGGTTAAAATCAGGGTTAGGGGTCGTTCACTTAATCCGTAACACTTTTAGGGGGGAGGGGGGTCTGAGATTTTGTGACAATTCAAACAAAGGAAATTTTTCTTCATGGAAATTTTGTGACAAAGGGGGGGGGGGCTCTGAAAAGTAGTTTTTTTGTGTTACGTAATAAGTGAATGGCTCCTTATGGTTATTTGACAAAATTTGGAGACATGACATATTATCTAAGTTTCGTTTTTGGGGGGTCAAACTCCTACCCTTTTTGGGAAGTGTTTTCAATTTACTAGGGTTTTTCAAAAACTTTTTTTAAACCCCCCCCCCTCGAAAAATTTCTGGATACCCCTCTGGACCTAACTCTCATGAATAACGTCACGCAAAAAAATGAGATTTTTATACCCCCTTCCCCCTCTGTATTTTCATACAAAGCAATTTCTTTTGTATGGAAGTGTCACACAGCAACCCCCGTAAAAATTGGACGTCATTTATGAATGACTCCTTAACCTCGTTTAAAATCGTTTAAATTCGACGGAATTGACGTTCAGACCCTCCCACAAAAATCATGATGCAAACCCATCTGAGTTCGTTTACAACTGACGATCATCAATAAATGGGCTTTTATGACCCTCTCCCTACCTGTTACAAAATATTCGTACAAAAAAATTGGATGAAGCATTACACTGCTCCAGACCCCATACCTCCCTAAAAGTTTACCAAATCTTATAACCTAGTCAGGTTCAGAAGTAGCCAGAAATTTTTTGAGGGAGGTGTTTTGAATTTTTTTTATATAGATGAGAAAATTTAGGTGGTTTTGGGATTTTCTTCTCCAAAAACCCTAGAAAATTGAACAAATTTTCAAACACCCAAATCACCCCCCTGGATATCGCCTGGGTACCTAGAGAGGGGATTTCGGATTTTTAAACTCAGTATAAATGGAACCCATTTGAAAAACTAATGCTTCATTCAAATTGAAAAATGAGTTTGGAAACTCCAGACCCCACTCTAAATACGCCCATCAACCTAACCCTTAAACAATTCGGCCTACAACTTTCTGAAACTAGCTCCACTCCTCGCACTCTGATTGATTTCCAATTTGAATTCCAGTCCAGAAAAATCACGTCTTTAAAGAATCAATACAGATAAAATCTGTCTTACCCTCTTCGATTAATCCACTACAGAAAGTACTCCTCGAATAGGACTCTTTTTAAAAAAAATCATTTTTAATACTTGTTTAAATTTATATAAGAAGAAGATGAAAAGTTTCTAGTTTGTTTAGCTTTTTTATTCTCGAAGAGTATCATGCTCATTATTTTATCTAAAATAAACTGAAATGTTAAAGAAAGCAAGGATGTAAAATATATTGCAATTGCTTTTATCTTATTTTCCGTGTGAGGGAAGAGGGAGATGATGACGACAATTTTTCGATATAGACACGTTTGACAAAAAAAAATGTTTGGCGTCAATAATGAATAAAAAAAATAAATGAATATTAAAAAAGAACTTTGTTGTGCCTTGTGCAATTTTAGATAATCCAAGAAACAAGTAGCAACACATAGACACGAAAAAAATATGTTGAAGATTGTAAAAAATCTCCCTCCTCGATATTATAACATGTGTATTTCTGTTCCATATCGATGCCTGCTTTTATTCTTCTTTTAGCTCAATATTTCTTTTTTTATATATTACGAAACAAGAGATGAAAAAAATCATAAAACTCCATCAGACTTTTTAGCATAAATAATTTATCTTTATTTTTTTCTTGCTTATTAATTTATGAAAAAAAAGAAACAAAAAAAAATATTGATAGTGCTAATGAAGTAATTATACAATATACTATTGATAAATAAAAATGAATTAAAACAGAAAAATGTTGTTTGTCTTTCAATTAGCATGTCTATTATCACCTTGTGTGTCGTGTGTTTTATTTTACAGGATTGTACATAGTTTTGCATAAATAACGGTCAAAATTATTTTTGAAATTGTTGCAAAAAATTTTTGTTTCAGATTTCTGATTTCCCCCTATGTTTACTTTCAGAAAATCTCAATTTTCAAGCTAATTTGACAGTGTTCTTAATAGTTATGTACTATGTGATGTTGTAATAAACATATCTAATCAATAATCAATGAGAATAAGGACTGTAATAAGCGATCAACAAGAATAATTAAGTTTTATTCAGACGGCAGATTTTTAGGGTAAATCTCAACGGTCGAAAAAATTTCAAAATTTTACAACAACAATTTTAACAACAAACCGTCATGAAGAGAAAATCGTTAATTAAAGCTTAATTACACAAGCTATAAATTACTAAATTATACAAAACGATAGAGCATTAATCATACAATGTAAATATAAAGATCCAGTGCATAAAACACGATAAAATAAGGGAGTACGTTCAGAAAAATGTAATAAAATCTCTCTCTCACTCTCTTTCGTTTTATTAGTGTGCAAAATTCAATCATTCAAAATCTAAAAGCTAAGCGAGGAGGTAATGAAAAAAAGGACATTATAATCGATGCTGTAAAGTGTAGAAAGTGTTTTAGTTGTGAAAAAAAATCATAAATCATAGTGCTAAAAGGTGAATAAACTGTAATTTAGTTAAATAATCGATTAAAAGTGATAAAAAAGAAATAAAAAAATTTGCAATTTCATAAAAACAATTTTTAAAACACAAAAAAAAATCAAGAATCTTAATTGGATGTGTTAATTAATGTGTGAAATATTTTTGCTCTATGATTTAAGCGACAGATTGTTGTATCAAATAGAGAATAGGAAAAGTTATGCATTGGAATTTAGATTTATTTTTGGAATAGACACATAAAAATTAAAATTATATATAAATTCACAAAGCATCCGGTGACTAATATTAGTTAGTTTTTTTTCGCTCTCTCTCTCTCTGTGTCACATTAAGCTTGTTGCTTGCTTTTTTTCCATTCCAATATATATTCAATGAAGTTTTTCATGTATATGAATATTTCTGAAATGAGTAATATGCTAATATAAAAAAAATTATTTCATAATAAATCTTCATGATATTTCAATTCAATAACAAGATCCAGTAATTCTAGAGCATAGAAACATATCATCATCCATTTGTTATACAGCAATCTCATCAATTATTTCGTAGCATTACGAGCAACACAATAAATCCATAGTGCCAAAAAAACATCACAGGTGTCTAATTAAAAGCATTATTTGTATCTTATTTAGATCGCACGCTTCAGCATCATTACACAGATTATATTAATGTGTTGGTAAAGAGATATATTCCGAAGACATAAAAGATCCGGAGAAAAAAAGGAAAAGAGGAGAAAAAAAAGCTACAAGTTTAAAGCCATTCAGTACTGTGTGTATGTGTGTTATCAAAAAACGTGCTGCATAAATATATATTATATGAGAATAAGCATATAAAAAGAGAGAAAAGCTCACAGAAAAAAATATTCTAACATAATCAATATCAAGAAGGAAAGAAAAAGTTTTTACATAAGTTGAGCATTAATCATATTATTGAATATGGCTGAAGCGGGATCAGACGTATCAAATCCCACATCGAATTCGTATGTCATTCGTGGTCAGATTTTTGAAGTGGGTCCTCGATACACAAATCTAGCGCACATAGGCGAAGGAGCATATGGAGTCGTTGTGTAAGTACATTTTGACTGTTTTACTTGTTTTCGGACTGTGTTATGAATGGGATTTCCCAACTATTGCCTTGATTGAATTTTAAAATGCTAATGCTTAGGGATTAAGGATTTAATCCAATCTGACTTTCCATTAATTGGATTAAAATAAATCCTACGATTAAGATCTGGATTAAAATAAATCCTACGATTTAAAGATCTGGATTAAGATAAATCCTACGATTAAGATCTGGATTAAAATAGATCCTAGGTTTTTCGATTGTCCCATTAAAAACCTTAATGCTACCCTAGTCATTAACATCATATATCAAAAATAGCTACATGTATTTATCATATTGAAATGAGCCTGCTGTCTCATATATCAAACACATCATGATTTTAATAAGCGGAAAGAGGATTAATGTGGATTATAATTTCTTTTCTCCTTGCTGATTGATATGGTAAACAAATTACCTCCTGGATTTTCATTTAATTGATGTGCAATGGTAAAATGGATTATAATTGAGAGACGACACTTGTATTAATTGCTTGTAAAACAATTAGCAATTTTCTAGGAATTAATCTACAAGTCCATTGTAGTAGAATATTGCTGTCTACATCACATAGTTGAATGCTAAAGGATGTAAAACCTTTTAATCTATTCAGAATGTTCATAAATATGAATGATTTTCAAGCTTTCAATGTATATATTTGTTCACTAAATTGAAAGCATTTTAATTCTTGGAAAATTATCTGTTATCAACATTCATACATAGCATTCAATTTTATTGAATTCTCGATTGCCATTGAACGATTCTACCTGCACAAAAATTGATAAAATTACGCATTTTTTGAGACAGGCATGCGTTGGTCCTTCAATTGAACATGAAATTTCAGTACAATTGAAGTGAGAAATTAAAAATTTAATAAAGCATGTAGACTGATGCATTCTGATCATATGAAGCTGATGTATCTTCAGGATGTTTTTAAAATGTTAATGAAATGAAACATTTTCTAATCTCCATCAATGAATTTAATGGAATGACATATTTACCAAAAATTCAATATTCGGTTCCATTTAATGGGATGTGTCTATATCCTGCAGCATTTCTATCTGCCCAAATTAACCACTATGCGTATCATTCATTGCAAAATATTTCAATCGCCAATTCCGATGAAAATTTCTCAATTTTTGATGCAAATATTTTCCGAAACATCCATTAATTGATTGTCATAATTAACTGCAAATGAGCCGCAGTATTCCAAAGCCATTTAGGGTGGTTTTCTTCAGTTTTTTGATGGAACTCGACTCTTTCCATTCTGAGTTAAATACTCAGGATCCTTGAACAGCATTAATATTTTAATGAATCCTTAAAAAGATTTTAAATGATAAAACTTTATATTTTTTCTTGGAATTATCGCAAAAGGGGAAGCGCTTCATTGTACATTTAGATAATTGTGCTGATTTCTCAATTATTCATTTAATTTCACTTTGCTGTGTGTTGAAGTGAAGGGGAACAAGAATAGATGAGAAAATATTCAGATGCACGTGATCATTTTGCTTTATTAAGTGTCTATAGAGCAAGTCTGTTCAAAAAGGTCAATATTCAATGTATCAGTTTTTGAAACATTCTACAGATGAGAGTAAATTCATAAACAATTTATTGATGGAAATTTCTAATGAATTAATTTTCAGTTACGATATTTGAGAGTAAGGATGCCATTGTTGATGGGGACTTGCTTTTCAATTACTCCTGTTTCCATAATCATAATTGTCATTAATAAAGTCTTAGATCTTCTATGTCTTAGTTCATTAATAGATAGGATGAAACTATTCATTTAAATTCCTGCATTACCTACACCCCAAGTTATATCCAATAAATTGTTTGTAAATTTTCATTAAAATATTTCTGTCAAGAACAAGAAATGAAATATTGACTGAATAATTTTACATCTTCCTTTGATAATCTTTTCAATTTTCTCATCAATGAGAATAAATTGTTTTGCTTTATTGGGGAAGTCCTTGATTTGAATAAGACAGATGAATAGTGTGACGTGCTTTTGATCCTGCTTAATTTTATTCTTCCTCGACATACTGTTATTTTCGGTTCAGTTCTTCAATTCCTAATTACTGCTCACCGACACAGCTATCATGAGTTCCAAACTCTGCCTGAGGGCTTTTTCACTTGTCCATTTTCGAATCATATGTACTGGAAATGAAGCTCACAGCCTTCTTTTGTAGGCCACAAGCAGAAATGTCATCAAAGGAGTGATTTGTATCCCACTATAAGCTGTTTGTCGAACTTGAGTACAGTGGGTTTTTGAATCCTCGAAATCGACTTCTAGTTGACTTTTCCATACAAAATCTCAGTCGACTTCTGATCCTCACTCGTTAAACAATTGGGACGAGTAGCTCTGGATCACATTTGATGTGAATAGCTAAAGGTTTTATTCCCTGAAATAAAATATTTATTCACATCGAGGACTCCCTGTGATTTTCAAAACATCAAAAGCGACATCAACCTATTTTCACATTGTTTGCACAGCTAAAATGTATTTTAAATTTTTTATTGATTCAATATCTGATGATGTCAAGAGGGAAGAAGAGGGGTTTTTTTTCATGTGATATTCTCCTTCCATTGTACTTTCTTCGTTTACCCTATTTTCTTATGCATTTATGTACATATTACATACATGTATGTCAGTGTTTCTAAAACTTTTCTTACTCACGGTACCTGAATCATCATTTTTGAAGATTTGGCAAGACGCCAATGCTGTGCTTCATGTCAGTATTTGTATGCATAGTAGTCTAGACACCTTCCATCCTGTCGTAAACATTTCTTACACACAAAATTTCAATGGTGAGTCACTCATCCAGCCTTACAGTTAACAGTGTATCTCTAATGCTCATATAGCCCGCGGAACACAGTTTGAGAACCAATGTTTTATGGCTTCATTCACATTTTCGAAGCTTTTCAATTTTGATTAAATCGGAATGTTAAGTTTTCTAATTTTAAATTAAATTTTGGAATCAACAAATGTCTTTACATTCCTCATTTATTCATGGGGATAACTAACCAATCAATTGACATCAATTGAAAATTAGTAAGCAGAACTAACAAATTTACGTAAACAACATTTTATCATTAAGTAAATACACTAATAAATAATAATTATATCCGCACACATGTGTATAAAATTAAATTGATAAGATAAAGTATGGCTGTACATTTTTAACATGTCTGTTATCTTGGGAAGAAAAAGTAATAAAATAATCATTAAATGGACTGATTTCGTAGACTTTTTACTCCAACACAGAGCCGAGTTACTCACAATTTCTCTTGAAGTCGTCATGACAATAGCGATTGCAAAATAAATACAGCATTAGCAGTAAATCCGTTTAAATGCTGTCACTTTACTGTTGACACTGATAATGGAAAGACTTGAACTGACTCTTTTTATGAGCAAAAATAATTGCACTTGTTTTTGAAGTGATTAAGGCAGTGTCAGACTCAAAAATTGAGTAGAATAAACTGAAATCCAATTAAAAGTTAGCAACAAAATTCATCTGACCGAATATCCGTTACGAAATCAAATTGATTGAAAATTAGAGAGCATGAAGCAGTCCCCAGCAACAAGAAGCAGGCGGTTTGGAACATTCTTCTCATGAAATTCTTCTCTGTGGATTTTTACACCCCTAAGTGGACCTTTCAAACAATTCCAAATATTTGTACTCAATCATTTAGTCTCTGTAGCATTTGCCAGTTTATTTTCTAAATTTAAACAGGCTATCAACTGCATACCTTCTTAAAATAAATGGATTCGATGAGAGGAATTTTTTTAATCGTTCATTCATTCTCGACTAGATTTGATCGGTTTACTTTGCTCCAATCATAAAGTGTGGGATGATTATTCGAAAATAATCTGTGCCGAATTTTTCAACTCATTTAATGTTATTACTAAGTTTTCATCAAAATTCCATTCCAAAAAGTAGAATTTTGAGCAGCACTTAAGTATAAAGGGGTCGTTCACAAATTATGTCACGCTTTTAGGGTAGAGATTTTGTGACAGTCCATACAAAAGATTTTTTTTCTTTGGAAAATTTGTGACAAGGGGGGGAGGGGGGTTCGAAAAAGTCGTTTTTTAGCGTGACGTAATTTACGAACGACCCCAAAGGAAAATTTTCACAAAAATCATTAAAGCTTTAAAATTGGATGCATGAGCGAGCAGCAATCTTGAGGGCTTATAAAATTATAATCTCGTGGTTGATTTTACCTACCATAAATAATCCTTCCTTCTGCAAATAATTTGCTTAGGGGTCGTTCACAAATTACGTAACGCTAAGGTGGTTTGCGTTTGCTACGCTTCAAAATCTTCAGATTTTCACAAGAAATTTATATGGCAATTTTTAGGGTTATGTAATATCCGTACGACCCCTTAATAGATTCATGATGCTGAAGTAATGAAACCACTTCTGATAAAGGATTAAAAAGATTTAATTTCCACTTGAAATTATTCACATTTCCTTCTATATAAATAGCTTTTCTTATAATTTATCGAACTGTAAACAGAAAAATAGGCCTTGACAATTTATCCGTGATGACTTTCGCGTTTACACGTTCTTACAAAGTGATCGCTGGAAGAAGAAAGAGAGCACGTTCCAATTAAAATAACATTTAAAGTAAAAAGTCAAGTTATGAAGTAAATTTTGACGCATTTCTAGGGTTTAGACGTTATTTATGAATGACCCAAAAAAAGTGTGTCGCTGACCGAAAATTGATATAAATTTAATGTGAACATCCATCACAGCATCATTATTCATCAGTCCGCAGGCTCTACACTCACTCAGTCTTTCACACTCGTAGCTACCCACAACAGTTCTTGATGCAGATCATGCCTTAATATACGAGCAAAATGAAAACAAATTCTTCATAAATCGCGTGTCAAAAATCGAACTTTACAATAATTTTTCATGCATGCTTTTCATTTGTTTCTATTGAAAAGAAAATATTTACGTGGAGAAATCGTTTATGCGTACATATGTAGATATGTAGACATAGATGAAAAATTATAATTCTACCAATAAATTGCGAAATTGAAAAACGAGAGAGAGAGAGAATCTTTACGTAAACCTTTCTGACATCCTTCACTTGATCCAATGAATAAATTATGATATGACTAAAGCAAGGGAAAAATAGCTCATCTCATTACCTCGATTGTTATAATCAGCATAATATTTATGCATCATTTGAAACTGTTTGCTCATCTCTTAGCTTTTCCTTTTTCCTCCACTCAAAATATATAATTTCATGCTCTAATGATATTGATAAGATATAAAAAAAGAATCTTATTGTGAATACGATTATGATACATAATACAATAGAGAATGTGAATTCGTGCATGCAAAGTAATGTCAGATACGGAGAAAAATGATTGGCACTTATTGGTTTAAAAATAAAACTTATGACTCTCGTCGTTTCTTCAAACGTTTATGGAACGAGAAATAAAGGCAAAGAAGATTGAATGGAAATCGATGTAGGGGCAAAAAAAATGAAAATTCTCTAATAATGCCTGTCATCAATAATACATTTATGTACCGTATCAACCGTGACATTGTTCGTTTAATATTCAATTAAATTTGTATACAATTGGGGTCAATTCGCAAATGACGTCCTAAACAAGAGCAAAATTAGAGATTTTTCGAGGGGGTGTCAAATTTGATGTATGGAAAAACATTTTCCGGCGAGGGGGATGGTCGTCCAATCCTCTCTATTGACTACACACCTGATCCTTAAAAATTGTGCTTTAATCTTATATGAGAGGGCTGAGTCCCTGCCCTGAGTAGGTTTGGTATCCAACCTACCCTACCCTAGGGTATATGGTATCCTGGGGGTGGGTAGGGGTAGGAGTACTCTATGGTATCCTAGGTGGGTATTGGTACCATAGGGTATCATAGGTACCCTAGGGTATACCCTACCTACAAGGGGTAGACGTTCCAGGTTACACTGCCCTTAATACTTAGATTCCAAAAGGATTTCACACTAAAAATGCTTTTCGAAAAAGTCACATCCCATAAATGGTGGATGACTCCATAAAATATTTTTTGGGAGCATCAATATTGATCCTTAGGGATATGCTTTTGCCTGGATTTACGTTTAATGCAGTTTTATTGATTTATTTATTTTTGAACACAATTCAGCTTCATAAATTTGGGGTCATGTAATGAGAGATTCTGGATCACTCAAATGTTTATTTATAATTTGAGGTTAAAGCTTTACACATTAAATATCCATCAATTATGGCTCACAAAATCTAAATTTCTTCACATAATCTAAATTTAAAGCAAAATATCAAAATATTTACGCAAAACAATTCTAAAATTGACGAAATACTTCTTAGGGCTAAATGCATAAACATTTCCATTCTCTTGTTTCGTTTTGAGAAATTTTTTCTCTAAAGCTCTTCAGATTTTCCCTCAAGTGACTTTCCTGCTGTTTTTTACTGCCTTGAATTTATTTATTTTTATTATAATTGATGATGTAAAGTGTAATCATTTGGAAATTCATCATCTACAAACAGCATGGCTTTTCTCAGTTCGCCTTTTCAACGCTCAACGAAACTGATACGCTCTGATGCTCTCCTCCTTCCTCCTTCCACTTTTCTTCAAATTCTCATCCTTCTGATTTTATTTACTCGATTTTGCTCTTCATGTTTTACATTGAATATAAAAATAAGTAAAATTAAACTTGCTTTTTTCGAGAGAGTAAGTGAGGTTGAATACACACTTTTTCTTAGCGAAAAGAACAGAAGAAGACTCGAAGAATTTGAAAGTCAAACAATGGAATTTTCGGTTTCTTTTTGATTGATTTTTATTTAACGAAAATCAATAAATTCCTTGAAAAATTCAAATGAATTTTTTAAAATGTTGAAATTTGTGTTCATCAAAAAGTTGTTTGAGATTTAATAAACCTTATAAGATGACTGGAAACAGGGGAGTAACCATGGAGGTCCCCTGAAGACCTACCAGGAGCTATAACAACTTAGATTCAATTAATGAATTTGATGCAATGAACATCAGTTGATATGTTTTTTTATTTTTGCGATTGAAGACAGACACGGATCTCTCTTAGCAAATTTTCATGACCCAGGGTATATCAACGTAATGCACCTAGATACAATTTGTGTGTCGAGAATCCCCCAAATCTGTTTAGACATTCCCTCGAATCAAACTCGTGATCAACAGTGCAGAAGGCCATCATGCTGACAATTCCATCACTGCTGCTCTTCCGCTGCTAAAAAACTGCGTTTAATATCCTCCATAAGTAAATTTTCATGTCAAGACTACTTATTTGTTTTTCGTCAAAGTTACCTTTCTTCCTTCCTTCCTTCCTTCCTCGTTAATGCTACATTTTCTTTATGATTTACTCAGTCATTCAGTCGATAAATCATTGAACAATGCTATTATAATTAAATTGCCATTTATAAGTATTTTTTATTGTTCATCGACAACTCCTTCAATTTATGGGAATTTTTCTATAGAATCAAATCCAATTATGGCATGTAAGAGGAAAATTGTGTAAGATCAACTACATTATTCCGAAAGGATATTCATGACAGATGGTCATGCATTGTAAATATCCTAATTGTATGAATTTGTCTGCAAAAACAAACCAATGAATGAAATCATTCTTATGGCAAATTTCTGCAGGTCACTAAATTCTCTATCATAAATATTTCGCCTTTTTTATGACATACAAGAAAAATTCCTTAATAAAGCAATTCAAGAAGATAGGAATGAGAAAAAGAAAAAGGGAAGGAAAGAAAATGTTTACTTCTTAATAATTTAATAAAGTTTCACGAGGAAGAAAAAAGGTTGACAACAACATTAATGTTATTTTGGAAATAAAGCATTATTTTGGTATAAATTGTTACCTCACGAATCCAGTGTTGTTAACTTAGACATCTGACACAACGTAAATCATAATATTTGGTGCTATAACCAATGCTATAACATTTATTTCATGCATTGCTCTAAGACATCATTGGGATAGAACGCACCCCATTGGACCCCGCCCCCCTTTTGGGTACGACCATGCATTGGGATATGTTCTTAAGATATCGTCTATAGCTGGCTCTATCACTGGCTGCCGTCTTGCAATTTTCAATTTCAAGTGCAATACTATGTTGACTTTTGGATGCATAAACCATATGGATACTCTTCCCAAACATACCTTAAAGATGCTCTAGAAGTCCATTTTGCATTTTATTTCTCTAAAATGAATATCCAAGGAATAATTAAAACTCAGTCGCCGTGTCTCTGTAAGACTTTGCTTGACTAAAGTAATTATCCAGATAACAACACTGTTCATGACAGATTCCAGAAAGACGCAATAATCTTTGTGATAAAAAGTTCATTATAATTCATGATGGAATGACAAGAGACAGACAGCATTTATATCCTTTATTTACACAAGAATAAGGAAAAGTAAGAAAAAAATTTAATTAAATATTCCAATAATTTTGAGTCTAAATTTCTTTGAATGCTCAAGCTAATGATGTTTTCATGAAAATTTAATGGAATGTCGGAAAGCTTAAAAACATAACATATACTTACATAAACACACATGCTTTGGTAAAAGAACGCTAATATGTATGTTGTACGAAAAAGGTTTGATTTGAATGAAATATACAAGACAGTCTCCTTTGATGTCTTCTTCCTTACACCTTTTATCCTTCGAGCATGAATATTCAAGACTGTCGTTCATAAATTTCATAGAAGTATGAAGAAGTTTTTTTTTCTCTTCTTTGAAACTTCTTTTACGTATCTTTTATATTTTGATTTGAGAAATTTTTTTCCTCATACTTATTCAATGAATTTTATTCTGCATCGTCATGACGAGAATTTCCATAATTTTTGTTAAATTTAAATATTTTCCTCTTTGGTATACTAAGGAAGTTTCATGGGAAATTAGAATATCAACAGCGCATTTTCTGCAAGTATTATTTAATCATTTTACGATGTTCATTCAATTTGGTTTGCTTTAAATGTAAGTGAATTAAATCATATTTTAATTTGATTGGAGAAAACACCTCCGAGCAGATTTGAATATGATTTTTTCTTACTTTTCTTAAACTAACTGATATGGTTTCTGATTTTAAATGCTCATCAATAATTAATGAAGCTTTTAGATTCATTCATCTGAGATGTTGAACATTTTCTTATGAAAATTTACATTTTATCGCATTTTATTAAAATTAAATCTCTAATATTTGTGAAGTCCCTCCCCCCTTCACCGGAAAATTCTTCAATTTGCTAGAGTTTTTAAGAAAAAGAATGAAACCCCCCTTAAACTTTTTCATACAAAAAATTTCAAAATCCCCCTTCAAAAATTTTTTGGCTACGCCGCTCCTTTCGACCCATCCATCCCCCCATTGTCATAAATTATCCATACAAGAAAAATTTCTTTTGTTTGAACTGTCACAAAATCTCAGAACCCTCTCCCCCTGTAATATAATAGTGAACGGGTCACTGAGCATAAAATGAATTTGAATTGGATTTTTGAAAACGATCACTTCTGATGAAAATATTAATATACTTATAAATTTGACTGAAGTAGTAAATTTCAAGCTCAGTTACCAGATGGAACGATATTTTGGATATTAGAAATATTTTGACTTATGGCATACAAAATAATACATCATGAAAATTAACGGGTGTGTATTCGTCTACATTGTTGGTTAAGTGTGTCCAAAGGGGCGTAGCCAGAAATTTTTCGAGGTAGGGGATTTTGGATTCTTTTTTCAAAAAGCTTAGAAAATCAAAGAAAATTTCCAAAGAGGTGGCGGTCTTGACCCCTATACCCCATGTCTACGTCCCTGTGTGTCCAATCTAAAGAATTTTAAAACTGCAGTTTTGAAATCTGTCTGTTTGAAAACTACAGAACCGTCTACATCAGTGTCCTCCAAAAGTTTTATAGCTGGCGACACACAGTTTGCAATAAACTGATCTACACTAACAAATTAAAAGTCCAAAGACATGAAAATGTAGATCCAAAAACCATTATTCATCAAAAAAAGACACAAGATGGAAATATTTTGAGATTTTTTTCGAGTATTTCCGATACCCATAAAAAATTAATGATCCGAAGATCAATTTCTACCGTTCAGGTGTCAAGGGTATAAAGCATCAACTTGCACATGGTTCAATAAAGCATTACGAATTACGTTCTTCTAAGCTCATAACAATGAAGGACGAACAGACATAACTGGGTGGATTTTTGATCCAAAACAGAGCGAGCTAAAAATTTCAACAATAGGCAAAAAAGGCAATAGAATAGAAACAATAAAAATGTTTCTATTAAAAAAAGATATGAAAAGCAGCTGAAAAAAGAAAAGGATTTTTCTTCCAACTCATGCTGATATTCATTTTCTTCTTTGCTCTAAAATTATCTCAGCAATATGCCTCCAGTCGTAAATTATATTTTCCATTCAAGAGATTATTCTCATGTGTTTTTTAATTCATTCGCTCGTTCATTGAGCGGGAAAATCAATTTTGAAAAAAGTACAAATTGCAAACAATTATGATGAAAAAAGTTCTCTGGGTACGGTTTCTAGGTATACCCCATACCCTAGCATATACATAAATTGCTGTATCATACTTAGAATTCAAAGTTAAGCAAAACGGTTTTTAGGTATACTCTAGGACCTAGACCCCTAGGGTATACCCTAGTATATACCCCTAGGGCAGGGAGTTACCACAAGGAATCAAATTTTTGTTGCTAACATGTATAAAACCTTAATATAAGAACTGCTGACCCCTTTTCCGCCAGGAAATATGTGTAAATTTGAAGTTATAGCTCAAAAAGTGCGAGGTGGAAAATGATTTTTCCACCAAGTAGTTTTCCCCTTGTCCTAGGATATACCCGAGAAACAGGGCTCTGTCGAGAGCTCTCCATGCTCACATGACTAAATTCAAATTCTCGGATGTGACGCTATTGTGAGAAGTAATATGCTTAATTTGCATATCAAATATGAGCTGTAGTGGTTTTGAGCAACATTATGTGGTTTGAAGCCCCTTTCTTTATGTAGTCCTTTACTTCAGCATTAATCATGAAATATTAAACAGCTCTACAAATAAGTACAGGATATGATTTTTTATATCAAAACCACATACACATCTCTGTACCTTCTGTCACTACGCATCTAGACAGATTATATCAGGAATGATATTATAAAATGTCCGACAGGTGATGGATTTTGGCTGTTTCGTAGAAAATATGATGATTTTTTGTTGTGAAAGCTGTAATTATGGCAAAAAAACATAATCTTGAATGTTCATGACAAATTGAATGAGTCTCGTGGGCTGTTGGGAATTTAATTCGTTTACTTTTTTATATAAGTACATTAAAAATAGAACCAAAGTTTCTTTTAATGGAAAATTGTTATTTGATGCTCAATAGACGCAATTTGAATTTCTTTCTATAATCATCGTCTCTCTATACAGAATGTTTACATACAAAATTCTTAAAAATCCCATGCTGTAATTTTGCCTTTTTTGAAAAAAAAATCATCCCTTTCCGCCCATTTTTACAGTCAATATATGATGTGGAATGTGAATGAGAAAATGCTACTGAGTCTGAGATAGCAACACATACATATTAAATAATAATGTAATGCTTTTCTTCTAAATGTTATTTCATGGTTTTCTTCTATATATATACAGTCACAATATTGATACTCTCTCGTTCTGTTCGAAGCATATGCGTGCGTTGATGAATATTAAAGTACTAAAATGTAAGCGTCTTTCAGTGGTTGAGGGGGTAATTTTGTATACTTTACCAATTATTTAATCATTCGCGTTCAGATTTTTCGAAGACAGTTGTATAAAACCACAGCCTCAATGCTTATGGATCAAGTTATCATCGTGAAAATTGATGCTCGTTTTACATACTCTCGTGTAAAATATTTCTGCTTTGGTGGTTGGCCATATTCTTATGTATACACATGTCAAAGAAATTTCGGTGTTATTTCCAGTTAACCCATCCGTAAGAAAATTGTACATGCGGTACATATTATCTTAAAATTTATACGTCTTTCGGAATTTGAAAGCTTTTTCTTATGAATTTAAATACTTTTTATTGCCAATTAGAAGTGATGCTGAAGTTTTTGTTGGAAACATGCTCTGGTTTTTAATGTCCTTAACTATGATTCTTGAAAAATGTTAACATATTAAAAGCAATCTTCCGTAAAATAGCCCCAGAACCCTTCTGTCATTAGAATTTAGTATGACTATTTGTGACATAATTGCTTCAGTCATGCAAATTTGTAAAAATAAAGAGTCATACGGTCCAACTGTGAGTCTAACCGAAGTAATCCTCAATTCCCTTAAAAATTATCAATCATTCTTCATAGACATCATGCAAGCATACAACTTTCCATTGTTTTGTCAGAAGCTTAAATTTTCGATCCTGCTGAGAGCTACAAGGTAAATTAATAATTTCTCATTTGCATATGAGAAGTATTAAAATTTAGGCTTTATAGTTCAAAGATTGGAAAATACATTTTCTAATTAAAATTAATTAATTTTCCAGCTAAATTTTACATTTATGAAGTAATAACATTAATGTTTTTATTATTACTCTTCGTATATTGGATATCCAATTATAAGCTCTGTAAATGTATATTTGGCCATAATTATGATATCACATAAAGTATAATATTCGAAGAAGCGTTACTCAGCAGTAAATTTTATGACTGTAGATTAGACTTGATTGAAAAATATAACATATTGAAACGTTTATTAATTTTGATGCCTGAAAGGATCACTCAAATTGAATTTTGATGTTTTTTACAACAGAAATTTTTTATTGCTTTAAGCTTAAGGAATTATCTGAGTATTCAGCAGAACTGTATCTAAGGATTGATGATGATTTTTGTTAAATTCTACCACAACTTCAAAAGTGACTCCTTATTGTCTGTAGGAAGAGGGGGCAGGGGGTCAGCTAGCGTAGTACCGGTTTGGTGTCAGTTCCATGCCAAATGTAGCATTACACTAGCCTTACGACGACCTGGTGACTTATATCTACCACTGTTCCTTCAGGGTACTTTGTAGTGCTCTTTAACCTATTAAATCTTCATATTAAGGTCGTTCGGATATTACAGTTGTCTGAAAATTCATTTTGATGAAGCAAAAATGAAATTGGATGAAAAATAATTAGAATCTCAAAATATGTTATCAATTACATTTAAATTCAATTAAATATCCAATAATTCATGAGGACATTGTCCATTTAATGCCATAAAAATAATAACTCTATCCCAACAATCTCGTTAGAATATCTTTCTTCATCATGTTTCACAAATGATAAATTTCTATTTGAAGTAAAAGTTGCTCCGAATGAGAGGATTATGTAGCAACCATGCAATAGATTGTCATCATAGCTTGTAGCACTATGGTAACACTTTATAATCACATAAATATTTGTATCAAAGTGAACCTCTTCGAGCTATCTGACTTTATATATGTGAACACTAGGGAAGCATTCATCATGCGATTATTTTTAATTGAGAGAAATGCTTCATTCCATTCATAGTGAGCAAAACTTTTTTTATTAGGGGTCGTTCGCAAATTACGTCACGCTTTTAGGGGGGAGGGGGGGTCAAAGAATTTGTGACAGTCCATACAAAAGATTTTTTTTTCTTTGGAAAATTTGTGACAAAGGGGGGAGGGGGGGTCGAAAAAGTCGTTTTTTAGCGTGACGTAATTTGCGAACGACCCCTTATCGAAATAAAATAATGGAACTAAATTAGAAATAGATAATTTTATAGGATTGAGAAGCTCTAAAGCAGTGGTGTTCAATTTTTTTTGTCTTGCGAGGGATATACTGAGAAACCCAGCGGAACTCATACCCGAGTGACCATGCTGCACTAAACCGTGGATTTTGCTGTAAAGTGTGGGATAAACAACCGTCACCCCACATTGTATTGTATTGTCATCGACGTAGCAATGCTCTAACGACTACGTTGTGCCGCTCAGGGTAGTTTAAACATCACTGCTCTAAAGTTATAAATACAATAATTCATTCAAAAATAATGACAAGAAGAAATTGGATATGAAGCACATAAATCGTATTGCGATTTTTACCTTTTAACATCCATGAAACCACGAGAAGCTTCTGTCAAGTGATAATACCATTTTAAATGAGGTCTATATCCATAAAAACAAAATATGCTTTCGGCATTCTATGTTTCAATTTTTCAAATTCCCTTCCTTCACAACAAATGACATGGCACAGAAGTGATAAATTTTTCTGCTGTTTTGTCTTCTTTTTCTTGCCAAAAGGTGAACGTTTGTTTATAAGAGGGATGTATAGTAACAATTTTTTAAAGAATGAACTTTTTACGAGAGATATTTATTGATTTTCTTGTTAGCTTGATGCTTCTGCATGACATCCATAAAGAATAAACTGCACCTCAAATATTATTAAAGAATGCCAAGATATAATTGACAGAGAATGAAAATTCACTGCGACAGTTAAAGGATGAATAAAGTGTGCTGAAATATTTAACATGTTTCTTTTTGGATGAAACATCTCGCTCTTCCAACAGAGTTGTGTGGAAATGAGGGTAAATTATCCTTAGCGCTTTGGTGAATATTTGATTGAGTTGGAGTTTTTTGAACTTTCAACTTTACTGCTGTAAATAGCAATATAAGGAGAGGATAAACAACTTTTTAACACCTGTAACCTCAGTTTTTAATGTGGTAATGCACTGATTCAGAGAAAATATTCTTGAAAGCTGTATTGCTTGCTTTATAAACGCTTCATCGTTATTACGAAAGACTCTTATGTCTTGAGGAACGTAAGGGGCTCTGACGGCTTTTTAGGAATCCATACCCAAGCTGCACGCTGTGGTAAACAGAATTTTTTGTCGTCAATTGAGACAAAAACCCCGTCAGGACCCCATCAAGTCATTTTGACGTTATAACGTCGATGTAGCGGTACCCTAAAGACTACAAAATTTTATGGACATAGCACTTGTTTAACCAATGCCTCACCAAACGAAGTACTTAAGCTGCCGCATTAATTTATTTCAAATCCATTGCTTTAGGCTTATAGATGGCTCAAGCTAGTTACTTCAATCCAAGCAACTCATAAATCAATCTTCAAAAACATATGTCAGAGTAAAATGCGCACCATTTTATAACTGATGAAATTCTCCTTCCTTTCTGAGGTATTTCAACCGTGCTTTTGCCTTCGAGATGAAAAATGGAAGGTTGGTTTGTTTGTTGTTATTATAAATATTGCTTTCAACGTTTTCATAATAATCTATTATGCATAGAAATTATTTGTAAGGATTTTCATCTTGTGTATTGCGAATGCAATCAACATAAAAAGTTTCATTAAAGTCTATGACAATATTTATTATTTCTTTCTGAATTACATCGCTTAATATGAAAAGGATACAATAGAATGTATAAGCACGAGAATAAAACTTGATATCGTGCACTAAATATTAAAAGCTTTCAACTTTTATTATTTTATCCATTTATTGTACTCGGCTTTTGTGCGTACTTGCTTTATATTCTACTTCTTCTGGCTTTTTCGCATACTTTATAATATGATTATCGTTCTTAAGCTAAGTGAGCTTATAACGAGATTTAAAAGCTTCGTATTTTTCGGAATATTTGAAGAACATGAGCTTTTGATGCTTGACTACATATTGAGGAATTGAGGATTAAAAGTTTTATGGCAACAAAATTTTTGCATGACATGACTGAAATACAAACTACACGTGAAATTTTGAAGGATACTCATCGCGAATATTTGCATATTAAATGAACATGCTCTGGGTAAATGTAATTGAAATCTCAAGAGGTTAACTTATTTGTTCAGGTTTGAGGTAACTTATTTAGGATGCAATTAAATCTTTATCTATAAAACTATGAAGCACTTTGCTGTGATGAGATTTTAGTTTTCCAACAAAAGTTTCATTCAGTTTGGATATTTTGTCCTTCTACAGACTTAATTACAGTTCTGTGTGCTCAATATAAAATTAAATATTGCTCAATCTTCTCAGAAATCGTTTGAAATTCAGATGAGTGAATAATTCAAAAGTCCGAAAACATTTTCTTATATAATCCCTTAGGCTAAAAACCTTACTTTGACAGGCATACGAATATTTACAAGGTCACAATTAAACTCATACAAAAACTCTATATTTTGTGGTTCTCTTTACATCATCCTCTTCGTCATATTACTTTCGGGTTATGTACATGACCAAATGTTTTATATTTTATTACCTTTTACCATTAACTTGTACAGCAAGGCACATATATAAAAAGTATATTTGGACAGGGTTGGATATGAGGAAGTCTCAAGGGGATGACCATTTTAAAGGTTTTCTATTCCATATCACAAGAATTATGATTTTCATGAAAAATGAGAATTTATAGCCAAAGAAAATTGGGTGTGCTTCGGAAAAAAGTCGTCAGCTGTTGATAATCATAATTTATGGAACTTCCAAATAGCAACAGATGTTATTACATTTCCAATAACGTTTTCGTCTTGAAACTTCCAACATTTGACACTGTCAATTCAATATCCTTAACGGATGTTGTCTGAAATGATTGTCACCTGCTGTTTTCCTTAAACAAAAATGATCTTGTCAGTTTCAGCAGCTTTCCAACCCCAATTCTGAGATAATAATAAAACTTTTACATTACACTTGAACTTTATGAATACATGTAGCACTTATCGTTCATCTATGAATGCTTATCCATTCTAAAATGCTTTTATGCTCTATTTCTTTACAGATCTGCTTATGATACCATCACAAAAACAAAAGTTGCCATCAAAAAAATATCACCATTTGAGCACCAGACATACTGTCAGAGAACGTTGAGAGAAATTAAAATTTTGACAAGGTTTAAGCATGAAAATGTAAGTATTATTTTTTACTATCTATCCCAAGTCACTGTCGAAAAGAAATTTATAGCACCACAACGTGCTTTAATATTTTAATACATCTCTGCCAATAAAAATTCCTCATGACCCTTTTCTTCCTTAACATATAATGATCAATTGATAACAAGCTAATAGACTGAGCTAGTAATAAATGCCATAAAAATGGAGCAACAGGTTTTAAAGGAGCTGTGTGTACGAAAATAATAAAAAAATTATTAAGCAAGGAAGAACTAAGGGAATTAAATATGGATGAAGTGTAAGGATTGATGAAGTAATGAAAAAGGTGCTGTATAAAAACTTGTTGCTGGAAAACAAGAACAAATAAAAAGGCAAAGGCCTTTGTTGTGCTGTATAAATGTACAACACACGAAAAAAAAACGAAAACTTTTACATAAGCTCCATCCACTGGCGTTTTTATTCTCAGTTCCCAAAAGAATTTTCTCATTTCTGTGTGCTTTATTTCCTTTCACGTTGTTTTCATTTCATTTCTCTGTTTAGACTCTTACTTTTTACTGTTCCTTTATACATGCGTACAAAAACAGATGTCTATCGTGCAATATGTAATGTATCAATTCAAACGAACATGTTGTTTTGTGGATGGCAAAGAGAAAAGGAAAGAAAAATTATTGAAAAGTTTTTTAATCATTTGATGCGTATCCATGATACAAGATCTTTCTCCTTATTTCATTTCCATTAACCATGTTTGTTATGTGCTCCGCATGTACTATGAAAGATGAGACCTGCAGCTGTATCTGAAGAAGATAGGCTATTGCATTTCTGTCTTTATTGATATTCTACATAATATACTGGAATTATTTACAAAGCTCATTGAACAAAGGATTTTCTCAGAACAGCATCTCCATAAGATAAAGCTTCAAATCTTTTGAATGATTCGAAGAAACACTTTATTTCCTAAATTTAGTTGCTATCCTGCTTTAATTAGATCATGAATTAAGCATTGTGTTCTGAGAAATTGACTAAAGTCTTCGGGTTAACCTTCAACAAATTTAAGTTATTCAAAAAGAAAGGAAAATGAAGAGAATTCTCAATAGCCTTGGGATTAAGGATACCATACAAAAGCGCATTCTAAGAAAATATCATGTTTTATTCATATCGACTCAAAAGTATGGAAAAATGCTTTTTAGGAGTTTGAACAAAAAGTCTCATTTGCTATACATATATTTAAGCAGCATATCTACAGTGTGCTATGCCCAGTTCTGTAGTCAGATATCAGCTTAACTAGAGTATGAATTAGTCTCATATTTTTGGGTCAAACCTATCTAGTTAATGCAGTGTTTCTCAAACTTCTCGGCTTTTGAAGACTTGGTGGCATAACTAGAGCCATATTTTAGTTGGAAAATTGATCGAAGTGTGTCTAGTGCAATTTAAGATCTCGAAAAGTTCTAATGGACATTCCTAGATTGAAAACAAGAGAATATTTTGTGAAAAAGCAAGGAAAATTTCTATTTCATAAAAATGTCACGGCACACAGTTTGAGAGCCATTGAGATAGTATCATAGTAGTAGGGGCGTAATCAGAAATTTTTCGAGGGGGAGGGGGGATTTTTTTCCTCAAAAACCCTAGGAAATTGAAGAATTTTTTGGCGAGGGGGGCTATTTGACTACCAAATACCTTGCATAGACTAATAAAATGTAACTTTGTAACAATTTATTACAAAAGTCGGATGTTCATCCATATTCTACTGCTTCCTGTTATTTCTGTCATAAATATTGGTGTTTACTGAAGGGGATGGAGCTTGTCTTTACATCCCTTCGATTCCATTAACTGCCATTAATAACAAGAATTTATTACCCTCAAAACTTTAACTAATATTGTACGATTCCAATCTAAAGATTCTAAAACAAAATCATGCAAGCTTTAAGATTTCCACTGAATGTAAACAACAACAAAGTACAATTTTGGAAGAAAATATTCACAAAAAAAACACGATGTATAGATCACACCACAAACTTCCACGTGGCGAGCTACGCTCGCCAACGGCAATAACCTATCCAAAGGCGAGCTACGCTCGCCGGTTGATATCGATCCAAAGGCGAGCTACGCTCGCCAGTTGATACCGATCCAAAGGCGAGCTACGCTCGCCAGTTGATATAGATCCCAAGGCGAGCCGTAGTTTATGACACAAAGTATTCTATAAATTTTTTATCACTTCACCGTAAATTATTCCCGTACTGTACATACGGCTTGGGAAAATTTTCACGCCTTCACTCCGCTTCGCTACGTTCAGGACGTAAAAATTTGTGAGCTTCGCTCAACCTAGTCCGAACTGCGTTCGAACTATTTATATTCGAGCTTCGCTCGAATTTTTGTGATTAAACTCTAAAGTTTTTTTGTATATTCGAAGTCTCGTTCGAACTCCGCTAGTATGATTGTTTATAGATCACAGGGGTTGTCGGATCTCGCTTCGCTCGTCCGACTGTTTATAGATTACAGTATAAAAAAATAAAATTTTCTCACATATCCTCAGTCTTCTAAGGGCTTGGGAAAATTTTTTTTTTTTCGGACTTCGTCCGAACTATTACATTCGAGCTCCGTTCGAATTTTTTATTCGTCCGACTGTTTATAGATCACAGGGGTTGTCGAATCTCGCTCCGCTCGTTCGACTGTTTATAGATCACAGGGGTTGTCGAATCTCGCTCCGCTCGTTCGACTGTTTATAGATCACAGGGGTTGTCGAATCTCGCTCCGCTCGTTCGACTGTTTATAGATCACAGGGGTTGTCGAATCTCGCTCCGCTCGTTCGACTGTTTATAGATCATAGGGGTTGTCGAATCTCGCTCCGCTCGTTCGACTGTTTATAGATCACAGGGGTTGTCGAATCTCGCTCCGCTCGTCCGACTGTTTATAAGTCGCAGGGGTTGTCGAATCTCGCTCCGCTCGTTCGACTGTTTATAGATCACAGGGGTTGTCGAATATCGCTCTGCTCGTTCGACTGTTTATAGATCACAGGGATTGTCGAATCTCGCTCCGCTCGTTCGACTGTTTATAGATCACAGGGGTTGTCGAATCTCGCATAATTTTCATATACCAGGGGGGGGGGGGGATTTTCCAATTTTTTGAATTTTTTTCAGTCGAAATTTTCAAAAATCATAGCAACCTTTGAATTTCACATTTTGTATGGAAAAGAAGGTTTTTTGCTTTTTCAGAAGCAACGGCTATACCTACCATGCCCAAAATCTAATCAGTTCTTCTGTAGGGCGGCACGGATCGATTGCAAAAAAACTAGAAGTTTCAACGATGTCTCGTTTTGGATATTTCTTGCTGATTAACTTGTTTGCTTGTTTGCTTGCTTACAGAAAGTGTATTTTGCGATTTTCTCGACAATGCCTCAACTAATTTCAATTCCGTTTTTTGAACATGATGTAGTATTTCAGGCACAAACTTTTCTGCATAGAACATTTTTGGCTGTTTTACCTCTCTTTCTCACAAAATACGAAAAACTGATTTCTTAATCTGAGCAAAATTATTAATTATTAATTTACGTGGGAGCTTAAAATAAAGATCTTATTATGATAGATTTTATGTCAAAAACTTAATTTAACTTGATTAAATACTTATATGGAAATTTAATTTTGAAATTAGCTCAAAAATGACATTTTTTTCGAATTTTCAACTTTGGGACCCCCATAGACCCCATTCAAGTCAACTAAAAAATTCCAGCCAATTCCAGATTTTCCAAATCTCAAAGTGTAATGTCGCATTTTTTCTCATTTTAAATCATAGTAGCATACAGTGTATACGGCTTGGGAAAATTTTCACGCCTTCACTCCGCTTCGCTACGTTCAGGACGTAAAAATTTGTGAGCTTCGCTCAACCTAGTTCGGACTACGTCCGAACTATTTCCTACTTACATGGATCACAGTAGAGTCGAGCTTGAGCTACGCTCGCTCGACTTGTTTAGAATTACAGTTTTTAAATAGATCACAGTAGAGTCGAGCTTGAGCTACGCTCGCTTGAGCTTGAGCTACGCTCGCTCGACTTGTTAAGAATTACAGTTTTTATACGGATCACAGTAGAGTCGAGATTGAGCTAGGCTCGCTCGACTTGTTTAGAATTACAGTTTTCACATGGATCAGAGTAGAGTCGAGCTTGAGCTACGCTCGCTCGACTTGATAAGAATTACAGTTTTTACATGGATCACAGTAGAGTCGAGCTTGAGCTACGCTCGCTCGACTTGTTAAGAATTACAGTTTTTACATGGATCACAGTAGAGTCGAGCTTGAGCTACGCTCGCTCGACTTGTTAAGAATTACAGTTTTTACATGGATCACAGTAGAGTCGAGCTTGAGCTACGCTCGCTCGACTTGTTTAGAATCACAGTTTTACATGGATCACAGTAGAGTCGAGCTTGAGCTACGCTCGCTCGACTTGTTAAGATTTACAGTTTTTACATGGATCAGAGTAGAGTCGAGCTTGAGCTACGCTCGCTCGACTTGTTAAGAATTACAGTTTTTACATGGATCACAGTAGAGTCGAGCTTGAGCTACGCTCGCTCGACTTGTTAAGAATTACAGTTTTTACATGGATCACAGTAGAGTCGAGCTTGAGCTACGCTCGCTCGACTTGTTAAGAATTACAGTTTTTACATGGATCACAGTAGAGTCGAGCTTGAGCTACGCTCGCTCGACTTGCTAAGAATTACAGTTTTTACATGGATCACAGTAGAGTCGAGCTTGAGCTACGCTCGCTCGACTTGTTAAGGATTACAGTTTTTATACGGATCACAGTAGAGTCGAGATTGAGCTAGGCTCGCTCGACTTGTTTAGAATCACAGTTTTACATGGATCACAGTAGAGTCGAGCTTGAGCTACGCTCGCTCGACTTGTTAAGATTTACAGTTTTTACATGGATCACAGTAGAGTCGAGCTTGAGCTACGCTCGCTCGACTTGTTTAGAATTACAGTTTTCACATGGATCAGAGTAGAGTCGAGCTTGAGCTACGCTCGATCGACTTGATAAGAATTACAGTTTTTACATGGATCACAGTAGAGTCGAGCTTGAGCTACGCTCGCTCGACTTCTTAAGAATTACAGTTTTTACATGGATCACAGTAGAGTCGAGCTTGAGCTACGCTCGCTCGACTTGTTAAGAATTACAGTTTTTACATGGATCACAGTAGAGTCGAGCTTGAGCTACGCTCGCTCGACTTGCTAAGAATTACAGTTTTTACATGGATCACAGTAGAGTCGAGCTTGAGCTACGCTCGCTCGACTTGTTAAGGATTACAGTTTTTATACGGATCACAGTAGAGTCGAGCTTGAGCTACGCTCGCTCGACTTGTTTAGAATTACAGTTTTTAAATAGATCACAGTAGAGTCGAGCTTGAGCTACGCTCGCTCGACTTGTTAAGAATTACAGTTTTTATACGGATCACAGTAGAGTCGAGATTGAGCTAGGCTCGCTCGACTTGTTTAGAATCACAGTTTTACATGGATCACAGTAGAGTCGAGCTTGAGCTACGCTCGCTCGACTTGTTAAGATTTACAGTTTTTACATGGATCACAGTAGAGTCGAGCTTGAGCTACGCTCGCTCGACTTGTTTAGAATTACAGTTTTCACATTGATCAGAGTAGAGTCGAGCTTGAGCTACGCTCGCTCGACTTGATAAGAATTACAGTTTTTACATGGATCACAGTAGAGTCGAGCTTGAGCTACGCTCGCTCGACTTGTTTAGAATCACAGTTTTACATGAATCACAGTAGAGTCGAGCTTGAGCTACGCTCGCTCGACTTGTTAAGGATTACAGTTTTTATACGGATCACAGTAGAGTCGAGCTTGAGCTACGCTCGCTCGACTTGTTAAGAATTACAGTTTTTATACGGATCACAGTAGAGTCGAGCTTGAGCTACGCTCGCTCGACTTGTTTAGAATCACAGTTTTACATGAATCACAGTAGAGTCGAGCTTGAGCTACGCTCGCTCGACTTGTTAAGGATTACAGTTTTTATACGGATCACAGTAGAGTCGAGCTTGAGCTACGCTCGCTCGACTTGTTAAGAATTACAGTTTTTACACGGATCACAGTAGAGTCGAGCTTGAGCTATGCTCGCTCGACTTGTTAAGGATTACAATTTTTATACGGATCACAGTAGAGTCGAGCTTGAGCTACGCTCGCTCGACTTGTTTAGAATCACAGTTTTACATGGATCACAGTAGAGTCGAGCTTGAGCTACGCTCGCTCGACTTGTTTAGAATCACAGTTTTACATGGATCACAGTAGAGTCGAGCTTGAGCTACGCTCGCTCGACTTGTTAAGAATTACAGTTTTTACACGGATCACAGTAGAGTCGAGCTTGAGCTACGCTCGCTCGACTTGTTAAGGATTACAGTTTTTATACGGATCACAGTAGAGTCGAGCTTGAACTACGCTCGCTCGACTTGTTTAGAATCACAGTTTTACATGGATCACAGTAGAGTCGAGCTTGAGCTACGCTCGCTCGACTTGTTAAGATTTACAGTTTTTACATGGATCAGAGTAGAGTCGAGCTTGAGCTACGCTCGCTCGACTTGTTAAGAATTACAGTTTTTACATGGATCACAGTAGAGTCGAGCTTGAGCTACGCTCGCTGTTAAAATTCAAATTTTCTAACGGTCAAAATATATTTGAAAATTTTCCGTGTTTTTAATGCACTTGAAAATCATTAGTTATAGAATTATTAACAATTTTTGCGGTGAATTTTCATATAATAAAATGGTTTGCCATTTAACGATTTTTCAAAATTCAAATTTTTTAACGGTCAAAATATTTGAAAATTTTCCCACCAAAATATGTTTCAATCATCTACAGCCTCTAAGTCCAATAAAAACGAGATTCAGTAATGATCTATAGCCTCTATGTCCAGAAAAACAAGATCCAGTAAACATCTACAGCCTTTATGTCTAATTAAATAAGATCCAGTAAACATTTACAGCCTCTATGACCAATAAAATATGATCCAGTAAACATCTACAGCCTCTATGTCCAGTAAAAATATGATCCAGTAAACATCTAAAGCCTCTATGTCCAGTAAAAATATGATCCAGTAAACATCTACAGCCTCTAAGTCCAATAAAAATATGATCCAGTAAACATCTACAGCCTTTATTTCTAATAAAAATAAGATCCAATAAACATCTACAGCCTCTATGTCCAATAAAAATAAGATCCAGTAATGATCTACAGTCTTTATGTCCAATAAAAATAAGATCCAGTGATGATCTACAGCCTCTATGTCCAGTAAAACGAGATCCAGTAAACATCTACAGCCTTTATGTCTAATTAAACAAGATCCAGTAAACATCTACAGTCTTTATGTCCAATAAAAATAAGATCCAGTGATGATCTACAGCCTCTATGTCCAGTAAAACGAGATCCAGTAAACATCTACAGCCTCTATGTCCAGTAAAAATATGATCCAGTAAACATCTACAGCCTCCATGTTCAATAAAATAAGATCCAGTAATGATCTACAGCCTCTATGTCCAATAAAAATAAGATCCAGTAATGATCTACAGCCTCTATGTCCAATTAAACAAGATCCAGTAAACATCTACAGCCTATATGTCCAGTAAAACGAGATCCAGTAAACATCTACAGCCTCTATGTCCAATAAAAATAAGATCCAGTAATGATCTACAGCCTCTATGTCCAATTAAACAAGATCCAGTAAACATCTACAGCCTATATGTCCAGTAAAACGAGATCCAGTAAACATTTACAGCCTCTATGACCAATAAAATATGATCCAGTAAACATCTACAGCCTCTATGTCCAGTAAACATCTACAGCCTCAATGTCCAGTAAAAATATGATCCAGTAAACATCTACAACCTCTATGTTCAATAAAATAAGATCCAGTCATGATCTACAGCCTCTAAGTCCAATAAAAACGAGATTCAGTAATGATCTATAGCCTCTATGTCCAGAAAAACAAGATCCAGTAAACATCTACAGCCTTTATGTCTAATTAAACAAGATCCAGTAAACATTTACAGCCTCTATGACCAATAAAATATGATCCAGTAAACATCTACAGCCTCTATGTCCAGTAAAAATATGATCCAGTAAACATCTACAACCTCTATGTTCAATAAAATAAGATCCAGTCATGATCTACAGC
This sequence comes from Chironomus tentans, assembly GCA_963573255.1. Taxonomy (NCBI): domain Eukaryota; kingdom Metazoa; phylum Arthropoda; class Insecta; order Diptera; family Chironomidae; genus Chironomus; species Chironomus tentans. Next base: position 21,656,216 of record OY754302.1, read on the forward strand.
CTCTATGTCCAATAAAAATAAGATCCAGTAATGATCTACAGCCTCTATGTCCAATTAAACAAGATCCAGTAAACATCTACAGCCTCTATGTCCATTCAAATATTTTTAAGTGAAATTCACGTTACGTAATTTTACGTAACGTAAGGATTTTACGTAACGTAAACAAAAGTGTTATAATTTTTATAACAATCTTTTTCATGCTGTAACTTTTTACAGGAACCTCTAAAGTACCAACATAGCGGATATTAAATGTAGATCCTGATTTGATCTTTCATTTTATGCCTATTTCAAGGCTTGAAATGTTAATTCCAGTGCGGAATCAAAAAAGACGCAACTGTCATAAAAAATCATGTTTTTTGCATTTTTCGGTCACTAAATGGACATAAAGTTCGGATATTATTTAGCACAAAATGGTTTTAAGGTACGGCCTATCGTATCAGATACAAGAAATTGTATGAAAGTCACCGCATAAAAAATTTTCCATACAAATTTTTGGTTTTTAACGGTTTTTTGCGTCTAGTTCCAACGCAACGGAACTGACTGGAACCAAACATACCTCAGGTAATAGATATTTTCAATACCTGTCATATGAGACCAAAAACGTAAAGATTCATGCTTCCGTTGACTCAAAAAATCAAAATTAGTGAAAATCTCAAAAAAAGTGAATACAATAACTTGCACGCAATGCGTGGAAGTTAAAAAGAAAACCTTTTGTACCGAGAAAAGGAAACAAAATAATGTTTTCGTATGCCTGTACATACATACTCGATGCATACATACATAGTACTGCCTTTTGGCATAGACGCTCAAACATTATAGGTGATTTAATTTTTAGGATCATACAAAAATAATAAAAAACGGAACGAATGAGTAAAGACGGAGGGGATGGAAAAAATAATGCCTTTAGGGATCATAAGGTTTCAGCATTTCTTGTTATAACAAAAATGAAAATTTGTTGCTTTCCATTCGACTTGCAATAATAAGGCAATTCACATCCTCATTTTATCTTAAATGAACAGAACGTAAAGTTCATGAGGAAGGAGGAGAGCGAGAACAAAAATTAATTAAAGTTGAGAAATGTTATAAATGTGCCTGTGTAAATGGGAATTCTAAAAATTCAAATGGGAGATATAAATAGTTGAAGCAATATTGCGTCTCCATTTTTATGTCCTATTGTCATTCTGCTATGTTTAAAATAGGTCAGCATGTGAACTATTTCATGCACGGAATGCTGTTCTTAATTTCAATAAAAATGTTGTGGATGCTTGTATAACAACTATTTAAAATTACAAATTTATGGTGCCCACAGCTTCAATTAAAATACAATTAATGAACATAATCATATTAAGCATATATATTGTGGTATTGAAATTGGTTTTAAAATCAACATGTGGATTCGTGCTTACGATAGAAATTAAATACAACTTTTTACCCACCTACGATTCTACCGCTGTAAGCTTCAGCTTTAAAACACTCTTTTATGCTCGTTGTATTTATAGACATGAATATTGTATTCTATTTACTGCTCTCTATCGACTGAATCTCCTTCCATTATTGAAAGCTTTTATGCTTCAAACATGGTCTTAATGTGACATTTTCATATTTATTTTTCGATATCCTTCAAAACAGCCTTATTCCCTCGACTAAAGTAGCAAACAGGATTTTTTTTTTCATGCCAATAAAACACAAATAAAAATGAGGGCGTGATTAAATTTTTGAAGGTTCAGTTTCATCAAGTTTAATCCTGACCGTGGGGCTCTGGGACTTTTCCGAAGAAGTAGACACAATTTGAAAATTAAGTTTTCTAGGAATGTAATTCAAACTCAAGAGATGTGCCTCAGAGCCTGCTTAAAGTAAGTTCCAGCTGTGCTGTAATATTTCGATATTCACTCTATGCTTAATCAATTCCAATCTAATGCTTGAAACAACAACAATTGTCTGGGAAAGACGATAGATTTATGTGTCTATTGTTCCTCAGCAATCTGCGCGACGCATATAATGATCTCGATGCGGATTCATTTTAATATCCAATCGTGCATTATCATTTAAATTTTTATGCAACAAATTTAATGCTTTCCTTCGAATCATGAAGCCAAATTTCTCATGATACAATATTTATATGGAAATTCTGAGAAGTTTTCATCTCAATTTAACATAATTCGAAGAAGAAATTGAAGGATGTTCCCTTAAAACGTAAATAATCTGACACAGAAACATTTCATAAGATAGATTATCCCTAAATATAGAGACGAGTTTGAACGATGAAAAAAATATCTTATTCGATTTGTAAAAAGCTTATGCTTGACGTTCACATTTCAACCCCAGGTTGATTCATGAGTCTAAAAAAAAGTTTGCTGAATTGACGCAAAAGTGAAGGAAAGAAGAATTTATTAAAAATTTAACATCAGTGCAGTCGAAAAATATGAAAAGCGGATCTACAGCATTGAAAAGAAAAGAAAAATAAATTTCCATTTCGTTTCTTTTATGCTTCTATGCTTAAATGCACCTGAATATGCTTCTATTCAACATTCATTTATTATTTATGCATTAGATATTTCATCATACGCAGCATATTCTAAAGAAGAATGTTGTTGAAAGGATTTTAAAGGTGAAAACTTGATATCAACATTAAAGTTGCTAAAAATAAATTTCTACAGCAGGAACTGAAACCGGATATAATATCAATAGAGATTCTAAAACGTTTTATTTTCCAAAAATTAAAATACAATCGAGCTCTCTTCCTTAATACCCATTTCACCATGGAAATTGAAAATCGTGTGGATGAGGATATAAGGGGTCGTTCATAAATGACGTCACGCAAAAAATGAGATTTTTCACTCTCTTCCTTTTGTATGGAAATGTCACACAGAATCAGACCCTCCCCCCAAAAAAAATTAGACGTCATTTATGAACGACCCCTAAAAGTGAATTGAATTTCATTTCAAATTCATGAGGAAGATTTTCTCATTTTTTGTGTCCTTCACGTCCATTTCTTTGAACATTTGAAGAAAATTTGTTTCGCCTGACCAATTTTGTCTTATTTGTTGCTGATAGAGTTTTAAAGAGGGTAAGGATGGTGATGAAGATGAATGAATAAAAGTCTAAAACTAAAGCTGAAAATTTCTTATTTAATTCATTACGTGAATGACTTTTTAGCGCATTTTTGAAACTTGTTTCTAAAAGGTAGCTTAATAATGCACTTTGTCTGTTCGTTCGGCTGGCTCCAATGAAAAACTTTTTAACTAGACATCGTAGAGAGTTCTGGTTTTTTGCATTAGCTCCATGCCATCGAGTTATTGGCCCCCCGGACATTTAAAAATCTCAAAACCAATGCTAAATACTATAATTAATGATTTTTTGTTTTCAATACAATAGAGCCAACTTCAAGTGGGATAATTTCAAATATATTTTGACCGTTAGAAAATTTGAATGCCAAAAAACCGTTATCGAGCCGTCGAATTTATTTAAGTCACAAAATATTCATGATAAACTTATTTAATTCGCAGTACTTTGCTAATCAAATACTGATCGCTAACACAAAAATGCGCTGAAGTCCCTCGATCTATAACACGAGGACTTTCTTTAAATTTTTTGATGTTGAACAATAGAAACGATTCCGTTCTAGATTATGAAACTTCCTTTACGTTTGCTTTTGCTTCGCCAAGCGTCAACGAAAGAAAAATTTCAATTATACACAACTAATTAAATCACTTTCAAGAATGGATGCTTGACGGAGCATTCAAAACCTCGGAGGGTTTCGTATGATGACAGAAAGCCTTGTGTATCCTTCAGATACAGCTGTATCCTTCAGAGAAGTCATTAAGGCGCATTTTAAATTATTAATGTGTCTCACCTTGATGTTTTAGTCAGCTCGGATCTGACACGTGTCCATAATAATTTGCAATTTTTTAAAGTCAATTTACTGTCCAAGACTAGCTGTTAGAAAAATCAATTTTTGAACTCTTTGATGCACAGCTCTAACTTCCATATCGAAAAACTTTCTCATTGAGTCAACAATGCACCTCAAATTCCAATCTAAAAAGTTCAACAACAAAAAACTTTTATATTTCATTCAGCTCCGTACATTGAGCTCGGTCAATTGTCTGAAGCAAATAATTCCTTTCGATGGCAAAAAAATGTGCTGAAAATTTAATAAAAGGAAAAAAAAATCCACCAAAAAAGATTAATATTTTCTCATTTTTCTTTTTGTGATTCTTAAAAATTTTCAAAGTGAACTGAGAACTTTAGGGTCAAAATATTCAAATTGAATTTTCCATGTCACTCTACCTTAGTCAGTGTTTCTCAAACTTTTTTGAGAGCGACACACTAAACCTACATAATATGTCATAGTGTGAGTAGCACTGCCCTAAATATGAGACGTCATCAGCGGTGTAGCCAGGAATTTTTCGAGGAGGGATTTTCAAATTTGTTCAATGAAAAAAATTAAGGGGGGGGGGGGGGGATTTTCAGGGTTTTTTCTTAAAAACCCTAGCAAATTGAAGAATTTTTGGGTGAAAGGGGGGGGGACCAATCCCCCAATCCCCCCTCTGGCTACGCGCCTGGACGTCATTAATTGACAATCCCTTAGACGACAGAAAAAGCGATTAAAAAGTTTTCTTTTTTTCTCCGTCATTAAATTTAGAATTGACGGATGAATGAGTTAAATTGGTTTGAAACAAATAATGAATTTAAGAGAGAGGAATGAGCTGTAGGGTTGTTGTGCAGAAATCAAGAAGAAAATTTATCACAACGTGATGAAAAATTGGATTTCATACCAACGAAACGAAATGATTTGGTGACATGGCAATTTTTTATTTCAAGCGATTAAGTACATTGCTGTTCCTTCAGTTTATTCGTCTAATGCATTGATATCCAAGTTCATTTTAACATTATCGTCATCATTTACGTAACATTTTTGACGAAAATAAAGCACTTGAGTGAAGCAAATGCGTTAAGTGAATGAATGAATAAATGTATGAATGGATGGATGAAGACCTTCAAGATTTATGTATTACAGAAAGCTTTCAATTACACAAGAGTAACTTATTTCGAGATGTGCTGTATATATATGTGACATTACAGTATGTTGCATTACATTATTGTCTAAGAACTCTTTAATTATGTGAATATGATACTTTGTAATTGGAACTGATGGATTATTTGTGTATCAGAAGTACTGCTGTTACTATTTTGAGTACATTGTTGGAAATGTCCATCTGCTAGACACGTAAGGATTAAAAAAGATTTTTTTATAAGCTATGAATCAGTACAGATATAGTCAAAATTATTTATTCCAGAGCTATATTTCCTGCTTGTTGGTCTTCTAAACGTTAAAGGGGTCGTTCGCAAATTACGTCACTCTTTAGGAGGGAGGAACATTTGAAGAATTTTTGTTGCTTGAAAAATTTGTGACAAGGGAGGGGGAGGGGGGTAAAAAAGTCGTTTTTTGCGTGACGTAATTTGCGAACGACCCCTAATATATTAAGGATAGAATCTAGTGTTCAAATAAAACAGCTTTCATTCTTGCCGTGCCCCAAAAAGCTTCTTATTTTTGTGTATTTTAATAAAAGTATTAATAACCTTTACACTTTACTGTTGAAAATAAAATACCGTCCTGTGGCACTTTTCTTGTTCTTATGATAAAACCAATCCAACCGAATTTCCTTCTTTCTGACCTCGAATCCAATGACCTGTTGATTTGATGTTTCTAACGAGTTTTTCACATGTAATCCTAAAGTAGAGCTTGCAATATTGAACAGTATCTTCCGAGCTATGTGTTGTGGACATGTCAGAAAGATAGAAGAGATAATTGAATGACACACGTCACCTTACTCAAAAGCTATTAATTTTAGATCGTTATTTCAAGCTTAGATTTTCAGACCAAAAAATAAATTGAAAATACTTTCCTGGATTTCTACTAAGCTCAGTCAATCGTACCCAGAAATTTTTTTAAGTGGTCCAACATTTTTTTTCTTATACTCATGGTTTCGTACTAGTTGCTAATTCTAACGGTATGATGAATGATTAGTTAACTAATTAAAGATTCGAATAAAAAAAAATTATCAATGGGGTACCCCATTAGACCCCCCTTGAGTAAGCCCATAGTTAAAACATTTTTATGGTGTTCTGCAAAATGTTCTTAAACATACAATTTTACTGTTAGGCAGCTATTACCGGCTACCGCCTGCCAGTTTTCCTGAAGCTCAAAGGTTTTTTGAAGGCACTGTAGTAGAACTTAAAGCTTAATTTCGAGAAGCTTCTCACAGTGAGAAAAATATGCTGCTTTATATTGATCTAAAATAAAATAAAAAGTGTGAGATGGGTTGTCAGATGTAGATGACTTTTAATAACTTATCAATTCCCACGCTCATTTCCAAAAAAATCTCATCTAACAAGATTGTTTTTCACGCGGCACAACATTACAGAAATTGTTCTAAAAGCACTTTTTGAAATTAAGGTACGGAATCAAAGATTGAAAAATTTTTGACAGTCAATATTTATGGTGAGAAAATTGCTATCGTTCCTTGTTATGCTCAACATAGTTTGCTAATATAATGCTGTCATTTAATGTTTAATCTCCAATCAGAATTGGTAATTAATGAAACAAATCTCAAATATTTGCTAGAAATTATGCGCATAAGCAATTCCAATTCATCATGATATTTTAAGCTTGTTAAATCATTATATATTTTACATCTAAAAACACGCTTCGTCTATGTCAAAAAAAGACTGAAATTTAATACCGATAAGCCATCATGCTGATGACGATATATAAAGGAGTGCGATAATGTAATGGTGCTGATGATTTTGCTGTGAACTGAAAGTCCCTAATGACTAGAAATATACAGTCGGGCGTAATTCAATACATTCTAAAGATAATGTTCCACAAGTGTGGTATTGACGCAATGGGGTGGGAGCATTAAGCATCCTTAGAATGACTTTTAAATATGAGGAAAAAAGTTTTAATGATGATGAAGAATTTCCTCGTCTTCATCCTCTCAAATTAGTGCAGAAAAAGTCGATTCGAGATAAAAGTTATTTTTATGCATCTTGCAATTGCCTTGCAGGCTCATTAAACGCCAACCGATAATCTCAATGAGATAAAAACAAGCTTCAATACCGAGAAAATGAGATGACGTAGAAAATTACAAGCTAAAAATGAAAAGCAATTCAGACATGATTGTTAAATGTTTTAACATTAAGTTTAATTTATTTTACTTAATTTAATGACTGGAGATGTCTGTTGATTCCATAATATTTTCCAACGAGTCTATTAGGACAGCGAAAATCAATATTGTCGAAAGACTTTTTATGACGCTTATTAAAAGCAAATTACATTTATCCGAAATTTCTTTTTCTTATGTTGCTTTGAAGGACGTTCATCTGTGACGTAACAAACTTTTCTGAAAACAGATCAACATGTTTCTTAGGAAAGTGACTTTAAATCGATAGGGGTCGTTTATTTATGGCGTCTAACATTTAAGAGGGAGGCTATCTAGACAAGAATGTAAATAAGTCGTTCATAAATTACGTCACGCAGATTTTTAGACCTCCTTCTGTCACAAAACTCCAGACCCTCCTATTTGTTGGACGTCATTTATGACGGGCCCCCAAGATTTTTAATTTTTTGTTTGAACAAAAAAGCTACATGGCAGGGGTGTATCCCGGGGTTGATTTGGGTGTTGAAACCTCCCTCGATGGAAAATTTCTTCAATTTGCTAGTTTTTTAGGAAAAAAATTGCCCCCCCCCCCCAAAAAAAAATTTTGTTTGGTTACGCCCCTGCTACAAGTAGCCTAAAAATTAATTTTTTGAGTAGACACAGGAACAGAGAAGGACTGTTGACTGAAAAATTTCTTCAATTTTTTGAGAATAATTTATAACACACCCCCCCCCCCCCCCCTCTTAAATTTTTTCCATACATAAATTTTGAAAATCTCCTGCTCGCAAAATTTCTGGCTACGACCCTGTATAGGCATCAATTGCAAACAACCCCTAACAAGAAACACAGCATCTCATCTACCGTCAATATTGATATTTAAGTAAATAAAACATTAAAATGGAAACTCAAATTTCATTTTTTGTCGCTATGGCCTTCACAAGGATGTTTATGAACATCTTGTTGTTGTTTCTTTCATTCACGAAAAATATTGATGTACTTATGCATTCAAAATGAGTATCTCCATCATTATTCGAGGAGAGAAAAAAAAATCCCAAGTACTTAATACATTTTTTATGATCGTCTGATTTGAGCAAATCCAGCCACAAATCTTTGATTACCTACAGTTAATTCATTGAGGTTTTAAGAACGAGCTAATATTGAATGAAGCTTGAAACTTCTTTATGAGTTGATATTTGAATGTGAGCTTTTACTTACTATTGAACTTTGAGGTTTATGGCTTTTACAGATTGTACTATGGATTGAGAGATATAAAATTGTACAAATTGAATTAATTCTATGGAAATTCAATAGAAGGTTCAATGCTTATGATAAACTTCAAAGTCAGCAATTCTTTGGAAAAAAAATATGACACGACTCTCATCCCTTCTTAAGTTCACACAAGCATTTCGAATGTGAGTTCTGCTTCGCAATTTCCTTGAGTTTCTGAAATTATTAATGAACCAACAAAATGAGCAAATGTCATAAAGCTCTTAAAAATTTTGTTCCTAGAAAGCACGTGTATTTATTTTGAGATAAAAGCCCTAAAATTTTATTCTTTCATTCATTGGCTATTTTTGTTCTTGAAAGTTTGCGTCATTACATCTTAGGGTCCATTCATAAATGACGTCACAAAAAAATGAGATTTTTAGGCTCCTCTGTCACAAAATTTTCTTTTATATGGAAATGTTACACGGCATCAGACCACCCTTCCCCCTAAACATTAGACATCATTTATGAACGAGCTCTTACTAATGTGTCCTTAACTGTAATGTCATTAGCATTGTGCATATCCTTGTCATATTGACAACACTCGATGTAATGATTGAGAGATCAGCTTCTGATGGGAATCGAACTCACATGTTTAACAAAAATAGGTTTCAGGACTTGTTTGCTAAGGGGTCGTTCGCAAATTACGTCTCGTTAAAGACGACTTTTTCGACCCCCTCCCTCCTTATCTCCAAAAGCGTGATGTAATTTACGAGCGATCTCTAAGTCCACAGGTATCTTAATCTCTCACTGTCAGTTCCGTCTACATATTACTCGATGTCCCAGATTCCATTCAGCTCAACAATTTAAAGCTGTAGTTCATATTGAATTGACTAAGAAAAGGTTAATCAGCACTGTAAATGAGCTTGACTTAAGGATTAATTATCTCATGAACTAAATATTTTGTTCATTTACTTGCATTCACCTTTGAAGCTATTCTACGTACGAGATTACGTCATGATGAGCTGTATCATGAATGGCAATTTATCTTCGTCTAAAAAAATATATTTTTTTTTTCTCTATTTTTTCATCATCCTCAATGTCCTTCTCTCATTGCTTTCATTCGTGACAAAATAACAACTACATTAGAGTCGCATGCGAGACAGAAGAAGAAAAAAAGTTCTACAAGACTTGTGTCTCCTAATACAAGAAAATAAGGAAGGAACGTTCCGCAAATCTCGATATTATTTATATACGTAAGCATATCGAGCACACACATAAGCTCAATTCACATCGTTGCACAAGTAAAAAGTTTAGAGATATCCATTGACTAGCACCTGTTGTTCCCCATAGTGGTATTATACTCAATAATTTTCAACCATAATGTTATGATAAAACACATTTCGACGCTCCTTTGCTCTCATTTTTAAGTGCGTACTCTCAAGTGTATGGGATGTAGCATGATGCTATTTTATATTTTAAGTCAACTGTTAAACAAAGTAAAAAGTTGATAATTTAATTTATTTTCTCTTATATTTTTAGATCATAGACATTAGAGACATACTGCGGGTGCCTAGCATAGAACAAATGAAGGACGTATATATTGTTCAGTGTTTAATGGAGACTGATTTATACAAATTGTTAAAAACACAAGTAAGTTTCGCATAATTTTTTAATAAAAAATATTTTTTATGGTCTTGTGGGTAAATTCTTCGTGTGAGTTTTAAAGCCATTTTATTAAGCATGAAAGTTGTAAAGGGTGGAAGGAAATGAACCATTAAAAAGAAAACATGAAAATTTAATGCGCTCATTCAGTTGTAAATGATAAAAATCATTCCATAAAATTTTATTTTCATCTCTTTCCCATAAAATAATTAAATTGCATTAAGATCATTTACAAATTTAATTAAATGTGTTTAGATGAAGACGTTCTTGGAACTTTATAAATGAAAGTTAATTACTTTAAACATGAAAAGTAACTTCTAATTAGGAATTTCCTCGATTTTATCAATGATTTTAAGTCATACTCGAACTCTGTGCTATAAAAAAGATAATTTAGACAACCCAAAATATCCTTAAAGCAGCATTTACACACTATTAGACTTACCGTACCTAACGTTTATGTCAAAGGCGTAAACTATAGGAAGGATTAAACTTTGGCACGTTCACTTATTACATAACGCTTTTAGGGGGTCTGTGATTTGGTGACAATTCGAATAAAGGAAATTTTGTGAAAAATGGAGGAAGGGGTCTGAAAAGTCCTTTACGTCATAAGTAAACGGCCCCTTTAAGGTATAGTTCATAAATGGTAAATAAAATTTTGCAATTTTTGGGCGTCATTTATGAATGACTTCTAAGGATCAGTAGCATTAGCATTAGGGGCTGTTCACTTATTACGTAACGTGTTACAGGAAGAAGGGGTGTCTGAGATTTTCTGACAGCCCAAACACAAGAAAATCTTTTCTTTTGAAAATTTGTTACAAAAGTGGGAGAGGAGAGGGTAACTCTTTGACGACCATCAAAAAATAGGATTTTTAGACCCCCTCGCCCCCTCTCGCCCCCCTTATCACAAATTTTAAATTCAAAAAAATTTCTTTAATATAATCCTCACCCCTAAATCATGGACGTCATAAGTGAATAACCCCTTACTCTATGACGACCATCAAAAAATAGGATTTTTAGACCCCCTCCCCCTTGTCACAAAATTTTAATTTAAAAAATATGACAATATCTCAGACCCACCTTAAATGGGTTCAAATAATTTTTATAGTCCATTCATAATAAAATTGATGTAAATTCTTCTCAAAACGACATTTTAAATAAATTAGCTTAATCCAGAGCATGAAAACGACATCCATTAGGAGTCATTAGCAAATTACGTCACGCTTTAGGGGGAAGAGTAAGGTTGAATAATTGGTGACAGTCCAAATATAATTGCTTTTTGTAAAATTGGTGACAAGGGGGGGGAGGAAGGTTGGTGTTGAAAAAGTCGTGTTTTTGCGTGACGTAATTTTCGAACGACACTCCAGAATATGTTTATTCAAAAATTCCCATTTAGAATTTCTAATTAAAATGAAACAAGAAGGATAGTACTTTGTACACAAATCGTGTCTTTCCAAATGTAAAAGAATGCTCCGACGCGATGAAAAATGGTAAACATTTGATAATGAAAAATGTACGGAATTTTTCCCATCAGATTTCCATTAAAATATTCAATCAAGTACTTCCCCTTTGTAATATTTTGTTAAATTTATGAGAATTGTTAAATTAAAATTGAATCAAATTGAAATTCCTGCAAGACCATAAGGAACAAATATAAATTTCCATATTTTGGGTTCATGTTGTATCAAAAAAGGACTCCTGCTTGTAAATGATTTAATTTCGGCCTAAAGGGAAAGCATAAAAAATGTTGCCGTATCTATCTGAAAGAAGAAAAAAAACAATTTTCCAGCAACGCACAATGTTTCTACAATGATGATGATGATGATGACAAAAAATGATGTTTTTCTTTCTCTTTCTCATAATGTTAAAGCACATAGCAACAAAAGATTATTCAACATCCTCCCTCAAAACAAATTTATATGGATTTAGGATATGCCTGTATGAAGTAAAGTAACTCACCTATTGTGACAGTTCCTTCTTTTTCGTCCATTATAGTTCCTTTAGCCTGTAGAATTCGTAGAGATTTCTGGTATGTAACGGTCATAGCTGTCATGCAAACCTTTCGGATAATCAAATAGTAAGAGACCATAAATCTTAATTCCAAAAATGGACACTTAATCCATTCGTACACACACACGAACATTCTCATGATGCTTCACTAAGTATGATTACTCATCTTTATGTTGATTGTTGATTTTATTATTGTTTACTGGACATGTGCATTATTTATACCAGTCTGGCTGTGTATCGATCTGAGAAATATTTTCGTTTTTATATTCTTGGAGCATTGTGGCAAATCCATGTTATCATAATATGTAAAAATTCAGGCATTAGTCTAAAGCAGGAATTGAGCCCACGTTGTTATAAAGGTATTACGTTTTGCGTAGCAACTCAGTCTTAGAGGTTATTCTCTCGGACTGGGAGAATTACTTGCATGCAAGATTAACATCGTGAGTCAGATGTGTAGGTTATTGGGGGATTTGTGTCCCAATCTCACGGATAAAATCTTCAATTTGCTAGGGTTTTTGAGAAAAAATCTAGAAAATACAAGACCCCACCACCCTTTCGAAAAATTCTGGCTATTCCGCCATAAGGAGTCGTTCGCAAATTACGTCACGCAAAAAACGACTTTTTTGAACCCCGCCCCTTTTTCACAAATTTTCCAAAGAAAGAAAAAATTGTGTTTGGACTGTCACAAATTCTCCTAACCCCCCTCCCCCCTAAAGGACTAATTTATTATCTGGACTCTAATTCAGGGGGGAGGAAGCGTTCGAATAATGACCGTTTTTTGGATATCGTTTCGAATTATGACTAAAAAAGGGGGTTTGACCCTCCACCCCCTTGGATACGCCTCTGCTCTAATTATTGATCCAGCTTTACTTGAAATATCCAACAGTCACAAAATTAATTCATAGAACATTTAAAATTATTCGAACATTTTCTTCTCACGATCAAAGTCCAAAAAGCAAACCATTGCTATCAACTCTGCAGCATAACTCTAGCATTTCAATTTCATACGCTTATGTGCATCAAAAAACCAGATATATTTTGACAACTTCCATCATTTCGAATGGAACCGTGTGGAAAAAAGAGAGGAAAATCATCATTACGTCCCGTATATCCTATACATCATGTGAAACATTTTAATGTCAACAAAAAATGTGGAAAGGAAATATTTTTATTCGTGCCTTCTCAAATATTTATTCAGATTTGTGTTTGACTTGATAAAAGTTTTATCTAGCGTGAAGCTAAAATAAAAGTTAAAATATTGTCATTCATTTTTATTCCAACAGAGATTGAGTAACGATCACATCTGCTACTTCTTATATCAAATATTGCGCGGTCTCAAATACATACATTCAGCCAATGTTCTGCACAGGGACTTGAAGCCGAGTAATTTGTTGTTAAACACTACATGTGATTTAAAAATGTAAGTGAGCATTGATCTAGTAACTTTAGACGGATGTTATAGGATAAAATTTCCTTTTTCTTGTCTCTTTTTTATTTCCTTAATCTCCATCCAACCTTTGCCTTATTTAATATTCATCACATCGTTTAGATGCGATTTCGGACTTGCACGAGTAGCTGACCCGGAACATGATCATACTGGATTCTTAACGGAATACGTAGCAACGCGTTGGTATCGTGCTCCGGAAATTATGTTGAATAGTAAAGGATATACAAAATCTATTGATATCTGGTAAGATAAACTTACAACTTATATAATATTAAATCAATTAATTTCATTATTTGTCACGTAACAGGTCTGTCGGATGTATTCTCGCCGAGATGCTCAGCAATCGCCCAATATTTCCTGGAAAGCATTACTTGGATCAATTGAATCACATATTAGGGGTACTTGGATCACCATCACAAGACGATTTAGATTGCATAGTGAACGAAAAGGCTCGTAGCTATCTCCAGTCATTACCTTTCAAACCGAAAGTACCGTGGAATAAACTCTTCCCGCAAGCTGATCAAAAAGCATTAGACTTGCTTGGCAAAATGTTAACATTTAATCCATATAAGAGGATATCTGTCGAGGAAGCTCTTGCGCATCCATATTTAGAGCAATATTATGATCCAGCCGATGAGGTGAGTCTTCACATTTTTTCTGTGACTTTTTGGAAAATTTTTGTTGATGCTTCATCGGGTGATTGATGTGCTTTTTTTGTATCACATTTTTGCATACGCAAATTTTTTCTCACTTTTGTTAGTCATTTCGAGATTGTCATAATGGAAGTTGAGTCATTTTTTTGTGCATTTTCATTAATAAAAGAGACACTATTCGCGTTTTGTCCAATGTCTATTTTTTAACCGTTATTTTTCAAATATTTTCTGTTATTTTTCAAATATTTTTTGACCGTTATTTTTCAAATATTTTTTGACCGTTATTTTTTAAATATTTTTATATCGTTATTGTTTTTAACTAACTTTTTACGTCAGTTTTTTGTATCACTAGTTTCAAGTATACTACATTCTGTTTGATAATTATTCATTTTTGCTTATTAGTATGCAAATTTTGTGTCAATTCTACTTAAAAATGTGTAGACAAAATTAATTTATTCTGGAATTCTTTTGAAAAATTCTGCATGAAGCTTGTCAGACAGTCAATGAACCGACAGAAAAGTTTCATATAGTTCATAGAAAAAGCAATTTCACGTGATGAAACGTCATGAGAATCATTTACATGGAAAATTAACAAATTCATTAATCATTTTATTTTTTTATTCTCATTCAATGAATATAGCCTGTTGCTGAAGAGCCCTTCCGCATCGCAATGGAATTGGATGACTTACCAAAGGAAACGTTAAAACAGCTAATTTATGAAGAGACATTGCGCTTTGCTGATTCTAATCACGAGCCTGAAGCTTAAACATCATCTTATGATCTCACCAAAAAAAACCATAAAAAACGAATGGATATATTAAAACTGAAATGGATAATACAATGGATGTTCATACATCATTAAAAAAAAATTTCACATAATAATGAAAAATGAGTGGAGGGAGAAGAAAAAAAAATTAATTTTACAAATGGATGGCACTTTTTTATCATCATCAGTCTCTGGATGTACACAATTACAATACATTCAAATTAATTTTATTAATTAATAATTCATTTTAAAAGGCATAACATGATAATTGTAAAGAACACAAATTCATTCTTCTTTTAATTGATTAACGCATGTTCAAAAAAAATATTTAAAATTTTTTAATTCTTGATGTTTGACAAAGAGATAACGAAATGTAAAAAAAGCTTCAAAAAATGGAGTGGAAAACTTGTTGATAAACATTTTAATCGTGATTGATTATCAAGAACGCTAAACGTTCACAAAAAAAATATAAGAAAAAATTTTATTGTAAAAATGCAGGGATTTGCGCTTCAAAAACTAGTGTTTTAATACTTTTAAAAGTCGATTAAGTCAAGGTTAAATGATGATAAAAGATAAATTCATTTCATAAATAATCTAATTGTAGTTCTTTATGCATTTCAATTTTAATATGTAATTAATTGTCGATGTTTGTTTATTGCATTAAAAAGCAATTTTTCGATTCTATAAATGAGAAAATTGAACATGAAGAAACAATTTTTGGAGAAGATGGCAAAAGTCCCGAACCGTCCACAACGGCAAATCTCATTTATTGTCGTCAAGGCGTCGTCATGACTAATATTTCGTGTCTTTGTGTCGGTGCCTTGACGACTACGTTGTGTGGCTCGGGAGTAAATTCAGTTTAGTTTTAATACAAATACCTTCAATAAAATTGGGAGATACCATAAATTTCTATGGCATCAGCTTACTTGCGCTCATAAAATTTTAAATTTTTCTCTATTTGCTACGCGTCATTAAATCTTCTGCTGAGAGAATTAGAGCTTCTTTATTTTATGAAGCAGATGTTCATACTAGCAACGATAATACAAGCTTTGATATATGCAAATAAACATGCATGTACGAGTCATATGGACATAAGTTCATAATCGGCGATGCTCACCACTAGACTACCGAGTAAACATTCTTAATTATGCACATATGTGCGTGTATTGGGAGTAATTCAATGTATTTATTGCAAAAGTAATAATACGTTATCCTGTGTGGCTCATTTTGTGTCACACGTGCAATTTCAAGGTAGGCCAATTTTCCTCAGCTTGTTCTCATTTCCCGACATTTGTCATAGGAAATTCTATTCAAAATCACTGGTGATTTCCCGTCATTTCCTAAAAGCTTTATTGTCTTTAAAAAAATGACAGCAATTTTCCATCAAAGTCAATAACTGTAAACTTTTTCATGGCATTCTATGACTGATTCCAAAAGTTTTCAATATGACATGCATCACCGCATATCGACAGATACACAGGGACAGAGAAAGTTTTTAATTTAATAAATGTTTTTCTCGTCATATCCAACTGCCATCCATTCCATCTGAATGCCCATATCATCCTCATATGACACCTTTATGCCTCACCTACCTTCATCAAACTCATTTAATACTTTTTCTTCTATTTACATTTTGTTTATTTTTTCAGTCTGTTTGACATAGAAAGTATGTGAGAAACTCCCTGTTGATTCCAATCATTTTAATTTATAGAGTCCAATAATGTTATTAATTAATAAATTGAAACAATCATGGTATCAGAAGAACGTGCCAGTATAAAAAAGAATCAATGATGTTACCATCACATTTACTTTTTCTTTCTTAATCTACATATAGGTACCCATCAATAATTGTCATCAAAACATAACATAAATAGTGAGCATGTAAGGAAGAAAAATTGTAATAAAGAAAATGAGAACAAGAGTTGTTTTTAATTAATTATAGTTAATGCTAAGATATTTGAGGTAATGAGAATAATTTTTGCTCTCACTATCTTATTTAAAGAGAATCAACACTTATTATCATTGCAGTTTAATAAGATATATTATTATTATAAAAAAAAATAGATAGCGGCAATGAGTGTAAATGGCTTTTTGTGGCTGTTGGCGTACAATAGACCCACCTTTATGCAGTATCAATAAAAATAGTAATTAAAATTCATGGCTCTAGCACTTCATTAAAATAGATTGTAATAATGGGTAACAAAAGGATTATAATCTTTAAGAATGAAGTGCAGATGTCTTGACAGCATTTGAGTAACGTACGTTTGGTTTTTTTTACGTAAAACTACATACGATTATTCAAATTCAAGAAATCCGTTAAAATTTCAAATTAAAAAAATCCGTTAAAATTTCAAATTCAAAAAATCAACAAAAGTATTCAAAAATAGACTAGAATTTTCCAAAAACAGACTTAAATGTCATTTCGTTCATAAAAAGCTATTTACACCCATTGTGCAAACATAAAACAATTTCATGGTGATATGGATTAACGTAAAAAATGAAATGAAAACAGTTATTAATATGAAAGATAAAAAAAAATAAAGAATATGAAAGAAATGCTAGATAATTTAAGAATATACATTAAATTTGGAATCAGTTCACTCAATTAGTGTGCTGAGTTTGTGGCAGCGACATCACATTAATTGTTATGTTAATTACTGAATAAAAATATTAATAATAACATTTTTCTTTTTGTTTGTTTGCGCTTAATTAAAGTAAATTTCATGTCAATAAATGCATCGTCACTTCCATGTCCTCAGTAACACATTTAATTGCTAGTAGATAAAAACGTTGATAGAGAAACAAAGCATAAACATATGTTGAAGTGAAATTTTAAGGAAATAATTTTTTTGATATGATGAATTAATTAATCTATAATTAAAGAAAAAAAGAGAGAAAAAATCAATTTAATTAAGCGATAAATGTTATTTCTTGCATTTTATTTCTCTGTCTACGTCGTAAGTTTATAATGTTCGCCCAACAAAATGTGCAAACAAGAAATTAGATATAAAATATACATTGCAAAAAAAAGTTAGTGAAATGAGAGATAAATGAGATAGAAAACAAATAAAGTATTCACAAAAGTTATTTCAAACTGTTATTCTTCTTGATAATTCAAGTTCATTTTTAATCAGCTTATCCCCCTCCTCCTCCTTCTTCATAGCATTTAACCTACGTTACTATAATGTTACTTTCTAAAGTGGAAAAAGGATTTTTGACCGTTATTTTTCAAACATTTTTTTACCTAAAATTTCAAATATTTTTTTAGCCGTTATTTTTCAAATATTTTTTGACCGTTACTTTCGAAATAGTTGAAGAATCACTAAATTATATTGTAACTAGCCATAGTACTTACTATCTACACTAAATGATCCATAAGAAGAAGATATAATACAGCACAGATGATGAAATAGACACAAATACATCTACGGTCTGTCAGGATACATTTGCTTGTTGAAAGTTTGTAACAAGCTTGTTATTTCCCGGAGCAGTAAGAAAAACAGCATATTAAAAAGCAAACTATGCCACTGATACAATCTAACATAATCCAATTAAGGTAATAAGATATTAACTTTAAGTATGTGGTGTAAATACCTCGGAAATGTTTACTGCGGTTTTAATATTGACAGGCGCCTGCATAGTTTGAGGTTATAAATTGATGACTTTGAATAATTAATTTCTGGTTTTATTCATTAATTCCTTCTTGGAAGATTTTGGATCTTATTACCGACATTTTTCCATCAGTACACATCATAATAACCGCAATAATAAGGACAGACCGTAGATCAAATATCCATAAATACCTTTAAACCTTGAATGATGATTCCACGTAGCAAAAAGTTTATTTTAGGCTATTTAAAAAAATTCTCATTGAAGCTTGTGAGCTGAATTCTCAATTACCCAAAATTTATTAACCAAAAATTATTCAATTTATGATAATTAATTAATTGTGAGATGATTCTCCTCATTAAACATCAAATTTTATTCAATTTATCCCATGTGGGCGATTGAACTCTTGTTCACCATACGATTGAATGATTTTTGGCTCATAAATTTTTTTATCGCTTGCTGCTAGGTCTAAAATATTTTGATATTAGGGTAACATGATAATTCTACATGTGATTTTTTTGGAGAAAAAAATGTTGATGAAATAAAAAAAGAAGTTTATGCTTGTCTCTAATGATAATTGTAGGTAGGGGTGTATCCAGAATGTTCTTTCAAAAAAAGAGGAATAATAGAGGTTATTTGAATATTACGTAGCCTTAAATATGGCCATTTTTGACCCTTCCCCATAATAAATTTTGTTAGAAAATCGAGAAAATTTAAGATGAAACATTCAAACTCCTCCCTAAGCGTTACGTAACATCTGAACGACCCCTTAACGAGATAGTTGAAAGGGGTCTGACTGGACTGTCATAGCCCTCCCTTGGGGGTTCAAGATTCTCCCAAGAAATCCTTTGAACAGTGAAACAGATGTTGAACCTCACTTCCTCCCCCTCCTGGATGCAGGGTCGTATCCTGGATGTTTTTTGGGAAGTTTTTTTCTTCTTCAAATCATGACCTATTTGTTTTGACCTCGAAACCCCCTGATATAGACCCCGGTATAATTAATACAGCCAGGTTGGTCCAAGAGCCAATCAATATTGAAATTTTCATGCAAAAAATTGTACCCCTCTTAAAAATTGAAAATGTTTGATAAAAAATCCTACCCACCACTTTGAGAGGTCTAACCCAGGGGTGTATTCAAAGAGGAGGCCCCTTTCGGAAATTTTTTTCAATTTGCTAGGGGGGTCATTCACTTATGACATCCATGATTTAGGGGGGAGGAGGTCTGAGATTTTGTGACACTTTATATTAAAGAAATTTTTTTGAATTAAAAATTTGACAAGGGGGGAGGGGGTCTAAAAATCTAATTTTTTGATAGACGTCATAAGTGAATGACCCCTAGGGTTTTTGAAGAAAAAATACCCCCCCCCCCCTAAAATTTCCCATTCAAACAAAAGAAAATTCAAAACCCCTCGAAAAATTTCTGGCTATACATCCCTGCCTAAATAGGAAGATTAAATTTGCATTATATAATTTGTAGATGATTAAAATCAAGAAGTAAAGTTTCACACCCAGGGAATAAATAAAAGTTTTTCCTCTTGTCTATCCTTTTACTGTTAAGGAACACTTTTTCTCTCTTATACAAGCCAATAATACAGAACAGAAAAGTTTTGCTTGATACGAAGAAACTGGTTACGAAATCCGATTAACATATAATTAACATAAATATATGAGAAACAACAAATTTAACAAGTTATAAACCCCAAAATAGATATTACAATACCTACTTATTATTATTATCTAATAAACATTATAATCGAATGTAGAAAATGAGAAGAACAATATGAAGACAACTTTTTGAAATATATTCCGCAACATTGCTTTGACATGAAATATATTCATTAAAACTTATCACGTGCCATTATTAGAACCTAAACGAAGAGAGAAAACGAAGAAATTTTTGGGGGATGGAAATGAAGGAAAAACATTAACAGAACCGACTTTTTAAAAATTCCTTTTTAAATTTGTTAAGATCTAAGAATCACATCTTTTGGTGATAGCTCAAGGGTATTTAATTTCCGTTAATGATTATTTCTTGGTTGTGTGACAGTTGTGCAACATTAATTTTGTTCCTAACCTTAAAATTTAGAAAGGGTTGTCCGAAAATCATTTACAATTGAAGGTCACACATTTGAATCCAAATAATTTATTTAGGTATAACAGCTTTTGGTTGTTAGGAGTCGTTCGTTAATGACGTACAACTTTTTAGGGGGTGGGGAGTCTAAGGTTGTGTGGCATTCAATACAATAGATTTTTTTTCACAGGGTGTGACACTTAAGTGAGGCGGGGAGTTGAGGATCAGAGAAGATTTTTTGATAGATATTATAGGGGTCATTCATAAATGACGTTCATAAAAAATAGGATTTTTACACACCCCAACCCTCTCCTTCTCACAAAATTTTAATTCAAAAAGATATTTTGTATGGAGTCACCCAGTTCCAGAAGCCCCTCCCTCCCTAATTATAAACACCACATTGGCGTACCCAAGGGGTTCTGACCCGAGACATTTCCTTAGCTCTAATTAGTTAGCTAACCATTCGAAATTTTAGAACCCCCTCCCCTTGTTACAAATTTTCCAAGAAATTTTTTTTTCTTTCTTTAAGCTGTTACAAAATCTCAGACCCCCATCCCCCCTAAAAAGCGAACGTAATAAGTGAACGACCTGTTTACTTATTTGTAACGCTTTGCAGGGGTAGGGTTCTGAGGTTTTGTGACAGCTTAAAGAAAATAAATTTTTTCTCTTTGAAAAATTCATGACAAAAGATACTAATTAATTTGCTTTACGTAATAAGTGAACGATCCCTAAAAGAAAAAAGCCTTGATTGTAAATTTCAGTCACACTTGAAATTTCCAGCCAAATTTTTAAAACCTTCGAATTAGATATTCATAATAATTTGATCCAATTGTTGCACTTATGTCACGTCACATTACCAAAATTTAATTAAAATGATTCCCGAGAGACACAATATAGGCACCGTTACGTCACTCAAATATCAAAAAGACATGGAGTGTCTTGACGGCGTCGTGACACAAAGTATAGCAGCCATATGGATCACACTAGGAAGAAGAACTCAGTGTGGCTTCCAAATGGAACCTTGTATCTTGTGTCGCTCGGGCTGTGACGGTTATTTTCAACCCAATTTGAGTTTGAATTTGGATTTCTTTATAAATTTTTAACAATCAAACTTTTTTAGAAATTCAAAGTTTCAAATTTCTTCATGGCATACAGAAAAAAAGAGGAACAATTTTAACAAAGAAATTCTCCACAAAGCTTAATGTATTGTAATGAAAAATTATAAAAGAGAAGAAAAAAATTCCCATAGCTATGAAGATGTCAAAAAAGAATTTAATTTCGTATATAATTCAGATAAAATATACCCAAAGAGTGCCGAAAGCTCTCTTAATTAATGCTATTAAAGGAAAAGATAAATGGAAATTCTGGTTAATGGCTTAACGAAAAAGAATATGAAAGAACAAACTTTAATTCATTTAATTATACATTTTAATTTTATTTCCTTGTTTATCAAAAGGATGGTTCCAAAAAAAAATTATAAAATAGAATGTATAACGTAAGTGAGTTAACATACAGAACAGAACAAAACTGGGTTTGCACAAATTTGTAAGAAAAATAATAATAATTTTTAGATAAAAAAAACTGTTTCCAAATGAACGAAAATTGAAGATGAATCCATAGAAAATTTAGAAAAAAGTATGAAAGGGCCGTTCAAAAATGACGTCAATAAAAGAACCCCCCATGATTACAAAATCTACATATATAACAATAGTAATGCTAGTAAGGAGGTCATAAAGGTCAAATTCGATGCCTAGTTCAGATGTCGTCTAAGAAAAGCCACTCTGTCATCTAGAAAGATCTGAATATTCAATAATAAAGGAACGCAGACTGGACCTACTAGTTCAGAGTTGCAAATCGACTCAAATTTTGTAAGGAAAAGTCTCATCGAGTCCATACAAATTCCGAGTCAACTTCCAGCTCTGCTTAATATTGTCTAAGTACCTAAACCAGTGGTTCTCAAACTTTGAACTGTGAATCGAACAAGTTTGGAAAACACTGGTCTAGACTACGCAGCATCAGAACCTAATCATCATTTTCTAGATCCAGGCGTTTCGTAGACAGGTCTGACTATGATTTTTCAGACAAATTGTCAGATAACCTCCCTAAAAATTCAATGTAGGATCAAACAAGTTCAGACACATCCAGGGGCCTGTTTCTTGGGTATACCCTAGTCATACTTAAGAGAGAGCTGGGGTATATCCTAGGGTACACCCCAGCTATTGTCTTTAGTATGACTAAGGGTATACCCAAGAAACCGTCCCCAAAGTAAAGCATTATCAGTTAGTTATTAAGACGGCGAAAACTGACTAGAATCTCCCACAACAACCCTCCCCCTCCCCATAACCCCTACCTGCTGAACATAAATAATGATCGTCATCAGACAACGGCCCCTTTTTAAAAACGAAGCATTTTTTCTCTTTAAAATGAAAAAAAAAACAAGAAAAATATAAAATAAATGTTTTAATTAAGTGTATGCTACAAACATTTAAAGGTGATTGAAGAAAGAAAAATCAAATAAAAAAATGAAGAAAAATTCATTAAGCAAAATCAAAATCAAGTGAGCATTTTTTTCTATTGTTTAATTTTTAATGAAATTGTCTGTATTGTTGGATATGCTGTGTATATACTGTCACGAACAAATGCTTTAAAACTTAGATGAAGCTAGATTGAATATCCTGATTTATTGCGAATGAA
The DNA here is from genome assembly GCA_963573255.1 of Chironomus tentans. Lineage (NCBI taxonomy): Eukaryota > Metazoa > Arthropoda > Insecta > Diptera > Chironomidae > Chironomus > Chironomus tentans. Next base: position 21,679,494 of record OY754302.1, read on the forward strand.
CTTGCTAAATTTGTAATTAAAAATGTTGTCAACCATTGTCTGAATTGCTTAGATTAGGTAAGTGATTTGAACATTTTATGTGGACTGTCTAAATGCTGTCTATTTTAGTTATCTCTAGGATCAATTGCACAATTCGAATTTTAGCAAAGTCTGTTACCAGGCATGTGTAAAATGTAGGGAATCAGAATTAATATACAGAAAGATACATTCAGCAAAACTAAGACCTGCATACTAAGGCTACTAGGAATAGGTGCATCCCTGGGGTAGGGGTGTATCCTAAGGTACCCATAGGGTATACCTAGAAATCCAGCCTCGAACCGAGACCCTAGACGCTATACAAAAAAGGTACTCAGACACGTCGATAAGGACACGTTATTAATCCCTGTTTGTAGACTAAAAAACTTTTGAGTTGAAAATTGAATTTTCAAAATTATTCAATTTCTTATTTTTACAAATTTTCATAAATTGATGTCGACATTTTAATGTTCATATGAATGAATGGAAATGCCAATTAATTCTTCTTCCTTCAAGGTTTTATTCATTTTCAATTCCATTGAGAAATAAATTACGTAAGTGATAATGAAGCATGTTATAATTTTTCCTTTAAGGCATTTAAAAGTCAATAGAATCATCAATCATGGTACTTGTGATGTAGGCTTATCCATTTAGCCCATTGCCTAGGAATCTGTTGAATAAATTGTGTATTACACAATGATATCGTAAGTTAATTACCATAAGGATAGTCAATTACTTCCTCTCATTTTAATTCATCCACCACCCACATAATCTAGATCGTAGGATGTCATCCGCATTTTCCTACTTATTTATGCTTTTTGTGAGACAATAGAAGGAAAACAATAGATGCTTCAAGCTAAAGAGACTCGGCTCTTAAACTGAGATTCTATCTCATCAAATGTAAAGAATTCACACTTTAGGGTCGTTCTTAAATGACGGGAGAGTTGAAGCTGTGTGACACTCAATCTGAAAGCATTCATTAAACTTATGATTTTCAGAACCAATTTTTATCTCTGATATTTAATTCACAAAAATTATTTTTTCATAAAATATCAGACCCCCCTCCCCTAAATGATGGACGTCATAAATGAAATACCCCAAAAGGGTCATAAAAATCTCATTTCTTTATCGACGTCATTTTTGAACGACTTCTTAATGGGCTGATTCATTCATCTGATTTTATTATCTATTAAGGTTGATCATAGAAAAATCTAGGGGGAAAACCACTTAGTGGAAGATTTTTTAGAGGACACCTATTCTCAAACTTTTGGTCCCATCTTGAGATATTCTGACACCTTTTCCACCAAGAAATATTAAAGGATTCAAAATTATTGTCCAAAATATGATTTGTGGAAAATGACTTTTTTCCACCAAGTAGTTTTCCCCTTGAAAAATCCATTAAAAAGTTTTTTATTACCAAAGAGTCTTGTATTATGATAGAAGGGTACCGACTGTATCCAAATTTTAATTTTTTTCGATAACATCATTAATCCATTTTCTCACTTCTGAAATTCTTCCGAGAACATTTGGATACACAGCATGAACATATAAATATTCACCAAAGCTAACAAAGCCAGATAATGTGCCATGTTTAAGACTCACTAAGAGGCCACCGGAATCACCTGAGGATAAAATAATGGAACTATACAAAAGAAGGATTGGCAATACGGATTTCATTTTACCTGAACATGCACTTTCATTTGTCGACTCTCATCAGAAAACTTTTAGAAATTTAACGGATTTTAAGAATTTGAAATTTAACGGATTTTAAGATTTTGAATTTTTCTCCATCTTTTGAAGCAAAGATCTTTCAAAATAATTTAAATGTGAAAAAACCGTTAAAAATTGAATTAATTTAAGTTGAGAATTTAAAATAAAATCATCAGCACCTTTAAAATGCCCACGTAAAAAATACTTCAAGAAAATCAGGTTTAATGAACAAAATCCTGAAAGAAAAACAATGCATCATTGCCTATGATAACGACTTCAAAATTTCCTTAAACTTTAAGCATCAACATAATAGCTTCAACATTTTGTAATAAAAAAATTGTTTATTCTCATTATGTTAACAGCGATTCACTCATAAAAAATCAACATGCTCATCAATCAACAATTTTTGGTGCTTACAATAAAAAAGAAAATAATGACATTTATTGTTAGATTCTGTATCGTGTAGTAGGAATGAAAGCTTGTAGATCAAAACATTCTCGTATCCAAATTTCCTTAACAACTTCAGCCTTAAAATTAGTTGGTAATTTCTTGCCCTGCTTTGATATAATGTAGTGTGCCTTATGAGGATTTTTCGTCACAATACCCAGCATATGCTTAATATTATCACTCAATTTTATTTTGTCTGTTGCTGGCAGATCCTCATTTAAATAAAATATTTTATCTTTGAATGCCTGACATTCAACAGTTGTAATATCAATGGAGCTGACACTATCATCCTCTGAATAGACATCGGTTTCCATTTCATTCTTATTGTTATTCCTCTCATCATCAATGCTTTGTGGTTGTTGTTGCTCATCCTTAAATCGATTTGTATTGTCATCTACATCATTATCTTCTTGTTTGATGTCCATTTTGTCATCCTCGATATTATTATTTTTATTTGTTTTGTCAACAATTACCATGTCACTTTCAGAATCGGAATCAATTATAATTTTACTGTTATTCTTCTGTCCACGACGGTCTACAACCAACATATCGCTGTCAGAATCATCCGATTGCTCCATTTTCTCTTCTTTAGGCTCTGCCTCTGTCGACGATTTTGGTCTGTGCCATTCACAAACAATTTCATCCTCACTTTCTGACTTGCTTTTTTCGGTACTATCCAAAGCAAATCTTCTCCATGGAATCATTTTCTGCTCAATGAAACAATTTTCAATCCATTTCTTCGGAATTATTTTGCCTTTTCCTCTCACTTGATTATATTTTGGAGTGTTGCTATAGGCACAACTGTAAAGCATTTAAATTAGGAGATAAATAGGATGAATTAAGTGGTATGGAAATTATGAGGATAGTTGTTGAATAAAAAGAATTCTATGTATTGTAATTGCCTAGACAATTTGGCTTTTTGAGAAAGGGTTTCAAATTGAGATTTAAGCTTAATCCAGTTGGATTTATTTTAATCCTTAGATTTAATTTAATCTAGTTGGATTTATTTTAATCCTTAGATTTAATTTAATCCAGTTGGATTTATTTTAATCCATAGATTTAATTTAATCCAGTTGGATTTATTTTAATCTTTGGATTTGATTTAATCCTAAGTTAAATCTCTGGATTTATTTTTATCTAATCTTAAATCGAAGGAATTGTCAGGAATAATCAAAAATCGTCATCTGCCCACCAAATTAAACATCCGCTCACAAAAATTCACAATAAATTGCTTAGCAAACGAGTCGAATAAATTGAATTGTCACTTACATTAAATGAGTACAGGTATCATCCCAATCAGCCTTGTATTTTGCACCCATGTCTAACGCCTTTTGACGAATTATGCCACGTTCTGGATTTTGATAACCACTAATTACAAAAATAACGCCTTCCATCAGCTTATTAAAGGGTTTATATTTAATTTCCTTATTGGGTCTTTTTCGCGTTGAATTTTCTTCTTTTAATTTACTTTTTTGAGGACTTGATACTGAAGGCTTTTTCCTTTGATCGTCATCGTTGAGAAACGAAGAAAATTTGGATGTTGAAGGTGATGGTTTTGTTGGGGTAGGCTTAACTGGATGTTTTTGAGTAGAACTTTTTAGCTCTTTATCCTTGTCGATTTTCTTTTGAAGTCTTTCATTTGGTTCATCATCACTGCTATCATAAAATAAGCCTTTCGATCGATTACGGTCTTGTTTTACTTTGGCTGTTTTATCATCATCATCATCGACCTTTCTGCGTTTACTTTCCGACTCAAGTTTCGTTTTTAATTGCTCTTTAATCGAGGATTTGGGATCGGATTTAGATGTTGACGGAGGATTATCCTTCTTGTTTTTCCACTGTGCAAATGGCGATATTTCTTCATTATCATCATCAGAATCTGAGTCACGGAACCTAAACTTGCCAATTTTTGTTGTGGCTTTTGGGACAGCCTTAGGAGTCTTGGATTCTTGTGGAGGCAACTGGATCTTTGGAATTTTTGCTTTTATTGGAGAATCATCGTCATCATTTGATGTTACTTCCTCATTTGTGTGTAGATTGATGAATGACAGTCCAAACTGCTTGTGATTATTAAACGGTTGAGCGCAAATGATTTTAACTAAATCCCATTGGTTATCAGCAACTGCTGGATTAAACAGATCCCGTCCAAACATTCTCACTCCATTTGGATTTCTCTCATTCTTTGCATCGAACATGGTCATTAGACTTGTTGCTAATACTATTTCTTGGAATTTTGGAGGCACTAAAAGTGAATTTCCGACTAAAATCTCAATAACTCCTGTAAATTCATTTCCAATGTCTATTTGTGTGAGCTTATATGGCTTATCTAGTTTGAGGATCACGAATACTGACTTGTCTCCTGCTTTTTCGCATTTCCATTTCTTTGTGACTTTTGTTTCAATTAAATTCTTTGCCGGAAAATTCTAAATCGTAATTAAGACATGAAATAGTTAGTTTATTAATAATATTTCAATGTAATTTGACTTACTGGATCTTCACTGCTGAAGCTGTGTAGTGTAACATTCGTTATTTGTGGCATTTCCTTAGGTTAATTAAGTTTAAACATTAATTGTGAAATTATTATTCGAATTTAAAAATAAGGGGTAATAACTATTAAACCGCGGAAAAATCGTAGCAAGCCCCTCGAAAACGGAAAAAAGTAAACAAAATATTCAGAACATCCAAAATTGAATAAAATCGAGTTTAATTATGGCAGATAAGAAGCAAAACGATAACAAGAATGAGAAGAAGCGTAAGGAAAGCATTTTGGACTTGTCCAAGTACCTTGAAAAGCAGATTCGAGTCAAATTTGCCGGTATGTAATTTGTTGAATATTTTTTTCACGTTTCTTAATAACTTTAATTAAATTAAAGGCGGTCGTGAATGCTCAGGAGTGTTGAAAGGCTTTGATCCACTGCTTAATTTAGTACTTGACAATACTACAGAATATTTGAGAGATTCAGGTATGATAAAATATAAATTTAATAAAACATCCAGTCGATTAAAATCGTTTGCCTCTTTTTTTAGACGAGCCATACAAGTTTTCTGAAGACACTAGAAGTCTTGGACTTGTCGTATGCAGAGGAACCTCCGTAGTATTGATCTGCCCGCAAGACGGTATGGAATCAATCTCAAATCCTTTCGTTGCACAAGATTAAAAAAAATATGTTTAATTAACTTTATCTAAAAATTAAGTTATTAACATTCATTCTTTATTGAGATAATTAATTTTCATCTTATAAGGTAATAAATAAGTAAATAAGGAAATATTTTTCTCAAAATAAAGCTTTAATCTAATCCTAGTTCATTGCGTATCCATGGATATTGCTTAGGACATTCATTACATGTCATTAAGTATCGATCTTGTTGAAGCACTCTCGAATGTAATTTACAGCTGTTTGGATAGCTACATGTTACCTCATTAGGATCTAATTGCTTTGGTGGACATTTCCACGGTTCAAAGTTATGAAGTTGATTGACTGGTGTTGGATTTCTCATCCACTCAATTGCTTGATTGTTTGTAACAAAATAGACGTCTGGAAGTTTCTCCAGAAATTGTAAGAACTTGACAAACACGTCCATATATTCTGGCTTCTTAAACCATCCTGAATGGAAGTATAATCCCAATGGAGCACGACTTGTTGAATAATGTCTCTTAAAGTTGTGCATAAACATCCTGTACATATCATCTCCATTTAAATTTGCTGGACATTGATCAGCATATACACAAGTTCGACCATCTTCAGCTTCTAATTGATTCATTACCATTTCCCATACACCTGGATAACTTCTCGATGGACAATTGTTATCTCCAAGACATGCATGTGGAATTTTATAGTCAAGTGTATAAGGCCATAATGGGATATTTGTAAACGGTGCTACAATCGATGAATCATAGACAAATCCAAATTCTTTCATCATTAAAAATTGTCTATTCCAACCGACTTTTAAGAATGGAACTCTGATTCCTCTAATCTCTTCCATTCTCACATTTGCAAATTTATTAATTATATTAGCCTGTCCAACAAACTCATCGAAATAATCCTCAATTGTTGCATTGTCGCGCCACCAAAATTCAGGTCCACGATGTGTAATTGAATGCAGTGAAATCTCATGATTCTGTTCCCATAATTTCTGTATTTTCTGATAATCTGTATACTGATGGCTGATGAAGAAAGTTCCTCGAATTGGACATCCATTTGGATTCTTTCTCTTGTTTGTAAATATCTTATCTTGGTACAAGTTCCAATTTTCCATGTTAATAGAGTCATCAAATGTCAAAATAATCATCTGAGGTGTATTAACAGGCTCAAGTCCACCTGGAATTTGTGTAGAATCTTTTGAACAGAAACAATCAGGAAGTTGACAGACTGACAAGTCACATTTATCTGCTGCATTTGGGTCATTATTGGGATTGCAATATGCCTCATCACTTCCATCAGGACAATCCACTGATCCATCACAGAAATATTCATTCGGTAAGCAAGTTCCATCAGCACAACCTAATTGTGCATCATTTGCACAGGGAGCATCATGTAAAAGAGGCTTTGGTGTTTTGCTTTCAGCAGTTACGTCACAATTCTCAACATTTGCTTTGAAGTCACTGAAAGTAAGGAAGGAATGACATACAATATGAGGAAATAAATGAGAAGGCGTTAAAAATGCAATTGACATACCAAATTTGTCGTGTAACATCAAACAACAATCCCTCGCTGCAACGAAACTCGAACACCTCACCATCAAGACAAAGGAAATATTTTGAACATTCCGAGTATGTCCACATTCTGGTAATTGCTCGATGCGGATTTCTATGAAAAATTAAAAATAATGCAATTAACTGTGAATAGAAATGATGGACATTAACATCGTACCTATAAAAACGTCCATCATCTAAGCATTCAATGGTCGAGTCTCGAAGACTACGCTTAACTAGATTACTTGCACTGACTGTTGATGAGAAGAAGAGAGAATTTTTTTTATGGAAAATGTCTCAGGCATAAATTTTGATAGTTATCGTGTTATGGTCATAATAGTAAGCCATAAAGGTGCAATGTGACAAGCGACAGTTTTGTGTCTCACGTTACACACTTTTTTCGTCGCTTGCAATCGCTTAACTAATGAAGTATTTTAGACTAAATCACTTGATTACAACATATCCCTCAACTTCCACTCTTTCGGACATTAAATGCTGCTTTTCTCCATCATTTATTATTTGATGATTGACGACAATGAACTTAACATGCCCATACAGTTTTGCTCTCTTGATGTTGTGACTTTACATTTTCCAATGGAAATTTCTTTCTCTTTCTTAACAATAAGACACGCTTCCACATCCAACTTGCTGCAATTCATTCACCGAGACTTTACGGATATTATGAAATTTACTGCGCGCTGCTGCATTTAACTCAGTTTTAAATTAGCTATGTCAACTACGATTTACATGCTTTTATTTCTTTCTTAATGGAACTGCAAGTTGATTTTGAGGCATGAATGCGTTTACGCATGCATTTTTGGCCCAAAAACCTTGTTTAATGACTGTATCATTTGAATGTTAAGTTGATTTTCTTGTTGCTTTATGGATTTAATTATCTTGCGGTGGAAGATCATTAATTAGATGGCTATTTTACGAATTTTGTGGCTCGTTTTGATGATTTTGGTTTGGAAGGTTACGTAAAGAGAGACGTGAGCTGAAGTGGCTTGGTGGCGTAATATTTTAGTTCTTCGGGACCTAATTACTGCCTACCGACACAGCGATCATGGGTTCGAGACTTGGACGGGAAAATTTTTTCTCTTGTCCTTTTTCGAATCATATGTACTGGAAATGAAGCTCACAGCTTTCCTTTGTACAGGCAGAAATGTCATCAAAGGAGTGGTTCGGATCCCACTATAATCTGTAGGTCTGACTTGGCGAACCCTCACTCGTTAAATAATCTTAAGCTGCGAATCGCCCTAGCTCAGTTATGGATCTTCTAGATCTGAACAGCTAAAGATTTTTTTAGGTTATGTAAAAGTACGTACGTAAAATAATACATAGCTCTTTAAAAATGAATCAACGCAATTTTCAATAGAAATCAATGAACATTTAAATTACTCGACATTAATAAATATTATGTGAATTGTTGCAGATGGGATTTCATTCAAATTTATTGAATTATTGAATCCATAAATAATTTCCATCAATATTCCGAGAAAAAAAGCTCACAAAACGATTTTACTTCACGCATAAAATCATCATCATATTAACTACATACATACGGCCATCATTATTCATACAATCTTGCTAACATATTCATAAATATTTCGCACAATCTCCATCAATACTTAACGCATCGTTGGAATAATTTAATGGCATTTTAAGATAATATTTAATGCATACTCGACTTTATCTATCTAACATTCATTCTTTGCAGCTTGTAGACATTTTGTCTATTATATTTTAATAAGCTCAATGCATTTAGCGGAAAAAACTATTAACCGTAAAAAGACAGTAATAGAGAAAAGAATTAGAATAGAAAGCATCTAGTCGAGCAATATTTTTCTTTTTCATTAAAGAATTTCTTCTGTTTCGCGAAAAGGAAGCTTCTTGCACAAAGATCATTGTTTCAGTTTACTGTATACAACATGCTTAAATTATCTTCATGATGAAAAAATGTTAATGGACATGAAAATGAATAGGTCTCCGAAAAAAATAATACTCAGATTGTACAATTACGCATAGCTATAAAGTTTTCACCTCGTGCTTTCTCGACGTTGAGTAATTGCTGTTTGTGACAAATTAAGCAATGATGGTTAGATTGAGAAATGTCCCGAGCTACAAAATGTGAATTAGATTTACGGATTAGAGATCTTTGAACTGGATACACCCACAAAATTGACAGTGACATGTTGGTTCAGTGGTCAAGGACTTTAATACTTGAAAACTGCGACCACTAAACCAACGATCTTTGGTTCAAAATTTAATGGCAATTTAATGATTATATGTCATATCAGAGGCGTAGCCAGAAAAATTTTTAAAAAAGGTAGTTCAATTTTTTTTAAGTTCTTGTGATAAATGATAAAACTCTATATTAGAGCTTCAAAAAAAAATTTTTCGTGGGATTTGGACCCCATTGGACCCCTCCCTGGCTACACCCCTGTGTTATTTGAATTAGAAACGCTTCAAAACGCAGCTCATATTGTCTAGAAACCTGTAGATATTTAGTATGTCCGTGAATCTAATTATAACCCAATTATGGATCTTTGCGTTTTCTGGACTGGTTTCTTGGGTATATCCCAGCTATTGTCTTTAGTATGGCAAGGGTAAACTCGAGAAACTGGTCACTGATCATCTAAAAGCTTGTTGAAATTGGGTATCACAAAAGATGGATACAGGGTAGTGATCTGTTCAAGGGCGTATTCATGATTTTTTTGAAGGGGTGGACGGGGGTTAAGTGGTTCGAATCACCTTGTTTTTGGATACCTTTTTAGGCTAGTATTGGTTTTCAAAAACTAGGAGGTTTGACACCGAAACCCCCTTCCCTGGATACTTCCCTGGATCTGTTGCAATCGCTTCTAGTCTCCTACATGAGAGGATTAGCGGCAGTTTTCATTAAATTTGTTTGCCTTAAGTTCAATAAACTTAATCATTATTCCAATTTAAACACAAAACAGCAACATCATGTAGTAATTAATCACTTCCTCAAAACCTTTGCCAAATTTATTCATCAGTTGTCTTGAATATGAAATTAAGCTATCAAAAATTTCATAAACCTGTGCAGCTCGGTCAATAATCACAATTCACCATTCACATTTTTCCTTTCGCTTAATGAAGAGCAACTGCCTGCTTTGTTTTTAGAAAATCAGATGAGAAACGCCATAAAGTAAGTTTCCTGTCAGGCAGGCAGGCTTTTGAAGCTGTTTTCTATAAACAGCAATAAATATAAAAAAAAAATTTCTCTTAAATAGGAAACATAAAAACTACTCTAAAGTCCACATTGTCATGGATATGCATTGAAATCAATTAGCCATACTCTGTGAAGCGACTATCAAGAGGTGGCACGCGATAGAATATTAATAAATATGTTTATGCGAAAAAAAACAAGCACAATGAACTGCATGTGCCTACGACATTCAATTTTAATCTCTTAAATGTTTTCTTTTTCATTTACCAGCAGTGAAAGTGAAATGAACGAAAATTCCCAGACAAATCAAACGGCTAATTTGATGTAAAACGACATAGTCGGAAGTTCTTCTTCGGTTGAGTTTCATGATTTAAAGACAAATTAGTCTCATCGATTAGCACTTAATTCCTCCGTTTTCTCTTCGCTTGCTGTTCTTTTGTCTCTTAATTGTCTCGTTCACAAGAAGAACTGCTTGCGATGATGAATTGTCTGTTATCAATTAATCTTATGTTTCAATTAGTTTTAATCCTCGATTTGGTCACGTTTTTCCACTTTCTTTCTTCGCATATATATGCTTCACATTAACACTAACAAATAATAATGTCTAAAATAGAAAATTCCGCGACACAACAAAAAAAACTTATATCCACGCGACTACACGAGAGATGCTAACAGTGTCACGATGCAAGAAGCACTGAAAAGTAAATTTTATGTTTCAATTAAATTTATAGCATTTTTCCGTACTTAGCTTAAGTCTCTCATTTTTTTCTGCCTTTTCTTTTTTTTCAAACTCAACATCTTAAGACATAAGACAGTAGTTGAGCTGGTGCAATTGAGATGTGAAGAGTTGAGAGAAAAAAATTATCTCATGAGCATAATTAACAGCATACTCAATTAATTTAAGATGTTATTCAACATATGAGGTGATGGACAGTGTATGTTTTCAATGCCAATGTCATGTTTGTTGATTATAAAAGACATGCATGAATATCTATGAAGAGAGAGCATAATTACCTGTTATCAATTACGTAAACATTGAGGAGGATTACATCGCCGTATAATAACAATTACCATGTTAATGCTGTAAGATTGGCAGCTATAATTGAATTTTATTTGAATATTATGAAGAAATGATAAATTGAATAGATTTAGTGAAAATGAGAGGTTGATTGAACCTTGCCACTTAATGTTTTTTGAACTTAACAACTTGATTGTATGATTTTTGAATTTAACAACTTTATTGTATGATTTTAGAACTTAAAAATTTGATTGTTTGAATTTTGAACTTAACAACTTGATTGTATGTTTTTTGAACTTAGCAACTTGATTGTATGGTTTTTGAACTTAACAACTTGATTGTATGATTTTTGAACTTAACAACTTGACTATATGATTTTTGAACTTACTAACTTGATTGCAAATGTTCAAGATTTATTTTAAAAATTTCCACACAACGTATTTTTCCACATCAAAGCGCTTTTGAGCATCTTCGAAAAGTCTTTACTCACTGCCGTTTGTTTTGATTTCTTACTTCTCCTTGCCGCAAGTGTTTCTTCTTTAAAATTAATTTTTTGTTATTTTTATTAATATGTTTAAACGCTTAGCATTGTCATTACCGAAGAAATTGTGCAATACACAAATCAGGAGGTCATCATATCGTTGTGTTGTATCCGTAGATGAGATAGATGGCATTAGAAATATAGTTTTAGATGATGCAAAGACTAGAAATAGTTTGTCAATGTCGATGATGAATCAGTTGATTGAGGAGATCAAAAGAGATGACGATGATAAGGACTTGAGAGTCATTCTGTTGCAATCAACTGGTCCAGTTTTCTCTGCTGGACATAACTTGAAGGAACTTTCACCTGACAAGAGCTACGAGGAGAAGAAAAGTGTTTTTGACAAGTGTCATGAACTAATCAAGTGCATTATTGACTCTCCAGTACCTGTTGTATGTAAAGTTGATGGATTAGCTGCCGGTAAATATTATTAAACTGTAAAATATCCACAAAGTGCTCTTATTTTCATTATATTTAATAGCTGCTGGATTACAACTGGTCGCCTCTTGTGACATTACTGTATGCAGTATAAGTAGCACATTTTCAACACCCGGAAGTTCTTTTGGCATCTTTTGTTCCACACCAGGAATTGCTTTAAGGTAAAATTACCGCTAAAAGATAAATCAGTGCTAATCTAAAAAGCTTTTTTCAGATTAATTCCACGAATGCAATCAAGCTATATGCTTTTTACCGGTCTACCAATAACATCTGATGAAGCACTGCGCGTAGGATTGGTTAGTAAAGTCGTTCCACGAGATGAACTTAATGACGAGACGGAAAAGATTTGCAATGCAATAAAGTCAAAGTCACGTGCTGTTGTGACACTTGGAAAGAAATTTTATTATGAGCAGCTTGGAATGGGATTACATGAAGCATATAAAGCTGGATCAAAAATTATGGCTGATAATCTGGAACTGTATGATGGCAAAGAAGGAATTAAGAGCTTCATTGAAAAGAGAAAGCCTGAGTGGAAAGACGAATAATTAACATAGATCTTTTTTATAGAAATGGTTGCATTTATTAATTGGTTTTTGATGGATTTAAAAAGTTTTTTTAATTAAATATAAACAGAAAATATATCAACAATGAATTATAATTGAAGTAATTAATACTATTCATATAACTATTAAAATATTTTCAACCAGATTTGGCTTTTCCGCGTCCTCTGTACATCGACATTGATTGTGGTCCCTTCATTATTCGCACCATCATTTCCCAGCATGTCTTGGCTGGTAGGAGGCTAAAAATAGATGAAAATTAGTGACTGATGCTAGTTTATTCTGTATGGTACATCATAGTTCAGGCGTCTCTAGAAACTTTCTGTATCCATGCCTTAATACGAATCTTCCATGTGATAATGACACTGATATCCATAAGCTCTTAGCAGCCATATCAATGCCAATACCATGATGTACCACTCAGATATAACACAATTTAAGTTAACTTTACCATTTGAGCGGAAGCAACATCCGCACCGAGCCTGGTAACGTACAATTCACTTCATTCTTCAATGTTGATGCTACAAGCTGGTCAGCAACATATTTTGGCTCAAGCATGGGGAATAATCGTGGCTGGAAGTAGACAAAGACTATATTAACACTAATTCTTTATAAAATCAGCATATTGTGTACCTTAACTCCTGAAAACATGCCTGTATTGATGTAATATGGACACACAAGTGTCATTCCAATGAACTCATGTCCATGATATTTCAACTCACTGTACAAGCTCTCATGAAAGCCAACAGTTGCAAATTTCGTCGCCGAATAGTCTGTGCATGCATATGTCCCCATTAATCCGGTTACAGAGCTTACTGTTACGATATGTCCACGCTTATCGGCAATCATGTCAGGAAGGAATGCTTTTGCGGTCTACAGATGAGATAAAAAGGAGAGAGTAAGTAATTTATGAGAACATTAAAAAGGTGTAGCTTCCTACCCAATAATGTGAGAGTATATTAACGGCATATGTTGACTCAATTGCTTTATCTGGTAGATCCAAAAATGGACGGCATGTTACAATACCAGCATTGTTGACCTTTAAATAGAGCACAATTTAATTTGATATAAATTAATGAAACGGTAATGGAGGAACTTACCAAAATGTCGACCTTTCCAATTTCCTCTTTAACTTTTTTGGCAGCTTCATAAACCTTTTCCCTGTCAGAGATATCAACGATGTATGAGGCACACTCGAAACCTTCCGTTTTAAGGGCATCACATGTTGCGTTGATTGCTGCAAAAAAACATGAGAATTTAATTAAAATTTGATAGTGACATGGGTTATAGACCAAACTACGAACAAATTAATTATTTTATGGCAATGATAAGCTTGCCACAAAATATGACAAACACGTCAGTAAATAATCATGTGAAAGTATCGCGTAACTGTTAATATAAATGTGACGAAATTCAATTAGCAGCTCTAATTTCTTCTGTATTTAAACAACTTATTCGGTATTATTGAGATCCACATCTCATTAATGCAAATACACAATTTCTCATAAAAAAATGTGCAAATAAATGGAAATTAGTGGAACCAACATGCTCTAATGGAGAGCAGAAAGTTTATTCAAATTTTTTTGCGTCTGCGTCTCTTTAGTTTGCATAAATTTTTAGCATTTCTTGGGGAAAGATGTCGTTGAACTGAGATTTTATGAATGAAATGGCTATTTATGCAAAAAAATGCCAATCTGTTCCTAATTCGATCAGTCTTTATTGATGTTATCAAGAAGCAATGAATATCAATTTATGCACTCGTGTTTGATGTCCAGCTACTTCTTCTGTTGTAAATGTGAACGTGAGCCAAGTGTCGAGATTCAAGGGGAGGGGGCTCGAAGTCACCCCCCCCCCCCATTTTTTGAAAACCAATACGATCATGATTCGAAACGATATCCAAAAAAATCGGAACAATCCCCCCCCCCCCCCCCCCAAAGAAATTCCTGGATACGCCTAATAATACCATCTAAGGGAGAAGGGGGTTCTAGTGAGGTCCCAAAAAATGAATTTATATGGAAAAAAATTTGAATGATTTCTAGCAACAATTCTAGTTGGTTGTGTCACTTGATCAGAATCTGCCAATAATCAACGGCTTTAAATACTCTGCTTTATCAAAAGTAAGTCACGTGTCTTTTTATTCACAAAACATAGCTTTTGAAGGATTGTTTACTTCCTTCGAAACCTTGAAGAATAACCACATGAAGCTTTATGTCTATATAAAAATTAAATTATGCTAATCATATTCACACCATGCTACAGCTACATACACGTTTGATAATAAAAGGGAAAGCCTCAATTATTAATTCTGATTTTATTGTAATTAGTCATTTTCACATGTTTGGTGAACGAATTTAAATATGAGTAGCATATATTTGTTTTGCATTGCTAGGTCTAGTTTTGTATCAAAATGTTTGACTCATTAATCACTTTTGTGTTTCTGCTTCAAATTGAAGCTATTAAGACATTTGTTTAAAAGTTTTGCTGATTGTTACAAATTGATCTCTTTTAAACAGCAGCTTGTATGATTTAGATGAACGGTATATATATATATATATATATCGTTTTTAAAAAGTTTTGAAGTCACTTTTTTAAAGTTTAAAATTTTGTTTTTAAAATTTAAAAGCTGATTTTTAAATTTTTCAATATATATTGACAAATTGTCGTATACATTTACTTGCTTCGGTGGCTTAGTGGTTAGAGTACTGGGCTACCAACCAAAAGGTCACTGGTTCGATCCTCACTCTGAGCAATTCTTTTCAAAATATTATTATTATTTAACGGCTCAAAATAATTTGAAAAATATTTTTAAAAATTTAAAAAAAAGTTTTTAAGAGTTCAGTTTAAAAAAAGTTTTTAAATATCTTCATACACATTTAAAAAAGTTTTTTAACATCTTTTCTATTAGTGTAGTTACTCAATGTGACTGAATGGTTAAAGGGTTGATTTTTAGGCGAAAGGGGGGTCTGAGATTTTGTAACAGGCTAAACTAATGAATTTTTTATCGTTCAAAATTTGTAACGAGGGGGAGGGGGTCTGAAAATTTACTGTTCTGCGTAAAGTAATAAGTGAATCTGTCTGGTGCCTGACCGGAAATCGGAAGTCCTTCTTTTGAAGATGTGGGTTCGAATTCCACCTTGGTAGAGTCTTGTTTCACTTTTATATATGTATCACATGTGATAGATGTAAAGGTTCCATTAGAAAGACAAATAAATTCCCTAAGGCTTCTATTGCCCATTCGAGTCACTCGAGTGATGATAATTCGTTTGAGTATGTCTAATTGCGATGTCCCAGATCCAAATTATGTGAACCAATAAATTTGTGTTTTCTTTCTTTCAATCGTAGTCGTGACTTTTCTACTCATTTATTGCATTTTCTCTAATTTGTCTCAATTAGTACGACCCATAAATCCATAAAACTTTTTTATTACCTTCTCGATTTACATCCCAAATGACAATCTTTGCTTTCAGCTTGGCAAAATTCAATGCAATATGTCTTCCAACTCCACCACCACCCCCAGTTATGAGAACAACTTGTCCTGTAACATTCTGCAAAGAAAAAATTGTAATTTAATTGTTAATACAATAAAATTAATTTTACAGCTTAGAAAATAACAAGGAAGGATTTTTGTTATGGATTAATTTCATGTCTGTTAATTAGTTTGGTGCTTGATTTAATAATTTATGCCACAAATTAGCTCAGCCATATCATTCAGGTACCATAAATGTCAATCACAAAAGAAATATTTTTAATTTTATCCCAGCACACTTATTGATCTGGCTTATTAAGTCATTAAAATTTTCTACACATTAAAAATGAAAACAAAAAAAAACAATTCAAGTTGGAATGTTTAATAATCGATAAACGAGCAATTTCATGAACGTTGCTGTAAAAAGATTTTCACAAGGCGTTTCCCAAATATGTATAGAAAGCGTCACAGCTCATGGGGAAATTTTTAAAAGCATCATTTTATGTGTTTTTGGTCCGAGTAGCACAACATAGTCGACTCAGGGTACCGCAATGTCAACTACAAGACGTCAAAAAGACGTAATGATACCTTAACGGTTGTCCATGACTGGAAATCTTTCTGTGGATCCCGCAGGGATCAAGACATTACAAATGAAGTCCAACATTAAGAAGAGAAGGTCTGAAATCCTCATTTTAGTATTTTCAAGCTATTCACGTTAAATCTACAAAACCAACGACGTAACCTTCCAAAAACTATTTATATGCTGCTCGGGATTATCACTTCTAATACACCAATCATTCATGAATATTTTATCTAAACTCATAATATTATGTGTGAAACGTCCAAAACAGACGTTATTTCTGTAGAAAACCATCCGAACGTTATTGAGAATTGAATTGTAAGTAAATTTACTTTGATTGCAAACAAATATTTAAATATTTATGAGACATTGGATACATGAGACCTAAATTTACGCTGACTTATTTCTCACTCGTGGAATTTTAAGTTTTCAACGTATTTTTAAGTAATTTACGCATTTAATATCTGTCAATATTGTGTCACAATTTTTGTTCTTCATGATGTGCGAAAAAAAAGTCCAAAACTCAATTTAAAAGGAAATACCGACATTATTTTAGAGTCATAGGCAAATAAATCTTGAAGCTCTTGATAAGCATCGTCAGCCCCACTCGATTTCCATTTAAAACATATGGAAAGTTCAAGTTTGTTCATCTTTTTTCCACAATGCTCTATGGAAAAAAAATTAATAATTCGGAAATAAATTCATGCTCTGATGCGACAACAAACTCTATCTGTATGCAAATTTTTGGACATAAAAATAGTTTTGGAGGAAATTCCATTATTATGTCATTATACATTCTTTTGTGTTTTGTTCATTTTTGGATGTGTTTATCGAATCTTGGATAATAATAAATGGACCAATTTTAAACATTGCTGTATCGACTAAACTAGAAACAAAATCCCTTCATAATTAAGATTTATTTTATTGCTTTTTGATTAGGAAGATTATGATCAGAAAAGAGGTTGAAATCATAATTTTTTCGAGAAAATTTATTGGTTGTAAAATATTGAAATTTCTATGTTTATTGTGGATTTTAAAAAGCTGTTTAACCTTTGAAATTTACAAAATTACAAAAATTGTAAAATTTGAATTTAAAATTGTTAAATTTTGATAATTTGAATTTAAAACCATAAAATTTGAATTCAGAAACCGCTAAATTTGTAGAATTTGAATTTAAAATCGTTAAATTTATAGTGAATTGAATTCAAAACCGTTTCATTTTGAAAATTTAAATATAAAACCGTTAAATTTGTAGAATTTGAATTCAAAATCGTTTAATTTGTAGAATTTGAATTCAAAAACCGTTTCATTTTGAAAATTTGAATTCAAAATCGTTTAATTTGTAGAATTTGAATTCAAAAACCGTTAAATTTGTAGAATTTGAATTTTAAAAACCTATTTTAATTTCCATGTTTTGTAGCAGTCTTTGATTAAATTGTTCCAATATTTGCAATGAGTCAATTAAAAATGTACTTAAATACATGTGAGCCACTTTTATTTCATTCATATTTTTGACCTATTTTCACTTAAATTTTATTCACGACTATTTTTGTAAACATCAGTTTTAAAATTTACATACAAATTAAACAAATTCCAGAAATTTTCAAGGTTTACACATTTTACACATGAAATAAAATAAAATTCAAAATTTGAATTATAGTCATTGATAATTTGATCCAATAAAATATGTAATCAATTAATTTTTTATGTCTTCCTAAAATGACAAAAAGTATTAAAAGTTTCAAATTAATCGATTTCAAAACAGCAAAATTTTATGACAAACACGCACAATTTTACGCATCGACAATAAAATTATTGAAAAATTTCAGTTGTTTGATATTCTGACCTAATAACATAGACAAGCATTTTATAGTAACTAATGCTTAATAGGTTGTGGTAGCGACAAATATAAGGAAATATGAGGACGCTTTTGAAGATCATTTTACGGTGACTCATAAAAATCTATCTCCTATCTGCCTGCAAATTATTTATATTTTTATTTCCAGCCTACTTCAATGATTTTTTTTAATTTAAAAAAACTGTGAAAGCAAAAAATTTAATTTTGAAAGTAATGTGCACAATAGCAAATTCTATGCCTGACTAATTAAAAATGACTTTTTACGTTGCCTTTGTGTAAAATTGACAGCAATGTATTGCCTTGTGAATGAAATGTAATTCACTACTCAATGAAATTTTTTCCAGCAGCCACTCTTTTCTCTATTTTTCAATTTCGCACAATTGGTGATGAATGGATGACTTGAAATTCGCATAAATCTCGCGCGAGGTTCGCCACAGGTTATATTTTTGAGCAACTCATTTGATTGTTATCATGTTTCAATCATGTTACATTGAAATGCTTTCAAATCATGCATGCTTGCTGTGGAATTTGAAAAATATTTGGAAATTTTGTTGACGAAAGAGATTGATTACTCATAAATGCTAGATTGATGTGTCAACTATCTGATGTTAGGTTGATAGCTGACTGTTCTGATGATTCTAGCTCATTCTGACGTTATATTCTTTAAATTTCATAAAGATCCAGTTGAACTTTGGAAAGATTCCAAGAATTAACACCAAAACTGTCTAATTAACAAGATCTTCACCAGAAACAGGTCAGCAACCTACAAATTCAATCGTAATCACCCAAAATTCCACTTATTAATCTCCAAAATCCAAAGATTGATAGTCGAAAATTCCCCAACAATCTCAAAGCCTAATTGTCCTCGGCCTTTTCTCAAATCAAGCATTATTTTCGAATCAAGAGCTCCAAAGCGTATCCATGGATGTAAACAAGCTCATATATGAACAAAGTGAGAGTATAAAACTTCACATTTTTCATAAATGGAATTAAAAAGATCATAAACAGCAAAAAAAAATTGCCACAATAACTTCCATTCATACTGTTAATATGCTTGATTGTTGGAATTATGAAATTTAATACTTTGCAAAAGGATAGAAAAAAAGTTTTTGCAGAAAAAAATAATAAAACACCATTATTATGAAGAATGAGAGCCATAAAGTAGGCGTGAAGACATATAATGTGTGTTAATGCTTTCATTTGTAGTCAAAATTAGTCATCCGTATGTTTTGGTTAGGCAAATAATCACCATGATGTGCATTTTTAAGCATTGTCAAAGATACGAAAAAAATTTTGTAAATGTATCACTCGGCGGAACCGAGTTACACATCTTTGGTTTGTTTGTGGAAATTTTTTGGGCTTGGTGACCTTCACTGAGTGACATGGAAAATTCGAGAGTATGTGACATACTCTGGTTGTTGAGCTAAGACCTTTCTTGAATTTGAAAACTAACGGAAATTTTGAATTTGAAAACTAACGGAAAATTTGAATTTGAAAATTAACGGAAAATTTGAATTTGAAATTTAACGGTTTTTTCTAATTATCCATTTTATATCCACATCTATTGACTGCTCGGACCACAAATAATGTCATTCACAACAAATGTCATGAGATGTAGGACAATGGACAGTGTTTTATGCGGTCAGGTGTAATTCATCACTGTGGTTGATGGAAAAGCTCTAAAATGCGCATTTTGAATAGTTAAATAAAGTAATTAGATGCTTTTTGTGAGACATTGTCATGAATACTGATTACCTAATAACATTATGCCAAAGCCAAACATTCAACTAGAGTCTTCCGTATGTAGATTTGTGAAGAATAGACAATAATCGAATAGTAAAGTCGTCAATACGGAAAAAAGATTTCTATTAAGTATTAAACGACGAACCCTTTTTTTAGTTCATTTTACAAATGTTTACTCTAGATGAGCATTGAATGAATTGATCGTAAATCACATATTTGGACAATCAGATAATAGTAAAATATTATCATGATTTCTTATTTATTTTTATTATTTATGAAACCTCAATTCATCATCCTCACATTCATCGATTAGCTTCTGCATCTTCGTTTTCTTCTAGGCTTCACTACATGATATGGGAAAGACATCAACATCAACGTCAAAAGTTTTCAGCTAATCGTGACGACAGACAAATTGAAATTTGTACTGATCAATATCTTCGTTGGTTTGTAGTATCATGGGAAAGCCTTGTGATCAGCTTTGTCATTTCTCTGTTAACAAATTTGTCAAAATATGAAATGTGTTAAACAGTTGACATGATAAGATTTTATTGTATGCTGTATTAGTTGCTTGGGAGCGGCTTCATACTAGGTGGTCGACATATTAATCAATTTAATGTTGAAGCTCAGGTTTTTGGTTATGCTCACACGTTAATGTATTCCAATATGGTCTAGACTTTCGAGTATACCCGACGAAAACAGGTCCAGGAGACCTGATGCTCAGTAAAACAAGATAGTGCAAGATGTCCAATATTTTTTTGTAATTTTCATAATTAAAATGTCTACATGCCTGGTTTAAAATAAGACAAGTTATAGTTACACGTGTAACAATTTGTTAATGTTTGTTCATGTCGTGTGTCAAGCTCGATGAAATAATTCTTTACAAGAATACAAGCAACGAAATTAAATGATGTATGCTTTAGGAAGGGGGTGTTTGAAAATTTTTGACAAGGTGGGAAGGACATCGAAAAAGTAGTTTTTTTGCTTGACGTAATTCGCGAACAAGCCCTATGTATAGGGTTACCAGATTTTTTCAAGAAAAATAGAGGACATCCCTCATGTCGACTAGTTTTTTTCGTTTTCTGAATGAATTAGAACATTACAAGTCTTTTTTATTTTTGAGAAATGAAAAAAATAGAGGACAGTCCTCTGAAAAACCAAGCAGATGGTCAGCCTACCTAACTAATGATTATCAGATCGTCCTCTAATGGGAATAAGAACTTACACAATTACACAACAATGGGTTACTAACAGTTCTCGAACTGACAATTTGCCTCCATATGGTTACCTCGATACCTCAGATTCCACTCTACTAATGACAGCAGTTCACAAAGAGTATTTTAATATATTTTTAAATACATTTCATTCAAAAGTTTATAATGTCTGTTCAAAAAAGTGGACCACAATTGGAGCTATTTTCATTAACGATAAAATCTTAGAAATAGCTTGACCGGAAGAACCAATTCGTTATCCATTCATCATGTATGTCAAATTACTTTTTCATGTCACGTATTCATCAGATTTGATATTTCTGTTTTGATTCCAATTATTTTAAAATATTCAATAGATTTTAGCTTGAGATCCTTAAATTGTCAATTAACCAAAATTCATGCTGGTTAAATTAACTGTGATCACAACTAGGCTATCTTTGAATATAGAAATTTAATCAGCCAAATCAATAAAATTTGTTAAATGACTCGTCCAATCAAGGCAATGAGGCAGTCAAAAATGTCATAAAAAGTCACGCATGTTTTGAAATATTGCGCAAAAAGTATGGAAACGCACAAAATTTTTGATGTATTAATAAAATTTTTATTTATTATCATATTCACATATTTTTTAAATTAACATTTATGTTTCTGACACCAACTTGGATAACTAAGCATGATACTTATTTTGCTTCTTTGTTGTTCAACAAAATGTAAATGACTAAACAATAAATGCATGAGATTTATGATTTTTGACTAAAGGACTTTAGTTCTCAATTATCAGTCATAAATTTGTTGTTTTTCCATGTGATATCGGTAGATATTGATAATTTGCAAATTTATATCCCACACGCACGTGCGAATTCTAGATTGAGCTATAGAGATCGTTCATAAATGACGTTCAATTTTTAAGGGGGCAGGGGGTCTGACGCTGTATGACACTTCCATGGAAAAAAAAACAATTTAATCTTTAAATCTAGCTTTTTTGTGTGACGTCATTTATGAACGACCCCCATAATAAGATTGGGACTAAGTCCAGAATCATGAACACAAAATTAATAGAAACTTAGTCAGTCGCTCATCTCAGATAAGCTCAACTAATCTTGAAAGCAAACAAAGTAATTTTGTTCATGGGAATCTTATATAATTTACATCCATTGAATGCAAATTTATATGACTTCAAGTCGACCACAGAATAGTTAAAATTCATAAAATAATAACTTGTTATTTTTCATACTGCAGATTGAGTTTTATTTCATAAAATTTCTGAGACTTCAGTTGAAAACTTACATACTGTACTTAAAGAGTTCATAAAGAACTCTCCATTTTCTGTCTGGACTGTTGTATCTATGTTGATTATATCTAGATCAGATTCTATTGGGGCGTTCTAAAAAAAATGAGCCGGTTTGAAAGGTTTCTTAAAATCTTAATAACTTTTTACCAGAATAAACTACGAATGTAAATCAAAAACCATTTGGAGCAAATTACGTGTAGATAATTCTGGAAAAGTTTCATTTTCCCAGGCTTATTGGAAGTTACTTTTATAAGCCGCGGAAAAATTGAAAAAATTCAAATTTTTGCATCAAATTTTGAGTTCAAGTTTTCCAAAGATTTTTTCATTACACTAATTAAACTAAACTACTTTTGCAATATGGAATTTTGTCTAGTTTATTAATACATAAACAGATTTTTAATTCATTGCGGTATGTAAACAAAATTAAACTTTTTGTAAAATGGTCAAAAATTTCAAGATTTTTGAAAAGTTGTAATATCTTTTCAACGAAACAAGTTAATAGAAAACTAATTACACTATCTTTATCAGTTGTTACTAAGCTACAAAATAAGCACTATAGAGATTGAATTAAATAAAGTAAAATTTTTATGAAAAAATTGGTAATATTTTTACTTTATTTAATTCAATCTCTATATTGCTTATTTTGTAGCTTAGTAACAACTGATAAAGATAGTGTAATTAGTTTTCTATTTAGTTGTTTAACTGAAAAGATATTACAACTTTTCAAAAATCTTGAAATTTTTGACCATTTTACAAAAAGTTTAATTTTGTTTACATACCGCAATGAATTAAAAATCTGTTTGTGTATTAATAAACTAGACAAAATTCCATATTGCAAAAGTAGTTTAGTTTAATTAGTGTAATGGAAAAATCTTTGGAAAACTTGAACTCAAAATTTGATGCAAAAATTTGAATTTTTTCAATTTTTCCGCGGCTTATAAAAGTAACTTCCAATAAGCCTGGGAAAATGAAACTTTTCCAGAATTATCTACACGTAATTTGCTCCAAATGGTTTTTGATTTACATTCGTAGTTTATTCTGGTAAAAAGTTATTAAGATTTTAAGAAACCTTTCAAACCGGCTCATTTTTTTTAGAACGCCCCAATAAAAGACTTTTGATCAGATCATTAACTTCAAAATCACAAAAAGCTCAGGTAGCCAGGGGTATAGCCAGAGGGATGTTTTTGGGGTCAAAACAAACTCCTTGAAGGAAATTTTCTTTATTTTTCTAGAGTAGTTTGAAAAGAAAATTCCAAAACAACCCTAAATTTTACTGCCCATAAAAAAAATATCAAAAAACTTCTGCTTACGCACCTGCTGCTAAGCCACAGGTTACGGTACCATTGATTCTACATTGAACAGGATCCTAGTATTTTCAGTTCTGGAACCCTCTTACAATTATTATTGACTCCAGAGTGCCTGCCCAGATGCCTGTGACTGAGCAGCTAGCATATCTAGTCATAATTACAGAAAACTTGTCTATGGCTCATACTGCTCGTGATCCTAACAAAAAGCTACCACGAAAAACATTAATAAAGCAGGACAAAAAGTGTTCATCACATTAACATTTAATATCCTTTAAGGAACAAACAGGAACATTACATTTAAATGGAATGAAATAACCAAATTCCTGCCTCCGGGTTCATTGAATCTTAAACAGTTTCAAGTGATTATATTTGCTTGAATCAACTGATTAATAATGTTTGTTTTAAATCGCAACAACTTAATCTCCGCATATATATTTACATGAGCAAGTGCTATAAAGAGTTGCGAGAATTGAAAGTATCGATGCTGAAATCATATTTTGACAAATTGGTTTCATAAAGAAATTGCAAACTTATTGAACAAGTAATATTTTTTTATGAAAGCTGTTTAAATGAAGAAATTTTTTATTATTTGAAGACTCTGTTGACAAATCATCTTTTTTCGGCATGGATGAGTGGAAACAAAAGCTAAGTGAAAATGCGGTAAGTGTCATGAAACATTGAAATTTTTTTTTGCAAAAGAAATTCATCGGTTAAGGTTCAAAAACTTTGATATTTTTTAATTTCATTCACAAATGATGTCCGATAAATTGGAGGAAGGAGGTCTGGTATACTCTAATGATTTACACTACCCTAGGGGTGGTAATCCTAAAATTATAGGCTTGTCGTACCTTAGGGTTTATACCCCTACTCCTACCGTAGGGTAGACTCCTAGGGTATACCATAGAGTAGGGGTAGGTGTATAACATTTTCATTTGTCAGTTGTCAATGAGAGACGAGATGGATCAAAAAATCATCAAAAATCCCAATTTTTCAGACATCATTAATGAACGACCCCCCTAAGTAAATGAAAGGTATGAAGTAAATGAAATCTTAATGACATAAAATAATTACAAATGAATGAATGAATGTGCTTGAATAGAAATTCAATATAATTATAGTATGGAATGTCAATCAACACATGAGATGGAATGAACAATCTTTTTGACATTCAGGAGTAAGACAGCTGTTATATTTATTTTGCCTCACATTGTTCTTGATTGTTCAAAAATTTTTGTTTGCGAATTTAATGAATCAGTGAACCCCAGATTATTTAGTGTGCTTAACGACGCAGTAATGGCGTAAATATGTTCTCGATAGACAAGCTTAAGTGTTAAGTCATCGTACTTTTTCATGGGCAACTGAAGATTGACAGAATTTATGTATTGCTGAGTTATTGATTATTCTGGTCAAATCAGAGGACAGTTTTTCGGGTATACCCAAGTTATTGTCATGGAGAAGAGGCAGCTGCGTAGCCAGAAATTTTTTTCCAGTAGAAAAACCTAAACAACTTTAAATAATTTTTCGGTTTTGGCCATTTTTTCCAGCGAAGGGGGGTGAATTTTCGCCCATTCACCCCCCCTGGCTACACAAAAATTGATCCAAAAATTGATGTTGAGTGCATTAAAATGCCAATAAATTGATTTAAATATTAATGATGATACCTTTGGACAATTATAAATTCATTTTCGTTTGCTACAATAATGTAGGTATATTGAGTTACACGTGAGTGAAGAAAAAATTATCAAAATCCATCAATGAAAGTTGCAAAGTAGCGCATGAAATAAATTGAAGTTTCTGGTTCATTATCATCAATTTAATTTGTTAATTGACAATTTTTTGTAAATCATTATTATTTTTGGATAAAAAATTGATAAAAGTAGCTTTATTGGATCATTTAAAAATATTTTGAAGAAATAACAAAATGACAGTAGCATAGTTAGATGGTGGAGTTGTTTTTCTAAGTCGACTCAAAGTCTGTCGTTTTTGAGTCGAGTCACATCAACTGACTAACTCTGCAGTGAAACCATCCCATTTCTCAATTTTATTTTTTTTTTTCAAAATTATTTAAAACTAGCCCTAGATCAAACCAGATCAGTACACTTTAAAATGTTGTCCGCATTTCACAATTTAGAACTAAGGTGCAACCCATTTGGTCTCTTTTGAGTACTTTTGCAAAGAAGCCGTTACTTGGTTCTAGGGTAAACTGTAAATGCAACCATCATGGGGACAACATTTGAAAATGTTACAGGGGAGTAGCTAGAAATTTTTTGAGGGAGGTGATCTGACCTCTCGAGGGGGTGTTTAATTTTTTTACATTTTATATTTTTGTAGAAATTCAAACAAAAATTCACATACAAATTTGAAACTCGAAGGAAGCCCGTCCTTGTCTAATCCTTGTCCTTGAAGAGTCCTTAATGTAAATAGTTAAATATTTTTTTCTTCAAGAAATTGAAAGTTATTCTGTTAAAACCAAATAAATTCAAATCAAGGACCCCCTAGTATTGTATTTAATTTTTTTTTTTAAAAAACATAATTAGAATTAATAACTATCGATGAATTTAGAAACCGATTGTTCCTAATATTTACTATTCAAAATTCAAGAAATGTATTTCAAATTCTAAGATAAATATTTTTCACAGCCGATTTTTACGAATATTTAATTTTCAGCATGAATGCTGATATTATGCTAACACACGACTTTATATTCTATTCCCAGTTTTCTGTTTGTAATTTTTTTTACAGAATTTTGACAGCGAATCCACTTCAGACACCACACAGTATACCACTTGACCATTTTTACCTCAAATCAAACATCAAAACCACTTAACAATTACATCAAGCATCCAAACAAGAAGAAGAATCTTTCATTACCTTCTTTTTCCTCAGCCGATCAGGCAACAGCGTCAGAAAGATTGTTTCCAATAGGAAATAGAACGATTTGACAGTACACACAAGAATATCCACTAACAGTGTGTAAATATACTCAAGTGGATTTTCATAGATTAGACCAGACACCATTTTTTTCTGTGTATTTATTTTATTATGTTTTCTTCACTTTTCTTCGTTTCTTCTTCTTTTTTTTGAAAAAATTTTCTCTTTAACAATTTTATTTTTTATTTATTTAAATTTGATTAACACGAAAATTGCTGGAAGTTTCACTCAAAAATCAAACAACTTTGTGACTTTTTCTATTTCACTGACTTTTTTCAATTAATTTTTTTGTTGCTAATTTCACATTCACTTTAATTTATTTTTTTCCAATGAGGTTAAAGCAAAGTAATTTTTTAGACTAAAAAGTGAAAGAATTTCTAATTCTTTGAATACTGAACAAAAATGAAAAAAAAAAAATTGAAGAAACCGTTAAGTTTTCAACTAGCGCAGCAGACGATAACTGTAAGACTGAAAGCATAACATAGAGCTAGATATCGAAGTAATGTACAAGAGGAAAAGCAAAAGAAGTCAGTGGCGTTGTGGGAATGAAGAGTTAAAGCAATAAAGCATTGTGTATCGCCTCTGCAAACTCATTTGTACTGTTCATTGCTTACTTCACATGTCAATAATATTGAGAAAGCTGAGAGAATTGAGCATAAATGAGTAAAAATTGATATTTAACTCAACACGTGGATATAAAGTCATGTTAATAGCTCATCATCATTACTTTTGATGTTGCGGACAAATGACAAGATTTATGAATTGCAGTAGCAACAGGGAGGAATATATTTTTTTATATGGAAAGATTAATGCTGCTTTTTTGCATGTTCAAATGTTGCAAATTAAAGTACTTATTGTGTTTGAAGAAAAGAAAAATTTATTATTGCATCCATTATATTTAGTTTTGCAAATTTAGTATTGCATTATTCGTCATTATTGCAATATTGTGGATGTTGTCCATCAACTAAGTTTGATTTAATAATGCAATGCATGGTAAGATGCTTGCCAGAAGCGAAGTCAGGAGAGGCCTTTCTTGTAAATTTCTAGGGTAGGTTTTTAGGGCTACCCGGAGTACTCCACCTAGAATACCCTAGAGCAGGATTGGTGAGGTCTAGTGTAACCTGGGTGGAAGGTGAGTGTAGGGTAGGTGGACCAAAGACCAGAAACCAACCAATGGTTATGCATAGGATGCAGCAGTGATGAGTAATCCAGAGCTTTGAAAATGACTTGTTCTTCCCAAATCTTGCACATTTTCACCTGAATCTCTGAAGAAAAGTGCATTTAAGCCGAAATTTTTGCATTTTCATAAACTACTTACTTGTGGCTATCACATATTTTTTTCTCCAATGCTAGACCACTGTACTACGTCACTGGTTGCTATAGGTTGCTATTTATTGACAGTAGGCAAACAAAGGATAATTTGCGTAGCTAGGGGGTAACTGTGTGGAAGATCTGAAAAACCACAGCCTTGTTACTCAGGATGAAGTAGGAAGAGTGAGACTTCTCCAGAAACCCGGCCTTGTACTTAGGTGTCTGAACATCCCCTAAACCAAATAAGTATTTTTTGCAAAAATTTGTTGAAGACTACTCTAAGAATCAATCCTAATGTCTAAGGGGTTGTTCGCAAATTACGTCACGTTTTAGGGGGAAGGGGGTTAGAAGAATTTGTGACGGTACAAATAAAAATTTTTTGTTATTTGAAAAATTTGTGACAAGGGGGAGGAGGGTCAAAAATTCGTTTTTTTGTTACAAATGTTATATTTCAATGATATTTTCAAAAATAAAAATAATGCACCCCTCTTCAAAAATCCTGGCTATACCCCTGATTATGTTTATATTAAACTATGAACACTTTATAGCTTAGTAATTAACACAAATCTTTTTTAAATTCTTCTCTCAATCTTAACGGTTTTAAAAAATTCAAAATAATTCACAAGTACAAAACTCTTGTGTCTCAGCTAGACGTAAAAAACACGCATCAATTTTCTACACAAAAAATGCCGAATACATGCTTAACATCTTAAACACTTGTTTGGACTTAATACGTCCAATGTTAACGATAAACACTTCCTCACATTAAAATTTTTAAAGGTACTTTACATGTAAAGCACGTGTATGACCAAAATCAGTGAATCATTATTGTTCCTTATGAATTTTGAAATAATCGATGTGTGCGCTGCGTAATGAACATTGTTGCCAGTTTTTTGTTTACATCCTGCAAGGATATTTTTTTGTGGAAGGTTCTAGAAGTTTAAATTTGTAATTTTTCCCAGTCTTGGTTACAGGAACAATTAAATCATTGTTTATAGCTCATTAACAAGTTGACACTAAATATTTAATGTGCTCATTTAGTCAGGAATTTCTCATAAACAGTAAATAAATTATTAACAATTCCTGATAATTAATAAAACAGAATTTAAAATACAAATAAATTTGCACGAGCAACAGGACAAAGATCTCCAATTATATCTCACGAGAACTGTTCTCTCAATCAATCAAGTGCTCAGCCAAAAAGCTCGCTCAGAAAGTTTTCTTCTTTCAACTTCAATGAGAAAAAGTATAAGTACAAATTACAGTACATACAGCAATAAAAATTGAGCAGCTGAGTATTGGGTTAAGGTTGGATGTGAGCATAATAATATTTCAGAGCAGCGTGCAAAGTTTTTTTTTTCACATTTTCTTACGAAAAAAATAGTAAAAACACAAAAAAAATCCACAACATTTCAATTTGAAGCGTTGAAGAGATCGGGTTGAAAGTAATTTTTGCTCCATCGAACAGCGACGATCAACAATTTATTTTATTTTTTTAATTCTGCAATTAAAGTGTTGTAGTGAATTCATATTCGAGGTCTCGGCATAATTTCATTTCTTTTTTGCTCTCCTCAAACTTCAAATCGTAGACTAACAAGTGTGTGAGGAATTTTGAAACAACAAAAACAAAAAGTCCAACAAGAAAAAGAGTGAATTAGCAAAAATAAAGTTGCGCGCCTCAACAAATCTGATTATTTGCGAAAGATATTTTTTAAAAAATTGAGTTAATTGAAAAGGATATTGAGGAATAGTGAAGTGAAACAAAAATGCACTAAGTTGATTCGAAGCACAAGAAAAAAAATTAGAAATCAAAGAAGTGAAAAAAAAATTAGAGAAACAGTGAAGAAAAATTTGCAATTATGAAAATGGCACAAACACAAAAGTGGTTAATGTTTGCTGATAGATTTGAAAATAAGAAGCCATCGTCGCAAATGTCAAAATTAGATTGTGTGATAGATTTCTTTGTATTTCTGTTAGTATCACTTGGATATTGCATAGAGGTAAGCTATTCAGCAATCAGAATGAGATTTTTTCAAGGATCATTACACGTGGATGATTTTATGATGAGCAGGCATATCATACCTTAATATTATACCTTTAAAGGTCGCAAAACTTGTTCAGAAAAAAAAAATATTCAAAAACCTAAATTGTCACAGCCTAAAACCAGTTATGTTACATCAAGTTACAAAAATCATCTTCATTTTTATGTCCAAATATCATTCTATGAATTAATCCACGGAATGTCATGACTTTAAACTTGGAATTGAAAGTGAAATACAAAACAAATCATTTGCTTCTTTTTCTTCTTCTTCTTCGATTTTTTATGGGCTTAAAATTATAGCTCAGACAAGTTGTAGACAAATTTTCTGCTGATGAGCAAACAGAGCGCAATATTTTTTTAAAAAAACTACTGTTTTGTTTTATCCAAAGCCGTCTTCAAGGTTTTAAAAATTGTAAGCATTTTTTTTGACAATTTTTTAAATTGCTAATTGGAAGGATATACTACTTGAAAGAAGTTCTAATATACATAATTTATAGTGTTTATTTTTGACAAGGAAACATAGGATTTGTTATTTTTTTGCAATAAATGATGTTTCGCACACTGAAAATTTAGCAGTAATCATAATATCAATTAGCGCAATCGAAGGTCAGTTTTTTGTCATTTTTCTTTTTTGATGATTTAAGCATGAAAGCATGAAGGGTAAATTTTAATTACACCTGTTATTGCTGTTTCTATGGAGACTATGATAGGTTTCTTTGGGGATTATTATATTGAGATTGAAAATTTTTTAAAATTTTGATTTTGATTCCGCCATGTTCTTCAGTAATAGGATTCTAGGACTTCCTTAAGATGAGAAATTCTATAGAACATAAATGACGTCCAATATTTAGAGGGATGGGTCTAACAATGTGTGACACTTTCATGGATGAAAATTTTGTGACAGAGGGGTGGAGGTCTAATAATCTCGTTTTTTCTCATGACGTTATTTATGGATTTTTCTGACAAGTTTATGATTGTGTGGTAGGGAGCCAATTCGTTAGTCTCAATTTGCTAGGGTTTTTACAAAAAAATTCCGAAACTACCTCTAAATTTTTGTCTCTATACTTCCCCCCATCAACTTCGAAATATTTCTGGCTACACTCCTGTTCTGTGATTCAGTGATGAGTCTACCAAAACTGATGCCAGTAGCTTAGCCAGAAATTTTTTAGGGTGTTTTTTGTTTTCCCCAGAAATTATACATCGAATGTGGTCAAACACTTCCCCCTAGATATGCCTTTGATTGTTGCCTAGTCACAGGTTAATTAAATATGTCACAATTACTGCCTGTACCAGGCCTGTGATTCTTTCTGAGTCAAATTTAGTGTGATCACAGTAATATCAACTCTGTTTTCTAGTAACATCCTAATGGATTAAATTTATCTTGTCCACCAAGAGACTTTATCGTTACTCGTGTTTTAATTTAACTATTAAAAAAAGTTTTCACGGTAATAAATATGAAGCCATTTTTAGTCAAAACAGACTCATCCAGAAAATATGCACTAAAAAAATAAAATAAAAAATTACGACTCATGAATAAAAAAGTAGCAGTTAAAAATTTTGTGTACTGTACTTAGGCTCGATTTGCATGCTCTTAAAAAACAGACATCTCTGTGACTAACTTTCAAACGACTGTGCAAAAACAAACGAACTAATGCATGTAAAGTCTCAAAAGTTTCATATTTCTTTGCATCATTTAAATGGAATGATGGAAAAAAAATTTGCAATAGTCGTCCAAAAAGGGCCAGGCAAAGAAAGCTAATGAAGCTCAATGGTAAGTTATGAAATTTTAATAAATAGGAATTAGTTATTTCTGTAAGATGCAGCGATGCGTTCAGACATTTAAGTCATTTGCAAGCACTGCAAGCCAGTTTTCATTTCGCCAACATGTTTCCGTAATCGTCCATCAGCTTGCGAGCTTTTCATGACTTCTTTTGTGTAATTTGAAAATCGAGGAAATGAAAATAAAGTTCGATTGTTGTAAGCATGATAGTAACATGCTTCGATACTTCCGCAAACTTTTATAAGCAAAATAGAAGAAATGCGATGTTGAAAATTTTCATTTTAAAAATTTATGGCTTTTTTTCTAAGCGACAAATCTGCGTAGTTTGTGGTTTTTTCATGTTATGGAATAACTTGACTGGATGCAGAGGTGGAAAATTTAAAAAAATTCAAATAGAAATTTCTGGAAATGCAAATGCATGAAACAGCAGCTTAAGGTTGTATTTTCTATAGCTGTATGTTGTGAAATTTACTTAAAAATATTACAAGTCACTGCGAGTCATAATTGCACTACGTAATTGACCAGAAAGTTTTAAATTTACCGCTAGCGATGTGATTGAAAAGATGTAGAAAGTCCTCGTGTTATACATCGAGGGAATTAAGCGCATTTTCCCGCACAGATCAGTAAATAAATCCATAATTCAGAATGTAAAAATAAGTACCCACTTAATTTATTTCCCCAAATGAATTGAAAACATAGCATAAATGCTTGAAATATATAGTTGTAGCTGAAAAAAATTCCGGAAGCTATTTCAAAACATTTGTATGGTTCTACATACATTTACATTTCGAGAAAATAAAATTTATGAAAAAATGTACTTTTTTGCTGTTTTATGACTCAAAAAAATTTAATTATGCATTAATAAATCATAAAATATCATAAAACATCAAAAAAGTGTAAAAAAAAGTTGCCGCGCAGAGGATCGAACCCACGACTTGAAGGGTTTTTTAATATAAGTATTCTTTTTACACCAAAAACAGAAAAGTTAATTTAATTAAGTTTAGGTGAGGATTTTCAAAAAACTAAATACGTTGCGCACCCCTACGAAATAGCAGCTATTTAATGCAAAAAACCCGAAGTCTCTACGTGCTTCCCCTGCCGAGTTTTTGAGGCAGCCAGCCAGCGGGCCAGCGGGCCAGCCAGCCAAAGTGGACCTTTAAGCGCATTACTTTCTAAGGAAAATGCGCTAAAAAGGTCTAGGTCAACTACAATTTTTTGCTAATTTCTTTAGGCGCCAATTGTCTATAGATGAAATAGATTTAGGCAGCAGTTGGCTTCACACTTTAATTTAGGAATTTCATTCAAGATTAGACATTTTTGTTAGAATCTACATTTCAGTTCTGATATAAATTATGAAATTGTAGCTTGTGTAGCACAGTCGAAGTTCTTAATCAAAAAATATCCCGAGCGACACAATATATTTGTTAAGGCTCAGCTACATCGCCGTGTTAATGGCAAAGCATCATAAAGACACCGAGTTCCCCTAACAACACCCTGAAGGCTGTTTTAACCTTGTTGACGGCGATAAATGATATTTGACGCAGGATGTCGCTCGAGTATTCAAATCCAATTCAAAAAGAACAGATTTTCTAACCAAAAATGAGATAATTTTGACTAGAGTCTGATATTTCGGTCATATTCGAGCTAATGACCATCCAGCTAAGTGCTAGTAACTCAAAGTTAATCACCTTTGTCAACATTTTCATTTAAATTTTTTAACAACTTCTCAAAAAATATTCTTTGCTTCTAGAATCAACATCAGTTTTCATGAATATTTCCATCTGTATATCAAGAATCCATTAAGCTGTCAGTCTTGTTTTAAATAATTAAATTATAATTTATTCTAATCGGTTACAACCCTGTAAACAAATGATGTAAAAAAAATTGATGATCATTGGGATTTTACAAAGAACTTAATCACATTAATCGCCCTTTAAAACATCCAAAAAGATTTAAATAAGGTCATCTTTCCATATCCTATACCGTACACACAAAAAACTGTAAAATGTTACAGACAAAAAGAAGAATTTCATTGACTGTTTTAATTTGCAGTTGAATGACTCCTCTCATGCAAATTTTAAAAACGGAACCAGCAAAAACTCAAGAATGCTGCAAAAAATAAATTCGGTCATACCACGCTTTATGGTAATTTTAATAAATTATTTTATGCAGTGGAATCGAATAATTTTTTATTAGTGTGTTTATTTTCGGATATAAACTGATTTAATTTGCATATTTTTTTTGGTGTCTGTCCTTCAACTTGATAAATTAGATGCTAATCCAATCTCTTTGAAATATTCGTGAAGTCTCAATTATTCAGTATAATGCACTTAATTAATATTTGCTAATTATTCATCAATTCTAAAGCAGCTTAATTAAATGCATGCAATAATTACATGTTGGAATTAGATATGAGACTCATTTTCCTTCTAAAATTAGCAATATATATGTCAAATAGTCTTGTGTGTTGTATGACGTATAGAAAATCTAAAATTACAGCATTATGCAACGACAACAATCTTGGCTTCTCTCGTTTAGTTTCTCTTTCCATTTTCATTGAGAAAAAATAATTTAACGAGTATTTTATAAAGCAAAAGCACTTACATCTATTCATTTTGTCTAATGATGGAATGAGGAAATAGTTTTACTTTCATAATATTGCTTGGTAAAGTCAGCAATACTTAAGATGGTCACAATAATAACTTTACTACATCAACATAATAACATGCTGGCATTTCTGCTAAAATGATTTAAATGCATTACACTTAATAATTAACTTAAGAATGATAATGGACTGGTTGGGTGCTGATGCAATTTATTTTAATCTCATATGTCAAGTCAATCCAGTTATAAAAGGATTTACATTAAACCCACACAGATATGAACGATGAAGCCTTACAATGTTGTTCAACTTATGTGAATGATTTGTGGTGTCAAGTGGAATCATTTTTCATAATTCGTCATTGTTCTTTGAGTTTCGAGGAAGAATGTGCTTAAGTTTATCGAAATATACAAGACAGTGTGATCGAATTCAGGTCGTTAGCATCATTTCTCGGTATACCCAACCCCTATATATACACCGTACACTATACATTGGGCATACCCCTTTGGGTAGGGGTAGCATAGCCAGGGAGGATTTGGGGAACAAATCCCAAAAAGTTCTTCAATTTTATAGGCGTTTTTAGGAAACAAAATTCAAAAAATATTCTGGTCTCAATTTTTTCATACAAAAAATTTTAAAATCCACCCTCGAAAAATTACAGGCTACACCCCTACTCTGATAATATAAATCTACAAACAGATTTCTAAATCAGAGTAGATTTATATTATCAGGTTCCTGATGCTAAGGACCTGAATTCTATCCCTGGAAATGTCTTGTTGGATTCGATAAATTTAAAACAAACTAATAACGAATATGTGTAGTGAATTTGACTACGTGTGATAATTTTATTTTACAGAAGGAATGATCTAGATAAGTCATCCATTAGTCATTTGATCTTGGGTGCTACAAATTTTCACATATGACGTATACCAAGGCTGTGCTCTGTAATGACCACTTAGGGTCCGTTCATAAATGACGTCACACAAAAAACGAGATTTTTAGACCCCCTCCCTCTGTCGCAAAATTTTCTTTTGTGTTCCCCCTAATTATTGGACGTCATTTATGAACGACCCATTAAAAATTTGCATTTTCTTCACATTCTCCACTAAATGCGTCTTAAAACAATTTCTTTATCAAATTTCTCTACTATTTTCTCTTTCTAAGCGGTATTTTCATGCCTTGTTGCCATAAAAGACTTATAGTGAGCAATATTAAGAGAAGTATACAAATATTTGCAAGCACATAATAATCAGCTTTAAGCATAGGAAAGAAAACAGAAATGTGAAAAAATAGTGAAGTAAAGCAAGAAAAAAATGTATGGTGCAAGACGAAAATAGAGATTGTAAATGCTTCTTGCATTCTGCTTATTGCATTATTGCATAAAAAGTCAGAAACCTGTCTCGGTGCCCCTCTTGCTATTTTATTTAATAGCAAAAAAATATGTATGTCAGCTTTGTAGATGCATCTTATGTTTCATACTTTTATTTTCATTTAATAATGCAAACTTGAGCTTGTGATTTACAAAATACGACTTTAAAACTTTTATGATTAACAAAAAGAATTAAAAATATGAAGAAAATCCTTGAATTAAGCTTATAGTACGTGATATGAAATGTAAACATTAAACCATTATTTTAAAGTTGATTGTTGGTAATCAGAATTCGGCATTCATCACAGTCTTTCTATTTATGGACTTAGATGTGATCATTATCATAATTATAAAGCTTCTTACCTTATAAAGAATTTTTCGTTTTGCTTGTCAATTTTTCAAATTCAATTTATCTCACGTTTCGCTACAAGTTTCAAACAGAAGCAGTTTTAGACATGCAGGTAGATGCATAAACTGTAAAATTTTATAAGCGGTCGTTCGCTTATTACACAACGCAATAGTTAATAATTACATTGAATTCAGAAATTTCTTAAGGGGTCGTTCGTCGACCCTTTTCCTCCTTTCAAAGTTTCCATGTAGAAAAATTTCTTGTATTTTGACTGTCACGAATTCTTCAACTCCCCCCTCCTAAGTGAGACGTAATTTGCGAACAACCCCTAATCAAAATTACAATTCAAAGCAAAGTATGTCGATAGAATTCAATTTCTTGCGAATTTTGTCACTTAAATGATTATATTTCAAAGGAGAGGGGCAAATTCACAAATGACGTCCAAGCAGTGGAGTTGGTAGAAAATTTTTTTAAGGGGGTTAAAAAATTTATGTTTCTATACTCTGAGTTTTGCAACAGCACATGAATGTTTCAACAACAAATTAAAGCTTCAGAAATAATTTTATTGAGGTATCTGAAACCCCTTTTTTGACTACGCTCCTGAATCTATCGGTTAATAAGATTTTTAGACCCCATCCCCTCCTTTCGACGTAATTTTTTTTCTCGTAAAATGTAACACGGCTACAGAACCCCATCCAACCTAAAAGTTGGACGACATTTGTGACCAACCCCTTTATTTAAATACCTCACAGATTCTAACATTTAATTTAAACGTCACTGTATATATTAATCAATAATGACAACATCATAGGCTGTAAAGAGTAAAAATTATTATCGGTTATAGCCAAATATTTACCATAGAATGTTATGAAATTCTTCAGATTATGTTTTCACAAAGTTTTAAACGTTTACATTTGTTGATGATTTTAACAAGAAAAATTCTAACTGATTCTCAATGTGAGAGATTGCGGAAATATGACAATTGATTATTATTATTAATAATCGCATGTGAGTTTGCTTTCTCACCTTGAGCAACATTCGATTGGATTTTCCATACAGCATTTCTAATGTCACTTTTTAGTAAGTCAGTAATTGAGAAAATCCCGATCGGCACATGCTGAAATATTGAGCACATAGCGGTCAAGTGGGGGAGTGTGATTATTACCATTTGATAGGTCTAGCCACTAAGTTCTAGTCCGTATGACCCCAGTGTTGTCAACATGTTAATGTGTGTCGATCGGAAAAAAAGTTGGTGGAAGTTGTGTGAAATGTTGTGATGTAAATACAATTTATTTAAGTATTGCGAATATTATATTTAGACTGATTGCCGATTCGAGTTTTTTAAATGGAATTTTTATAGCCTGCTGTTTCTTTAAAATATTCTTAAAATCACATGATCAAGCTTCTTATTTCTAGATGAGATGTAAGAGAATAAATTGAAAAAAAAAACAATTATTCTTTAATAATGATGAAAATTGAATTTTTGACCACGTATCCTGTCACAAATTGGCTTAAATGAGATTCGAACCTGCATTTTATGATTTCTGGTTGCTTCCTTCTACAACTAAGTGATCATAAGCTTGTTACAAAGTTTAACAGAATATCAACCTTAATTTTTATTGCTCAATCAATATTTTTAGTCTTTTTGTTGCTATGACTTTACTTGCACCCCTAAAAAAGTTCTTACGTAATTCCAAAATTATCTCTTTTTCTGTTTTAAATGTCAGACGTCACAAGTGAATGACCATTAATCATACAAAATAATCCTTTTTGCTAATTATTTCTGAGATCTTTTATGATCTTTTGATATTCCAATCTTGATAAAGATATTTGTGCTTTAGAAGAAACGCCAAAGGAATTGTAAGGGATTGGTCAGATAATGATATGCAACTTAAACTCTTTGATCTCTAACATCTTTAAAAATTAAACAAAATCGTTTTTATCTTTAAGGTTATTTCAATGATTCTGGTATTTCTTGATTTTGTCATTCACTCAGACTAGTCATTGGAATAACCATTATTTAAAATTTAAATTATCCTTCCAAACTGCATTTAAGAATTTTCCATAAGGAAACACCCAACAGAAACATTTT
Source organism: Chironomus tentans (assembly GCA_963573255.1). Classification (NCBI taxonomy): domain Eukaryota; kingdom Metazoa; phylum Arthropoda; class Insecta; order Diptera; family Chironomidae; genus Chironomus; species Chironomus tentans. The sequence continues at coordinate 21,718,031 of OY754302.1, forward strand.
TCGTAACCCTATAGCCAATACACTATACTATATCGAGCAACTGTTCCCTTCAACTAGAAATTGCAATCCCGAGATGGATAGTGACATAATTCACTCAAAGAAGGAGGTGTAGTGTTCTACAAAGCTATGTAGCACTGACTTTTCATAAAAAATCAAATTTCTTGCATGAAAATTTTATGACATGAGTCAAAAATGGGTCTAAAAATTATATTTTTGATGGACATCATTTTTAAATGACTCCTATAGACCCTTGCAATTTTCATCATTGTTGCTCTTTAACCACAATTTTCAAATATTTGCAACGCTAACCTTTAAATGATTCCCTTGAAAAAATAACAAATTATTAGCAAATTTAGGCCTCCGCAAAACTTTCAACTCTATAAAAAGCACACAAAATTCATAATTTGTGTTCAAGAAAAATTGCGTCCAAATCATTTCAACTCATAACTTATTTCTCTTTGAACTGGACTACTTGCTTAATCTTTTTTTTCTCCTAATTTGTACGTAACCGGAAAACATTATTATAAAGTCAATATCTTCACAATTGTGGAATTCTTACTCTTTGCACCCGCTCCGAAATTAAGATGATGATATTAACAATGAATATTAAAGAGTGGTCTTTTCATGGTCAACTCATTCCATTGGCATGCGATGAGAAAATGTGAGCTTTTGGAAGAAGAAATTGCCAAAAAAAATTATTAAAAAGTTGACTTTTGTTTATGTCGAAATAATTTTTTGGCGTCTATTTAAGGAGATTATTTAATTAGTATTAGGATCGCAGAATCATCTAATACATATAGTTAGTGTTAATTAAATATTAAATAATTTTAATTGATATACGATTCTCACGTCTGAGAATATAAGCATTAAATTCTTTATGATTTGAGTTTATTATGCATCTTATGATCATTTCATGCTTGGATTCGTCAATAGATGGTTTCCGTTACATTTTTACTTCGTATCTGGTGTCAATTTTTCTGGGGTCTATGGGGTTTTTTGGTACACAATTTTCTTAGTTCTTCATGTCTTGAGAAGTAAATGTGGGGAAACCCTATCACTCCATCTGTCCTAGACTACCATGATACTATAGAAGTATAACTTGGAAGTAGGTATAAGGTATCGTGGGCATCCAGTCAGGGAGGGTGGGAGTGTTGGTTATGGTGAAAACTCTAACCTCGACAGAAAAATTTTCAACCTCCACCCTCTAAAATTTCCCCTTAACACCACATCCCTTCTTTACCATACAAGTGCTTCTCAGAGCCCTGAAAAAAATTTGAAAATAAAAGTTGAAATTAATTTGTTCAGTGCTCTATAATTTAAGTCGTAAGTGCTGAAAACTATTCAAAATTAATTACTTATTCAAGTCCAAATTTAATAAATATCAATTAAACCTTTGACCTGGTCGCCTTACATACTTTACAGTAAACATTATTGCTTTCGCTTCTTCCTTAATCGTTGTAAATTATAGCTTCAAAAACAATGAATGGAATTTAATGGAATTTTGTTTGAGTATAAATTAAGGTATCTTGACTATATAATCTTCACGTGGCTAGTCCATCACTTCTGGATATAAATATTATGATTTTAATGAGATTGTTCACAAATTAAAAATCTGTAAAAATTACAGCTTTTTAACCAATTACAGAATTGTTAACAATTACAAAATTTAATGTGTATATTTTTATAAAAGGTTCTTCTTAAAATCCCATAAATGGCCATAATTTTTCAATCTAGGTTGAATAAATTATCTCCAAAAAGCTAATTCTTCCTAAATAAATATTTTTTTCATTCATGAATTTTGAATTAAATTCTATTTCAATTTTGAGGAACTAGAATTTATTACTTATCAAACTTTGCCTATATCTATCAGAATTGAAGAAAATTTATATTCGAGGGAAGGGTTTGCCCCCTAAAATCTTCCTGACTAAGCCTTTTTTGACTGTCCTCAAAGCTACACTAGAGCCATGTAATTACCAGCAATTGCAAAATACACTAGTACCAATATCCATGTATGAGTCGACGTCTACCTTCCAATATTAACCTCAGCAACAATAAGCGCACAGTCGTTTGCATTATAATGAAGATGAAATTCTGGAAATATGGTCTTCAAAAAACCACTAGACAGATTTGATAGCATCAGAATTTCTAAGGTCAAGTTATTTATGGATTGATCAATAAAATTATTAATTCCCTGATGGTATTTTCACATGCAATCTTATACAAATTATAGCTAATAATTTATCTCATTCATCCAGACAATATAACTTCTATGTATTGATTTAATCAATAATTAAGCCATCTAGAACATCCGCAAATTAATTTTTTTACACGAAATTGCGTTCGTCTTTCAAGTATCATTGAGCTCTTGCAAACGTATTTGATGAGCGAATGGAGAATGACAAGAAAATCTTAAAATCAGTGACTGTAAAGCCACTAAATATCGAGTTCGTTGTCGAGACGATGAACATTTTTTTTTGCAATCCCATAAAGTGATTTAAAGATAGATTTATGAAATGACAGAGACTTTGTCTGGTGAAGAAATAATGACAATATTTAGTCATTAACTACGATTGCATGCCATCAGATTTTCCATTCAAAGACTCTCTTTCCTAAAAAAAAATTACATGACATTTTGCAAGACACCGAGAAATGTCTAAAGCCTATGTACTGAAAATAGTTATGAAAATGTTACAAATAAGCATCTTATCGATGTCATTGAAATAATTTTTGACACTTGTAGTCTTGTGAACTTTGATTAATCTTTACGACTTGTTACAATTTTTTTCTGTAAACATAATAAAAGTACATGATATCCAGGATGTATTGCATGATGTTTGACATGAAAGTCTGATGAAATGGAATGTGTCATTGAATTTTGGTGATGTTAAGTGTCGTGGAGATATAAGTTATGACTTAATACAATGATAGGTAACCCTTTTTGTGCTATGAAACACTTTAATGTCCAATTCCTTTTGTATCGATCTGAATGCGTGCTTTCTACAGTATACGAGAGTGCCCCGGCACACAAGTTGAACATCACTGGACTTAAGGGTCATCAACTGAATATTTTAAATCTCAGCTGAAGAAATTTTTGAATTTATACTTTTTTAGCAAGCCGAGGATGTAATTTTTTTAATCTAAATGATTGGTTTACAGGAAGCCCCTCTCGTAAATCATATTATACAGATTTCAATTTCCGCCACATATTTCTTGCGAAATAAAAACAAATACTTTAGGAAAGTTTTTTTTAAAAAATATTTTTATATCCATTAAAGGTCACTTGCAAAAATATTTCATGAAATAATACATCGTAGGCAATTGCAAAAAATGACATTGGTTAAGATAAAAAAAAATTATTCATGGCAGACAACCAGCTGAAATTGTTGTTTTTCGTACATGTTAGATTAAGTCATGAATTAATTAAATTTAAAAGCAAATAAATCATAAACAAACAAATCAAATATTTATAAATTAAGGAAATGTAGATGTTGTATCAAATGTAGCTAGGAACAGTCCTGACTGTAGCTAACCTTCTAAAACTGGGATGTCTAAGGTTAAAGCGTTTCAGTGTAGATTATTTTTATCATCAATTGAGAGCATTTTTAAATTCACGTGATCTTTTCCACATGAATACCGACAAAAGTTAAGCACTAACATTTGTATAAGGACAGAAAATATTATTTTAATGATATATTAGCATTCCGTCGATCAAAGTCTCAAATGACTCATTTATTCATGGTTCTGATTTTTTATATTCTATGAAGAAAATGATCAGTGTTCGCCGGACCTCTCCTCGAACATTAAACTTAGATCTACAGAATATAGTTGTCCGAACCACTCCTTGTGACTCAGTGTGCAATATTCAGATACTCACCCTAACAGACAAAGAGCGTTCTCATTTTAATGAGCATGCTCATATCACACTTTATTAGTAAAATGCTCTTTGCCTGTTAGGGTAAAATACTAGTCCACTAAAGTATCAATGCTACTCAATTGCTTTGCCATCTTTTTGCTTGGACTGATTTTATAAAGAATTTTTAAACTACCCTTAGTATTGTTCCCGCAAAATACTGGTATTGCCTTCGAGAGAAACAAGTCTTAACAAAGTTTAATTCAGAGTAAACAGTTCAAGCCAATAACATTTATAAATAACTGAACAACTGTAAATTGAGTCCTCAAAAAAAATTACAGTTACTTAAGCAATAATCCGATTAATTGTGTGCATATTCGGTCAAGTGTTCATTTGTCATTTATCACCAGTTATTACAAAAAAATCGTGTTCTCCAGCAAGACAAATTAAAACAAATAAATTAATAAAACAAACATAATAACTGAATTCTTAATTTCGTCATTTCTTGAATGATTAAAAGCTCTAAAAATCCAATTAAACAAGAAGTGACATTTAATTGCATCATAAAATTATTTTTATAGCCGAATCAAGAAGAACAACGACCTTGAAAGTTTTATTTCTACAATAAAAAAAATCGAACAAAGCTTCCTTTATCGTAATATAAAACAATTATTCGATAATTTTTAGTATGTGCTCATCATACGCATCATTGGCTCAATGCAAACTTAATTTAATGTTGCGTTAATAACGATGTAATAAAATTTCTTCCTATATCATTTCAGGCAGTGCATCACGTGCTATTTGGTCATCCAGAAAAGGATCTCAATGAAGAGATAGCAGTCATCACTGGCGGTGGAGGTGGTCTCGGTCGATTATTAGCTATGCGCTTAGTAAGATTAGGAGTTAAAGTCATTCTTTGGGATATTAGTCAAGAGGGTAAGTAGTCAGCTTGCTGTTTATGTACAATTTAATTTACCTAGATATTCAAAAAATAGTTGTCGATGACTCGAGAAAAAAAAGGTGTTTGAGAGTGTTGAATTGAACTCATACAACTTGCCAGCTATTCATTTTCAGATACTTTAATTGAAGTTCTTTTGTAATAATGCTTTTTGCGTTTTTAAATTTATCTTAAAGCTATTCGATCTTACTTTTCAAGTTCATTTACCTGCAACTTACTGAAAACGTGTCTACTTCTCTCCTTTGTGGTTGATTTTGAACAGTTTCTCGGCGATTAATTTTAATTTGGCTTCTTGTCGAGATTAGCGATACTGCTTTTTCAAAAGAATATGACAAATTGGTGTGTTTTTTGTTATTAGAAGCTTAGTTCTTGGCAGTTTGTTGCTCTATTGATTTACAGTTGTGAATCTTTCATATTTTACGAAGAACTGCTAGCTTAAAACTGCTTGAAAATAATAATTTAAATATTTTTACCAATTTTTGCAACTTTTTCAATGTTTACTAAGATTTTTCAAAAAAAAAACTAAAATTCTCGTTCAAAAATTTTCAAATTTTTGAAAACCGTTACAAATTGAATAATCTATAAAATTACAACAGAAACATTTCTTACTTGCTACTCATTATTCCTCCATCCATCAATTAGTCGCGCCGCATTAGATTCAATACAAAAATTTACATGATGGAAGTTTAACGAAGCTAAAGGTTCATTGTAAAGGACATTTGAAATTTTTTTTACATTATTTCCTCTACATTAGCTTTCTTAATTTCCTCAAGTTAACCTTGTCGTTTTCGGATAGCAAATTTCATTTGTTCGATTGCTTTATGAATTTTAATTACTTTTGGAATGCATAGTCTCTTGGTATTACATACGTATGATACTTACATACTTCTGTGGTATTAAACTATTAATGAAGTGTCATGTTAATGACTGAATGTTGAAGAATTTTGCCAGATGTACTTTTTTGCAGCTAGGTCAGGTGGTAAAACGTAAAATTGATGGCTTGAACAAATTGAGTGTCTTGCTGACCTAAAATTTATCAAAATTTTTAAATTTCCAATCCACAGGTCTCGACGAGTCCACAAAACTAATCGAGTCAATGGGAGGCTGGTGTAAGACACAAATCGTAGACATTTCGAGACGCGAGGAAGTGTACAAAGCAGCAGACGAAATTAGGAGTAAATATGGCGATGTAAGTGTGCAATTAATCAATGACTTTATAATGTTTGCTTACATCATGCGCTAATTAGAGAGTTGCAAATATAACCTGAATTTTTATAGCTGTGCCGGCTATTTATTGTTGGAATTTGCACCTCTGTGGAGAAAAATATTTACATTTTTAGATATTTATCTGTAAACACGTGAAACTGATTAGAATTTGATTGAGCTTTAACAATTGTAGTTTTTAAGGTTGCAAATTTATTTAAATTGCATGACTGCTTCATATTTTTGAGCTTCAATATGTGCGGATAATTCGAGATGCTTATAAGTTCCTAAAAAATGGGAATTTCCAGCAGAAATTTAAGAATGAATGATTTTTGTTTTTTTAAATACCAGATTAAGGTATAACTTTTATTACGATTCATCAATAATCATTTTATCTGATTTATGTGTTGAATCTACAATTAGAAACGAAAAAGAAGCAAATTTTATTTTTTTGTGCGAAAAACACTAATGGACCGTTCACTTATTACGTAACTAACTACGTAATTTAGCATTTTTGTCAGTCCAAACAAAAGAAACTGTTCTCTGTAGAAAATTTGTGACAAGGGGAGGGGGGTGGTTAAGTGATTACTATTAAGTGATAGGGGTCGTAATAGAGGGGTTCATAAATGACTTTACGTAAAAAATTAGGTTTTTTAGACCCCCTCCCTTCTCTGTCACAAAATTAAATGAAGATATCACAATAATCCAGACCTCCTCCTCCATATAGGTTGGCCGTCTCTACTAATATTTATTTGTGGAAATCCTCAAACACATTGGCGCACATTGAATGCGGCCTTTGGTCAAAAGCAAATCATTACTAAGTACACCCTTGATTCTCGACTAGCTAACAAACTCTCGAATTGATTGATTGACTCATTAGTTTAATGATTAAGCACGTAAGGTCGTGAAACTCAATATATCTATAGGTTTGTCACTTATGACGTTCAAAACTAACGAGACAGGAGGTCATGAAAATTAGATTTTTCATATTGTGTTAATGACCTGGGTGTTCGATCCCATGTCAGGTTTTTACTCTTATTTCATTATCTAATTCAGTTCATGAGCACTTTAATAGAAATTAATTTTGAATTTTTAACAATGTCAATCCATCAAATAATATTTAAACTTGAATATTTTCATAAAACAATTGAAGATTTTCGCAAATTTACCTTGAATGTATGGCCCAAAATAAAGAAGAAAATTTCCTTTTATTTCGGAATTAAAACTCAAAATTGTACCTCATCAAATTAATTTACTTCTTTACTCTAACTTAAAATTAATTTTTTTTGTTCAATCATTTTTTATGTCTGGTCGAAAACAAATCAAATTCAAGACTTTTTTCGCAACTCTGCCAGTGACCTTCATTGCTAAAAGAAGAAAAATTATAAAATACGAAACTACATGTGTACATAGCTGCAGTGCACACATGTTGTTAGATACATAAATATAAAAAATCACCCAAAAAACTAAGTATCTCTTTTTCTGTTGTGTGTATACCATTGAGGCATTTAAATCTTTCGTAGTTCATTTTTTTATTTCATCATAGTATTAATGGTGATTTTTTAAGTAAGGGTTCATTTGGCTACAAGTAATGGTTTGGAATTTTTTTATCGCACAAATTCAATTATTTTTATTGCAAAACTTTTCTTCGTGTCTGTCTCGACACTTTATTGAAAGATACATTATTAATAATTACTACTTAATGGACGAATTGATTCAGTTGATAATGGATTTTAGGTCAATAACATAAATTGTCTGTTAATTGAAAATACAAAATCTTTAATTAATTGAGACATTAATTATGTTGGCATTTATACCGAAAGAAAATTAATAATTTTGAAACTGAATGTGCTAACGGATAAAAATATTTTGAATTTAGAGGAATAGTTGTAGGCCCCTTTTGTTTGTTTTGTTTTGATTCATTTTGAGAATTCAAAGAATTAACATCTACAAAGTAATACTATAATTTAATTATTAGGCATAAATCAAAGCTGCTTAGCTAAAGTAGGGAAATAATTGTATCAAAAGCAGGAACACCAATTCTTTTACATGAATTACATTCTGTTAATCTCCATAATTATTTCATATTTCTTCAGCCTCAAAGAACAGCGAAAGTCGTAACAATAAATTATAATTAGACGCAAGATTGTGCAAAATAAGTCATTCACAACGTGATCATGAAAAAAATGATTGCTGTGTATGTATTCAATGTCATGTACGATAACGAATTTTATCTCTTTACTTTCCATTACCTACCGCTTCTCCAAAATATTTCGTCTACGTTAAGGTCATGGTTAAATGATTACATTGAAGAGAAATGAGAGAGAGCTTGAAATTTACAGCTATGGATGTAGAAAGAAGTCGGTAAAAAGGTTTACTCAGTCAATGTGCTTTTGAAATGAGGTAGAATTTTTAGATGACTATAACTTTGAATATAATACAAAACAAATAATTAAACTCGGTAAAAATACAAAACTCATCCATTCATTGGGTCAGTGTTCACACAAATACACATCATTATGAAGAGATGAGCTATGAAAATAATTGTTTGAAGCTTCTTCTATGTACTTTAATTCACTTACATGTTCAAATGAAAATTATTCGGAATGTATTGCATAATAATAATATTAAAGTCTTATGGACTAAAAGCTCTTGTATTCATGTAGAAAATAATGATGTTTCAAAGAAGCCAATTGTACATCTGAGTATTGACGTGTATGTAAACTCACATGGTATTTTTAGATGTATGATCATAGCTACTGTTTAGTGTCGGCAAATGTTATTATGCAAACATTTCGGTTTTAAATGTAGACAAATGTTTAGTGTATGATTATTAATTTATGCACAAATATTAATTCGTTATGATTCATTTGCATTAACAAATGTTTTATGTCCATTACTATTTTTTGTTTCAGGTGACATTGCTGTTCAACAATGCCGGTGTATTAAGTGGACGCGCTCTTTTAGATACGCCTGATCATCTTATCGAACGATCATTCAACGTTAATGTAGTAGCACATTTTTGGACGGTCAAAGCATTTCTTCCAAAGATGATTGAGAATAATCATGGACATATTGTGACAATAGCCTCTATGGCTGGACATGTTGGTATCGCAAAATTAATTGACTATTGTAGTAGTAAGTTTGCTGCTATTGGCTTCGATGAAGCACTTAGACTTGAGTTGGAAGTAATGGGCATTGATAATGTGCATACAACAGTAATTTGTCCATATTTCATACAAGCGACTGGAATGTTTGATGATGTTAATTCAAGGTAACAACGATTTTTTTTCTTCTCTAAATTAAAATTTCTTCTTATTTCTTTCAATATTTGTGCAATTTATTTCTAGATGGGTTGGCACACTAAACTCAAATGACGTTGCCGATCGCATAGTCTTAGCTGTCCGACGAAATGAAAAGATGGCATTGATCCCTTGGTATTTTAGCTTCATGCTTGCTTTCAAATGGGTCTTTCCATGGGGTTGCACATCAGGCTTCCTTCGTCGGCTAGTACCTGACGCAACACCCCAACATATTTTACCATCTCCAGTCACAACGCCATCAATTCAAAAGCAGGATGAAATGAATTTTAACAATAACATTAACATAAATAACAACAATATCGATAAGGAGACAGAATTAATAAAGAGAATGTCGACGGCAGTTGATGGCGAGCGAGTACTTTAAGTGCAAGTCACCTTCCTTTGTTTTGCTTCATCGAAATAATTCCATAATCAGATTGATTATTTGTCGAAAGAATGCAAAAGCATAAAGGAAAGAAACCTTCGTGATTTTAGGTATTAAAAAATGTGTAAATTCTTATCTGCTAATTCCTTTAATCTTCTAAACATTGGGTAAAGGAAAGAATTTCGTTCAAGAAAAAAATGTAAAAATTTTTTTTATAGCTTTATTTAACTCTTAATGTGGGAAAATATTGAAAAAAATTTGTATGTAAAGAAAATGATAAAACGAATGACATAATAAACAAAAATTTATGAGAGCAAAAATTATTATCGCTTTTACTTTTCGTTTGCATAGGACATAAAAAGTTTATTTCAGCATGAAAGATGAGAAGAGTGAAATCTGATAACAATGATCGTGTTCTCTCAGTCGCTCTCACTTTAGCGTGATTTATGGAATAGTTTGCTGTTCTGGGAGCATTTTGGTGATTTTGTATTGTTTGTCTTTAATTGAATATTCATAAGAGGTCATTCACTTATGACGTCCATTAAAAATTGGGATCTTTAAATTCAAAAAAAATTCTTTAATATAAAGTGTCACAAAATCTCAGACCCCCTCCCCCCTAAATCATGGATGTCATAAATGAATAACCCCTAAGTGTACACTAGGAAAACGTGGGATATACTATTGAATGACTTTTGAAAATGCTTTAATCGAGAAACTTAGCCTAGCACTAAATGATCAGTTCAGCCACAAATGACACAATTTTGTATCACAATTTGAATTTTTAATTCTAAAATTCACTGTTTTAAGTTAATAAGCCCTACAAAATATTATTGTAGTCGAGCGCAGCACACATTTAGTAAGTTCTAAATTTTCAAAAGATTTATCTTACTCAGTTAGGTGGTTGGAGCCCTCAAACCAACCCCCCCCCCTTCTCCACTGGCTACCCCCTGCAGGGTCCTACCAGATACATACAAGGAAACTGTGTATACTTTCTACGGCAGTTTACTTTTCATACTCCATTTACTATAAAAATTTAGTGACGAGACAAATGGGTCACAGCTACGCACAAGGGACTAAGCCCCCCAAAACTACTAATGTTTACAATAAGATTTCAATTTCTTCTAGATTTCGGTACCTAATATAATGTCATTATTTTCTATTATATTCAATATTCAATGACAAGCCTTGTGCTGAACACAAGGTAATAGCTGGTAATAGCATATATTGATTTTCCATTTATCGGGTGATTGAAGATGAAAAAAATTAGCATTTACAATAGTCACAGACAATGTTAGTCATAATTACTCAGGCATTCAGGCATTTTTTACGGACAGGTCAGCTAAATAATCACGTGGACGTGTATGTACAAATTTTTAAAATAAATGCGCTTTAAAAATTAAACCATAAAACATTCTAACTTGTTCTTTCATTCTTTCATTTTCTCTCATTCTACATTCCCATCCACTTAAAAGAATCTCTTTCTTCATTCCAGAATTCAGTCTCATTCAAATATTTGCGGTGAAAAGCCAGAAACATACACATCATAAACAATAAACTAAGTGATGTGATTTTTTGGAACTTACTCGAAATTGCTTAGTTTACGAATATTTTGTGACCACCATAATTAAACTTCCGTTTGATGCTATGGCATTTGTGTATATTTACGATAAAATATTGATTCTATTGTGTTTTTTAACCGGTAAGATGAGATTATAAATAAATTATTTATTCAAGATCATCCACGACACACACGACCGCCCTTTTATCGCTTATCATAATTTATTTAATGCATAGCATAAGAAAATAATTTCATTGATAACTTTATGACCTTCTCGAAATGTCTTTGACTCAATATTTTTATTAATCAGCAAAACAAAGCAACTTTGTATCAAATGCAATTACGTGGACAAAAATAAAAGAAAGAGAAAAACGTTGAAATCTGTTGAAGAAGAAAGAAAGGTTTGTCTGGAATTCTAAAAATAACGCGAAGAAGTAACAGACGTGAAGAAGAGAGGAGGAAAAATTTTCAAAGTCAATGTCCATAGTTTTATGCTCCACACAAATATATATTTTTGTTGTCAGCTGTTTTCATGTCCAAACAAGATGAAATTTAGTTTATTGTGAAGTTGTGCATGTCAAAAATGCTGTTTTTCAACCGGTTCCATGTTATGGTTTTCGGATGGTGTCAAAGAAATTAATCAAATTATTTAAAACAGCTGTTTTTGATGTGATCTTTACCTGTTGATTCTAGCTTTAATTTTCAAACAAAATTCAAAAAAAAATTAACCGTTTTTTTTTCAAATTTAAAATTCAATTCAAATTTAACCGTTAAATATTTAATTAATCACATCCATTTTTTCATGTAATTTCCACAACAACCGGCATTTTGGACCAACTCAGTGTTTATACACGCATTTGAGATCGGCACAGATAGCACCTTTTCATTTGTAAATGATGTAAGCCTTTATGACTTTAAAACGGCGGCAGAGCAGTCAATTGGATATCGAATATCCGGTGATTTAAAGGTTTCATCCATCTATGGTGATAGTGAAAATGGCTTTTTATTGCGGTTTAAGGTAATTAAAGTTTAATTGATGCTTGATAGTGATCACAATAATGTAATGATGTTCTCAATTCTTTTATAGCTTATATCACCGCAATTATATACCGAGAAACTCAAGGCTACACCGATCGATTATGATCATAAAAAGTCAATACTTGATGGACATAATAAGTTGACATTTTATGCACATTGGAAAGCAGGGATTGTTGAGAAAGCATTCATAAAAGATACCAAAGATTCTTCATTAAATAATTTCTTAAGGTCAATATTAAGTTTATTCCAATATCAAATGTCAGACGGTGAGGTGGTTGAAACAGATGTGACAGGAACGTGCAATGTTAAATATATAGCCAAGTCATCTAGACGATTCATGAAGATAAAGACTGACTGTAAGCATGAGAGTTTTTATAATCATGAAAGAACTGACAAACCACTTGGATGTGATACAAAAATCACCAGAGTTAATATTATCGAGACATCAGCTGATGGACTATTAGATTCCATCCATAGTTCTGATCATCACAAGTTGAGTGTCAATGCTTATAAGAATGTTGGATTCAAAACTGGATCGCTGTTCTTCCTCAAACTTGATCAAGTCAAAAGTTGTGAGACAATTAAAGCTGAGAATCTTGATGAGGCTTTGAAGACATTGGATGGATTTAAAGAAATAACATTGTTACCAGAAGTTGGAGATGATAGCTCTGAGGATGGAAATGTAAGTACCATATAAAATACAGGGATGACCAAATTACTATTTTCCTAAAAATACTTATTCATCCATCATTTTAGCTCGTCAAACTGATCAAAGATGCGAAAGAGAATCTCAAGAATGAAGACGTAGGCAAAGAAGATTCTGCCTTAGCACTTCTGAATCTAATTTCAAGTGGAAGAAAGTCCAAAGCTGAAGATCTTATAAGAATCATAAATGCACGAACAACACAGGAGATAAGAGGACAGCTTATGGATTTACTTGCAGCTATCCAAACTGATGAATCATATCTAGCATTCCGAAGTACTTACAACGTAACAGATGACGAGAATATTGACAATATCGAGAGATATTTGCAGTCATTATCAGTTGGAATTCTTCCACGTCAGTCAGTCATTAGTCATTTATTGCTATCCATTGATCAGATAGAAAATGAGAAGATAAGAGATACTCTTATTCAGACAATCTCATCAATGAGTAACAAATTGGCAAATTCAGCTAATCAGAACTTTGAAAATGAAGCTGTTGTTAATGTCAAAAATCTACTTTTAAAATCTATTGATGAATGCGAGGACGATAAATGTAAATTAATCTATATTCGTGGCCTTAAAAATCTCCAATCTCCTGACACAATCAGGAAGTTGATGGAATTAGCATTACGAGAGCCTTATCAGATATCCGTTGGTGCCATGAAGGCATTAAGTAAATTCCACAAAAATGATCTGGATGGATGGAAAAAGGACTTTGAGAATATTTTTTACCAAAAGACTAAAAGATTTGACACAAGTGCTAGAACAATAGCCTTAGATATTTTATTGAGCTTCAATCCTGATACAGATGATGTTAAGGAATTTGTTTCATTCCTTAAATCCAATGATCCAGCCTATGAAATCAAGCAATATTTAGTACAAAAATTGAGGATGATGGCTGAAAAGTGTTCAGAATTCAATAAATTGTTAAAGTTGGTTGTTACTGACGATCCAAAAGTATTCAATTGGAATGTCTATGGTGCCCTTAAGGGTCTGTCAACGGCTCTTAAAAGAAACTTCTCCCAACAACCCTCATTTGATGGATCATTACTTAGTGTACAGGAAATCAAAGGTGGTGTCTTAAAAAGAGGAAATGTGGATCTGCTAATGGAATATGACAATGAACAATTCAGTGCATTCACATTGGGTCTATTTGCTGGTGGATTATCATCGTTTGTAAGTAGCGACGATGAAGAAGTTGATCCAGATGAGGACACTACTTCAACTGCTGGAATGGAAATAGCTGTGCAAGGAAACTACCTTAGACCTTTGGTATTTTTCAGTGGTCAAGGAGAGCTCATGGGTCACGTGTGGTCTGGAACAGCATCTGAACCAACTTCAGGTAGTATTTTTATGACTTATCACTTCTAATGTTTTTAATTATCATTATGTCCTTTATTTGCAGCATATCAAGGAATAACTCTTTTACAAGATCATAAGCAAATGTTTGTTTTAAACAACGGTGCAATATTAGATTATTCCACGTTAGGTGCAATGTCGATGGACTTAAATGGACAGTTTTCAATAAGCTTGTGGTATAAGAATGCAAATTCGGTTGTTTTACAAAATATAGGCTTAGCATTGCTGAGTACTGTAAAAATTTATTCACCGATCGTGTCTGTTGAAATACAAACATCATTGTCTCAAGAGCCACAAATAAACCTTTCATCAAAAATTGACTTCTCATCGAAGACAGTTATGTGCTTACAGCTAATGCAGCCTGACATTCAATTAACACAGAAAATTACCAAACGGATAGACATACCGAAGACAAAGAAGGAGAAGTCACTAAAGAATGAAGTTTATTTGCGATACAAAATTCCTGGTCGCACACACGTGTTGAATCAAAAGAATACTGATATGTGTAATACAATAATGAACAATTAGATTAATAAAAATAAATAAATTACCAATGAAGAATTTGTCATACCTACAAAAAAATAACGGCTTTGAATTATATTTTTTTGAATTTCAGAAACTAACGGTTTTAAAAAATTTGAATTCCGGACGTTCGGCTAAATAGCAACCATTGACAGTCTTACTAAGTGAAAATTAGCAATAAAAGTGTAAATCGATTTATTAAATCGTATTCTTATTAAATAGAGACTTTTTTAACTGTTTTACTAGTAGTTAATTCAATTAAGATGGGAAGAAAGAAGAAGAAGGTAAATTTCTCGTGTTTTAACATGAATTATAGACATTTTTTCACAAAAGAAAAATATTGCGATGAAAATTTATTTTGTGACTGTTTTATTGGTATTTCTGGAGTTTTAATCAGTTTTATTTGTTTATTTCACTTTACAGGCTCAAAAACCATGGTGTTGGTAAGTTTTTAGAACATTATAATGTGTTTTGAAGAATTTTTTACATGATGCAACATAATTGACTCCCACACCTATTTTCTTACTTTTCATTTCACGAATCTTGTTGGATATTCACTTAGGTATTGTAATCGAGAATTTGACGACGAGAAAATCCTTGTACAGCATCAGAAAGCTAAACATTTTAAATGTCACATTTGTCATAAGAAACTATATACCGCGCCTGGATTGTCAATTCATTGTATGCAAGTACATAAAGAGCAGATAGATAAGGTTCCAAATTCACTACCGAATCGGTCAAATATTGAAATTGAGATCTATGGAATGGAAGGAATTCCAGCAGATGACTTGAAGAATCATGAAAGACAGAAAAATGGAAATAAATCAGATTCAGATGATGATGAGCCGACAAATAAGAAGCATAAACTGGATCCGCAAGTTGGTATGACCACAGGTTTACCACCTCAAATGATGATGCCTAATATGGTACCGAATATGGCTCAATTTCCTCCCATGATGATGCCTCGTAAGTTATATTAATATACTTAATTGTTTGTTTTGACTAAATTACTGTGAATTAACTTTGTAGACGGTTTTCCTATGATGCCAGGAATTCAGTTGATGCCTCACATGATGGGTCACAGGCCTCTATTTCCTGCCGCAGCTGTACAATCACCAGTTATGAATCAACAGAAACCAACCTTCCCTGCTTATAGTAATGCGACAATTAGTGCACCACCAAAAACAAATACTGGAAACTCGACAAGTTCAAATTCAACAGATACTCAGAAACCTCCAACGATTCCGCAACAGAATACAGGAACAGCATCAAAAATAATGCATCCAACAAATGACTTAAGTCTTGAGGAGCTTAAAGCAAGAAAACCGCAATATAAAGTAATTAAGGCTTCAACCGCATCACCTCAAATATCTGCTTCCGTTACACCGACAAGTACTAGTAATTCAATTCACAATAATAATAAACATAATGAGTCGAAAATGCTAGCTGCTGCACACGAGGTGAGTTAATGCTGATAATTAAACTTGTATTTTCTTTTTGTTTTTCATTTTTATTATGGAATAAGTTGAAACTAATTTGTTATGAAAATTTGCTTGAGCCTGATCGATGTGTGTGTCTTTTCCTATACTTTTTAACATCCAAAACAGTTGTAAAGATTCTTCTCTTTACCAAATAAGATGAGTTTTATGAGCGAAAAACAAATTAATTTTTCTATAATTCACTCACATGCAAATTTTCAAACTTAATATGCACTTGATTTTATTCCTCATTAAGTAATTGATTATGTATGATTGGATTTATGAGACAAAATTAGTTATTTTCTTGATTTATTAACAATTTGGATTTGAATGCCTGGTGATTTGTTTAATTAATTTATTCTTTATTACATTTAATTTATTACACATTCATTCAGTCAGTGATGATCATTGAGAACTGTAGATTTAGACTATTTGTTAAAAATATAAATTATTAGACAGTAATGAGCTTTGAAGTTCTCAATGATCGTCAGTCCTCTTTTTTGATTTTTTTCTTTTGATAAAATTTAAATACGTTTTCTTTGATCGTAAACAATTAGCATGCTGCTATGATGGCTCAAGCAGCCAATCAACAAAAGCAAATTGATGAAATTAATCGTGCTGCAATGTTTAGTAGATTTCAATCTGCTACTCGACCAACAGTGCAACAACAAATGGGAATGGTTAGTTTTCTTATTATAAATTTGATGTGTCTATCTAGAATGTCCTTTTTTATCGTCATCATGAATGGATTGTGAGGGCGCTTAGTTGATCTGAACCGTTAAATTTTGAAATTTTCAAAACAGTTAAATTTTTGAACTCTACAAATTCGTTAAATTTTGAAATTTTCAAAACAGTTAAATTTTTGAACTCTACAAATTCGTTAAATTTACA
This sequence comes from Chironomus tentans, assembly GCA_963573255.1. Lineage (NCBI taxonomy): Eukaryota > Metazoa > Arthropoda > Insecta > Diptera > Chironomidae > Chironomus > Chironomus tentans. Next base: position 21,735,280 of record OY754302.1, read on the forward strand.
AAACCGTTAAATTTTTGAAAAATTAATTCTGATGATTCATTAAATCCTAACTGAATTATCTACTAACACCAATGTAAATTCTGGAATTTAACAAATAAATTGCAGTTGGTCACTAACGTCATACCAGATCAATCCATTCACAATAACATTCTCTGTTTTACATTCATGATAATCGTCTCTATTCTCTCATTTTAACTTTAACAGGAAGCAGGAATAAAAATTGTTCATTAGTTTTGTCACTTTTCACTATAAATGTATTTTTTTAGATTGATTTGATATTTTTCTAATTGTAATTTATTTGATTCTATATAATTGGTGGAAGAATTAGAATTTGAGAATTATTTTTCATTAGAACGAAAACTGCAACACAATTTAAAGCTTTTCGAATATATTTTTAAAGATGAATTTCGTTAGATAGTAGAACAGAAGAGTTTGATTTGACTTGAGATGAAATTGTAGATTGACAAAATGTTAAAAATTATCTTTTTTACAAATGTCTCATTTTAGATTCAAGGAATGCCACCACAGCAATTATTGCTTCCACCAATGATGCGTCAAGCAATGCCAGGACATCATCCCGGCTTAATGATGATGGCACAACGTCCAGTTTTACAGCCAGGTAAGTTGATGTCAAAACAATAATCCCCTTACCAATTATTTTTGATTCGTCGACATTCTTTTACTTACATTCATTTTATTTATCTTTTCTTTGTATACAAATTTCATTCGATTTACGTTATTAAGATGAAAAAAATTAATGATAAGACATTCCAAAATGGTGTATCTGATAAAAAACTCTTTTTTCCATTTTCCATTTTTCTTATATTTTTAAAACAAATTAAGTTTCATGAAAAAACATCTTCCTATTTTTCTGAACTCTCAGAGATGATACTATAAAAATGTTAAACTTGTTCACAAACCAAAAAACGAGGATTTGTAATTGTTATTCAAATTTTTCATTAATTATATTAAGGACTTTTATATGTAGAAGTATTTCTTGGCATTTTGTAATGTTTGTGTTATAATAAGTGCATTTAGTAACTCCTTACTGCTTGAGATTTGATAATAATGTACTTTTTTGGATGTAAATCGTAATAATTTTTTTTTTGAGCTTTCCTTCACGACCAAAAAATTGTGTAATCTATAAATTAAGTTATTTTTATTATGATTTAACGCATGCTTGATGTAAACTTGCTTTAAGTAGCTTCTCGTGATCATCTTGATGTTGTCAATGTATTGATCACGATTAATTTAATCTCTGTGAATGGAAAAATGGCAATTTGGAGGTGGATTAAAATTTTTAACAATAATTAATTCAAACATTGGACTGATGATCTTTTATGTCGATCATTCCCATCATTTAAATTGCCGTTTAACCTGGGGCCGCTTTTTAGGGCTTTACGGAGTACCCTACCTCGGTTAGGTAGGGTATATTTTAGGATACCCCTACCTACCCTACATCTAGGGTACCCTCAAGTACCCCCACCTATCCTAGGGTATACCATTAACAATCTGGGGTAGGGTACTCTACTCTCCACCTAGAAACCGGCCCCTGTTCATAAAAATTCTTAGAGCTTTTCACAAAAACGCTCAAATACTAAAATCGATAAGCTTATTACCATTCTAAATAACCATAATTCTCAGTTTTGACTGGCGTTTTTGAGAAAACGGTTCTCATTAACAAACTCATCTTTTTTATGAACATTTTTTTTTTAATTTTTGTATTTTTTCTTCATTCTTCAAAATGTTTTTCTTTTATTATATTTGTTTTTAGTTTAAGTGGTGAGTATTTTTCAATATCCCAAACAAAAAAACGAAAAAAGAAATCGCTTATGAATGATTGCAAGAGAATTTGATGCTTGCTTGTAAATATAGAATGATTATTGTCATTTAACACAAATGTTGTCCATTGCTATGCTTCATAAAAGAGCAAAAAGATCTTTTTTTGTTGAGAAATAATTGAATGGTAGTGGGAATAACTGATATTTTATGTTTCTAGTGATTGTAAATGTCTCAAATATGGAACAAATCAATAATTTACACTTGTTTATGACAAATCTTAGTTTCACACCCAAATTGCAGTCGGTAGTTGATTAATTAATGTTTGTTTCTTATTTTGATTGGCTGCTCTTGGGGGATGTGATGATTGTTAGAAGATTTGAGGGTATGGATGTGTGTTTTTGCACATTTTGGATGCTTAGATGACGAAATTACCCCATACCATAGGGGTATACACGAGGTTATACCCTAGGGGTATATCGAGAGCGCTTAAATGCTCTCTAACATGCTAAATGTCTATTAGGGTACGTTATAAATTTAACACTAAAACTCATAATTCAGTTATCCATGTGTTGAACATTACTGAAATGCTTCAATTTATTCCTTTGAATGAGTTTTAGATAAAATACCTGAATGTCAATCTTCCAAACCTTAATTCACGTCCCTCAAGATCATAATTCAAATTAGTTGGATAAGATTCTATGTGTTTTACACTAAACAATTGTGTTTTTTTATCCAATGATCTTTAAATCGTATTTTTCTTTTAATTTTTTTCGTATTTAAATTAAGAGATGACTTATGAGCAATCAGTAATGCCAAAAAACTACTTAAAAATCTGTATTAGAAAATGAAAAAAGCGTAGGTACAGCAGCAGGAAAGTTAATTTTTTCTTTCTTTTAAAAAAAATTAATAATTTAAGTTTTATTTACTATTTTTATTAAGTGGTTATTGGGCAATTGATAATGGTTGAATTGAAAGCTGTTTTGCATCACCTAATAATAATCATTTTGTTTGTAAAAAACCATTTTTTAATCAGCAATCTCATGTTCATGTAGAGAAAAATCTTCATTATTTTTTTGGACTTTTTGTCTTCAAAATCAACACAGAATAATTTTTTTTTGTAGAATTTCTTGTTCATTTAATGTACTAATTTCTAGTTTGATGAATTATGCTAACATTAATCGCCTATTTTATTTGTGTTTAATTAAATTATATTAATTTATCATTGAAAACTAAGAGAAAACTTCTTTTCCATTCATTTTTCTAGAGATGGTTGGAAAATGATTAAAATGAATTCGTTCGATATTGTTCATGTCGCATAATATTCCGATTCGTAACAATAAAAAAAGTTATTCCTCTGACAGATAGCTTAGTTTATCGTCCAGGTATAAACTAAGTGTCACATTATTTTTGAATTTTGCTAGTATTTAAGTTTTTTTTTCTGTAAATTCTTTTGAAAAATTATTTGTTTATTAAGGAACACTTTTTTGACTTAATTTAATGGAAGAAAAACTCACTCGTTATGATTTAAAATTTTCTTTTACAAATTGCTAAAAGAACACACTTAAATCTTTAGAATTGGTCCTTGAACTATATTTGAATATGAATGAATTCTTAATTATTAAAACTTACGTACATTAGAAATTACATATCAAAATTGAACTTTGATGTCACCAATCATTTTGAAACTATGTCGGCTAAATTCAGCCACAACAGATTACGTACGCTAAAAATTAACATATCAGGGCTCGGTATACCCCAGCTATTGTATTTAGTATGGTAAGGGTATACCAGAAAAACCGGCCCAGGAGTTTCTCTAGGAGTATAGCCTTGGGTGACCCTAGTATATACCCCTTGGGGGTTAGTCTATGGTATACACTAGGATTACCCCATGATCATGGCTTTAGGGTATACCTTTGGGGTACCCTTAGATATATACTTCTAGGGTAACCCCTAAGTTAGTGTATACCGCTAAGGTATACCGAGCAACCGACCCTAGATTCAATCATTCAAATATGGTTCAATAATCAAAATAGCTGCATCAAATTTATACTATTAAGATACAAATCAATATATTTTTTTTATGGTTATGTTAAAGTCTTTAACTGTTTTCCCTTTCCCTCAAAAAAATATAAATCAAAATCTATCAAGAAAATGATTTTAATTAGTATATAAAATTAATTTTAAGAGAATTTGTTGACTTGAAACATATTTGAAATTTTGCTATAATAATGACTTTTTCGTTTCTTTTCTTCTCATTTCTTTACTACTCTCTCTGGTTTTTAAAGGAGGCTTCATACAGGCAGGGCAATTTATACCACACGGAATACAGGGAATGCCAATTATGCCAATGATGCCAATGCTTCCGCCTCGTTTTCGGTGATTTCCTTCATTTCAAATGATAAGACATCCGATAATAATGGCAAGATCAGCAGCACCATCAACTGGAACATTGTTAACAAGAAACGTAGTGAAAATGAAACAGCTACCAATCATCTATCCGTAATTACAAAACAGAATTTTTTTATTACTATTATTAGATTCATAATAACGCTAATTAAGTGTGTTTTATTGAATGTTATTATATGAATTGATGGAAAATTTAAGAAAGAAAAAAAAACAGTGAAATTAATGAAAGACCTTAAGCTGGTTAGATGAGAGGGATATTTTATTTTAAAAGGCTTGTACATTTTATTTTATATTTTCTTTATTTGAGTTTATTATAAAAAGTGATAGTTTTAAATACTGAAAGGAACTACAACAATGTAATTTATTGTATGAACATTAAATTGTCTTAGATTTTTCATCATTTTTATCATCACATAAAGTTTTATCATTTAGTTTTACTGAACTTTACTCTCTTACTTACTCTTAATAAATAATTTTGGTGATGGGAAGGTTATAATTATGTTGGCGTACTTAGTTGTGCACGAATCAATTTAATTGTGGAATTTAGCCAATGGAAATGTTAAAATTCCTTAGGATAGCATTCGAATTACTATTTCAATAATTTCACTAACATTGATGTTCTCTCAATTTCAAGGAATGTCTTACTCCTGTGAGCACATGCCCTCAGACACAAAAAATGCCTCAAAATTGGTGTGCATGCCAATTCACAGGCAAAATATTTAAAATATCGATAGGATTTGAAATGAATTCCACGAAGTTGCCATTAACTGTTCATGTCCATAGAAAATTTGAAACTAAATTTGGGCATATGTGTCCCATATGCTTGGAATTTGTGATCAGTTGAAAATGTGAAGAATTGTGCATCTCACACATCTGTGTGTCTTATTAACAATATCTTGTGTGTTGTTACATGATCTATAGAACTTAGTGATGCAATCGAGTATGGCCATAAACCAGTGGTTCTCAGACTGTATAGTCACTTTACTAAGATCATCAACCGTAGTTGGTCTTGGCATGTAGGTGACTTTACCCGAATTTATCTACAAATTTTGACCTTTTCATCGTGAATTTAAAGATGGTCGTAAATATTACATCAGAAAACATTATTAACTTAACAAATTTAATCGAAAATTTAAGAGAAAAAGTCAAGAAGTCAAAATAAGATTACTCATGTATTTCAACAACTACACATAAAAGTGGAATTTTCTTTTGTAAAATTCTCATATTTATGCGTTAATTTCTGGTCTAAAAAATACAAAATTTTCTTCTCTTTTCTTCTTCTGTGTTATTTTTAGACATTTTCTTATTCACATTAAAAAGATTTTTTTTACTTCTCATGAAAAATTCCTTTTCGCAATTGTTTCGACAGGTGATTCTTGCTCGATTGTGAAGGAAATGAAAAAAGATATGAAAGTGAGGATGATAATGTTTTAGCCTTAATACTCTAATTGATAATTGTGAGACTTGAAAAAATAATAAAAAAGGAAGTCTTTTCCTTGTCTTGTTGTCAATTCCCTTCTGTTTTCTAGTGAATGAAATTTTTTTTCATTTATTTAGTTTCATGCAGCATGCAAAGTTCTCGTAGAATTTTTAATAAATACATATAAAATGGCTTTTTCCACAAAATATGCAATGAATTCTTAAAATAGAATGAACATTTTTAGAATTTTACACAACCTTATAATCCTATTCCCCCCATTTTTAAACATATATATATCATAATGAATTAGTCTTTTACCGATAGTGATGCACAGAAACATTTTTGTTAATCGAATTAGCACCTACACGCTTTAAAAATCTACAAATATTCGAGAGCAAAATAAGATTTAATGATAAATAGAAAGATTTTCTTATTTTTGTGGAATATTTTATTGAGTTTTGGATGATTTGAGATTTAAATGATACCAAAGGAGTGAAAATACGTAATTAAAGAGATTGGTCTGCTTAAATTCTAAATTAGAATGATTTGACATTTTTGAGAGATTTTCTCTCAATAGCTTTGATTTGTAGGGTCTGAAAGTTCGTAAAATTAGTGAATTTCTGAAGTCTGATAATTTTCAAAACCAAAAATATCCATAAAATGAGAAAAATACTTTTCAATCGACATTTCGAAATATCTAGAAATTTATAGAATGAAAAATTAATGCGCCAAATATTTTTTTCCCTTTTGGGGTCGTTCATAAATGACGTCACTCAAAACACTAGATTTTTAGACTCACCTGACACAAAATTTTCAGAATTTGCAGAAGCGTATCCAAGAGGGTCTGGACCCCCTCCAGAAAATTTTGAGCCGTGCTTTCACTGCGGTTCAAATTTTTTCGGAGGGGGTCCAGACTCTCCTGGCTACACCCCTGCTTTAGAGCACCTTTGGGGGTCCCTAAACATTCGACGTCATTTATGACCGACCCCTTTTGACGATAATCTTTTTGGTGGTATTCGAATGTTTCTCGTGAGGTCAGTTTGAACTACACAAGAAAATAAAATATATTTTTTCCCTCATTGTTTTTAACAACAATCGTAAAGAAAAGTTTTATTTATAGTCACTAGCAATTTTAATAATAGTAAAGCCCTTTTAATGTTTCCTTTTAAAAAAATCGTATATATTTCAATCTATTATATCTGACGTAATAATAATATTAACAGTGAAATTTAAAAATAATAATTATCAGACGGTAGTTATAGCGTAAAAATCAATCTGATAGTACAACTATGAACTAATCAAAATATATGAATAGTAATTAATTATTATCTAGTGTGAGTTTAAGGAAAAAATGGTTAAATTGATATTTTCTGTCAGGGGCTTTCAAGGATTTTGAAAATAACAAACTTTTCCCTATAAACCAGCTCATGAGCACTAGAATTGCTGTGTAAAGTATCGATGGGGAGGTGATAGAAGAAGTAGGCAAATTTGTCTACTTAAGGAGCATCTCCAAAGATGGTGGTGCTGATGATGATGTCCTTAACAGAATCCAGACAGGCTTGATTGTGCAATATCTGATCGTCAAAGAGACTGTTTTATGGTTGCGACTTTGAAAAAGCAAGAACTTATTGTCTATGATATTGGCAAAAGAAAGTGGGGGTGGATTGGTCACACATTCAGGAAAGAGCTCGTAGATATAACGCAGATGAAAACCTGGTAGACCTACTGCTACTTGACAATTGTCTATTCGTTCATTCATTAGGGTAAACAAATCAATGAACTTGAAGCTTTAGCTAGCAATAGCATTAGATTCAAAAGTTTCGTGGACGCTCTACACTTCATAGTGAATTAAAAGGACATCATCATCAAATCATTTAAAATAATTGAAAATTTTACAACGTCGCTGAATGTTTAATTACTGACAAAGCACTCAATTTCCTTGACATTTATTATCACATGTAGGTACAATGGATAATTAACGTAACTTAAACATAACACAGCATAATCTCATTAACCTATTAACATAGCCTTTATGTGTCTTTTTTCATTAAATTAGTGACAAGATCAAGATCTTACTTAATATCTATTTTTCCTCTCTATTCAATGCTCTATCTCTATTTATCGTATTGTTTAGAAATACATATACACATAAAAAATGACAAGTGGAGATGCTTCGCAAAATGCATTAAAAATTGTTCAATGAAATTTGCATAATTCCAACCAGCATAATAGATAACTCCGTTGATTTGTAAGTAGACATGCAAGGTGCGTTCTTTAATCCATTATTAATTCCAATACCTTGTGCCGTCAATTTTTATCTTTTAATTTCTTTGAACCTTTTATTTCAAATCGACTAATGTTAATGTTGTAGGCAAGTCTAAGGGTTGGTTTCACGGGATTTAGCCTTAATCTTAAAACTTTAATCACTTTGCTCTCCATTGACATAGGGGTCGTTCATGGATGACGTCAAGCAAAAATACGAGATTTTTAGTCGTCCTCTGTTACAAAATTCTAGACCCACTCCCCCTCTGTCACAAAATTCTAGACCCCCCCCCCCAAATGTTGAAGGGCATCTATGAACGACCTCTAAGGTATCTAGAACAAAAAATATTTCATATCTAGCTGGTAGCAATGTGATTAACTTTGAAATGGCTAAAAACCCCGCAAAATCATATCCTGAGTAACTTGCGGAGAGGAAATATGTCACAAACAAAATTTATAAATTGATACATTTGGATGACCTCGACATTTATCAACGCATATTTTTCATTTATTTTTTATCTTCTAAACTCTCTGCTGAAAGATTTTCTTTCTTTTACTGGACAGAAATCATCGGATCAGCATTTATTTTTGTCTCTTAATTTAATATCTTTTTTTCTTTCCTCTCGATGTTGTATTTTTCATAAATTATTTTTAATTTGGTTGAGGATTTCTTTTTTTGCACGCCTGAATTGAATCGGTAGGAAAATTTTTCATCATTTTTTTATTCGTCCGCTTTGAGTAAATTTTTTCTTAGTTTGTGCATCAGCAATAATTTATATTTTAATTACATCGAGTGACTGAGTGAGTCTTTGAAGGAGTCTGTGACTCAGACTGAGATTTTGAGTGATTGAGGAAATAAGAGTTTAAAATTGGAGCAATATTTTATTTTTTACAAGGTAATTTGTATGTTGATAGATTTTTATTAAGTTGGGTTTTAAGAGATTTGATACCTAGAGCTACCCCAGGTAGATAGAGCATACCCTAGGGTACCTCTACCCTACCCTAGGGTACCTCTACCCTACCCTAGGGTACCTCTACCCTACCCCACCCAGGACACCCTATGGTATACCATACACTCAACCTAGAATATCCTATGGTATCCCTACCTACCCCTAGTGTGATCCATGTGTATTTCATATGTCTTTACATAGACAAGTCTTCATAAAGTAACCATTTACACAAAATTCTATGTCTGTTGGCTATGCCATTCCAGCATTGACCAATAATCATTAATTAAAATGATTCTATTGATCAGATTTGTTACTGACAATTTTTCTTGTTTAGATTGTCACAGATATAGAATTTGATAGACTGTCCAAGACTAGTTTCATTATTTTGACCTTTGCTTAGTTGATGTCTATGTCACATTAGAACAAGTTCTATTAGAGTCGAAGGTTTAGTCTAACAAATTAGCATAAATTCTATCTAAGAACTTGTTCCTTCGAAATAAAATGTTGCTTCAGTTAACGATTTTCCTAGCACAACAATTTTGATGTCATCAGGAAGGAATTCAAAAGAAATATTCTTGTTTGTGATCTTTTTTGATTCATTCTTTAGCTTTTCCCATTATTATTTTTATAATTCATTCATTTAATGAGTAAGGAATTGGATATGAAATTCATCATTTATTATAGTTGTGCACACACAAAACAAAGGTGAAATTGTCATGAAATAATAACAAATAATAAGTAATCAATGATATATGATAGTTAAGTAATTGGAATAAACTATAATAATATGTGATTTGACGACAGGTGATTACAAATGCAACGAATTTAGTTAAGAACTTTATTATTTAAATGAGATTATATTAAGTATCGTAACGAAGTTAATGATGTAAACTGCTTTTCTTCTTACTTATTTTTATTTTTTTCTTGTGTAAGTGTCAACATTGATGGTGGTGGCTGGATGGTTATTTGAATTTTGAGTAGAAAATTTCTTTTATATTTTTTTTCCTTCTTAATTCACTATCTTTCAATTTATTGGAGTATATTACATTGTGCAATGAGAATTTTGCTGCAAAATAAATAATTTTGATGATGAACAATTCGTCTTTGCATTTGTGGTCACAAAAATTAATGTTGGATTCATTTTCAAGATGATTTGGGCTATGGGGATGTTGATTTTTGGAGATGGGGTTGTTACACTATGGTTGTGCTTAGTTAGGAGAGGCAGATATTGAAATGAACGACTCCCAAATATAATTATTCAAAAATTTCCATCTAGATCTTAGGAACAGGGGCGTAGCCAAGTGGGTCTGGGTATCCTCCTTAAAAATTTTGAGCCGTGCTCTCGCTGCGGTTCAAAACGTTTGGGGGCGCCAAGACTCTCCTGGCTACGCCCCTACTTAGGAAGGTACAACTCTGTCCCTAAAATCAACTACAAACAATTTTTAAAAAAATGAAAATGAATTCCTTGTTGAGGCTGATTAAATATTCGATCATGACATGTTGTTTTCGGATATTTCTTCAACCACAAACAGGCGACAAATTAAATGAAGTGAAATAAAAATGAAAATTCAATTAATAATAATTGCATGAATGCAGCTAATTAATTAGTAGAAAAGCGCTCACTTCAACACAACAAATTGTAATTTTATTAACATATTGAAAAAAATTGAGAAATTTGTCACATTAATTTTGTTGAGTGAATCGGCCCCTTGCAGATCTATAAATGCAAGTGATAGTCTTGTGCTATCGCAGTATAATTTTTCTTAAAAGTTTCATTAAAAAATCTAAAATAAATGTTTCAGTGTAATACAAATTTTACATCCAATAATAATAAAACAATCTAAAATTAACAAACTTTAAACCCCAATAAAATAATGAAATTTTTTGATGAAACTTCGAAGGAAAATGAGAATGCTGTTGGTGTTGGTTCACTTCCTGTCGTCATGAAATAAATCACATAAGTTAAACTTCATTATTTTAAGCGAATTGAAATTAAACAATAATAAAACAAAAAAACAAATATTCTCTATGAAAAACAGTTTTTCTTTGTTGAATTGAAAAAGTTTCAGAAAATAAATGTGAAAAAATCAGATAAGTAAAAACTTCTTATTTTATTTACATTTCTTATTTTTTTTATAATTCACAAATTTTCCTCATTCATTGCTTTTCTTTTATTTAAAACATTACAAAGCCTTTTTCTTCAGAAATAAATAAGTTACTAGTTAGTAGACGATAAACTAAAATTATTTGTGATAAAAGATAAGGGAAAAATTTCGTCGTAGAGTCATTGACTTAGTTGATTACTGTAGTAATTCATTTTTCCTCCTTTCACTTATTTTTTTCATGTAAAAATCGTTTGTTTTTGTAAATTTTCATTTTCATGTGTTAGATAACGAATTAATTCAATTAATATTTGAATCAATAAAGGATAATTGAGAAGAAAAACAATGTTGTTTGACTTACTTTGTTTTCAGAAAATACATTGAGCTAATAATTGCAAAATCTCTTGAAGGTAAGCTTAAAAGAATACAGGGCTACTGAAGGTGCATCTACTAGTCGATTCCTTCTTCCAATTACTAATTCCCAGTATACTTGCATCGTTGTTCACACAGCCATTCTATGCGTTCTTTGGTCTATCCCCGAGATCTATTACCATCCATAAAGTCAGGGGCCGGTTGCTCGGTATACCCTAGAGTATACACTACCGCAGGGGTTACCCTAGGGGTATAGCCCTAGAGCATACCGAGCAACCGGCCTCAGATGTAATCAGTTTTAGTAGTGGCGTATCTTCAGGGCGTCTATTAGTAAGACTCTCCCATCTAAACAGATTTATGTAGAGTATTCTCACTATATTAGCCTCCTGGAATAGCTCATACAGCTAATGCTTATATCTACTCCTAAATTCATCTACTTCTCTAATAATGTGAAAGAGTATCAGTGAATCCTACTGAAGGCACTGCGAGTTCAATTGAACCGACCAATCTGCTTCTCTAACAGGACCATAAATCGTTCTCAATGCTCATCGTTCCAAGACGTCCAAGATTTCCGCAACCATTGTGTTCCAGGTTTCAAATCCATATAAAACTATAACTATAAAAAACATCATTAAACCTACCTCAAAGCATACTTAACATCCGTAAACGACCTGAATACTTATCAATCGAATTTCAAGGTAGCAAGAAAATGATTCATCATGCAACCGAAAAATTTACAAGAATCAAATCCTACTTTATTCAAAACAGTTAAAAAACATGAATTTCCTACAACAATCAATACCGAAAGAAATTGAGTATGAAGCGAAGGTCATGAGTGGATTTATTAGCTCTTTATTTCCACCCTGCAAAACATTTCTCTTTGTAAAGCATAAAAAAATGCCGGCTGCAGATGTTAATTTCCCATTAAATCTCTTATAGCTTCCATGAAGTGATTCACTTAATTTGCATAACGAGTTTTGCAGATTTTTTACGGAATCAAAAAAATAAATGAAAGGTTTAATTGTGCTCTAAATTGTTAATAAAGGCACAATGGGTTAGGAATGATGGTTGGTACGTTGATATACGCAGCACGTTTCACAATTGAATTATTAAATTCTTCTATAGCATTGTTAGAACGTTGGTGGCTGGTTCTACGATTTCAAGGTTGATGAATAATGAATAGATTTAATTACAATGGACGTTACACGATGACGAATTTGATGAGTAAAAGTAAAAAATTTCTTTGAAGTCTGTTACACATCGATCAAGTTTAATGACGTATTGAAAAAAAACCACAAACGAACGGAAATTCCACACAAAAATAAGAGACTTGAGGTGAGTGAAATAAATATGAGAAATTTACTTAACTGAACAATCAATTAGCAACAAAAAAGTTGTTGTCTTAATGATCAAACTAGCCCCTTCTTAATTATGTAAAATTCTCAGCTAAAGAATTCCAACGGCACCGACAAAATGTAACAACAATACAATTCTTGTTCCAGTGATGAAGGCCAGCAAGTTCTGATTTTGCAATGTACATATATATTATAACGTTTAATGCTTAACTTTCGTCACATTCATCGGTTATATGATCGTGTGCCGATAATTGATGTCTTCTTTTCCAGTTGTTATGCCAATCATCACAACATGCTTCAACTTTATTTGTAATTAACATTTGATTCGTCTTTTCATACACGACCAACTATTTTTTAATGAATATAAGAGCATACTGCATTGGTGCAATAGCTGAATTTTAAATTCATGTTCTGAATTAATAAAATGAATAAGAAGACATTGCATTGGATAAATGGTAGTGAACCATACTAATGATGTCTTTTTAGTTCATATTATTGAACAAAATTCCAATCGTATTACTCAATTTATTGCATGAAAATATTGGAATGTTTTGATTCATTCGTGGAATTTTTTAATTTCTAATATAATTTAAAATTCAACTTTTAGCTTCTAAGATGCAAGACTTTTGCCTCAGAGATACAGAACTATTTGCTTCTAAGATGCAAGATTTTTACTTCAAAGACGCAGAACTATTTGTTTTAAAGATGCAGAAATATTTGCTTCATAGATGCAGAACCATTTGCTTCAAAGATGCAGAACCATTTGCTTCTAAGATGCAAGATTTTTGCATCAAAGATGCAGAACTATTTGTTTTAAATATTCAGAATTATTTGCTTCAAAGATGCAGAACCACTTGCTTCTAAGATGCAAGATTTTTGCATCAAAGATGCAGAACTATTTGTTTTAAAGATGCAGAAATATTTGCTTCATAGATGCAACCTTTCTGTATAAAAATAATCCAGAAATCCCCCTAAAAGCATCCGTTAATGATCGTTAAGACCGTTCCATCTCAAGACGATTTAACGACAGCATAAATCACACATAAAAGCATTCCAGACATTTTTATTTCCAAATTTCTGAGTATTCTAACCGACAAGTCAACAAAAGAGCGCGCAGAATTTTTTTCATCATTGTTTCATTGACTGGAAAATTAAATTGAGTGAGTTAAAGTTTTTTTTTTATTTTGCTAAACATTAAACACACAAAAGTCTTCCAGTCTAGAAGTTTGTCTGTATAAGTGTTGATGTTGTGAGGTAGAGTACACAGAGAGAGATTTCACAGCATGCGGGAATATAAAAAATACTAAACTATTAGCGAATTTAGAATGACGGAAAAATTAATTAAAACATTTGAGATTTTTTTCGGGGGGAAATCAATAAAACACTGTGAATTCAGCACGCATAATTGAGAGTCCATTAACGCATCACATAATAAAATGAGATTCTTTTTGCGCTAACGCTTCATCATCACTCATAGTCACGATAATGTAGTTGTGCTGTTGTGAATTTTTTATTTATTTATTTTCTGTTATTCTCTCTTCTTACTTTCCATTTCCAGTTGACTGTTTTCTGCTTGTCTGCATAGTTATATTTTTTTGCTGTGTGTCTCGCAGTCGATATTAGATCGCGAATGAATTAAGTTGTAAATTAAAAGACCATAAAAAAGAATTTTTTGGATTGTTGCGAATTATTCAATATCAGAGTATATTTGTGGACGTCTCAATAATTTTCATTTATGACTAACTCTGTTAATTGATTATACAAATAAAGGAGGAAGTTACAACATCAATAAGTAGAATAAGTAGAAATAGAAGCAAGAGAGAGGAAAAAAAAGTTGTTGGCCTTTTGCGAATTGCTTGTATATAAAAAAATATAACAATTTATATGAGTTAAAAAAAATTGGAACTCATAAAAAAATTGCAAGTAGTGAAGTGAAGTGCTGCACATACATACTAAGTGATTTATCGAATTTACTAAACGAGACCTAGATTCCGTCAAATTATAAAAAAATGCGGATTTTATTAGCATTACTTATTGCATGCAGTAGTGTGACAGCAAATGATAATTTGAGAGTCGTCTACCAATGGAAGCAAATCGATTATGAATATCCAAATATTGAGGAGCGACAAGCTGCAATTGCAAATGGAGATTTCATACAAGAAAATGTCATACCAGTCGGTATTGAGGTCTATCGAGATCGATTATTTGTGACATTGCCACGATGGAAAAAGGGCGTACCAGCATCACTTGCATACATTGATTTGAATGGTAATAAGTCACATTAACTTTGTCCTCGTTTTCATTTTTTTATTAATTTGCATTAAGATATTTGCCGAATTTAGCATTTTTAATGACGACGATAATAACGTATTAAAGTAAATTAAATTGAATGTGTGATGTCGTAACATAAACCACATCACATCACAACAGACAAAAATACCTCAGTGTACATATGTGTTTATTTTACTTCTTCTCTTTACCAATTGTTTGGTCTAATAGTGAAAGAAAAGTCCAGTTGAGATTTAATTTCATGCAAGCGTGATTTTTTGTGATTAGAGGAGTTTGGGTGTGATCATTTTGGGTGTAGTATGCGGTTGGGTAGCCAGAGTTTTTACATGATCACTTCCTTGGCTGCACGTCTGATAGCAGAACTAAAGTGCATTAATTTTTAGATAATGTTACTAGTCATGACCCCCAAGTGATACTAGTTAGTCATTAGGGCATTGCTATGTCGACGTTATAATGGCAAAATGTCAAAAATAAGTGGAAGTGTTCCCATTTGATAGCAAACACCGTGCCACTCTGAGACTGAATGGAGACTCATTTTTGATGAGTAATTCGCATACCTTGATAACAGATGAAAAAGTAGCTCTTATTATTATTTGTTTAGCAACAGATGCTAAGTAAAGTATTCAAAGAACAAGAAGAAATAGTCTGCTGAATATTTATTGAGGTTATATATCAACCATGTCACCTTGTTTGATCGAATTTATTGACACTTTTGAACTAGGATCAAGACCAAGGCTTCCCAGCTTATAATCTTTAATCTCTGTGGGATTTAATATTAGAAGCTAGAAAGCCATGGTCAAGATATATCTGAAATAAGAAATCCAGACGTTCTGTCGACTGTTTCAAGGAGAGCAAGAAACAAGATTGTTCAAGTCACATCTAGATTACCGTGACTCTAAAGCAGATTTTTTTTTAAAAAAACAATTCAAAACCCAAATATCCAAAGTCATTCACATCTAAAAATGCATCTTACTAACCCATTTTCGATAATTTTCTTACCAGTTAAATCTCTTCTTCTTTCATGCCATCTATGAGTCCATTGAATGTTTGTCTCGTCATGTGAATGTTTCGTAACTTTCGCTTTCTTTCATGAATGCACAGAAAATTCATTTTATATTTCTTCTTATGATCTCGTCGCTGGCTCTGTGTGACTTGTCTATTATTGCCTTTTTCGTTTCTTCTTTGGATTTTGAGTCTCGTGTTTTGGAAAGCATGAATTGTCTTCTAATAAAAGGCTTTTGTGACATGAAAACACTTCAAAATTATATATAATTTGTGTTAAATAATCTTTTTTAGATAAGTCTGAGATTAATGAATCAACTAACCTAAGGTTGTTAACTTTTGTGATCATGTGTGACCCCAACTTGATTAGACTTGCGAAAGACTCTTTTGTGACTGTGGATTTATTGGGGTTTATTCATTAGTGATGTCTGTAAAAAATTGGAGGTATTAAGGCTTCTTTCATGATACGCACCTCAGTTGAGGTACAGTCAGGATCCTAGATACCCCTGACTCCCTTCAATGTCACAAAACATTCAAAAAGGAAGACCCCTGTCACCACTAAATATCATACGTCACAGTTTAATGACCTAATGTATAATATATTTTAATATGATGAATCAATTCCAATAAAAAATGAGTCACGCTTTGAAAATACCCAAAAACCTGCTTCAGGCCGTCCATAATTTTCAAATTTAAAGTCAATAACATTGCGATTCATTATTAAAAGTATATGAAAAATATTTATCATAATTAAGTTTTCAACTAGCTGACATTACTGCTGTTAAGATCGTCAAGAAAATTGTATAATTTATTTTAAATGCCCAAAATTATTTGCATTTAATAACCTTAAATTAAATCTATAAATTATTTAAAATTTATATTGATAATAAATCACAACACGTGATTGTCTCGAGATCAACTGAAACTGAAGATTTTTTCGGCTGCTCAACCGGTTGGATCGAAAAAGATTATTTTTGTATATAACGAAGCAGCTTGATTCGTCATGATTTATGCTGAGGAGAATAAATGAAAGAAAATGTCAATTGCTAGCCTTGCTGAATCATAATCCGCTAGGTTAAATTAGTGGTCTTTTTTAAATTTAAAAGCATACACAGCAGTTCAATGAAGTTCAAATACGTTCTCATTTAAACATTATTTTGAAAGTTTTTAATTTGTGCATTTTTATTGAGAACTTCGTTATCTAATATTTTAGATTTATTATTGAAATTTAAATTGCAGTTGCTCTTGAAATAGTTATAATATTTTTTTAAAAACTCCGATAAAAAAAATTATTCAGTTCATGTTAATTAAGTGCATTGAGGTAAAAAAAAATTGATTATTGTAGAGGGAAAGTTTAAGATAGAAAAGTAAATGAATTGAACTATTATTACGATTTACTTGTAATTTAATTGTGAATTTTCCTGGTTACGCATCTACATAGTGTGTACCTGTGATAGACCTTTAGACAGTGCCATGACTCGAAATGGTTGACACTGCTTAAGAATCATATTGGGCTGGGTTTCTCGGTAGGGTTTACTTTTGGGTACCCCTGGTGTGGGGGTATTATACCTTATGGTACCACAGTTGTAGGAGTAGGGACATTGTCTTGGGTACCTCCGGTGTAGGGGTATACACTGGTACCCTTGTGTAGGAGTATACTGAAAAACCAGCTCTGGAATCAACTATCCCCTGATTCACTCTACATATTTCAAATCGTAATGATGTATCAATATTAAAAAATTCCAATAAAATTCCAGTTTCAAATAAAACGAGCGCAAAAAAGTAATTTTTTTCATGTGGAAATGATGGACATAAAAATTTGCATAATTGACTGAATGAATATCAAATAGAATTCCTGAATTTATTAACAAAAAATTCGGAACATTCAAATGACTCATATATTCACTAATGCATAATATCCAATATAGACAAAGCCTGCAAGAATTTATCTATTTGGAATTTTAAATGAACATATGTTCAGCTCATGATTCCAATCGCATCTATAATTAAAATCTCATCACATTTGATCCAAAACAGTTGCACATCAAATTGCCGTGACGATTTTTTAATATCTGTCAAATTAAAATCACACTTCAAAATTTAATTAGGTAAACAAAATTGATGAAATCATCAATTCGCACGAAGAGCAAATAAAAGTTGACAAAAAGTGCCATAACAATGCTAAAAACAAATTCACATCCCCAAATTAAATATTTCATCAAAAACTTTTCTTACACGACTTTTAAATTAATAAGTAAATACACATTTTATTATTGTAATTATTACTCAACTACATAAGGCACTGAGCCATTGCTATGCTGCATTTTTTCATACTTCTATTATTACTCATATTGAATGGTTTAAACAAGAATGAAGACATAACATAATATAAATAATTTATGTACATACAACAAGTGCAAAGATTTGTTTGGTGCCAATAATAATCCATACATAGACTCAAATACATTCATTTAACAGAAAATGATTACTCAGCATTCCAAAGCAGGTGAATGGAAGTTTTCTGATGGATGTTGAGGTTGTAAGCGCATTTGATGAGTCAAAAGGTTTGCTGTGATGAATAATCTAGCAAAAATACAAGTAAATTTATTTACAATTTTATAAATTTTTTAATTTCGGATGGGATTTGAACCCATGTCTTTCTGAAAACCCTGAATTTTTTGCTTTTTTAAGACTTAATATTTCTGTCATGATTTTATAGATTTACATTCTGAAAAATGAGTTATAAAAATAACCAGCTTATTTCTAATTTAATTCTGAAAACCAAATGCTTGTGCTATGCTACTGAAAGTCCTAAACACTCAGCACAAAGGATTAGCCAAAAATATTTCAAGGGGGGTATAAAAGTTTTTTTTAACACGAACGGAAAAATTTTAGGGGAGATTTTTGTGATTGTTTTCAAATTTTTTTAAAAAAAATTGATATCTCTATGCTGGCTACGCGCCTGAACAAAGATTAGAGGTGTATTCAGAAATTTTCGAGAGGGGTTTGGAATTTTTTCTTAAAAAACCCTAGAAAATTGAAAAAGATTCCCACAAAAGAAGTTTTTTTACCCTCCATGAATACGCTCCTGATCAAGACTAAAGCTTGGAAAAATTCTCAGTGATAAGGTTGAATATTTCAAAACTTATAAACGAAGACCCCCAAAATATGTAAGAAAACCAAAATGAACGCAAAACTGCACTTGCTACTACAAAAATACAGCAACACAAAAACAGAATTCAATTATGTACCAGTAAATTCTTTATTGTATGTAGCTTATGGGAAAAAATATTAAGCTGGAGCATGTCGAGGAAAAACCTTCAAAAATTCACAAGAATAAAGCAAAAAAATCTCATTCTCCCAACATAATCATAAAGTTTAAATCTGACAGAATAAATTAAGAATCAAGAATTTTATCTAGCATGATAAGCACAAGATTCAAGTTTTGTATTATGGAAATAGAATCGCGATACTAAGTTGCATTGATTTTTATTAAAATTAAATTCAAATCTTATATTTTAAATTACAAATTAAAATATTTATTTCCGTGATCAAATAGTTTGGAAGTTAAGTCAGTTTCTATGGCAGATTTGTTATTACTTTTACCGTGCAAAATAGTCATTAAATACGAAAATCAATTCAATGTCGCAATGAACTTGAAACTAACAAATTTTTTTTCGTATACATGTCCACATCTGGATGAAAATAAAGGAAGGAAAGTCAACTCAGAACACAGCATCAACCTTAACGTCCGTGTTATGTAATTTACCACTGTAAATGGAACTTGACTGTGTTTTTCTTCTTCTTCTTTGATTGATTGATTGGACCGCACTAAATTAATTGAATCGACTTTAACCTTGCATGAGGTTTTGACATGACTCAAAGACCAGCAAAAAACAGTCGGAAGTTGAGTGAAATGTTGTGCTTTAAAGCTTTTCATTGTTAGGATAAAATGAGCTAATTTGGATCGTTTTGTACGATTTTAAATTGAATCACGTGATTGATCATGAAACTGTTCTAATGGTGCTTCATTGTGCTCAATTAGATTCATTGTTAAAAATTTTGAAATGGCTAATTTGGAATCGAAATTCAATGGATTGATGCCTCTTTGTATTGAATTAAATTCAGCTTCGACAATTCAATTGTAAAGTGATGAAAAGCTTAAAAATATTTTAATAATCAGTTCTCATGATGTCCACATTAGTTTTCAGCTCCAAATGTTTTTTTTTTTTTAATTTCAACCTACGAAAAATTGTGGACATCATAAGCCAAACCATTGACGTCTCCAAAAAGCATTTTAAGGGATTAAAAATCCATAAACCCCTCACTGTAGGAAATTATTGAAATTTATTCACGAAAAAATTTTCCATTCACAAATTTGAAATGCAGATGTTGCAGATAAAGTTCTTTAATTTATGATCATTAAATGAAATTTTTACGATTCTTTACGTGTGGCACATCCGATACATTCTGTAGAATAAAATTTTCAAGTGTCATTCAGAAACTGAATGGAAAAATACAAGTTAAACTAGAATACAGAATTATTAGATGCTTTACTAATAAATATAGGCAGCTGAGTGAATAAAGTTGAGCTATAACTTTCAATTCTGGCGAATTTCTAGTTTAACAACTGCAACATTTGAAAAATTAAAAGAAAAATGTGGTTTAATTATTGAACTTATTGTGATGTCGGTGCAGGGTGGAATTTTTAAGGTTTTCTAGACATATGTAGGCGATTCTGTCAGTGCAGCGACTCTGAGTGGCTAGGTCAGTGGCTCTCAAACTGTGTGATTTTTTGAAATTTTACTGAAATCTAAATTTTCCTTGATTTTTCACAAAAAGGTTTCTCCAGTTTTCTAACTGATGAATGTCTTTAAAGTTTCCTGAGATCCAAAATTCTACTAGACAGACCTCGATGATTCCAACTGAAATAAGGTTCAAATATAACTTTTTTGAAATTAGGTGTCATTTGCTTTTTAGGGGAGAGGGGGTAACAGACTCAACTAAGGAATTTTTTTTCGTTTAAAATTTGTAACGAGGGGGAAATAGGGTTTAAAAATTGCTGTTCTGTGTAATGTAATAAGTGAACGACCCCTTGGGTATTGAGAAACACTGGGCTAGATTACATGCTGGATTTCCAAAAACCTCCTTTTGTAAGGACGTGGATTCGATTCCCACCAGATACCCTTACTTCTAATTGTTGTCGAGGTATAATGCGTTATGACATTATAATTCCAAAAGCTTGTAAACAAGGAACAGACAAAACCACAAAAATTATTAACACCCATAAAGTTGTTAATCCAGAAAAAAGCAAAATTAATAGTTCAATAGCAATAATCTAATTAATCCATGCAGTCATTAAAACAAACTACCTCCAATAACCGAATAAAAATGTAATTAATTTTACTTCTCTTTGTGGCGTTTCACGCTCTGCTGAATTAATGAAAATACACGAAAAAAAAGTTGCTCATTTCAAAAATAATACAAGCATTAAGAAGAAGAAGAAGTAAGAAAGAAAAACAGTCGGCAAATAATGAAATCATAGCAGTAGCGATTAAATTGGCGTGGGAATTTTCTTATGTTTATGGGAATTTTTTGGCACTTGGTAACATTAAATTTTCTTGTTAATTTCATTTTAGATAATATGACAGATAAGTCACCTCAGTTGAAGCCATACCCAAGCTGGTCAGCCCATCAAATGTCTGACGATGAACCACCAGCAATTGTCTCACCGTTCCGTGTACGAGCTGATGCATGTGGAAGGTTGTGGGTTTTGGACACGGGCGTTGCTGAACTTCTTGGAAATACGACGGTTTTGTCAAGAACAAAACTTTTGATCTACGATCTTCATACTGATGACTTACTGAGAAGCTACGAGTTTCCAGCTGATCAAGTTAAGGAGAATTCATTCTTTGCCAGCATTGCCGTTGAGGACGATGACTGTGAAGATGCATTCGCTTATAGCGCTGATTTAGGAAAGCCAGGTCTTGTCGTTTATTCATGGAAATCCAAAACTTCATGGAGAATTCAGCACAACTTCTTCCATCCAGATCCAACAGCTGGAAACTTCAGTATCGGTGGAAATAACTTTGAATGGGATGATGGATTATTTGGACTTGCATTGTCAAAGCCACAAGGTGCTGAGAATCAAACAATTTTATACTTCCATCCATTTGTATCCAAAGATGAATTTATGGTTCCAACAAAATTCCTTAAAGATCAATCAGCAACAGAAAACAATGCAAATTATCATGAATTCAAGCAACTTGGAACCAGAGGCGAAAATGCTCAATCAAATGCTGAATTTTTAGACAAAAACACTGGAGTTCTGTTCTACACACTTCCAAATCTCAACGCAGTTGCATGCTGGAAAACAACATTAAAAGAATACAATGTTAAGTCTCAAGGACGAATCTTTATGGACAAGGTCTTGATGGAATTCCCAAATGATGTAAAAGTCGACGATAAAGGTCGTCTTTGGGTCATCTCTGATCGCCTCCAGAAATACATGTACGACAGTTTAGATTCAAATGAAGTCAACTTCCGAATTTTCATGCAAACTGTAAAAGAAGCCATTGCCAATACGGCATGCGATGTCAAAACGAAACCATTGCCAGATATTATCACACATTTAAATGACTATATTAAGCCTACGACTGTGGCAACAACAAAAGGTTCAGCTGGGAAATTAGAAGCAACAGTGATGCTTTTTGTTTTGGCAATTGCCAGCAGGTTCCTGTAATTATTTTGTGATTAAAATTATTTTTGCGTGCTGAACTTTTATGATGAATGAGTATGCTCAATAGGTGTTATATAGGTCAAGGATATCCTCAAATCGAGCAGCATCAAATTTTGAAGAAACTTGTTTGTATAATTTTAAGACTTTACCAATAAAACAGTTTAAAGCAGCCTGATTCTCAGGAACAAAATTTACCTAAGACCAACTCTACTATCGAGCATATTCATCATATACTAAAAGAAAATAATGTAGAAACACAGTAATTTTGCCATTATAAATTAATTTATTGTCATTTTTGAAAAGATAAAGGAATGTATCTAATTAAGTTTAGTAAAAAATTAATGTTCATTTAAATTGAAAGAAAAAAAATTAAACTGCATCCTATCCGATTCTGACAAGGCCTGGGCACTATCGTGATTCTGATTTTTTAGAGCACACATACCTTGAGTCTTATCTAGAGTTTATCAAAGATTTTTTAAGAGTATATTCGATAAAACTCAAAATAGACAACAGATAGGTACCCGGGGTACCACTAGAAACCGGTCCCAGGATTCAGCTGGTATATCCTTTATATATAAGATATGTATCTTTGAGATATATTTTTAGTATACACTTAGTGCCGGTATCTCTTATATACTCTTGCCACATTCAAGATAATAGCTGGTAATAGTCGGTTTCCTGGGTACACCCCAGTGGCCGATTTTTAGGGCTACTCAGGATACACCACCTATTCTACCCTAGGATACCTTAGGTTAAGAGAAGGAGTAGGGAAGGTAGGGGCACCCTAGTTTTATACCTTATACCTACCTGTCATAGGATAGGTGGGGTACCCCTAGAAACCCGCCCCGTATATTGTCTTCAGTATGACAAGGGAATATCCAAGAAACCTGCATCAAGTATCTTTGATATATTCTAGGTATAATGATGAAGTATATTCGAAAAACTAGCTTAAAATATATTTTAAGTCACAGTTGGGTAAAAACTAAGGTACACTCGAGAAATGAGTTTCTCAAGTATATCCCAAAAATGAAACCTGCACTCATTTAACATTTAGTTTCACAACCATTTGCAGACCCAACATAAGATTTGCTTTAAATTAAATTAAAATTAAATTTCTCAAATCATTGTCTAAGACATTTTACTCATGCATACATATAGTGATTTGCAGTAAACATTTCACATAATATCTGAGAGCTTAATTAAGTACGATGAAAATATACAAAACTTAATACATTACACAGAAGAAATAAAAAGTTTTGAGCTGAAAATGAAACTAAAAGAAATAAAGATCATTAGCTATGAATTACGAAAATGTGTAGGAGAAGCCAAAGATTTTTATTTTAAAGGCAATGCATACATTTAATCTATAAATGAGATTGCACAAGCTGGGTATGTGTGAGAAAATTTTGCTCAATAAAATCAGATAAAATTAAACAATTGAATCATCCGGTAGATTGGATATGGAAAATGTCATTGATAGCATTCAGAAAATTCCATAATTGTTGCTAATAGGGTATGATCTAATAATCATTGAAATATTTGAAGCTTAACATTTTAAATGAACATAAAAAGTTTTTAGTTTGTAAACTTTTTAGAAAGATGAAAATTATCTAGAAAATAAATTAAGAGGATTAACCAGTTGACAAATTAAGTCATCCAAATTTATATTTAATGTCTTCATATCATATTTTTTAATTAATCGTATGTGTCTACATATTTTTAAGAAATTTTTAAATTTTTCTACTTTTAGATTTTATTTTATAAAGTAAGTTTTGAATAATTTAGTTCTTGAATTACCAATTGTGTACGTAAGTGAGCTAAGCTTTGTTGATATAAATTTTAAGATAATATTTGACTCATGAATTCTCAAGTGTCATAGAAAAATCTACTTGAAATTCATCTTTAGAATTGGAAAGAGCAAGTGATGTCTATTAAATTCTTAAGCGCTGTGGTTTATGTAACGCAATAAGATTTGTTGTGAAATCTACAAGTCAGGCGATAAACTGGTAAACTTAGTGCTACTTGACTATCTTCATTTTGCAAAGAAGCGGTTCAACTCCATGAGCTTGCGACTTTAGCTAGTACTCTCGTTAGATTTAAAAGTTTCGTACACTTATAAAAATAATTCCAAAAATCTGTTTTTAAAAACCATTCTAAAATTATTTTTAAAATCTAAAATTTTGATTTTAAAATTTAAAAAACTGATTTTTAATTTTTTTGCATATATATTGAAAAATTGCCACATATTTTCACATGATTCAGTGGCGTAGTTGTTAGAGCACTGGACTACTAGCCCAGAGGTCATGGGTTCGAATCTCACTCCAAGCAATTATTTTCAAAACATTTATTATTAAAAAGCGTTTTTAGATTATTTCTATGATTTCATGAGGAATCGAACGCCAACCCACAGAAGAAGTGATCTACTCAGTTCATGAATACTTGAAACTTGGCTACTGGAGGACTTGTTTCAGTTCATTAATCCGTTTACACATATATCCAGTTGTATTTTGAGCTCTACGATTATGCCTACCTATACAAGACTATAAAGCCATATCTACATGCTCCTTCACCTTTCCCAAGCTATAATTGTGAAAATTTTGACTATATTAACATTCAGAGTCCGTCAGATTCATCTAGAGATTTAATACAACATCAAATCAGCTTTTTCCAGTTCTTTTTTTACCCAATTTTAAATTTTAAGAAATCTTTATTGAAAGCTTCCAAGGTCATTAATATTTACTATTTGTAAAACAAATGGCATTTGATGTGGTCGAACATATGAAAGAAAATAGAAGTGACCTTGGAAGCATCACTATCTATGAACTATATTCATTGAAAAATTAAACAATTAGACATATTTCTATATTCAAAGAAAACACTCATCAGTATCCTGAACTTTAAATTATTAAGCACAGTTTCTCAATTTCCAAATTTTATCATGTATAAAAATCACTCATTTATCTTTCACATAAAATTTATTTTTAATATCATTTCCATTTTTTGCTTGAAGAACAAATAAAAAAAGTCTTTTCGGGTTTAAATCTCTGTGAGCTTGCTTAGTTTTTCAGCAAACGATTCAATTTTTGGTGGTATTTTAGTTTCAGATTAGGTGGTGTTGTTCTGGCCTTTTCCTATGGGGGTAGTCAGTGGTGTAGCTAGAATTTCACGTGATTTATTTATAATGTCCGACATTTAGTCAAATGCATCTCAAGCTATGCTTCGTGATGCACTAGGGGGCCTTTCATAAATGACGTTAAGTAAAAAAACAAAAACAGATTTTTAAACCCCTCTGTTACACAGCGTCAGACCCCCTCCCTACTTGAAAATTGGACGTCATTTATGAACGACCCCTAGGATGTCTGCTGATTTAATATGTCGCATTCCAAAAATTTGAGAACTATTGATTTAAATGATTGGGGTCTGGAGTCAAGGTACTAACTGCTGGCTTTATTGACGCGAGAGGTTTGAGAAATAAGGAGCGGAGCGTACACTTTGGTCCACAACCCCTCTCATAAAATTTTTGGACCCCCCAAAAATTCCAAGTACGCCACTGTGGTCTACCCCTCCAACCTATCTAGCTACTCACCTGTTAGACATCACTATCTAGCACCTGTTAGCTATCATAATATGATTTTACTTGCTTCATAGAACTAAATCAACATTTCACTTCCGGCACTTCCTCTCACATGCCTAATATAAACAACATTAGCAACGATATTCCAATTATAACTTAATAAATCTTATCACTACAAAAAAAATATTGTACTCGATTGTCAAAATACGATCGACATCTTGTAGCAGCATATCAGCAATTACACTTAATGGATTTTATCAATATTGTCATGATAATGAATGTGTGATTCGATCATTAATTCACAGTTATACCTCGTTTTGTTTTACAATCATTATTACCAATTTTCGTGATAAGGAGAATTTACTGTGGAAAATTCCCTTATCAGCAATAAATGTCTAATGTCATTTGGAAAGTGAAATGCAATTCAGTTGATTCGTAGCTGTTGAATGAGACACAATGAAGCTATTCGAGAAATTTAATCATATTTATTTGAAAATTATTGATTTTTGTATGCAAAGGCCGAAACGGATAGTAAGGCTTGTGGTACTTGCTGGATGTTGCATCGTTGTCTTCTTTCAGTTGTGGTAAGTAATGGAAATAATTTTTGGAATGGAAATAAAGTTAATGATGCTAATCTTGCACCTCATTTCATCCAGGGAATGTGTCAATAAACTTTTAAAGCCACCAGTATCGACGCACAGCAATTTTGAACTAAATGAAACGATGCATTATCCAGCAATTACCTTCTGCAGGAATCCACCGTTCAAAAAAGAAGTCATGGCGGTAAGTTTAATTAATTTTAGAATCTCAGTCATCAATTCCAACATTTCTGCTTAGAAATTCAACCTGTCATACCATCCAATACTAACATCAGGCTGGAAAAACTTTCCATTCCATGAAAAAACGCTAGCAGATGTTTATGAGCAAGCGACTTACAGCAGTGAAGAATTTTTCCGTTCATTTTCACTCGAAGGAAATTCATCAAATGTGAAAATTGCGATGTCATTGCATTTCACTTATGGACGATGCTACACTGTAATTCCACTTGTGACTACTAAAATGCCGGTTGGTACCAACGATATATCAATAAACTGTAACTAATCAGCTCCAATATTACATTTTCAGTGGAAAGATTCTGGATATTCGATCCTATTGCTTAATGGACTGCGAAGTCAAAGAGAAGGCAATCCAACTTTCGGCGGTGATGAAGGATGGAACATGTTTCTCCACATGCCAATGTAAAATTTTATACTTTTCATGTCGTATTTTTGACACATTGATCCCAACAATTTTCAGCGAGGAATTCACGGAATATGGAATTTCGTCATCTGGTCGAATTGAGAATTTATATGTGGAATTTAATGAAGAAATTGAACTGAAAATGTCAGTGGCTCACTATACTTATGTGAGTATAAATTAATTTTGAGCATATTGGAGGCGTAATGTTTACAAAATATTTAGGGGTTGTTCATAAATTACGTCACACAAAAAACAAGTTTTTCGAATCACCCCCCCCCCTTGTTTCTAAGCAACAAGAAATTTTTTATTTGGACTGACATAAATCCTTTAACCTTCCCTCCTCTTTAAAGTGTGACGTAATTTTTGAATGACCCCTTATGATGGGGTTGATCCTTGAACCAAATTCTTACGAAGACCCCGTAGCTGAGTCTTGGGTAAAAGCTAGTTTTTTATACTAAGGAGTCCTCTTGGATGTAAGGGTGATGGCTTCATAACGATATTATCCTTAAAAAAAATCTAAACGATGTCAAACAGGCAGGGGCATATCTTAGAGGGGGTTGATAAATCAAAAATTATTCATTAAAAAACCAATACTAGTTTAAAATAAAACGGTCATGATTGGAAGAGATATCCCAAAAAAGGTCATGAAATGAAAAAAACCTCCAAAACAACCATCCTGGATACACTCTGCACGCAGGTTCAAACAAGGTTCAAAGGTCTATTTACCATTAAAGACTGACTTTATAGCTTTAGCTTTCTTTTAATCAATTGGGTTATCTAACTAGGAGTTTGTTTAGGTATGGGCTCTGTATCCACGTTAAAGACACTCAACAATTTTATTTTTGTCTCCAAACATCCAGTTCAGAGGACGCGGAACACAATGCTCCGACGATCGTCTCAAAAGCACTTCAGTTTGTATTGAAAATTGTATTTGGCGTCACATCGAAGAAAAAGTGAACTGTTCTGGTCCGTGGATGAAGCAGGCGAAATTTCCATATTGTAACAGCTATGAATCCATTAAAAATCTAATCAATGAGTACGACAGGTAGGTTTTTACCTTAAATTTTGTACCTAAGTCAAAAATATTTTTGTAATAAATTCCAGCATGATCAATTCATATGGCAATGAGGAGTCTTGTGACTGTCTTAAGCCTTGTGACACATCAATTTATTCTTCATTCATAATGAATCGAAAATCGCTGGAAGGGATGGGATATTCGCAGATCTATGTCTATTACACATCTAAAATGGTCACAAAACTAATGGAAAAATCAGGATATGATTCATCGCAGTTCTTAGCAGACATGGGTGGATCTCTTGGATTTTTATTAGGTTTATCAGTTATTGGATTTATAATAATTTTTGAAAAATTCCTCGGCTACATGTTCCTTGATAAAATGGTTGAAAATTATCTGAAAAAGAAGAATGAGGCGGAACAGATGTCTAAAAAAGAGTCTGAAGGTGTAAAGGAAGGAAAGTTTTTGGATATGTAATAAATCATCCACGCTTTTTAATTGTTTATACTTTTATATTTTATTAAACATGAATAATAAATGTATTTTCTGTGTACCGCATTCAAAATATCCATGATCGTTGTCTACATTGTCAGTAAATTTATGATTTGTTGACCTAGTCTAGAGGAAAAATTTTCTTCATTTCTTTCCTATTTCTCCATTTTCACTTAAAACTGAGTTTTTTTTCTTCTCGAATGCTACAAAATTCTTTTCTACACTTGTTTCGGACTTTATAAATATTTCTATACAGCTATTTTTAGCATCGAATTTCTTTCTCATGATCTGATGTGCAGATTTAGCATGTTTTTCTTTCTCACTGCTTCTTCTTGCTCCACTTCTTTATTATTTTTTGAGAAATTGTTGATAATTTGGTTTTTTTAAATAAATTTAATTAACTTTCTAACTGACTTTTTGTCAACTTAAAAAAATATTTTACTTGAAAAAAGCAAAAAAAAAATGTCAAAAAAGCTTTTTCTTTTTTCAAAATTTAAAGCAATCACAAAACAATTTTTCATGAGATTCGAACTCTTGAAATGGTTTATTTTACTAAATTTTCATTTATTTAATTATATTTTGTTTTGGCAAAAACACATACAATAGATCATTAGATGCCTGAGCATCCCTTCCTTTCAAGATCAAAATCCAATACACATTTTAAATGTTTTTTATTTTTAAAATCAAAAAAATTAATTTTTTTACAGAAAAATTTTGAAAACTACTTGCAAAATCAAGCTTAATGTCTTAAAAATATGTAAAAATTTAATACAAAGGTTATATTACATTAATTTTTTCAAAAATAAAAAACTGTACACCCCTTCCATTCAAAAATCCTGGCTACTTAAAAAATCAATTTCCTGGCAGTTAATACACTCATGAAGAATTTTACTAAAAGTTAGTAAACATACTACTAAATAAAAGTTATTAAAATTTTTTGGTTTTGTAAAATTTCATTCAAATTTCATAAAAACGTTAAAATTTTAATAACTTTTATTAAATTTTAGTAAAAAGTTAGCAAGATGTATGTTTACTAACTTTTAGTAAAATTCTTCATACATTTTTAATAAAAATTAATAACTTTTTTTCATGAGTGCACTGTGACTCCAATCGATCAGCAATTAATTGTACCACTCCCTGTGAATCATCAACTAGTCTCTAATTTGTTTATGTCTGCTGAAAACAAAGAATTTGAACTACTAAGATGTACTAAGATATTGAAATTTAAAACTTTATTGAGTAAACTAATCCTAAACTCTTTGTAATGTCTGAGAATATTGGAATCTAGAGTATCGTTAAGGGTCGTTTGGATATTACGTAACGCTAAAAATGACAATTTTTGACCCCTCCCTGTAACAAATTTTGTGAGAAAATTAAAAAAATTTAATATGAAGCGTAACAAAATTTTGAACCAACACCCCCCTCCCTAAGCGTTACGTTATATCCGAACGACCCCTTACATATATAGTCGATTCTGTCAATGTGATATTGAGGTCCCTATGACCGAGTGGTTAGACAACAAACCGGAAGTCTATGAACCTATTTTTGCTAAGGAAGTGTGTTCAATTCCCATCAAAATAGATTCTCTGATTTAAACATTTCATAGAAAATTGATTAATATACCAAAGAATGTCTTGCGACCTGAATTTCAAAAATGTCAATTTTCCACATCTATCTCCATTTCCACATGACTTCGTGACGATTGTGATTTAAAATCTGATCTTTTTCATTAACTAAATGATCATCAGCAACTGGAAAATAGATGATAAATAGATGAAAAATTTCACCAAATGGCGCTGTCTGTTTGAAATAGGCAAAAATAATTGCCGTATGGAAGGATTCAAATAACTTTTCTCATTTACATTGTTGCCAATTTTCACTTTTTAAAAAAAATCAAATTTTTTCTAGAAATATTTTTAAATTGAGTAGTAAAGAAATTTTTTTCATCTTTTTCTTCAGCTCCGACGAATGAAGAAAAAATAAAATTTCGTAATAAGTGAATGTGTAGGCAAAAACACCGAGTTTATTTTTCATTGCGAGAAATAAACATATATTCCTACTTATGGCAAAGTACGAGGAAAATTTTTTCTTCACAGCAGAGTAAATTCATGCCAACATGAATAATTGAAAATTGAGGAAAAAAGAATGAAAATATTTTTGGTGAAGGCAGTGGTTGTTTTTGGGAAATAAGGTGTATTATGACTCATGGAATGTGATAAATATATTATTACCCATGATCTTGAGATGAGATATCTTACGGCTTAGAAATGAGCACACAATGATTGTAAATACTTCTGCTCTTTGGATTTTTATTGATATTGTTTATATCGATTGTGGATTGATTGTTCATGAAAATATGGATATAAATTTAATTGCTGAAATTTCATGAGATGAGAGTGTGATTCGTCTAGGATCAGGGTCAAGAAGTAATCTAGACAGGAATGCATGTTAACCATTTGTTGTTAACACACGAATCTAATTAATCTTTAATTTCCTTTGTGTGCAATAAAAAATTTATCGCCTTCCCAATTATAGACTGTCCATCTGTGCACTTTTTGGCGTGAATGACTTGTTTTTCCTTAAAAATCTTTACGTCCTAATAAATAGTGATTTCCTGTTGATTCAATAGCTCACAATCGGTTTATTATAAATAGGTTTTTGTTCTGGAAACATCTGATAACTTCTTCAGTTGTTGTTCTGTCACCTTCTCTAAGGTCGCATGCCAATTATTCTCCGAACAGCACTCGGCTTCCCATTTACGTTTTAAAACAAGAATTGTCGTGCAACGTGTTTCATGATTGCGTCAAGTGTGAATCTGGTAGTGATAACTAGCTTCTTTGTCATTGTTCTGGAAAAATCTGAAAATTTCTTTAGTTCCTTCAAATTTATATAGGAATAACATATATAGTTCCTTCTCTAAGGTCACGTGCAAAGTAATTATTCTCCGCTTTGTAAGTGATTTAGTCACTTTGAACTTTAACATAGTAATAGATCTGTACTGATCAGTGTCATGTAAATAGCACATCTCAAGATTCACCTTGACGTTAGTAAGGAGATGCCTTACTGCAAAATATGCACGTTGTGCTTACAAGATTCTCAGCTTAATCTCCAAGAAAGTATCAAAGTTTTTGACA
The DNA here is from genome assembly GCA_963573255.1 of Chironomus tentans. NCBI lineage: Eukaryota > Metazoa > Arthropoda > Insecta > Diptera > Chironomidae > Chironomus > Chironomus tentans. The sequence continues at coordinate 21,767,413 of OY754302.1, forward strand.
CAAATGATCGTAGGTAGCAGGTCTTAATACTTTACTCATTCTACTCAAGACTCAATACTCGAGTTACTCAATAATTTTTTGAAAATTTACTATACACTCAATACTCGAGTAACGGAAAATCGATCGAGTTTTAATCTTTGGTAGGTAGGCAAAGTCGAATGGAGCATTTACCCAGAGAATGTTTTATAATGAGGCAATAAATCCTAAACAAAAATATAAAAAGGGCGCCATGGACCTTTGTTACATCCTTGGGGGTAAACCGTTCCTTTTTCTCTCTGAAGCAGTCGCTCTTTTTTTTCCTCAAAGGTCCTAGCAAATTGAAGAATTTTCTGGCGAGAGGGAATTTGTCCCCCAAATACCCCCTATGGCTATGCACCTGAGTTACTATGAGTTCGAAACTCTGAAGGACCTAATATTGATTTCTTTTTATTTTGCATAGTTTCCTAGTCAATGCGTTCTTTTTCTAGCTTTTTCAAGCCTTGACTACCATAGCAACTAAAATTAAGGTCAAATATAACTTTTCTGTACACAAGTTGTGCCTTTAGACTTTAAAATTACAAATAATATGCCACGCGTCAAAAAAAAATTTAAAAACACTGCCTTAGTTCAATAATTTCTACAAAAATCCACCTGAACTAATAACCCATTTCGATGTTACATCCGTGAAATAATTTTCATAAATCTGTAAGTTACGCAAAAAGACATTTGGGTCCACTGAAAGTAATTGTAATTGAAAATTTTTCAAAGGCACATTGCCAAATGGAGTAAAATGCCGATTACCCGGCAGAATTTTTCAGTACTTATTCTGAAAAATAATTATTTCGATTCCACTTCCGACATGAAGACTCATGCATCTCAAAATCCTCAAACAATCAGCTTGTAGAAAATTTAATTAAATTTTGTATGAACAGGAATGTTTGTTCAAGCTACTCAGTTACACATTATTGGCACAAACTATGGATTACTCAATCGTAAAGTTTATTTTTTATTATTTTCGCAGCATTCATAACTGTGTCTGTTAATCATCACGACGAGATGCATTACTCGACAGCCGACACTATATATAATAATAATAAATAAGAAAGCTTCTTTACTTTTCTCAATTTTTGTGTCCTTTGACTTTTCACATTTTTCAACACAGCGATTATTCAGCTCGTCTGTAGCATTTAATAATTTTCTCAGAGCCCAAATTAGCGACAGAAATCATTAACATGGCGTAAAATTAAATTAAAAAGTTCAAGAAGAAAATCGTTCCTCGTCGTCGTTTCCTCTCGATCCAAGTGTTTAGCATGTTGATAATGGCAAGAAGTAAATATATATAAAAAGATGTTGAATGGTTGACAAAATTCAAAAATGCTACTCGCGAGTATTTTGTCAATGCTCAACGATCTATTAAAAGATCAAATGAATAAAATGAAATAGGAAGTTTAAAGAAGGTTTGAATTTGAGGGGACTAAAGCGCATTTATATTATGAAATTCATACGATTAGTTACTATGAATGTTACAATGTTTGAGGGTTGGCATCTTACGTACTATCCTCAATTTTGGTAATTCAGGGGCCGGTTTCTAGGGCTACCTTACCCTACCCTACCACGGGTAGGTAGAGTATACTCTAAAGTAGGATAGGTTGGGGTAGTCTAGGGTGTCCTAGAGCATCCTAAGGGTAACATAGGGAATACCCTACCTACCCTGTGTAGGTAACTTTTTAATAGAATATGCTCAAAATTCGAGAAGTATGCATGTCAAAGGTACTGACTTACTGAGATGGCATCACTACTAAAGGATATTCCATCATAAACCTAAGAAACTGCACATTTTAATGTGATTTTACCAAATCCAGCCCCAAGTTAGGTTCCTAGTGCCAAATATTTTTTGCATTTTTTTACACCGTGTGTCATTCAGGATAGGTGTATTCAGAAAGAGGAGAAGGATTCTCGATGTTGGTACCGTAATTTCCTGAGAACTCATTAAAACTCAAATATCAATTCCCAAATTAAAACTAATTTTAAGTAATCAAATATTTTTCAATACTTCTATGTCAGCAATAAGCATTTTAGCATAAAAAAACCAGACAAAACAGCCAAAACTCATCACCTTCGTAACTCAAAAAATCCGCTTCATCTTCTAGAAGAAAAAAAAAGTCAAAAGAAAAAGCAAGTCATGAAGAAAAAAAATTGTTTTTCTTGTTGAAACTATATACAGAATAGGTGTGCTTTAAATTTATTTATAGTCATGCAGCACACAGTACAGTGGTAGTTATGAGGAGTGCGAAGCATCAAAATGAAAATTTTTTAACGTCGACACAACCACTGACTTGTTGCTTCAATGATCATTTTCATCTCACTCTCTTTCTCTGTCCGTAGAAATTTTTCATGCTATTTTCAAATATTGTTACTCAGATTTGTGTATATATGCTTTATAGGAGTAGAAATTCTCGCATAAATTGACTCGGAGACTATTTTTTCTTCAGGATTGATGGGCAGCCGAATAGCGACATCCACAAAATGTGTAGAATAAAAATCTTGTGTTGGCAGTTGGACGAGATATTTTTAAAAATGCCGAGCTTATTACATAGATTTTTTTGTATATGAGGACATCATCGTCATTGGGTTGATAATTGTCGACAGGGTTGTCGATAAGATGTGACTGAGAAGCTGTGTTGAGTCTATAAGAACTGTGTTAACCATAATGACACTATCAGGAGTGTATTAAGAGGGGTTAAGAGTCAATTTGCTAGGGTTTTGTAAGAAAAAAATCCCAAAACCCCTTAAATTTTCCCATTTATGCAAAAAAAATAAGAGTCCCTTCATGGCTGTATAAAGGCATTGATAAGGTCATAGGGAAAATTTTTCTTAATTTTTTGTATAAAATCAAAAATTTAGGGGTTGTTTTGGGATTTTTTCTCTAAAACCCTTACGCATGGTGACTTCAATGTGTCACTTGGGTCATAAGTAGATTCACAGCAACAAGCCACTTCACTCGCCTGAGTTTCAAGCAAATCACAAGTTTATACATGCTTGTCTATGATTATATTCTATGATTTTATCACTGTGATTACCTGAGGCAATTCTACATAGGTACAGCATTCCAAGTAGTTCAACATAGTTCACCAGGGTACCGGCAAGTTGTCATGTTAAGAGCAGAATGTCATAAAGACTTAAAGATACCCTGACGGCTACGAGAGGGGAAAAAACAAAATTTTCCGAAGTTTTCCATTTGCAGCTCTAACAAGTACATTGTCCCGCCCAGATATGTCTGAATCAAATTGTTCTGATCACAGCAACATCAAAAATATCAACTCTGACTATCGATGGTTTTTTTTATGGTCAATTGAGTTGACTTTCTAGACAGTCTGATGAAAATGTTCATGAATTTCATTAAACTCAAGTGAGATGCAATGGAACTCTTAAAGATGAGTTGAATGATCGACAATTCACTGGACCAGGAACTGCATGAAAACACTTGATGTTATCAGGAATCAAAAGGAAGGAAAAAGCCAATTTTTTCGATGATGAATGAGAAATTTCATTGGCAACAATTTACACACCGAACAGGTCATTCAAATATTTCAATGACTTATCACATGTTGCACACAGATTTTTGTACGTGGTTAAATCTACGATTTTCATTGCATCTGTATTGGTTTCGAGGAGGAAGAAAAATAAACTTTTGCTGGTGTTTGTCGAAAATAAAATAAAAAATCAATCTCGAAGGAAAATTCATCGATTAATTTATGAGGACTTACAAATTGCTAATTGAAAATGTCAATTCATGAAAAATCATAAACATAAATGTTTCATCATGTCCAATTTTTCCACAGCCAAAAAAGAATTTTCACACGACATTTAAAATTAGAGAAGAAAAAAATCTAAGCAAGCAGTTTTTTTTTTCAAAAAAATTATTTACACCCACAAAACCTAAATTAAATCTCAACGGCTGACTCATCAAAAATGCATTCCATCGATCGCAAAATATTTTCAGTCATAAAAAAATAAACATTTTTAATATTTTAATTATATTTACTGCATCTATAAATTCATATGCAATGAGGCATCACTTGAAGTTAGCAGAAATTCTTTCATGTCTCCCACACATGTGGGGTAAGTAAGAGAAAAAAAGTTTTTCAGTCTATGAATGTATTTGCGAATAGAAAAAAAAGTCAGCATCAACATGTGTGTAAGTTGGACCTTTTTAAGTATGCGTGAAAATCATTTTTTGCATAAGTTTTTCACAGTTTCAAAAGGAAAATTCAACCTCACGGTTTGGATGTGTTTGATTCGGAAAATGATCGGCATTTTATGTTGTGTGCGTAACTACATTGATCATCGGCTGTTATACACTCAAAATGATCATGTGTATTGGTGAATTTGGACTAATTGGGAGGTATTACCCGGGCATTCTTCAAGCGATCAAATTGCGGCATATAAAAAGGCTCGTACCCACATTTTCTCACTTAGAACGGCTTTCGAACGCGTAAGTGATAACATCTAACAGTGAATTTTTGTGAAATTTTTTTTGCTCGATTTTTTTGCATCCAAAGATGGGAATTTAAGCTGATCACTGAATTTTTTTACTGTCCTACTTTTTTTTCTGTACTGTGGATTACGTAACGAATGAAAAATAAAAAAATAAATAAATAAATTATTGAAAAAGACATTCATGGAAAAAAAGGATTAAATAAATGTCGAAAACAAAGTGAGAGAAAAAGTGGAAAGTGGCTCATTCCAAAAAAAAAGGATTAATCAAGACTGGAAAAAAATTAAAAATGGAATAAAAAAATAATTGAAAAATTATGCAATCAATTAAAAAAAGACATGCAATTCACTTGTGCAATCTGAAATTTTAAATTCTCGCACACAAAATGAAAATGAAAAAGAACTGAAAAAAATTTTAAAATACCATATTAAGTAACATCCCGTGTGAGACATGAAAAAGAAAAAAAAATAAAATTTCATTCAAAAGAAAAAGTGATGAAAATTTTTTTTTCATACGCGATATGAAAAATTGTGTGAAAATGTTTCGTTTTCGGAACCAGTTGCCGCATATAGACACTCGCCTATGTGCAAAGCTCAAATAGTTACGTAAAGTCAAAAATATACAGTCATCCCAGAAATAGATGCCGAGACGAAGAATCTCTCTCGTTCAGCGAGACTATTCATGTTATATCAAATGAAGATGAAACCCCACCTCACCTCACATTCACGACTGCCTTGTGATTTTTTCTTAATTGCCTTGCTTAACTTACAAAAAGCAGAAGCAGTTTTAGTTTTAAATTTTTTTCTTCTCAAGTTGAAAATTTTTTTTTTGTGAAGTTTGATTGAAAAATTGCAGAACCTCAGTGTAAGGCTAGAAGTAGACTTTCAGAAAGGGAAAGAAGTGAAATATTTCAAGTATTTACGAGATAATTTAAGAATGCACTTAAGATTAAACAATAATAAAGATTTGAGATAGGAGGTGCTTTAGACAGATTGATTGAAGGCTTCAGAAGATAGACTGAGGTTTAAAAGTGACTAAAGTCTATGAATTTCTAAATTTTCTAGATTGGTGTCGAAGGTTTCTCTACATAATTCTGGAATTTCAATAAACTTCCTTCAATTAAACCTCAAAAGACTGTCTATTGGCATGAGGAATTCCAAATAATGACAAATGTAGATTCAGAAGATATAAAAGCTACAAATAATTGACTAATTAATGTTTACTTCACATCCAGGCTAATTAAATTCATCCTTGATATGTAGTAGTAATTAGAAACAACAAAATTCGATTATTATTGAATAAATTGACATAGGTTATGCGGCAACAGGTTAACAGACATTTGGAATTGATTATTGAGCATAAATGAGCTTCTTTCAGGGACCTGGATTTAGATTAATAATAAAAATAGTAAATTTGAAAGACTTCTAGACTTCTTAAGTATTTAAATGATTACAAACTTCCCAGTCTAGTAAATTCTAAACAAAAACTCTAAAATTGAACACACAATAACCAATTTTATCAAAAATGCTAGAAAATATGTATTTTCGGTACAAAAATCACAATTTTCAATCCATAAATAAACCAAATCTCAAGACAGTCTTATCTCCATAAAAAGCAACAAGAAAAGTCGATTTTTTTTCTCATTCATCGATTGACGTAGATAAATGATACAATAAAGAATAATATAGACCATCTAAATGTTTAGACGTAAGCTATTACAATAGCTAATTATAGTCAAGGGATTAAAATTTACGACTACAGTCAAGAAGAAGATTCATGAATAGTCCAGATGATTCGATGAGATTTTTTGGGGATATACAGCAGGAACCTAATTAATTTTGATACGAAAAGGTAGAAAAATCTGGCAAAAATGACGAAACATTTTCACACACGACAAGCCACAAGAATTTATTCCATGAAAATAATCTACGTCATTATTTCCACAGACATCAGGTCTCCCGCAATAATCCAAGCATAAAATGAAATTTGGAGTCATAAATCATGACCAAGCTAGGCAAAAAGAATCTGAAAAACCTCTCAAAGCACTAAATATAGCAACAGAAACTCGACCATAAGTGAATCATTTACGAACTATCTCAATTTTCACATGATCAAAGCAGCCAATTTTCAATTTTGTCTTCTTTATATTGCCAGTTCAATGAAACTTGGCTAATTTCCGTAAGAATTTCTCACCTGAAATAAATTAAATGTTTAGGACGAAGACTTCAATTGACATTTTCGTGACGTGATAAATTCCTCAATTTTTTTGCTCACTCTAAAGTTATTTTGAAAGAAAAAGGAACAAAAAAAAATTTATTTTAAGAAATTTCAAGAAGTGAAAGAAAAAAAAAGTTGCGACTAGGACAAAATTGTGTGAGCTGAATTGTGCACATAGATTTCGAAATAAATTTAGGTGATGTGTGAGAGAGGGGCAACAAGAAGAAGTGCCAGTTTCTACCTCGAACTATAAAAATAGAATTAGATGAATTCATGCGTTGGACATTCTTTTTTTTATGTGATCAGCTTAAGAAAAAATCGAAATAAAAAAAATTATTTTTTTGTGACTTATAAAATTAATTTTTTTTCCCAAATTTTTTATTTCTCATCCACAGGAGAGCGAATAGGGCTGAAAAAAGAAATAGAAAAATTACGTGTCTCTAATTAATCTAATTTCGCCCCATCTCGAATCGCTTTTTTATTTTCATACTTTTTTAATTTAATAAATAATTCATCATGCCAAAGGTTGAAAAGCAAGTCGGAGACGACCCCGATCCATCCGAATGGTTGTTCATCTCACTTGAACAAAAGCGTATCGATCAATCGAAACCTTACGATGCCAAGAAAGCCTGCTGGGTTCCTGATGAGAAGGAAGGCTACGTCTTGGGTGAAATCAAGTCAACAAAGGGTGACTTAGTAACCGTTACTATTACTGGCGGTGAGGTAATTAATCAAATGCTCCAGGCACACACTTTTTGCACGTTCCTTTATAGCCAAAATCATCCATATGTGTCATGTTGATATTCCAGATGAATATCAATACAATGCTTAACTGGATGACTTTGTCTATCATGGGTTATGTCTGTCCGTATGTCATTAAAGATGCCCATCAGATAAAAAAAAATAATGCAGGAATTATGTCTTAAATTACACATAAATGAGAACATTTTTATATTCACACAATTACACACGTTGAGCAGGAAAAAACGATGAAACGTGACTTCATTAATCCAGTCAATCCACCGAAATACGAAAAAGTCGAAGATATGGCTGATTTGACTCATCTTAACGAAGCATCAATCTTGCATAATTTGCGTCAACGCTATTATTTCAAGCTTATCTACGTAAGTGTAACCATTATGAACTTTACTAATACATTTTTTTCTTTCTCTCTTTCTTTTACCTCCAAAATCAAAAACCTGAACAAAAAAATTGACACAAATTCCTTTAAATCCCTTTAAAAAATTTTCGTTATTATTACGTTCACCACCACCTTGCCTACTTTTTTCTTAAAAATAAAAAAAAAATATCTTCTCAAAAATTTCTAAATTTAAAATAACGAAAAAAATAAAAAAAAATTCGTTGAACAAAATGAAAAAAATGCGAAACACACACACGAAAAAAAAAATTTATCTTGACTGATCTAAAAATAATCTTCTGACTCTACGTACTACTCGAAATTTTTTCATCGAATTGAAAAAAAACACACATAAAAAATTCCTAAATCCCTCTGAAAAAAAAATACCTTTACGTTGAGTAACAAAATAGACAAAGGATTTCAAGAAAGATTTCGTCAATCAAGTCAACCCTCCAAAATACGAAAAATGTGAGGATATGTCCAACTTGACATACCTTAACGATGCCTCGGTTCTCCATAACTTGAGACAACGTTATCTTAATAAGCTTATCTACGTAAGTATGCTCGTACCACCGACCACGACGGTCATCATTGCTTTATGCTTTTATTTTGAGATTTTAATTCACATCCAAAAAAATCACAACTAAAAAAATATGTTTGTAATTTAACCAAAACATCCATCTCATGCTAACAACTTCAATCATCCATCCTTAAGATACAAGTCTATACAGTGTATAGACACCAAATAACACTCCAAAATCCATCATATCATAAATTAACAAACCACTTTTCTCATAAGCATCAATTCATGATAAAAAAAAGTTTTCATCATAAATCATCACTGTAAGTGCTTTGCGTTTACAGATAGTTATAGCTGCATCGCATGTGGAGAACAAGATACAATGAGAATTCAATACACAGCAAAATTGACATGCTGGAATTCTGAAAATTAATTTCTCTCATCAGCAGAACATCAAACCCGTTTTATGTACCCCCAAAAAAATTCATTATTTTTGTAAATATCCAAAATTCATCAAATATATGTTTTTGAATACACAAACATACTGTGCACCTATCCATAAAAAATACATATCGAAAAAAAAATTGCGATAGAAAGTCACACAATTGATTCAGAAAAAAATCCTCAGAAAGGAAGGAAAAGTTGTTGTGAACTTTTAGTTGCTACCCCATATCCCTCGCAACCCCCACACCCCCCCACAAAACACACACACAAAAACACACATGTAAATAGTGTCAAAAATTGTCATTTTATGAGATTTATGATAGCACAAAAGCTACGAATCTCAATAGAATTTCGCATTATTAGATATAAAATAGAAAGCATTTTTTATGTTCATTTATTTGTTCATCTTAGTGGCCCGAATGTAAATTCTCTTGTACAGAACACTTTTAAGCCATTAACTGAACCATTATTGATGTTTATGGAAGAAAAACAGAAAAAATTGCTCTTGTCACTTCCACGAGCATTAGAAACATCTCATTTTATAGCAGGAAAATCTCTCACCAAAATATCTACTAACTTTATGTCATTTTTTCTTCACCAAAAAATATACAGACCTACTCTGGCCTCTTCTGTATTGTAATCAATCCATACAAGCGTTGGCCATTGTATACCAACCGTGTCGCTAAAATGTACCGTGGCAAGCGTCGTAATGAAATGCCACCCCATCTTTTCTCCATTTCTGATGGTGCCTACGTCAACATGTTGACAGATCATGAAAATCAATCTATGTTGATTACTGGTGAATCTGGAGCTGGAAAAACTGAAAACACGAAGAAGGTTATTGCCTACTTCGCCACCATTGGTGCCTCAACAAAGAAAACTGAGGAAGTTAAGAAGGTCTCATTGGAAGATCAAGTTGTCCAAACTAATCCCGTTCTTGAGGCTTTCGGTAACGCTAAGACCGTCCGTAACGATAACTCTTCTCGTTTCGTAAGTGTCGAAAGAAATCAAAGACTTGCGAACATATGACATGATACTAATTGATGCCTTAAAAATTCTAGGGTAAATTCATCCGTATCCATTTCTCTGGATCTGGTAAATTGGCTGGTGCTGATATTGAAACATACTTGTTGGAGAAGGCTCGTGTCATCTCACAACAATCTTTGGAACGTTCATACCACATCTTCTACCAAATGATGTCTGGATCAGTTCCTGGACTTAAAGGTATATTTCACACTTCAAAACTATATACACATATACAAATTAAATTATCATACATATCTTACGTCTCTATAAACTCTTGTCTTTAGTCTTAAAAATTATTTTATAGTAAGCAGTACAAATTTTATTTTAAAAAATAATTTAATATTCAAGCGGCAACGATATATCTCTTTAGATTAGTTGACTCTATATCTATCTCTACATCATGTTAATATGACACTTTTTTACTCTTTTTCCCCCATGCGTATTTTACCCACCCTATTTTGGTATTCTTCTGTGCATCCAATGTATATCCCTCAACATACATTTAAATTAAATTAAAATACGCTATAACGTATACAAATTTAATTAAAACAATACAGAAAAATGTTGGCTCTCCAATGACATTATGGACTATCATGTTGTATCCCAGGGTAAAACCACAATTCCTAATGTCGATGATGGTGAAGAAATGACCCTCACTGATGTAAGACATCCATCATACCAAAGTACCTTTTTATAGTCCTTGTTGTGAAATTTTAGAACTTAGTCCTTTTTATTCTTGATGATGACGATCCATACCTGATACTTTAGGATCTATCTCAATCTTTTTTTTAAATTACAAACTGCCACAATTTATTTATTTTAATTGTTTCGCCTTAATAGATTTTAGAATACTTGCCCACTCTCATCGAAGATCAACATTCTATAATTGCTTAGATCTTAACCCTTTTACATCTATAACTTAGAAATAGATAAAAAAAATTCATACCTAGAAATCTGACAAAATTTTGATGACCCATACCTGATACTTTGGGATCAATCTTAAATTTTGTTTTAAACCCACCCACATCTATTTACTTTTTGATAGAATTCCACAACTTCGTTCTATCAAAACCTCATCCTTCATATATACAACGTAAATAAATAGAATCCCATCCATCAACTTTAGATAGATCTTAATCCATAGTTTGACTGTTACATCTATTTTGACTATTGAATCTCACCCAATCCCTTCCCTTGCGAAAATTAGTTCCATATAACCGATGACATCAAAAGTCATCAACGTATCAAGTTCCTCTGGAATTTTATATGATGATTGTGGATGATTTTAGTTATATACGGAACTAGCTACTCCAAGATGAAAGTTAAAATTCGAGAGACAAAAATATTTCAACTTTTATAATCTTACATCATAATTAATATTTTTGCAACCCTTAGAATTCTGTTTATTGTCCAATGACATTATGGACTATCATGTAGTATCTCAGGGTAAAACCACCATTCCAAATGTTGATGATGGTGAAGAATGTACCCTAACTGATGTAAGAATCCATTTAAACTCTTGTGTGATCTTTTGCTATATCCTACCCACGTCCAAGACTTTATTGATTGAAAATCTTACTTCTGTTTTAGTCAATTATGAGTCTTGAATCATTGCATCACTTGCATATGACTTTTGTTGTACCACTTATTAGGTTTAGAAAACCCATTATGTGATCTTCCTCTCAAACCTCCATCTTACCCTTTTGAACAAATACGCACATACAAATACGACGTTTTACATTTTTATTATTATTATTATTTAAATTGAAAATTACATACCGCTTTTGTCTTTAGTCTGATGTTGGATTAGAGCTATACACTTACACCTAAACACATATTTTGAAATCATAATCAAGCCCCTTTTTGGAAATCAATTAATTTATAGTTTTCACCATCCATGAACCTTTTGTAAATTTACAGAAGCTTGTTTGCTCTCAAACAATATCATGGACTATCACTTCGTTGCCCAAGGAAAAACCACAATTCCAAACGTCGATGACGGTGAAGAATTGACCCTCACTGATGTAAGAATTTAAAATATTTCAAAATTTCAACTTTTAAAAAGCCAATACGAAATAATTAGGCACTTAATTGGACTCTTGATAAGATTTTTTTAAAACATCAATTTCAACTCTGAAACGAAAATCTTAAGACCCAATTAAAACTTTTTTGGTGTACCCCTATCCCAAGATCGACGAACCATTTAAAATGATTCAGATCTCAATTTTCAAACCCCTTTGCATCTATTGATTTATTCCCTTACACGACATTCTGGTCTTATTGTGTCTTTGAACTGAACCACAATTCCAAATGTCTTTGATGGTCCGACTCTAAAAATTGGTTGTATCAAACCCCAGACATTACCACTGATTTTGCCATCTTATTAACCATTTACAATCTGCATCCAAACTGCGATACCCCATCTGTGCTGAACCCCCGCCCCACATTACACAAAACATTATTGTATTATATTTTACTTTATATGTCTCCCGCCCCACCTCATACAAAACAATATATGTATTATATATTACTTTACATGTCTCATTGTTATCCGCAAATAGAATATAGAATAGAATATAAAACCGAGAACAAAATATATTCTAGACCATTATAGTAGTGAACCAAACCCCCCAAAATATAACCCCTCCCCTATAGAATTTAAAATTTAAAAAAAAAATGTTAGTGTGAATCAAAAGAATTTTTGAATTTAAGTTTAATTTGAATTTTTGAATTTAAGTTTAATTTGAATTTTTGAATTTAAGTTTAATTTGAATTTTTGAATTTAAGTTTAATTTGAATTTAAATTTAATTTGAATTTTTGAATTTAAGTTTAATTTGAAATTTTGAATTTAAGTTTAATTTGAAATTTGGAATTTAAATTTAATTTGAATTTAAGTTTAATTTGAAATTTAAATTTTTGAATTTAAGTTTAATTTGAATTTTTGAATTTAAAATATTTAAATTTACATATCAAAATACGTAAAGATTCCAAAAAGAATTTTTAATTTAGAAAAAAGATCAAAACACTTTGATTCTCACTAACTGAATTCATAAAATAATAGATTTACTTCATTATTATTTTATTTTCATTTGTTTTCGATTATGCACAACATTATACAAAAAAAATCACATAAATATTCAAACCATCTAATTTTGTCATGTACGAAAAAAAAATTTCAACATTCATGGTTAAAATTTTTTTATAATGGGATACTCATAAAATTAGCCATGTGCCTTCTTAGTGACAACATTATGGAGTATCACGTTGTCTCTCAGGGAAAGACTTCTATTCCCGGTGTTGATGATGGTGATGAATTGGTTGGAACTGATGTAAGAAAAAAAAATGCGATTGAATTTTCCTTCAGATTTCTTTACAATCGCTGTTTTATAAGTTTTGGATTAAATTGATGGTTATATTGAGTAACAACTAATTTTCATTTAATTGACCCAGAATACTGGTCAATATCCTCTTTTTATAAGTTTCTCCATTTCATCTGAGACAAGAATTATGTGAAAATAATTTATAAAATCTCATACATTATTTTTTATCCTACATACATTTATTTTTAAACATCATCCTATCTATTGAAATCCCTTCCAAATAGACATTTGCTTGCTCTCCAATGATATTATGGACTATCATATAGTATCACAAGGCAAGACTACAATTCCCAGTGTAGATGACAATGAAGAAATGGGTCTCACTGATGTAAGACTATGTACTTCAGAAAACCGCTATAAAATTGTCCCGTACCAGCTTTATTGTCCCTATATACATTAGAGTAGATTTATATTTTATTTGTAGTTTTAGTCATGGAAAATCTTGATTCGATAGACATTTACAGGATTTATCCTTCATTTTTTTGGTATTTTGAACCCTTCAATAAGACATGAAATTGGTTTAATTGCCGCTCATACTACCCCACCATTACCCATAATAGTTTATTGAACACAACTTAGTTACCATAATAAGCTTTTTTAATATATATTTAAACATAAACTTTTATATTCTTTACCTATATCATAATTTAATCATCCCTCAATCACACCTATACACAAACAAACACACACAAACCTGTGCTTTAAAACATATCATTAGAATTTTGTTTGCTCTCCAACAACATTATGGATTATCATATTGTGTCTCAGGGCAAGACCACAATTCCTAGTGTTGCTGACGATGAAGAAATGCTTGTAACTGATGTAAGACGAGGACTAAATGCTTTTATTATTATGCTTCCTGTGCTTTTATTCCCTAACAGACAAAGGACATGACCAGTGATACCTGATCATATATTATGGTATCACTGACTTTACTCTTTGTCTATTAGGATCTATCGCTAAATTAAATAAGAAATATCGCTGCTTAAAATATTAATTGGCATAAATTTTTAGAAGATAATATTAAGTACGGTTGATGTTTAAATGATTGGAAAGTCAGCCTTTAGACATCAATCACATGAAATAATATAGTTAAAAGAAATAGATAGAAACGAGCTTTTTACATACATTTTACATAGAGAAAACCTTATTGTCGTCACGAATGTGCGACTATCCAACAATAACGCAAGGAAAAACACGTATTCCCGGCATCAATGATGGTGAAGAGTTTGAAATCACTGATGTAAGTTTTAGGCAAAAATTGTCCATGTGTAAATGAAGAAATTCACATGTAAAAAATTATACAGCACATGACTTTTTGATTTAATTTTTTTATCCCTGTGTAAAAAGTGAGTAAATTGTACAAAGACTTGTAAATGATAGCTCGGAAGCGTGTTGAATTAATGAATTGAAAATGTAGACGAAAGCTCGCTTCTAGCTATAAGTTCTAACTAGTATTAAGACAACGAGATGATGAAAAATCACCGATCAACGACAAAAGTTTCACAAACAATATTCATTTCACAACCAAAACAGAAACCAACAATAATTTAATGCAAAATAATTAATGATATTCTTTAAAAACTATCGCAATAGAAATGTGTTTCCTTTCAAACAATGTCTATGACTACACCTTCGTATCACAAGGTAAAATTACAGTTCCTGGTATGGACGACGGTGAGGAATGTATTCTTATGGATGTAAGTTCTCAATCAATGATTGAATCTATTCGTCAATCAATTGTTGAGTGTCCCCACCATCCCCCCCTTCTTGACTTGTTCATTTATTGGTCAATCACAGGTTTTTTTGTGATACAAAATTTCTCTCAATTTAAATATTTTTTTTTGTATCTTATCGACAAAACTGAAAAATAATTCTGTTTAAGAAAAAAATTCACCATTATTCCCCTTTTTTCGATGAAATTCATAATTGACTTTTGGAAAATTCCTTAAAATGTTTACGTACATTCCTTTTTACGTAAGTTCACGATGAAAATATCAACGAAAATTTGTATAGAAACAGATTTTTCATCATTTTTATTTTGACTAATTTAGCATTTAAGATTGTAGAATTAACAAACATAGTTTTCTATAATTAAAATAATCTGTAGATTCTCTATAATTAATACTTAAAAATCACAATCCTAAATTTCATACCTTCCTCAAATTATTTCCAAGAAAAATCGTAAATTGGCAGTTTTTAGTGTTTTTTTATTGCTTAAAAAATTTATCAAAAAATTCTCCTTTTTGTGTGTCACTTTTTTATGTTTGTAGTTTCAAATTTTATGTACCAAAAAAAATCATTTCCTGAATGACAGATGAAAAAATTCTCAGGAAGAGATTTTAAAAATTCCGACTTGTTAAACTTTCTGGTATCTAATATAAATCCTCTATCTTCCTTAAAACAAATATAGCAAGCCTTCGATGTCTTGGGTTTCACACAAGAAGAGAAGGACAACATCTACAAGATCACTGCCGCTGTCATGCATATGGGTGGTATGCAATTCAAGCAAAGAGGTCGCGAAGAACAGGCTGAAGCTGATGGTATTGAATCTGGTGAGAGAGTCGCTAAATTGCTCGGAATTGAGACTCAAGATCTCTACAAGAACTTGCTTAAGCCAAGAATTAAGGTCGGTAACGAGTTCGTCACACAAGGTCGTAACAAGGATCAATGTTACAACTCCGTTGGTGCTCTCTGCAAGGGTACATTCGATCGTCTCTTCAAATGGCTCGTCAAGAAGTGTAACGAAACACTTGACACAAAGCAAAAACGTAGCCACTTCATTGGTGTCTTGGATATTGCTGGTTTCGAAATTTTCGACGTAAGTATCATCGACATTAGATGACTGTACATAAGTCATCAAACTTTATATGAAATTTTTTAGGAATCAACAATTTATTTATTTATTTATTATTTTGGGGTTTAATGAAAAAAAAAATTCTCGTCTTTTGGTCTTTTGCCATAAATTTATTTGTCCCTTTCGGTCGTATTGTCTGTCACAAAAAAAAATTCTTATGGGAATCTCATTTAATGATCTATTGATTATTCCTTTACTAGTACAACGGTTTCGAGCAGATTTGCATTAATTTCACAAATGAAAAATTGCAACAATTTTTCAACCATCACATGTTCGTACAGGAACAAGAAGAATATAAGAAGGAGGGTATTGATTGGGCTTTCATTGATTTCGGCATGGACTTGTTAGCTTGTGTCGAAATGATTGAGAAGGTACGACTTTTCACTTCTGTTCAATGTCTCGTACAGTCTCATGTATCAAAAAAAAATCGTTCTGTTAATTCCCAATTTTGTACTTTTGTTGATGTACAAGTAGATTTGTTGGCTCTGGATCTAAATGAGAAACCAAGGAAGTAATATTATGACAAAAAGATTATGTTTATCTATTATATACATATTTCTTGTTAATCGTTTCGTTTAATGTTAAATATCTATCAATTGTAAAAAAAATATGTAGTTCAACGGCTTCGAGCAGATTTGTATTAATTTCACAAATGAGAAATTGCAACAATTCTTCAACCATCACATGTTCGTACAAGAACAGGAAGAATACAAGAAGGAGGGTATTGATTGGGCTTTCATTGATTTCGGCATGGACTTGTTAGCTTGCGTCGAAATGATTGAGAAGGTTTCTATCCGTTTTCACTTTTATTCTATGTCTCATGTGTCAAAAAAATATCTATTTCTGTTAGTCTCCAATTTTTTTTTGTAATTTGTTGATAGAAAACTAGATTTTCATTTTAAGTCCGGACCCAAAACGAGAAATCAAGGAAGTAAAATTTTGAGAATAATATTATATTGTTAATTAAATTTTTGTTACACGTTAAATGTTCAATTCATAAACATGTCTATCACTATTAATTAAACAAAAAACAGTACAACGGCTTCGAGCAGATTTGCATTAATTTCACCAATGAGAAATTGCAACAATTCTTTAACCAACACATGTTCGTTCTTGAACAAGAGGAATACAAGAAAGAAGGTATCGAATGGACTTTCATTGATTTTGGCATGGATTTGGCCGCTTGTATCGAAATGATTGAAAGAGTAAGATGGGATTTCGAAGTCAAAATTTATCTAATTCCTCCCTACACACGCTGCTATACTTTATTTCCATAATTTTTTATACATTCCATGTAAATACCATTTACACATCTACTATATACATTTATACCATGTATACTCCATTTGATGTGGATTTTTTTAAGTGTTGATGATCAATTAGCCAAAAATCAATCGTCAAATTGACAAACCATTCTATGGAATGGCATATAAATCAAACCTCAATGTAGCTGACACAAAAACTAGTTAAATGTTCAATACCTAACCTGTTTAATTTCCCTCTACCTGTCCTTATTATCTATTGTATACCTACAATTCTACATTAACAATTTTACCAACGAAAATTTCAACAATTCTTCATCATCTGCTCATTCTTGAACAAAAAGGGTACTGATTGGGTTTTCATTGATTTTAAATTAATTTTTTAATACCCGTTAATGGTTAAATTCATAAAAATGTCTATCAATCAAAAACAAAATAGTTCAATGGCTTCGAGCAGATTTGCATTAATTTCACAAATGAGAAATTACAACAATTCTTCAATCAACACATGTTCGTTCTTGAACAAGAAGAATACAAGAGAGAGGGTATCGAATGGACTTTCATTGATTTCGGCATGGACTTGGCCGCTTGTATCGAAATGATTGAAAGAGTAAGAAAGGGTTCTTCGATGTGAAAAATATAAAATTTCTATATATTGCTGCTAAATGTAATTTTCATATTTCATATATATATATTCTCATAAGGGGCTAATTTGGTGCGAATTTATAAATGTTGATGATCAATTGCTAGAGAATCGTCAAATTGACAAACAATTCTATAGAATATTATTCAAATTTTAATGTATCTGAAACAGAAGCTAGTTAAATAACAAAATCTTCCCTGTTTTTCTATTTATCTCTATGATTTTTGGTATATCATGTCTTTAATAACAAATCAACGGCTTCGAACAATTGTGTTCGATCATAAACACTCCTATGACCCCCCCCCCCCCAAAAAAAAACGAAATTTCCCAACCCCAAGCGTATCTTATTTACTCCCCAAATCGAGAATCAATGTCCAATGAACATTTTTACTCTCGATTTTTGTGTCTAAAGTTCTAGTTTACTGCTATTCCCAGTAAGTTTTGCAAAATGGAATTGAAAAACGATAAAAAAATGTCGATTTGGCTGATTAAAAATTGATGGTTTAATACTTTATATTTTTTTATTGTTGATTTTTTTACTTTTAAATTTTTACAAATTTCATACAAGAAATGTAAAAATGAACCTTTTTAAATGTTATTTAATAATCATAAACAAAACCTCCTTCCCTCCATTTTTAACAAAAACATACCACCAGTACAACGGTTTCGAACAGTTGTGTATAAACTTTACAAATGAGAAATTGCAACAGTTCTTTAACCATCACATGTTCGTTCTTGAACAAGAAGAATATACCCGAGAAGGTATTGAGTGGTCTTTCATTGATTTCGGTATGGACTTGGCTGCTTGTATTGAAATGATTGAGAAGGTACTTTTAGGACAATTCATCACAGAAGATGAACTAAAATTCTACAGAAATAATATCCCACCCATACCCCCAACCCCCTTGCGCAAATATATAGTTTCCGACACAATACGAGAAAAAATCAACATTTTAGTTCGTCGTTATTTGTGTCGGAACGTTCTTTAATTGCAAGAAATAGTTATTCCTCCCCCACCCCACTTTTGTGTACCCCCTGCACTCTGTATTTTTGTACCAATCTTCAATATGAGCGAAACTATTAACTGTTGAAATTCATGGGTTGTTGTCATTAATCATATATTTTTTGGATGGATTTATTTATTTTTTCTCCTCACTGAATTATAAAAATTTACAGTTTCAAAAAACAAATGTAAAATTTTTATGAATGTTTTAAAATAATCACAAAACCTCCTTCCTCTTCCTATACAAAATGCACATATTGTGATGCCGCAGTACAACGGTTTTGAACAATTGTGCATTAATTTCACCAATGAGAAATTGCAACAATTCTTCAACCATCACATGTTCGTACTTGAACAAGAAGAATACAAACGTGAAGGTATCGAATGGACCTTTATCGATTTCGGCATGGACTTGCAAACAACTATTGATTTAATTGAAAAGGTAGCCCACTTAAATCAGGACTTACCATCACCAAAAAAAATAATAATAATAATTTAACTCTTATAACAATTTACTAAATTCAGCAGCAACTTGACCAACATGTGATAAAAAAAATTATTTTGCGATTTCCAAAAACCCCTCAAAAATTGTTTTGTTGTCTTTGTTGTTTCCTAATTCAAATGTTGACTTCTCATGTCCGTCAACGAACGTAAATAATTTTTTAATTTGAATTTTATTAATTTTTTAATTTTTTTTTATCAATTAACAATAATTTTTTTATAATCTTTCCCTCCCACTCATTATTATTCACATTGTGTTCCATAAAACATGTCTGCAAACATGTCCCACATATGTGATTGTCCTCGCATTATTCATTCATACAAAAAAAACCATATCTAGTACAACGGTTTTGAACAATTGTGTATTAACTTCACAAATGAGAAATTGCAACAATTCTTTAACCATCACATGTTCATTCTCGAACAAGAAGAGTACAAACGTGAAGGTATTGAATGGACCTTTATCGATTTCGGCATGGATTTGCAAACAACTATTGATTTAATTGAAAAGGTAGAATTAAAATGGCTAGTGTACAGCAGAGAATACTTTTAGTGTCAATATAGATGCAAAAGATATCAAAGTTTGAACAGCTATTGCTATCTCGTCATGTTATCAATATTACTGTCTAGCAAATTGCTTTAAAAATGCTATCAGAAGATCTTAGTGCTGCACTTGTGATGGTGGAATTGAACAGCATATGTCGATGAACGAAAAAATTACATTCTATACATTAGTTGCCATAGCTCATTATCCATTTTTTTCTTTCTTTTTCCTTTTTTGTATATGTCTATGCTTTACAAAAATCCAATGTGTCACAAAACATGCCCATAAACATGTCTCACATTGGCTGATCATTTTTGTCATATCTAAAAAAAATTCACATAAAGATGAACGGCTTTGAACAATTGTGCATTAACTTCACGAATGAGAAATTGCAACAATTCTTCAATCACCACATGTTCATTCTTGAGCAAGAAGAGTATCAACGTGAAGGTATTGAATGGACCTTCATCGATTTCGGAATGGATTTGCAACAAACGATTGACTTTATTGAAAAGGTAGAACAAGCAGGAATAATCCAAATTATTGGACTAAAGTCACCGTTTACATGGATTGGAATTGATTGTTAAAAACGAATGCAAATTATTATTTTTTATTTTATTTTACCGAATCTCTTCTCAGCCTGATGACATTTCTATGTGAATTTTAACTATTTCCATTAACCATTCCATCTTTTACAATTTTTTTTGTATTTTTTTTTCTTTTAATTTTATGTTACATATTTCTATGTTCAAATGTGATGTCCTACACAAAAAATATATATATATTTATCACAAAAAATGTACAAAAACATGATTGTGATCATCAATTCACTGGATACTGTAAAAAAAATTAATTGCACTTAAAAAAATAATCAGTTCAATGGTTTCGAGCAATTGTGCATTAACTTCACAAACGAACGTTTGCAGCAGTTCTTTAACCATCACATGTTCGTGCTTGAACAAGAAGAGTACGAACGTGAAGGTATTCCATGGGTCTTTATTGATTTTGGCATGGATCTTGCTCCGACTATTGAATTGATTGAGAAGGTATATTGGATAGTAGTTATTTCCTTTATTGAGTACCAAAATTTAAGAAAAAAAAATATTGTAGAAAATTTGGCAATAATCACTTCATACTCAAGTAGACTAATTAAGTAGTTCTCGTGATTGAAACTTCAGTTGGATCTTGAATTGATTCTAAAGAATTCCAATCACGAGAAGGCACAGATTGATAAATTTTTGATGCACAAAAATAATCATTTTAGAAAGTCACAAGCCAGTGAATTTGTGAGTTGATTCATCATTGTAGTTAGTTCCAGTAGCAAGTTTCGTTCAGTAGCAATTTTGTCAAATGTAAAATTTGTCCAGTAGTAGAAAACAAATGCAGTATTGTAGGATAAATAATTTGTAATGTAGAGTCCAAAAACAGGACTGTAACATAAAAGAAAAGTTGTTTGTGCATGTCTAACTGTATCTGTTTGTGTTTGTCCCAAAAATTATCTCTCAAAATGCTTGTAAACTCGCTGAAAAATGGTAAGCTTTGAATGTTGTGAAAATATACCCAAAAACATGTAGATTTTGCTTAAAATGCTTTATGACATATCAAAATAAAACCTTGTAGATCCCCTAATAGTTCAATATCCAACAACTAACACTAAAACTTTAGCTCTCGAGCAGATTTTCTAACATATTTCTTATTTTCTCTTCGTCATCCGCACATGAATTTTTTCTTTGTGCTTATAAATATTTAGCCTATGGGTATCTTGTCCATCCTTGAAGAAGAATCTATGTTCCCCAAAGCCACTGATCAAACATTCGCTGAGAAGTTGATGGTCAATCACTTGGGTAAATCACCACCATTCTTGAAGCCAAAACCACCAAAGCCAGGTTGCCAAGCCGGTCACTTTGCCATTGCGCATTATGCTGGTGTTGTAACATACAACATTACCGGTTGGTTGGAAAAGAATAAGGATCCATTGAATGACACAGTCGTCGATCAATTCAAGAAGGGATCAAACGCTCTCTTGGTTGAAATCTTCGCTGATCATCCAGGTCAATCAGCTGCTCCAGATGCTGGTGGCAAGGGAGGTCGTGGTAAGAAGGGTGGTGGCTTCGCTACTGTCTCATCATCATACAAAGAACAGTTGAACAACTTGATGGCTACATTGCGCTCAACACATCCTCATTTCGTCCGTTGCATTATTCCAAATGAATTGAAACAGACCGGTCTTATCGATGCCAAGCTTGTCATGCATCAACTTACCTGTAACGGTGTACTTGAAGGTATCCGTATCTGTCGTAAAGGTTTCCCCAACAGAATGAACTACCCAGATTTCAAGTTGCGGTGAGTATCACTTAAATTAATTAAACTTTTTTCGGCAACTGAGAAAAAAATTCAAATGAAAAAAAAAATAAATGAATTAATTTTCATCTTCAATGCGATATCCAGTTACAAAATCTTGGCCCCAGCAATCATGGATGCTGAACCAAATCCAAAGATTGCCACACAGAAATGTTTGGAAAATACAACATTAGATCCAGATTTCTTCCGTATTGGTCATACAAAGGCGAGAAATATTTTTCATCTTCGTTTTTTTCCATGTTCTATGTCTCTCTACATGTTTACACATTTTCTTAAATTTATGTGTTGACATTCCAAACATGATCGTCGAATTTATTTTAAAAACATTTTTTTATCATGTGACTAATTTCTTAAATTAAATTTTTCCCTTTAATGTGATTCACAAAATATGCGTATACAGTTACCAAATTCTTGCGCCAGTAGAAATGTATAATGAAGCAGATCCAAAGAAAGCAGCATCATTATGCTTCAATAAGATTGGTTTGGATCCAGACTCTTATCGTATTGGACACACAAAGGCGAGCGAAAATACCCCCTCAAATGACATTTTGTCTCAAATATTATGAACCCCCTTGAAATAATTTTAGACGAGTGTCCATTTCCTAGAGTCTTGAGTTGTCTTGCCCCAACCTGTCTCTTTTTTCATTCATATTGTCTTCAATCGTTCATTTATCCCACTTCGTACCCTAAAATCTCGATTTTTTTACATGAATGATTCCACCCCATTTCACAATCATCTTATTATGTAAATATATCAACCGGTTATTGTCTTGTCTCTCAACCCATTCTCTTCATCTTATGCACAATCAAATTTTATGTCTTGAATTTTTCTGAACCACTCCACAACCACTTTTTAATTTTTTCCAAAAATTACAAAATATTTGAGCTCCCACCAATGCACAAAAGATTCTCTTCGTAAATAATTTTTTTTGGTCCACCACAGAATACATTTTGACCTGAACCTACGAAAAATAATTTTATTTTATCCCCAACGTGTGCCCTTAAGTTCTTATTTTTCGAAATTCGAATTTTCGAGGTCCTTATTTTTCGAAGATTGACCGTTAAAATTTTTTCATTAAAAATCTTAATTACTTGGAGATTTGTTCTTTAATATACTTATTAATGATTGTTTCAATATTTCCATATGTAATTTAACACTAAGATAACTTTTGAGACATTAAAAACAATAATTTTCATGATTTTTCTCAAATCATAATTTCGAACTTTTTTCGATACAAAAAGTAAACATAAACAAATCAAATTTTATTTTAACAAAATCATCACATTTCCAAAGATTTAGACTATTTTTTAATGAAACAACACTCAGAATTGATCGATGAAAGCTCAATAATGAGTTTTAAATCAGTAAATTTATTGTTTCTAGTCAAAAATGATATTTTGTAACGAAAATTTTGTATTTGAACTTTCCCACAAAAATTTTCCCAAAAATTCAAATTCAAATCTTTTCGATAGAAACGGTTTTTTCTTCTAAGGGCACACGTTGGTTTTATCCATAAAGAAAATTTCGAAATTTTTTTTTACAAATTTTTTTAATGTTGCACCTAAACCCATTCAAACAGTTATTTAATCCTTGCCCCTGCTGCCATGCAAGCTGAAAAGGACTTGAAGAAGAGCGCCGGTATTTGTTTAGAAACAATTAAATTGGACCCAGAGAACTACCGTTTGGGTCACACCAAGGTCTTTACCCATTTTATGAACAAAATCTTTACCTATTTGGTTTTGATAATAATTAACTTTAACTTAGACAATTGAATCTTGAAAGTTCTTGGAAAGAATTCATTCAATTGATAGAAAATTCCCCCACTTGTATATATTTGATATTCCTTTGACAAATACCATGAAGAACTATATTGGATTTCCATCATGACTTCAACATTTTAAGACATCTAGTCATGAGCCTACCTTCCTCCAAACTCATTTACCTCATAAAGATTTTTAAAAGACAGAAAAATGTGAAAAATAAATCTTTACCTCCTATATGATGTCCCCCCACAATCGGAACATTCAATCTGCAACATACTATTCACTTTGATGTTCTCATTCCAGCACAAACCATATTTTAAAAATAATTTAATTTGTTTTTCTATTCCCATAATTACATGTCAACCATAATCATATAAAAAAAATCCCCAAAAAAATTGCATATACGAATTGCATCATATCCTGATTGAAAAAAAAATCACAGTTACAAAATCCTCAATCCAAAGGGTGTCGAGAAGGAAAAAGAACCCAAAAAAATAGCCCAAGTCATTTTGGACACTGTCCATCTTGATGTCGAAAACTATCGATTGGGAAATACAAAGGCATGCAAATCCTATTTCATTATATTTATTTTTAATCATATGAAACCCGTTTTTAAGTAGAATTTGGAATTTATTTGTTTGTGAACCCTCCTCAATCCACTTTATATATAATATCACTGTAAATACTATGAGTGAACCCCCCATACAAAAATCATGTAGATTAGTAGAATAGTCAAACACACAAAAATGTTTACCTGCACATCTATCCACCAAAAAAATCTACTTTTCATCACTGAAAATCAAAAACGATGAATTGATGAAAAGTTCCCCCCCTCCCCACTCTATTTTTTGTAATTGGATCAAACCCACACACCTATTTGCCGATTCAAAAAAAAAAGAAAACAATTGGAATTTTTTTTAATTTGACTGATTGCTTGGAGAGGAATTGAGATGAGTTGCATGATGAATTTTGAAGACTATTCATGATCGTCATGAAATTTTAAAATAAAATTCCTCTTTGAGCATCGGATTATCCATAAAACATTATATCCTATGTCAATTTTATAAATTTTATTTTATTCCTCACAATAATTCCATTCCATACAATCCTAACAAAATCACAGTTACAAAATTCTGTGCATTAACTTGGTTAAAGATGTACCAAAACCAGAAAAAGCATCAGCCATTATCCTTGAACACCTTAAAATGCCTGAAGAAAACTTCCGATTGGGAAAAACTAAGGTATCATTAACAACACAATCCATATCCATAAAAAAGATTATTAATAAGTATTGTAAATATATATAAGTAGAAATTGAGATCCCTACTAATGATTCTCAAGTAGTTAGAACTTCCAATTTGCATGTTGTAATTACTCAATAACCAAAAAGGTCAGAAAACACTTTTAAGTTGAGTTTTAATTAAAATCCTAACCAAAAACTAGTAAAATTAAATTTCCACGACTTCAAATTCTAATATTTCCGTTACGATGTTGAACGCAATAAAAACAGGTCTTCTTCCGTGCTGGTGTCTTGGGTCAAATGGAAGAATTCCGTGATGAACGTCTTAGCCGTATCATGTCATGGATGCAAGCCTGGGCTCGTGGTTACCTCAACCGTAAGACATTCAAGAAATTGCAAGAACAACGTTTGGCTCTCACCGTTGTCCAACGTGCCTTGCGTAGATATCTTAAGCTCCGCACATGGCCATGGTGGAAGTTGTGGCAGAAAGTCAAGCCACTCCTCAATGCATCACGTGTTGAAGATCAAATTGCCGTAAGTTTAAAGAAAAAACCACTTGGCTATTTTTTGATATTTTTTCATCCTGGTCGAAAATTTCATCGCACATACCTAGTTAGTCATACATGACTAAGAGCATGAATGTGAGACAAATCAGTTAAAATGTATCAAATGATGAAACATTCCATCATGCAATGACTATGATGACTGACTTATTATTAAAGTGTGAAAAAAAATCATGCACTTACTTCTTCTTGTTCAGCACACACTCACCTCGTCGTGCTTTGCTAACGGAAAATATTTTTCACTATTCCACATTTATGGAGATGCGAAATAGGAATTCAATTGCCATAATTCTTTCAACGCAGTCTTTTTTCATCGCTCATATGAAAATAAAAAAATGACTAATGGCTGGATCTTACTTCATTCGGCCTAGAAATAGAAACAGAAGCGATTGGAATTAATTTTAGATTCCTTTTTATGGATATTTACTATCCACAAATAACAATAGAATTAAAATTTACAAAAAAATTAATAAGAATCACGAGATTTAGATGGAACCATCAAGATTCTGACGCAAAACTTTATTTTCTATTTTCGTGATCTCAAAATTAAAATTTAAAAAATCTTTTTTCACAACAATCTAAATGAAAATACGAACACACAATACGAATAAGAAAAAAAAATATTTTCCAGTGAGGATTTACAAATTTCCACTCACTCTCACATCATCTTCATCATCATTAAATCGTGGGTGGAATATTCGTAATGAAACGAAAATGAAGATCATCACTTCTTATTAAAATTAAAAAATTCGCTGCGTTAGATGAAGAAAAAAATATTTTATTCTCCAGTTATCTTTAAGCTGTTGCGCGGACCTCTACCTGAGCATTCATAGAGTTAATAGTGAACACTTCTTATTAGTATTGTTGTTGGTCCAACGAATTAAAATAAATAATTTTTTTTACACTCAAACGAAATAATCGAATTAAAAATTAAGTGAAATTAAAAATGGAAATTAGTGAGGCTGTTTTAATTCCACCGGAAACGACCCTTTATGTTGATGAAAAAATACCAAAAAATATTACAAATGGATTTAGTGAGAAATATGAAATGATCGATAACGGTCCAATTACTTCACAGAAACTTGAAGAGAAGGCACAAAAGGCCCAAGAAGCCTTTGAAAAGGAAGAGAAGGCTCGCAAGGAATTGGAAGCTCTTAACAGCAAGTTGTTAGCTGAAAAGACCGCTCTTTTGGATTCATTGTCCGGAGAGAAGGGTGCCCTCCAAGATTACCAAGAGAAGTGTGCTAAGCTCACCGCTCAAAAGAACGACTTGGACAACCAATTGCGTGTAAGTAGAAAATATCTAAATTAAATTGAAATATGACAAATTATTAAGCATAGAAATAGCTAATGGATGGCAATTAAGACGAACAAATTTCACAATCTTTTCTAAATTTATCAAAAAATTGTCATCATTCGGAGGTGAAAATGAAAATACTTTTTACCTGCGACATTGACGCCTCCTTCTCATCACATTCCTCTCAAAAATATTTTGGATAAATGTTTCATCTCGATTTCAATTTTCATCATCGTCACAATTGGCACACATCCAAAAAGATTCATCCAAATGTTTTCATTTCAGACGAGATGAAAAATCATCATTTTTATTAAATATTATGTAAAATTAGAAGGAAAAGAATTCATTTTTATTTATTTTACCTGAGCAATTTGCTCGCCTTTCCGTGTGTGAAATGCGAATCGAGATTCTATTTTTGTCATATTACGCTCCTCGCGTTCTGCATTATGAAATTCAATCGAGATTAATCATTCAATTTTTTTCTTTCTCTATTAGGACACACAAGAACGCTTGGCCCAAGAAGAAGATGCCCGCAACCAACTTTTCCAATCAAAGAAGAAGTGCGAGCAAGAAATCGGTGGCTTCAAGAAGGACTTGGAAGATTTGGAATTGACCATCCAAAAATCAGAACAAGACAAGGCCACCAAGGACCATCAAATCCGCAACTTGAATGATGAAATCGCCCACCAAGACGAACTTATCAACAAGTTGAACAAGGAGAAGAAGATGCAAGGTGAAACCAACCAAAAGACAGCTGAAGAATTGCAAGCT
This sequence comes from Chironomus tentans, assembly GCA_963573255.1. Lineage (NCBI taxonomy): Eukaryota > Metazoa > Arthropoda > Insecta > Diptera > Chironomidae > Chironomus > Chironomus tentans. The sequence continues at coordinate 21,795,422 of OY754302.1, forward strand.
GCTGAGGATAAGGTTAACCACTTGAACAAGGTTAAGGCTAAGTTGGAACAAACCTTAGATGAATTGGAAGATTCATTGGAACGCGAGAAGAAGCTCCGTGGTGATGTTGAGAAGTCCAAGCGTAAGGTTGAAGGTGACTTGAAGCTCACACAAGAAGCTGTTGCCGATTTGGAACGCAACAAGAAGGAACTCGAACAAACCATCCAACGCAAAGACAAGGAAATCTCATCTCTCACCGCTAAGTTGGAAGATGAACAATCCTTGGTTGGCAAGCTCCAAAAACAAATCAAGGAACTTCAATCACGCATTGAAGAACTTGAGGAAGAAGTTGAAGCTGAGCGTCAAGCTCGTGCCAAGGCTGAGAAGCAACGTGCTGATTTGGCCCGTGAATTGGAGGAATTGGGTGAACGTCTTGAAGAAGCTGGTGGTGCAACCTCAGCCCAAATCGAACTCAACAAAAAGAGAGAAGCTGAATTGGCCAAGTTGCGTCGTGATTTGGAAGAAGCCAACATCCAACATGAAGGTACATTGGCTAACCTCCGCAAGAAGCACAACGATGCTGTTGCTGAAATGGCTGAACAAGTTGACCAACTCAACAAATTGAAGACCAAGTGAGTATAAAGTTTTTGGATATTAAATTTTTTTACAGGATATTTTTTATTTTGGAAACTTGACATGAAAAAAAAATTCACGAAATTGTCTCAAAAATTGCTGAAAAAAAAATCTAATTATATAATAATATAGAGCTGAGCACGATCGCGCAAATATGTATAATGAACTAAACAACACCCGTGCTGCCTGCGATCAACTTACACGCGAGAAGGTAAACAGAACTAAGAAGAGTTTCACATTCCACGTTCTATGTTTTTTTTGGTTAATGTTCCTCTACGTGTTAGTTTTTTTGTCTGAAAAAACAAATAATTTTCAAGCAGTTTCCACAATCAGCATGACGCATCCTCTCCAAAAATGAACCGAAAAAGTTTCTTAAATGAAAAAAAAAATTAATAATTTTGTAAATTTATGACAAATATCCATGAAATTTTTTCACTTTACCCTACAGAGCTGAAAAGGAAAGATCACAATATTTCGGTGAAGTTAATGATCTCCGTCACAGCCTCGACACAGTTGCTAACGAAAAGGTATTGAGTTGCGAAAAAAAATAGATGGAAATTCTTATGCAATAAAAAAATTTCTGCTTAGTAATTTTTTCACATGTGGCTTCTAAAAAAAGATTTTAAGAACTGATGGAGATTATTAGATTTGCAGTTTTTTGCAGCTCATTATATACCAAAACACAAAAAAAAATAAATCATAATATTTTCACCATGCTTACTCATCATTAAAGTATAAACCCATCATCAAGTGTGTATTTGAATTAAACCAATTAATTGAATTAATATCTCATTTGAATTATGAATGGATTTACATTCTGACGATACTAACAACATTAAATCTATAATTAAACCCAAGTTTTACTTTGCATGAAACAGATGGAATTTCATAATTCTTTATCGATTCTCAAAGCGAGAAAATTTATTACCAGAATGACTAATGTCTTCCTTTTCCTCCTATCAACGCAATAAAACGCAACTTTTAGGCCGCCCAAGAGAAGATTGCCAAGCAATTGCAACACACACTCAACGAAGTTCAAGGCAAATTGGATGAAACCAACCGTACATTGAACGACTTCGACGCACAAAAGAAGAAGTTGTCAATTGAGAACTCTGATCTCCTCCGTCAATTGGAAGAAGCTGAATCACAAGTTTCACAATTGTCCAAGATCAAGATCTCACTCACCCAACAATTGGAAGACACCAAGAGATTGGCCGATGAGGAAGCTCGTGAACGTGCTACACTTTTGGGCAAATTCCGCAACTTGGAACACGACTTGGATAACCTCCGTGAACAAGTTGAGGAAGAGGCTGAAGGCAAGGCTGATATGCAACGTCAACTCAGCAAGGCCAACGCTGAAGCTCAATTATGGCGTGCCAAGTACGAGTCAGAGGGTGTTGCCCGTGCCGAAGAATTGGAAGAAGCCAAGCGCAAGCTCCAAGCCCGTCTCGCCGAAGCCGAGGAAACAATCGAATCACTCAACCAAAAGTGCGTTGCATTGGAAAAGACAAAGCAACGTCTTGCCACAGAAGTCGAAGACTTGCAATTGGAGGTTGATCGTGCCACAGCAATTGCCAACGCCGCTGAGAAGAAACAAAAGGCATTCGACAAGATTATTGGAGAATGGAAACTCAAGGTTGATGATCTCGCAGCTGAACTTGATGCCTCACAAAAGGAATGCCGCAACTACTCAACAGAACTCTTCCGTCTTAAGGGAGCATACGAGGAAGGACAAGAACAATTGGAAGCTGTCCGTCGTGAAAACAAGAATCTCGCTGATGAAGTCAAGGACTTGCTCGACCAAATTGGTGAGGGTGGACGTAACATCCATGAAATCGAAAAGGCACGCAAACGTCTTGAAGTTGAGAAAGACGAATTGCAAGCTGCTCTTGAAGAAGCTGAAGCCGCTTTGGAACAAGAAGAAAACAAGGTCCTCCGTGCTCAACTCGAATTGTCACAAGTTCGTCAAGAAATCGACCGTCGTATCCAAGAGAAGGAGGAAGAATTCGAAAACACACGCAAGAATCACCAACGTGCCCTCGACTCAATGCAAGCTTCACTCGAAGCTGAGGCTAAGGGTAAGGCTGAGGCTCTTCGCATGAAGAAGAAGTTGGAAGCTGACATCAACGAGCTCGAAATTGCATTGGATCACGCCAACAAGGCTAATGCTGAAGCACAAAAGAACATTAAACGTTACCAACAACAACTCAAGGAATTGCAAACCGCTCTTGAGGAAGAACAACGTGCACGTGATGATGCCCGTGAACAACTTGGAATCTCAGAACGTCGTGCCAACGCTCTCCAAAACGAATTGGAAGAATCACGCACACTCTTGGAACAAGCCGATCGTGGCCGTCGTCAAGCCGAACAAGAATTGGGAGATGCTCATGAACAACTCAATGAACTCTCAGCTCAAAATGCCTCAATTGCTGCTGCCAAGAGGAAGTTGGAAGCCGAATTACAAACACTCCACTCAGATTTGGATGAATTGTTGAACGAAGCCAAGAACTCCGAAGAGAAGGCCAAGAAAGCCATGGTTGATGCTGCCCGTCTTGCTGATGAACTCCGTGCTGAACAAGACCACGCACAAACACAAGAGAAGTTGCGCAAGGCCCTTGAAACACAAATCAAGGAATTGCAAGTCCGTCTTGACGAAGCCGAGACCAATGCCCTTAAGGGAGGCAAGAAGGCCATCCAGAAACTCGAACAACGTGTTCGTGAATTGGAGAATGAATTGGACGGTGAACAACGCAGACACGCCGATGCCCAAAAGAACCTCCGCAAGGGAGAACGCCGCATTAAGGAACTCACCTTCCAATCAGAGGAAGACCGCAAGAACCACGAACGTATGCAAGACTTGGTTGACAAACTCCAACAAAAGATCAAGACATACAAGAGGCAAATCGAAGAAGCAGAAGAAATTGCTGCCCTCAACTTGGCCAAATTCCGTAAGGCACAACAAGAATTGGAAGAATCAGAAGAGCGCGCCGACTTGGCCGAACAAGCCATCAGTAAATTCAGAGCAAAGGGACGTGGCGGTTCAGTCGCTCGCGGTGCCAGCCCAGTGGTAAGTTGCTAATGATTTTCACATCGTCAGTCATTAGAATCACTTTACACTCGAGCATACATTCTACTATTTCTCATATCAGTAAATTTTCTCATCATTATAGCCACAGCTCGCAGCAGGTCGTTTCAGTGTTTTGGAATAAATTCTTTAAAATTTTATATCTCATAAAATCTTTTCAAAGTCTTTCTCAATTCCAAACTTTATCCAAAAGTCAAATTTCAAGCTATTGTCTTTTGTATTAAAATTAGTAAGTTCCAATTTTTATTATTTTACCTTATTTATTTGTTTTGTTGATTACTGTACTTCCGTTTTGTGTTCCATACTTCACAATTTATACAGTCTACACAAAATGGCTCCTTAGATTTAATAGGCTCTTGAACCTAAATTCTAAAATGATACACTGCACACAAATCATACAGAACGTCCTTAAAACATCCCCATTTTTTGTATTGCACATTCGCATTGCTGTATGGCACATCGAATCTGCTGTAAACTCCTCAAATCACTTCCATTTCGAAAGTTTAATTGAAATTGTTGAAAAACCGTTAGAAAAAAATTTGAAATTTTCTTTAATTTGAATTTGAATTTTTATTTAACGGTTTTTTGATGGATTTTAAATTGAAGCAGATTTTCCCTTTTAAATTGTCATCGCACACATTTCCTGATTGATTTTCTTCAAAATGTCATCTGAATATAAATACAAATTATTATAATTTTAATTTTTCTTCTACAGCCCCAAAGACCACACCGCCAATTGGCTGATGGAATGTTCGGATTTGATGAATAAATTAACAATTTCACGCTTCGACCTTGCTCAACGATAATAATAACAAAAGAAAATTTATAAATCACCTTTTTACAAACTGTCAAATCATTTTCGTTTTTTATTAGTTTCGAGAGAGAATCTTTTTTATATTTAATTTCAATTATGTTTTATTTTTAATTCTTTTTTATATATCAATCAAATTTGCGTCAATTTCATTTCATTTTTATACCAGTAGCAGAATTTTTTGTAAAAAATGCAACTCGTAACAACCAAAAACAAAAATGAAAGTGAACTTTTTTTGTAATAAAATCAAAAACAAAAAAAAGCAAATGAAAATTCCATCAAATTTTTCATCAAAAGAAAATAGTTAAAGAAATTTTTATATCACACACCGCAGAAAATTTTAAAAGGAAAAACTCGAAAGCCCAAAATGCAAACTAAAGAGAAAAGCAAATTTTCTTTATTATTATTTTTTCTTTTATGTTTTAGTTTTAATTTTTTTTTGTCTTCTTTATTTTTAAACAAAAAATGCGCCGATGTACTAAGATTTTTAAAATAATTAAATGGGAAAGAAATGCTATATAGAAATTTTTAGAATCGCACTTTTAAAAGTGAGTTAAAGTTCTTCGGAAAATTTTCAATAATGTATTTATTTTTCTTCGTTCTTTTTGTAATTTTAATTAATAAAAAAGATTTAATTTAATATTGCACTTGTAAATTCGGATAGAATGGAATTTGATGATTTTGATGAAAAATTTTTACCTTTGAGAGCAAAACGAAAGGAAAATTTTCACTTTAAATTTTCATCAAAAAATAATTTTTAAATTTCCGCGAAGATCGCCCAAATAAAAAGGAGAATATCTATCAGAAAAATAAACTATTTACGCAGCAGGAAGGTCAGAAACGACGAAATGTGGCAACACATATGAGAGAAAATAAATAGAGACACAAATAAAATATAAATAATGAGACACGTTTTAACATCAAATTCAGCCCACTATTTCATCAAAAAAACAACCTTTTGATTTTCTACAAGCGAAAATGTTCATTTTTAGTAAATTTAGGATTTTTCCTTTTTTTAAAGAAATGAGAAAAACAAAGAAATTTAAATTTTTTTATTGTAAGTTTATTAGTGAAACATTTTTTTTAAATTTGAAATGTACAACAACATTCTCAAGTATTTGTATAAAAAACTCCTTTTATCCGAATTTATCTCCGAGAGAAAAAAGTATGTGTGAACCATTGAACATCAACAAAAGATAAAAACATCTAATTATACAAAGAAAAAAAATAAAAAATAAAAAATACTTATATTAATAAAATCATTTAAATTTTTGACTTTTTTACTCAACTTTCTTACAGATTTTTGCTTTTTAAATTTTTCAGAATAACAAAATATCATCAAAACTATCACATTTTGGCTTAGTTTTGAAAAAAAAATGAAAATATAAAGGGAATCTATATAATCTAATCTAGATTTTGTAAATAAAATAATAAGTTAGAATTCAGATTTTGAATTCTAATATTTTCAAATACTTTATTGCTAAGAGTGTATATAGAATTTGAGACGGGTATAGGGTTAGGAGGTAGTTTCCGTTGTTATAATTTTACACTTGTAAAAGAAATTTTTAAAACCGTTTTAAAAAGTTTTTAGAAATCACTTTAAAAAATATTTTTAAAATTTAAAAAATATATTTTTAAAGTTTAAAATTTGGTTTTTAGAATTTAAAAAGCTGATCTTTAAATTTTTTTAATATATATTGACAAATTGTCATATACATTTACATGTTTCGGTGGCTTAGTGGTTAAAGTACTGGGCTACCAACTAAGAGGTCACTGGTTCGATCCTCACTCTGAGCAATTCTTTTCAAAACATTATTATTTTTTTAACGGCTCAAAATAATTTGAAAATTTAAAAAATAATTTGAAAATTTAAAAAATAGTTTTTTTAAATCTTTTCTATGAGTCTAAACTAAATTTCCACATTGATATTCATCAGCACACTAGTAAGTCATCGGTACCATGAAAAACTGAAAGTCCTCAATTTTAATAGCTCCACGGATGGCAAATGGTGTAAAATTTCTTCATATGCTATCTGGATTAATTTTAAATTTTTTTCCGTTATTGAAATTTTGCATGCAAAATATAAACAATTACTAGAGGAGCCTGAGGCATGACATGAGCCTCCAAAATTTATAATTTATAGATGCAGAAGTATAAGATCCAGATCTTTTCTCAAATTTTTTCTTGGTAAGTCACTGTATACCAGGAGTATACTTGGGTGTAACGACGTAATCAAATTTTTGGTAAATATTAAATAATTTTTCGGTTTGGACCATTTTTACAAGGAGGGGGTTAATTTTTCACCTATTCAACCACTTCCCTCCCTCTACCTCTGCTACGTCATAAATAAATAAGACTTTAAAGCTCAACAAATCTTCAAAACCCCAAACTGATCAAAATATTGTTTAATATTTATTTATTTTTATTAATTTTGACTCTTAAAAAAATATTTTTATGGGATTTAATGTAAAGCAAAATAACATTCACATAAAAATGTCATACGTGTGTTATCATCAGGACAACTTTATAGCTTTTCATGCTTATGGTGATTATTGCCTTTTTGCTTGAAATCTTCGAAACATAAATATAAATATTTTATAGATTCTCAAGCTTGAGCACCAAATTTTCAGTTTTTTTTTAAAAAATCGAAATTTAGGATCTGAAAACTTTTGAAATATTAAAATAAATATTAGATCATTACTTTTAAAATCAGATTTAAATGCTTACTTTGCTCCAATCTGTAGAAAATCTTGAAAATTTCTTATTAAAAAATCAAAATTAATTATTCTGTTAATAAATAAATGTTAAAACAACATTTTAAGTCCAGTTGACCGCAGTTGATTAATCATTTTCATACAATTTTTAAAAATATTCAGTATATATCTCAATCTACATGACTGTAAACACATTTTCATCCTTCTTATTCTCAAAAGATTTATTCGTTCAAGCATCTCATGAGTTAAATAATTCAGAAAGCATTCACATCTCTTTTACACGCTGCATTTTCATGACAAATTATAATTTTATAGAAACATCTTTGTAGAAAGGAAATCATTTGAGTTTCACGGTGCATGAGCTAAGAAAACAAATCGGATGAAAAATTAGCATAATAAATTTTGTACATTGAGTACGTAATTACAGATTTGCACAATAAATTAAAATATGTAGCAAAAAAATAATTAATTGATATAATCAGTGCTCAATACCATGAAAAACACATTAATCTACTTAATATTACATGATCATCATCTGGAACGTTTCCAGGAATGTCCGGTTCTATTAAAAACATTCGTTGTAGATCGTTACTCAGTGGCTTGCCATGGACGGATTAAGGGGTTTGTTTTAGTCCCTTCCTTCCTTCTTGATAGAGGCATCTCCATACCCCTGGATAGAAAACGTGAGAAAAGTTATTTAAAATATTTATGACAAAATCAGACTAAAGATTTTAATCCTCCGAAGTCGCCACATTCATTTAAAAATTATTTTTCATCATATATCCAAAAATGTTATTTTTCTTTTCATATTTCGCACACAAAAGCTATAAAAAAATCCGTCATCATATTTTATAGCAACGGCTAAGTAAACAGACTGTAATGGTTAACATAAGTTGTGAATGGATTAAATGAATTCAAAAATATTTCATTTTATGGTCAAATTATTCAAAACTAAAATAATTCTTGTCCTTAAATCACTTTTTAAGGTCAATGGGAACAAGTTGAGTCATTAATAATTTTCTAATTTACGTCTTCTTTGTAATGTGAAGAAAAATTTCTTCTAATTTTTTTTATGTCTACACTATTATTGTGGCCTTGAGAAAGATGAGAAATGAAAAATGACTGCTGTCGTTATGAAGGAATTTTCACTTTTTCTTTTTTCTCGGAAAATGGAATTTAAATAATTTGCAGAATTTTTCATTCAAGAAATGATTTAAATTTGAAATAACTATTTATTTTTAAAAGCCTTTGAATGTTGCATTTGTGGTGATGAATGATTGATTGCTGTCAGTTTTGACTTGATTTCTGACTGCTTCGATCAATCAGAAATGATGATGAATCAATAATTTAAAATTTTGTAAATACAGAGCTCTTGAAATAGGAAATTAGCTGTTGAAATGCAGTATTAATGCTTTACATTGCAACTTTATGTTATTGAACTTGATGTTTCACCAATTTTTATGTCTAATAATTAAATTAAGGTAAATTTTGATGATGTTTACTGCTGAAAGTTCGAAGCAAGACTGAAAATTAAAAAAAAACGGGGTATGCAACTAATTGAGAAATTCAAAATTTGAAAATAATTTATCCGTTGAGAGTTTTTGACGGGAAAATAAAGGCAAATTTATCAATATTAGCTTAAATGTTAGTCAATTTATCTCTAATCAACAGATGGTGTCTGAAATGAATAAAAAATTGCTCACAATTGTCAAATAGTCTACAACAATAATTTAAAAATTAGTATCTCACCAATATCAAAGCACGCTTTGCCAGAACAACATCTGCATGTAAAATTTTCACAAAATAACAATTTTTCTCTCAAAATCTGATTAAAAAACATCGGTGAAATTGCCAATAAGTTCCCACAAGTGTCATATGATGAGCATATTTACAATTAACTTACCTTTTTACGAGCTCTCAAATTGCACGTCAAAAATTTTACGATCGTAGTTTTCACATAGCAAACAGCCATCAATGATCATAGCACAAGAATTTATTTTCAATTTAATAAAAATATCCTTGAGTCAAAGAAACATGAGGAAGCGAAGCAAAGAAAAAGAAACAACAAAAAAATATGTTCATAAGTTTAGCGTCAAGTGAAATAGTCTCGTAAAGAAAAGTATAAATCAGCCATCAAGATATTTATTCGCATGAAAAGAAATGAAAAAGGAGAGGAGGAGACAATCAGAGTTGAATAAGACCGAGAATTTTCTCATTCATTTCCGCTGAGAAAATAATTTTTTTGAAAAGAGCCAGAAGACCGACCGCATTTACTCTTTCCGACCATGATGATGATGATGATGACGACGAGGATGTTGATTTCATTTTTTGTTCCGAGCAGCACATGAGCTGGTTTGTGGATGCTTTTAGATTTGGGGTTATTTTGTAGAAGTTTCCTTGAATACTAAGATGTAGTAAGGACTTTAGACCTTACATGTCCATAGTATAGCAAAATACAAACAGTCATCAAGATCCTTACCCAATATCCCAGATATAAACATAGCCTCCTCACAAACTTACTCCACATGTCCAGCTCGGTTTTATTGTATATAAATAGATGATAATAAATCGTCGTACTCGCTTGAGAATCTTACAAATTTTTTTATGAAATGTAGAGGAACAAAAATGCTGTGAGAATCTTTTTTTTCACTTAACTTCGAGCACCGTAGCTGTAAAGATTAAAATAATTTTTTCCTTCTGTATTTTCTTCTTTTTACTCTCATTTTATTAACAATTTTTTGAGTCTCATTAAGCCTATTGTATCAACAACAATGGCAGATACGGCAATTGAAAATCAGGTGCCAATCAGCTGGCAACAGAAGAGAGATTCTGGAATAAAGCGATGGGAGGGAAGAGTTGCTGTTGTAACAGGTGCAAGTTCACCAATCGGTATGGCTATTTGTGAGGATCTTGTCAAGCATGGTCTTATTGTTTTTGGCTTGGCAACACGAGCAGGGAAATATGAATTAGAGGTGAGTATGATGGGATTGTGATAGATTGGTGAAATTCGAGGATTTTTTGGCTAATTAGAACGCCAGTTTTTTATAGTTTAAAGACAAAAATTCGATTTATCGAATTCGATTTATCGAATTTATCGATTTATCGAATTTTAACGGTTTTATTATTACACGCTTTATATTGACTCACTCTGTCTCTTTGTTTGTTTGTCATGATCAAATCTTGCAATCGATTTTTCGACAACTTCTACTGCTCCAATCGAGCTGAAATTTTTCATGCATGCGTATTTTGGATGACAATACAATCTTTCAGCATTTTGGAGTCTCAAAAGTGCTTAATTATAGTATAATTTAGTTTATGAAGTTTTATATGAGAAATAATCCAATATCAATGATGTCATTTTCTCACGGATATTTTTGAAAAAAATTTGAATTTTCCAAACATTCCTGGGTTCAAGTCTCACCAATATTTTAAAAAAAAAATTTGCACTTTTTTGATTCCTTTTACACTTTTTTGATGTTTTACGATGTTTCATGATTTAATTATGCTTAATTATGATTTTTTATGTCATAAATTTTGAATTTTAACGGTTTTGTAAATTTTGAATTTTAACGGTTTTGTAAATTTTGAATTTTAATGGTTTTGAAAAATTATTTTTTTTACAAAATTCAATCAAAACAAGTGATTTTTCATAAACTCTGAGACAATAAGCAAACGATTGCATGATCAAGAGCACTTAAAAACCATTTTGTCACAAAAATAAATTCATTTTGAATGCCAGCAATAAAATTGCAGCACTAAATCACTTTATTTTCATCTTAAATCTAGAAAATGGGTAAAAAATTTGAGAAAGACAATGAACTCGGAAAATTATTTGCATTTGAGTGCGACATCAAGGAAGAAGGACATGTGGAGCCAATTTTCCGATATATTGGAGATTATCATGATGGAATTGATTTACTCGTAAATAACGCCAATGTCATGTCTAAAGGACTCATTTTAGATGACGATAATACGTCAATTCTACGCGATGTTATGGAAACAAATATCATTGGCATGTGTCTTGTCACACGAGAGGCTGCTAAGCTGATGAAAATGAGAAAAGAAGAACGAAAGAATTTAGGTCATGTCATTAACGTTTTGTCAGTTGTAGGACATGCATTTGGACCATCAAGTACTAGATCGAAGCCTTTAAATGGTAAAATTCTATGACTGCCTTTAATTCAGACTTAATTAATCATTTCCTCTCAAATTCCTTCATTTATCATCTCAATTAGGATTGTATCCTGCATCGAGGTATGAAAAATAATGCACATCTTCTGTCTCAAAAGATTATAATTAATAATTTTCATACCCAATTTATTTTAGACATGCATCGACAGCCATAACTGAATGTATTCGCCAAGAATTCCTTTTCTTTTATGAGAATGTAAAAATTACAGCTATAAGCCCGGGTTTTGTAGAAGGACAGGACACAGACATTTTGACAGAAGAGGAAAAATCACATGGAAAAATGCCATCACTATCTCCAAAAGATGTTAGTGCTGCCGTCTTATACGCCATCTCAGTAAACGATGATGTTCAGGTAATAAATTTAATTTTATTTTGTCCATTTTAAATGTCAAATAAGTCGCGTGGAAAGCCGTAAGATACCAAAAACTAATCATTAATACATCAACTCATTCTTTCTTCTTTCATCAATGCCAGATTCACGAAATTAAAATTAAACCCGTTGGAGAATTTATTTGAGAACTTAATGTCATATTTTTTCGCTTTTCCGCCGCCATATCCAGTGGGCGAGACGTGAAGATGATGATTAAATACGAAGGAGAAGTGAATATTTTTAGTATCGTATCAGTGTATCAAAAATAATATATTAGAGACGAATCACATACATCATAATGTGCTTGTCATACGCCAAATTCTAAGAAGAAGAAAAGAGTTTCAAATCAGACTTATAATGAAGGAGAGAAGAAAAACAAATAAATTAGTAAAATAATGCAGAGTTGGACAATTGGTGAAGCTATTGGATGTCTACAGTAGATTAGAGCATCAGATTTCAATAAAATCATGTCTAGATCATCTAAACTTGATTTTATTGTAATCAAATGATTTTTAGTCGACCAAGACAAGCTACAATCCCCAAACTTTGATTGATAACCAACTCTTCTGCCTGAAAATATCACCAAGAAATGTGAGTTTATGATGGATATTAAACTAATCAGTGGAATTAGCTTTAATCACATTCACTAAGCCAGTTCCCATTCTGTCTACCACAAAGCCATCTCACAAATCCTATATTTCTCGGTGATATTCTCAATTGTCTACGTGCATTATAAACATAATAATTCTTACTACATTTCACTAATTGGACGTGAGCCATAAACGTCACATCATTTTTTTATAAGCTATACAGTTATATTAAGAGATAAAAATGTTGTTTTTAATTGTACATGCTAAAAGTGAATAGTTAGAGTGTTTGAGATTAATTGTCAAGTGAACAATTGTCACTATAATTTATTGATCAAAAAAAAAGTTTTTTTAGGTAGTTGACACTTTCTTAACCATTTTTAAAATCTATTTTAATGCAATTTGATGATATTTGTGTTATTGTGAACTGAAGTGTTAATTGTTGGACCTCAAAATTGCAAGGTCGACATAGCAATCCTGGATTTAAAACTCGACAGTGCAAATTTGTCCTTTTTAGAATCAAATGCATTGGAAATTAGTCATGTAGCCTTCCTTGCTTGCTATAGACAGCAATATCATCAATTGTCTTATTTTTAACCTTTAAACTAGTTGCTTATGAAATAATTAGCAGTCTGTATATTTTAGAATTTCAAAGTTTGTGATCTGTAGAATTTTAAAGCTGGAGGACTTAAATGTCAGTATAACTTCCCTTGATGTCTTTCAAAACAGACTTTGTTTGGGATCAATACCTGTATTGCTGTCGCTGCGGTTCAAATTTTTTCGAAGGAGGACCAGACCTTACGCCCCTGTGTATTAGACACCTAGTTACATGCTCTTAGCTAGCAGCTATGTACTTTAGTTACTCCAAATTTCACAGACTGCAAACATTGATTTTGAATAATTTTAGATAATTAATTAACAAATATTAAACTTACAAATTTTATTCATCTAGTCTTAAGTACAAATACTTGTTACAAAGCCAGCCCTTACTGTTAAATTTTATTTATATCTGTTCTTGTTAGTTGCATGAATTGTCCAATAAAGAGTTTATACAATGGATACATGATCAAATCTGCCTCAAATTCCTTACATGTGTCATAAATGATATCATTTAGCTGGGGCAACAAAGCATGATCGAGTGTTGGAAACATGTGGTGACCAATGTGCTGTCCAAATGTTGTTAAAACTGCGAAAGAATTTTTCTGTAATTCTAGTCGATCGAATGTTGTTGCTAGTTGATAGACGCCGAAGTCAAGGGATTTTAGCTCGTCACCGTCGTGGAAAGCCTTAAAAATTTAAAGAAAATTTTGTGAATTTAGAGCATTTTTTCCAAGAAAAAATTGTTCATACCTTATTATGATGATGTGCTCCATTGATTGCTATAGTTCCATGAATAACACTTGACAAGAAAATTATGCTCAGCCATCTTATTACAGATTCGATGATTCCCACACTTCCAAATGCATACATTAATAAAGGCATCGTGAAGGGAATCAGATCATCCCAATACAGTTTGTAGTTATTAACTCTCGATCCAATATACCTGAAAAATATGTCCAAAAACCTGTTATTTAATTATAGATTAAAATTTGTTTTATCAAGGGTTCATTCACACGTCAACCTTTAAAGAAGAGAAAGGTTGCAGGAGTTGTGTGACATTCCATACTCACAAACAGAGATCGAAGTCAGTCAAGTCGACTTTATTTTTTCAACTGACTTCGAGTCGACTCCAAGTCAGTTGATTTTTGACTGACTTCAATGTCTGCTCACAAACATTCTCATTAAAAAAATTATGTAGAAAGACGAGTTAAATAAAGACTGTCTTTTAAAAAACAGCTATAACCTGACGCATATCAACATAATGAGAGAAACATCAATTCAAAATTGCTTATTACGTAAAAGGTTTCATCACAGGCTACTCTCAAAATTAATCATTTTGATTTTTTAATTGTGTTCCATTCAAAACTCACCTAAAAACTCCAGCTCTCGGAACAATAAATCCATAGACAATTGGCGAAATAATCCATGAGATGTATTTTTCCATGAAGTTCTTATTTATTGGCATCCAGTTGAAAAAAGGTTCAAATAAACTACACTCAAGGTCATGATAAGAATTTGGATACAAGTGGTGGCTCATAGCGTGCATGACTGTCAAAATAAACAAAATTATTACTTAAAATATGTGATAAAAAGCATTAGGGACCGTTCACTAATTACGTAACGCTTCTAGGGGGGAGGGGGTTCTTTGATTTTGTAACAGGTCAAACAAAAAAAATTTTTCTTGGAAAATTTGTAACCAGGGGGGGAGGGGGGTTTCTAAAATTTAGTTTTTTCCGTAACGTAGTAAGTGAACGACCCCTTAGAGTATGTGCTGGGGAAAATAATTTGGGACTCATTCGAAAATTATGCAACGCTAAGTAAAAATTTTGTTACGTTTCCGATTTTCTCACAAAATTTACTACGAGGAAGGGACAAGGGTCATTGTTAGCGTTACGCACTTTTTGAACAATAAATGCTAATCCTTTGGTAATTGTTGTATGGTAGAAGCTTCAATACAAGAGCGTATTCAAAGAAGGGGAGGGGGGTCCTCCTTTTTGGGAAAAGTTTTTCAATTTGCTAGGATTTTTACTAAAAAAATCCCAAAAATTCCACAGTTCTTGTATTTATGTGTTTAACAAAAAAGTTGAAAGTTCAATTCACCCTGGTCGTCCTCTAGGGCATCTGGAATCTTGGAAATTCTAATACAGCAAAATTATTTATTCAATTGTGCAGAACAAATTTATAAAATCAACGAATGCATTTTCTATTAAAAGTAGCTAGCAAAGTTCCAATACTAAAGTTCATGGATTGCATTTCTAAATAGTTCTAATTGAAAACAATTTTTAGGGGTCGTTCGCAAATTGCATCACACAAAAAAAACGACTTTTTTTGACCCCCCTTCCCTCCTTGTTACAAATTTTCCAAAGAAATTCTTCAACACCAGCCCCCCCCCCCCTCCTAAAGCGTGACGTAATTTACAAACGACCTGTTATTAAATCCCAAATTAATTCAAAAATTATTTTTTTTATAAAATTGAATCTCAAGGACAAAGAGTTATTCTTGTTGGTTTTACTCTTTTTAGCTTCAATGTAGCTTTATTTTTAGTGCAGATGTATTAATAACTTGTAGCTTATGTCTTCATAATTTACTTCAATTTATATTATTTGGAATTACATTTTCTACACTTATTTGCGAATTACTTCACAATTACACGTTCAAATCTACCGGCAAACTACCAAAGATAAATCATTTACAATGACTAACTAGTTAGATGAGTTGTACATTCGTAATTATCAAGGACTAATATTTATGCTGCTTTTGTTAAATGAGCAGATTAAAAATTTGGAATTTGATTAAGTTTTGTGAGCACATCCGGATAACCTCTTTGGATCTGCCCACTGCGTAGCCATAAATTTGCAAATTTAAGTACCTTACTCTCAAACTGGCAAATTCGCCTACATATGGTTTGATATCCCAGATTTGACTCTGATCAGACTCTATAATGTAGATTACCCAAGGCCTACGAGAACAACAACAAAAGAAGCTAGCACAAGTAGCTGTCATAGACCTGAGCAGAAACCTATCCAACCGGTTTATTAAAGCCCTAAATTCACAGCAGTTTAATAGGAATTAAACATAATCAAGGCCTGCAAGCCTCCTGCTTCTGCTGTCACGAAACTCTATGTACCCCTCAATCTTACACTGTAAAATAGAAGAACCTTACCTCTCCAATCTCGAAAACTCTGAAGATTCAAATTCAACAGATACATCCTCCAATTATCACGTTGATGAAGAAAGTTGTGGGATATTACAGACAGCATCAATAAGCAAGATGCAGCAATAAATGCAGTAATGAAACTAAAGTCACGTGAAGCCAATATAAATGACAATATTGTCGACACAAGCATTAAATCACAATAGAATCGCGACGTTGCAATTAATGTTTTGTCAGATTGACCTGATAACTTGTTTGCGACACGTCGCTTTAAAGTCTTGTAAAATCCATCTGGATGAAATGTTATTTTGTAGTTCCGAGGTAGTTTTGCATCACGAATGTAAAATTGCTGTAGCATTTTCTCAGCATAGTCTGTAATGTGGTGTGATTCGAATTGTTCTGTAATGTCAACACCTTCCGTTATTTCTATCCATTCGGAACCACCTGGATGATTTTTTATGAAATCTTTAAGGTCATACAGCTTGTCATGAACTCTCCATAAGCCCTCGGCATTATCATCTTCTCGCTTTCCATTCATCCATGATCCACAGTCTTTAAAGAAATTATCACGATTTGTTGGATATTTGTGAGCAATTTTTGATAGTTTCATGGCAACTGAGTTCCAAAAAAATCACAGAATTAAATTATTTATAGCTTATAAACTGATGTTGTAAATAAAAATTCATTAAAGTTAAAGAAAAGTAGAACATTAAAAATATTTGAGGAACACACCGACCACGTCAAGAACTGTAAATGCACTGACCCGAAACTCGATAGCTGTGCTTAAATTTTTATTTTTTTTTGTTTTTATTCGTCGCTCAGTGAACGTTCGCTCATTTGGCTCAGCATTTTTGGAGCACAATAATATAATAATTATCAATGGTCTTTTAGCTATTCGCCGTTTTTTTTGAAAATTTAAATCTGTGCTGTAGCATAGGTTGTCATCGTGAGAGGTGAATTTAGAAATTTGTACCTTTTCGTGGGATTTTTTTTTGAGTTAATAAGATGATGTTCTAAGCCAAAACCTCAGTCGCTGACTCCAGTGGAGTAGCAAGTTAGAGGGTAACCCTGGTTAAAAAAGATCAAAAAAACCATAGAAAGAAGCTTTTTTGGATTTCACCCCAGGCAGCAAAACCCCTTGCTAAACCCCAGTCGCCCCTCCTTGCTACGACACAGTCTTAAAATCAATAAAGAATCAGACTTCAATCACTGAAATTCGAGTAATAATTAAATTTGAAAATATGTCTGCTTGCTAATAATTCAGTGCTACTCAATCTATGTTCCGCGATACTCTAGTAAAAAAGTAGCTTAATACAGGGGCGTAGCCTGGGAGGGTCCACTGGGGGCCCGGGCCCCCAGTCCAGAAATCAAAAACTCATACAAAAAAATTTTTATAAGAAATTTTTTTGAAAATTTTATGAAAATTTTCAACGGCCTTGCTTTGCTCGGCCGCGTTATTTACTAATATAAGAGTATTTTATATAATTAATTGAAAAATGAGTTATTATTAACAAAAAAATTTTTTGGACCCCCCGTCATAAAAATTTCTGGCTACGCCACTGGCTTAATACAACAGCGTATCCAGAAATTTTTTTTATGGGGGAGCTTTGTAATTTTTTTGTATGAAATTTAAGGGGGAGGGATTGAAGAAAATTTCCGTCGAGGATGGTGTTTTAACACCCAAATCACCCCCCTGGATACACTCCTGGCTTAGTATGTCGAAAAATTATGCGAAACACTTGCCAATAAACAACAAAAATGTGCTAAATAGCTTAATTTGTTATTTTCTTCGTTTAATTGTTTAAAATCGTTCGGTTCCAAATTAGGGGTCATTCACAAATTACGTCACGCTTTAAGGAGGAGGAAATTTTTTTTTTGTTTGGAAAATTTGTGACAAGGGGGGAGAGGGTTCGAAAAAGTCGTTTTTTTTTTGCGTGACGTAATTTGCGAACAACCCCTTATAGGTCATGAAATCTGCAAAATCTGTATAAATGTAGCTAAAACCACTATTCAAACGCAATCTTCTTATTTTGTAAACATCAGACACAAATTTTTAATTTGTTGACAAACAAAACTAGTTTCTTACCTTAATTGGAGTCTCAAAATGATTCCATTGCTTTGTTATTTTGCTTTCTTACTAAAAGAGTGAATAAAAAGTTAGTTTGAGAAAGCTCTACGCAGTAGTGCACTAGTGACCTATTTTAAACATTAAGCTAGTATTTTTATTGTTGTTCACAAAGGTTATTGATTTATATTAATACATTGATAGTCACAAAAAGTTTCTTGATGAAGCAATACAATGTGCTGGTTTTGCATAAATCGTTTATAACTTTTCATGTCTGTCAGTCGTGATAATATGCACTTGTCGATGCTTAATAATAAAATAGCTGGAAATAGCATTAATTTTAAATTTTTGAAGAATCACAGTGTTGTTTAAATTAGGAGTCATTTGCAAGTTACGTCATGCTTTAGATAAGGGTCAAAAATGTCGTGGTTTGCTTGACGTAGTTTACGAATGACCCCTCTTGAGAAGATCTGGATAGAATTCGATGTTTATGTACGAAGGGAAGGGGTTAGATTTGGACGTTATAAGTGAATTTTCGGTCGATCCGAGAGTTTTGATACCTATAACCCCTCCTGGATACGTTAGAGGTCGTTGGGATATAACGTAACGGTAAAAATGCCCATTTTTGACCCCTCCCCGTAATAAATTTTGTTGGAAAATTTGAAAATTTTAATATGAAGCGTATCAAAACCAGAGACCCCTCCCTGAACGTTTCAAGTTTATAAACAACAATTACTCATACCTACATGTTAAAATTTAATTCTATATCAGTTCCAAATTTACAATTTTGATTTCACCACTACACTGTTATTAGCAACTTCATCAACAGGAACTAAATTATTTTTCAACAAATGCTTCACGATCTTTCTAGATTCTTTACTATCAGAACAAATTACGATATTAACAATCACGTTGTGATTGAAGCCACTATCTTTCTTAAAATTTCTGCGTTTACGACACATAATTTAATTGTTAAAGAACCGACAGCAATTTAAATACTGAATGATGTAAACAAAAACTCCAAACTATATTTTGTTGACACAATTTAGTTAACAAAAATAATATGAATGCAAGACGTAAACATTCGTGTTGATCGAAACGAAAAACTGTTTGATCATTATGCATCTCTAAAGTTAACGCCATCTACACGTCAGCAAAGAAGACTTTGTGAGATTATTGACTTCATTCAAAAATATTCCCAACTTTATTGTTTACAAATTAATAAATCTAATTATAAATCTTTTTGGTTCAATTCCTTTAGACTTTTAGGTTTTGTTCTAACAAGCTGCTGGAATTGACCGACAATCAATGGCCACCAGGGATATTCACGTAGTTCAAGTTCAAAATCCTTGCATGTTGATATGAAAACATCATGAAGTTGAGGCAATAATCCATGGTCAAGGGTTGGAAATAGATGATGCAGTGTGTGATGACCGAAGGTTACGAGAGCAATGAAATGGCTTTGCTTGATGTCATTTCTATCAATAACGGCATTCATCTGGAACACACCGAAGTCCATTCCTTTTCTGAAAAATTTAACAATTGATAATTTCAATTTTAACGAATTTCCAAAATTTGAATTTTTCTAAAACCTTACAACAGTTTTTTGCAAATTGTAAGGTTTTCTTGTAAAAAACAAGAGCTTTAATTAAGTGCAAAATTAATACTTACGGCAGCTCATCTCCTTCATGTGTGACATCTGGATGATGATGTCCAGCATTCAAGCCAAACACCCCAACAAGGAAGCTACACATTGCTGTGATAACAAACCAAAGTTTCAAAACAACCAAAAAATTTTGTTGACCAAAGTAAAACATGGTAATTGGAAGTGCCAAAGGAATCAGATGATCCCATCTGAATGTGACGAGGTTCTTGAAGTATCCAATAGTTCTGGAATTTAGATTGTGATTAGATTTGCGGTTAAGGATGTCAAAGTTTAAATTGATTAGGATTTCGGTACGGTTTATTCCAAGTTTATGTCCAAAATGGTCAATTTCTTGCCATCTAAGTAGTCAAAGGATGGATATCTTACCTATAAACAGTTGCCATCACTCCAATCAATGACCAAACAACAGGACTTAAAATGCACGAAAGAACTTTCTG
The DNA here is from genome assembly GCA_963573255.1 of Chironomus tentans. Taxonomy (NCBI): domain Eukaryota; kingdom Metazoa; phylum Arthropoda; class Insecta; order Diptera; family Chironomidae; genus Chironomus; species Chironomus tentans. The sequence continues at coordinate 21,815,714 of OY754302.1, forward strand.
TTTTAAAGTCTTTGGTCTCGGAATCCACTGAAGATGTGGCTCAAACATCGAAATCTCCATGTCGTAATATGAATTTGTATACAAATGATGTGATAAAGCATGACTGTCGTAAATAAAATTAATTTAATGCGATAATCAAGTGATTTAAATAATTATTGTTTACCTTATCCGCCATTCGGTGTAGTTCAATAAGGTCAAGTTAAAGCAAAACATACGCCAGTTATCTTTACGATGAAAATAGTTATGAGCTATAACAAGTTGACAGTTAAGAAATACACCAGCAAGTAAGGCAAGATAAAAATTGTTATCTTTGGCTGCTAGCACGGAAGTTGCAAAAAGTAGTCCCAGCATCAAGTCAGAAATAATCTGGAATTAGAACATCTTTAAAATGAATAAGTGAATATTAGCGTCAGTAAACTTACGTCAGAAATTCTCTTTGGTTTATGGTCAAGATCCGGAAGCATGTCAGCAACACGTCTCTTCAAAGTTCTATAAAATCCATTCTCAGCGTAATTAAACTTATAATTCCTTGGTGCTTTAGCATCGCGGACATAAAATTTTTTAAGTAAAGGCTCAGCTTTTCCATGCAAGTGATGAGTCTCAAACTCTTCAGTTATATCAACTCCTTTTGTTAGACTGATCCATTCAGCACCACCTGGATGACGTTCAATGAAGTCAGTCAGGTCGTATAGTTTGTCGTGAACTCTCCACAAGCCTTCTGCTTCATCATCGGCTCTCTTACATTCAAGCCATCTGAAAAATGAGTAAAAATTTAATTCGAGGGTTTTGTGAAGATATTGACATGAAAAAGGGAATTTTGGGGATCATTCACAGATGATGTCATACATTAAGAGGGGGAAGCTCCATAAAAAAAGTGGTGAACATTTTGTGACATCAGGGAATGAGGGTCTAAAGGTAGGGACTCCCATGGATTTGTTTCTCGAGTATCCCTTACCAACGACGTAACCAGGGGGGTGATTTTGATGTTAAAAACACTACCCTCGATGGAAATTTTCTTCAATTTGCTGGGTTTTTCGAGAAAAAATTTTAAACCCCTCCAAAAAAATTAAAAATAAATTAGTAAAATTTTGGACCCCCTCCCCTTCGAAAAATTTTTGGCTACACAGGGTATTCAGGGAGGGGTTTTGGGGGTAAAACACCTACCTTTTTTGGGAATTTTTTTCAATTTGCTAGGGTTTTTTAAGAAAAAAATCCTAACTAAATCCTCGGTTTCTAGGAAAGCTCGTGATATTCTACCATATTCAGAATAGGTGAGGTACCATAGGATAGATTCCAACCAACCCAGTATAGGTTTCCAGAGTAGCCCTAGAAACTTACTCCTGTTTTTCAAATAACATTACCTTTCTGAGAGCTTAATTATTGAGTCGTCACGATTTGATGGATATTTCCGAGCTATTGAGCCAAAAACATTTTGAACTCGTTCCATTGTTCTTTTATTTCAAGTTACAATTTCAGTCAGTCGACACTTTAAATTTGTTTTTGTTTTTATCACAAAAAATCTATAAACCTTTTTGTTTTAAAGTCATAAAAATTTTCTACTTTATCACAGTACAAAAATCACTTGAAGCTCAACTTCCAATTAGCTATTCACATTTCAATAGAACTAATCAAACTGCTCTAAACTCTCAGTAATTACTGATTAATATAATTCAAATTTCCTTGATTCAACAGACCGGTTTAGGTGAGAAATTTACGTTCATTATTCAGAACTTTTCACTTTAAATCCATTTTTTGTTATTTGCGTCCTATTAATACTACAAGCTGCTTGCGACTGACTGACTGAATGAATTTTTATTTAGATTACAATGTACTGTAATTAAATATTTCAAAATGTTTGTGAGGAGCATAATTATGGGAAGTGGATTGATGTTTTGGATGTGCTTTGTCCACAAATGATATTTTTGTGGAAGCTTGTAACTCCAATACTTGATTTATGCTTATTAAATTGCGTTACACATTTCTTGTAATTCTGACTAACGTCGCGAAAGATACTAAGATCAATGACATGCAAATTTCAATTTTCGGTATCAAATGGAGCCAATAGGATGTTTTAAAGTGTTTATATTTTCTTTGTTTAATCAGCAGCTCTGACTTGAATTATTTTGTGACTGATTGTATCATATGAGATGATTAATACTGAGCACAGGCAATATCTAGAGAAACAAAAGCCTTTTTTAATACATTTCAAGTGTCTATGATGATAAAAATGAATAATAGATGCAAATTGGCGATAAAAACAAAATGCGCTACTTCCATCCACTCAATAATAATTAGCAATACTCACTTATCGACCTTTTAACTCGCATGGTTCACTAGTATGAGTGAAAAAAAAATTAACGATAAGAAACAATTTTAATTCTAGTATCAGCAAGAATTTTTTGATTATAAATAAAAGTCTATCGTACTTTCTACATGCGACGTAAATATTATTAAAATCTATCAAAAAAAGAAGATAAGGATCAGATACACGTGATTATGAAACAACTTCATGTTATTGGTTATTTTTTAAAATATTTATATTAATTTTTTCTTTATTAGTTCACGTGAACTTTACTTGTATTTAAAAAAAACTAAATCAAATTAGAAAAAAATTAAATTAAATTTGAGAAACATTCGAAATTTCTGAAGCTTGAGAAATATTGGCAATTTGACTGGTATCTTTCATTATGGCTTGTGATGAACTACAGCTACCGATCATCGTATCCTGATTTTTGAGATTTTCATCTTGATTCTCCTTCTCATTTTCAGTTCCAAACTCTTTCTCTTTGTAGTCATTACGAACGGTCACTGACTGTGTGCAATCGGTGACTTTGTAGATTCCAACCAAATAATCAGCAAGCTCAAACATATTCGATCGTAATGAGATGATGATAAATTGAGCATTTTTGGTTCTTTCCTGTAATTGAAATTAAAAACAAAAATTTTGTTATTGATATGAAGTGTGTAAACAGGAACAAAGTTTTACAAAAACATTCTAATCAACATAATTACAGGGTTGGTAAAAAATTTAAAATTTCAACGGTTTTTTAGAATTCAAATTTTTAACAGTTTTGTAAAATTTAAATTTTTAACGGTTTTGTAAAATTTAAATTTTTAACGGTTTTGTAAAATTTAAAATTTAACGGTTTTGTAAAATTTAAATTTTTAACGGTTTTTTTAATTTAAATTTTTAACTGGTTTGTAAAATTTCTACTTACATTAATATAATTAGCAACAATGGAGACATTCTTAAAATCGAGAGCAGCATCAATCTCATCCATAAAGTACAGTGGTGATGGCTTATAATAATGCAAAGCAAACACAAGAGCCAATGAGGATAAAGTCTTTTCTCCACCAGATAAATTAGTGATGACTTTCCAGCTCTTTTTTGGAGGTCTGACAGAAAATACAATTCCTTCGCTGAATGGATCCATGGAATCGACAAGTTCCAATTCAGCATCACCTCCAAGAGTAATCATTTGGTACATTTCCTTCAGTTTTCTACTGATTATTTGAAAACCTTCTGTGAATTCTTGGAATCGCTTCTTTTTGACACTATCAAGTGCCTCTCTCATCTCATTACGCCTTAATGTCACGTCTTCAAGAATATTAATACGTTCCAAATATGCTTCACGTTTCTTATTGTAATCTTCAATAACTCCAAGGTTTGGCTTATTGACTGAAAGTTTCTCTTCCAAGGACGTAATTTCATACTGCGTGTCATTGATTTTCCGTTGCTTTAACTCATCTTCTGTATATACTCTGAATGGCGGATCGGGCATTTCCTCATTTGGAATTTTGTGAAGTTTTAAGGCAGAAATTTTCTTCTCCCATTGTGGAATTTTTCCTGTCTGTTCCTTTAATGATTTTTCGATTGTCTTTAATTTATCATCAAGTTCAAGTCGCTTCATTTTTCCATCAGCTTCCTCCTTCTGAAGTGCTGCAATTTCCTTTTTCGTGGACGATGAGTCTTTGGTTGCCTCTTCTAGTTCCTTTTTCATATCCTCGACTCTCTTAGTCAGTTCCTCACTATCTTTAACACATTCTGTACGTTCTTCTGCCATTTTATGAAGTGAGGCTTCACATTCTGTAATTTCATTCTTATTGTGTTCAATTCTTTCCTCAGCTTTTTGGATATTTCTGCCCGTTGTACGAATCTCGACCGTTAGTTTGTTCATATTTGTTGTTAATTTATCAATTTGCTGAGTTATTGTATTGATTTTCTTCTGAACTTCCTTGATTTTCTTATCAGAAATGTCCTTAATCTTTGCATTGATAGAATTTACTTTATTTTGAATCTCTTCAACTTCCTCGCTCTTTTTCTCGAAGCTTCCCTTACATTTCGTTACTTTTTTCTCAAGAGCTGCAACTTTAGCTGCATCAGATTTTGTGGAATCAGCTTTTTGCTTCTGTCTGTTAAGCTGTTCCTGTAATCTTGGAATTTGCTCGCCATAACTCTTAACATTTAAGGCAAATCTCTTCAATTCCTGCTCTTTCTGGCTAATGGCAATGTTTAACTTTCTAATTTCCTCTTCTAAAAGTCCTTGTCGGTGCTGGAAGTCATTAATCTTTCCTTGCATGACTTGTGCTGCTGCTGACAATGTTTCAATATCCTTTTCAGACATGGAATGTCTTGATGGTGCTGATTTTGTTTGAACTTTCTGTCCCATACGTCCGCTGATTTTGGATCGTCCACCACCGGACATTGTACCAGACATCTCAATGACTTCACCATTCAATGTAACAACACGATATCTTGTTTGTCCATAAGCAATTTCTCTGGCTTGTGCCATGTCTCTTGCAACTAATGTCTCGAACAGTGAAAAGTAGAATGCTGCGAGAACACGTTCGTCTTCAACTTTAATTAAATCAACTAGACGAGGCACATTCTGTGGACTAAATAGAAGTGAATAAAAATTAGATATTTTAACGGTTATTTAAAATTTAAAAAATAACGGTTTTCAAAATTTTGAATTTTTGGATCCTCGAAGTTCAAATTTTGAACCTTGGAATTTAAATTCAGAAAAGTCGTTAAATTTCAAAAAATAATTTTACTCACTATTGCTTCTTCTTATTATATTCATTGATGTAATGAGCAACTTTATCCAAAGCAATGAATGTAGCACGACCGACATTATGATCCTTTAAGAACTGAATACATCTAGTTGCAGTTTCAACGTCAGTTACAACAATATTATCGAGTCGACCGCAGCATGTTGAGACAGCAACATCATATTGCTTATCAATGGCACCAAGATCACCGAGACGACCGAGAATTCCAGGAATTGTTCCTTTTTGTTTCTCCTTCATTAAAGCATTCAAGACTTTATTGTTACTTTGAGCCGTTTGCATATTTGTTCTGCTTTCATCAAGCTTAATTCTAACTTTTCTCAAATCAGCAGCAACTTCCTGCTCTTCTTGTTGCAATGCCTTAACTTCTTCTTGTTTAGCGACTACTTGTTGTTTCATTTGTGGAATTTCGTCCTTTAATTTCTCAACAGTTGCCTGCTTTTCTTCCAATTGCTTTTTAGTGTCCTCAACAGAATTTTTAAGTGATTCATATTTACGGATTTCTGTTGTCTCATCCTTCTTAATGATTTCCAATTCCTTTTCAGCTTCAGTGTAATCAGCTTTTAATGTATCGAGTGATGCCTTTAATACACCCAACTCTTTTTCAAGCGGTTCCTTTTCATCCTGAAGTGGTTTTGTGTCATTTTTCAAGCTTTTTGTATTTTCCTCGAGTTTTTGCTCCAATTCCTCCTTTTCTTTCGTATGACGTTCAACAAATTTTTGACTCTCATCAATTTCCTGTTGGTTCCGTTCTGGAAGTGTCCGCAATTGATCGAGTTTTTTCTGTTCATTTTCATTTTGCTTTTTCAGTTCCTTACGACGAGTATTTGTTTCTCTCATTTTGGCATCAACTCGTTGGTGCTTATCGCGTGCCTTTGCTTCCATATTCTTAAATTCCTCAATTTTTGTCTGCAATTCTTCATACTTTTTCATCTCATCGTGAATTATTTTCTCCTTTTCTTGACGCTGCTTTTTAATTTCATCAAACTTATCATCGTGTTCCTTTAATGTCCCAGCTGCTTCCTTTTTTTCATCCTCATATTTCTCAATTTCCTGCTTTTTATGCGAAATATACAGTTGTAGATGAAGATTTTGAGCTTGATATAGCTTATTCTCGAGTTTTAGATATTCAACAGCTTGTGTCATTGGCAATTCCAAATCTTTCATTTCTCGTTCAGCTAGACGACATCGATTATGTTTTTCTGTTCGTTCCTCATTCAATTTGTCCAATCTTTCATTAATTTGTGTGAGTGGCTTCTTATATCTCTCAGTTCCAATAATATCCTCAAGATATTCGAGAAGACCTGTCTCATTTGGTGCTTGTGCCTTTGCCTTCATCATAGCAATTGACTCGACTTCTCCTTGTAAGATTAAGAAGCGATTATGCAATAAATCAATTCCATGAATTTCGAGCAATTTAGCAACTTCCTTAAACTTTTTTTCCTTTCCATTAATCGTATAAAAAGATGAATTATTCTTAGATGCTGTTCGAGCAACGACAATTTCACTGTTTGGTACAAACTCAAACGTTCCATCTTCTTTGTCAACAATCTGCTTGAAATGGACAGCAACGGTGCAGCTATTAACATTTGGATATTTTGATGAATTGTGGATTAAAACGGACAATTTCTTCGATCGAATTTGTTGGGCACGATAACCGAAAACGAACAGCATAGAGTCAATCACATTACTTTTGCCACTTCCATTTGGTCCGATGACTGCAGAGAATCGCTAAAATATGATTTGCATTATAGTTTATTAAATAATTACTTAACTAATTAACTTACATGATGGAATGGTCCAACGCTGACTTTATTTGCATAACTCTTAAAATTAGTGTTTTCAATATGAGTAATCACCAATCGAGGTCCTTTACTCTCTGTTGAACAATATGCCTTTACAGGCGGTGGAATAAAAATGCCACCAACTCTTGTGCCTCCTTAAAACATTCAGAAAACAATTTTTAATTTTTTTTTTGTTTACAAATTTTAAAGATTAATAATTTTAATGATTCTTGCATTTTATAGCGTTAACTATTAGTATTTACTTAAAGTATAAGCTATAATTACCTTCTTCATCCTCTGAGAAGTCCAAATCATCGTCAGCTGGTTCTATACGATCCAATTCTTCTTCGGCTTTCCTTTTTTTAGCATTTGACATTGTTCTCCGTGAACTTTTCAGTTTTCGTTAAATGATATTATGTTTATGTGTTGTTTTGTTAATTATTTAGTGATTGTAAAGCCTTTAATTCAATTATTTTAAAAGAAATTCTGTTTGTTTTCAAGCTTTTAAATACGTTACAAAAAAATAACCGATTATTTCAAAACACATTGTCAGATAGAAAAAAATTCAAATTTTGGAAATACGTTGACTTTTTGACAACGTTAATTACCTCATAGATACATTGTACAATTTATCTATGAGGTAATTAATGGGATATTCACCTGAAACCTGTTAATTATTCTGTTTTGGTAGAAGAAATTATTTGATAATTAAAGTGATATGGATTTATTGTCAATTTTTACATATATTTCATGATTATTATGAAACTGCATAAAAAGAATGAGTAAGCGTGGCTGGAGTAAGCATGATTCAATACTTGAATCAGTTAAAAAAAATTAAAATTCTTGTTTTTGAAGCAACATTTCTAACGGAAAATTTCAAATGAAAATGTGATGCAAAAAAATATTCAAATTTTAAAAATACGTTGTCAAAATATTCATAACCTTATAAAAAAACTTAATAATAGAGCACGATAAGCAGCTACAGCATTTACAGACCGTCCCCATTGAATGTCATTTGAAGGACTTTTCGCGAGAGAGAAAGCTGGTTGATTGGTCTAAAATATTCTCGCAGAAAATTTTTTTTTCATTCATCTAACTCGCGTTGAGTAAATAAGTTGAATTAAGCCGATTTCTGCAAATTATTAACTAAAAAGTGAGTAATTATTGATAAGCTAACTAATAATATTTCTTAGAAGTGTTATTCTATCAAAATCATTATAAATCAATTGAAATTATCGTGAATTATGCAACATTTAGTCGAATTTATAAAAATTTGATAGGAAAAAAATCTAGACGAATCGATTCATTGATTTTTGACATTTAAAGCTGTTTATTGTGCAAATATTAATGCACAGATAGTTTAAGCAAGTAAAAAAGAACCCGTTTGATAGTTTTCCGGCGAATTTTCAATACATAATTAACCTGTAATAGTCTGAGAAAATTGTGAAAAAAAAGTTCATCCATCTTGCTTTCTCTCACGTCTAGTTCCGCAGATTTTTTCATTTAATTTTATTAAAAAATAGTCATTTACGTAAAGATTACTTGATAACGCATTTTAAGTAAACAAGTTTTGAGTTTCACAAGATGATAAGCACTGTTCTGATTGTGGCTTAGAAAAACACCAAAAGCTAGCTAATTCCCAAATTTTATCATAGATTCTTATTCTATTTGAGCTATAAAAATACAGTTAATTACATTGTACAGTTACTCAATTCGATTCGGTGGTTTTTTTGACATCCAGTTAACTGGATCTTTTCATGTATCCATAATTCTGATTACACGCTTTTTATCACTTGAAAAGTGAATGTTTGAGAAAATTCAAGGTCGTCCAAGGTTAAAGGAACGCTACGTTTAGTATTTTTAAGTGTGATAATAAGAAAATTTTCGCTCTGATCTTCATTTATCCTACACATCATAAACAACTTTATTAGATTTATTTTGCGAGGATTCGTCTGTATTATAAAACAAAATAAATCGATAATGATTCGTAATATCATGTAAGAGAAGTGGTGGGGGACAAACAAAAATAAATGTTGCATAACTTGCACAAAAAAATCTTCTTTCCTCATTTGAATGCCATTTTTTGACGTCATGAATGCTAATCAAAGTTTTCATTTACTCTAAATCAGCTCAAAAATGCCTATCCAGAGTATTAAGGCCCGTCAAATCTTCGATTCACGCGGTAACCCAACCGTTGAAGTTGACCTCACAACTGAATTGGGTTTATTCCGTGCTGCAGTTCCATCAGGTGCCTCAACTGGTATCCATGAAGCACTTGAATTGCGTGACAAGGAAGCTGCCAATTGGATGGGAAAGGGTGTATTGAAAGCCGTTGGACATGTCAATGACTCACTCGCTCCAGCAGTCATTAAAGCAGGCTTAGAAGTCACTCAACAACGCGAAATTGATGAATTGATGATCAAACTTGACGGAACACCAAACAAGTCAAAGTTCGGTGCCAATGCCATTTTGGGTATTTCATTGGCCGTCTGCAAAGCTGGTGCTGCCAAGAAGGGAGTTCCACTTTACAAACACATTGCTGACTTAGCTGGAAACAAGGATATCTGGCTTCCAGTCCCAGCATTCAATGTCATCAACGGTGGTGAACATGCTGGTAACATGTTAGCTATGCAGGAATTCATGTTGGTAAGCGTTGCTTCAAGTTCAAAATTTTGAATTTTACAGAACCGTTAATTTTCAAAATTACCGTTAAATTGCAATTCTGTACTAATTTAATAGTCTATGCCAATTTATTAATTTATTTTCCCTCATCCTCAATCAATTTAGTTGCCACTCGGTGCAAAGTCATTCACAGAAGCCATGAAAATGGGTGCCGAAACTTATCACAATTTAGCCAAGGTCATTCAACAAAAGTTCGGCAAGGACGCCACAGCTGTTGGTGATGAGGGTGGATTTGCACCAAACATTTTGGATAACCGTGCTGGTTTACAATTGATTGTTGAAGCTATCGAAAAGGCTGGATATACTGGAAAGATTAAGATTGGTATGGATGTTGCTGCTTCAGAATTCAAGGATGATGATGGCTCATATGACTTGTTCAAGAAGGACAAGGTTAAGGACAAGAGCCGTAACTTGTCATCAGACAAATTGGGTGATCTCTACATGGAATTCATTAATGAATTCCCAATTGTCAGCATTGAAGATCCCTTCGATCAAGATGACTGGGAAGCATGGACCAAACTTAATGCCCGTGCTGGAATCCAAATTGTTGGTGATGACTTGACAGTCACAAATCCAACACGTATTCAAACGGCTGTTGAAAAGAATGCTTGCAACTGCTTGTTGCTTAAGGTCAATCAAATCGGTTCAGTAACTGAGTCAATTGATGCTCATTTGTTGGCAAAGAAGAATGGCTGGGGAACTATGGTCTCACATCGTTCAGGAGAAACTGAGGACTCATTCATTGCTGACTTAGTCGTTGGTCTCTCAACCGGACAAATTAAGACCGGTGCTCCATGCCGTTCCGAAAGATTATGCAAATACAACCAGATCTTACGTATTGAGGAGGAACTCGGAGCCAGTGCCAAGTTCTCAGGCGAAAAGTTCAGAAATCCACATGCTTAAATGCTGATTACATTTGAATTTAATAATCTATAAAATTAATGCAACAAAAACATAAAATAAAATTATTAATTTAAAAAAAAAAGCAACATCCCATAAATTGTCTGAAAGAGTTCCAAAGTGGATAATTGTATTCTGCATTTTTAATCTCCTCCGGTTTACACCAACTTACTTACACTCTCATGGCTTAGAAATGGACATTAAGAATACAATGGATAGGACATGGAATATCATTAAAATTAAACTACAAAAGTTATTCAAGATGTTAATCTCTAGTTAAGGATATTTAAAATATCTGTCATGTAATGAAAGAAAAATAAGATTCCTTAATTAAAAAAATTTTAAAGACACTAAAAACACAAATGTTGTAGCTTCATACAGATACAGTAACTTATTTGTCGTGATGAGTTAATAAACAAAACTAAAGGAAAGTCTCATGTCTTTTATATCCAAAAAGTTATTTATTTGTTATGATAAAAAAATGCTTCCAGAATGAATGTTCAGCATGACTCATAGTGCTTGCTTGCTTGCTGTACACGTGTGTGACTTTGAGATGACATTAGAACAATTGGAAAGTTCGGATTATTTTTAGGGCAATTGGATATACTTCTTTTTCTTTAACCTTCACCAAATAACAATTCACATCCAATAGCATCTCAAAAAGGCACAGCTGTATCACCAAATCCCCTTAAAGTCAACAAGTCTAGCAAAATTAATCGCCTAAATGTCAATTATCACAAAAATGTCACATTTCTCAGGTGTCTGTACGATTTGCATGGCCGAATATGTGATTGCTTTGACCTCCGTGCCTTGTGGATGTTTGGCAAGATCAAATGGCTCGCCAAAGCAAGAGCATCTAATTTGAAATGTCTCTAAATTAAATTCTTCTATTCTTAACTTTTTACAGATGAGATAAGGTTCAGCTGAGAAGAGGAACAGTAATTCGTCGAGGAAGTGATATAATAGGCCTATAAATAGATGTAATTGTTGTATAAAAATAGTTCATAGACACTAATATATTATAATTACCATCAAGATCATCGGCACTTGCTATTATTTCGTGTTTCTCCTTAATATCTACTGTTTCGATTTCTGTCATGTATGCAAACATTGCCATTCCATTCTGTTCAAATGCTTCGGTTAAGTTACTGCCCCATGAGTGTAGCTGAACATCAGCTGTGTGATCCAGGTCTATAATTAATGAAAAATATAATTTCATAAGATTACTAATTTATTTTACAGGAATTACAAAACAACTTACATTCGTATTTGATCTCTGGAATCTCGCCTGCGTCTTTAATTACTTCCTCAATATTGTCATCTGCCATTTCAACGTAAACTAACTAATATTAATAAAACTCTGATTTACTGGATGATTTTATGATTGTTTTCGTTTTGTGAACTTCCACGCACATATTTTTGAATTTGCTGAATTATTTAAATTTGAATTTTTCGTGACCGTTATTTTACTGGTTTTTTGTATATTTCAGAAATAATATTTTTGTGAAAATAAATGCAATTAATAAAACTATTTCAACATACAGTAAACAACACCATAAAATCCCCACTTCTGTCCATCAAAAAAGAAAAATCCATGAAGAACTCAAGTTACAAAAACACCATGAAACTGAAAATTAATTACCTAGAAAATAATTATTTATTTTTTTCGATAAGAATCCATTAAAATATTTCCCACAAGAAACATGTTTTCCATGTTGAGAGACAAGATACATGTTATTATCAATTATATCTGACTAAAGGTAAAAAAAATAAAAGAATGACCTAAATAATTTATTTTCACGCATTTTTTGCATGTTCTTTGAAAAAAACTTAAAAACTATAAACTAATAAGCTTTATTGCAAAATCTTTAAATGACTAATAATTGCACTTCTCGTTTTTCTAGTTTCTTCATTGAACAAATAATATTTTCTAAGAAATTCATTGCTGAATTTCACTTTTAAATATCGATGAAAAAAAAAACATTTTTGTGAACCAGAATATAATGAAGAATCGAAAGTGTTAACATGGACTTGTTGAGATGTCAGCCTTGATTGCTTAATTGCGATTATGTAGACAATATTTATGACGATAAGTGATGGTGTATAAATATATATTTTGCCATTGAGAATTGTAGTAAGAAAGTGTCATTAAAAGCAAGGATTTTGAGACTTGTTCATCCAGGTTCAAATCCTACCATTAATTAAATATTTAATTTAAATTGATCTCAAAACATTAGTTCTTTTTTTGGGGTCGTTCACTTATTATTTATTATGTCTCTCTCTCTATATATTTTTTTTGCCTTTGTGAAACAACTTCACCCCCTAACCCCTTAATGATGAACATAAAAAGAAGCAGGGTCGAATCCAAAATGCTTTTTGAGAGGATATTTCAAACCATAACCTTTTTTTGGGGTGATCTCTTACAATCATGATCCCATTTATGAGTTATTTCAAAAACTAAGGGGAGTTTTGACACCGAGACCCCCTCCCTTGCTTATTACAAATTATCCACGAAAAAAATTCTTCTGTTTGATCTGTTACAAAATTTCAGACTCCTCCTCCCACTAAAAAACGTAACATTGGCGTAACAAGGGTCATCGTTGCTGGGGCCAATGCTCCTTGATCTTGTTACGCCACTGTAACAAACAAAATAAATTATTTTTAAATTTGAACGACCCCGTTCTCAAAAAATGTTCAAAATTTATTGAGGTGGGGGGGGGGGGGGGGAGGTCTGAGGATATGTCTCTGTTCATAAATAAAATTAACAATTTGTACAATTTTTTTGTTGATAAAGTTGAGGTCTGAAAATGGCATTTTATTGGACGTCATTTGTGAACGGAACAAATCACAAACTGCACTTGAAATTGATTATTTTATTATACATTCAGAACGCATCCTCGCAACACAACCTCTAATAACATCATCATTCCAATGATTACCTCAAATATGTCTGAGATGAGTTATAGTGCAGCATCTCCATAACATGTTACATCGACGCAATAATCATCACAACTATTGCCAGTATGAAGAAAAATAACCAGATTGATATGATTTTCCAGATCATCCACGATATTGTCAGAAATTTCCTGATATTCCAATTTTATTTCACCAGAAGAAGCAAATCACTTGTGCTTTCCTTTTTTGAAATTCTCCATAAAATGCATGTTGAAAATTTCTTTCGTTTTACTTTCTTCATACGATCATCACGCACACAACCACAGACAGCTTGAATTGAGAGAGACGAAACTAGTTATGTGTTGATTGTAAAAGTAGGTGAAGCATGCTCTCATATCTGTCCATGGAAATCATATGCTAGAGCGGAAAAATTGTTGGTCTTAGATTTATTTATTTTGTCAAAATGTTGAATGAAAAGTGAAAAATTTAATTTAATTAATTAAGTTATTTTTATTGTCATAATAATTACTAAATTACAGCAATAACAATTCAAGATTATCTTAATCCACAGTGAAGTTATCTCAATAAATCCGGTTAACAAATTTAACAGATTAAAATTAAATCCACCGGATTAAAAATAAATCCATTGGCTTAAAAATCATCTCAGCTCCGAAATTTTTTACTCACTTCTGCCTCTACACAAATTCACTTCAACAGAAACTAAAAAACATGTGCATGTTTAGTTGCTGTTGAGTCGTCTGATCGTTCGGATGTGAAAAATCCGTTGTAAATATACACAAGCACACTCTATATCGGATCGTGTATCTCTCTGGTGTCCTAGAAATAATATTATTTTTTTTTTTCGTTCAATATTCACTTTTTATATGCAACAAGTTTGTGGCTTGCTGACATACTAATTTCACATACGCGCGCATTATCAGGTCGGGAGTTTTGTGGAAAGGAATTTTTTTTTCGGTTTAAGAAAGTAAAAGCATTTAACGGCACTCTTGGAACTCGCTCGGATTTTTTCTTCAAACATTGAGCACCAAAAAAATCAAAATAAATTAAAAGTGAAGGAAATTGAAAGAAAAAATTCTGTTGCATAACAGGAAAGAAGATAAATTCATAGTAAGTGAAATTAACATATCATCCAGAAGATAATGCACATTAGTGCATAAAAACGCCGTGCATGAGCGACAGAGAAAAATAAAATCAAAACAAAAATCATGTACATAAGTGTCAGACGTAAATTGTAAAAAATTGTAAGGGGGACCCGAGTAAAAATATTATTTATTAAGTGTAATTTTAACTTGATAAACGGATTAACGGGAATATTCTCTTTTTTTCGACTTGTCGCATATCAAACATAGTGTATGTAAATATTTTCGTATTTGAATGCTTTAAATAAGTAAATTGGTGAATAATGACTACCTATCTGGTCAAGTGATAGTCACCTAAATATATACAATACATCCATTCAACTCAATCTACACACAACATATTTATTTTTATTTTTTTTGTATGTGCAATGCAAAATAATAATAATAAAAGATAAAAGTAATGCTATTGTGGAAAAAATAAAAATACACGAAATATAAACTTTATGATCTGTAATGTGTAATGCTGCTTTGAACAATTGGAAAGGATACATAACATTCAAATAATAATATTTTAAAAAAGCACGATAGCAGCAAAAAACAAAACAACAGAGAAACCAGAACACGGAATTATAGAAAAAAAATTATATTTGGCAATTACACGACTAAATTGTCTTTTTTTCAACGGCTGACGTTGCTTAGCTCCAAAATTCAAGGTATGTCAAGATTTATTCTTTAATTTTACATACTTATATGTATGCTTCATTTTGATTATATTATTGAAGAGTTTTTTGCGAGTTGGGTTGTTCTTGGGATTAGATTTGGCGTGAAAAATATGTGAGGAACCTTGGGCCTTAAGCTTATGAATGCTTTGTGGATAAAAAGTGATTGGATAGTTAAATTTTTTTTTGTGTAACTAGTTCACATTAATATGCAATTTTTTGTTGCACGGGATGTGAAATTTCTTAACCAAATCTTATATTTGTGTAGTGAAATTCAAATAGTGCTTGTTAAAAAGCTATGATTGTTTGATGAAGATTGATCAGTTGTTGCTTTGTGAAGTTTTTCTTATGAATTTAATTTTTTTGATAAATTTCAATGAAAATCTTGTAAAACTGCTGATTCAATTACCTAAATTGAATAGAGGAAGAATTAATTTAATATTTAATTGCATTTTGTTTGTCAGTTACATACGTTAATCAGCTTGAGTGAGTGATTTTAAAGCAACTTCTGGATTTTGATGCAAAAAGTGAACTTGATGAAGAATTTTCAAATTTTTTAAATACGTTAAAAATAGAAAAAATTTCACAGTATTTTCATCAAAGCAAACCAGTCTGGAATTTAAATTTTTTCATAACAAATACTCAAAGTTCAATTCTAAATTAAAAAAACTGTCGCTCATCACAAGAATCACCCAAAAATTGACTTAAAAGTTAAAGAATCGAATAAAAACAAAAATTTAAATCCACTCTTATACCTGTTAACGAACCATGTTAATTGAAATCTACAGATGAAAGAGTAGGAAGAATAGAAGTAAAGTAAAAAAATTTAGTTCATAGAACCCATTATATAGCACCATACGTCTTGTCCTACAGGCGTATCGAAATTATTGTGCATTATATTCAACTTGTGGCATTGAAGAAATGTGTAAAAAAACTAGAAAAAAGCAATAAAAGGAAATAGAAAGAGGATGAGATTTCACTTTGTGCAAGAGGCTGCATCTTATCCTTTTTTATCTAATGAATAAACTTGTTTTTACCCACTGCGCAATAGGGATTTTTCTACCTGTAACGGAGACTTCCCTCGTTCTATCTTTTTTAAAAATCATCTTGTAAAAATTAAGGATCACTTTTTTTACCTCCAAAAATGATTTTTTTTAAAAAAAATAGAAAAATAAATGGGAATCTTAAAATATAATCCTTGTTAGTCTTAAGCGCTATGTTTACAAAGAAATACTTAAGATTAGATAAATCCCTCAACAAACACTTAAATTGGTACAAAGAAAATTATGAGATAAATTGAAATTCATTTAAAACAATCTAACTTAGAAATATTCTTTAATGAGAAAAGTAAACTTGACACCGAGTAGCTTCGTCTACATTGAGTGTCATCGTCATTCTCTTAATCACAGAGCTGTGGTCATCATGAAATTATTTCTATTAAATTCCAGAACTTTTAAAAATTTAAAGTTTGAAATTATTTTCAATTAGTTTTAAGCCCCTTTGTTATTGTTTACAGAACAATTTAACCAACAAATCATCGCTAGAAATATTAATTTAATTTAATTATTAGACATAAATCATCGCTGTTTAACAAAAAGTACATTCAGCATGTGTTTGCCAACCTGAATAAACAAAAGTAGAAGTTGAATAGAAAATAGAAAATAAATGGCATTTATTGACTAAATGGCTTGTAACTGTCTGATCATTTCGTCGACAAATGCAATGTTTTTTTTGCTATTTGAACTCTCTATTCATATGATATTCCATTAGTAATAGTCTTTGTTGAGCTAGGTACGATGATTTATAGTCCGATCCGGGAATGAAATATGACGATTTGTTTTAAATTGAAAATTAGCTGATAATGAATGCCGGCCGCATACGATTCTTTAAATAATTCATGCCATTGGATTGTCAGTAATGAGTCATGTCATGTCAAAGTCATAATTTCAAATTTCTTTTAACAAAAGTAAAACTTTATTACATCATCAATATTTTTTGGGTATGAAAAGTTATTCGTGCATTGAAAATTCCTACTTATGGACCGTTTTTCTTTTCATTTATGAAAGCATTTCATTTTTTTGATTCATTTCCGAATATTTCAATTTTGCTATCTATAAAATCTAAATTCAATGACTTTTCAATGCACAGAAAATCAGCGAATGAACTCAAAAGAAGAAGAAAATCACGAAAAAAGACTAACGCCGCATAGGTCAGTATTTAATTAATTATCTTGCGCAAAATTAAGTTTTGTTTCGAATCGATTAATTGTCCATGGAAACAATCATTAGATTGTAGATTTTTTTAGAGCAAAATCTAAAGTTTTACATATTTATTTAGGCAATTTAGTGCTTAATGCATGAAATTACATAAATTATATTAGGTAGGATGGCAAGAATTAGAATGTAACTGTGTACGATGGTTATATCCCATGGATTAAGAGATCTAAACATGTTTCTCGTGCGTTCAGATGAATTATTTGAGTTATAAGAAATTAAAGACAAATAGGTCAATAAGATATAATTCAGGAAAGCTTGGTCTTATTTTTGATAGTAAATTATCTCTGCATGAAGTCTAATAGCTCTACATGCGCGAAATTCTCATCAGAAATTGATGAAAACTTGTCTTTAAAATTACTTATTGAAAGAGATTGTCAAAAAATCCTCAAAATTTGAATATATTAAAAAATCAACATATCAGAACATAATTAAGGCCTTTCGGTGAAAGCAGACAACTAATCAAGACAACTTTTTTCGAGTGTTATACCGGAATCTATCCAACAAGGTGTTCCAAAAATTAATGCCAATTTTGAAAATGAAAGTAGAAGACATATTGATGGTAATCATTGGTTTCAATAAGGGGCCGTTCCTAAATGATGTCAGTCAAAAAACGAAATGAATGAAACTTTTTGTATAGACAGGAAAATTTAGGGTTGTTTTGGGATTTTTTCTTAAAACCCCTAGCAAATTGAAATTTTTTTCCAAAAAGAGACCCCAAAACCCCCCAAAAATACGCCACTGATTTTTAGACCCATTCTGTCACAAAATTTTCATATGTATGGAATATGTATTCCCCTCCCTCTCCTTTAAACATTGGACGTCATTTTTGAAAGATCCCTAAGGGGACATTCGCAAATTACGTCACGCTCAAGAGGGAGAGCTCCTCGGGGGTCGAAAATTTAGTGACAGTTCGAACAAAAGAAATATTTGCTCTATGGAAAATTTGTGACAAGGGTGGTAGAAGTCGTTTTTTGTGTGACGTAATTTACAAACGACCCCTAATCATCAAGAGTTTTGAATATTTTACAGTCATCAGCAGATCTTAATTATGGCAGTTGCACTACTATGCTAAAATATACGGTTTTACCTATAGCTGACTCTTAGATGGGCTTAGAAGCCCATGTTGGATTAGAATCCAACATCAAGTTCTGCCTTTTTACATAAATTCACCGATACAACCTGTTTTTTTTTGAAACTTTCAAACAACATTTTCAGCATATTAATAAATATTAAATTTGCGTGAATAGTGAAGCAGAAATCTGTCAATATAAAGTCATTTCTAATTTAACTAGCTTCCATATAATTAAAGTATATATTACGAAATCTGACATGTCAACTTTCAAATTATATGACTGGATGTTAATTCGACACATTAAAAAAAATCTTGTTTTTATTAGTGATAAATTGGAAGCAAAAATGCTAAAACACTCAGAGAATGCTAATGTACAGTGCATGTCCATTAAAAATTTATCTCATTCATCCTCTCTTTTTAAAAATCTCATATTTTCTCGAGAAGTCTGTAGGAAAAGCTCCAATACATGAATATGTAAATGATCAGTGAAACAAATAAAGGTTAATAAGGTGCACTTTCAATTTCATATGTGTGACCATCATTACACTGACACACTTTAATGTATATTATGTATTTTCAATTTTCTTATCACTGATGCCATAATCATCATCATCATTTATAATTCATATAGCTTTACACGCGCTTATTATTATGCATATTGCTGTGAAATTCATTTTGTCTAGATACTAAATAATTTTCAATTTTACGCAATTTGCTTCAGCTCTTTATAGAAAATTCAATTTTTTAACTTTTTTGCTTTGCATTTTTCTTGCCCAAAAATACTTTTTCGTTTCTTTTATAATGAGAAAAGGAAATTAATGTGATGTAATTTATAGAAAAAAAGTTTACAATGAATTTTATCGTACAACACAGATATTTGGAACCGATTACATGGTTTCTGATATTGTTTGTTTCATTTAAAAAATAATGGTAGAGTTTTTCAGTTGGAAATTCTTTGAATCGATACAAAAACTTTTTTGTCTTTTTGTTTTCGAATTTACCAATGAAAATTAAGTAGGAAAGGCATTTGAATTTGCTAATTGAGTGACAAAGGAGCTTTTATTTTAAAAAATGAAAATCTTTAGTCTGAGACAGTAGAGTAGACAGAAATTTTGGGGTGGGAAAAAAATTTCAGTTCAAAAACCCTAGCAATTTTTAATAATTTTTTAGTTTGGGTCAATTTATTTCTAAAAATCTACCCATCCACCCCCCTTGGCTACGCCACTGGTCTGAGATATTTTAAAATTAAGTATCTAGCTCATGAGGCGGCATTATCGATTATATTCATATTTTATGAAGAATACTTCCAATGTCAGTGGAACAGGACCCAAAAAATGTGTTCTAAAGTATTTCTGGGGCTCTAATTTTAAATTATAAAAAAAAACTAATCAAATATTATATAAATGAGAAAAAATTTTGGACCCTCTAAAAAAATTCTGGTTACGCCTCTAGTCCATGGTATTCATAGAGCACAGCCGATATGTGCCTAAACAATATCAAAAAGTACTTATTTAGTGCTGAGTAAACCCCAAAAACCTGTCATTATAGAGCAGTGGTTCTCAAACTTTTCAGAGCGCGACACACTAAAACAGAACCTTCAATTTCGCGACACACTCCTATACTTTTTTGATCCCTTTTACACGTTTACGTGTCGTTTTTTGGTTCGGTACCTGAGTTGATTTTATGTAGTGTAAATTTAGTGTGTCGTCAAACTTTTCGCGACACACCTGAGATGACGCCGCGACACAGCAGTGTGTCGCGAAGCATAGTTTGAGTACTACTGTTATAGAGGGTTTTACCAGCTCACACGAACAGCGCTTATAAATCCAACAAAGTTTTACCTAATCTACTCAAATTTGTCTTGGCAGCTGGGTTGCATTTGTAGAGATTTGGGGGACAAATTCCCTGTCGTCAAAATATTCTTCAATTTACTAGGGATTTTGATCTAATTTTTTTCATACAAAAAATTTGAAAATCCCCCTCTTGAAGAATTTTTGGCTACACTCCTGCAAACGACCATGTCACTAGATGAACTATCGGAATTTTAGGGAATTCTAAACATTTAATTCATTTAACAAGCAAATTAAGTCACAACTTTACTGGATGTTTATTGTATTTAGTTTAACAAACTTTTAACAAGTTGTACATTACACGTTTGAGTACCAAATTCGGGGGCATTTTCAAAAACAGTATAAATGAGTTAGTGACTTTTTTTTTGACCAATCCAATCCCGCTTAGAAAATTACAAACAAAATACAAAATAAATTTAAGTTGTTTCCTGAATATCAACTTGAATCTGTCGATTATTGGCATGATCATGAGTTTGAATGATCCTTCTAAATTTATAATCACGAATTTTGTTTTACCGGATAGAATATTAAAAATACGACTATAAAATAATTGAAAACCGCTCCCAATACGTACGAGTTGTGTATCACATTCTCAAATTCATTGTAGTCATTAAGGATTGATTATTATCAAGATATAAGACAATGGCTGACTCTCTTTTAAAGTACTGCAATGATATTCTTCAGTTTACCATATTTTAATTATAAACATACTTAAGTGCATTTATTTTTGAGAAACATACAACTGGAAATTGCATTACTTTATAAAACTTTATAGTCTCATTGCACATAGTTTCACGTTTATTTACAAACCAGCCTTCTTATGGCCATTCGGTTGATTTTCTTATGCAATCATTTAACTTATATATTTATGCTACAAATTGTCGTCAATCAATGCATGTAAATAGCCTTTTTATATATATTTGCGAAAACTTTTACATGTGCACACATAGGCGACTAACAATCAAGCATGCAAAGCTCTTAATTTAGATGATGATAAGCGGTTCATGTCGATTTGTTGAATGAGAGAGAGAGAAAAAAGAGGCGATATATATTAAGGCAATAGGTCAGCAGGTTGATGGACATGACAAGCACATAATGTAATGAAAGAAACGTGCAATGACGACAAGATCAAGTTAATTTTCTAGATACATGAAACAATTTCTTCTTGTTCTCTCATACCATACCGGTAAAATGCAAGACCATTCATATTATGGTGCTTAAATTTCTCGCACTTGCTAAAGTTTAAATTGCATAATCATGTATAATGATTATTATGACTGTGAAATCACAGAAAAAAAGCTCACCGCGGACTAGTAAAAGTAGCCATTCGTTCATTAAAAAATATGAAAAACTGAATATTGCAATGTGCACACAATTAATATTGGAATCATTTTGAAAAAACTCTTCCATTTGCTTTTATTTCTCTTCTTTTTTGCCTCATTCAATTATTATTATTATTTTGAAAATTAAATGCTTTGTACCAAATTGCATTTAGTCGATCGATCGTCAATGTTATGTAATTAGAGTTGTTAATTATGTTACTCGCGAATTTTGTAAAGATTTGTTTACAAAACTGCATGTGTAGCTTGCCCAAATCAGGCATTGAAGATGTGAAAAACCGATAAGTTGGCAGTATGGAAGTGAATTGAAGGCCTTGAAGTTCATTTGGGTGTTATCGGTAGTTACTTTAATTAAATAGAAGTAATTTTATAGGAATTTGTGGATTAGGAAAAAGGAATTACTTAAAATTGAAAGTTTCTCAATGACTGCATTGATTTGTAGCACTTACCCCAGAGTAGGTCGGTAGTTTGGATCAGATCAATCTGATCCATAGCTTTCCTAAGGCATTTCGCGGCAAATGAGAGTTTAACCAGCAAGGCAATGTCACCACACTGAAAGCTACAGTTTATAGCAGTCTGTAACTTTCAAATACAACCATGATCGCTGTGTCAGAGCGTAATAATCAGGTTCCGAAATTAGATTGGTATTGCTTAGAGTAAACCTCACGGTATAGCAAAAGACAACAGCACTGATTCATGAGAATATAAAATTGAGGGATTAAGCTTAAGACACAGTAACTAATCAATAAAAATCCCACACATACTTAATGCAGCATTAAAGGATATTCCAGTCACATACTCAGTTAATTAATTATTAATAGGAGGCAACTTTCATTGGCATTTGAAATAACCTTACAAAAAGTGACTAATTTCAATTACCCAAAGTCACTTGCAAATTTTATCCGACCTAGGAAAAGATAATATCTTAATGGCAAAGTGCATTAATTAGATACTTGCAGCAATAAAATTAAATTTTTTGTTAATTGCAAGGTTTAGAGCCTTTGGTGTTAAATTCGGTACAAACTCCTTAAAATAAATATCAAGGAAGTTTAATAATAGTCTGATAATCCCATCCGTAATTTTTTGTGTACTCCAGTTCAAATTCAGCTTAGACTAAGATCAAAACAACATTTCTTAAAAAGTCTTTGTAACACCAGACTTCATTTGTTTGGATTTGAGCAATTCCGTTCAATTATCCACATGATCATATTTTGAATTTTGAAGGTATAAATTGCTCATGTACTAAAAATTCAATTAACATCACTCATTGATGGAAATGAAGTAAATATCTTAATAAACCGACTTTAAATTTATCGGCAGGATTGAGAGTTCTCAAAAACAATAATTTTTATTATTGTAGCACATTACGTGAAGGACGTAATTAAAACATGGGTTAATTGACATGGAATGCAATGCGAGGGAAAAAAACTAACAAATTTGACATTCCAATTCGACGTTTTAATTTTAGTTCCTTTATTGTATAATAACATGTTTGAATAATTCTAATTTTTTTTTCTCTGAACTTTTTTTTCATTACAGATGACTTGTGGAGTTTCTTGGGTAGATAATACACTCAACAAAACATTTTTCAAATTAGGAATATTTATTGGAAAGAACCCAGGATATTTCCTCATAGTGCCAGTACTTTTAGCTTTTTTATGTATAACTGGGTAAGTTTCTTAGACATTTTAATCTGCTTCATTGGAACATTTTTTTTGTGAGATCATTTGTCAGCCTTTATAAATTTTATTAGCTTGTGAATAGATTTTTTTGCCCCTTGACAAATATTACCAATCAAAAGTTGAATTTGATTTGGTTGTTGAACAATTTAATGCGGAACAAAATTTACGTCAAATTAGTTCATTTTTTGGTTGAATATAATTATTATAAAGGAGTTGTTCAGTGTTTATGCTATTGCAAAAAAAAGTACTTAGAATTGATGAATTTTTTGTTGCTTTTATGAAACAGGAATATAAGTCTGATCGTCAAGACCCAAGAACTAGTTTCTAGAGAATGCCAGCTTCCATTTATAAGGTTTTATTCTAAATTTCCTAGAATTTTTATGATCTTTTAATATTTACAAACCAGAAATGTTAAATTTACTGAAATGAGAAGTTCTGCTTATTTTTCTAAACAAGCAACAAGATTAGAAGTAGTTCAATGTAATATTTAATAAGTTTTCGTAGTGAAAACCAGCTTACTCTAATAAAATTACCAAAACTAACAAATACGACTATTCTTATTGAAATTTTTAACAAAAATGAACTAATTTTGGCGCCACTTTTCACAGGGCCTAAAACTATGAATAATTTGTTCAGTATATAATTCAAATAAATAAAAACCGTTAGAAAATAAATATCAATGGAACCAAAAATTAACATAATCTCAAATATTCAACAATGACAGTTTCTGTCTTATTTTATCCTAATAAAGCATTAATTCAATTCTATTTATAGAACAAGTTATATTAAAAGTGGTTAATAAGATTAATAATTGAAAGTTGATTCTATAAAGTTTGACAACATGTTCTACAAAATTCATTCAGAGATAAAAAAAAATATCCAAACAATCAATTTAATTAATTTCTTTCTTCCTTTTTCAGATTTCAACAAATCAAATATGAGATAGATCCAGAGTATTTATTCTCGCCGGTTAGCGGTGAGGGCAAACATGAACGTAGAGTAGTTGAAACATATTTTAAAGTAAATTATACTCACCGATTTAACGTTGAACGAGTAACAAGGCCAGGTATGATAGAATATTACTTACCTATATATTCATACAAACAGTAGACTGTTAGATTGCTAGTAATTTATTAATTATGCTACTATTATACACACAATTATCGATGTATTAACACATACAATAATCGTTCTCATCAGTAGCTTTTAATTTAGATTTTTTTATGCAATGCAAATTTTTCCTTCAATAATTTCTCGATTCTGTGGAATATTTAATTATTATCATTATAATTTCCATCACTTACAGTTATATAAATCTTCTTTAATTATGTTACATAAATTCACGTGGTTTGAAATATTCGCACAGAATTTAGTACAAATTTAATTAATTTTCCCATTTGGATGAAAATGAGCTCACAAATTAAAGCAGAAGAAAATGATTGATGCATGTATGAGAATAATGAGCTAAATTTAAATTCAATTCATTGATTTACGAAGTTACTGCGTGGAATCTCGAGAAATAAAATTTGATAGTCACTGAATTTTTAGACTAAGCTAAAGCTTTTAAGTAGATTTATGTTAAGTTGTCCAACTCTTATGAAAAAATGCTAAAAGCTTGTGTGACATAACATGAACTGCATTATGTTGAAGTCCCACATCTGGAGATGCAACATAATAGTCCATTTCAATAAGATTAACTTAATCTATCACTTCTTTGTACTCAATACCCTTTTATTAGACATGTGGGCACCATGAAATGCAGCAACACTTTGATCACTACACAAGCTGATATAATCATTGACTTTGATTTCGTCTTATTGCTCCTCGAGTAAAATATTAATCAAACACGTGTAAGCTCGGAAAATTCATGAGTATTAAATCAAAAAAGTGTCGACATATTGCTATTAATTAAGACGTCTTATCAATTCAGTTGCGGTTTTGTAATTACAGAAAAGTTTATTGTTTCCATTTGTGCGCCTAATCGAGAGATATTTTGAATTGTAAATCAGAGAGAAATTGTAATTGAAAGTGTTTTTAAGTTGCTCAATCTGTAAAAATATCTAGCATGCGTGAAATTGAGCAACAAAATGTTATCTCATTGAATACCATTTAATCAGCTGAACAGATCATTGAGAAACGTTAGAATAATTTTCAAGTATTCAAAAAATTTATTTTTCCGCTAAATCTGAGGTTTAAAGCCGTTTTATGTGTGAAATAATATTTTTTAAAAATTATTGCTAATTAAATTCATTTCAATAACCTGCATCATAAACATTTCAGACTTTACAGCTTATGTTTGTCGACAAAAATCATTGAGAATTATCAGAATTGTTTAATCTTCAGCTGTTTGCTAGATAGGATATGGCTTAAATTTAATAAAAAGGTCAACGATACTTACGAGACATTCACTTCCTCAGAACAATACGATTATTTCTTTAGTTTTAATAAAATAATATGCTACTATGATTTTTGGCATTCTCTTGACCGAACAGAGTGAAAAATTTCAATGCAATCCACACACATTTTTATATATTTTCATCATCAACGTTGTATAAATTTCCATTGAGCTTCTATTTTGTTTTATTTTTATGCAACAAAAGTCAATAGAAAATAATGTATTAAATTAAAATAAAAAGCGGCAGCAATTAAATACTTTATAAAGAAATATCTTTTATAAGCAATAGTTTATAGGAATCACGTGGTCAGTGCGGTTTCGTTTTGTCTGAGAGTGTAGAAAAAAAATTGATGAAATAATTTCCATCATTCAATAATGTCTTTCAGCTTCCTCTAAGTGGCTTAACTAGTGCTGTAATGGTCTTTATAGTGCTGAAGATTGGATATTTAAATGACATAAAAATATTTTCATGGCTGTTTGTGGATAGTTGCACAAATTTTTATAATGATGTCTATATTAATGTGCATGTGATGCATGAAGCGTGATTGAGGTACAGGAAGGGTGACAAATAGAATATTCTGGAACTGTTTCAGTACAAATAAATTATCAGCTACGTCATAGTGCTACTTTTTATCATAGTGAGAGTTTTGGACCTATTTTGGCTACTCTTCTGTCTTATTTTCTTAATATTAACGCGGTCATAAATGACTTCTATCAAAAAATTAAATTTTTAATGACCCATTCTGTCATTTATGAACTACCCCAATAAGGGGTCGTGTACAAGTGTCGTCCCTCGAAAAAAGAGATTTTGGATATAAATCAATGTCACACAGCCTCAGACACCCCTATCCTTAAACAATTAGACGTCATTCATGAACGACCCCAATTTTTTCAGTCTTTGTTGTTTCTAGATCTTTCAACTCCATCAATAGCTCAAAAATTCCATAATTGCCTTACAAAATATTAAGACATCAAAAAAACACTCCAAATATAATAAGCATCCATTAAGCCTAACCTACCTTAAAATTGACCCATATACATAAAATTGAATGATCATAACAAAAATGCGCTAAAATTAAATCTCACACATGTCACATGCTTACTCCATCAATTTTCATTCATCTTAAAAAGTGAAAAATTACTTTATGCTGCCACAAACTTGATGATTTTTATGATTCAATCTCATGATCATTATTGTACTTATATAATGACATAAAACAAGCAATCGTGTAGAAAGGAATTAAAATAATCGATACAAAATAGCTGCAACAACCATGCTGCTCAAACCAAAAGAAAAACATATTTTAGTATTAAATCGACAATAGCCATTTTAGAGGCATTACATATCGTTAACAGCTGATGATAATAGCAAAAGACTTATGTGAGTCGTAAAGAAAAATGAGTAAATGAAAAGTTTTGTGTATGTTGTTTATCGTAAAAAAATGAAAGAAAAATAAAAACAAGCCATTTTCATGAACTTTCTAATTTTTTACATGCTTCACTTGCATGCCGCTTCTTGAAAAATCAATTTTCACCATATTACTTATAGCAACAAAAATTTAGTTGTGAAGATAATTGTTAATTAACCCGGTATGGACAGGTTTTTGTACTTAGAGGAATTTAATTACAAATAAGAAGCCGGCGTGTGCCAATGGAATGCTGAATCATTTTTTTTAAAGAATTCTTCACGTTATGAGTACATTAGGCTATTGGCACACCTTTAAGTGAAATGTTAATCAACCTTTTCTTGTAAAGAAATTTTTTGCCCAATCGCAATATTTTGGGAATCCCATTACAAGCACAAACTTTACAGCTCATTCAAAACAACATCTTTAGTTATGTTTAAGTGGAATATATTATATACATATGAGCTAATATGATGAAATGTCTCGAGTGAACACGTTCGGAGCAAAAGTTCAATGAATTCATTCACTTCTTCGCGATATTTATCTAATGTAAAGTCATTATGAGGTGTTTACAGCTTGAATAATTGCAAAAAAGAAGTAGAGATACTTAAACAGTATTGACATATTTCTATCTGTGGTTTTTTGACTCGTCATGCCCACTTTAATGATCTTAACTTGGTTAAAATGATCTGTAAAATTTTGATTTTGGGTAGTAAGGGGTCGTTCGCAAATTACGTCACGCTTTTGGGGGGGAGGGGGGTAGATGAATTTGTGACAGTCCAAACTAAAAAATTTTTTTCTTTGGAAAATTTGTGACGTAATTTGCGAACGACCCCTAAGAAGCTAAGGGATTGTTCATCAATGACGTCCATCAAATTGTGATGATTTTAACCTCTTTGTTCTAAAATATGTATCCAGGGGTCGGTTTCTTGGATTACCTGAGGTACCCCACCTACATTACCCAGGGTAGGTAGGGTATACCTTAGAGTATCCAACCTACCCTACCCCACTCTCCACCTAAGGTTCCCTAAGTCAAGGTAGATAAATACTCCAAGATAGGATAGCATTCTAGTAGAAGAACGTAAGTAGGGAACCCTAGAGTGTATAAATATTTTAAATTAAACGCCGGATTTGACTTCATAAGCTAATGACCCCTAATGATGACTTTTAATTCCCGTTCATCTTCTAAAGACCGAACATAATCAAGTGCGAGTATGAAAACCTTCACATACATTATTTTCTTCTTATCGTCCACTCATTTTTGCTTATTAAGTGACCTCTTGCTTGCTACGCGTCATCTTTACAGTTTATTTTGAAAAGAAATTTTTTTTTTTTCATCTTTCGAAATTGAGCAAAAAATTTCTTTTCATTTCTTCATGCTAAGTTTTATATGGGCCAGGTTATTAAACATCTTCTCTCTCATGTGAAGGTGATGAGAAATGATTTTTTTTATTTTTATATGTGTATATAAATATATCCAAAAATATGCTCAAACCGTTATCTGATCCACAAGCAAGCGAAAAATTAAATGCTTTTGATCTTTTTTGTGTGATTTTTTTGAGTTTGATGACAATTTCTGGATGTTTTCTATTCTTTGTAGCTTTATGACTAGAAAGATTCACCTTAATGAATCTCACAGATGATGATAGCGTTGAAAGTTGAAAAAATCAGTTAATTAGACAAAAACAGTTTGAATTCTCATGAAGATGTTCGGGCATCTTTATATTGCTGTGGATATGATTTGTTGGAGTTAATATTCCGTGCCGTTTTAAAAAATATTTTTATTAGACATAAATTTGCAGAACTTTACGAACCAACAAAACATTAGCTGCTTAACTGCTTGAAAAATCCACTTACTTATGAACATCTTAGTTTGTTTTGCACTGTTTTGTTCAATATTGTCCAGATTTAGCAGAGCATGTAATGTTTTGTGCAATTGAGTTGGTTATGGGCACAAGACTTAAATGCATGATAATGAGAGATGAAAGATTTTTCTAGATTCATTAAATGATGATTTTTTTAAGGCCAATGCACAGATATGCATTAAGTTTATTGATTTTCACCAAATTGGGACTCGAACCCACACCTTTTCTAGGATGAACCTCAGATTTCCGATCAGGAACCTTGACCATTCGTTCACTTGTTTATTTGTTCCCATTTGTTTATTGCAGAACGGTTTACACACTATCCGTAAGTTCTTGTACGGTTCTACACATGACTAAATAGTCTAGTTCATTGGATTAAATATAATCATCCTCAAAATACTCTCCAAGCACTTAACTTTCTTCTGAATATGATCACAAAGCTTAAAATCAATTAACCTTGAACTGATCATCAGATAAATAGTTATCGAATACTCTTTGTGTTTGTAATTTCGCAAGGCATATTAATCCTATTAAGTAATCGAAATGATCTTCAATAACCATACACTCATATAAGTCGATGACTTAATTTTCTGATATGTGTATCTCCGTTAAATTATGCTTTTATTATCATAAATTTGTTGGAACAATAAAGTCATTATCATAGTATGCTTTGTGTTGGGAAATTTTTCAATCACGATGTATCGATTTGTTAGGTTTTCTGCGTATTTATGTAGATTTATTGTAAATCCTATTCACCTAGATTTCTGAAAACTTTCCCAAAAAATCATGTGACAAAAAATTTTCCGAAGAAAAATTTGCATTGCCCTACTTACACTCAAAATTTAACAATAATCCACTAAATACTTCTCCATCTGCTTATCATTAACAGGAAGATTTGGTCGAGTGATAATTGTGTCAAAGGATGATGATGAAAATCTCTTACGCACATCAGTGTGGAGTGAGCTTCGAAAGCTCGATGATATAATCCAAAATACAACTGTGGATTTCGATGGAGAAACATTCAGCTATAAAGATATATGTGCAAAATGGGAGAATGAATGCTACACAAATGATATTTTAAATTTGGATTACATATTGCCAGAGGTAAATAAAGTTAAATTATCGGCTGAAGGCTATCTTGAGCCCTCGATTGTTTCTATATTTTTATATTTTTTCGATTAAAATGTAGGTTAAATATTTTTACAGCAAAAAGTTTATTGATTTTCTAACTTTTTTTTAATAATTTTCTAAAGGTTGAAAGTGGCAACTTATCGCTTTCATGGCCAATCATGTTGAATCCAGTTAGTTGGGATGGTGAGTGATGCAATCGTTTAAGTCACTTGTTACTAATAATTAAACATTGAAATATATTTTGAACAAATTACAGCACATGCATTTCCCGTTTTCTTTGGTGGAACAAAAGTTAATGCCGATGCAACATACATCGAAAGCGTGCCATCACTTCATTTAGTTTATTTTGTTACGGCAGACACAAAGCGACAAGATGCTAAGTAAGTGATAATCTCTATCTAATAATGCCATAAGTGGTGTTAATAACATTAATATTATTTCACAGAGGTGCCGCATGGGAAGATAAGTTTTTGGACACAGTTGGCGAGTATGAAGAGACGGGATACTTTAAACATATTGCAGTTGCTAGATTTGCATCACGAACACTTGATCATGAACTGGAAAAGAATACGAGAACCGTCATTCCCTATTTTAGTTCCACTTTCATTTTGATGGCCATATTTAGGTATGTGTTGATGTTGTTGCTGTTGTTGTTTACGCATTTCTTCTTTCATTTCCGATTTTTTTTTTGCGACAAATTAAAAATGTGAAAAACTTGTTTCTTTTCCACAGTGTGCTTACGTGCATGATGGGTGACACCGTTAGATCGAAACCATGGTTAGGTCTGCTAGGAAATGTTAGTGCTGTCATGGCTACCTCTGCTGCCTTCGGTCTAGCAATGTATTTAGGAGTTGAGTTTATCGGAATCAATTTAGCCGCACCATTCCTTATGATTGGTAAGTCATGACTTCCTTTTCAAATTGAATGATTTTTTTTCTGTTCATTTCCTTGGGTCCGAAAAAAATGTATCACGTAATGTTTCTTTGACTGTTCTTCTTAGCAGTAAAATTAATTACCATAGCTTACTTCACGGCATTTTGAAAGCGAAAAGAATGCAAATTATGGCAAGTAATTTTAAACAAACTTCTCTCTAATTTCTGCTACAATTTCTGAGGCACATTATACGATTTAATTGACTACCTTGTTGCCGCTGAAAAGTGTATTTAATTTTAAATACTTCTATAGCTCTCTCTCACGTTCACCTGGTCATTTCAATCTACATGAGAGCTAATCGGTTTGCGTCTTTGAAATACACCATCCAAAATTGCATAATTAATTCATAAACCTACACAGACATGCATACGTGCGTCATATGTCGACGTATTGAGGCGCTATTTTGAAATATTGCAACAAAAAAATGAAGTTTTTTTTGCTACCAAGAACTACTTGATTTGCGATGACTATAAAGAGTAGTGTAACAGCATGAATGCGAGGACAAAAATTATTAAGAAAATGAATTTTTAATTTCTATAAATTTTAAAGACCTTCCTCAAATGAACATGCATTTTTTACTTCGGGTTTTTTTTCAATTGCTTAATTTTATAATGTATGGAATAATTTGAGGGGTTGGACGAAAAATAGGGGAATTTTTCTAGTAAATTAATATTTAATGATCCATAGGAGATTATAAATTTTAGTATCATTAACTTGAGTTTTGTGTATTTTGCCTGTTTAAACTGAAATATTAGAGAAAAATTAAATCCTGGGGTCGGTTTCTCGGTATACCTAGGGTAGGTACCCATAGATACCCTGAAGGGTTAGGTGAGGCAATAGGGGTAGATGTATACCGAGAAATCAGCTCCTTGCTCTATCGGTCTTACTTACTTCTTAGCGACTGAGTGGGTGCTGCATGATGTCCATGTATATGCCAGTCAGCCGTCAAGAAAAATTTGTCCCAATCCAATAAAAATGCAATATAAAGGAAAATTAAACAAAAATTCAGGAGTATCCACTAAGGTACATATATTTCAGAAACCTACCTCTAGCTTCTCAAACTAGAGGTACCCATGTAACTGCTTGAAACTGCTTCGATTCTACTCTACATCATAAAAATCCAACAACTTCCAAATATCAAACAATCAGCCAACCCAGGAACAAATTGGCATGTGTCATTGCATGAATTTAACTTATCTCTCCAAGTATGTGCGAATGACAAAAATCAAGGAAAATAATAATAGTGTAATAATATTTTATTATGACAAAATCTCAAACTTCTACAAAACACTTGAATGGTGCAATTTTCCAAACAATCAAATTCTCTAATTGCACTATCATAACAGTTTTATTATGCTCTATCATGTTGTGTTGCTTATGTGCGAAATTCTTTTTATTATTCGGCATCATAAATGGATTTCCAACTGTTCAAAGATCGAAAAACAAAAGGAAAAATCCATTAAGAACTTTCCATATGAATACATACTTAATTGTGCTGCAAATTGCTGTTTAGGAAGATTTCACAATCGGTGGATTTACTTGAACTGCAAAGCCTTGATTCATCCAAATAAAAAAAATTGTATAAAAAAAACTTGCCTAGACTGCGAATGAATCTTGCATTGCAATTAAATGAAATGTAAAAATATGTGTGCTCGATGAATGTCAATGTAACTTCTCAGTTTGTGCTGACGAAGATCACCCGTCAATGTGAATTTGCTTATCTGCGGGATGAGTAACGAGTTAGAAATCAATTGAGTTGAGGGGTCAATAGCGTTATAAGGTTAGAAGATTGATGCATATTTGAGGCATTTAGTCATGCGTCTAACATGGTTTGTTTAACAGCCAATTGAAGTCACCGAACGAGCCCCTGTCCCTCCCTTGACCTGACCATACCCACCTTGAGTATGATTTTGTCAGTAATTTTAATCTGAGGCTGATAAGTAACTAAATTCCTTTCCCACATTGTCAATACGCATTTTTGAACCTAGAAATTCAAATCACCAACATGTCAATGAGTCTAAAATACCGGAATTTCCCATAACAAGGTGTAGAAAATCCTTGCAAGCTACGCAATCAACAATTTTTATTGTATTTTTGTATTTTTACAAATTCTTATTGACATTCATTGTTAAATGCATTGAAAGTAATAACAATAGTAACTTCCATGCTATCAAGTGAAATTAACATCAAAAGTAGAGTGGAAACGAATCTTTGTTTCCACAAAAGTAGTCACACTAACAACCAGAAGTAGCATGTTGAGACATTCAGACAAATAATTTCCGTAGTAAAATGATTTATTAATTAATAAACCGCTTAATGGTTGATTTGAAAGTGAAACTTGAATCTTGTTCTCATATTCTTGATGACAAACTCACCGTGAACTCCTTAAGCAGCTATTTTTTGCATTGGTATGAGACATAAGATTGTGAATGTCAAATTTCTCTTCATCTTAATGCTCCTCATATGATTTTTTGTTTTGTTTTTCTTGTGTCATCAATGACTGACTGAATATATAGGCCAGTATTAATATTATAAATTAATTATAGTAACATAACGTTTCACTCTTTCTCTCCATCAAAATATTTCGTTATTTACTCATAAATTCACAAAAAAATAATTTAATTACATTTCGGAGTATTTCTCGTTAAACAAAATGAGTAAATTTAATGCGATTTTTCACTTCTTTTTACATTTCTTCATCATTTCAACAGTTGAGTAGAAAAATCGTAAATAATGCAAAAAATAGAAATTGAAGAAATTATTATGCCACATACTTTTCGCCAGTAAAGCCTATAGCTTATGTTGTTTTTCAACCTTGACTTCATTTTCATTTCTTACATTTCAATTTTTTAAATCAAATTAAAAACTTTTTATTTGTTTCAAATCCATATAATTCCAATACGTTCATTGCTCTTCCATATGATACAAAACTGTTATATATCAGTAAGTTGCACGTAGCATTTATCAACAATTCATCTGCTATTTCTTCTGTTGAGACATCAACAATTTAATTACATTTACAACTCAATGCAAAAATAATTGATTATTTATGGCCCTTTGTTGTGTAGTTCCTTCCATTAATGTAAATGTCGTCTCTCTTGCATTTGATTGTCAAGGACACACGAGAGTGTTGCATTGAAAAACGAAAGTTAGTTATATGCAATTTTTTTACGATTGCATGAGATCATTCAACATGGAAATAAAATTAACTTTTCTTCTGCATTACTTTTTCGCTACCTCATAAAAAGAGAAATAAAAATAAAGTGAAATTTGATGTAGTAGGATTTACAGATCTGGATTTGATTAACAAGAAATCGATTAATTACTAAGATAGAGCAATGGAAAGTGTTTGAAAAAAGTTGAAAAATTTAACGGCTGTGAAATTTTTGAAAGGTACTTTCGTTAAATTTAACGAAAACAGAAGCCAACTTCAAGAGGATTCAACCATCTTGAAGTTGGCTGCTAAAAAGTCAAAATCTATTTTAAATTGATTTCTGGGTAATTCCACGAGTGAAGGGAACTGATGAAAATCAAGTTGTAATATTTTTTTACTTGATTCAGTTCAAATTTCTGAAAACCGTTAAATTTTTTCTTTATTTAATGATTTGATAACATGTGTCAATAATTAGTGAAGTTACAGTAACATAAAGCAATGAAATTTTAATATATCAATATTTTAAAATTAATTCATCATCTTAATAAGCCTTAATAATATTAATTTGTCGAATCAATGCTTTAAGATTTAACGGTTTTTTCAAAATTTGAAAGTGTTTGTGTTTTGCAATAATCGGCTGGTTGTTAACAAATTGACACATTTTTTGTGATTTTACGCTTAATTACAGTATGAAAGAAGTAATAAACTACTTAATGTAAAGTAATTTATACTTTTAAACATATGTCATGTGTTTTTTGGCAATCAAATAGCGTATTTAGTGAAATTTTTGCAAAAATTTGAAAATGATTTTTTGTAGTGTTAACAAATTGACAACACAATAATTAAAATATCTTGAAACAGACATGTTTAAATCAGATAGCTAGTATCCAGGATGATAGATATTTTAATTCTACGTAAGTTGAATTAGTGAGATTAAGCTTAACTTTATGATTTTAAGAGATATTAAGAAAATATTAATTTTTGAAACGCTTTTTCATTCATGGAATTACCCTTCTCCTAATTTTCACTTTAAAATAAATTAAATTAAACAGTAAATTCATTATATTTAAGTGATTTAGTTAGTTATTATCAAATCATACATAAAAGCCTTCCAATTTCTCAAGATTTAAAGCACTTTAAGTTTCAGCAACAACTATTTCCCAAGCAAAACATAAACAAAAACAAAATTTATCAAAACGATCTCAATTTAAAAGATTCTAGAATAAAATGATGAGCAATTTGCATCTAAATGTGAGTCGGATATTGATAAAAAAAACGACGTCATTTATGATGAAAAAACGCAGCAAATGTCGCAATTTCTTGTAAACATTCGCGAATAGCCAATTACAATACAATTGATGACTTTATTTTGTAATCACATGACTTGCGATTAGTGTCAGTGTGCAACCGATATGTTATTATTAATAATATTAAAATTATGACCTCCAACAATGCAAGACAGTAGTATTGGCGTTGATATCAGTACAATAATTAAGTACATGGTAGAAAAATTGATGGACTTACGTGCAAACAATAATAAGAAATGCAGGCATTCTTACTCTACACATTACTGCACACACATACCTGTTTACTGAATTGCATTCATGCTTTCTAAATTACACATTAACGTCAAGAGTAAAACTTTTAGGCTTAGATAGCCGTAAAGCAATTCAAACAGTTAACAAAAATACTTCATATGTTGCAGAAAATAAAATCGCAAGTAAACATAAAAATTGAATGGAAACTTGGAAGATAGACGGAGTAAATGAATTAAAATGAAAATAATTTAAATTCATTGAAGCGGTAAATCTCACTGATTTGTTGTGTAGGCACAAAAAATGTTTATTTGCTACCGTCTGATTTTTTTTTAAAATAAGATCTGCTTTAGAAATTGAGGGGAAAAATAACATTTTTATGATTAAATGCTGCTAAGGTCATTGCAAAGGTTTCCTTTGAAAAAAAATCTCACGTGTGTTGCTGGAAAATACTAAAAATTTATAATAGCATTCTCTTGTTAAACAGAAGCTAATCTTGCATTCTATGGTTGATGCAATGAAACTTTTATTTCCCTATTTGAACAGAACAAAAAATGAACAGCTCAATTGAGATTTATATCATGTACTTACCCTCAACCTTTTTATCTATCTTTTAATTAAATTAGGTATTGGAATTGATGACACGTTTGTAATGCTGGCCGCGTGGCGTAGAACGTCAGTAAAACTATCAGTACCTGAACGAATGGGACATACGATGTCAGAAGCTGCTGTCTCTATTACAATCACCTCATTGACTGATATGATAAGTTTCTGGATGGGTATATTCAGTCCATTCCCATCTGTAAAAATCTTCTGTACGTATAGTGCAATGGCAGTAGCATTCACTTATTTGTGGCATATAACATTCTTTGCTGGCTGCATGGCTGTTTTTGGATATTTTGAACATCGAAATCTTCACGGACTGTTTGGTTGTGAGGTTCAACCGGTCTCGGTTGCAATTAAAGGTATGAATTTATAATTATTTCCTGCACTCTTTATTTCTTGTTAGATTTATTTATGCATGTGGTTAGCTTGAGAGTTGACAATTATAAATCATGTGGTAAAAGAGTGATATTTTACGCGACACTAACGCGTGCCTGATTTCTAATTCTTTAAAAAATTGTAAGATAAAAAATAGAAATTTCTCTAAAATCCGTAAAAAGACGTGCTATCCGGAATTAAAATAATTTTATTGATTTACATCTCGTTAATTTTCAAAAGCTTTTTTCTTAATTATCAATTTTCATTAACTCTGGTCTTATAAATGATCAAGTCAAGATTTTAA
Organism: Chironomus tentans; assembly: GCA_963573255.1. Classification (NCBI taxonomy): domain Eukaryota; kingdom Metazoa; phylum Arthropoda; class Insecta; order Diptera; family Chironomidae; genus Chironomus; species Chironomus tentans. Next base: position 21,852,788 of record OY754302.1, read on the forward strand.
ATTATGATTTAAAAGTTATGAAATAATGATTTGTGTAATTATTGAGAATATATAACGGATTAATTATTTTTGAATTTTCAATAAGTTGCATATCCCTCCATAATTGAATACCCCTCAAATACATATTTTGATTTTGGAATTCAAAGTATCATTGAAATTTACCTTAATTTACATATTTGACACACATCATTGCTGTTTAGCTAATGTAAATTAGTTAAACTAAGCACCAATGAATAAAAATTCAGGGAAAACGCTTATAACACTTGAATTACCAATTGCTACCTACGTATTTAACGAAATTATTTAATTACTCTATTATCCATTAAACGCAAGAATGCACTGCAGGTCGTTCTTCTTGGCCAAGCTATTAATAAATTTGCTTACCTTGAAAGACAATTTTTGAGTATAAAAAAGTAATTATAAATGTAATTCAATTGAATTCATTGCTTTCTGCTACAAATAATTTAAACTTTGCTAAATCATGCAATACATAGACACAAAGAGTAGCTTAGCTAGGTATATCTTAAGTAAAATAACATGTTTGCATTGCATTTTTTTCTCTAAAACCGCTTTGACCTGCTGCTGCAACTATCATTGCTCTGATAAATTTAAGTTTAGGGGTCGTTTGCAAATTACGTCACGCTTTAGGGGGGAGGGGGTTTTGAAGAATTTGTGACTGTTCAAGTACAAATTTTTTTGTTGTTTGAAAACATTGACAAAGTCGTTTTTTTTGCGTGACGTAATTTGCGAACGACCCCTAATTAAATGAAGTTTTTTGAAAGTTGATTGAGGAAAGAATTTTGCACATTTTTGTGCTTGTTGTTAGGCAATTATACATCTGTCTAATTACTAAAGTGCAAATTGTCTTAGCAAGTTCATTACCAACAGCTTGGTTCCTTAAGTCAAAATTTGAGAAGGAAGAATTTAGCAAGTAAATAGAATTTCAGACCAGAAGTAATTGACAAAGTTGATTATGAAACGCTTATGTTGCTGCTAATTTAAGTTTTCCTGTTTACATCTCATGTCATTCTCCTTACTTTACGTCCATCCTACGTGAATAAAGAAACGTTCATTAATCTCTAAATATCATGAATAATCCGATCAGATTAACAGAAGCAGCTATGAAAATAAACATGGGAAGTTGCACCAAGTAATTGGATCATGACAAATTCCAGTAATCTCATAAATTTAACGATAATTAAATCAAAATTTACTAGTTACTCAAAATCTCGTTAGTGCATAGAAAATGTGTTGAAATTGCTGTCATAACTAATCTTCAAACCAGATCGACACAATCTTTAATGTTGCCTACAAGGGATGGACGTAATGTCGTATGAACAGCATTCAAAATTATACCGGTCAGGACAATAATCTCTCTTCTTCCTTCAATTAAAGTCGATTTAAATTAACGAAATCTCTTCAAGTGTTCAGTTTACAAGTCATGAATATAAATTTATTTGAGTATTACACATTCAAAAGTGAATGTAATTGGTTATGTGATGGTGAATTATTATAAGTGTTTATGGGGCAAAGTATCAGGGGGAAAATAGTTTAAATGTTTATTATTTCAATTGTTATGAATTTCTTGATGGTTGGGTGCATACAGTGGCGTAGCATGATGAGGCGACAGGGTCAGAGGCTTCTCAATTGCTGTACCATCACCACTGGGTGTGTATGATGGGGTCTAGACCCTCCATGACCTCAATTATTATTAGTTTTGCGCTTTATAAGTGACAAAATTCCATTAACTTTGAAATGATCGAAATTACCATATATTTCGTAGGATTTACCAGTATTGAGAAATATATCAAGCTCCAAGAAAAGATTTCGCGTCTTCAATTTGCAACATAACCTCAAAAAAAAAATCCAAGAAATCCCCAACATGCTGCGTCAATTTTGAGATAATTTCCTACTAATTCAAAGCAAAATTATGCAGCAAAGCAAGAGAAATGTTCATACATAATTGTTGTTCGAAGGATGGCTATTGTGAAATGAGTGACACATGTAACATATAAAGTAGTGAACCACATAACACATTCGAGCTACGCTCACCAATCATTTGGACTCTCTTTCTTCAACATTTCTCTTGTCTTAGATGATGATGAAAATGAATTTCTTTTGCACACCATCTAATGAAGCTGAAGAAAAATAACTATGTAGCCTGAGCATTGCATCATAACTCTCAGACTCAGCAACGCGATATGATCAAATAAAAATTGTGTAACATGTGTTTTACTCACAAAAAAAGTATTTCTTCGAAAGAAAGAAATGAGCTCAAAGAGAGTGATTAAGCATTAAAGATCGATTAGGCAATCGAGTGGCTATAAGCATGTAAATTTTAAATTCCTGACATAATTCTGCATGAATGAAATTTTTTCATATTTGATGTCATAAAAGATTCTTTAAAAATTTAATTTTCTACATACTATGATGACATAAATGCTACGTTGTGTGTAGAATCATCATGAATTAATTTAGAAACAACAAAAAAAATCTTCAATTGAATGCTTCCTGAGAGATTATTGTTTCTCATCACATCATATATTACGTACGACAGTCATAACGGTACACATGATTAGAAAGTGTCTATAAGAAAAGATTTCTCGGAATGAATTGCGTATTAGAACCTTTTCTTTGGTGATTGTCGTGCCAAAGATCATTTTGATGATTAATAACAGCGATCAGATAATAAAAGACGGCTTTATGAATTTATTAGGTGAATGATCATCAAAACGTATTTGATAATTCTCATAACAGATTGATTTGCTAAATAATTTTCATTAACAGTTTGATGATAGGTGTACAAGTTGAGTGGATTGGCTGCCGGAAATTTGAGATTTGTATTATGAGACTTTTTACTCAAAATGAGGATGTTGATAGGTGCTGCTTAAATGCTGATCAAGGCAGAGAAATTTTTTCTAATTTTTGGGCTCGTTTATGCTCAGTTTCAGTTATATCCAGAGACAGGGGCGTATCCAGGGGGTGATCTGACACCCCCCTCGATCGAAACTTTCTTTTGTTCCTATAATTTATTTAAAAAACCCAAAAATTTTCCCTTACATACAAAAAAAAATTCAAAACACCCCCCTCGAAAAATTTCTATCTACACCCATGTCCAGGGGGATTTTTTGATTTGTTTTTGTAAATTTTGAGATTTAATCCTAGATTTATCACATCTCCATTTTGAAAAAAGCTTATATACAGCACTTAAGCACTTAATGGTACATTATATAGATCAACATCAGAAATTTCAATACATCGATCAGCAATACCAATAAGGGGTCGTTTGCAAATTACGTCACGCTTTTAGGGGGGAGGGGGGGTCAAAGAATTTGTGACAGTCCAAACAAAAGATTTTTTTTTCTTTGGAAAATTTGTGACAAGGGGGGAGGGGGGCTTTCGAAAAAGTCGTTTTTTAGCGTGACGTAATTTGCGAACGACCCCTAACAAAGCATTTCTTTCTTCATTTCTCACCAAAAAAAATAGCACATCCATAAAATGAATTACATAAACTGACCCACTGGTGTAAAATGCGTTGCAGCCATTCCTTCATACTGTTTTATTTACATTTCCATTTAAATTTTATGACTGAGTGTATGTGAATAAGCAATCACCACTTAAATAACAATCGGCAGTAATGACGACTGTGATATGTCAAATTTCACTACACTCAAATTACGATAATCAAAAAAAATGAGCAAGAGAAAGATAGGCACAAGCCGCTTGTGTGTACATTGCTAATTTTTATTTTAATTAACAGTTACAAACAAGGTGAATCAATTTCATGGCGATAAAAAAACAAAGGAAAGAATCGTTGTCTTTGTGTTGATTAAATAGCCACAACACTGATTTGTCTCGGTTACGATGAACCTTTGAGTATTTTTTTTTGACGTGTGTAAATTGTCCAAATTTGTGTGTGGGGCATTTTTGTACATTCCACGTTATATTTTAAATTAAATTAATTTTACACACTTGTTTCATTTATTATTGGAGTTAGCGTGTTGTAACAAGGAAGGATAGTCAAATTAGACACTTTGGGTAGATAGGAAATTCTATTAGACATGCATTGAAGTCCTTTTTATGATGAAAATTTTAATCAATCAAAAAAAGTCGTTAAAAATTTAAATTTTTCAAAAAGCAAATTTTTTAAATTTGAAAAATCCGTTAAAAATTGAATTTTTAAAAACCAAATTTTTTAATTTCAAAAATCCGTTAAAATTTCCAATAATTTTTGTATATTACATATTCCCATCAAATATGCATTTATGCGTCTCAATCATCCACATGCGAATTTTAAAAAAAATTGCCTTCTCACTCTGTCAAACTTGCTTATAAATAACAACATTATTATTATTATTTAACTCAATATATGCGAGACGACCTTTAATTATTACGTATACTTGTTTAACAAATTTTTTATTTCACGATATATTTTTTTTGCATTCACAGAAAATCGGTCATGGATTTATCGAAAATTCATAACCGGTGGAATCAATCGAAATGATCCTGATAATCCACTTGATAATAAGGAGCATATGCTGATGGCATTCTTTAGAGATCATGTAGCGAGATTTGTAAATAAAGGCTGGGTGAAAGCAATGATTATATTAATATTTGCTGCGTATTTGGCTGGCGCGTGTTATGGAGTGACAAAAATTGAGGAAGGTCTTGAACGTCGAAAATTATCTAAATCTGACTCCTACTCAGTGAAATTCTTTGACTTAGAAGATGACTATTATCGTGAATTCCCGTATAGAATTCAAGTCATCATAAATGGTGATTTAAATTACTCTGACCCAATAACTCAGATGAAGATCGAAGATGTGATGCAACAACTCGAGAATACTTCCTACGTAACATCATCAATTTATACAGAATCGTGGCTTAGAACGTTCTTATCGTTTGCGGAACGCAGTGATTATCTTAATATGACTGTAGCATCAGAACAAGACTTTATTGAAGCTCTCAAAGAGGTATGTATAGGCCAATAATAATAATAATCATAGTCATAATAATAATAAAGAGAGTGTGATCATCATCATCATCATCAACAAGACAAGACATGATGATGAATTGAATTGATTGTGCGGTACATATTATTATGATTAATTTAAAACAATAAGCATAATCATAACTTATCAACTTCTATTCTCTCTTTTTTCTTTGCTTTCTAGTACTGGCTTTATCCCGGCAATCCATTCTCATTGGATGTTAAGTTCAACGACAACGAGACACGCATTGAGGCATCAAGATTCTTAATTCAGGCAATTAACATTTCAGATACGAATCATGAGAAGCAAATGGTTAGAGATTTGCGTGAGATATGCAAGAATTCTGAACTTAATGTGACAATCTTCCATCCATATTTCGTGTTCTTTGATCAATTTGAACTTGTACGACCAACATCGATTCAGTGTATGGTCATTGGTGCTATAATTATGATGATAATTTCATTCATTTTCATACCAAATGTTTTATGCTCAATTTGGATTACGTTTAGTATTATATCAATTGAGGTCGGTGTTGTTGGCTACATGTCTTTATGGGAGGTGAATCTTGACTCGATATCAATGATCAACCTTATCATGTGTATTGGATTTTCCATCGACTTTACAGCTCACATTTGTTATGTATACATGTCATCGAAATGCAAATTACCTGAGGAGCGCGTTAGAGAAGCTTTATATTCATTGGGATTACCGATTGTGCAAGGATCTGTTAGCACAATCCTCGGTGTCGTTGCTCTCTTATTAGCTCAAAGCTACATCTTTTTGGTATTTTTCAAAATGGTATTTTTAGTCATCTTATTCGGTGCTATGCATGGACTCTTCTTATTACCTGTTATGCTCTCACTTTTCGGACCAAATTCATGCTCTGATGTTGATGAATCACAATTTGATGATGATGCCGTAATGTATCAATACAAGCCTGAAAAGAAGGATGGAAAAATGCTACATCCATTCACGATAACTCATCCACATTTAATGACATTGGCATCATCGCCGAATGGAATTTATTCAAGTAAACAATTTATGGCATCGAACTATAAAGCATATGGCAATGATGAAAAGGATTTGGGTATTGGGACATCGAGTGAAGATTCGAGTGAAAATTCAAGTAGTAAGTCACAGCGTCGTCAAGCGATGGAGGATGAGAATGTAAAGAGACGATATGAGGAAGGATGGAGAAAGTCATCACAAAGTATGGCATCTCCATCTCCATGTACATTCCAGCCAAACTTAGATCTGTACGGTAATAAATTTGATGATTTCTGGAACAGCAATGACAATCTAGCCAAACCAGTTCAATATCGTTCGCGTAATGAGTTACTGCGCGAAAGGAGTGACCTTGAGTTGTCCAAAAATGATTCGTTAAGAAAAAACGAGGAGCCGCTGTATGTACGACAGAAAAGACTTTCCGATTTTGAAAGTAATGGGCAGCAAAACGATAAGAAACTGCATTATTATGACTACAATCAAAAGCGAAAGTTTTCAGATGAATCTTATGTGAAGGAGAATAGCAACGAGAGATCAAGAAAGTATATAAATACACGTCGTAACATTGTGTAAGACTTATTTGAAAAGAAATTCACTCTTTTCTTTATGATTTATTATTTTTAATAGATAATGATGTTGATATTACATTTCTAAGGATATAAATTGATTAAAAATTACCTCTGCCTGTGTGTGTGTGCTTTTCCATTATTGATACATGCATAGTGAAGATCATATTTTTTTTTAAAAAAAACGATAAATAATTATAATTAATGATTTTTGATGGACTTGTATGGTTTCATGGAGATGAGCTGAAATTTTTTTTTATTTTTCGATTAGAAATTATTGGAAAGTAAGAAAATAATAAGAAAGATTTGGATATACTCTTGTGGATTACTGTCGAATGCTGTGCCAAATTTACAATTAATAAAATTCCTTCCTTTTACATTGTACTGGCTTTGTTGGAACTTCCTAGTAAACTTACATCAACGATAACTCCATACTGTATACTGTTTAGACAAGGACGTGGCCAGGTAGGGGTCTTAGGGGGTCTGGACTCCACTTCGAGACTGAAATTTGTATGGAAAATTTCTTTGGAAGCTTCTTAAAAATTAAAAATATATGAGAAAAATTTCTGTACAACCCCCCCCCCCCCCCTCGAGAGGATGGGCCTCACCTTCAAAATTCCTGTGTTTAGAATGAATAATAGTTTAACTTGGTATTTTATTAAACTTCTTAGTAACCTCGTAAAAAGTTAATAACTAGTAAAAAAACGAACGTAAATTACGTCACCCAAAAACATGACTTTTTGAACCCCTTCCACCCCCTTCTCACAGATTTTTTTATAAATAGAAAAATTCTTGTATTTGGACTGTCACAAATTCTTAAACCCATCTCCACCCTAAAGCGTGACGTAATTTGTGAACGACCCCTTAGGACGTGAGTTTGAGTCCCATTCCAGATCACTATTTTCTGGAAGTTCACCAAAATATCCCCATGTATGACTACGACACTAATCAGGTGTGTAGCTGAAGGTTCTACCCATTTCCCCTTAGGTAGTCCTTAAAATTATTGTATGTGGTCATTCACTTATGTTTTGGATTATCCTTCATTTGTCTTTTCGACATTATTTTTTTTCAGTTTGCTATAATAACTTATTAGTAAAATCTCTCCAAAAACACACCTACGACTCACTTGCAACTAAGACACCCCACGTAATTACAAAGGACACCAACATGTCTGTATAAAAATTTACACTTTCGCATCACGTGGAGCTATACAAATTTATTGAAAATTTTATTCAAAGAAAAAATAAAAACTAAAAAAATTGAACGAAAAACAAGCAAGACAAAAAAAGTAATGACAAAAAAGACTTTTTGAAGAATTAAAAAGCAATTCTTAATCAGTCATTTGATATTAAGGTCGAATTTTAATTAAGAAATTGTATTCGATGATTTTTTTTCTTCTTCATATATCAAATTAAATTAGTTGTAAAAGAAATTAATTTTGATAGATAAAAAAAAGTTACCGAAAAGAGAAAATGTGTTTAAAAAAATTATCAAAATTTTAGGGAAAATTTTTATAAGGAAAAAAAGATTAATTAAGGTTTTTATACGACAAGAATAAGGAGTAGAATTATGAAATAAATAAATGATATTGCCTTGTATATATGCCTTAAATTAGATAGCATCAAATCAAATAAAGAAAATGTATGAAAAAAATAAAGTTTTTGAAGGAGTAAAGGAAAATAAAATCTGGAATTTTTTTTTATTTATAGCACGTGGATGTTTTCTTACAGATGCACAATGTAAACAGCTTATGACTCGCCGAATGCCTTCACAGTTTTACTTATAATTAGTTTGATATTTCACACGTGATTCGAATTACCATGGCTGCATTAAAATTGCTTCATCTCTACGTTATTCAACTATTTTTTCTTTAATTTAGTGAATCGCATTTGATTTTGTGTAATTAAACATAGAGGAGAGACGAATGCATTGCTACATTAACTAATTTTGTTTGTCTGCTTTGATTCTGCTTATTAAATTCTTAACGTATTTTGAAAATTTGAAATTATTGAAAAGAGAATTATTTTTGGCGCCAAAAAAGTCTTGAATTCAGAAAATCACAATTATTGTCGTTATTATAGCAGATAATTCATGGATTATTGTAAATAACTATATGATGGAATCAAATACTTCTATTATTACGATATTCTCTCGGTGTAGGCCTGTATTACGTTCAATAATTGTGTTTTTATTCGAATTTAAAATTTCTTAAAATAAACAACTGACGGCGCCTTAAAATGAAGCGACGCTTTAATTAATAAAATTCAAAACTATTTCCAACCGTTATTTTTGTCATCATATTTTTTCTTTTAATTTAATTAAATGGAGTGAAATTCCATAAAATTCTCAAACGTATTTTAAAAATTCAAAAACGAGACGAGCATCCTCTCACCAATACAGTCTCATTTTCTGCTCATTTCGCAGACCATATGATTACTATTTTCATTTACTTTCTGCTGTCTGTGCAAGTGCTTGATATTTTACACTTAGTGTATTTTAAGTTTTTTAAATGAAAGGCAGCTCATATTAATGCTTTATTTTTTCTTAAGCACTAACTCAATCTGCTTCTCGTCTATCGTCTGTCATAAAAAGTTTTATCAAAATCATTATAATTTTATCTTTTGACTTTTAAGCTTTCAAAGTCGAAAAAAATTATCGATAAGACTTAGTGTTATTTTGTTTAAAATGTCAGTGGGTGAAGCTGGATTTCGTGATTCTTTAATTTGGCATTCATCGCCAGTTGGTAAGTAGGTCATATGTTCAAAAAACATTATTGAACTAATTCATAAATTACCCAAAAATGGCATTGCGTAACAAAGAAAAAAATTGGATATACGTATTATGATATTTATGATGCTGCATTGCTTTCACTTTCATTCTCTTCTTCTTATTCTATTTCTAAATCGTAGATTGGTGCGAAGGGAATTATAAAATTGTGTCAAATGTTGCTGAATTTTACAATACAGTAAGCTTATTAAATTTAATTAATAATCGTGATTCATGCGTCAATTTACATCGTATGCTTTCCTTTGTGTCTCTCTTATTTACAGTTCAGCAACCTCATCTTTATTATTATGCCACCGATTCTAATGTATTTGTTCAGAGACTATGCAAAGAAAGTAAATCCAGGAATTCATCTCGTTTGGGGATTATTAATTATAGTTGGAGTTGCATCAGCCTACTTCCATGCCACATTATCACTGATGGGTCAATTATTAGATGAACTGAGTATTCTATGGGTGTATACCCTAACGATGATCCTTTTCTGTCCGAAACGGAAGCTTCCAAAATTTTTAAAAAACAGATATATCTTCTCCGGTCTGTTGCTCACAATTGGCCTTGGAGCATCTATTTTGTCTGTGTGGAAGCCTTACATAAACGCTTTCGCATTGATGACATTAATTGTACCGACTGTATATTTGCTCCTCGTTGAACTCGAGCGTGTTAAATATAAGGAAAGTGAAGTCTTCTCTCTTGGCATTCGGTCGCTGGTGTTGATGGTAAGTTTAAGAGATTTAGAGACTTTCAGGTAGATTTTTTAATCTTTAATCCAATAGAGATTAAAGATTAGATGCTGCGAAGTCCTGGACACAAATGATTAAGCCTTAATTTACTTCATTTTTAGGTATGTGCTGTGACTCTGTGGTTGAATGACCGGATGTTTTGTGAATTCTATACATCCATGAAAGTAACTTATCTTCATGCTCTCTGGCATATTCTAATATTTTTGTCATCGTACACATGCTGTGTACTCTTCTCATACTTTTTTGTTAAACTTGAACGCCCTTACATGGCATGTCAGATCTCTTATTGGCCGAAAAATACTGTACTTAATGCCTTCGGAATTCCATATGTAGAGTTTAGACGGAAATCGATAGACGACTAGAAAAAAAATCAATGATATCTAAATGATGCAAGGATTAACAAAAAAAAACTTTTTCGTGATTATTTTAGTCGATAATTTTAAAGTTGTGAAAAACTTTTCCTTGTCTCTTCCAAAGTAGATTTTAGAACGACAATTTAATGATTCTTTTCCGTTTTTAAATATATTAAAAATAATTTTTTTCAATTTTTGCATAGATTATTATAATTGCTAATAATTATATTTTTCATATTTGTGTTCTCATTTAAATGAGTCATATTGTAACTTATATGATATGCTCGTATTTATCAATATTTCTTGTCTTAACATCAACGATATTCAATTAAGTATGCATGGTTATTTAAAGAAAGATTAATAATTTTAAAAAGTATTTTGACCTTAAGTTTATTGCATTTGGAAAAAAAGTAGTCACGATTTTAAAAAAATGTTAACTTTCAGTCACAAAATGAATACAATTTTAAATTAAAATTGAAGAACTTTAAAAATTGAGAAAACTAACGGTTTTGAACTTTTTGAAAAATAACGGATTTGAAATTTTTGAAAATTAACGGATTTAATTTTTTTCAATTTAATTCTTTCGATTTAATTCAAAAATTTAAATTGATTTTAACGAATTTCAAAAAATAACGGAAACAAAAAAAGCAAACAAACAGAAAAGTCAGAAAAAATGCAAAAAACACCGAATTTAACATGTGACTTTAAATACCAGATGATTTAAAAAATGTATGTAAATTCAGCACTACAACAAAAAGAAATTCAAGGTCAAATGAATCAATTATAATTGCATAGCAAGCACTTTCTAAGGAATTGTTATAAAATTTTATTTTACAAACAAGCTTTAATAAACGAAACTGGATCATCGAAAGACCATGCATACGAATTTATCCTATTATCAAGTTGAGGAAGTCATTCACTAATAGTGTCTAGCATTTAAGAAGAAAGACTGGTCTAAAAGAACTAATTTTTGCAAACCTGTTCAATGAGATATCAGATGAAATGTTAAAGGTCTAAAAATCCTCATTTTTTGATGGACATCATTTGTGAATAATCTTCTCAAAAAACTATTACAAAGAAAATAGCAAGTTTAGAACTTGTAGTGATACGAAACATAAAAATAGATTAGGTGGATGCTAGCAAAGCTATGATTTATATTTTTTGCTTACTATATTAAATTAAATTTAATAATAAAAAAAAACTAAGTGATACCGTAAAATGCAACGTAGTTTTATTATATTGTATATATTGTAACAATGATTACAGATCATAGAGATGCAACAGATGTGTAAAGCTTATCAATTAAATCAAAAATAGCTCAGCGTAATTATTTCTCAAGTACAAAGGTACGCGGTGCACGCGACCTTCATGTGTGAATTAATGCAACAACTGATTATGAATCAGAATCAGATGATAAATTCGTACATATGTTTTCGGAAGTACGTCGTAGACCATTATTGTAAATATGCTTAACTCGACCTCTATAAATCACAGAATTTTTGTCAGTTTCGTGTAGCTTTACTTGATGTAGCAACTCTGGCTTTGGTAAGGCTTTCCTAAGTGAGTCATAAATAAATACTGCGAGATTCTCTGTCGTACTTGGAATGGTCTTAAAATAGTCAAGATCTTTATCGAGATTTTTGTGGTCTAAAGGCTTCATAATGCACTTTTCAATTATCGCCTTCAAGTCTGTTAAATTCATTACCATTCCGGTTTTAGAATCAACACAACCTCGAATCATTATTTCGACTGTGTAGTTGTGTCCGTGACCATTTTCATTGTTACATTTTCCGAATACTTGCTTATTCACTTCGTCACTTAGTTGTGCGCTGCAAAAGTAGATTAAAATGGCTATAAATAATTGAAAACTTACAAAATAAATTTTGTTTATCACCTGTGAAGTCTGTGGCAAGCTGAGAATGTCTCTTTACGAATAATATCAACAACTGGTCTCGATGTCGTCATATTAATTATTTAGTGATCTCTGTTCGACTTTAAACACGTAAATGAAGTATTCTGAAACATGTTTGAATTTTATATGTTTTCTGAGAGATTAACGAAAGTTGTTTATACTTACTTGTTGTGTAAATGAGGGCACTTTGTCTGCTACCTGTTGATCTGACAGAAAATAATTATAATTTTTTAACGGTTTTGTAAAATTTAAATTTTAACGGTTTTGTAAAATTTAAATTTCAACGGCTTTCAAAAATTTGAATTTTAACGGGTTTTAAAAATTTAAAATTTTGAACTTAAAATGAACAGAACGAAAAAAAACTCTAATTCAAATTTTTAAATAACGGAAATATCAGAATTTTAGCAAGTAATTTCAAATTTCATAATTTAAAAGATTTGACTAAGATTTTTTTCCAGCAAAAGCGCTCTATCCACAACACGATCCAGATTCTCCAAAGCATTTTTCTCTCTTTAAATTCTCTCACAACATTTTAGCTAAGTAATTAATATTGAGCGTAAGTCGAAGTTCTTCAAAGATTCTCTTACCAATCAATCAAATTAGTGATTACTGCTATAATTTTGCTACGTATTAATTCCTTATCAGTTAATGTTTATATTTCAGAGTGCTATCAACTTTCATTATAAAGAAAAGACGGAGAAAAGTGCACGATAAGCATGCGCTAAAATATAAACATCTGGAAATAACGTATATCCCCTTAGCTTCTCAGCTCATTCATAAAATGCATAATCGGTAATTTTTTAATCGCGCAAAAAATTAAACAAAGTGTTATAAAATTTTATTCAATATAAGAATAAATTTGCTATTATAATGAATCTACTAAAGATAATGAAATTACGACATTTTAAAATCAAAATGCTCAATATTGCTTCTATCATCTTAACAATTTAACAACTGAATTTGATTATATCATTTTTTAATATCGTATGTTAGTGCGTTATAGTATTTTTTACTTCTTCGGCTTTTCCAAGTCATAGAGGGTCTGAAAATAAATTAATTAATATAAATAAAAATCCATGCATAAAATAATATTAAATCTTACTTCCAAAACAGTTGCAACACTCCAAGCTTGAGTTCTGCATGAATCACGACAGTATGCTCCATTTTTGTTAGTCAATTCTGGAAGTCCTCGCCATGGAGATGTTCTTAATTCCTTCAAATGTGCAGTCAAGATACTCCAAACTTCAGCTTGAGTTTCTTTCAATTTACCCAATTTTTCTGCAAAAATCAAGCGAGCTCGTAGATAGTATCCAATTGGCCACAACCATTCAGGTCCTTGATGATAATTGGCTCCATGAGAAATTTTCGCGTCATCGCCATCATTTGAATTGTCATAATCTCCAAAATAGCCCCAATCATTTGGATCTAATGTCTTCATTCCAAGTGGTCCCAAAATGTGCTTACGAGCGACCTCTAATGCCTCCCATGCATGCGTTGGGTTGAACAAGTGAGGAGCAACAACCATTGTGATTGGGAAATTACATCTCAACTGGAAGTCTGCAAACTTTCTGCTGGCTCCGTGCTATAAAATATAATCATTATTTATTTTTCAGACATAAATCGCTGCAATTCAGCACTTACTGTGTCTTTATAAATCATTCTCTTATGAACCGATGGATTATTATCATATTCGCTGACAAAGAAGTATTTCTCAAAATTCCTTTCAATCCTGTCTGACCATTCCTTAAATGTCCAAGTCAAATCTGTACCAGTTGATAAATTACGTTCAACAGACTTGTATGGATAGTCGTTGCATGAATCCAAGAATTTCAAGACACTTGCTTGCAAGCCAACCAATTCAACAGCTGAGCCATCACGTGGAGTTGATGGAACTCCCTTGTTTCTAGCCTTTTCAGATGATCCCATTTTATCCATCCATGTTCCACAGTTTGCGTCATTTCCACCGAAAACTATAAAGAATTTTGTATTATAAAGCAGCAAATAAACCGGCAGAAAATATCATACCAAAGCCTGTTTCTGGATGAATTCCAATTTGATTATTAAATCCATGATCTGTCATATGTTCGTCGATTCTCTTTCCAGCGTTTCTTTCGCGATATACCAATCCTTGGAAGTGAACTCTCAATGCTTCTTGCATGACATCATATAAATATTGATCACATTTTCCAGGTTCTTGGGGTTCAGAATCGTCAGTTGGAAACAGACGAGATACTTTTTCACGCAAAATTGCTTTTCCATTTGGAACTTCAGTGACGTATTCCTGAATGCAGTATAACCACCACCAAACTGCATCACGGCAATTAAAGCGAGCATTTTTGCCTCCATCAAGAAGATTTGGAATCAAGCCATGTCTGTAAAATTAGGAAAATGATTAAAATCTCATAATTATTGAGTCAGTTAAGCTTACCTTAAAGTTGCAGCGAATCCGAGAATGATATAACGTGCTTCATCATATCTTCCAGTTAAAATCATACATCCACGTAAAGCAATAAATGTATCACGTCCCCAACAACGCATATAGCCTGTAGCAAAGTGAGGCAAACCAGCAGCAAGTGTTGTACATAAGCTAGGTGGTTTTGGGGATTCAACGGCTGGACTCAAGTCTGGCAAGCGAGCAGATTTAACAGGTGCCAAAAATTGAAGAGAGCTTAAAGCAAGAAGCTGCTGGAAGATTGATCCTTTGCTGATAAAACTAGGCATTTGTTTTAAAACTTGAGCAGTAAGCAATTCATAAGTTCCAGTAATGATGACATCAAAATAAGCTGGGATTAAATAACGAGGAATTCCTTTCATCGGTTCCATATTCTTTTCAAGCCAGTGTGCTAATTCTTTGGTATTCTCTGATTGTCTTAAACGATTGCTTATGAAATCTGTAATTAAGTAAAATCAACCGTTAATTTTGGAATTTTTGAAAACTGTTAAAATTTGAATTTGAAAATGTCGTTAAAATTTGAATTTGAAAATGTCGTTAAAACTTACCAATCATCCAGTTTCCTTCTCTTAAATTGTTACAGAACGGATGCCCTAAATCATGCTTAGGTGAAATTTCGCTCAGATATGAGAGGAAGCCTTGCAAGCCAGCATAAGGCAATCGTTTCCATCCAGGAATATCGTATGCCTCAAATCCAAAGCCTCGATCACGTTCTTCTTGATCACACGAGAAAAGTGCCAAGTTCAAATCAACCAAATTCAATTTAGATACGATATTTTTCAATTCATCGTATTTCGAGCCGCTTTCACAGTGGAAGTCTTCAACAACTTCATGCAATTGACGTAAACGAGTTGTGACGTCATTATGAGGAGTAACTCGAACAACAACGACAGAACCAGGTCTTAAATTAACGAAATCCAATTGAGTTGTATTTCCATGGATTGTTGGTGTGTTCTTGAAAATTCTCGAGTCACTAAGCTGAATGTTCTTTCTCGTTGTGACTTCATACTCATTCAATCCATTAATAAAGGCTGAATCTTTTATAAAATCACTTGGTCTTGCATATGGCTGTTCACGACGGCTACGAATCTCAGCTTCAAAATAAATTTCAACGAATTTTCCCTCAAATGTCAACGGACGAACATAAGTTGGTCCAGCATTTACGTCTGGATATCCGAAGGCAGTATGAGCAATAAGAATGAATGATTCATGAGTTACAGGATTTTGACGAGTGACACCAACAATATCCTTATGCATTTGATCAACAAATACTTCAGTATATCCTTGATTGCCCATAATTCCATGAAGGTCATTAAGCAGACGTTTGGCAGCAATTATTCCAGTATTTTCAAAGACATTCCTACCCCATTCTTGATATTGTCTTTCTTCCGTTACAACATGAATATGATGAGGAACCAGCTCATCATATCCACGATTACTTCCACATGCACAACTTGCCATACTAACAAGAGCTGACGATGGAAGTAAATCAAAGACTGAACGTTTCTCAACTGGCGATGGATTATCATGAGACTGATCAAGGAAGATTGCGTGAGCAATATTTGGTGCTAATGGACGTTTTGGGTTTGAGAAGAATGCACCAACCGGTTCTCCTCCATACAAATAGACCAATCGACCTTGTTCATGTGAATCCCATGCTGATAAAGCCTCACGAATTAATGATGTTATTCCCAAGCGATTGACAAAAATGTTATCAGCATCGCCAGAGTTTGTAAAGAGTTCAGCAACAACATACAATTCAGGATTGACCTTTCGTGCATTATCAATAAGATATTCAGCAACATGCAATGGAGTCGAGTGACAGTTATCAAGACGAATACCATCAAAGAATTTGGCAGTTGTATTAACATATTGCATCATTCGATCCCACAAGTATGGATTGTCCTCATACTTATCGCCAAATCTCAATTTAACGGAATCACCCCAAGCAATTATTTCACGTCTTAAATAAACATTTCCGATACCAGGTTGTGGACGAGCAAAATCAATTAATGGATCATGTCCCATAACCCAACCATTGTGTGCCATAAAGTATTTTCCCTTTTCTCCATACATCATTTGTTCAGCCTCTTCCAATGTTGCATGATATGCTCCCGTATGCTTAAAATATGGCGTGAATAATGGATGACCAACATCAATTGTTCTATATTTTGGACCATCATGTTGAACCCTTTCATATCGGGCACCGGCAAGTGCATTATCGATAGCATAATTCATGTGATTGTTAACTTCCTCACGAACTCCCTTATTGTAACATTCTAAAGCATTCCTGAAAGCTTCACCGCATTTTCTGATTCGTGTATCTTCATCGAAACAATCAGGTCTGAAAACATTAAAGATTCTCAAAGCTTCATCGATGTTGATGTTGACGCCTTTACGTTGATAATCAATTGGCTTTTCAAACTTTAATTCTGTCGACGGAACCTCTGATTGTGGCGTTGGAGGTGCACGTGTTCGCATCTAAACGAAAAATAGGAGATAACAACTTGTTATTGTAAGCTTAGAATGTTGATTACATTTTGGGATTATGTATAGATTAATTTTAATCGATGTGGATTTAATTTTAATCCTTTGGATTTAATTTTAATCTTTTGGTTTAATTTACTTACATGATCCACGAATATGCCAAAATACTTTTCGACATCAATCTGATAGAACTCGTGGATATTAATCTTTGGCAAAAAGGTAGTCATAATTTGATGACGAAGTGCCTGAAGATGATCTTCAGTCTCGACAACGGATGGACATCCCACCAATTCGAAATTTCCTTTCTTTACTTCTTCTCCAATTTTAGTCAGCATAAAATCAAGAAGAAATGCAGGTCTTAAATGTGGACAAGTATGGCACGAGTATGTAGCTTCAGGATGATCCTTTAACCACGGAGATTCATTTCCTGTATGATTCAATACAATATCACAAATTGAAGCAATTCCCCATTCATCACGCATTTTTGCAACGATTTTTCCGACATCTTCATATCCAACATTTCCGTAATTGGGATCAATTTTCAATTGATCCTTCAACGAATAGGCAGATCGACTGGCAGCAAGTTCTTGAATTGGTGTAAAATGGATCAAATTGTAGCCTGATTCCTTTGCAACCCTCAATTTAGATTCCCAGCTATTGAGAGGTCCAAGACATTTTGTCAACACTGTTTGACAGCGAATTGACTCGAGTTTAAGAATTTGCTTGTCACGTCCAACACGAATGTCAGGCTCTACTTGCACGTAGATTGATCCGCAAGATCCAAGGGATTGACTGTTGAGAGAAAATTGGAATCAGCTATAATCATATGGATTTACACAAAAAGTTGTTACTTACTGTTCCTCTTCGAGGATATAAAATCTGAATGTCCCAGAACGAAGCATTCGGACTTGGCAGTACATCTCAAGATCCTTTATTTCCGCATAATTATCATTAGCTGCTAATTTCTCGCCAAAACGAGAAAACCATTCAAGGCTTATGAATTTATTCCTTACAAAGTCATCACTCTCAACCGATGGATAATTAGTCTGAATGGCTATTCGCTTGCCTAGCAACGATTCTCCAGGTACAACACGTAAAACAGTCTTCTTCTTCAATCGATACAAGGTGCTATCCTCGAACTTTTGATAATTAATTTTAACACTCACAACTTTTTCGGCATTCATCCTATTGCTCTGAAAATAGCGAAAAGAATGCATCGTGCCTTAATATAATAGACAGTCTCAAGTCGATTTATTTTTAAAATGATTAAGTTATCGCTTTAAACGTGACCCAAACAATCTATCTCTTTAGTCGCCAAAACACAGTATTATTATTATACAATGATTAATCGATGCACACGAATGTACTGGATGCTGTTGATCGAATGATAATGTTTAACCCAATTTCTATTGTTTTTATAGGCATAATTTTATTTTTGGATTTTAGTAATTTGAAACAGTAACAAGATCCAGTGACCAAAAGGTTGAATGATTTCTAAGTTAATCTGTTTAGTGATATTTACTTTTCTGTATCTTTTGAATCTTCCACAAATCCACAAAAATCGTGCAACTGATCCGAAACCACTAAGAAATTTACGAAATGCTAGTTTAAGTCTCATTAACATGATTAATTACAATTAATTTACAACATTTTACACACAAATTAACACTTTATCTTAAATATTCAACAAGCGAGGTCTATAAACTAAATTCACGGAGAATTGATAAGGCACTGAACAAATTGATGGAGAAAAAAAAAACAAATGGAGAGAAATGGCTCCATGACAAGAGAGATAGTCGGTCAAAATAGAACAATTTGGAATAATTGAATAGAATTCAATTAAATTTAGTCTATCGTGATTTTACGTACCTTTCTACTGCAATTCTAAATGAAGTATGACTGAGGAATTAAGGCAGTCAAAATCTTTTCTTTTTGCCCTTGTCGATGACCTTTTAGAAAGGGAAATTGAGATTTGTTTACAAAAGATGTTATCGGCATAAATACTTTAGAGCATGAAATTAATCATAAATCCACTTATTCTCTATTAACATTTCGATTCAGCTAACTTGTTACAATTTATTACAATTAATTAAAATTAATTTGAGTACAAATTTAATTGATTTAATTGACAAAACAGTGAAAAACTTATATACAAACAAAGTCAGCTGTGATTTCGTAGTTCTAAGATATGCCAGAAGATGTCTCATGCTTCGATCAACAAGCAAAAACATAAATGTAATTTTTAGTAAAGTCAGGTAATGACATTTAATGGAAACTGTGCTATAAAATAAGAAACTTATGCTGTCTGATTATGGACCATGCTTTCATTCAGAAAAACCGTTAAAACTTAAAAATTTGAATTTAAAAGAAATTAACGGTCGTTTTATTTTCAAAAATAAACAATAATAATAAAATAATTTTTACTATAAAAATCTTAAATTCTTTAATTTATTGTCTTAAACTAGATTAATTTGTAGATAAAGTGCTTAATTATTTAGTCCAAGTGCTTAACTATACAGTAACGATTGAGTAGATCTCAAGTTTCAGGACAATAAGGAGGAAAACTAAATAATCAATGATTGTGAAATAAATTTAAGGAAGAATATTTGAGAAAGAGGTACGTAATTCCATTAAAATCGACTTTAATTACATTATCAATGATATATCAATATCACATTATGTTTTGACGTCTCTTAGGCACTAAAATAAATGAATTATACTTACTATCTCAATTATGTAAGTTAAAGTATCGTCATAATTTTGATTTTTTTCTTTGTGTTACTTTTTGTGAAATTTTTCTTCATTTCCTTTTTGATATAAAAGACTGTAAATTTATTCCAAAATTAGACTTTCATCGATAGTCGATTATAGACGAATATACAGCACAATATATGAGTTTAGTCCTGAAAAAAAATCATATCTAGTGCAAAGAGCACACTCAGTGACGTCATCTGATAAATTCCTGAGAAATTCATCTCAAGGTTCTTTACATGCTATATAGCATATTCATTGCGTGATGTCATTAGCTGCTTCCTAGTGCATTTTTATGCATGATAGACGTTAAACTCACGACGATTACTTGTTGGTTCATAACTAAAATCATATTTCAAGAATTCTCGAGTGGATATTCTCGATATTCGCCAAATTCTTCTGATTTAGAGGAATTTCATCATCAGGAAATGATACAGTTTAAATACAGATCGTTGACTCTCGTTTGTTACAATTACGAGTAATAATACACAGTTTGCACAGAGTCTTATCTAAATTCTCGTCATTCTCAATACGCTTGACTGCCTAGGAAAGTGTGCTAAATTATTCCGTCCGTAAAGACTTTACAATTTAATTTCTGCCACTTCTTTTTTTGTTGTAAAAAGCTTTAAAGTCACGTGCGGTAGTACAATATGAAACATCTGTTCTGTGTAGACAGAAACACGAAAAGAAACACAAGTTTTCAATTCGAGGTCATTCAGCATACATGCCGTTTATCATTCAACAATCAGATGATGGACTGTCATTAATTAGCTATTTCTATTGCTTGATGAATTTGTTTTTAATCAACAAAAAGCCTGGGTCATAAAAAAATTTTCGTCTCTACGTAGACTTACTTGACTTATTGATTGAGAATTGGAATTGGGGAATTAGAAAGCCATACATTGTTTCTTATCTTTTTCTCTGAGTTTTTGTGTCATTCTGCGAGGAATGTGAGGATTTACATTCGTTTTGTACGACTGACTGTTAGATAATCTTGGATTAAATCCTAAGATTAAACTCAGATTAACTTAAATCCAAAGATTAAACTAGGATTAATTTAAATCCAAAGATTAAACTCAGATTAATTTTAATCCTAAGATTAAACTCAGATTAATTTTAATCTTAAGATTAAACTTGGATTAATTTAAATCCAAAGATTAAACTCAGATTAATATAATTGTTGATCAAAAGCTTGTAAATTCCAACTACAGCATAAATGCGCTCCAACCACCCAATTCCACGATTACTTCTTGACTGCTTGTTCTGGTAAATAAATAAGAGAAAATTGAATCGTAATCTCAATTGACGCATCGTTTTGTTGATATTTTGTGAGAATTTAATTTTCTAATGAATAAGAGACAGTTTTTGATCATCGCATCAATTTAAAAGCTTGACATTTCAATTTAGTAATTAATTTAAACTTGATAAGATTGACGAAAGAAAAAAAATTCGCGAAGTGTTAGCTACTTAATAAAATTTTAGTGCAATAATGAAGTTAATTAAACGAATAAAACGATATATAATACGAAGACGAATTAGAATTGAATCAAATGATTTGGAAACATCACCTCTGACTCCGCAGACTGACACAAATTATCCACAACCGTCTACAAGTAGTTCCATGACATACTATGGAACAATTGGGCCATATTTTGAGGCAATACGAAAGAAATTGTTTTGGCTTAATGATAGTAATCAGGTAATGTGACATTGGCAATAGATACCTCCATAAAACAACGATTCAAGGCTTGTGATATTGAATGTTCCACTTAATTATTATCGGTAGAGAATTTCTTAATTAAAAAATTGTTCCTTTCCTACATGTTAGGGCTTTTAGAGATGGAAACATCGACTACAGAGTTCTTCTTTGGAAACTTTTGTTATTCATGTTTACATATGCATTTAGTCAGTATAGAATGTGTCATCTTCATATTCATAACGTTTTGACATAGATATTCTTTGTGGATGACTATTTCTGAAGCACATAGATAAATTTACATTCAAAGACCACTCAATTCACTGAAATTTCTCATTCATACAGTTTCCTTTTTAAGACTTGTAGCATTTTTGTCATGTCATGATCAGATTTGGGTTGGTGTCCTTTTACATGTAGCTTTCTGCTTCTTCAGATTTAAGCAAATATGAACCGATAATGTTTTTTTCTTATTTTTGTGACATATCTACTTTCTGTGCAGCACGGGATCATGCATTCATGACGTATCCTCAGTTTGAACAGAAATGATGAAGCTTACATTAAATCTGGTGCCTTTAACAAAGAGGAGTTGATAAGTCCAATTTCCTTGATGGACGTGATTTATGAATGAGCCTAAAACTTTCGTAATAACTATTTAGAAGAGAATTTGTCCATTCTGACATTCAACTCAATTCCCATGAGATATCTCGAGAAGCCCTAACACAAAATGTCATGATAAAATTGTTAGAATACAATAGTTAGTTCGTGTCGTCGGACGGACGTTCTCAAATTAACTGGTAGAAGATATTGTACTAGAAATTAATTTTCATATCGAAGGTCCGCGCGCAAAAAAAAAATTAATAATATTTAAATAGCTGGAGAATAACAGAGTCAATAAATATTTGTTCGGCGCTAATTAATAAGACGTACGCGAGGGGAGAGAGTAAGAAAAAGTCATTAGAACGTGTGGACGAATTCCAATTTGTATTTAATTTTTGTGAAAGAAAGCGTATCGAGCTACAAAAGTCGCCTTTTTCATTAATTTTTATTATTAAATGTTTACAATGGCATATACACAAACAATGAGACAGATATCGCAAGGCAATCAGTATATAGTATAAAATACAGTGAGATAGAAGAAGTTTTTATCAGTAAAACAAATTAATCAAAAGCCACTTGATTCAGCGAATTTTTTTTTCTCCTTTACTATTTTGGACGATAACTAATCATTTTAGTAGCGATTAAATGCTCGAGACATTAACACCTTGTTGAACAAATTTGAAGTGACTGT
Source organism: Chironomus tentans (assembly GCA_963573255.1). NCBI lineage: Eukaryota > Metazoa > Arthropoda > Insecta > Diptera > Chironomidae > Chironomus > Chironomus tentans. The sequence goes on from OY754302.1 coordinate 21,875,813, forward strand.
TTGTTGTTGAAAAATGAAAGAGAAAATGTTTCGATTGAGAATGTCATCCAAAGAGCATGAGGATCATTCGAAAAATAAAGTAATTAAAAATAAAAATGTGTGAATTAAATTAAATAAATCATCGTACACGCGACAAATAAATTTTAATTGTGATAAGAAATGCTCTTGCTATGAAAGATTAGCGAGATGATTGTGAAAGGCACTTAGCTAAGTCAATGGATTTTGTTTTATGTGCTTGAAAGTAATGGTGAAAAAAAAATTTTTTTTATGACAATGAAGCATGAAAAATTCTGGAGATGAATATTCGGCTCAGAAAAATGAGGGGAGGATGTTTAATAGCATTTACTTTGATAATTTATTGCGAAATGCCTGAATGCCTGCTGAAAATAAGTATTCATTCAGTTCTGTTCGTAAATAGAATAAGTGACGACTTGAGCGAGGTTGTTTTGTGCCAAAAAAATTCAATAATGTTATCATAAATTTGCACTTGAAATATATTTTTTTTCGTGAATCAGCTGGATTTACGTCAGAACTCTTCAGCTGATATGACTTCTTGGTGTGCTTATGGCTTAAAATAAAACGGTAGATTAAAATACTGTAATAAAAAAATTGATTGCTAGACGAAAATAGCTAAGTGGATGACTTGAATGGAAGTAACTTGTTTTATGGGGGATCAGAAAAGAGAGTATCACTGATATCTGGTATTTTATCTAACCACAACGACCTGGTTATTACTTATGCAGAATTACCTGAATATTGGTCAACATCATTAATCTCACTTTCTAAGTCTTAATTACGTCAAACTCTTAATGTATTGCTTACTTACTTTTACTTCGATGATCGTACATGGGTCGGTTTCTAGTACTACTCAGTATACCCTACCCCAGGGGTGTATTCAGGGGTATCAACCCCCCTCTTTGGAATTTTTTTTTCAATTTTCTAGGGGTTTTTTTAAAGAAAATACAAAACTCCTTTCGAAAAATTTCTAGATACGCCTCTAATCTACCCCTACTAGGATGTCCAAAGGTATCTACTCTACTCTAGTAAAGTACCCAAGTTGGAGGCTAGGGTAGGGCATCCCGGGAATCCCTAGAAACCGACACCAGATCAATTGTGATCCATAAACTTCCTTAGTTGTCGCCTATACCTTGCTCTATCGCTGACTAATTTCTAATACCAAGTGCAATACTGTCTCTTTCTAAAACAGCCTCTTTCCATGAGTTCTTCGGTCATACATTGTATAGCCAATGAAAAGTCAGATAAGGTTACGAGAATACTATAGAAATAACTCCAGTGCTTGATTCAGAATGTAACCAGGGGCGTATTCTGGGAGGGGTTTTGGGGGTCCAAACCCCTACCCTTATTGAGAATTTTTTTCAATTTTTTAGGGTTTTTTAATAAAAAAATTCCCCCCTCAATTTTCCCTTCCATACAAAAAAATTTCAAAACCCCTCCCTCGAAAATTTTCTGGATACGCCTCTGAATGTAGCTAAGATCCGTTTATATTCATCTATAAAGCAAAACAAAAGAACACAAGCTAAATAGAACAACGATGATAATAATTTTTCTTTTTTTTTTGCAATATTGATTATAGCCTGATATATAAGGAACAAAGTGTCACACATATACCTGTTAATTATCATGAGCTCTCTAAAAGCTCCAGCTGATAAGTCAGTTTTTACTACCTGTAAAATTTAAGTATCTTAATGAAAATTATGCGATAAAAACAAGTTAAATACTTCAAAGCTCAAATGTTTCAATTAATAAATTTGATTGATCGTTGATATTTAACAGAAAACCTATAACACAATGGGCAAAAAAGAGAGGGAATATAAAATTTATATAAAAAAAATTGATATCACGTTGGTGACTTTCATTCTAGAACAGCCAATCTAAAAATGAAATGAAATGGAACGCAACCGTAATAATGATCATCAATTTGAGAGTATTCGTGCTCTTATTACCCAAATCCATCATGGCTCACTGAGCTCATCAAATGTCTTCTTTCATCACTCGAGTGATGAAATATCAACAAATGAAATGGAAAGATCGGCATCAGATCGTAGCGTAAATAGCCTCAATACGCTACCATTTCTGGCTGTTGAAAAGCCACGAAAGCGATCAATGCTTGACTTAAGTGCATTAAAAATTCCTATGCTAACAGTAACAGGCCCTCAATCAGCTGATTCACCTGATGATGCTCATCTTCCACGACGATTCAGTTTTGGAAACTTTAGGCGGCATTCACATGGTTCGGTTAGAATTGTGAAACAAAAAACTTAATAATACTTAAATTTAATGTTGATTGACGCTTCTAATCGTTTTTTAGATTACTTATTTAGAGATATAAAAAACAAATTGCTTTTAATTGACTTGAGTAACTTGCGCGAACCTTTTAGATAGAAAAATTCAAGCCTTGCTATGTGCATTTTTGATGGTGGGATGTGTGCTTTTGTGATTGTTTTGTTTTTAGGAGAGGTTCTATAAAATTGGATGAGCTATAACAGACTAATTACAATATTCTCATTTAAATAAGCTTCTGGTGTAGCAAGGGATTTCGTCGCTCAAGGGACAGAATTTGCGTAACCATGAATAAGGTTTAGGTGTCTTTTAAAAAATGTGTGCATCTTTCTATGGGTTCTTTTGGGTTTTCAGACGGGGTCAAACCTCTAGTACCCTAGGGTAAGTGTAAGGGTAAACCAAGAAACTCACCCCTAGTCGCTTCTTCCTTGCTACTCCACTGAAGAAAGGTTCCTCCCTCCATTATGATGGAAATTTTGAAATTTAATTCAATTTGGGGTCGTTCACTTATTATGTAACGCTTTTAGGGGGAGGGGGGTCTGTGATTTTGTAACAATTCAAACAAAATAATTTTTTTTCATGGAAAATTTGTGACAAAGGATGGTGGGAGGGGGAAAGTCGTTTTTTCCGTTATGGTTTGATCCCCCTTCTCCTTGTCACAATTTTTCCATAGAAAGAAATTTTTTTTGGACTGTCACAAATTCTTCAACCCCCTCCCCCCAAAATCGTGACGTAATTTGCGAACGACCCCTTTGATACTCTACAATTTAACAAAATGTAATAAGGGGTCGTTCGTAAATTACGTCACGCTTTAGGGGGGGAGGGGGGGTGGGTAGTGGAATTTGTGACAGTCCAAACAAAAAATTTTTCTTTATTTAGAAAATTTGTGACAAGGGGGGGAGGGGGGGTCGAAAAAGTCGTTTTTTTGCGTGACGTAATTTGCGAACGACCCCTAATCAGAATAATGACTTGATTCTATACAAATTTAATGCATAACAATTTTTAATTAAAATGTTGTAATTAATATAGAAGGAAGAGTCAGAGAGTCATTAATATAGAGAATCAAGAGTCTCATTACATTCTGTAATACTATTTTGTTATAATAGGCTTTTCCGACTTCCGAGCTGACTCAGAATGGTTTTTTTTATTCTCTTCGCTGATTCAGTCTTTAAAAATCATTAAATAGGAAGAAAAAATAAAGAAGTTATTTGACATATAGTATGCAGTTATTGGGGTTATTGACCAAATAATCAGATCTGCCGCAGCGTGCTGAAGCAACCTTCAATGTTAACAAAAGCATTAACCTGACCATCTGTTTCTACTATTGAATGTAAAGGTCTGAAAGAATAATGGTAATAATTTAGATACATCAAGTACAGACCACCATCAAAAATGCACTAGAATGACTATTCCTTCTCTGTCTCTGTCTCAATGTTTCCCATAACTATCTCTAACGCATCTTTCAATCTCCCAACCCGTATTAATGTTTATCATTTAACAGACTTGTTTCTTTTTGATTATTAAACTACGTTCTATGTAGAGAAATGTTTCGATATCTTTATTGATATTAGCTGCATTAATAATAAAAACATTATCGCTCTCATTTGATTGCTGGGTAGTGCAACATTTGGCTTTATTAACAAATATTTTAAATGCACATTGATTGATTGATTAATGGCTATTGTTCGAATGAACGGTAAATTGGTGTTTATTTATTTTTAATGACCTTTTATCCTCATTCTACTCGAACTTTATTGAAAATTAATAATTTTTGATTATTCTCACAGAACTTCATTTATTATTATAATTAAAAATAAATAAATGAATCAAAAAAATTGACCTACCAATTAAAACTGCAGAATTTTGGTTATTTTAAAATCCATCCGCAAAATATAATGCAATTTCAGGTTTATGACTAATTTGAACATTTCACTAGAAAACAAATAATTGAGCTGTAAACCTGTGGATTTTCATAATACTCTCTCAAATAATTTAGATAATCGATACTTGTTATTTAAATGACGTCGTACTGCAACTGGTATCTCATGCCCTTAGAAACATTTCGAGAGGAATTTTAAAGTTGAGAGAATTGAAATGTTTGTTTTTGTCTGTGTAGCTTTAATTCTATTTTATTGAGAATCCTTTAGTTTAAAAACGTCATTTTTGATTAAATTGCTTAATATAATGCTTCTAAAAAGGTGACTACGCCATACTAGGGGTCCTAGGGGTTCCCCTGTTCGTGTTTCTAATAAGATAAATAGAGACTGTCATTGGGAAGTTTAATCTATCTTGAATAATCCTCAAAAAGTAGCTCTTTGGTATACATAGGATAAAAGGATCGAATTTGAAGTCTTGATCAATTTGTTTCTTTAAAAAAATCCTTTTGGGTAGTCTCGTTCGAATGGGTTGGAATAACACCAACATCTACTACCACCTGCTTAATCAAGGCAAGTAACAGGGGGGTCCTGACCCCATCTAGCCTCCCTGGTTACGCCCATGGCAAGTAGACTCAGGATTAATTCTTAAAATCCTTGAGCAAGGAAGCACTAAGCAGAGCTCTGGAATACCTTATTAAGTTCACTTTTTAGGAGGAAGGGGGGTGAGGTTCTGTTTCTAAGTTAATTGACGATTAGCTTCTGGATTCGTAGGGATTTCTTAGATATTAAGTTAAATACATGTAACTCTAGTGGATAGGGTACTACTATCCTATTATATCATATACCCAACCTAATAAAAAATATACTTACCCTAACATACACCAGAAACCTAGCGTTAATAAATTCCTTCAAAATTAATAACAAAACAACAGAATTAAAACGAGAGATACTCACCACTAGACTACCGAGAAGATTCAAACAAACTTTATCTAAGAGAACTAACAAACTGGATTGCACGCCGTAAAAGTTTATTTTCATTAAATGAAAGCCCGATTTTCAATGATTTTTTTTCTCTGTACTTCCCTATCAATCGATACATTCACTACGATAGTTTCGTTATGACTGCATTTCTATTCACATCGGCGAATTTACAAACGCAAAAGAGAATGAGAAAGAGAAGGGAAAAAAATAAATAAATATAAATAAAATCATATTAAAACAAACATTGCACTTTTATCTGAATTTAAATTAGAAACGCAATGATATGATAGAGAAACGAATAATAGTAATACTCAGTTCACCTGAGAGTGACAGAACCATCTATCTCCATAACTTGATATATAAACGTAGCGTGTAGCAGTTTCAATCTAACGCTGCTTGAGACGAGATCAACATCCATTTGTTGGGAATTAAATTGCATTTTTAAAAAAATAAAGAAATATGAAAAGCTGATATTGATTTAAATAAAAAAATAAATTTGAATGTGAATAATCGAGAAGTCAATAAACAATATATCAATTATCAGTAAATTGAGTTAAAGTGAAAAATAAAATGTTGAACGAATTAATTTTAAGTGTTTCGAGATTAAAATTTTTGCAATTTGACATATCAAAATCATCGTCAAATGTTAGTTTGTTTTTAGTGAAATTACGGTAATTTTAATTAAGATCGACATCGCCTGTGAATCGCCACGAGAAACTAAACTAGAATCATCGATGAATAATAAAATTATATCGGCAAATGCTCGCATTCGGTAATCTAATTATGTTGCTAAAATTTGACTTTTAAAGCACATCATTAAAATTCAGCATATACTTTAATGAGCAGACATTAGTGATAACCATAAAATGTGAAAATTTCTGTAGAGAAAGATTGTTATCATTAATGGAAAGTGATAACTAAACTAAACATAAACTAGTAATACTCGTGCTACTTATTATTGTTAATACTGTTTGTATTGATGAGTGCTTGGGGTTCCAACTGTAAATTTATGAGAGACTTGTCTATGGATTAATGCTGTAATTTTCATTTTGAGTTCTTAAGCTTCTTAACCATGCAGATTTGTGCTATACCCAACAAAACAGAAAGAGTGTGGTCCGAAAGTAGTGGATTTAAGGACTATCCTTGTTAAAATTGTGCAGATTGAGGTTCAAATTTAAATTTATTTTCTTGTACCTTCCATTTTAATTCTAATGCTGCCTCGATCTCAAAAATAAAGATGACTCCAGTGTTAGTCAAACTATGCATCGCGACACACTACCAGGGGTGTTGCTTGACCTGTTTTTGGTATGAAGAAGAAATCTGATGTCATTCAACTAGTCTTGGTTTTTCAACAAAAGTAGAAGAGATATGACCCTTACCCCCCCCCCCCCATCCCTCTCCCCCATCTGGATACAATACTCTACAGTTTTGCAACGTCATCGCAGGTGTAGATTCATGCACCGAACCTAAAAACACAGCACGTAAATATCACACGTGTCGCAAAATTAGAGGCACTAGCTCAATGTGCATGCTGCGCTCTGAAAAGTTTGAAAACCACTGATTCTATTCACAAATATTTACTTTCCTTAAAGGACCATCTTTGTATTCTAAAATAACTGTTTTCTCCCTGTTAACTACGTCCTATTTATTTAGAATCTCAATTCTGTAACAATTTTCTTTAAAACTATCTAACCAGATTTTCAAGAGATCTCATAAAACAAGCATGTGCTAGTTAGCAACATCATTCTCTGACCGACTTCCGTCAATTTTCTAAATTCTTGTTTGTCTACATTTCACTAAATGCCTATTTAAATCCAATTTCTTTGTGAATGCATCACATCATATGTGAGTTAAGCTTACTTAAACTTAGACTCAGAGATTACAGAAATAAATGAAAAGTATTTATAAACACGTTGATTAAATGATAATAAAACATTCAAGATAGAAAGGTTCAAGTGCATTTCGTGTGCGAGAACAGAAGTGCAAGGAATGAACTTCAAAGAAAGTGAATCGTTGAAGGAAGTTGTTTGGCCTTTAGGATGCAACTTAGTTTAAGGAAGCTGGTAAAGGTTTCTGATATTTGAATTGTGATTTTTGGGTATACGACGAAGGAATTGCTGGTACAGCTTTACTTATTTTTAAGAAGAGCCCCTAAGGCAAGGTCCTCGGGTGTACCCCTGCCATACTGGGGAAACCCAACCCGTCCCTTGAGATCGTCAAGTTCATAAATTATTACTTAAAATACTGCCTCTGAGAAATGAACTTTACGCATTAGACACAACTATCAACCTCGATTTGACAGCAAATTGCAAAACTTTCGATGATATTTATGTGCAATTGCATGCGTAGTTCACGGGAAGTCCCTGCTATATCCCATATAATAGGCAATAAAATTACAAAATTAATTTATCTAATAAACTTTTCATTCGTATTTATTTTCGATGAGCAAATATGAATAATATTAATGCATCCACAGATCACTGACATGCATTTGAAACACCAACGTATGCATAAATGGACAATAAATATTATTTTCAAAGCAAGTTCTCCATTAGCGGTTGTTTTGGCTTCTCTCATGTTGTATAAACATTGCAAAAATATTTGTCAACTTTATGCGTATGGCCAGGGAGAAATGTATACACATTTCACTAAAATTTCCCATAAATCAAGTGTTTTTGGGAGTACGTAATCAACTCGTGGTGTATTGAAGGCCAATGTAAATATGCAGAAACCGGTGTGTCAGATGTGGATATAAAAAATTTAAAGAAAGTCCTCGTGTTATAGATCGAGGGACTTCAGCGCATTTTTGTGTTAGCGATCAGTATTTGATTAGCAAAGTACTGCGTATTAAATAAGTCAATCATGAATATTTTGTGACTTAAATAAATTCGACGGCTCGATAACGGTTTTTTGGCATTCAAATTTTCTAACGGTCAAAATACATTTGAAAATTTCCCGCGTAAATGCACTTGAAAATCATTAATTATAGTATAATTAACAGTTTGCACGGTGAATTTTCATATAATAAAATGGTTTGTCATTTAACGGTTTTTTGAAATTCAAATTTTCTAACGGTCGAAATATATTTGAAAATTTCCCGCGTAAATACACTTGAAAATCATTAATTATAGTATAATTAACAATTTGCACGGTGAATTTTCATATAATAAAATGGTTTGTCATTTAACGGTTTTTTGAAATTCAAATTTTCTAACGGTCGAAATATATTTGAAAATTTCCCGCGTAAATACACTTGAAAATCATTAATTATAGTATAATTAACAATTTGCACGGTGAATTTTCATATAATAAAATGGTTTGTCATTTAACGGTTTTTTGAAATTCAAATTTTCTAACGGTCAAAATATATTTGAAATTATAGAGGTAATGGTGAAATTATAGAGGTAAAATAAAATTTTGACAGGTTACACCGTAATAAAAACAAAAAATCATTAATTATAGTATTAAACGATGGTTTTGAGATTTTTAAATGTCCGGGGGGCCAATAACTCGATGGCACGGAACTAATGCAAAAAACTAGAGCTCTCTACGATATCTAGATAAAAAGTTTTTCTTTGCAGCCGAACAGCCGAACAGCCGAACAAAGTGCATTATTAAGCTACCTTTTTAAAACAAGTTTCAAAAATGCGCTAAAAATGTTGTAAGAAGATGAAATTTGGGGAATTCCGGTTACTTTTGAACACATGATGTTTATATTATTTTTAAGAAAAGCGCTGGCAATAAAAAAGAATTCCCAGTCATTCCAAAGAGTATCAGTCATTATATAGACATAGAAAAAGGGGGATTAGTTTATTAAGGTGACGTGGTTTTAATGGATAGAAGAGTGAAGAATGCTTAAAAGTGTTTACTGCTGGGTTATTTTGTTATTTGTCATTCGAGAGATTTAGGATCAGTTGAATGAATTCCACTCGACTGATCTCTGCTTATTTGTTATTCGACAGGATTATGATTAAGATTAAAATAATAGGATTAAAATTAAATCCAAGGATTTAAATTTTAAATCAGAGGATTAAAATTAATCCAATGATTTAAATTTATTGTCAATTATAAATCCCAGGATTTATTTTTTAAATCAAAACTTGATCATCCTGAAATCCAGACGTTCAACATATTCCTTCACTGTTCCTTCCTCTATTTATTTAAACATTCCATTATATGTCTCAATATTTCTCATTTTTTAAACTGCAAATTTTATGCAAATTATTAAGTTTTGTAAAAGCACTCTTGTCTAATCTTAATGAACAACCAGCATGGTTTATAATAAATACAATTACATTTAATTACAATTGAAATGCAACATCGCATCGTATGCCTTATGATTCATCACAAAAACCCAAATCTAACCCGAACAAATCTAAAAGCTAGTTAAAAAGAACATTGGAACCCCTACCGGGAATGCGATAATGTACACGAGAATAACAGCAAATGTTATGGAATTAGTATAATGAGTCATTTTGTTGAAAGTATTATTTTCTGTTTGAGCATTGAACATTTTGAAAATTGAGCTGAAAAGTTTTTTTTTTGTTATTTTTATTTTAGTAGATTAGAAATGTTTTTAATCTTTGTTCGTGTTTCTGTTTTGTCCACACAAAAAAACAACATAATCATGCTTCCGAAACCTATCCTAGTTGACATTTAGTTGGATAGAAAATAAAAGTTAGTTGAAAGCGAGATTTGTATTTTATTTTGCAAAAAAAAAGTTTATTGTTAACAGCAGCAAAGGAACTAATTTTTATTAGTTTTATTTTATATTGTTTTGAGCACATAATCGAGTTATTTTTTTGTGACTAAAATTTGAAAGAATGGAGTGATGCTTGAGTATCTGAAAGTAACATTAACACTATCTATTTTTCAGGGCTTAAATCGTGTCGATTCGATGGGAACACTGGCACACCGTACTTTAACGACTTTTATAGAAAATGATGATTTTGGAAATTTTAAGGCATTCCTCGACTCGCATCAAATACAAGTTGATGATCGCGATGAGAATGGAACTACCGTACTTATGATATGCTCATCGAAGGGTCTCACAAACTATGTTCGAGAATTAATAAGTCATGGATCAGATGTTAATCTGCAGGATTTAGACAATTGGACAGCATTACTATGTGCCGCAAAGGGAGGTCATTTAGAGATAGTTGAGACACTTCTTGATAATGGTGCCGACATCGAGCATCGTGATATGGGAAATTGGACAGCTGTAATGTGGGCCACATATAAAGGTCATGTGAATATCGTACGATTTCTTCTTGAACGTAATGCTGATATTAATGTCAATGGGAATTATCACATTTCGCCTTTATTGTGGGCTTGTGGTCGAGGCTATACTGAAATTGTTCAAATGCTGGTACAGCGTGGTGCTAAAGTAAATGTTGGTGGTATGTAATTATGTATAAACACTTATAATTACACGCTTTTATAATTTTCTTATCATTTAACCTATTTTTTCTAATGCATTACATTTAATTATTTATTTTATTCTCTATAATTTACCGAAAAAAAACAACAATGATAGATAAATACGGAACAACTGCACTTGTATGGGCATGTAGAAAAGGAAATGCGGAAGTTGTAGATATCCTATTGAAGGCAAATGCTAATGTCGATACAGCGGGAATGTACTCATGGACAGCACTTCTAGTTGCAGCTAGCTCCGGTCATCAGGATTGTGTAGCGTTATTATTAGAAAGGAAGCCAAATGTTAATGCTATCGATAAGGATGGACAGACAGCATTGACAATAGCTTGTGAGTAAATTTAAGAACATCCCAAAACCCCTCCTTAATTACACTTATGCTACTCGTACTTGACCTAGACATTAAACAATGAAAGTCTTCTAAAAATAGATGCACGCTCATGCTATATCGATATAGCACTACCGTTTTTCAAATTAATACAACATTCTCGTGAGTCTCATTTTCCCTGTTAAATGTAGAGCTAAATGAACGATTTGTTTTTATTTAGAGACAATTACCATAATCTTGTTACAATGTTTCATTCATTCATGAAAATATAATCGTATGAGTTACGCTCATTTTTAGACTGACATATTATTCGATATAATAAATGATTAATGAATTAAATGGAATGTGCTTAATGATATTGATAAAGCTAGTGGGATAGATGAATCTTTATGAATTCAAAGGAATTGATATTTAAATGTGTAATTTGTCTGAAATGTCAGCATTAATAAAGTTCGTTAAAATATTTGAAAAATTCTTCGTCAAATTTGAAATAAAAAATAACGGTAAATTTGAATTGAAAAATAACGGTTAATTTGGTGTCTTTAAGGGACTTTAAGCCTTTTTAACACAAAGTGCATGTCTGCACCAAAAAGGGAAAATGCTTTAAAAATGTTTATAAATATTTCTCAACCATTGAAGCATAAAACCTGAATCTAGATTCTAGAAGGTCTTGTGTCTTTAATCAGCACACAAATTCGATAAAGTCTATATAGCACCTAAGCACTGATATATTGAAATCTTCTCAACATGAACACAGAATTTACTTTGTATCATTATTTCATTCTAATCGATTAGGCAAGGAAGGCTTTCAAGAAATAGCATCGGCATTGATTTCAGCTGGAGCATATCTTAATTCACAGGATCGAAATGGTAATAATTTTTCGGATTATTCTGATTTATTTTTTAATTAATTTTCTCCTTGTTCATTCATATAAATTCCTTTCTAGGTGATACGCCACTTATTGGAGCTGTGAAAATAGGCCATCGTGGAATTGTTGAGGCATTATTAAAACGACATGTTGATATTGATTTACAAGGAAAGGACAAGAAAACCGCACTTTATACAGCAGTTGAGAAGGGTCATGTTACAATCGTTAAACTTTTATTGAGTACTAATCCTGATATCGAATTATCAAATAAAGATTCCGAGACTCCATTACATAGAGCCGTACGAAACAGAAATTTGGAAATTGTTAATATGCTGCTCGAGAAGCGTGCAAAGGTTGGTGCTGTTGATCGACGAGGTGACACGTGCCTCCACATTGCAATGAGAGCTCGCTCAAAAGCTATCGTAGAAGCATTATTGAGAAATCCGAAAAATAGTCAATTATTATATCGTGCTAATAAAGTAGGTGAAACGCCTTATGCATTAGATGCTCTGCATCAAAAGACCATTTTGGGTCAAGTTTTTGGAGCTAGAAAATTAAATACACACGAAGATGCTGAGGGAATGCTCGGTTATGGACTCTATTCGTCAGCTTTGGCAGATGTCTTGTCAGAACCAACGTTAACTACGGTAATTCCTTAAATTAACTTTTAATTCTTATTAACTTAATTTTAATCCTGGTGGATTTATTTTAAATCCTATGATTAATTTTAATCCTGGTGAATTTATTTTAATCCTGTTGGATTAATTTTAATCTTAGTGGATTTATTTTAAATCCTACGATTAATTTTAATCCTGGTGGATTTATCTTAATTCTACGATTAAAATTTTAAATCCTTTTAATTTTGCTCATAAATCACAATTTTCTTTTGTTCATATACAGCCAATAACCGTTGGATTGTTCGCTAAATGGGGTAGTGGAAAGAGCTTTTTACTAACAAAGCTTCGAGAGGAAATGACTTGCTTTAGTCGACAATGGTCAGAGCCGCAAATAAGAGCAACGTGGATAATTGTTTTGATTTCAATTCATTTGGCATTATTTTTGGGTATAATTGTTGCGCTATCAACATGGTCGGTGATTTTAGGCGTCATAACTGGATCTTCCTTGCTCGTATTGATGTATTCGTTATCATTGCTATTGAAATTCATAAATAAGAGATATAGTTTCGATTGGTCGTACAATCTCCATCATTCGTTTGTGAAAAAGATAGGAAAATTCCGTTTGATATTACAAGTAGCTTTTTGTCATCCCGCAGGCAGTCTCCATTCGACCCAAACAAGTGCAATTCAAACAATGCCCGTACGATTTCATTTTGCAGAAATAAATGGAGCAGCTCCAACAGGCGAGACTGCATTAGGATATATGCTTTCGTCGTTATTTACAGCAATTGAAAATTATTATGGCTCAGTTCCGACACGTTTATATAGATCATTTAGACCAAAACCACTAAAACCATCATCAAATTGGAGATTTCGGAAAATGTGCTGCATACCAATCTTTTTATTATTTGAAATATTCATTTTCGCCTCAATTGCGGGCATCGCTTTGCTTATCATGTGGTTCATTAATACGGACAGTGAATCGAAGAAGAGCATTGAAATATCATTATATGTTATCGCAGCCATTCTCGTTGCCGGTGCCTTTTTCAATTTAAATGCATGGGCAAAGGCATTGAATACAATTTTCTTCTCACAAGGGCGCTTTTTGAAGCAAATAATGAAATCAAATGATGGCTTAACGGCACTTAGTGGTGAAGTTATGATGATGGCTGATATGGTGAGATGTTTAGACTCATTTACGGGACAACAAAGTCGTCTCGTCGGTGTTATCGATACATTAGATGTCGTAGACATAGACAGAACTTTGAGTTTACTTAATGGCATTCAAACATTACTCATGACTCCAAATCGACCATTTGTGCTTTTATTGGCTGTTGATCCACATGTTGTTGCTAAGTCAGTCGAGCAAAACAGTAAGCGATTATTTTCGGAAGGCGGAATTGGAGGACATGATTTTCTAAGGAATCTCGTACATTTACCTGTATATCTACAAAACTCTGGACTGAGGAAGGTTCAGAGAGCACAAACGACAGCAATGCAATACAAAAGAATCATATCAGATTCATATGATGATCCAAACATTGGAATATCCTATTCAGCATCAAATAGACGATTGTCAAATGCATCTGAAATTATGGCTAGTACGGAGAAGTTGAGGGGGATTTCGAGAGGATCAAAGAAACTAAAATTATCAGAATCAATTGCCAGTTCTATAGGATCAAATATGCATAAAATTGGAGGAGGTCAATTTGAATTTTCAAAAGTCATGTTAACAGACGATTATTTTAGTGATGTTAATCCTCGCAGCATGAGACGTCTGATGAATGTTATTTATATTACCGTACGCTTATTGAAAGCATTTCAAATCGATTTTAGTTGGTATCGTTTGGGTTCATGGATTAATTTAACAGAACAATGGCCATTGAGAGCATCCATGATTATTCTTGAGGATGATTTGAATGGCGATAGTTTAGATGAAATGGCCTCATTACAATCAGTCTATGAAAAGTATGGGCAATTATTAATAGCATCGTTAATTGCTTGACTTAATCTTAATTATTATTTTGTTATCCTCTCCGGTAGAGTTCGACCGAAATTGTCTTGTTTGCGTGAGGCAGCACCATTATTAGATTTGGATCGTGACGAGAGGAAATTAGACGCATTTCTTCAACTCCATAAATCAGATTTGCAAGTTTCTGACCTGAGAATCTTTTTGCCTTTTACTATCAATTTAGATCCATATTTGAGGAAAGTTTTGAAAGGTAAGACATTACTTCTGCTCCTTAAAAATTTGTAATGAAGAAGTTATGAGTTCAAAAATTTAACGGATTTAAAAAATTTGAATTTTTGAACTTGCAAGATTTTTGAATTTTTGAAAACCGTTAATATTCAAATTTGAATAATTCGTTAAAAATTGTAACAAAATTTTGCAGAGGATCAACAAGCTATGGAAGAAGACGAAGGAATCATGGTCCCGTTAATGAAGTCAAATGCATCAGCTACACCACAAATGCCTAATGTTTACAACCGTAGTCAAAACTCGTACTATTCACAACAAAATCCACAATTTATTCCACCTGTATTTTCTACAACCCTTAACAGCACCCCAATGGCACTAATGAATTATTTTAATGCAACTCATCGGCAACCGTTACCAACACATTTAGAGAATCCAATTTTAGAAAGTTCATATGTTCAACAGCCACAACAACAACAGCAGCAGCAACTTAATGTTGATATGGTAACTAATTTAATAACATATTATCTATTTTATGTACATAATTGATGGTATTGCTTCATAAAAGCTATTCATTAACATTATTACAATAAAATATCTCTCTCCTTTCAGGATATTTCACAAATTAAGTTATCGAAATTGAGCTGTGATGATTTAATACAGCTATTAGGGAAAATTGTTGAATTGAAAGCAACGATGGAAAGCCTTTCAGTCAATTTAAAAGAGAATGCAATAACTGGAAAGGTTTTGATGTATTGTGATCTTAATGAATTGAAAGTGGTTAGTTTAATAATATTGAATGTGCCTCGATGATGTAAATTTATGTATTTTCATGATGGGAATTTTGTACACCAATTTAATTAATTGTTCAATCCATAATGAAATTCACTGCAAATTTGTTCATCCTCAGAGAGCTTAATTGTCCATAATTGCTTATTAATTATCAATTATTTTTCAATAGGTACTTGGATTGAATTTCGGTCATTGGGAAACATTCAAGTATTTCATTATGAGCCTTCGTGATGGAGAAAACTCATCAATGGCAACAAAAAGCTCAATTGTAACATTTAAAAGCGACACAAAGGACGTGAGTGATGGCGGTGCTTCAATGCAAGTCCCTCAATTAAGTCGTAGTAAGCAGAAGAGCGTTATCGAAAAACAGGTTAATTAAATTGTCATTTATAATCTTCTCCCTTGCTCGTTACTAATAAATTACACATAAAAATTTGTTTACTCGTTTGTGAACCTAACAATATGAAACATGTACTAAATTTTTTTTATTCATTTCACATTTTTTATCTTCTAACTTTTCAAACAAAATATCATTCATTAAAAAACATATTTTTACAATAAATTAAAATGGAAATATAAAAAACAAAACAACAGAACCGAACGAATTATCATCTCGATAATGACTTGTTGCAGGTAAAACAAAATGAACATTACGTGCATAAAATTTGTTACATTTTGTGTTTTTTATTTACGCTCTGCTTTTATTAATTGTGGAAAAATCATTTTCATGAGTTTTTATGATGATTTACATCTGTATATCTGTTTTTCTCTTTAAAATCTTATTTTATATCTCTCTGTATTCCTTGCATGGATATTACGTTAGGTTTTTGAAAAATTATAATTTGAATTAAAAAACCGTTAAATTTTTAACTTAAAAAGTTCATTAAATTTTGATTTTTTGAAAACCGTTAATTTTTGAACCTAAAAAGTTCGTTAAAATTTGAATTTGAAAAGTTCGTTAAAATTTGATTTTTTGAAATACGTTAAAATTTGAATTAAAGTTCGTTAATTTTTGAACCTGAAAAGTTCGTTAAAATTTGAATTTGAAAAGTTCGTTAAATTTTGAACTAAAAAAGTTCGTTAAATTCAAAAGCTTTCCTGAAAACTGACAAAATATCCTCACCGTTTCCTACATTATCTTTTGATCTGTTATAATTCCTTTTAACTTATTGTTCCTTACATACATGTTGTTATTTTTATGGCATCATAAAATGTCTTACATGTTTACTCATACAGAATCTCTTATTACTTATTCATACAGGTTACTCTGGAACAAGAAATGATTTCCGGTGCATTGTCGACTTTGAATGAGGAAGCATTTGAGGATGTAACATCAAATCAAAATCCAATGACATCAAATGGATCAACAGGTGAGCTTATTCTACAACAGAATTATTTGGCACCAATATCAGAAGAATATAGCTCACCAACACCATCACGAAGTTACGATAGCTTCTTTGATGATGCTAATCAGTTTGAAATTGTCAATAACAACAGTAATAATGTTAATAATGAAACAACTGTCATCATTATGCCCAATTATTCTCAAAATATTGATGACACGCGCTTATAAAGACAAAAAAGTTTTTTTCTCTATAATTATTCTTCCTTTCAAGAGTAGCTTCTTTTTGATTGGATGCCATATAAACTTTGTTATTTCTCTTTTAGTTTTCAAAAGAATTCCATTTTTCATATTTGTATACTTTTATTGCTTTTTTTCTTTATCTTCACTAAGTGTTTTACTTAAAGACAAGAAAGTTTAAAACATTCTTAAAGTTGATTGTTATCTTTGATGGACTAATTGTAATTTTTGAGCATTTTCCCATTTTGATAATGCCTTTTTTTTATTCACTTTGTCTGGATTTTGATGCCACAATGTGTGATAAGATATGAAAACTAATTTTATTTATTGTTGTTAATTTATTAGTCTTAACTTTAGTAAATTAATTGTCTAACTACAAACTATTGATTAAAATTTTTATTACCAAAAACTAGGTTTATGACTTTACTGACAAATGGAGGCTATTAGGAAATAATTTAATTGCTTTATTTTAAATTTTAACAGATAAAAAGACAAAAAAACTTTCAACGGCTAAATATAATTTAAATTTTAACGGCTAAATATAATTTGAATTTTGAAAGTTCGTTAAATTTTTGAATTTTAAAAGTTCGTTAAAATTTTGAATTTTAAAAGTTCGTTGAAAACAAAATTCAAGGCACTAAATCGGTGGTATCAAAATGGGAAATAAAACAATGCGCCTTAGTCACCTGATGAGAAAAGTACAACGGTGACTAGTTTCTCTTACATTTCTCTTTGTCTACCTTATTTTGAGAATGGATATAAGTTTTCTATTTAGACTGATTTTATTTTGTTCTCTATTTCACAAAGAATTTTTTTTATTATTAATTTTAAAACTATTTCTTCTGTCTCAATCTGACGATAATGCTTTAATCTCAACATAAGAAAACTTTTGTGATTCACTACAGTGACATAATAGTATAAAAGTTTCTCTTTGCTGAATTCTTTCTAACTCACCAAGTATCTAGTTTAATTTTATCTTATTCTTCATCTTGCTCTTCAACAAAGCAAGCTACTAGCAAGTGTACTTTAAAATTGCAGTGATCATATAATAGTATAAGTAGTATAAAGATAATAAAATAAAAAAGAGAATGAAGAACTCGTATATGGTATTTTTCTCTCCACTTACATTAAAGTTACTATATCAATTTGGAGGATGAAGATGTGGAGGTCAAGAAACGGTTAATTAAAATTGTTTTAGAGCACATTCTTGTACGCTTTTGTAACTCAATGTACTTAATTTCTATTACTGTGAGGACGACAATGGAGACGACGACAATTATGTGTGTTTTACTCACAATCATGTGTTTAATGTTTCAATGAAAATTGTTTTTGAGTTTTAAATTGACTATGAAAATTACTTGTTAAATGCTTTGTGACAAAAATTGCTGTAGTTATGGTTAAATGGCGCAATTACTTAAATTGAGGAGGTTTTCTTAAATATTATAACGGGAATTCTACGTTTTATGGTTGGAAAATTAATGGTACGCGTGAGGATAATTCTTATATAGCGCTTACGTAACAGAAACGTACGTGTCCTTAATTTTACGTAAGCTTTTCATTTTACATAGCAAATACGTACGTACTTTTTGATCTCAATTCTAAATTTCCACGTTATTTACTTAATGTTTACTATCTCCAACTGCAAAAACTCTACCTCCAAATCCAATCATGCTGCTTCACAACTTGAGCACTCAATTCACTTAAAATGAAATTTTAAGCACTCGCGTGGATTTTACGTGTTTTCAACAAATTTCTTCACGCTGCTCCTTTCTTCTTCACGTTCTTAGTGGCGTACCCAGAATTTTTTTAGGGGGGTTCATTTTTTTAGTTCTTATACTCAAGTTATTGTACTTTTAATTAATTCTAATGGTACATAAATGATTAACTAGAAAGTAGAGCGTCGTAAAAATATCAGAAAAATTTTTGAAAGAAAGAACAAATTTTTGGGGGGGGGGGGGGGGGGGTATGGGGTCAGGACCATCAGACCCCCCTGGTTCCTTTCTTCTCCACGTGCTTCCTCTTACTCATCTCCAACCGTCCTTCTTAATTCAAATTCTTCCTCCAATGCAGCCAACTTCATGCATAAAGTCATGTGGTAAATTAATTCAAATTTTATTTTAACGTAATTCTCAAATTCGAATCTAATTTCGGAACCATCCAGCAAGAATCATAAAAAATCATCTGTTGCGTATCGAAAAATTAAATTATTTTGATAACTTGACAACATTACATGTTAATTACGCGTGCTAAACATTCGAAAAATGCTCCAACATATCAGCAACATGCACAATAAAATCCTTTGAAATTGGACAGCAGCCCAAGGCGTGCGTTTTACTAAATAATTAATTAATTTTAATTAACCGTTGTAAAATTCCACATCGTCCTCCTTATCATACCAAAAAAAAGCAAATTAAACAAAAAATAAAATGGAAAAAAATTTATCATGTATCTCAAATTACATACAATTATTATATTTACCATTGTAGTCTTTAATTTTTACTGTCGAGAGATTTTCTTTATTCTTATTTTTATCCGAGTTGAAAGAATTAATGATGAAAAAATAAAAAAAAATTGTATTTGGCATTGTATTTTTAGTACTAAAATAATAATAATAATAATAAAAATGAAAGTGCAATAACAAATCTTTTTGATGGATCTAATAATTTTGTGGTTCATTCGCTCGCTTCTTCTTCTCTTTTTTTATTCATTTGAGTACAAATAATTCTTTTTATGGTTCTCTGTGTTTATTTTTTTCCTACTCCTCTATTTTATGTCATTTCATATTATTATTTTTTTATTACTAACATTTCCACAACATTATGTACACACATTTTTCCTTAACACTGAAACATATTCCATCTTTTTTTTTTATTTTTCACATTATTCACATACGACACACGAACAAAATGAAAAGGCATCATGTCATCAAACTCACCGATAGGTCAAAAGAAGGCAATCCTGAGGCATCAGAATAGCGTGAAAAGTGAGAAGGGCGGTAAGCGCGTATCTCTTGAGGTTGTTGATGAAAAGCCATCACGGATGAGTATGTATAATATGGGGTCGTTCACTTATTACGTTCATTATTTTGTAACAGGTCAAACAAAGAAAAAAAAATTCTTGGAAAATTTGTAACAAGAGGAGGGGAGGGGGTGTCTAAAATTTCGTATTTTTTGTGTAACGTAATAAGTGAATGACCCCTATCCATGAATATGCATGAATTTTCCTTTCTAGCGCATTTTTCCGAAGGTAGAATGACGTTTTTGTGTCTGTTCATTTCTGATGCAATTTTGAAGTTGAAGTTCAAAAAAATTTGAATTGAAACAAAAAAAAACCGTTATTTTTGAACTTTGATCCTTAAAAAGAGGTTATTTTTCAAAAAAAATTGAATTGAAACAAAAACGTTATTTTTGAACTTTAATCCTTAAAAACCGTTATTATTCAAAAATGCTTCGTCAGTTATTTTTTCAAAATTTTTTTAACCGTTATTTCTTCAAATTTTTTTTTGATCGTTATTTTTCAAAACAATTCCAGTAACATTTTTAATTGAAATATTCTCATTCTACACAGGAAAAATGCGCTTTTGACCACATCTAAACTATATAAACCTTTTCATTACTAACTCATTTTTTTTCCTTTGACATATTCTTATTAGGTCGTCAATCTTCAATCATGAAAAGTGATAAATTGTATAGCATGGGGTCATCGTTTGATGAACGAAGTGATGATGATTCAAATTATGAATTGAAAGTGCCAATGTCACGTAATAACAGTAGCAAAAATTTGGCTGTCGAAAGTATTCCATTGGTGTCAAAATGATTTATTTAAAATTTTAAGGATAGAAAAAATGTATTTTACCATTTTTACCGTACATTAAATGACAAAACAAATCGTGATGGCGTATTTTTGCAAGGTTTTAACTGCTGAATCTTAATTTGGTTGCATGAAGGACACTTATAGTGTTAATTATATTAGATAAAGTAGTACTTAAATAATGAAGTAGAAACAGGAACGAATAAATCGAGACAATAAGATGTAAACATATTCAGAAATGGAATACAGGACATGAACTATACGTAGATAGCTTCAAAATGTGAATTCAGGTATGATTTTTAGATAGGACAAAAGAATTAGTCAATTGATTAATAATTAGTTAAATAATAAAATATATCAGCCTAATACCAACCTTAGCAGAAGTACGCCACAAAACAAAATAATTCACTTCGAATTTCTTAAAAAAAATTTAATCTTTCACTTTTCGAATTTTAATTAAGTATAAACAAAAAATCTTAATCGAATTAACATCCATAAGTAAATGGTTCGTAATTTGTAATCTTTAAATCTCTTTTACATAGATCTTAATTAAATCGAATACCGAGAAAAAGGAAGAAGAATAAATAAATAAATAAAGAAGAGCAACAAAAAAATTTCATTATTATTGCCCATTATAGGAGGAGCCTGTGTGAAATGTAAATGATAAAAATTGAAGAGCAGAGAAAGTTTTGTCTGAATCACTTTCAATTTCGAAAGCAATTTATACAAAGAAGTGTAAAAATGGCCTTGGAACAACGCGCTTTTTTCACAGAGAAAATATTTAGTAGGGTTTGCAAACATACCGTTTGCAAACAGTTTGTCGGTTTGCATACCGTTTGCATACCGTTTGCAAACTGTTTGCAAACAGTATGTAAATTTTCAAAACAAAAATAACCGTTAAACGTAAAGCATGATTCAGTGTAATTTTTGATTTTTTACCGACTTATATCATGTAATTCTTTATTTCATTCAACTCTGTATATTTAAACATGGCTAAAACACTATAATTAAGCTAAAAATTGCAATTTTCTACAAAAAAATTTCAAAGAGAATCTGCAAAAACATACAGAATTTTGATTTTAGTTTTTGCTTTAATTACTAATATTTTAATAAAAATTGATAATAATTATGTCATTAATCAGCTAATTAAACATTGCTCAAGTGATTCTGGCATTGTTTAATTAGTTAAAGTGCTTAATTTTAGCAAAGAAATCTTTGTTTTTTTAACGGTTATTTTTGTTTTGAAAATTTGCATACGGTATGCAAACAGTTTGCAAACGGTATGTTACAAACCGTTTGCATACCGGTTTGCAAACTGTTTGTAAATTTCCGAACCCTAATATTTAGGAAAAATAGATTGCAAAAAATAACGGTCAAAAAATATTTGAAATATAAAGATCAAAATTTTTTTTAAAAAATAACGGTCAAAAACCTTTAAGTATGCAACAGTCAGACAGACAGCCAGATAAAACGTCCACAAAGCCCATCAGAACAACCCTCCGATAATTCTGCTTAAAAAATGAGGATGAAAATTCATTTTATGGCAAAAAATAGGAATACATTTTTCATCCTCGTCGGAATTGAGAATGGGAAGGAGGATGTGCAAAAAAAATTTCCATAAAAACCAATAGCCAATTTTTTTCCTCTTCCTTTTTTACCATTAATTAAATTACTTTGCCATATTTTTGTTGCTTTCCTTTTTCCTGTAGTCTGCCTACTGTATTTGTGAATGTATGTTTTTATATTTCAGCATTTAATGTGATTTATGTTACAGGGGAGAAATGGTTCATCATCATCATTCCTGTATTTTCAATTCCTCCTTCCTTTTGTGTCGGATAAAGTATTTAAAAAGGTTTTTTTGATCAGGTTTGTTTTTGGAATAATTTTATCTGCATTTTGCTCGAATTTTAATGGAACTTATGGAGATAATTTAGAGTTTGGAACTGATTTGCATTGATAATTAAAGGAAGGTGGAATATTAATTATGAATAGAAAAGTATTTTCAATTTTCTATGGATATATTAGCAGATATCCCTTTAAAAATTCTAAAAATACAACATTTCCTATTTTAAAGAGAATTTTCTGTATTTATGTTAGGTCTGACTTAATTCAGATCTCGTATCCATGCTTAAACCTGATTTCGTTGTGATCTACTTGAAAAATTGAAATGATGGACTCATGAGTTGGTTTAGTGATGCAGAATTGACGGGGTGCTCTGCCCTACCCCTAGTGAAGGTAAGGTACACTAGGCATGGGGTAGTGTTGGTGGGATACCTTATATAGTGGGATATAAGCCTAGTAACCGGCCTATAGAGAGTCATGAGGCTGACTCTTGTGAGGTATTCGCCACTTGATTTCCATGAAAAAAGTTTGCTGATTGGAAAAGCTATGGTTTTTAAACCCGATACTAAAATGTACTCAGCATTTTTAGCACGCAGCTTCGGTACTCAGTCAGTGAATTGCTGCAGAAATTTCAGTCCTGGTTCTGAAAATCATAGTCAAAGCAGTGGTAATTTGTATGAATATTTCACATTACCAAGAAGGTAACTACACTGCATTGGTAACTGCCCCCAATTCTTCTTAATCATCCCAACTGGAACCATTTTCAACTTGTCGATTAAGCACACACAATAATGTTAAACATGCAAACCATGCTGTGAAAAAAAGAATCTATCTTGTTGAAATTTATAAATGTATACATGCCAATAATAAATTCTTTTCTCACAGACTTTTCATCCATGAACATTTAAAACAATTATAGGCGACCCAACTGTGAATTTATTAGAGAAAATTCACCAAGCAGTGGGAAAATATTGGCTTGTTCAACGCAAATGAAGTGTGAGAAATGAAAAGGAAGGAACAGAAAAAAAATTGTTGTGGCTAAGAACTCTGAACTTTATGTAAATTTAATTTCCATCTTTTTCCTATTATTCTTTCTGCTTTGTTACGGATGCCAAAAGAATTTTTTTCTCGTACTAAATCCCGAGCAGCACAGCATGGGAATGGTAAACTTCTGTTGGAAACCAATCGTGGACTTAAAGATAGCCTCAGCCTTAAAAGTAATAGCCATACCCATAGTATGCAGCTCGGGACGGAATGGATCATTGAAAAATAAATATTGAGATAGAATTCATGCAGGAACTAACCCTTAAATTCCCTCGGCGGTTTGTAAAGAAACCCGAGAAAATAAAAAGAAGGAAAAAAAGCTTTTCATTTTATTTAAACTTAATGGATGAAAATGGCAATTTTAAAAATTCATTCAACATTCTCTGGTATGTCGTACATATGATGACAAGCTATATCAACATAAGCAGCTCTATAATCATAAAATATATGTGAGTGTCAACTGCCGACCAAAGAGCCAAGCGGTTGACAGCATAAAACAAAAAAAACATACAGCTATGTGTGCTATATAGAGTCATAAACAAAAATGGTTTTATGCTACTTCAATGTGCGTGCTCTTTTATGAGCCACTTTAATATCATGTTTTTTATTGCAGATAGGAACAAAATATAATGACATATATATGTTGTGGTTTAGGCTGGCAAAGAAAAAGAATTTTTGAGAAGGAATAAACCGAATCATGCTTGTAATCATAGCCATATTTCTTAAATCTTAATGAAGAGGAAATTCTCCTTCCTTCCATCTTTTGACATTTTTTTCATTATGTTTTTTAGCACATTTTACGCTAACCGTGAGTGTTTATGGCTTATTACTACGTGAGTGGTTGTATTACTTAGTGGTGTGGCTGTATATGATGAAATTTTGAATGTTTTTGTTTCTTGAGGCTTCAATCTTCTTCCATAATGCTTTAGAATAAGTCTTGCCACTTTTTTGAGTCGATTGATCCTCAAAAGCTTCTTCAAATTTGAGTCTAATGCCTTTAATTTTGCAAATTTAAACTCGAAGTGGAAGATTTTCCAAAAATGGCGGCTCATGTAAATTCTTGATAAAATTTCCAAAAATTAAAAATCCGTTACAAAATTCTCAGTAATAAAAGCGCTCTTTTCATGATCTACAAATTCCTTACTTCATTTAGCGTCAACTTGATTGCTTCTTAAACCTTCCATCCTTAGTTTCTTCCTTATTTCTCTTCTCAGATGCCTTTCATTTTCACATCTCTTTTTACGAGCTATGACAGATTTAATAATGTTGTTTTAAGGTGCTTATGAAGCACAAAGCTTTTCTTACATTTCCTTTTCTTTTCTTCTTTCATCCCTCACACCATCCGTACGCACATATAAGTACACATAATAACATGCACCCCCATATTATTGTTATTGTTGTTATAACGAGGAGAGACTTCATTGAAATTCAATAAAGGAACGGCATACAGATTGCCACGTTATTAAAATGCTCGCTAAAAATGTTGGAATAACGAGCAGAACAGCACCAGCAGCAGTACAAGTGATATGGGAAGTAAGAAGGGATGAATGAAAGAATAGAAGTAATAATGCACACAACAACAGTAAGAAAACAGCATAAGGCAATGGAAATTACGCACAAGAACACAATAGCAATGGCAAGAATGGATGGATGGTTGTGTAGCTAATATGATTATGATATACACGCATTTCCATTATAAATACATAAAATAAAACGAAATAAGAAACAACAAGCATCACGGCAGTTTTTGTTCCTCAGAGCTTCCTTTGTGTGAACTTTATGGCATTGGAAGTGAATGTGTAGTAATAAGAAGCAGGTTCAGTTGTAGAAGTGACTTTGAGAAGATGAAAACAATAAAAAACCATAAATAAATGTTACGATCTCTGTCTGTGTCGCGAGATATCGTTGTGCTGGCTGTTTACCCTTCACATTTCCCTCAGCAACTTCCTTTCACTTTCCATTTTTATCACAATAATAAATGATAAAGTCATTTCATGCAAATGTCTTTCCATTTAATTCTTTTTTGCCGATTGTAGATTCCTTTTAATGGGCAGATTATATGAGACGTCAGTCACTAACATCCAGCATGCTTACTGCCCCACTCTTCTGCCTCAATTGGAATGAGGTCGGAGAAATACAATAAGAACCGAAAAAATGATTTTCATATTTTTTTATTGCTGTTGTTGTTGTTGTTGGATATTTTCAGGCTGACTGTCTGGTACAGAACATAGTTTGAGGATGGAATGGGAAATGAGGGAAAGTTATTGTCTGTGTTTAGCATTTATATGAATTCACATTCAACTAACTGCTTATGACTAGTTTCAGCATCGCATGTCGCTTTCATTGTCACAACTTGTTTCTCCATCCAATCCTTATCATGTTGCTCCCATCATAAAATCATACATGCATGCATAGAACTTGAAGAAAGATGAAGAACTAGAACGATTATATTTATTGTTCTCCATAAAAAGTCATGAGTAAGCAAGAACAATGAAAAATCATAAAAATTTTCTTCATCTGCAGCAGTGAAAGTTTTTCTTCCATCCAACACACCACACAAAAAAAAGAATTTCTCGAGGAATCTAGAAAGTGATTTGCAATGAACAAGAATGGATGAAATTTTTATGGCACCATGAGTGTTGCTGATTGTTAAATGCAGCAAGAACAAAACTTTTATGATTTTTCATGTAAAAGTGGGATTGCATAAGTAGCTGCTGATTTCGAACAAACTTTCTACCCTTTTTGACACAAAAGGCAGCATAAAGGAATGGAAAAATTTAAATTTTTTAAGTTTATGCATAAAAAAGAATCTTGTGACGAGAAATTGCAAACAATTGACACAAATTTTTCGTCAGTCAGCGAAAATTTAAATTTATGGAAATTTTCCACTTCTCTTTATGCTTGCTGCTCAGAGTAAAATCTTACATCAGCACCTTTCTCTATTGCTGCTGCTGAGATTGTTTCAAGTCTCATATTGATATCTGCATCGACCATTATTCATCTACAGAAAGTAACAACAGCAATAATAATCTCTGTCACATTTTTCATTCACTCCTGTAATAAATCATAAATCTGCAGTGATAGATACTCGAGCATTATTAATGATATGCATCCACTTTATGAGTTTTATGCAAATGAAATTTTTCTTCCTTCTATCCTTCTCATTTTCCATTTTTGTGTCACATTTATTACTTTTTGTCTAACTCTTTTGAAATATTTTCTTTCATTTCAGGTTTGTGGAGTTTTGGATGATTTACTTTTAAGAATATTACAGTTTGGTTGGGCTGGTATGCATAAAAAGGAAGAAGAATTTTTTTGTGAATTTCATCTCTCAAACCTTATCATAGTTTCTCCCCTGTATGTAGTACAATGATGAAATGATGTGATAGTGGATTGAGGGCTCAGACTTTCTATTTTTGATGATCATCGCCCAGCACCTAAGATGTTCTGCTTATATACTTACCCGGTGCACCTAAGATGAATGTAGCCAATCGTAAAAGTCTTCTGATTTACATCCGTGTTACGCCATTTCATTTCGAATTTGTTCGAACTTAACTTCGAATTTGTTCGAACATATTTACGAAAATTCAAACTTTATTTGACCGTTAAAACTTTAGAAATTTAATTCACAAGTTTTATCAATTTCCACATTACAAATTAATGATTTACTAGATTAAACTACAGTTCAGAGCTATCTAAACACATTAAACTTATTTAACAATAGACATTTGCAAAATTCAGAGAGTTTTTGACAATTTTATTTCTCAGAAATATTTTTACCTACAGATTCAAAGTTTTGTGTTGACATTTTGCAAATCTTCAATTTTAGTCCAAATTTCATATGAGAAGCAACTCAAACTTACTTCAATTACAACAATATTGATTACTTTCCATGTTCTTTGTTAGTTCAATGGTATACAAAGCTTAATTAAGCAAAATTCAGTTTTATTTTTTAACGGATAAATAATTTTTGAATTATTTGAATTTTTTTGTAACGGTCGATTTATGAAATGGCGTAACACGGATTTACATATTTGCCATTTACACTAGATCTGACTTCTGACTCACTAAAGAGAGTTACAGATATACGGACTGTAGTTGGGATACACTCCCATTGAATGATTCACCTACATATGGCTCGGTACCCCAGATTCCACTTCTGCTCTGACACCACAATTCACAACATCCAAATCCACAAAATGCGCTTTAAAAACATCCACCAAAATTAGACAATTTCATGCTAATCCATTTCGTTCTTTTATTATTTTGCTGGAAAACTTTATACAATATTTTAGCGAGAAAGCTTTCTCATGTCATGCATCACATTCAATTGTAAAAATTTTTATTAAGAAAAAGGAGAAGCAAAAGTAGGAAAAAATTTAAAGAAAGTCCTCGTGTTATAGATCGAGGGACTTCAGCGCATTTTTGTGTTAGCGATCAGTATTTGATTAGCAAAGTACTTCGTATTAAATAAGTCAATCACGAATATTTTGTGACTTAAATAAATTCGACGGCTCGATAACGGTTTTTTGGCATTCAAATTTTCTAACGGTCAAAATATATTTGAAAATTTCCCGCGTAAATGCACTTGAAAATCATTAATTATAGTGTAATTAACAATTTGCACGGTGAATTTTCATATAATAAAATGGTTTGTCATTTAATGGTCTTTTGAAATTCAAATTTTCTAACGGTCAAAATATATTTGAAAATTTCCCACTTGAAGTTGGCTCTATTGTATTGAAAACAAAAAATCATTAATTATAGTATTTAGCATTGGTTTTGAGATTTTTAAATGTCCGGGGGGCCAATAACTCGATGGCACGGAGCTAATGCAAAAAACCAGAGCTCTCTACGATGTCTGGTTAAAAAGTTTTTCTTTGCAGCCGAACAGCCGACCGACCGAACAGCCGACCGACCGAACAGCCGACCGAACAAAGTGCATTATTAAGCTACCTTTTTAAAACAAGTTTCAAAAATGCGCTAAAAAGTGAGTGATTTATAAAATGAGATGAAGAACACTTTCTCCCTCATTTATGCTATTGCGTCTGTAAAGTAGTATAAAAACCTCCATTATCCATTTCATAACATGATGAAGCGTGTGTGTTAGGAACGAGATAATCCTCGCGAAATATTTTTACCCTTCAAACAATTCAAATGACACTCTCGTTTCCGCTAGAATATTTCTCGCAAAATGACAATAGCATGGAGCGCGAGGATGAGTAAAAGCACATAAAAATGTGAATGAAGACGAAGAAAAAAGTGAAATGAAAGGGAAAAAAGTTTTCTTTTAGGTATTTTCATTCTTTTGCAGCAGCTAAAATGAAATTTTCTTTCAATTCTCGCTTCCTTGTTCTACTTTCTTTATTATTTGAATGGGAATCAATGGAGTAAAATGTTTTGCGTGAATAGAGAAAATAAAGAAGAAAATGGATATGAAAGGTGTGACAAAGAGCGTAGATGTGTGTATAATGTCATGCAACGAAAGAAAAGATGGGGATGAATATAGCACTGCTGTAGATTCATGTAAATAATTATTAGATTCACGTGAACAACAGGATAATAGAGATATAGAAAGAATGTTGTCATTGCTCTATTTTCTCTGACACATTGTCAAAAACAGAAGGGATTTCATGAATATTGATATTTCACATTATCATGCAATACGTAGATTCTATTGACAAAATATGAGATTAGATTTCCGGCTGATTGAGCCATAGAAAGAGAATTGAATAACTTGGTTATAATCAAACTACTTCCTGCATACTGTTTAAAGGCACGCTATTTTAGAGAAACTTTTTTAGTTCACATCTAACAGAAAAAGGAATGACTCGAACGTTTGAACTGACCTTTAAAAATAACGATTTTTTAGTACGAAGAATAACATCTCATACTTTGATCCGCGAAACTGATATGGATTCACTCAAACAAATTGTTGCTCTTCAAAAAGTATCAGTCACGGAAACTATGATGCCACACAAAGGTAATTAAATTATTCAAAAATTTAACGAACTATTCTGATTTAAATTTAAGTTCAATTTTTGAACTTAGTTTTTCAAATTTTGTCTTGATTGTTAAAATTCAAAATTCTACTAACCGTTATATTTTCATTCGCGTCTATGGAATAAAAATTATTCACAATTGATATTAACATTGTTACACATAAACTATTCTTTCATGAAGTTATAACACTTGATTGGCCTAATAAGTAATAGCAGTTTAAGTAAATTAGACTGCTTTAAGAACAAAAAATAACTTGATTCCATTAAGAGTGCATTGAGAGCATCTATTATGGTAACAGCTCGATGCTTTGACTTTCCAAATTATTTTTGATGTTCTCCTTAATGCTCTTTTGCCTGCCGTTTTGCTTTTCCAGTATTTCGAATAAATACAGGGTTTATTCTTAGCTTGTTATACTCATTCGAATGATCAGGAGCTCGCACTGTCAACAAACCGTCTGTCTTTTGATTAATTTGTCTGGATCATTATAAAGACTTGTAACTTTCTCAATCTTGGATCATCGATTCATCGTCACTTGTATAAAATGAAAATAAAAGAATGAAATTATTTACTTTCCATCATTCTCTTGTTGATTTCCCAAATCCTTAACTTTATTAGTTACACTAGATTTGTTACTGCCAATAGTCTTCCTTTTCGGTATTTTTATCGCTGGACACACATTCAGGCTTCTTTCTTGATATATATCACAGACTTTTACTTTCTGCATAGATAATTCAACTAAAATTAAAAAAAAATGAATTTTTAGTATTTTTCAGCATTTTTTTATATTTCATTAACTTACCTTCCTTGTTTTTGACTGGAATTACACTCTCAGTTGACTTTGTAGACAGCATGATGTGTAGAAACTGATTTAAACTGCCTTAAATGTGTGAATTAATTAAATATTTTGATTTTCGCGGAATTTTCAAGACGTAAACAAACTAAATAGCTCAATTGCTGCACAAACTTGACCGTGTGTTGTTCATCCATTAACACAATTATCTATTAAATGTGAAATCAAACAAACTTTTGTAAAATGAGTCAATATTTTTAATTAATCTCAGTTACCATTGACTTTTCTTTTCATTACAATTTTCTTCAGTTTCGTTTAGATCGTTGAAGAAACAAGACGTGTTTTTCAAAAATTCCGTTCGCATTTAATAAAATAATTTGTGATGAAGTGAAAGCAGTTAACTGAAGCCTAAATGCTGCCTGAAAGCTTCCTAAATGCTTCTTAAAAAGTAAAAAAAAAATTTTTAATTACTGGATTAGCAAATGTGAAAGAAGTCTAGATGAGCAGAAAATTCAATGTAATAGAGGAGTGAGGATGCAATCAAAGGATGAAGAGACTGGAAAAGACAATATGGACAGAGATAAGTTAACTAACATAAGTACAAATTTCATTTTTTGAAGTGATGGAAATTTCCTTTTTTAAAAGCCTCCTTTGATTAAATTTTGCATTTGTGAAATAAATGTGTGAACTAGATCAGAGCTGCTAGAACCAAACAAGGAAATTTATTGTGTATGATGAAGAGTTGATCAATGGGTCATAAGGGTAAATTTTATTGACTGTATTTTTACGCATATTGAATTGACTTAATTGTTAATATATCTTCAGGATTTTTAATCTTTCACTTTCTCGTTTCTACTGATTGATGATATAAGGGGATATAAATATAAATTCGTTACAACTGCTGCTTGGCAAAAATCGAAATGCTTCTGTTTTGTGTAATCATTTGGACAATTGTCCTTTTATACACAGACTTCCTTAAAAATATATCCAATGTTCTTCCAACCTTCATTTTTTCTCAAAATTGATCATTGTGACTAAAGATTTTATTGATCTCTTTTCCGCAACTATTGCACTCTTTACAAATAATACATGGCATTTTCCTATCTATAGTCTAAGACACTCATGTATGATATTGTGATTTTATTGCCGTTCGTTTCAATTTTGTGGTACTGAGTCGTGCCGTTTATTCCTTTCGTGAGACTCTACGTATTAGCTATTTGACTCTGGTTCATCCTTGATGTAGAGTGGCATCGATGACATTGACCGCATAATTTTAAAAAAGATTATTGCGATTTTTTGCCGTCGATCCTGTTCTCACACAATCCATTGACGTCTTTTGGCGTATCGTGGAGTATAGTGGTGCATAGGAGAGTAGTGTTGATTTGGTGCATTATTTACGGAAGCTTCTAACCCTCAATTGCGGTTCTATTTCATCACAACTCAAGTGTAGAAACACTATCGTGTGTGGCTCATGAACGTTTTAGCCTCTATCTCGGAATGCTCTGTTTCATTGACTATTACTATGAGCAGTAAAGGAAAGAAGATATAGCTGACTCATTGCCACTGGGTGACAAATTGGCGCGTTTATTTCATTTATCTTTTCTTTCTATTAATATTGCAAATCGAAATTGAGCATTATACACAACAATTCATAATTAGCTTAAAGGATTTCCACCAAAAACCACTCTTTGTTAGTGGTAAACGAGTCGTTACACTCGGATATATTTTTAAGGATTACTTTAATTAAAACATTTTTACCCTTTCTAAATGAATTGTTTTATTTTTCAAATGCTTTTTGACCGTTATTTTTTCAAATATTTTTTTACCTTTATTTTTATCAACTTTTGTCTCAATTTCTTCTGTAATTTTACTGTCACTTATTGGGGATATTTTGTCTTCAATATTCGCATTAATTACTTCTTTTCCCTTCAATCTCCAAGGCTATATGTTTCAAATCTTAAAAATAAATGACCATAGCAATCGAAAGCTTTCTCAAAACGCTGCTCGAATGTGACGCTCATTCTTGGTCCCTCCAAAAATTTCTGGATAAGCCTCTGTTTATGACATTCTTACCTTTATTTGCTGGATATTTGTGAAGCTCAATTAGCATATCTAAACAAATCCATACGTTCATCTTTTTGTTTGGTTCTAGAAAGTAGCAGTTTCTTCGCAGTCCTTTCCCAGCGAGCGGACGGTAATTCTTATTTGTTTGGTTAGGTTCCTTATGAACTATATTAAAGTTTTCCATAAATTCCGATACAGGAAAAAAGTCTTCAATTTTTTCACTTTAATACCGAACGATTTATGACCTTCGTATGATCAAACTTTGGTTCCAACTTTGCTTCCAGTTCCTCAATTATCTTCGTCAGCATCAAATTTTTTGCAATTAAATCAGCTTCACTCTGCCTTAAAATTGCTATCGTAGCTTCATTTTCCATTCTTGCCATCTTTATCACCTCGTGCCCACTTCCGTCTACCGTTGCACGTCTTTTACGGCCAATTCTTTTCGCGATTCCTGAATCCATAATTATTCAAACAAAATATATATATAAGATCAATAACTGATTTATTTTAAACAAATGTACGACTGCGTTGACTTCTCAATTAGAATTGAAGAAAATTTTGATGTTGAAGAAAATCATTGATAACTGAGAACAAAAAATTTAATTTAATTCAAGTGATTTTTTATTAATTCTATTTTTCTCTTAGTTAAAGCACGAGGAGAATGAGGATGAGGAGGAAGTCGTCATTACAGGAGTTTTAAATCTTTCAACAAGCAAGTTTGAGACATCGCTATACAACAGTATTTTGCTAACAAGTACAACAAACAAAATTTAAGAAAGACTTGAAAATATACCTGATGAGTAAAATTGACCTTTTGTTTCATTCAAGTCAGATCCAGAACCGAAGAATCTCCTAGCTTAGTCCTACTTTTCACTACTTTAATTCACAAATCACTTTGATTCACTAAAAAGTCAAATATGGGCGATTCCACGGATGGAGGGAATTCTGAAAATTCAGTTGTAATTCTTCTTCAACTTGTCAAATTTTTCTCTCTAATTTTATCATTTTAACTAATCAAATGATGTAAGAAACATTGTGATTATGTTTCTATAGATGTTTATCTGCTTAATCAATTTTAATTTTAATTAAATCTAAATTAATTAAGCAAAAATCAAGACTGATATTCGGTATGTTATTGCGGATTAGGAATAAAAAAGCTTTTGCGTTGCACTTGTACAATTGTTGGTTAAAAAATCTTCATTTTTCTGCTTAATTAAAGATTCATAAGTGAATTTAAGTATGCAGAATGATAAAAAACCATAGAATGTACAGTAAATGAACCATAAACAGTTGTCTAGATGTCTAAAAAGTGGAAAAATTTTGTGAAAAAATTTCGAATTCCACTTTTTGTACAAGTGCAACGCTTCTAAAAATCCAAATATTTCATTAATTAAAGCATATAGAAGAACAAAATAAGTTTAGAAAGGTAGATTTCAGTGTCCTACATAAGCATATACAGTCATTGGAACGTCTAGATAGCTGAATTTCGAGAAAAATTAGTTTAAAGACGAATTTTTTGATAAATCACATCTGTGGAATCGCCCATATTTATTAATTTTTTTAAATGTTAGCATTGAGTACTAAATTTAGAACACGATTTCAAAATTTTGACATACGTTATAAATTTAAATTTCTGAGGGCCGTTAATTTTATTCGAATAACAATTTATTCGATATAATCAATAAGAATCTATTTTCGTAGAATCTAATGTTTTAGTTTTTATTATCACATTCTCAATGAATATCTCCGTAGTGTTTTTTGTCGATAGTAATGTGAAGCGACGAATTATTTAAATTCACATTGATATGAATTGATATGAATGATTGAAGCGTCCGAAACTTCTTTCTAATACAACTGGGATTACTGAAAACTGAGGAGAAAATGTTTAAGCCAAAATTCGATGTAAAGTCATGTACAGAACCAGAAAGTGCCATATACAACAAGCATTGCCGAATGAGGAGTTAAGATTTAAAGGTATTACATGATGTTGAAATTCAAATCAACTTGTATTAAATGGAAACTAAGCATTAAAAATCCATTTACCGTCGACACAATTTCTTCTAATTATCAACCTTACTTCCCACACTTTTGAATCTTAATTAACTCAATTAATTTGCCTAGAGTTACTATGGCGTATTGCTTTTAAATTTAAAGCTCAATTACCAATAAACTTTAATTTCAAGACTGAGAATCCAGCAAATATTTTTATTAAATATCAAAACCAAATAGCATTAAGGTTCACACATAATCAGTCAAAGTGAGGATGAAAAAGCCGTTTATCAAGCAGAATCCACATCCAAGTCAAAGCTTTTATGCACACATTTATTTCAAATCCACAACTTATTACAAAAAAGATGAGAAGGGAGAAGTAAAATAAAAAGCAACTTGACATGTGGAGATGAGCGGAAATAAAGAAAAGTGAGCTAGCGTGAAAATTGAAATTTTTCTTCTTGATTCATTCCACTCGCTGCGGTATTGACGCCTCTACTGCTGTTTTCTTTCTCCTCGCGGTACTCAACTTTTGCCTGTAAAATATCACCGGGGCACAAATTTGATGATTATATTTCTCCCCCCATGCTTACGCAACCACTTCCTCCCTTCCAAATATTTTTCTTATTTCTTCTGTATTTAAAGAAAGTTTGAGATGCGAAAGATGTGCCATATACACACACATGTACCACATCATTCCCTCTCATTTTCGTTTCCTTAAAAAAATTATAGCTTCTTCGGTTAGAACATGTTGATATATGCTACCTATATACACTCTCACACACACATATTCCTCAAATTGATACGTTTTTAGCTGTGGGAAGATCCTATTAAAGAATGAGCAGAAAAAAAGTTGAGGCTTCTTTGTCATATGTGTCATTTAGAGACGATACTGTGAAATTTATTTAAAAAGTAAAACTTTTTTTCTTCTTTCCATCCGTTTCTCATCATCTCATCTTTTTCTATTGATGTTTCACACAAAAAAGCACTTTTGTCATCGTCATCTGATTGTTTACAGACTTTGAGTTGAAAAAGAAGTTAGTCAATTCACATTTTTTGTTTGCCTGTCGCGCAAATATGTACATGAAAATATTTTGTTTATTTTTATACTTTTTGTTCTGCAATGGCAGAGACTAATATCGTCATAAAAAATCAGTGATAGAAATCCATTGTATGATAGACGAAAATGCCATCATCTGCTCTGAACACAGCATTAAAGGAGCTTAAATTGCTAAACTTTGTGAGAAAATCCTTCAAATTTCAAAAATCTCTCATTTCACATAATTCCGATGAGAAATCAAATATTTCAATAGACCATTCTCCACATCCCACATTCTCGTCCAAGTATCATCAACATGTCTGTCCAAAACATGCATACATATCAATTCAAAAAGCATGCTGATGACGCCTTTCACAAATCGATGGAAAAACGTTTCATTGCCTAAACGACGACAACGACGATTGTATAGACGGGTCTAAGCTTAGTATGTATGACATGGTGTGATGTGGTGTATGGCATGTACTGCAAAGAAGGAAAAAGAAACTCGGTACAGAATCATATCAAATAAACCGGAGAGAGCAACAAGAAGAAAAGGAAAGAAAAAAAAATTATTCTATTGGGAGACATTGAGAGAAAATTGGGTAAATTCGTTGGCAATGCAACAAACATGATGATGGCTATGGAAGTAAAAAGAAGGAAATAAAAGGAAAGAAACAGAAGGGAAATAAAACGTTTTGTCATTATGCCCGTCATCATTTTCATGAAGTTGAGTCATTTTCGTTTGATGCCTGGTGGAGTAGCATTGGCACCATGCTCATTTAATTCCATTTTCCGATACTATTATTGTTTCATTCTATACACTGTAGCATATACATGTATATGTGTGTCGGAATGATATTACGCTGTAATTGGACGCCATGGGAGCTCCGTTTCATGGATTCTTTTTCGTTCAAATTGCGTAACTTTCAATCTCTTTCCCTCTTCTACTGTCATGCCTTTTTTAACACAGGACATAATACTCATAACGTGGATATACGAACGTTTATATATACTTTTTTCCAATCGACATTACATACAAATGGATTCCAATTATATTTATTTCTTTCAACTTTCGTTCTGCTCCGTTCCTTACTTATGTAGTAAAGGAATGAATGAATGAATGAATGAAGGTAACAAAGTGAAAACAGCAAGTAATGACAAAGAATCGCTTAGTAGAAAAGAGGAAGAAAAAAATATATAAATGTGATTTTCTACTCTTATTATTACACTTTCGTTTTACTTGATCATGTATTGGCACTAGAATAGTTGCCTGTCACGTACAAAAGGGATAAGTGTTTATCAATTTGAAAGCTTCAGGTGCTTCATGCTCAAATGTGAATGATTTTCTGTAAACTCTAGAGAAAATTGGAAAATGATTTTATAAAATCAATAGACTCATTGTTTTGGGGCGAATGTGGGTGTTGAATTGAATTTGTTATATCTATTTTGAAGATATCTGTATCTTAAAGCAATGTTTCGTGCATGCTAGTACTTTAAATTAATTTTATCAAAAAAAGCTTTAATATTATTGACAAAAAGTAGTTTCGTATGCTTATTACACAGAGAAAGATGGGGTGGGGTGTGTTTAAGAGTCAAACCTTACTTACAGCATTAATTTCCAATTTCCAATACAAAGTGCAATGCTGTCTCTATTAACAGCTTTCTTCCATGAGGTCGCCCAGGAGTTCTCTTACCATACAGTAAATCTGACTTAAAGACCCTTTAAAGGACGGAGCTTTCGCAGGCTTCCTTATAACATGAATTACCCATCGTAACCTATTGACTTTTATTAGTGTCACAATATTATACTTCCAGTATCTTTCGCTCAAATAAACCAATTGCATTCTCATTTGCCATGATTATATTTCATGCCATACCAGGGAGGGGTATAAGGCACATCCAGCTATCCTTTTCGATGTAATTAGATGCCTTGATGCTAGGTATGTACGTTGAACTACTAAAATCTTACCAAAGCATGACTTTTTAAAGTCAAACCTATCCACCTAGGCTCTAGCTACCTGCCTACTTTAAGGAGGAAGGTATGGTGATGTGAAAAACTGCTGTACTCTAATATTTTTTTAGAAATTTTTGCCCCTGTCAAATTATTGAACAATGACTGTGATAATTAAATTTATTTTTCATTGTTGAGTTCTCAATTTTCAAAATTTTATTTTCATATTTAAAAACGTGTAATTGACCAACAAAGGAAACTATAAATGTGATATGAGGATGAAAGAGATTCAGTAGGTGGCTCTTACTTTTCTGTTCTATATTTTTTTCTCGTTAGTATTCTGGACATTTTTTATGAGAGGGTGCCTTTTTATTTTTTATTATATCAAATATTAACGATATATCAAAATCAGGAGAGAGGAAAAAAGGCAAGAAAAAAAAATTGAGAAGGAAGGTTGAAAGTGGAAAGTGCCTTACGGTCGTCTTATATATTATATTCTTGTGCTGTACATTATTGGAGGGGTGACGCAAGCAGAAAAAGAATAACTGAAAGTATTTCACAATATATTTTTCGCAATTCATGCGTCATTAAAGTAATAAGCAAAATAAATATCTCCTTCACATCATTTTTTATTATATCACATATTATATAGGGATAGATCTACGGTGTATATACATCCTATATGGCAAATACACACGCACACATGACCAACCGGTAATATGCCAACACAGTGGAATAAATTGGAGGGTTTTTCATGACTCAAGCACAAAGCCAGAAGGAGGAAAAGTAAAAAAGGCTGAAAAGGAAATTTGCGGAATGGAGGAAGGAAATTGTTGATCCTAAGAAATGACGAGTGAAACGTAAATAATGTCCCGAGAAAAGAAAGTAACCGTGTCATAAAAATGTAGATTCATATAATGATTTTTAGACCTTTTTCCCCCTTCCACACATGCATGTGACCCGTCATTATCATTTCTTCAACTTGTTCTTCCTACTTACTTGCTTTTTCTACTTTATTTTATTTTTTATTATGAGAAAATGAAGATGAAAAATGACGATGCATCACATATTATGTACATAAATATAAAACACATCTGTATACATCACAAATTTATTCAGAATATTCATCGAAAATTTATTTCGATCATTATGAGATTTCTGCTTACTTTTTGACCTTTCTAAAGGTGAAATCAAGTGCAGCTGCCTATGTGATGTCGAGGAAAATTTCATCAAAGGTTCATGGGAGATTGTTGTCTTTTCTCTGATAAAATTATGATGATCCGCTTTGATGCCAAACTTTCCTAATTTATTAGCTTAAATTCTCATTTACATTTTTTTTAATTAGATATTATGAGTTTTAAGATAATTTTTAAAAAGCTTTACATCTTAGGCCTTAATATCATGTTTCTAACGCATTTTCCATCTAAATTTGGATGGATGGTTTGGCAAACATTCAAAAATGGTTTGTTTACATTTCCACTTCGATGTTGTGTCCTTGAATTTTGGCTTTTTTACACGTTTATTTGAGGTTTGAGTGATTGTCAAGTATTTAAAAAGTATGAGCAAAAGATTTAAAATCATATTAAATCAGTGTTTCTCAAACTTTTTTGAGCCACGGCACACTTTGACTGTAGAAATTTTTCGCGGCACACCATTTCTAGGTAGAAAATTTTTTACGGCACACCAAATAAGTAAATATGCTCAAAATTATATTAAATTAGAATAAAATCCTAAAAAT
Organism: Chironomus tentans; assembly: GCA_963573255.1. NCBI lineage: Eukaryota > Metazoa > Arthropoda > Insecta > Diptera > Chironomidae > Chironomus > Chironomus tentans. The sequence goes on from OY754302.1 coordinate 21,915,063, forward strand.
CTAAAAATAAAGCTCTAGTTTTGAGTTTAGGATGCTTTAGTTCAGGTTTTTTAGTAAAAATCTATAATTTTCTGAAAAAACACATATTAGAATTTTTAAAATATTTTCACGGCACACCTGAGCATCTTCTACGGCACACTAGTGTGCCGCGGCACACAGTTTGAGAACCACTGTATTAAATCATCAAATCGATCTTATAAGTGTAAATTTTAGATTTTAATATTTTTTGATCACAAAAAAAGGTTTGCAAAAAAAATGGGGGAAAATTTAAATTTTTGAGAAAATAACGGTCGTTGTCTTACAATTGTCGTCAAAAACTGAGGCTACAACCAGCTACAACATTCACAAAATGACTTATTACAGTCACTACTAATTATTACACGCTATTTATGAATGGCTCCATTGATCCCTAGTAACAAAAACCGTTAAAAAGTTAGTTAAAAACTAGCTTTGACTAACTTTCGGCTAGCCTTTAACTAACTTTTAATGGTTTTGGTTACTGGGGGATGTTTTACATAGAAAAGTTATTAAAGACTGCGTCTCTTAAATTTTAATTTATTTTCAAAAGGTCTGCTACATCAACTCTAGTAACCAAAGTAAAAAGTTCACCTTGATATATACATTGCAGCAATCCGTCCATAACAGATGATGTTATTCAACAGAATATTGATAGATTGGGTTAGAAAGTAATCAAATCCATACCAAATAATGAAATTTAAGACATCAAAAATTCTAGAAGGATGTGTAAACTTCGATCACACATAATGGATAAGCATTGAAAACCTATAAAACTCTCTAAATGCTCAATCACCCCTTTAAATCTTTAAAGATAGTTCAGGAAAATCCAAAGCTTGCTTTTTCCCCTTCCTTCCTTAATATTTAATAGCATCCCATAAATTTTATTCCTAATAATATGAAGGACTTTTGCACACTCAGTTACTTTCTTTATTCCACTTGTCGATTGTTCCTCTCATGACAACCAGTACAACACGAGGAGACAAAATAATAAGAAGAAATCCATATAAAATGAAATTTATTCATATTTCCTTTATGTCATAAAAAAATGTTTATCAATGAATGACTGAATGTTCCTATCTATGGAAAGGACAACACTAGAAGTGATGGAGTGAGCGCGATGAGCTATGATTTTTGACAAGTAAATAGAATATCTCTAGTGGATAAGAGGGAACATTTTTTTCTTCTTCGTCACATTCTTATGTACATAGATCTAGAGATGATGTCGAGATATCATCTTCATCAAAAAAATATGAAAGAAAAGGAGACAAATAATATTAAAGAGACTGAGAGGAATGGATTGAGCGCATTTTTGTTATAAATTTCATTTTATTATGGATGTCAATTTTGTGAATGACCTCAAAGGGGGTCAAACTTTTACTCAACAAAAATAGATACCACACTGTGTCATTACAGAAATGAATAAACTGAAATTTACTGAATTTGCATTTATTTTACTGTAAGGAGTCGTTCGGATGTTAAATGGAACTATGATCGATTTTAATATGAACGATACAAATTTCATTCACGGAGGGGTACAAATGGACAATTTTAATCTTTACGTAATTTTAGAATGGCTTTCAAATCACCAAAACAGCCACTACAAATAATTTAACCACCAGTTCTAGTTTTGATATACATGTATTACTAGGGTACGTCTGAGTTCGAGTATTACTAGGTTGACCAGATTTTTTCAGAGATTGGTAGATAAAAAGAAGAAAAAAATCGGTCAAAACTTCCATTTTTGAGGTCAAATTTTTGAATTTCAATGTCAACGTATATTTTTGGTACGGTACCCACCCAAGCCCATCCAATTTAGTACAAAGAGGGTGATTTTCAGAGAACATTCAATGAAAATAGAAGACAAATTTCAAAAAATAGAAGACACTCCTATGAAAAACCAAGGAGATGATCAACCGAAACACTACTAATCTGGCTGGAAGGAGTTCATTCACCTATAAATCCAAAATAATAATATTCATGCTAGATAGCATTCATAAATCACCTTCTTCGCAGAGATCATTGCGCTTCCAATAACCAAACAAATTTCGTTTATCCAGAAATAATGAAATGCTCCCTAATATATTTATGAGTAACTGTAAATTCCACAGTAATTTATGCGACAGTTAGACAATGTAAACATCATTTCATGACTTCGATAAAAATTGTTCAAGTTGAAATACGAAGAAGTGGAGTCAATGGAGACCCCTTTCTTTTCTTATTCATTTCTTTTTCATATTTTTTTCCATTTTCCACCCTGCTTTTATGAAAATTTGAATTTTTATAGAATTTTTTGTTTGTATGTATAGATATAGATGCATGAAAAGAAGAAAAGCCAACATAATATTACATTAAATTAAAGTTACGCTTTCTTTCTCTTTATTCTTCTCAATTTTTATCAAGGCATGTGTATATGTGCACATATTTATATTCAAATCTGAATTTCATTTTTATATCGCATGGATGTGTATATTTGCGAAATGAAAACAAGGCATATCTACCAATTATTGGAAAATTCTTATTTTACATTCGAGTTTCTATAAAAGGTTTTTGGATGAATCTTTTCTTGTTTTGCTAGAATTTTTTTCTTAAATTCTTCTTAAAAGCATTATGCAGTTGAAGGAGCGAGTCTATTTAATAATAATAATAATGCGTGAAGGGCCCAGCTTAAAGCTGGAGGCACTGCGATTATAGAAATCTATTGTACCACACCCTTTAGACCTACAGTTTATAGTGGAATCCGAACCACTTGCAAGCTCTGCACATTGCAAGGACACGAGTACGTCATAAGACCTGATGTACCCTGCAATGTACCTAGTTACAATTCGTGTGCGTAAGATGCTGCTAAGAAATCATCCAAATACTAGTATATCCTTGTATACCTAGCAATGGAGACACATTATGTACCAAAGACCTCAAAACTGCACCCAACACACGAACCGAGCTTCATAACTAGAACGGTGAAATGGAAAAAGAGCTTCGAAAATTAGACCTGACCTGGGATTGAACCCAGGACCTTTGGCACGTAAGGCCAACGCTCTACCATTTAGGCCACTGATGGCATTTCACCGCATTAGCGAGTCTATTTAAATTGGAATCATTTTGTTGTCTATTGTATTACTTTCAATTCTATTCTTGAAGATGCGATGGAATTTTTTTTGAAGGTTTCAATATTTTAGGAGATGATTTTTAAAAATAAAGAGACAAAATGGTTGTTTATAGAGCTGCTTGTGGCTAGATGAATAACTAACAAAAATCTAGTTTAGTGACTGACTAAGGTTTGAAAATTCCTAGGCACAAACGGAATCAGAGGTGTAGATAGAAATTCTTCGAGCGAGGAATCTGACCCCCGAATGGGAAGGGGCTTGGGACCAAGTAACTGATTAAAAAAATCAAAAGTCTGTTAATAAGTTCGGCACCCTTGTTTTGAACGCTACTAAATGGAATAACATAACCTTAAATACTGTCAAGATCAGTTTTTCTCAAACAGTATTCCGTGACACACTCCAGTCTAGGAGTATTACTGAAAATTTTCGAGCTCCATAATTCTACTTGACATACTAAGGCTCCTTTACAGTCCAAATGTACAAAATGGCGACCAGTACCATGAGTCAAAAAAATTTGAGAAATACTAGTTTAGACATTTCAGCAAAAGACAAGGATGTATAAAATGGCTCAAATCCTCATTTCATTAGGTTTCTGAATCAGACATTTTATCCATTCTAATTCCATTTACCTAAACAGGAATATTTTCTTAAATTCTTGCTAATTTTTTACCTAGTCAAATAGCAAACAGCTCTGGTTCGTCCATAAAAAATGCTGACTCCTCTTCCTCTGGATAGAGAATATGATTCACAGAAGTCTCTGATAGAGTAGAATCTATACATAAGAGGACATTCACAAACACAAGTTCTAACTCTCCACAAGTGACCTACCCTTGTCCCATAAATAATGAAACAGGACTCTCTCTTAAGCTTTTGTGTTCATCAGTTGAAAATTTCATCTGATAATATCTTGTAAAAGTGTAATGAATTGAAAACGAGGAGAGATATACATGTGATAAAAAAAGGAAAGAAAGAAGAAAATTTGCCATTTACATATCACATGAACATTTTGAGTATATATACCGAATGTATATGGAATTGACAACATTCAAATGAATATGAAAATTATGGAATGGAAAGAATAATGGAAATGAGAGAATGAATAAAGGATGTCATCTCTCAGAACGAGATGATTTTTGATTTATCATGTCATTCATTAAATAAAGGGAAGTGGAAATAAATTTTTCAACATTATTCACATCTTAACATAATTTATAAATGTAGATTTTTTTCCTCGTTTGCTTTGGATCGAGTTTGGTTTCTTTGAAATTTCAGGAGAAATGAATTTTGAGGATAAAAATTATGGTATGGTAATAAGTAATTTTAAAAAAATATTGTGGTTTGACTAGTAATAGCAGAAGCTAAAAAGGGGTGGTTATTGGGTGGAAAGACACAGTTTACACCAGGGGCTTAGCCAAGGAGACTACGTAGACCCCTCGGAGGTCAGAACCCCCTTCAAGATTGAAATTTTTATGGGCCCCCTAAAACATGTGTGGGAAAAAACTTCCGGCACCCCTCTTAGAAGGTTGAACCCCCAATTTTGAAAATTTTCTAATTATAACCCTACTTTACACAAATTTTCATAAAAATGATTTCCAGATGGGTCTTAAACGGCAATTTTTGACGCTATGTAAAATTCTAATAACCCTCTGAACGGGAGGATTCATGGAGAGGTTTCGTTTGTCAAGCCCCACTTCCCGCAAATGGAAAATTTTGGTTTCACCTAATTTAACCCCAAATATTAATTTAGGGATCATTCACAAATTTTCCGTTAAGGGGAGTCCCCTAGTCCCCCCAGCTACGCACCTGATTAGAACTGTATAGAAGTTACAGAACCATTGGAAGATAACCTCAAAAATTACTCCTTTATTGAAATTCAATGCTGTATAAAATTTTCAGTAATTGACGTAATTGATTAATTCGATGATTCGAGTATTTATTAATAATAAAGTTCAGTTCAACTCCAAAACGGAAGTAAATGAATAATGAATTCAAAAATAATCGATAGACTAAGCACAATCCCAATTAGAACGCGCAATTTCAATATCGACACAACAACAATATTCATCAATTTTTCAACATTTCCATGGTTCCGTATAGCAAATTTATCTCTGCTTTTTCAAAGCACGGAAAAATTTCTTCGAGAGAATGTCTGCAATTTTTCAGAAACAAGCTCAAACAGGATGTCAGTTCGAAAAATTTCTGTAAATTGATTTGGAATTTTTTAATGATGTTAGCTCGGCGAAAGCTTTCACAAATATTTTTAAAATTAAAGAAACACAAACAAAGGAAGCTTTGTGCTGTATAAACAATAGCAAATGAAAGCATAAAAATTAATTAAGTTGGATGGTTTTTAGCAGAGCACATGTGGTGTGGATCATTTCATGGTATTTACAGCCATTCAAAGGAATACGATAGCATGTGGATATATGCAGTAAGTTTGTTCTTTTTGACTATTTGATAAATTTCTAATTTTAATGAATTCGACAGGCTGCTGGATGTGGATGTTGATTTTTCTAACCGAATTAGCATCAAAAATATCCATTTGCTCTGACGTCGTTGAATAATTTAATTAATTGGACTTCTTTTGATCTAAAATTTTCAATGGACATTTCTACCAAAATTTTTGTCATTTGACTAATTTAAGAGATTCTTCCAACTCAGTGAATATCTAGCACAAAACAAAATTTCTTCACTTTTTGAATTAAATTTTAATATCCATGCATATCATTAATAATGCTCAAGTATCTATCACTGCAGATTTATGATTTATTACGGGAGTGAATGAAAAATGTGACAGAGATTATTATTGCTGTTGTTACTTTCTGTAATGAATAATGGTCGATGCAGATATCAATATGAGACTTGAAAGAATCTCAGCAGCAGCAATAGAGAAAGGTGCTGATGTAAGATTTTACTCTGAGCAGCAAGCATAAAGAGAAGTGGAAAATTTCCATAAATTTAAATTTTCGCTGACTGACGACAAATTTGTGTCAATTGTTTGCAATTTCTCGTCACAAGATTCTTTTTCATGCATAAACTTAAAAAATTTAAATTTTTCCATTCCTTTGTGCTGCCTTTTGTGTCAAAAAGGGTAAAAAGTTTGCTGGAAATCAGCAGCTACTTATGCAATCCCACTTTTACATGAAAAATCATAAAAGTTTAGTTCTTGCTGCATTTAACAATCAGCAACACTCATGGTGCCATAAAAATTTCATCCATTCTTGTTCATTGCAAATCACTTTCTAGATTTCTTGAGAAATTCTTTCCTTTTTTTTGTGTGCTGTGCTGGATAGAAGAAAAACTTTCACTGCTGCAGATGAAGAAAATTTTTATGATTTTTCATTGTTCTTGCTTACTCATGACTTTTTATGGAGAACAATAAATATAATCGTTCTAGTTCTTCATCTTTCTTCAAGTTCTATACATGCATGTATGATTTTATGATGGGAACAACATGATGAGGATTGGATGGAGAAACAAGTTGTGACAATGAAAGCGACATGCGATGCTGAAACTAGTCATAAGCAGTTAGTTGAATGTGAATTCATATAAATGCTAAACACAGACAATAACTTTCCCTCATTTCCCATTCCATCCTCAAACTATGTGCTGTACCAGACAGTCAGCCTGAAAATATCCAACAACAACAACAATCGACAACAGCAATAAAAAAATATGAAAATCATTTTTTCGGTTTTTATTGTATTTCTCCGACCTCATTCCAATTGAGGCAGAAGAGTGGGGCAGTAAGCATGCTGGATGTTAGTGACTGACGTCTCATATAATCTGCCCATTAAAAGGAATCTACAATCGGCAAAAAAGAATTAAATGGAAAGACATTTGCATGAAATGACTTTATCATTTATTATTGTGATAAAAATGGAAAGTGAAAGGAAGTTGCTGAGGGAAATGTGAAGGGTAAACAGCCAGCACAACGATATCTCGCGACACAGACAGAGATCGTAACATTTATTTATGGTTTTTTGTTGTTTTCATCTTCTCAAAGTCACATCTACAACTGAACCTGCTTCTTATTACTACACATTCACTTCCAATGCCATAAAGTTCACACAAAGGAAGCTCTGAGGAACAAAAACTGCCGTGATGCTTGTTGTTTCTTATTTCGTTTTATTTTATGTATTTATAATGGAAATGCGTGATAATAATCATATTAGCTACACAACCATCCATCCATCCATTCTTGCCATTGCTATTGTGTTCTTGTGCGTAATTTCCATTGCCTTATGCTGTTTTCTTACTGCTGTTGTGCGTATTATTACTTCTATTCTTTCATTCATCCCTTCTTACTTCCCATATCACTTGTACTGCTGCTGGTGCTGTTCTGCTCATTATTCCAACATTTTTAGCGAGCATTTTAATAACGTGGCAATCTGTATGCCGTTCCTTTATTGAATTTCGATGTCTCACATAACAATGTGTAGATTAAGTGTAAGCGTCTTGGAAGTTCATTAAGGTTGACAATTTTATGGTCTTTCTCAACGACTTTCTACTCTTAATGTTCATCAAAATTAAAATTGTCTTCTTCACCTAAGACTTTTGTTCGGAGAGGGGTTGGAAAAATTACGATGCGTAGTTAATGCTGCTTGATTAAAGTTACAATTTTGTAGCTACGATGAAGATGTTTTTAATAACATCGCGGGGATTTTTAAGAAGGCATAAAAAAAGAATTTAAATTGAAATTTTTTAGGCGTTTTAATAAAAATGTTTTCATAGCAAATTAAATGGAATAATTTCCTCATAGCTTAGTTCCTCATCTCCATACTTCTTGCTACTTCATGTGATCTTGATACGTCCTCAAGTGAGTCTTGTTGCTTCTTTCTGTCATTTCCAATAAGTGAGTATCTAGATTTGTACCCATTTCACTTCTATCACCTCCTTTCTCATCAATTCCAATCTCATACCTTCTGTTTGTATTGCTCATAAAGGTTAATGAATGAATGCTTACGATGCGTATGTTTTGGATTCCTTTTTTTGGGAATGATGAAATTATATTCTTATGAGGTTTTTTGTAAAATTACGTCACGCAAAAAATGACTTTTTTGGAAATGACTTCCCATTTCCAATTCTTATGTTTGGGATATTACAAATTCTACAACCACCCTCCTTACAGCGTGACATAATTTGCAAACATCTCCTATGTTGTTAGCTGGATTTTGATAGACAAGATGTTAGAGATATATGAAATATGACAGAGAGGTGACTAGTGAGCTGAAGTGGCTCGGTGGTGAAATGGTTCAATACTTTGGTACATTATTATTGTGACACTGAGACAGAAGACATGGGTTTGAGACTCAGCTGGAGAAATTTTTCGGTTGTTGATTTTTGGAATTATATGTACTGAAAATTAGGCTCACAGACAGTAATATCAATAAATACCACTATAATTTGTAGGCCCTGGGCGCTGAGCAATATACTGAGTACCTGGTTTATTTAATTGGGTAGTATGAGATAGAAGCAGAGTTGGGTTTCTTACCCCTACCCAAGGCCATACACAAGGTGTATACTCCATGTATGCAAGCAAAGCACAGAAAAATAAGTATCAACCAAGTATCAACATAAAAATGCGCTCTAGGGACCTCAAATTCTTGCAAAAACGTCCCTATCGACTTCCTTTTCAAATGCGTGTGCCGATCGTATTTTCATTTCTCCATCCTCCCATGAGAGTACGAAAAAGAAATGAGAACGAAAATGATGCTTTAATTACATTCCTTTTTTGTTCTTATTTATAACAAAATATATACACATTGCAAGTGAAAGGAGCATACTACACAAGACTAGGAACACGTTTACATTCACAGATATAAATTACATACGATAGAATGAAGGAGAGAAAAACACACAATCGGATTCTGTCAAGATGTTTCCACAGAAATTCTTTTTCCGCCATTGGCATCATCAACATCCATTCCGGTAGAAGGAGAAAAAAAGAATCTCAGTGGAAATCAAAGAAATTGAAATTTAATTGAAACATACAGCAGTTGCTGTTTTGTGAGCAATAAAAATAGAATGAAGCAACAAATAGCTAGCGCTGCTTGGTGTCTCGTGAGAGTCCTTTTTATCATTTGTCAACAGTGACAGCAATAATGGCTTTTTTCTGTGTGTTCATTCCATTTGAAAATCGTCTCTTTTTTATGCGATGATGATTTTTTTCTTCAAATGTATAAATTTTTATTACAATTTGACAATCTCGTCCGTCATCATCGTGATATTTCCATTTTTTCCATCTTCTGGTGAACATGTGTACAGTTGTGATTAATGTTTAATTACACTTTATTCAGGGGTTTACTTTGTGGTTGTGGAACGGGGGAGAAACTTTACAATTTCTTTCAACGATTTTTTTGGGGGTTATTCATAAATGACGTCAATCAAGTTGAGATTTTCATGCTCCATTCCTTCTCAGTCACAAAATTTTACAGGAAGATTTCTCCCCTCTTAATATTGGTCGTCATTTATAAACGACTCCTTATAAGAATTTACGAGATCCTTTTAAATCCATAGTGAAAATAAACCTTTTTTCCCTCCTCGTACGTAGATTCCACTTAAACGCTAAGTAGATTTATGGAAAATTATGTTGTAATTTTTGTCCATTCCGCCCATCCTCAATCTCCCCATCCACCTCCATGAAACTTTCCAGCCCAAAACACAATAAATTTGACATTTGTAGCATATTTTTACTTTCATCCTCTTCCATTCCTTGTTCTTCCTTTCTACAGCTTGCTGTTGCTATTTTTCGGTCTACTTTAGATGTGAATTCACACAGCTGCTACTCCTTCAATGTTTCACTGCCATTGCCACTACATTATGAGACCTTTCTCTCCACCAACTTTCTTCCATTGTCCGAAAATCTTCTTCATTTTCTCATTCTCTCTTTTTTGGCATCTAACTTAAGTACGATTTGTGTTCTTTGCTTGCAATTTACTCTAATACCGTGGCTGTACACAAGACGTGTAATATGTACAAGGACGAACGAATATGTTGAAATGAGAAAGTCCACGCATTCAGAAATAAACCTCAACCTGTCATCACTTAAGCTTTCTTATTGCTTCTGTTGTATGAATACTTATTGAAATTTCCAAAAATAAACGAGAAAAGTCAGGAAAGGAACAGGAGTTCTTATTTATAAATTGTTGAAGGAACCGATTGACCAAAGCAACATCCATCACTGACATGCAATAACTGTTTAACAAATGTTAGGTCTTAAACGAATTCTATAAGACTTCCTTAATGATTGACGACACTAGTGACCGTATCCTTTGGTGTGAATACAAAAAATGTCAAATACGAGGAAACAAAAGAGAAGCAGCAACTCAATTTAACATAAAGAAGGGAAAATATGGAGGTGAGAATAAAATTTGTTGCTGGATTTTATGTTGATTCTGTTCTTGCTGCTGCTGTGCTTTTTTTGTTATGTTGAAACGAGAGTGAAAAAGGACGGCATAAAAGTATAAAAAGGAAGTGGAACTAGCAATTTACACCTGTTTTTGTTAATTATAAAATATGGCGAATTTAGTGCCACTTGTGTAGGATGTTCATAGATGCTGCCATTTTTCTTACATTTTATAGTCGACTGTGAGGATTACTCTTTAGGACATACAGACTACTTTCAAGTATAGTTGATGACATATTTAAAACCTGAGACAATTTAACCAAAATGTCATCAGATGGACATCCTGAACATCCCAAAAAAGAGTCAATGACGTCAATAAATCTTGCTGTTAGTGCACGCGGATGTGAGCATCGTGCGAGAGGATGGAAAAAGAATTATTGCAACATGTTGAATTAAGCACAAATGTAATTAAAGACTTTATGGAAGTAGAAATGGAAGGATTCAGTCGCTATCTCGACGAGAAGTTTGTGTAATAATTCCTTTTAATTGCGGCAAGAACAAAAAAATTCTTTATCCTCGCATGTGCGTGTGAATGTGTCTCGGTGAATAATGGAGGAAGTTCATTGGAATGGAAAGAGAATAAATGTTTCTTGTGAGTCTCCAGGCAGCGATAAGTAAAGCAACAGCAGTAGGAGCATAAAAAAGTGCGTGCCGAAGATTTTATCAAACATCCTTTCGATATGTTACAGCACGGTTCCTCAGCCGATCAGGCAACAAATGCAAAATTTTCCTTTTATTTTTAAACTCCTTTTGAGTGGAATTGCTGATAAGAATAAGGAGGAGGTGGAGGATAAAAAGCAACAGCAATGGGTAAAAAATTGCAAAACTTTTCTTTATTTTTCTTCTCGGCACTTTCCTTCTTTATCATCGTCATCATCGTCATTGCAAGCCATTTCCCAGTCATTTATCCATTTTGAGATGAAAAAAAGGCAGCACACAGTAAGGCATAAGCAAGTGCGAGAGTTAGCAGAGATAAAAAATTTTCTTTTCTATAATTTACTTAATGAAAACCAATAACCATAAAAAAGTGAAAAGGGAAAATTTCTGAGCTTCTCGTTCCTTCCTTCTTCCTTCTTATTCCTCATCACCAACAGAAATAATAAAATAGCAAGCTGCTCTGTACAGAAATAAAAAATAAAATGAGTTGAAATGGAAGATGGAAGAATCGAGGGAATAAAAAAGGGTTTATTTCACTTGCTCAAGAAGTGAATTTACGTCAAAAATGTGTTTCATGCCTTTTTTCGTTGTTCCTCACTGCCGTGCGTTGATTTTGAATCCTCTGTGGATGCATTCAACAATTACATTACATACATCTTCATTCCATCTCTTGTCATCACTGCTACTGTTAATTTTAAACACGTGCGTTTGTAAAAATTAAGGCATAATGACAACGAGTTATGGCAACGACACAAACGCGAATTAACGAAATTTCTCATTTAATTACAAGTTAGAGATTAGTTCCACTTTTTGGGTTGAGATGAAAGGATCCAAAGTAAGGCAAATTAGAAGAAAAACCAAAGAATTAAAAGACTTAGAAACGAGTTCATTAGAAGAGGCAGAACTGGCTGTGGGTGGAGATATAAAAACTTCTTTCATATTACTCTAATTATCCAATTATAATTGCCGTCTCTAACATCTCGCTCAGAGCCAAAAAGCCATTAAAGTTGAAATAAATACACAAAATGCGCACAGAATTTTACAACAATGAAGGTTGATGCCTGTTAATTAGATTCTAATTGCCAACTGCTGTTACTGTTCCCACACAAAAGCTACAGAGAACTTACAGGCAGGCAGGAAAGGGAGGATTTTTTTTTTATTTTTCACAATATCGTCAATTAAGTTCCGATGACGAAGCAATTTTAATTCAGAAAGCTGAAAAATGTCAAGCACCGCAAATAAATGAATCAAGCTGCTGATTGGAGACAAAATCCCTTTCATCTGAGCTTTGCAATTTAAATATCCGCATTGAATGATGTTTTTATTGGAAATGCCACACAGGAATCAATGCCTATTAACAACCATATCCAGCATTCATAAAAGCAACTCTTTTGATTCCCAATTGATTCATTTACATTTACTCTTTACGTCAAGTGCCTTTTTCAAATCATTTAAGCACATGACAAACATGATGTTGTAACACGACATCAAACATACCGAATAGAACAAGCTGTTGTGGTTGAAGTTGTTCCTCCTCGTACACAACGCGTTATAATCCACGTGTGGATTCCTGTTCCCGTCATCATCAACATCGAGATCGTTTGTAGAGTCATTTACTGTTGAACAAAACCGTCAACATCCTCATTCCATTAGACCACAAGAGTAACACGCAGTTACTTCACATCAAGTTGATTTCGACACAGTTTTTAAGCCTATCGAGGATGTTTCTGCTCAAATCTTCATTGCACGTCTCGAAGCATTTAATAAAATCATAAATTTGTGCCTTAATTCTCGACTTTACAGTGAAAGTAAGCAGCAACAGAGTTGTTGAACATTCTTGCGCACGACAATGAGATAAATATGAATTTTTAATTAAATTCTTTTAGTCGTGTCTTCTTCCTTCCTTCCTTTCATGCCCTCATACCTTACTTACTCATTTCCTCATGCTCTACAACAAGATAAATTTGGATATTTTGATTCTGAATGCGTTCTCATGGGAGAGAAATAAATAAATAATTTGCGTGTGTGGTTTTAACAATCAGCACTAAGGCAGACGAATGGAAGTGGAATGAGATAAATTATCAGAAAGTTTTGGGACTCAAAAACATCAATTTTCTGCATGAATTAAATTCCAATGGAAACAACAAAAGTTGCAAAATAAATGTCAAAATGAGGAACTGAATGAAAAAAGTTAAGCAACAGAAATAGACATGAGAGTAGCACAAGAAAAAAAAATATTTAAAGGATTAAGAATGAGAAGGGAAAAAGATCACAAAATAAACAAACAAGAAAATAAGCACAGACTGAGGCACACAAATACACACACACATCCATATCCAACAAATCTAATGCAAACATGTGAGCTCTTTAAAATACGTAATGAGATTATGGTTCGTGCGTGTTGTTTTGCCTCTACATGGGGTGTCTATCGACTGGAATGAGAACAACAAACAATTAAAATTAAAAAAGGAGCTTTTCGCCTTCTACAAAGTTTAATCTCCTCCATCCTCCATCCAATAATATAGAAACAACAACTCCATCGGCATCATTTTGTTCCTTACATGTCACATACGACTGCTGTATAATTGTTTTCAATCTTAGTCTGTCAAGTTATTGAGAATTTAAATTGGTTTTGGATTGTTTCTGGATGCTGACTGATTAAGTTGTAAGATTTGAGGATTCATAAGCAGATGTCAAGGAAAATGACCAGACTTTATCGATTTTGATGAGTTTAGACGAGAATGTAAATGACGAGGAATGAATTTGAACAGTTGGAACTGAATTTATTGTAATCAGTAGATATTTATTTAACAAGATTTAAATTGAACAATCTGTATCAAACGATAAACTTTTTACAATGATTAATTTATTTTTTAAACAAAAAATGATTACTATGATTCAATAATTCAACAAAATTCAACATTCAAAAAAACCTAAAATATCCTCAAAGAACCTAAATACCTAGAAAATCCAGTTGCTAAATCAATCAACTCAACTTAATCCACAAATACTGACAAGCACAAAGTTCTAGTCCAATCCTGATAATTCTATTTTTCTTGCCACTTCCACAGTCTTTATTTTGCTTCCCATTTCCATCCTCTCACACGAAATTTCCGTCGAAAGAAGAACTTCCTTTCGAGAATTGTTATTAAAATTGCGTAACTTGATACAATGAATCCACACACAGACACACACACACACACGCATACTGAGACTAAGCACAACAATAATCTCTCATCTCATCTCATATAACGATGATGTGAAAGGAATTGTAGCAAAGTTCAAGTCTCGAGGATATGTGTGGCAGTGCTTTGCCTGCGAAAATATTCAAAAAGTGTTTTTCAGTGGATGTGGAATGGGATGGAAAGGATGAAAAGTGAGGAGGGAAAAAGTTTATCACTTTATTAATAATCCCAAGAGGATTGAAAACTTTCACTTTCGCATACAGCTACAGACATATACGCACGCAAATCTACGTACATTAAGTGAATTAAAGAGAGAGATGGAAAGAAGCTGAATAAATTTAGGAATGCCTGAATAATGTTCGACTTAATGCTATTCTTATGGAAGAATATGAAAGAAAGCTGAAGGTTTTGTGGAAATAGAAAAAGTTGCAGCTTTTGTGGATTGAGTCCGCAACTTTTTTTCTCCTCAATCCATCCATCTCCATTTCCATTTCCATCATTGATATGTCAAGGAACAGCACAAGCAAAGAAAATAAAAATAAGAGTAAATAGGCTGAAAAACTAACAACAAATGCGATAAAAATTCCCCAGTGCCGCTGCCTTTGTCGCTTATTGTACACAACAATCACATTCAAATCACGCTTTACAGCTCTTTTGGTTCCACTTTCACTTTCCTTTCACTCCTTTCTTCCTCATCTCAACAAACAAACAAACAAGCACACACATACAGGCACAAATGTGGAAATTTTCAAGGAAATTCTTTTTCTCTTGCCTTGTTTTGTTCCTCGCTGACTTTTGTGATGTGGAAAATTTATTCAAATGATATTCTCTATGAATGATGTGACAAAGATGTGATTCCTCATGTCTTGAACTGATAACAGGAAGTGAGCTTTTACTTATGGAAATTCCTGAAAGCTTTTGCAACTATTTTTCCTTCCTCAAAACTTTCTTCCTGTTGTTTGATGCTTGTTGATGTTGCTGCTCTTAAAAATGCTATAAAATCATCTCGAACGAATGGATGTTGCTAGTGCTGATAGAAAGGAAGCAGAAAGGGAAATTGAAATGAGTTCAAAGTTGATGAAAGTGAGCAGCAAAGTATGAGGAACTTAAAAAACAATTGTTCCTTTTTTATTATTTTTTAAGTCGTAAATGTGAGAAAGTGAAAAACTTTTTTTTTATTTCCTTATCTCAAATGACCTTTCCGTTCAGTGAATATCAACAAAAGGGGAGAGAAAAACAATAAAAAATGAGAAGGAAATGAGAAAGACGAAAAAAATTGGAGGCAATAGAAACTTACAAGGCAATAACAGAAAATAGTTTGTGCCATTTCGTGTTAAATTTCCATTCTTTTCTTTGTCTTCATCATTTTGTTAGTTCCTTTTGTTTCATTCTCGTCATATTCAGTCACTTAAGGATTTGCTCTAGTAAGCAAGTAGGAAAGTCACTGTTTCTTGGTGAATTTGCTGGTTGTGGCTGTATAATTTCAGCACATAAGCATTTTGATGATCATTTCTAGAGTAATTTGATCTAAATTCTTTAGTGATCAAGCTCAAGTTGCATGCTTTTGTGATAATGTCACATACAACATTGCAACATGTTGCTTGCCACATACAACTTTCTACAGAACTTGGTATTCATTATTTTGATCAATTTCTCTAGATTTTAAGAGAATAGAACTCCTAGAAACTGTAATTTATGGATCATTCACTTCCAAAGCGTCACTTCCATTTTTGACAACCCATTCAAGCCTTCCAATTTTTCTTCGAGATCCATTTGTAAAATCAAGTTTCATGAACAAGAATAATGGCAATAACAACTCACATGACATATCAGGCACCAATTTGCCTATAAAATTATGAATTCATGCAGAAGTGCTGAACATAAAATTTTCGTCTTGTTCATCCACAAAGAGAAATATTTCTGTGGTTTCATTAGAAAAATAAATTGGAAGATGAATCAGAACAGTCAACATCCAATTTCACATTGCTTCTGGTGACATCAACATAGCCTTTATCATGATTATTGAAGACCACGAGCATCAGTAAGCTGGAATGGCATTAAGAAAAGCAAAAGAAGAAATTGGGAAAAACTTTTTCCATCATTCATGAC